>OY726518.1:127869358-129242586 GCA_963383655.1 Bathymodiolus septemdierum | reverse complement strand
ATGATGGTTTTTGTGGTAGTCCTAACACTTATTTGATCTAGGGGACAGTGGTGGTCACACTTATGATGGTTTTTGTGGTAGTCCTAACACTTATTTGATCTAGGGGACAGTGGTGGTCACACTTATGATGGTTTTTGTGGTAGTCCTAACACTTATTTGATCTAGGGGACAGTGGTGGTCACACTTATGATGGTTTTTGTGGTAGTCCTAACACTTATTTGATCTAGGGGACAGTGGTGGTCACACTTATGATGGTTTTTGTGGTAGTCCTAACACTTATTTGATCTAGGGGACAGTGGTGGTCACACTTATGATGGTTTTTGTGGTAGTCCTAACACTTATTTGATCTAGGGGACAGTGGTGGTCACACTTATGATGGTTTTTGTGGTAGTCCTAACACTTATTTGATCTAGGGGACAGTGGTGGTCACACTTATGATGGTTTTTGTGGTAGTCCTAACACTTATTTGATCTAGGGGACAGTGGTGGTCACACTTATGATGGTTTTTGTGGTAGTCCTAACACTTATTTGATCTAGGGGACAGTGGTGGTCACACTTATGATGGTTTTTGTGGTAGTCCTAACACTTATTTGATCTAGGGGACAGTGGTGGTCACACTTATGATGGTTTTTGTGGTAGTCCTAACACTTATTTGATCTAGGGGACAGTGGTGGTCACACTTATGATGGTTTTTGTGGTAGTCCTAACACTTATTTGATCTAGGGGACAGTGGTGGTCACACTTATGATGGTTTTTGTGGTAGTCCTAACACTTATTTGATCTAGGGGACAGTGGTGGTCACACTTATGATGGTTTTTGTGGTAGTCCTAACACTTATTTGATCTAGGGGACAGTGGTGGTCACACTTATGATGGTTTTTGTGGTAGTCCTAACACTTATTTGATCTAGGGGACAGTGGTGGTCACACTTATGATGGTTTTTGTGGTAGTCCTAACACTTATTTGATCTAGGGGACAGTGGTGGTCACACTTATGATGGTTTTTGTGGTAGTCCTAACACTTATTTGATCTAGGGGACAGTGGTGGTCACACTTATGATGGTTTTTGTGGTAGTCCTAACACTTATTTGATCTAGGGGACAGTGGTGGTCACACTTATGATGGTTTTTGTGGTAGTCCTAACACTTATTTGATCTAGGGGACAGTGGTGGTCACACTTATGATGGTTTTTGTGGTAGTCCTAACACTTATTTGATCTAGGGGACAGTGGTGGTCACACTTATGATGGTTTTTGTGGTAGTCCTAACACTTATTTGATCTAGGGGACAGTGGTGGTCACACTTATGATGGTTTTTGTGGTAGTCCTAACACTTATTTGATCTAGGGGACAGTGGTGGTCACACTTATGATGGTTTTTGTGGTAGTCCTAACACTTATTTGATCTAGGGGACAGTGGTGGTCACACTTATGATGGTTTTTGTGGTAGTCCTAACACTTATTTGATCTAGGGGACAGTGGTGGTCACACTTATGATGGTTTTTGTGGTAGTCCTAACACTTATTTGATCTAGGGGACAGTGGTGGTCACACTTATGATGGTTTTTGTGGTAGTCCTAACACTTATTTGATCTAGGGGACAGTGGTGGTCACACTTATGATGGTTTTTGTGGTAGTCCTAACACTTATTTGATCTAGGGGACAGTGGTGGTCACACTTATGATGGTTTTTGTGGTAGTCCTAACACTTATTTGATCTAGGGGACAGTGGTGGTCACACTTATGATGGTTTTTGTGGTAGTCCTAACACTTATTTGATCTAGGGGACAGTGGTGGTCACACTTATGATGGTTTTTGTGGTAGTCCTAACACTTATTTGATCTAGGGGACAGTGGTCGTCACACTTATGATGGTTTTTGTGGTAGTCCTAACACTTATTTGATCTAGGGAACAGTGGTGGTCACACTTATGATGGTTTTTGTGGTAGTCCTAACACTTATTTGATCTAGGGGACAGTGGTGGTCACACTTATGATGGTTTTTGTGGTAGTCCTAACACTTATTTGATCTAGGGGACAGTGGTCGTCACACTTATGATGGTTTTTGTGGTAGTCCTAACACTTATTTGATCTAGGGGACAGTGGTCGTCACACTTATGATGGTTTTTGTGGTAGTCCTAACACTTATTTGATCTAGGGGACAGTGGTGGTCACACTTATGATGGTTTTTGTGGTAGTCCTAACACTTATTTGATCTAGGGGACAGTGGTGGTCACACTTATGATGGTTTTTGTGGTAGTCCTAACACTTATTTGATCTAGGGGACAGTGGTGGTCACACTTATGATGGTTTTTGTGGTAGTCCTAACACTTATTTGATCTAGGGGACAGTGGTGGTCACACTTATGATGGTTTTTGTGGTAGTCCTAACACTTATTTGATCTAGGGGACAGTGGTGGTCACACTTATGATGGTTTTTGTGGTAGTCCTAACACTTATTTGATCTAGGGGACAGTGGTCGTCACACTTATGATGGTTTTTGTGGTAGTCCTAACACTTATTTGATCTAGGGGACAGTGGTCGTCACACTTATGATGGTTTTTGTGGTAGTCCTAACACTTATTTGATCTAGGGGACAGTGGTCGTCACACTTATGATGGTTTTTGTGGTAGTCCTAACACTTATTTGATCTAGGGGACAGTGGTGGTCACACTTATGATGGTTTTTGTGGTAGTCCTAACACTTATTTGATCTAGGGGACAGTGGTCGTCACACTTATGATGGTTTTTGTGGTAGTCCTAACACTTATTTGATCTAGGGGACAGTGGTCGTCACACTTATGATGGTTTTTGTGGTAGTCCTAACACTTATTTGATCTAGGGGACAGTGGTCGTCACACTTATGATGGTTTTTGTGGTAGTCCTAACACTTATTTGATCTAGGGGACAGTGGTGGTCACACTTATGATGGTTTTTGTGGTAGTCCTAACACTTATTTGATCTAGGGGACAGTGGTGGTCACACTTATGATGGTTTTTGTGGTAGTCCTAACACTTATTTGATCTAGGGGACAGTGGTCGTCACACTTATGATGGTTTTTGTGGTAGTCCTAACACTTATTTGATCTAGGGGACAGTGGTCGTCACACTTATGATGGTTTTTGTGGTAGTCCTAACACTTATTTGATCTAGGGGACAGTGGTGGTCACACTTATGATGGTTTTTGTGGTAGTCCTAACACTTATTTGATCTAGGGGACAGTGGTGGTCACACTTATGATGGTTTTTGTGGTAGTCCTAACACTTATTTGATCTAGGGGACAGTGGTGGTCACACTTATGATGGTTTTTGTGGTAGTCCTAACACTTATTTGATCTAGGGGACAGTGGTGGTCACACTTATGATGGTTTTTGTGGTAGTCCTAACACTTATTTGATCTAGGGGACAGTGGTGGTCACACTTATGATGGTTTTTGTGGTAGTCCTAACACTTATTTGATCTAGGGGACAGTGGTGGTCACACTTATGATGGTTTTTGTGGTAGTCCTAACACTTATTTGATCTAGGGGACAGTGGTCGTCACACTTATGATGGTTTTTGTGGTAGTCCTAACACTTATTTGATCTAGGGGACAGTGGTCGTCACACTTATGATGGTTTTTGTGGTAGTCCTAACACTTATTTGATCTAGGGAACAGTGGTGGTCACACTTATGATGGTTTTTGTGGTAGTCCTAACACTTATTTGATCTAGGGGACAGTGGTGGTCACACTTATGATGGTTTTTGTGGTAGTCCTAACACTTATTTGATCTAGGGGACAGTGGTCGTCACACTTATGATGGTTTTTGTGGTAGTCCTAACACTTATTTGATCTAGGGGACAGTGGTCGTCACACTTATGATGGTTTTTGTGGTAGTCCTAACACTTATTTGATCTAGGGGACAGTGGTCGTCACACTTATGATTGTTTTTGTGGTAGTCCTAACACTTATTTGATCTAGGGGACAGTGGTGGTCACACTTATGATGGTTTTTGTGGTAGTCCTAACACTTATTTGATCTAGGGGACAGTGGTCTCACACTTATGATGGTTTTTGTGGTAGTCCTAACACTTATTTGATCTAGGGGACAGTGGTCGTCACACTTATGATGGTTTTTGTGGTAGTCCTAACACTTATTTGATCTAGGGGACAGTGGTGGTCACACTTATGATGGTTTTTGTGGTAGTCCTAACACTTATTTGATCTAGGGGACAGTGGTCTCACACTTATGATGGTTTTTGTGGTAGTCCTAACACTTATTTGATCTAGGGGACAGTGGTCGTCACACTTATGATTGTTTTTGTGGTAGTCCTAACACTTATTTGATCTAGGGGACAGTGGTGGTCACACTTATGATGGTTTTTGTGGTAGTCCTAACACTTATTTGATCTAGGGGACAGTGGTCGTCACACTTATGATGGTTTTTGTGGTAGTCCTAACACTTATTTGATCTAGGGGACAGTGGTGGTCACACTTATGATGGTTTTTGTGGTAGTCCTAACACTTATTTGATCTAGGGGACAGTGGTCGTCACACTTATGATGGTTTTTGTGGTAGTCCTAACACTTATTTGATCTAGGGGACAGTGGTCGTCACACTTATGATGGTTTTTGTGGTAGTCCTAACACTTATTTGATCTAGGGAACAGTGGTGGTCACACTTATGATGGTTTTTGTGGTAGTCCTAACACTTATTTGATCTAGGGGACAGTGGTGGTCACACTTATGATGGTTTTTGTGGTAGTCCTAACACTTATTTGATCTAGGGGACAGTGGTCGTCACACTTATGATGGTTTTTGTGGTAGTCCTAACACTTATTTGATCTAGGGGACAGTGGTCGTCACACTTATGATGGTTTTTGTGGTAGTCCTAACACTTATTTGATCTAGGGGACAGTGGTCGTCACACTTATGATTGTTTTTGTGGTAGTCCTAACACTTATTTGATCTAGGGGACAGTGGTGGTCACACTTATGATGGTTTTTGTGGTAGTCCTAACACTTATTTGATCTAGGGGACAGTGGTCTCACACTTATGATGGTTTTTGTGGTAGTCCTAACACTTATTTGATCTAGGGGACAGTGGTCGTCACACTTATGATGGTTTTTGTGGTAGTCCTAACACTTATTTGATCTAGGGGACAGTGGTGGTCACACTTATGATGGTTTTTGTGGTAGTCCTAACACTTATTTGATCTAGGGGACAGTGGTCTCACACTTATGATGGTTTTTGTGGTAGTCCTAACACTTATTTGATCTAGGGGACAGTGGTCGTCACACTTATGATTGTTTTTGTGGTAGTCCTAACACTTATTTGATCTAGGGGACAGTGGTGGTCACACTTATGATGGTTTTTGTGGTAGTCCTAACACTTATTTGATCTAGGGGACAGTGGTCGTCACACTTATGATGGTTTTTGTGGTAGTCCTAACACTTATTTGATCTAGGGGACAGTGGTGGTCACACTTATGATGGTTTTTGTCCTAACACTTATTTTGTGTTTGTTTTAGTTGTCTTCTTAACAGTAATTTAGTTTTAGGGGTCGTCATGAAGCTTCTTTGATTCTAGGGGTTGTCATCTTAACACTTATTTTTGCTTTCTGTGGTGGTCCTCAATCTATAGGTCGTCGCCCAAACATTTGCTTTGATTTTTTTAAGTTGTTCTAACATTTCTAAGGATGGCATACTCTGTGTCACCCTGTAAATTTGCATATTGCCTTACTTCAATAAATCATTTATTAAAATTATGGTTAAAAAAGAATGGATTTAAATAAGGGTAATAACAAAATTACCGAACTCCGAAAATCTTACAAAGGGAAAGTCAAAACTCAAAAGTATACAAACAGACAAAATCAGTCAACAACCGGAAAACTGTGAAAACCGTAATGACCCTGACTTGGTACAGGCATTTCAAAAGAAATGGTGGGTTGAATCAAATTTTAAAGCGCAAAACCTCCCGCTTTCATTACGGTTCAAAGGTTCCGACTGTGAGGATGAAAGAAAATCCACCTGAAATTCATGTAAAGACTAAAGGTTAATGAACATATTTACATTGATTTTCTTCATTTCATAGTCCCCGTAATGTTTTCAGTGGTGTGAAATGTTTTAGCTATGAACACAGTGGAAATTAGATGTTTTTTTATTTTTTTTATTTGGGATACACTAAGGGACCGATCATTTAACTTGAAGGGGGGTTTTTTTTGTTTCGTTCAGAATGGTTTTTTCGGACAACACAAGAGTTAGAATATTAATTTTTTTTGGTCGCGCGAAGCGCAATTTTTTTTCCCAGAATTTAACATTAGGTTATATGACAAAAACTCTGAATCAGATTATTTTTTTTTTCCTCCACCAAAATCAGAATATTTTTTTCAGCAACATTGGGAATCAGAATATCTTTTTAGAAAAAAACCATAACCCCCCCTTTCAAGTTAAATGGTTGTTCCCTAAAATCTAACCTTTCATTCCTCTTTGACAACCCAATCATATGCAAGACAGTTAAATATACTAACCAATCGGACAACAGCTCTTGGTGTGTATCTGGTTTTGATACCTAAAGAGTTAGTAAGGTCATCATTGACTGGTCTGTTGAAGTTATGACCCCTGACGTAACCCATACATCATAAAAAAATGAAAAAAGATACAACAAACATCGAATTTAATTTAGATTCTTTATAATACAGGTTGGAATTAACTCCTAAAATAGATAAAAACCTTGTGTCTTCATCGTCGCCCTTGTGGTCCGTCATCACCTGCTTTCCTATCGATACCAAATTTTCAACTGCAAAGAGAACAATTGGTTGTTTCTTATATTTCACATTATATTGTTTATAATATCGTTTACCTGCGTGGATGACAAACCGACTACACGATAATGGTCACTGGGTACTGATGAAAAAATGTCCCATTCGACGATCATTGTCACTGGGCACAGTCACTGATGAATGTGATGTCCAATTCAACGATCATGGTCACTGGGTATACTGATGAAAATTAATGATAAAAAAAAATATTTATGGCAATTTCGCCTGACCTATTTTATCACTAAACTCAAGTTGGATAGGGGTCTAAACGCTTGGATATGTACATGTGGTTACCCAACAAATCAATTTCAGGAGATATAAAATATCAGGACTCAGTAAAGGATTAGCAAGCGTCAATACCCTTTTTTCACATTTCACAACTAAATCAACATGTGAAAACTTAAATAAAAATACTACAAAAATGAACCAAGAGCATCACATTAGTAGGTTATAATGAATGTGATAATGTTGGAGTAAATCCCATTACAACGATAAAACGACCCATCTCGCCTTTGTCAAAAACTATATATAATAAATCCCCGTGTGTACGTACATCCAGTAATTTAGGTGCGTCAATTTGTGCAACATCCCTATTAAATATGGCAGCCATATGTATAAACAATTATGTGATAATCAGTAACACCATACTGATGGTAACGTAAAACTACTGCCATGTCGACTCTGTGGCACATGTGATAATCAGTAACACCATACTGATGGTTACACAAAACTACTGCCATGTCAACTCTGTGGCACATGTGAAACATGTGACACGAAACCCTTTGGAAATGTAATAGAATAGAATAATAACATTAATGATTTAAAAAAGTGTTGTTGGTCATTGCAGTGCTGCCAATCTTGCATTTAAAAGATAAAACAAATCAAGACACAGTACAAAAGGACTCAACTCTTACAAAAACTTGCAACACTGATATGTCAGCAAACATTATCATAAAATAGTTGTTGATCTTTCCAAATTGGGGTGTGCTTTCTACTTCTTTGGGGACACGGTTGTTATTCATTGTTCTTTGCAGTACATACAAACATCCTACCTAGTGTAACATGGCTGTTATCTAACTGTTTGGGATTTGGTATATGATGCTTTGGTATAACTAGATAATGGTGAAGTGCAGCAGGTCTTATATCCTTAATTACAACAAAATCATCATTCTGAAATATATACATATTTTGTCTTAAATGTCAATAAGAATTTTTATTATGTTGCATGATGGAGTAATTCAGGACCAATGAAATACAATATAACTTTGAGCAAAATGCATCCCATCTTTATATGGCGAATCTAAGACTTCACGTCAGGCGAAATGTTATCATAAAAATTGTAACTGTTTACACTTGCTAAACTCTTGTACATTGCTACCACTATTCCCCTTCATGACATATGTTAACAAAGAGTCCTCATGACGTGGGTCCCATGGACACTATGCATTCATTTCTATCTTTATTCTTCATATCACAATGCAGAGATCAAAATAGACAACGGACTTCTCTATTTTCCTAGTTTTGTTGATACCCCTGCAAATATTAGTGCTTTGGTAGGTTTGGCGCCTTAAAATCTGATTCAACCCACCATTTCTTTAAAAATGCCTGTACCAAGTCAGGGTCATTACGGTTTTCACAGTTTTCCGGTTGTTGACTGATTTTGTCTGTTTATATACTTATGAGTTTTGACTTTCCCTTTGCAAGATTGTTCGGAATTCGGTAATTTTGTTATTACCTTTATTGCCGATATACAAAATGTCCAAATTATTTGTCCCTTTTAGCCCATTCATATCTTTGAAACGGTAAGATCTACAACAAAACTGTTGGAATACTCAAGATAGGCATTATTCAAACAAAGGAATTCAATGGACAAAATGTTTACGAATTTATCATTTGATCCCTTTTAGCTCCTATTGAGTTCTTTTATCTCGAAAACATTATGAGCTAGGTAAAATCTGTTAGTAAATGAACGGCCAACATGTGCATAAACAGAAAGCTCTACTTTTGGAAAACTGGGCCTCTTATCTCTGTTTTTGTCTTTCCAATCAAAAACAAGGAATGTGTGCATCACAAAATACGCCCGTCTACATAAATCATCAAACGGTATAATGGTAATGACCCCAAAATAAATATGGTTCTTCCCCTTCCACAGGGGAATCATGTGGCCAAGTTTGGTCAAGATCCAATATACTGAACTAAAGTTATCGTGCGGAAACCACGCTGTTGTCAAAAAATATATTTATAGCAACGGTGACCTTGACCTTTGACCTAATGACCCCAAAATAAATAAGGTTCTTCCCCTTCCACAGGGTAATCATGTGGCCAAGTTTGGTCAAGATCCAATATACAGAACTAAAGTTATCATGCGGAAACGACCCTGTTGTCAAAATGTTTATTTATAGTAACGGTGACCTTGACCTTTGACCTAATGACCCCAAAATAAATAGGGTTCTTCCCCTTCCACAGGGGAATCATGTGGCCAAGTTTGGTAAAGATCAAATATACAGAACTAAAGTTATCGTGCGGAAACGATCCTGTTGTCAAAAATTCTATTCATAGTAATGGTGACCTTGATCTTTGACCTAATGACCCCAAAATAAATAGGGTTCTTTCCCTTCCACAGGGGAATCATGTGGCAACGTTTGGTAAAGATCCGATATACAGAACTAAAGTTATCGTGCGGAAACCTTTGTGGACACCCGCCCGCCGCCCGTCGCCCGTCGCCCGCCATACCCAATCATATAACACGGCCCGTCTCGAGACGGGCGTATAAAAACAACATAGGCGGCCCAATGAACATTCCTACCTACCAAGTTTGGTTCCAATTGGCCCGGTAGTTTCAGAGAAGAAGATTAAAATGAAAAAGTTTACGGAAGTCGACAACGGACTCGAAGAAAGATGAAAATGCCACACATGATCGTTTGGGTAAGTTTGGATCATGTGAGCTACAAATAGGGGATAAATAGTAAAACGGCGCCTCCTAGAATAAGATTTCAGCACAAGGCAAGATGTACACAAGCAACCTTATAAGATAAATGTTTTAGTGACACAGTCATGATATATCTTTGGTTTTCTCTGGGCACTCCGGTTTCATCTAAAAATAAATATATTTAAAGATATTAATGACCTTCGTGAGAGACTAAAGGCGTGTTTACATGGTACATCCCATCCAATTATAAAACGATTCAGCAATGTCTGCTCAGGTAAATCGTTTGGCCAGGTGTTTACACAGCACGCTTCTCTTTTCGATTTTGTTATTACTAAAAAGATTTGAAATACATGTATACTGAAACAAAAACAGTGACGTCTCGCATAAAAATTATGATGCAACTATATGATCGCATGGAAAATCGTGTCTAAACACGCCATAAATGTATCAAAAGTTATATATATATTATGAAACGAATTACATTGGTATCTACATGTACATGCATTTGTTGTTTCTATGTGTATTTTCTTCTTTTTTTCTTCTCAACCATATCAGTGGCGTAATGGTTAGCGTGCTCGCCTCGAGTGCGGTACTGTAGATCGTGGGTTCGAGCCCCGGTCGGGTCAAACCAAAGACTTTAAGATTGGTATTTGTTGCTTCCTTCTCCGCTAAGCACGCAGCATTCAGTAGAAATAGCAAAGACTGGTTGGCTCGGAATCAGAATAATATGTCCGAGTGGGGCGACATGTCTATCCGCGGACTGTTGTTTCAGTGAGCTAGCACTATAAAAATCCAACTCAGCGTGTTGGTCTAGATCAAAGCGGATCTCATCATCATCTCATTGAAAATGCAACCTCTCCAAGAGAAGCCTGTGTAATACGGGGTGATGCAACCTCTTCACATAAAGCAGTCTGCTAACTATGCGTGAGGAATCAAATACCATCGTCAGTAACACGAGGTTGGTTCCAGCCTAGCTGCAATAATGTAGCTCCTGTGACAAACTTGTGTCTCGGCAGAGCTACAAAGCGGTCCCATTCGTCACAATGGAGCAAAAAAAAAGTTGCAGTTGAAACATAAAAACTCACTATTTACGCTTCAAACATTTCATTATAACAATTACTGATGATCCCAGTCCTTGTTAAATCGGTTTGACTGAGAAATATATGCTTTTCAAAGTTAACAACAACCTTGTTCAAATTTATCGATCGTTTTCCATAACCGGAAACTACGGAAGGCGGAGCTTTTCTAAATATGGTATTTCTTATTACAAGCTGATGTAAACATTCCAATCGTAACTACTCGGCCATTCTCGCTACCCTGTTATTTGCAGGGTAGCGAGAATGGCCGAGTAGTTACGATTGGTAAACATTCACGCCTAAATCGCCAAATATGGTATCGACATCCAAATAGTGAGGCCGGAAATGACGAAATTCAAAATTTTCAAAGAGCAGATTTTATTTTGTGGGAATTACATTCTAAAATACTGGTAGGTGATAAAAACTTGTTATAATAATGGACAAAAGGAAAGGTTATGTCTTATTATTGATAAATGCAGGCGTCAGAAGCTCTGTAAGCGAGCGCAAAAAATCTCGGCGGCTGTTCCATTACGTGTAATGGCATCCCGTTATAACCCTTGCGAGTAAGCGAGCATTTAGGGTTTTATTATTAGAACTAGTTCCAGCCATATACACGATATCATTTTTTTTTCAGTCTTGCAATCTAAAATTTCACGTCCCTGTGCCTGTCTCATTGCCATATTTGATCGGTGATTTTAATTTGTTAATTTGTTCTATTCATGAGTAAAGCATGGGGTTATTTCCAATATATATGCTCACTCGAGGTTTAACAACAATCAATAAATCTTTTTTTTCTTTTGTATGTGCTTTATTGTCTTGTATAACAGAATGTCAACACGAAAACACACTTGAGTTATGTTCAAACTTGTATTTATTATAATAAGATCGCCGTAGAAAAGATAAAATGAAGAGTTTGTAAATGGGTAGTACACAATTATAAGTTTATTTCCCTTGTATTATGGATATATGAAGATCTGCTCATCCTAGTTAAGGTAAAAAATAATATTGTTTCGATTGAGTTATTGTCGTATGGTTCCTGAAATATTTTCACTATTTGTTTTCATAATTTTTTTTTCGGAATGTCCCTTGGTGGTCGAATAAGGGGAAATATTAAAGGGGGCCACCATAGTGAGAGGAAAACACAATGTTTTATTCAATGTCACGTGGGACAGTCTAGATCAATCAAATATTGACATAGCTATTACATAAAGTGGAATAAGACGAAATCATGGACACGGAATAATAAAACTGGTTGGCTCGGCGTCTGGGTGTACAATATTTTTGAGTAGGTCAATAAGCCTACGTGCGGACTGTTCGGTGAGTTAGCCGAGTACGAAAATGCACATCACCAAGAAAACAGACATCATCACCATAGTCTTATGAAAATAGTAACCTTTTTCATGATAAAGGAAAAATTAGACACTGTGTTAAAGTGATATAAACTGCGAAAATCATAATTTTGTAGATAATAAATCCGTATGATTAATAAAAATCATAGTAACAATTTTTTTGGCAAAGATCGGTATAAAACTACTTAATTGCAAAATAAAGATCGCATGCAACGGTTATTTGTCATTGGTACCAATCAAATCTTGCCAAGAAGAGTTTGAAGATACCAAAGGTGTAATCAGAATCCGTCAATCGAAGGACAGATAACACAATGCCAATGGTCAAAAGAAAAGGGACAAACAACGATCTACAAACATTACACATAAAACTAAAGATCGAGTTACACGAACCCCGCTAAAAACCGGAGGTGAACTCCGCTGCTCCGGAAGGGTAAGCAGTTCCTGTTCCACTAGTGACACCCGTCGTGTTACTCTAGTTACAAAACAAAAGTTATACCAAGTATTTGTATAGTACTACTATACAAATCGTTGGTTATACAAACATAATATTAATATCAATCATTCCTTAGTAAAATAATGAAACAATTGTAGTATTTTCATATCTATCAATATTTGGATTTATTGACCAGATAAAAATATATTGAATTTCGAACTTCGTCCTCGGTCGATAATTTTTTCTTCTAATCGATAAGAAGAATTTGAAGAAACCAAAGGGGTAATCATAATCCGTAAATCGAAGGACAGACAACACAATGGCCAAAAGAAAAAGGACAAACAACGATCTACAAAACATTACATATAAAACTAAATATCGAGTAGCACGAATCTCACTAAAAACCGGGAGGAACTCAGGTGCTCCGGAAGGGTAGCAGTTCCAGCTCCACTAGTGGCATCTGTTGTATTATTACTGACAGTAACCTCAATAAATCACAAGTAAGTGAAAAGCACAGTAATTCACGATTGTGCGGTCTAAAATAAGGGTGGGTCGTACAGTCTACAGAAAAGTAGGTGGATCCGGCGTTCGAGTGCCTGTGAATGTAATAGCCGTCATGGAAAAGATAAATTATTAAAAGTCCACTTACTTGATGAATAATTTGAGTGTTATCGTCATTGCCACTAACGATTTTACAAAATATACATTTACTTTGTATTTCTGCCATGATGAATTTCTGACTGTTGTATGAGAGGATGATAGCTATTTGACAGTTTCTATATAACCGACGAACCACGGAAAAAGGAAGGATTTGTTATTATACTGGTACCAGATTAGATGATCTTTTCTGTCATTTTGCTCTTATTAAGTAAATGCGATTAAGGTACCAGTCTCATATTAGGAACGTTAACGGACATGACACGATTCATTTCTGCGTACAGTAGAGTAAATGTGTAAGAATATATTATGATGTTTTTAAAAATATAAGTTTCTGAATGTAATATTTCTGTTTAATTCTATAATGTGTCTATATTACATTTGTATTCTGTTTTCGGGATCGGGACCATTTCTTATATTGACCGAATTTCCCGCTAAATTGTAAAGAAGACCTGTTGTCGATTGTGTTGACACTGTCCTAATAATATTACAAAGTACAAGTACACGTAATGAAATTCATAATAAGCATATCAACATTATTTATACTGTAGTCTCTATATTATTGTAAAATATTGATTTAGTTCTTATTTATGGTTATTCAAACCTGACTGATGACGTAATTTTAAACTTGTCCTCCCAAAACAAAATGATTGAAATTATTTAAAAAAATATCTATATACTGTATGGATAATTAAGCACCCATTACTATGTATGTAAACATTGACATTTTAAAATATAATTAATCTAATTATAAATATGTACGTAAGAAAAATTCCTTCAATATTTAAGAAACAGTAATCTAGTATTTACCTCATTTTAGTCTTGAAATTATAAATAGTGAATCTACTTTCACTTTAGTCTAGTTGGACATATAAACCCTGAATTCCCAAACTAGGTCAGAGGTGCATTTCTTTTAGGTGAATCTGGAACTTGTTTCACTTCATTGTTCCAGAAAACAAAATCATGATTTGTTGCTTTAAAAAACGGTATGTTTCAAAATTATGTTTGAGGAAATCATTCCGAATTTTATTTAACATGTCGCAAAATTTCATACGGTTTGTGAAAAAAACAGCAATATTACATGTGCATGTTTTGTTTCATAAGAAAATGCAAAGATATCTTACACAGACAAGTAGAGCAAGTAAAGTAAACCACCTTGTCAACGCTCTAGAAATACAACAGGGCATTTTAAATAGAATCCTGATAGAGAGCTAGTATCCATCACCAAAGAAAACAGACTAATACCACCTTGTCAACGCTCTAGAAATACAACAGGGCATTTCAAATAGAATCCTGTTAGAGAGCTAGTATCCATCACCAAAGAAAACAAACTAATACCACCTTGTCAACGCTCTAGAAATACAACAGGGCATTTCAAATAGAATCCTGATAGAGAGCTAGTATCCATCACCAAAGAAAACAGACTAATACCACCTTGTCAACGCTCTAGAAATACAACAGGGCATTTCAAATAGAATCCTGTTAGAGAGCTAGTATCCATCACCAAAGAAAACAGACTAATACCACCTTGTCAACGCTCTAGAAATACAACAGGGCATTTCAAATAGAATCCTGTTAGAGAGCTAGTATCCATCACCAAAGAAAACAGACTAATACCACCTTGTCAACGCTCTAGAAATACAACAGGGCATTTCAAATAGAATCCTGTTGTATTGACACCAGAAAGATGGCCTTTTTCCCAAGAACAGTGAGGGATTGGAATCTGCTGCCACCAGACATTGTGGAGCTGGACACACCTGAAGCCTTTAAGGCCAGGATTGTGTCCCTTTAGCCGCCAGGCAGTCCCAACTTGTATATACATTTGTAGTTTTAATTGTAAATAAGCCCCATTAAATCATTATCCCACACACTTGATTAGTTCAACTAAAATGCACAGTCCAAAGTCATTGCATAATCTTCAACATGATGAAGGAGGCAATTACATGGCAGAAACAGAAAAGCTTAAAAATTGAGTGATCTAATAAAACATTAAAGCGGCATTAGCTACGATTTTGACCAAAAAAATTATATGTTTTGGAAATTGTACGTAATTAACGCCGACTAAAAGCAGATTCACAGAAAATAAGAAATAAGTCCATTGTTGTACTGATTTAATGACGATTCGGCAAACTCCGTAAACAATGCCGATAATTAATAAGATGACATCCATTTCTTGATCGATCTCAAAACACGAGCAATTGCACCTTTTTTCCCCGTTGCGCGTACATTTCATAACATTTATAGGTTACAGAAACACATTTTTATTAAGACATCAATCATATCTGATAGTTTTTATATTTTTAATATTATATTTACTCATCCTTGGTAATTTCACTTTAATTTTTCAATAGATAGATAATGCAGCTTTTATTACCTTGTGCGGATAAACATTCAAGGTCGGGTGTGTTTGAATGTTACTATTCGTGACTGTTGAAAATAAAAAATGTCTAAACGGAAGCCAAATTGGACAGATTGATACGTATACTTTCTGTTGAGATATGAATTAATTTCCTTAGAAAACACTTAACAACGAAAACTGCTTAAACATATACATGTAATATTAAACGGTAAATGGAGAAGAGTTCCGATAATTTCCACTTATGGTTTCCTTAGTTAAGTCCAAACTTAAGTAGTTGTGTGCATACTACATGTACTTAATAAATAAGGGTAATAACAAAATTACCAAACACCGAGCAATCTTCCAAAGGGAAAGGCAAAACTCATAAGTCAATAAACAGACAAATATCATCACTTAACAAAGGGATTACTTAGTGGAATCTTAGTTTAAGAGATACTTAAGTTAAGATGTTTTATGCATACAGGCCCTGGAATCGAAAACCGTCATTTCTATCAAAAACAAACTAATTTTCGGACCGGTTCCGGTTCATGTTTCGATTTGAAACATGGGTCACCTTTTTTTCGCATGTTTCGAAAACCTGTTTCTGTTTTAGATGAAAAGAACAACAAAACAATTATGTGATTCAGAATCATGTTCCAGATTCACCTAAAAGAAATGTGCCCCTGGTTCGGGGGATCTTTATATATTAGTTTTAAGTTATTTTATTACTAGTAAGAACAACATCAGTTAGTATATATACGGTCTAATTAAAACCATCCCAAAACTTCACTTTAATTGTCCTGCAGAGTGGAGTTTCTGGAATGATTTTAAGCATACTGTAGTATAGAAATGTATAAGTAGTTTGTAAAAACAATTATTTTAGAATTCTTGTTGCAGGAAATGAGACTGTTAATATTTGCATGTCTACTGGTTGTTGTTTATATGGTGGATTATTGTCATGGTGATATTGATCCATTTGACATGATTAATTTTGATCATAGTACTAAGACAATGAAGGAGAAGAAAGTACAGGCAAGTATGGTTTTATTCCTCATTTTATTGCAAATCTGGGTACAGATATAGTGAAATAATGAGCAGGGTGAAAAGAACATGGTTCAGGTATGCTTTAGGCCTTATGGAAATACTATTGTAAATGTGTTGATGATCATCACTGTTTGAATTTTCTTTTCATAATTAAGTCTCCCAAACGTTGTTTGGAGACTTATTGTTCTTGCTCCGTTTCTTATTATTACATATATATTATTATTATTATTATTCTCCTTTCTTTCTTTGCGACTTGAATGTGTCCACGGCAGATCTCAGGAACTACAGGACAGAATTTCATGAAACTTGGTGGAGTTATAGATATATGATTCTAGTTGGTCCTAATGTTTTCAGCTTTGTGGTAAAGGGGGTCAAAGTCATATTTTGAGGGGTTCAAAAGGGGTGGGGGTTTACTCTAGAATCCTATGGGAAAGTTGGAATTTCGTACATTAATGTTGATAACTTCTAAATGGATAATGATAGAGACATAAAATTTGACATAGTGATAGGTCACCATTAGAGGAGCAAGTATGCGTCTTCAAAATTGTCAAAATTTCTGTCATTTTCAAAATGGCCACCAAAACACGAGGGGGGGGGGGGGGAATGGCAACGTTTGGGAGACTTTCGGTAACAGCATCCTGTTACTGTCATATCTTGTTATGTATGTACATGTAGTCCAATCCCTAAGTTTTATATATATATATATATATATATATACAGTGAAACCTGTCTAAACCGAACCCTGGGTATACAGAAAACATGCCTAAGCCAGACAGACTTTACAATCCCATCAGATGATCTACTAAATGTCTATGTAATTTGAACCTGTCTAAACTGAACAAATTCTTAAATATCAAAGGGGTTTGGTTTAGACAGGTTTACTGTATATATATATATATATATATATATGCTGCAATGGAGAATAGTATTTTTGAGAACCACAAATGAAGAATCAAGATTTAGTCTGTCACACCTGAAGACATCAGGGTCCAAAGATTAACAGACTACAAATTACAATTTAGTTTCACAAGTTTGTACAAATTTAGGCCCTGGTGTCTGTGGTTTCAGAGCTCTTGTGGACCAATGTTTAAAACATGCTGCGATCAGAAAATTTAAATATTTTTCTAGGAACAAGGAATGGAATTGCATTTAGCATTAAGTGCCATTTTTGATATGAAGATTAAATGCAATGAATATCACAGGCTCTATGGAGTTATAAGTCTAGGGAGATCAAAATTTAACATACACATGTATGAAGATTAAATGTAATAAATATCACAGGCTCTATGGAGTTTAAGTCTAGGGAGATCAAAATTTAACATACACATGTATGAAGATTAAATGTAATAAATATCACAGGCTCTATGGAGTTTAAGTCTAGGGAGATCAAAATTTAACATACACATGTATGAAGATTAAATGCAATAAATATTACAGGCTCTATGGAGTTATAAGTCTAGGGAGATCAAGATTAAATGTAATAAATATCACAGGCTCTATGGAGTTATAAGTCTAGGGAGATCAAGATTAAATGCAATGAATATCACAGGCTCTATGGAGTTATAAGTCTAGGGAGATCAAAATTTAACATACACATGTATGAAGATTAAATGCAATAAATATTACAGGCTCTATGGAGTTATAAGTCTAGGGAGATCAAGATTAAATGTAATAAATATCACAGGCTCTATGGAGTTTAAGTCTAGGGAGATCAAAATTTAACATACACATGTATGAAGATTAAATGCAATAAATATTACAGGCTCTATGGAGTTATAAGTCTAGGGAGATCAAAATTTAACATACACATGTATGAAGATTAAATGCAATGAATATCACAGGCTCTATGGAGTTATAAGTCTAGGGAGATCAAGATTAAATGTAATAAATATCACAGGCTCTATGGAGTTTAAGTCTAGGGAGATCAAAATTTAACATACACATGTATGAAGATTAAATGCAATAAATATTACAGGCTCTATGGAGTTATAAGTCTAGGGAGATCAAGATTAAATGTAATAAATATCACAGGCTCTATGGAGTTATAAGTCTAGGGAGATCAAGATTAAATGCAATGAATATCACAGGCTCTATGGAGTTATAAGTCTAGGGAGATCAAAATTTAACATACACATGTATGAAGATTAAATGCAATAAATATTACAGGCTCTATGGAGTTATAAGTCTAGGGAGATCAAGATTAAATGTAATAAATATCACAGGCTCTATGGAGTTTAAGTCTAGGGAGATCAAAATTTAACATACACATGTATGAAGATTAAATGCAATGAATATCACAGGCTCTATGGAGTTATAAGTCTAGGGAGATCAAGATTTAACATACACATGTATGAAGATTAAATGCAATAAATATTACAGGCTCTATGGAGTTATAAGTCTAGGGAGATCAAGATTAAATGTAATAAATATCACAGGCTCTATGGAGTTTAAGTCTAGGGAGATCAAAATTTAACATACACATGTATGAAGATTAAATGCAATAAATATTACAGGCTCTATGGAGTTATAAGTCTAGGGAGATCAAGATTAAATGTAATAAATATCACAGGCTCTATGGAGTTTAAGTCTAGGGAGATCAAAATTTAACATACACATGTATGAAGATTAAATGCAATAAATATCACAGGCTCTATGGAGTTATAAGTCTAGGGAGATCAAGATTAAATGTAATAAATATCACAGGCTCTATGGAGTTTAAGTCTAGGGAGATCAAGATTAAATGTAATAAATATCACAGGCTCTATGGAGTTTAAGTCTAGGGAGATCAAAATTTAACATACACATGTATGAAGATTAAATGCAATAAATATCACAGGCTCTATGGAGTTTAAGTCTAGGGAGATCAAAATTTAACATACACATGTATGAAGATTAAATGCAATAAATATCACAGGCTCTATGGAGTTATAAGTCTAGGGAGATCAAAATTTAACATACCGGTACACATGTTGCTACAATATGCAATTGTTCAATAAATCTTTTTTTACCAGGTGAGCAATACATACTCATGTGAGCCTCTGATTTAAATCACTGCATTGTATCTATTTTAGGATAATAAAAGAGTAGATAATATAAAACAAGAAAAAGACGAAAAAGCAGAGGATCATCCTTTAAAGTCTTCAACAACCCCTTCAACTATCTCTTCTACAACAGTGCCACCTATAATAGACAGGCACCAGCAGACATCCAACACAGAGAAGAATACGAGTGGTGTTCTTTTCAAGAGATTTGTTAAAAAATTTCTTTCTTATTTTCAAGGAAAGGTAATAATAAAACTGATAGTTATAAATCCAACAAAACTGTTTCAAGTTTTTTAACTGTATTAATGTTTAAGAAGAGTTTGAAGATACCAAAGGGGTAATCAGAATCCGTATATCGAAGAAGAACAGACAACACAATGGTCAAAAGAAAAGGTTTTTGCATGTACTAGACACTACATATATATATCTAAACTGCAATGTGATTTTTAAAGTGACTAAAAGGAATGTAAGTTTTCACATCTCAAACAAAACAGGTTTTTGATATAATTTGACAAAGAGTTTCTTCAGCATTTCTGGCATGTGTTTTCTCAACTTTCCTTTTGAAGAATATTAATTATGAAATATCCACTTCTGTCATTGAACTTTTTATTTCCATAAATTTGATTGTGGTTGAATTGAAAGGCATTCAATAACAATTTTGCATGGTGGTTTAACCTCCTCGAAATCACCGTCTACAACAGCAGAAAAGTATTATCTGCATCGGATGTTTGAGATTGAACATCATTTAAAATCATTTTGCCAGTAACAACAATTGAACTAGCATCTTGAGCAATTTCTGCATTTAGGTCTACATTGATATACAGTCAAACCTCGTTAAGCCGCCACCGTTTGTTCAGCAATGATTTGACGTTGTAATGAATTTGGCGATAAACTGAGCGAAGTCTTAAGCCAGAAGTATGGACACAGACATAAATGACCATCGGAAATAGAATGACAAATTTACGGATGGGGGTTGTTAACTGATAAAAAATCAATAAACGATAATAATTTATTTTATTTTATAGAAGCAATATTTTATGATACAAACATGACAGACAGAAATTATCGTTCATAAATAAAGTTTTTGTAAGTCACTCATCAAACTTATTTACACGTACGATGTCGTTTGCTGGGAATTCTTTATTTGATATGATATCTTCGACAGTTCTATGCTTTATGAGTAATTCCCCAAAAATAGAGAAATAATCTGCTATTTGTTTCTGAGTGCTTTTAGGATTGTTTCATTGCATAGTCGATGATTTCACGTTTCTGTTCGAAATCAAGCAGATTTCTTTTCCGCTTTGGAATAGACATTTTTACACTACGAAATTGAATGAACTTATTTCAAATCGGTTTGCTGTTTTCGTTACCTGTACACACATACTTACTTACCTGTGAAACAGGTTATTGAACGATTTTTATTTATGTGTATATGACAGGGTGTGTAAGTGCCACGTGTACTTTTCAACGTTTGTGTTTGTGAACGAAAGCTGATTTTTTTTGTGTAGAGTTTTAAGTTTCATTTTCTATTGGTTTGGTATGGTGCGGCGAAAATTAACCATACCAGAAAGGTGGCAAGCTGTTGGCATGCATAACGGTGGTTTTAGCCATAGAAGGGTGGCAGACCACTTCAGGGTTAACCATTCCATCATTGTACGACTGATGCAGCGTTTTCTTCAAACGGGGAATGTTACTGACCGTCCATGTGCAGGTAGACCTCGCAAAACGACGCAGAGAGAGGACCGGCTAATATCCAGATGGGCGCGGCAACGGCCGTTCAGTACAGCTGGTGCACTTCGTGGTAATTTAGCGTTCGTAGGCCACATTAGCACACGCATTGTAATCAGACGCCTCCACCATCAGGGAATGCTCGATTTGACTGGTCACATGATCATTTGGGGTGGACTATTCGCACATGGAGACGGGTCCACTGGTCTGATGAAAGTCGTTTTTTGTTGCGCCCTACTGACGGTTGTGCAAAGGTTTGGCGCCAACGAAAAACACTTCATTTTAGGACAACCACATTTTGGGCACAACTGCTTTTGGGGGGTGGGGGTGTAACTGTCTGGGGTTGTTTTTCCTTTGACTGTAAGTTGGACTTGTACGTTCTTGATGGTAATCTGACAGGCCAAAAATACCGTGACAATGTGCTCGCTCCACGCGTAGTCCCCCATTTCGATAATCATGCGATGGCCAATGTTCATGAACGACAACGCTAAGCCACATAGAGCCCGAATTGTGCAACATTTTTTACAGCAAGAGGCTGTTCAGACAATTCCATGGCCTGCGATGTCGCCAGACATGAACCCTATAGAGCATGTATGGGACTTTATTGGCCGAAAAATTAACCAACGCAATCCAAATTGTCAAAATATTGACGAATTAAGAACTGTTATCTTACAGGGGTGGCAACAGTTCCCCCAAGAACAGCTTAGGCATCTTGTGCGAAGCATGACGAGGCGTGTTACAGAACTTCACAATAAACGTGGTGGATGTACTCGTTATTGATTTTTATGCCTTACACATATGCACAATAGATGCATTTAAAAGTTCTTAAAATCTGAAGACTCTGCATTTTAATGCAATGTTAAAAACTTCCATCAAAGACAAACTGGTTTTACGTTTTTCCAGTGCCTGTTTTGAACCCCATTTTTGCCACATCATAGTCATGTCTTTCAGGATGATAAATACTTCGTAGATTGGTAATTTTAGAGCCCTTGGTGTAGTCTTTTAAGAAGTATAAGAAAAATGGTGATATCTATTTTATTGTTTTAACAGTATTGATGTAAAAAAAAATATATCGATAAAAATATAGGGTGGTGCTTAACTTTTGTCGGAGTGTATATATAACAATTAACTGTAATCAGATGGTTGATACAAGAACTTCAATTTACCTTAATTGCTTGTAAACTTACCTGTAAAAATAACAAACGCCTGTAAAATCATTGACGTGTGACATAACTGATTGGCATTATATCGCGGGACAGTCAACACTAAATTGACCATTTGATCTTTTGACACCTGGGTGGATGGCGATATGCGAGTTTGGCATTATTAACGAGGGTTTTTACATGGAAAGAAAACAGGACTTGATAATTTCATGACGGTATGCAAGTTTGGCGATGAATCGGGGGGGCAATAAAACTGGGTTTTACTGTACTCAGTTATTGTCAGTCGCATATCAGGATTAATGTCAAGGTCTTTGAATACTCCACTCATTAGCATATTATCGTCACTTGGTGCAAGCATGTTAAATTCCTGATTTCTTGGTTTATGGTGTTTAATGCCACTTTCAACAATATTTCAGTTATATCATGGCAGTCAATTTTTTTGGTTGAGGAAACCGGAGAAAACCATCGACCTGTCGCAAGTCTCTGACAAACTTGATCAAATAATGTTGTATTGTGTACATCTTGCCATGAACGGGATTTGAACTCACAACTGAAGTGGTGATAGGCACTGATTGCACAAGAAGTTGTAAATCCATCTACCATACAATCACGTCCAGAACAGCTGAGCCCTTATGTAAATCAAGGTGTCAAAACAAATACAGTCAAACCTGCCCATGCAGTCACCTCTATTAAGCAGTTACCTGTATTAAAAGGTCACCTTTTCCTTGTCCTGTCGTAGAAAATGTCATATGAATTTAACCTCTTTTAAGAGGTCACCTGTCTTATAAGGCCACTTTTTCTTTGTCCCAAAGGTGACCTTTTAATACAGGTTGGACTACACCAAACCATATTCTGCAAAATTGGGATAACAATTAATATGAATACTTTATAAAGGAAGCAAATAATTCGGCAGAAGATCAAGGGAAATTATATTGAAAACAGGGAGCTCTGGTGATATTGAACGAGGAAGTCTATATGATTTTGCACCTTTTTTGCTGGAAGCGTTCTGGCAGATGGCGATAGCTGCATTTGGTTGTATGATTAGATAATTTGAAAGGGTTGAAATCGGGTCACTCACCGTTTATGGCGATAAACAATTATGGCGATAAAACAGGGGTCGATAATTTGATGGAGCACTGTACATTTATTATAGAAAGGCTATATAACCACAGATCCAAGAATGTAACATAAATATCATGTTTCATCAAGAGCCAGAAGAACAATACCTGTGACGTGGAAGAATTGGATTTCAAAATATCTTTCAGAATAAACCTTTGTAGTATACTTTTAGTTGAACTTTCCATTCTAAGATTTGATAGATATGACTAGTCCTGTTTGGTTTTTTTTATATTGACAAAATATGACATTTAGTAGAACAAACATGATGTATTGTGATATATATTATAGCTTCCAGACACTACACAGGAATATCATATGTGGATAAAGCTGTCCAAGGATCAATATACACTATTACAAAAGTTTGCTGATGGTCAGTCTAATGTACATGATGCCCAGGAAATATTAGTCGGCATGATAACAGGTGTGACCATATCTAATGTTGAAACTACTGCTAAATTTTCTATGTGGCTAGAGCAGAAGACGGGTGCTTCTTTAGATGGTATTTTAAAGGTAAATGTTTAATCTACTGCTAAATTTTCTGTGGTCTACAGTCCTCGAAATGAAAATTTGAATTTACTGGTCCGAATCAAATCCTTGAATTTATTTTTATGTAGTTCTTATAAAAAACTGAAAAATTTACTGGTCTTGAGCCAGAGGACCGGTGCTCATTGTGAGTACTGATCTAAGGAATAGGCAGGGTCTTATTGAATGCTATTTAAAGAAAGACAAGGGACTCACAGGATGTTATAATAAAGGTACATCTGTAATCAACTTCTAAATAATATTAGGAGTTTAGGAGAAAACAGGAGATTCTTAGTGTAATGATCTTATTTTCACACCATGTAATGATCTAATATATATGAGAGGCTTTTGCTTATAAATCCAGTGTAAAGTTCTAAAATTTTATTATCCAAATTATTCTAATAGATGGTCAAAACATGTCTCTCTCTTACAAATTGCATTCACCATACATGCATTCTATTTCAAAGATGCCAAACTGTTATATAAATATAAAGATGTCACTTATAAATACATAGATCAGATAAAGTCATATATACCAATAGTCTTATCTTGTGAACGTTGTATTAGACCAAAGATTTATAGATAACATCTGGAAGTAATTAGATACACATCCCAATCCTGAGAAATTTGTTACCCCAAAATAATCATGTTGATTGTATTTAAAAATTACAACAAATAACAATAATCTGTTAAGTTTAGCAAAATAAAAATATCAAACCCAATATATCACATTAGGATGATATTTGAAAGAAAAAATGTGAGTTCTGCTGCTAAATTTGTTGAAGTTTGAGGAGGACAAGGTTCTTGTTGTATGCTATTTTAAAGGTAAAATTTTGGATCAACTGCTAAATCGTCTCTCGAGGTCATTAGAAAATGGGGAATTCTTTCGATGCTGTTTGAAAAATTAAATGTCTGTTCTTCAGTTGAATTGCTTTCTTAGACTGCAATACTTTACTAATATCTCTTTAGCAACAACCTTCCTCTTACTGTATACTGAGTTGGAAATATTTCCAACTGACCCATTTGATATAGGAACACAAACTGCCATTCAGTAAAATATGTTTTAGCCAGTACCTAATCTAGGAGGCAAGAGGACATTAACAGTGTAGCCTTTAACTGTCAAAGATATTTGTTTGGATTTAAATATCATACAGATGAAACAAAGGGAAACATATTCCTGATTAAAAGACAATTTCTGGCAATGAAATTGAAAGAAATGAAATCAGTGGCAGTGTATATGAACCTTAGGAGAAATCAAAGTTAAAGATTTAAGAAATAATTCATGGCAGGTATAGAGTTGTGCAAATTTACACATGGGCTGGGCCTTTATATTCGAATTTTACCCCGAGCGATAGCGAGGGGTAAAATCTAAGAATATAAAGGCCCAGCCCATGTGTAAATTTGCACAACTCTATGCCTGCCATGAATTATTTTGATTCTAATAGGACAAATACGGTAATTGTTAACCATTCGTGAACTGTATACACATGGCATTTGGTGGCTGTTCCATTTACCTCGTTCGGAAATTTTGAATTGATTTTGAATTATTTGTATTTGAACACGATATTTTAAAACAAAGATATGGATATTAACATAAAAAACATATTTATTGTGTATTTTCCAACATAGATTCGATTGAACAATTCCTGCGTAAAAATATTTAAAAAAAAGTAGAAGTTCATTAGTTCATCATTTCGTGCGCTAACAAGATGGCGGAGCAGAGTTGTGATGATTTCAAAGCAGTTTTTGTTAAGAACTCCAAATTTTGAATCTCCTGTCAATGACAAGATGTTTTTTTTTAATTTTTCAATTTCACAACACAAATTCAGGTTCTATGTGAAACTAGATGTGTCGGAATGACGTGAATGTCCCCGCCGTGAATATTAAGGAGGCTCGCAAATGTTTCACCCTTTTTTAATTCCCTCAGTAATAGGCTAAGAATAACAAATGAATTTCAAAGTTGATCTGTAACTTATGATTATACACTCTCATACCAAAAATCAAGTCAATATCTCAAATCAAAGTGAAATAAAGTGGTGACAACTAAATATTTTGCCAAATTTCAAAGTCCAAGGGCCATAACTCGACAAAAAATCATTGGACCGGAACGAAATGTAAACTTGATCTGTAACTCATCATTATACATTTATATATCAAACATCAAGTCAATATCTCCAAGCATAGCGAAAAAAAGTGGTGACAACTAAATATTTGACCAAATTTCAAAGTCAAAGGGCCATAACTCAGCCAAAAATCATTGGACCGGAACGAAACGCAAACTTGATCTGTAACTTGTCATTATACACCCACATACTAAATATCAAGTCAATATCTCAAAGCATAGCGAAAAAAAGTGGTCACAACTGTTTTATTTCGGAATTACGGACATGGGTAACACTACATGTCCCAGCCACTTATTGGTGGGGACATAAAAAAAATGTGAAGTATTTTATGTACAATTTGGAAAATAATTTTGCTCATTCAAGTACAATTAATATTTGAGAAATATCATAAATATAGCAGGGATGTGATTGGAAGAGGAATAGACCAGAGGAAAACTTTTTAAGACCAGGGGTGCAGTGGGCCGACAAGGCCCCCTTGGGGTCCAGGGGCAATGCCCTGGTGGGGGACCAGGGGGCTAAGCCCCTAGGAGCTCCTGGATTTAAGCATTTTAAAGCATAGCAGAAGGGATTTCCAAAGGGACAATAGTTTTAACAGTTTCTGGTTGTTGTACATCAGTTCTGGACTTAAGGAAAAATGGGTGAATCCCATAAGATTTATTGTTGGGTTTACTCTTTAGACACACCAAGGGTATAATTACTGTCTTTAAGTTTTAATTTTTTGGCATGCTCATTGCTGTTTGAATGTTCTATTAAAGATACTCATCCCCGAGCACCATAACTAATGATTTTGTCACATATAATACACTTCGCCTTGCTGGGTGCGTCTAATTCTTTCGTATCCATTCGATAAGAGGGATGGATTTTCTTTCCCCTTTCAACATAATATCAACGGTCGTCTCTAACCATTGCCATCTAAATTGATTTTTCTACTGTTTTCAAATGTCTATCATCGGCTTCCCTGTTCGATTCCATGGGGGACAACAATTCATACGAAAGGAGCATCCGCCATTACTACCTCATGTTTTTATTAAGCTTGTGGGAAGGTACAATCCTGAAGAAACGGAAAGATATCGTTACTGCAAACTGGTCCTTAGAAGAAAACCAGTTTTAATCTCCATTGCTCTTTGAATCTGTAGATTGCAATCCAATCATACGATATCATTTTCAAGATTTGCCAGACCTAACCTCCCCTTAAATTTTCTCCATGAATTTACACGATTTACAGAAATGGCCAAATTTGACCCCAGATTATATATCATCCCTGATATAGTTCTTTTTTAGGGGGATGGAATTATTTCAGCAAACTCAAATCTTATAATTCTATCCTATGAGTAATAAAACATGTAAATAATAATTTGCTTGCAAATGATCAATTTCTAATTTAACTTCAAATAGCTCCAAAGATGCCTATTTGAGAACTATTTTTGCCTGGTCACGATAAATTTAAAAATCGATTTATAGAGAAATCGCTATACACGTAGTTGAGTAAAAAAATGAAAATAAAATAGGCCATGTGTTTTCAGCAGTTAATACAGAATGCAATTTGTTTTTATTAATGTTTGTCCCAAAAATCATTTTTCATTACACTTTACAACTTTAGAAACCTTGACATGTCTTTGAACATCTAGGCCAAAAGCTTTCAGCAGAGTTGACACCTCTGTGGTTGCTGCTATTTCAGAAAATGCAACACTACTTCCATCAGACACTGTCTCATTGGTAAAGCTGTGCTCTTCTACAAAATACCTCTGTTCTGAAATCATACAAAACAATACAAATCTTTAACCAGATATGTTAGGCTGACACTATAGCATAAAAGAAATCTTCTATTCTCAAATTTTCAAAAACAAAACAAAAAGAACTCTTTAATTCCAATATAAAACATAATTATAATTTACGCAACCGTCACAATATACATGTACCTTTTAACTGTTTGTCTGTTTACCAAAATTCTTACTTTCCATGTACTATTCAAGCATGGAATTCTTTGGATCGTACTATTAGAAATCTTCCTACGTTTTCCTCCTTTAACTAAAACTTCAACAAATATTTTTTTACGAAGAGGAGAAATCCTCAATATTATTATGTAGGTCACCGCTTTCTCATCAGTGTATTGCACTCTAGAATGTGAAATAAATGCAGATTTATATCATGCAAATTTAATTGTAAATTCTAATTGTTTATGTGGATACATTAATGAAAATGCAGAGCATTACCAGTCTTCGAAATTAGACTTTCGAATTTACTGGCCCGAAATTTTCAAAATTAGAATATTTATATAAATTTGGTAAAAGTCACTGGCCATGGGCCACTGCTAAAGTCGATGACTGCATTACTTGTTACACTGTATAGTAACAGATTTACCTTATCGCACATTATTATATTATTTGGAATAAATAAATTGAATTTGATTGGAATTCCAGTAAATATTGACTTATTATCATTTGGAAATGAAACACTGCGATATAAATTGTTCCATATTTTTGGCTGTACAAAAATACATTAACGACACC
The DNA here is from genome assembly GCA_963383655.1 of Bathymodiolus septemdierum. Classification (NCBI taxonomy): domain Eukaryota; kingdom Metazoa; phylum Mollusca; class Bivalvia; order Mytilida; family Modiolidae; genus Bathymodiolus; species Bathymodiolus septemdierum. The sequence goes on along the minus strand of OY726518.1, from coordinate 129,213,771 downwards.
TGTCGCTTTTCTATGTCGTGATCATAAATGTTTGTAAATTAGTCATATTTGTAACATGTAACAGGTTAATAATGTATTTATGTCTAACTTTATTGATCAAGATCATATGAACTAGTTTTGAGACAGTCTCATGCAACTGGATTATCGAGTCGTCATATCATAAATAAGTTTTTAACAAAAATATTTTAAAAAAGCAATATACTTACCGAACGTTAATAGAGGAATGCTTCCTCCCTATATCTTTATATGTTAATTTAATTAAACACCCACTTTAAATATAAATCCATTAGAAAGCTAAATCCCAATTGAATGTTTGGTGTGTTCGTGTCATTAAGATAAAAGAATGTGTTCGATTAAGTATACTTTAGCTTGGATAATCCACTTGCATGACGCTCAACATTTTTAGTTTTTTGTTTTTTCATGTCTTCACTTATTAATATGAAATATGCATATAATATTATATAAGTTCATTTAAGGAATAATTCATGGCAGGCATAGAGTTGTGCAAATTTACACATGAGCTGGGCCTTTATATTCGAATCTTAGAATATAAAGGCCCAGCCCATGTGTAAATTTGCACAACTCTATGCCTGTCATGAATTATTTTGATTCTAATAGGACAAATACGGTAATTTTTAACCATTCGTGAACTGTATACACACAGCATTTGGTGGCTGTTCCATTTACCTCCTTCGGAAATTTTGAATTGATTTTGAATTATTTGTATTTGAACGAGATATTTTAAAACAAAGATATGGATGTTAACATGAAAAACATATTTATTGTGTATTTTCCATCATAGATTCGATTGAACAATTCCTGCGTAAAAATATTTTAAAAAAAGTCGGAGTTCATTCGTTCATCATTTCGTGCACTAACAAGATGGCGGAGCGGAGTTGTCAAACATAATATCAAACACTTGAAAAGTTGTTAATAATCGACAATTATTGTTAGATATGAAATAAGAAAAATAAATGCCAATGGAAAAAAAAGCTTGTATTGTTGATATAAAAAAAGATTCCTTAATAAATACTTAAGACAACCATCTATCGACTGACTTTTGTAATATATCGTCATCCTGTGACGTTGTTTACAAGGGACGCTGATTGACACAAGCTAGTTACTGATTTATTTTACGATTTTGTGAGCATTTTACTTGTTTGAGTAGCAAAATTCAAAATGCCATCAAATTGGAAAATATCAGTAACTTAGTTACATCACCGTCCAGTTATCAATGTATACGTAGGAAAACATTAAGGTTATTGCATTTTCCGGTTATTCATGGCCGACACATATCAATGGAATGTATGTGTGCGTACTGGGGATCCCCGAATGTAAATTTTCAAAACAAATGATAAAAAAATACTTAGTTACAGAATATTTATTTATAACTGAGGGGAAATTTTTATTTTAAGGACTTTAAAAATACGTTATATGCCGGTGTTTTCTTTGTTTACACTCGGTTGTCACGGTAATTTCACAGCGGGAGTCACATCGGAACAGCCAGATTTGTTGTGTACTGCACTTGCGCTAAATATAGAGTTGTTGAGTATTATCGTGTGTGCCGTATTAGAGACATATTAGAATAGTAATTTAATAACTGTTCTTAATCTCACAGATACTATAACTCATACCTCAATGTGTTTGTGAAAGAGTTCCCCAACACATACATTTTGTACCTCAGTGTGTTTGTGTAAGAGTTCCCTAACTCATACCTCAATGTGTTTGTGACATAGTAAGTACAGGACAATAAGATTATATTACAATATCTTTTTTTATTCTAGGTTGTGGCAATTATAGTTTTGGTATCAATTTTTTTACGTCTGCAGTTACATGTACATATCGCATGGAGAAGTAGAGTGACACAGTTAATAATGTTAGCTTTTGTAATTAGTATACCAATGACTTGGTATGAACTCTATCAGGTAAATTATTGAAAAACAACAAATAATGTCCCCTTATAGGTAATCTGTGGTCTGTTGTCATCACATTAATTACATCTAACATGGCTGCCATGGGTAATGATAGTTTCTGTTGGGCTGTATGTAAATAAAACTTCTTCAAAACCAAGAGAGCCTATTGAAAGGAAACTGTAGGCCTTATCTATACATTGTCATAATACATCCCATTTAGGTTCAGATCCATCATGCAATGTGGCCACTAGGGCAAATAATAGTTTGTTTGATACTCTTTAGAAAATAATAATTTCTGGTTGGCTGAAAATTTAAATCATCAGAAACAACTTTGGATGATTGAGATAAAATTTTGTAGAAATTCTTTTAGATTATCTTCCGAATAGACTAGTCAGATTTTCTGACATGACACCCAATTTGGCAACTAAGGAAGATATTGGTATCTGAATATTAAAACAAATTCCAATATATTACTCTAATCTGGTTGAAGTGAAATTCTATTGGAATCATCTTTTTCTTTGGAAAAATCTACTTCAAATGGAGGTTAACTTTGCACGGGCTTATCCGCAAATTTCGTGTCTATTGTATATTTCTATACTTTTCACGTAGTTATAATGGCAGAAAAAAGGACGGAGTTAAGATGAATAAATATTTATCTCATTTAAGGAATTCTGCAAGTTTACAAACTAATGAAATCCATTGCTCTATAGTCACAAAAAAGAAAGAAAGAAAATGACCACAAGAGCTATGGTTCCACAGCTAATAATAAGTTCTGACAGAAAATACAAAGACATTTATTTTGGTAAATTGTGGATGAAAAAGGAACAACCCGGCAGGAAAATACAGACCAGAACTTGTTAGGGGAATCCAGCAATCATTTTTCCATGGTCTAATCCAAAATGTCTTTACAAAGTATTCTCGGAAATTGGAGAATGAGTTAATTTTTACCATTACTGTATTTGACCTTTGCACTATTTACTTTCTGGTTCAAAGCAATGCCCCTTTCAGTGCTGCAAATTAATAACTTGTTATTACTAGAACAGTTAGTATTGTCCTCTGCCAGAAATAAATCTGGAAAGAAAATAATTGCATTTTTAAATCGCTATAACAACCAATTTATTAATTTCAAGCTATCTTCTAACCTCAAGTCAGATTTGTCTAGATACCTATTTAGACTTTTTTAAGTTTGTTATAAAAATAGAAATCATATTAATTTCCCTGTTGATTTGTATTTGTAGACTGCTCAGATAACTCAGCAGACGGTTGCTATGAAGGATGCTCCAAAGGAGTGTGTACAAGATATGAATGAGGGAACTATTTTTTCATTTTATGCTATTGCTAGTGCTGTTAAGAGTCTGTTTACATTGGAGAAAGACAAGTGTGAACAATATCATCAACTTTTGTTAATAAATCCATTTCTGAAGGTTCCCCCCACAAAGGTAAATATGGTTTACAGAACATGTTGTTTAGGAACATCATAAGATGTTTTGGGCTCCATGCGTTTCTCTACATAAACTATAACTCAGGTATTCAAGATAGATGATTAGACATCAGTGATTCTCATTTCATTCAAATGCAGTGTTGAATACGAGAAAGCATTTGAAAGGGAAATTCTACTCTGTTACATCTGTATGTCAAAATACAGGTACAATTGTTTAATGAATATTTGTTATCTCCAGTCTTTTTTCAGAAAGGGGCACACATGAAATCGATTTTATATGAATTTGTTTTCATACGCCCGTCTTTAAGACGGGACGTATTATGGTATACCAATGTCCGTCTGTCCGTTTCATATGTCGTGCTCTAACTTAAGAACCCCTTGGCCAATTCACTTCAAATTTCACAGAGTTATTGGAATGGATGGTCTTACGGTCTGTATACTTTATGGTGAAATTTCGAATTTCCATTCCAGAGTTATGGGACTTTATTCATCAAATTGTATGTGATTTTAAGGCAATTTATCGTATTTCGCACTGTAAATTGAGAATCCCTTTGCCAATTCACTTCAAACTTCGCATAGTTATTGGAATTGATAGTCTTATGGTCTGTATACTTTTTGGTGAAATTTCGATTTTTCATTCCAGAGTTATGGGACTTTATTCATCAAATTGTAGGCGATTTTTCGTATGGCATTTAGTTTAAGCTTATAGTGAGAAGTTTTCTGTGGGATAATTTCCTAAATTGCTTTTAGGAAGGAAAAAATAAACCTACAACTTGGAATTTACTTCTGAACAGATATATCATGTTTGGGAGGGGTATTCGTGAAAAATACCTGTCAAGAGACAATCAAATTTCTGGAGCCAATAATCAAGGTATTTTTTTTGCAAAAAACCTTTTTAAGCACGATGTATCTGATTAATTTCACAGAATATCAGTCAGAACTAAATAGTACAACTTTTGTTTTCTTTTCCTTGAATTTTCTGTTTGCCTCAGGAAACTTTTACTTTATGCTATGTTATTTCATGTTATTGTATTATATTTCACAACGGTAAAGGAAAAAAATACTGAATGATTTTGGTAGGTAGATTTGTTTCGAACAACTTTCAAGACGAGAACCAGGAGCAGTTAAATCTATGATCTCCAACTTAAAATGGGAATCCCTTGAACAAAGGTGTGCAAAGGCAAGAACTGTTCTGATGCATAAGATCATACATTGTTTAGTTGAAATCCGTGCAGAACATCTATTCATACCATCTGATAATAGAACTAGAGGGATTGCAGCCTTCAGGACGATATATACACGAGCAGATGTATATCGCTTGTACCATCATCACCTGGAACAGCATACCACCAGCAGTACGTCAGGCCAGTACCATCTGCCAGTTCCAGGCAGGGTTAGGGTCCATTATCCTTCCCATGCAGTCCCAGATGTAATTAGTGCTCCACCCTGTTTTTAACTGTACAATACGGACAAGCACGGCATAATTACACTCAGCCTTGAGTACACCCTTTACGGGAAGATGAAGAAGAAGATGCTCACGAAGATATGAAAGGCAAATATGGCAAAGACCACGGCTCAGAGGGTAAACAAGTGAAATGCTCATGGAAATACCGACAGTGGTGAAATTGAACAAAATTATTTCGAAAAATATAAAAATACATGAAAAATGCGCCTGCTAATAACCAATCAAAATCTAGGATATTTATAAGGTGTAATTTCATGAAAACTATGTCTGTAATTGAGCTGGAAAACATGTGATTCTTAAAATTTAATGACTGTTTGAATAAGTGAACAACATCAAACAAATGGAAAGAATTCACAATTTAATGAGATTACAGTGCAACCTGTCTAAACAGAACCCTGAGTAAGCTGGAATCCTATATCGACACTTTAAGATTACTTGAAATGTACATGAAATTACTTTACATTTAAGGTTTAATTGACACTTAAAATTAATTGAGGTTTGTGCTACCCAGTCCAGAACTTTAAATAAAGTCCCAACGTAAGAAATCTTTATTAATTTAACCTGTATAAACTGAACACCTGTCTATTACAAACACAAAAGTTGAACCTGAGTAGGTTCTGTTTAGACATGTTTCACTGTAGCTATATTTAATTAAATTAAATTGTAATCCATCATATCCTGTTATTGATTGTTGACGAAATTGATGCCTATTTGTTCAGATGTAAGTTTTTTATTGCAGGCTTTAGGTGTAACATTTGTCCGCTTCTTCATGTCTCCCTTGAAGGATATCGGAACAGCATTTAGTGAATTCATCAGAGCATTACTGATAGACTTACCATTTGCACTTTATCCAGTTGCTATAGGAACACTTGCTCTTTTCCTTTTCTTGTTTTTATTTATGTGGTTTGGCTACAGTATCAGACTTCCATTTTTCTTGTCAATTGAACCATGTCCTAGAGTGGCAGTGGGCATGTCAACAGATAATACCCAGGCTATTGAAGATGTGAAAAAACAGGTGAGATTAAACTAGATTTTACAGGAATATTAAGATGTTTTGGAAGATTTTTATTCTGGCCACACGTTATTGCAATATATATATACATTATACAGTGCTCCCTCGCCATATCACCCCTCTGTTTTATCTCCAAGCTCGTTTACTGGCAGACAACTTTTTAAAATATATTAAGAGATAATCCAAGTTGAACACAGCAGCAGGTTGCCGATCATTTCAGTACCTTTTCAGGAATTTAAACATGTTTACACTGTATGATGATAAATGAAAAAATATGAGGCTTTGACATATTTTTATTGTTGAAAAATATTTAACAGCAGTTTAAGTATAAAAAGAGCAATTTTTTTTCATCCAAGCAGAACCCCTACACATTGGGTAGTACCTACTAAACATGTCACAAAACAATGAAGGTCACAAATTAGGCTACAATACTGGATGACTGGAACACAAGAATAACATTATTGTACAATGTACTACTAAATTAATGTATAAACTGTCAACAAATACAGAATAGTGTCTCTTTGTAAACAGATGTTGAGCAGATGTTTCTCTCTCTCTCTCTCTTATCCTCCTTGGTTCATACACACATTTAAAGTTTGCCAGCATACAAGATCATGCCATAGAACATGAATTTAACAAACTGATTTAACTCTGGAAGCAAATTTTATTGAGACAAGCGATGAGAGGGAACAGAAGCTGAGATCACTATTTTATGGGAGGGGTGGGGGGATAGTTACAACATTGTCATTAAGACTTCAACAGATATATTTTACGTACATATGTAGTATAACAATGTAGATTGAATTGAGATACAACAGTTTCCTTCATGATCTGTGCAGTACCAGGGATATATATTTTTTTGTCAATCAAAAATCCAAGATGACCACCACCACAATACAAAATTTTATATTGGACCCTATGGGAAAAATTACTGACAATTTTATTGAACACAAATTGTATGTGAATACTCATGGGATGATCCTTTATTAATTTTTGTGTGGTATTTTTGTTTGTTTTGTGTTTTGAACCAAATTTTGTCTGGATTCTTTATTCCTGGTTACCCTTTCCATTTTCTCTGACATTTATTTAATGTTATCAACCAATAGATAAACATTCTGTCTATAATATTTCTACAAATTTACAGATGCATATTTAGATCCACAGAAATGTATAAATCAACTACAGAATAAATATTATGCATGTATGGAATGTGTGTTGAACTGAAAGTAAAATTTTCAATTGAAACTCTTCATTTTTTTGTACATGCAGAACAGCAATAAAGTGCTGTTCCTTTACTTGACTTTGAGTGTAAGTCAGTGTAATGTTGGATAGTATCTTATGTTCATTTACATCCGTATAATATCTTAGTAATTAAATACCGGTAACTTTTTTCTCTTTTGCAGCTTGAAACATTACAAAATAGCATACAGAATTCAGAAACCAATATGGCTGACCAGATCAAAAGACTAGGACAAATTCAGACATCCGCCATTGAATACACAGTTTCAGCTCTGACTCCTAATATGCCTGCACCAACTTTGTCTCGAGCTATTTCAAGTAGAAGTGATAAGAGTTTTCAATCTTCAAATAAACAAGATAAATCTCCTATTCCTTGTTCAGACGACTCTTTTACTGTTGTTGATGATAGTGGTAGTGATTCTGTCATACAACAAAGAACAACATTTCCTGTAGATAACATCGGTCCAAACTCGTAAATATATTAGGTGTATATATGATCATCGAGTGTGCTGTTTCATTACAAACTGTATGTCTTTTCTAACCATATATTTGTTCATCAATCATTTTTGATATCGTATTTACATTTTTAGCTCACCAGGCTTGTGGCCATGTGAGTTCTTATCATCCGTTGGCATCCATCATCATAGTTTTCATATTTAAATCTCTGAAACCACTATGTCAAATTATACCAAACTTTGTTGGTCCCCTTTCAAAATATTGACAGCTCAACCTGGCTTCAAGATGGCCGCTTTTACTAAAAATATCTAGGGTTATTGGTTATGGGTAATTAAAGCCACTTTCAACACTATTTCAGTTATATTTTGGCAATCAGTTTTTTTGGTGGAGGAAACCAAATAAAACGGCAGACCTGCCACAAGTCACTAAACTTTTATCAGATAATGTTGTATTGAGTACACCTTACAGTGGGTAGGAATTTAGTTTTTTTTATAGAAATGTTATGGAATTAAAACTATGAAACTTATGTTATTAAATTAAAAATATGAAACTAATTGAAGTTGAACCAATCGACATAAATAATTGATTGATAATAAAGTGATATTTCATAACCAGGTGAGTGACAGGCTCAGGTTAGCCTCTGGTTTCAATGTTTTTTGTATTGAATAGTATTATTTGTATGGAGCTTTACATAGTGAATTGTACGAGTTATATTTTGTGATGTATAAATCAGGGGGGGAATGTACGTCATAATTGGAAGCCATTTTGTGCCACTTGATCCGCTAAACAACGGTGTGTCCATTGTTCAAAAACTTGTCAAACTCTCCATCAATGTTAATTCCACCTGTTGCAAAAACGTTGTCGAAGAGTTTGACAACAAGTTTTTGAATGATGGACATACTGTTATTTAAGAGCATTTAATGTTATCCTTACATAACAATAACTAATGCTATAAGTAAAAACTTACCTTCAAGCAGCACAAAATGGCTTCCAATTATGACGTACATTCACCCCCTGTACATATGACAGTATCAAATCATGTTGTGATTGCTTACTTGTACATGTCAGTTGATGACTATTTTTGAATACATTTTTTTTTATATATGCTGATGTATTAAATTAATAACCATGTTTTTAAATTGTTTAGATATTTCAACTTTTTATTCTAACCAGAACGAATGATTGATACAAGTGAATATGAAAGGTTGTCCATCTACAGGTCTGTTATTAATAGATCACGGTGTCACATTTACAGGTCTGTTATTAATCAATAGATCAAGGTGTCACATTTTGTATTCCTGTTCTTCCTCTCACAGTCAACAAGATATTTTGACCACATCAGTGGTGTAATGTTTGGTGTGCTCGCCTCGAGTGCGATAGATGGTGGGTTCGATCCCCGGTTGGGTCAAACCAAAGACTTTAAAATTGGTATTTGTTGCTTCTCAGCTAAGCATGCAGCATTAAGGAGAAGGAGCAAAGACTGGTTGGCTCGGAATCATGATAATGTGTCCGAGTGAAGTGACATGTCTAACCGCAGACTGTTGTTTCAGTGAGCTAGCACTATAAAAATCCAACTCAGCATGTTGGTCTAGTACAAAGCAGATCATCGAATGTAACTTGTTCTCGTCCCGATATAGCTGAAAAATTGCTGAGTTGGCGTTAAACAACAATCACTCACTCAACAAGGTATTTTGAATGATTCACAAAACTCACTCCTAAAGTGTTGTAGCATCACTTTGCAGGCATAAAACATGTTAGTCTTACAGCTTTCTGAAGGCTAAAATATGACACATGTATATTTGTAACTAATGCCTATTTGGTCATTATATCATCATCTATCACAAGACAAAGTATCAGTTCTAAAACATGTTCTACAGCAATACACAAGAATTTGAATTTTGATGTTTACACCATTGGTTAATAACATCTTCTACACAACTTTTGTCAACCAATGACACAAGTTTTATGAAATGAAATTATTTATTCACATTTATTAAATACAATGAAACCTGTCTAAAGCAACCAATGAATCCTGTGTAGTCTGAACTTCAAATTGTAGTCCTAATGTCAGACATTTTTGTAAATATAAGCCATTTACATAGGATAACCAAGCTGACAGTACATGTCATGGACCCAACCCCATGTTGAATTGATTGGTTTGTCCATTATATTGAACATGAGCAATGTATGCGATAACTTAAGTAAACATGGATAGATTTGAATAATTTTTATCCCCTCGCCAACGAAGTTGCGAAGGGATATAGTAACGCTACCGTCCTTCCGTAACATCCTTGTGAACACTCTAGAATAAACATCCTTCAATGGATTTTGACCAAACTTGGTACATACTTAGTCGTTAAGAGAATCTGGAACCATATTGATTTTCAAGGTCACCAGGTCAAATATTTCTCCACATGTCCCTTCACTTTGTTGTTTATAAAACTAGAGGCTCACCTGGTTCATGCACTGTTTCGGATAAAACCAGTTTGTAGTTTTTGAGAGAATAAAAATTTTCCATCATATTCCCAGTCAAATAATGTCCTATAGTTTCTGCCAACTTTTCCAATCCACACAACAAAAAAAGACTATTCATGTATCATTTCAATTCAATCTCTGTTCTAGTATCTTAGATTTTCCCATTGGTTCTTATATTACATCTTGGATTTTGATCAACATAAAGACATTTTGTAAATGACCATCCAAGGCACATGCAAAGCTAAGTCTGCTTACTAATGGTTCAGTGTTTTTATATAAGAATACACATGTAATTTGGAATATCCTATGTTAAATTTGTCCTACAATGGTGGCCATCTTGGATTTCTGATCTACACACATTTTGAAAAGGGCCATCTAAGGCACATTATAGTTAAGTCTGCTAACTACGTGGTTTTAGATAAGAAGACATATTTAATTTTGAAGCAATTTTCCCATACATTCCTATGTTAAATATGTCCTACGATGGTAGTCATCTTAGAATTCTGATTAAAACAACAACAAAAATTATTATAAAGGACCATTCAATGATTATATTCATATTAAGTTTGGCTTCAATCAATTTTCTAGTTTCTGTGAAAATTGTTTATTTGTATTAATGTTAAAACTATCGGCATCACACAAATCACATATTTTGTAAAGGACCATCTAAGGCAAATTCTAGGCAAGTTTCCACACAAACGATTTTGAATTTTGAAATATTTTGCCCATAGGGTCCTATGTTAATTTGTCCTGCAATGGCACACATTTTGTAAAGGGCATTTTGTACACATTCCAGCCAAGTTTGCTTTCAAATGGTTAATTGGTTTCAGATTGGAATAATTAAATAACAATTCCCATACGGTCTTTTGTTAAATTTGTATTGCAATGGCAGTCATCTTAGATTTCCGATCTACACAAAAAGAAATAAAGTTGTGTAAGGGCCAATTCAATGAATATTCAAGTTCAGTTGGAACCCGGGGGTATAGAAATGGGACCGAGAGCTTCTTCGGCTTGAAGGGGCGTCCGTCGGTTCTGCGGGATGCATAAATTCATAACCAACCTGTCCTGCGGACGAGACGTAAATAAAACCGAGGTCCCGTGTTGAGAGATTGCCACCCTCTCCACACGTTAAAGAACCCAGTGTAACAGCTCATTATGAGCATTATGCTCATGACGAGTGGTCCATAAGAGACCTGTAGCACTGGCAAAATAATACGTCCCTACCCATCACCTTTCCTTGTTTCGAGTCCCGTGGCGTTTAAATTTTTAAAAGTTGTTGTCCTGAATATAGCTGAAAAATTGCTCGCTGGACGTTAAATACCAATCAATCAATCAATCAGTTTGGGTTCAATCAAATTTCTAATTTCTGAGAAAAACTATTTTTCACTTTCCCATATAGTTCCATGCTAAAACTATTTCTTGCAATGATGGCCTTTTTGTATATCCAATCAACAAAAACTATTCCTAAGAACCATCCAAGGCACATTCCAACCAAATTTGCTTTCAACTAGTTCGTTGATTTCAGATTTGAATATGTTAAATTTGTTCTACGATGGCAGCAATCTTGAATTTCCGATCAACACACAAAAACACATATTTTGTAAAGGACCATCCAATGAATATTGCATTAAAGTTTGCTTTCAAATGGGGCTTTGGTTTAAAATTGGAGTAATTCTTCAATATTTTTCCCATAGGGTCCTATGTGAAATTTATCTTGATATGGTGGCAATATTGGATTTCCGATTGACCCAAAAAAGAACTAGAATAAAAATACAAGAGACCATTTAATGATTATTTATGTTCAGTTTAGGTTCAATCAAAATTCTAGTCTGAGAATATTTTTTTTCATAGACCACATAGTAAAAGGTTAAAACTTTGTCCTGCGTTTGAGATCTACAAAAAAACATCTTTAGAGGGTCATATAAGGAATACTCCTAACAAGTCACATTTGAATCCCATATGTGGTTTCAGAGAAGATTTTTTTTTTTAATTTTCAGCCAATCAGAAAGCACAATTGTTCTTAACACTGAGGCATGTTGGATTTCTAAAGAATATGAAAATCATATAAAATGTTCAGAACCACCAAAGTAACATTTCTACCCAGTTTTTCTAAATTGACTAGTGGGTCTGTGAGAAATATATTATAATGTAAAAGTTTACGAGTGCCAAGTGATGGCAATAGCTCCAAAGAGTCATGTAAGCTAAAAGGTTGGTTGATGACCGAACTTGAGTCCTTCGTTCAAACGAGATGTGAAAAGTATGGAAGGACAGACGACGGAGACCAATTGATCACAACAGCTCGCATTACCCTTTTGAGTCAGGTTACCTAATAAAGAATTTTGCATGCCTTCCAAATATGCAGTTTCATAATTTGAACCCCCTTTTCCATTAAAAAAATTAATAAAAACAAATACAGGACTATACCAAGCCCACCATGTCGACAAGGGAAAGTTAAACAAGTGTATATTAAAAGCAAGTATTTTGCTAGACACATACCCATATGACAGCTGATGGACACAATGTAATGACAATTCCTGACATTTTACCTATAGACTGAGCTATAAGGACATAAAGCTTTTGCATTCACTTCTACCAAATACTGACTGCCTTCAACATTATGTCTGGTTGCAAAAGTTTTTGACTTGAATAACCATTATGGAATATCTTGTGTCACAAATTATCACGGATGTGTTCTGATTGTCATAATCACAATGGTATTCTTTCCTCATTCACAACTTATCACTTGTGTTTGTGACAAGAGTACAGTTAACATGATGGTTGCCATAAGTAGAGCAGGAACTGCTTATCCTTCCATAGCACCTGTATTCACCCCTTATTTTTAGTGGGTTCGTGTTCTGTAGATCATTTGTACTTTTTCTTTGGTCATTGTATTGTCTGTTCTTTGATTTACAACTTGTTTGGTATCTTTAAACTTTCCTTGTAAATGACAATGATAAAGGTTTAAAACAATATACAGGTTTCATAAATCAAAATTTGATAGAGAAGACAGCAGCCTTGAATGTTTCAACAGAGTGTCTCATATCTATGGGTTGTGGCATCTCCAGTCAGATATAACAGAGTGCCTCATATCTATGGGTTGTGGCATCTCCAGTCAGATATAACCGAGTGCCTCATATCTATGGGTTGTGGCATCTCCAGTCAGATATAACAGAGTGGCTCATATCTATGGGTTGTGGCATCTCCAGTCAGATATAACAGAGTGCCTCATATCTATAGGTTGTGGCGTCTCTAGTCAGATATAACAGAGTGCCTCATATCTATGGATTGTGGCATCTCCAGTCAGATATAACAGAGTGCCTCATATCTATGGGTTGTGGCATCTCCAGTCAGATATAACAGAGTGCCTCATATCTATGGGTTGTGGCATCTAGTCAGATATAACAGAGTGCCTCATATCTATGGGTTGTGGCATCTAAAGTCAGATATAACAGTGCCTCATATCTATGGGTTGTGGCATCTAGTCAGATATAACAGTGCCTCATATCTATGGGTTGTGGCATCTCTAGTCAGATATAACAGAGTGCCTCATATCTATGGGTTGTGGTATCTCCAGTCAGATATAACAGAGTGCCTCATATCTATAGGTTGTGGCATCTCTAGTCGGATATAACAGAGTGCCTCATATCTATAGGTTGTGGCATCTCTAGTCTGATATAACAGAGTGCCTCATATCTATGGGTTGTGGCATCTCTAGTCAGATATAACAGAGTGCCTCATATCTATGGATTGTGGCATCTCCAGTCAGATATAACAGAGTGCCTCATATCTATGGGTTGTGGCATCTAGTCAGATATAACAGAGTGCCTCATATCTATGGGTTGTGGCATCTAGTCAGATATAACAGAGTGCCTCATATCTATGGGTTATGGCATCTCCAGTCAGATATAACAGAGTGCCTCATATCTATGGGTTGTGGCATCTCCAGTCAGATATAACAGAGTGGCTCATATCTATGGGTTGTGGCATCTCCAGTCAGATATAACCGAGTGCCTCATATCTATGGGTTGTGGCATCTCTAGTCAGATATAACAGAGTGGCTCATATCTATGGGTTGTGGCATCTCCAGTCAGATATAACAGAGTGCCTCATATCTATAGGTTGTGGCATCTCTAGTCAGATATAACAGAGTGCCTCATATCTATGGATTGTGGCATCTCCAGTCAGATATAACAGAGTGCCTCATATCTATGGGTTGTGGCATCTCCAGTCAGATATAACAGAGTGGCTCATATCTATGGGTTGTGGCATCTCCAGTCAGATATAACAGAGTGCCGCATATCTATGGGTTGTGGCATCTCTAGTCAGATATAACAGTTGCCTCATTTCTATGGGTTGTGGCATCTCCAGTCAGATATAACAGAGTGCCTCATATCTATAGGTTGTGGCATCTCCAGTCAGATATAACAGAGTGCCTCATATCTATAGGTTGTGGCATCTCCAGTCAGATATAACAGTGCCTCATATCTATGGGTTGTGGCATCTCCAGTCAGATATAACAGAGTGCCTCATATCTATGGGTTGTGGCATCTTGTCAGATATAACAGTGCCTCATATCTATGGGTTGTGGCATCTCCAGTCAGATATAAGAGTGCCTCATATCTATGGGTTGTGGCATCTCCAGTCAGATATAACAGAGTGCCTCATCTATGGGTTGTGGCATCTCCAGTCAGATATAACAGAGTGCTTCATATCTATGGGTTGTGGCATCTCCAGTCAGATATAACAGAGTGCCTCATATCTATAGGTTGTGGCATCTCTAGTCAGATATAACAGAGTGCCTCATATCTATGGGTTGTGGCATCTCTAGTCAGATATAACAGAGTGCCTCATATCTATGGGTTGTGGCATCTCTAGTCAGATATAACAGAGTGGCTCTTATCTATGGGTTGTGGCATCTCCAGTCAGATATAACAGAGTGCCTCATATCTATAGGTTGTGGCATCTCTAGTCAGATATAACAGAGTGGCTCATATCTATGGGTTGTGGCATCTCCAGTCAGATATAACAGAGTGCCTCATATCTATAGGTTGTGGCATCTCTAGTCAGATATAACAGAGTGCCTCATATCTATGGATTGTGGCATCTCCAGTCAGATATAACAGAGTGCCTCATATCTATGGGTTGTGGCATCTCCAGTCAGATATAACAGAGTGCCTCATATCTATAGGTTGTGGCATCTCTAGTCAGATATAACAGAGTGCCTCATATCTATGGGTTGTGGCATCTCCAGTCAGATATAACAGAGTGCCTCATATCTATGGGTTGTGGCATCTCCAGTCAGATATAACCGAGTGCCTCATATCTATGGGTTGTGGCATCTCCAGTCAGATATAACAGAGTGGCTCATATCTATGGGTTGTGGCATCTCCAGTCAGATATAACAGAGTGCCTCATATCTATAGGTTGTGGCGTCTCTAGTCAGATATAACAGAGTGCCTCATATCTATGGATTGTGGCATCTCCAGTCAGATATAACAGAGTGCCTCATATCTATGGGTTGTGGCATCTCCAGTCAGATATAACAGAGTGCCTCATATCTATGGGTTGTGGCATCTAGTCAGATATAACAGAGTGCCTCATATCTATGGGTTGTGGCATCTAAAGTCAGATATAACAGTGCCTCATATCTATGGGTTGTGGCATCTAGTCAGATATAACAGTGCCTCATATCTATGGGTTGTGGCATCTCTAGTCAGATATAACAGAGTGCCTCATATCTATGGGTTGTGGCATCTCCAGTCAGATATAACAGAGTGCCTCATATCTATAGGTTGTGGCATCTCTAGTCGGATATAACAGAGTGCCTCATATCTATAGGTTGTGGCATCTCTAGTCTGATATAACAGAGTGCCTCATATCTATGGGTTGTGGCATCTCTAGTCAGATATAACAGAGTGCCTCATATCTATGGATTGTGGCATCTCCAGTCAGATATAACAGAGTCCCTCATATCTATGGGTTGTGGCTTCTAGTCAGATATAACAGAGTGCCTCATATCTATGGGTTGTGGCATCTAGTCAGATATAACAGAGTGCCTCATATCTATGGGTTATGGCATCTCCAGTCAGATATAACAGAGTGCCTCATATCTATGGGTTGTGGCATCTCCAGTCAGATATAACAGAGTGGCTCATATCTATGGGTTGTGGCATCTCCAGTCAGATATAACCGAGTGCCTCATATCTATGGGTTGTGGCATCTCTAGTCAGATATAACAGAGTGGCTCATATCTATGGGTTGTGGCATCTCCAGTCAGATATAATAGAGTGCCTCATATCTATAGGTTGTGGCATCTCTAGTCAGATATAACAGAGTGCCTCATATCTATGGATTGTGGCATCTCCAGTCAGATATAACAGAGTGCCTCATATCTATGGGTTGTGGCATCTCCAGTCAGATATAACAGAGTGGCTCATATCTATGGGTTGTGGCATCTCCAGTCAGATATAACAGAGTGCCGCATATCTATGGGTTGTGGCATCTCTAGTCAGATATAACAGTTGCCTCATTTCTATGGGTTGTGGCATCTCCAGTCAGATATAACAGAGTGCCTCATATCTATGGGTTGTGGCATCTCCAGTCAGATATAACAGAGTGCCTCATATCTATAGGTTGTGGCATCTCCAGTCAGATATAACAGTGCCTCATATCTATGGGTTGTGGCATCTCCAGTCAGATATAACAGAGTGCCTCATATCTATGGGTTGTGGCATCTTGTCAGATATAACAGTGCCTCATATCTATGGGTTGTGGCATCTCCAGTCAGATATAAGAGTGCCTCATATCTATGGGTTGTGGCATCTCCAGTCAGATATAACAGAGTGCCTCATCTATGGGTTGTGGCATCTCCAGTCAGATATAACAGAGTGCTTCATATCTATGGGTTGTGGCATCTCCAGTCAGATATAACAGAGTGCCTCATATCTATAGGTTGTGGCATCTCTAGTCAGATATAACAGAGTGCCTCATATCTATGGGTTGTGGCATCTCTAGTCAGATATAACAGAGTGCCTCATATCTATGGGTTGTGGCATCTCTAGTCAGATATAACAGAGTGGCTCATATCTATGGGTTGTGGCATCTCCAGTCAGATATAACAGAGTGCCTCATATCTATAGGTTGTGGCATCTCTAGTCAGATATAACAGAGTGGCTCATATCTATGGGTTGTGGCATCTCCAGTCAGATATAACAGAGTGCCTCATATCTATAGGTTGTGGCATCTCTAGTCAGATATAACAGAGTGCCTCATATCTATGGATTGTGGCATCTCCAGTCAGATATAACAGAGTGCCTCATATCTATGGGTTGTGGCATCTCCAGTCAGATATAACAGAGTGCCTCATATCTATGGGTTGTGGCATCTAGTCAGATATAACAGTGCCTCATATCTATGGGTTGTGGCATCTAAAGTCAGATATAACAGTGCCTCATATCTATGGGTTGTGGCATCTAGTCAGATATAACAGTGCCTCATATCTATGGGTTGTGGCATCTCTAGTCAGATATAACAGAGTGCCTCATATCTATGGGTTGTGGCATCTCCAGTCAGATATAACAGAGTGCCTCATATCTATAGGTTGTGGCATCTCTAGTCAGATATAACAGAGTGCCTCATATCTATGGGTTGTGGCATCTCTAGTCAGATATAACAGAGTGCCTCATATCTATGGGTTGTGGCATCTCTAGTCAGATATAGCAGAGTGCCTCATATCTATGGATTGTGGCATCTCCAGTCAGATATAACAGAGTGCCTCATATCTATGGGTTGTGGCATCTAGTCAGATATAACAGAGTGCCTCATATCTATGGGTTGTGGCATCTAGTCAGATATAACAGAATGCCTCATATCTATGGGTTATGGCATCTCCAGTCAGATATAACAGAGTGGCTCATATCTATGGGTTGTGGCATCTCCAGTCAGATATAACAGAGTGCCTCATATCTATGGGTTGTGGCATCTCCAGTCAGATATAACAGAGTGCCTCATATCTATGGGTTGTGGCATCTAGTCAGATATAACAGAGTGCCTCATATCTATGGGTTGTGGCATCTCCAGTCAGATATAACAGTGCCTCATATCTATGGGTTGTGGCATCTAGTCAGATATAACAGTGCCTCATATCTATGGGTTGTGGCATCTAGTCAGATATAACAGTGCCTAATATCTATGGGTTGTGGCATCTCCAGTCAGATATAACAGAGTGCCTCATATCTATAGGTTGTGGCATCTTCAGTCAGATATAACAGAGTGCCTCATATCTATGGGTTGTGGCATCTCCAGTCAGATATAACCGAGTGCCTCATATCTATGGGTTGTGGCATCTCCAGTCAGATATAACAGAGTGCCTCATATCTATAGGTTGTGGCATCTCCAGTCAGATATAACAGTGCCTCATATCTATGGGTTGTGGCATCTCCAGTCAGATATAACAGTGCCTCATATCTATAGGTTGTGGCATCTCTAGTCAGATATAACAGAGTGCCTCATATCTATAGGTTGTGGCATCTCTAGTCAGATATAACAGAGTGTCTCATATCTATGGGTTGTGGCATCTCTAGTCAGATATAACAGAGTGCCTCATATCTATGGGTTGTGGCATCTAGTCAGATATAACAGAGTGCCTCATATCTATGGGTTGTGGCATCTAGTCAGATATAACAGAGTGCCTCATATCTATGGGTTATGGCATCTACAGTCAGATATAACAGAGTGCCTCATATCTATGGGTTGTGGCATCTCCAGTCAGATATAACAGAGTGCCTCATATCTATGGGTTGTGGCATCTCCAGTCAGATATAACAGAGTGCCTCATATCTATGGGTTGTGGCATCTAGTCAGATATAACAGAGTGCCTCATATCTATGGGTTGTGGCATCTAAAGACAGATATAACAGTGCCTCATATCTATGGGGTGTGGCATCTAGTCAGATATAACAGTGCCTCATATCTATGTGTTGTGGCATCTAGTCAGATATAACAGTGCCTAATATCTATGGGTTGTGGCATCTCCAGTCAGATATAACAGAGTGCCTCATATCTATAGGTTGTGGCATCTTCAGTCAGATATAACAGAGTGCCTCATATCTATGGGTTGTGGCATCTCCAGTCAGATATAACAGTGCCTCATATCTATAGGTTGTGGCATCTCGTCAGATATAACAGTGCCTCATATCTATGGGTTGTGGCATCTCCAGTCAGATATAACAGTGCCTCATATCTATAGGTTGTGGCATCTCTAGTCAGATATAACAGAGTGCCTCATATCTATGGGTTGTGGCATCTAGTCAGATATAACAGAGTGCCTCATATCTATGGGTTGTGGCATCTCCAGTCAGATATAACCGAGTGCCTCATATCTATGGGTTGTGGTATCTCCAGTCAGATATAACAGAGTGCCTCATATCTATAGGTTGTGGCATCTCCAGTCAGATATAACAGAGTGCCTCATATCTATGGGTTGTGGCATCTCCAGTCAGATATAACAGTGCCTCATATCTATAGGTTGTGGCATCTCTAGTCAGATATAACAGAGTGCCTCATATCTATGGGTTGTGGCATCTCTAGTCAGATATAACAGAGTGGCTCATATCTATGGGTTGTGGCATCTCCAGTCAGATATAACAGAGTGCCTCATATCTATGGCTTGTGGCATCTCTAGTCAGATATAACAGAGTGCCTCATATCTATAGGTTGTGGCATCTCTAGTCAGATATAACAGAGTGCCTCATATCTATGGGTTGTGGCATCTCTAGTCAGATATAACAGAGTGCCTCATATCTATGGATTGTGGCATCTCCAGTCAGATATAACAGAGTGCCTCATATCTATGGGTTGTGGCATCTACAGTCAGATATAACAGAGTGCCTCATATCTATGGGTTATGGCATCTCCAGTCAGATATAACAGAGTGCCTCATATCTATGGGTTGTGGCATCTCCAGTCAGATATAACAGAGTGCCTCATATCTATGGGTTGTGGCATCTCCAGTCAGATATAACAGAGTGCCTCATATCTATGGGTTGTGGCATATCTAGTCAGATATAACAGTGGCCCATATCTATAGGTTGTGGCATCTCCAGTCAGATATAACAGAGTGCCTCATATCTATGGGTTGTGGCATCTCTAGTCAGATATAACAGAGTGCCTCATATCTATGGGTTGTGGCATCTAGTCAGATATAACAGAGTCCCTCATATCTATGGGTTGTGGCATCTCCAGTCAGATATAACCGAGTGCCTCATATCTATTGGTTGTGGCATCTCCAGTCAGATATAACAGAGTGCCTCATATCTATAGGTTGTGGCATCTCCAGTCAGATATAACAGAGTGCCTCATATCTATGGGTTGTGGCATCTCCAGTCAGATATAACAGTGCCTCATATCTATAGGTTGTGGCATCTCTAGTCAGATATAACAGAGTGCCTCATATCTATGGGTTGTGGCATCTAGTCAGATATAACAGAGTGCCTCATATCTATGGGTTGTGGCATCTCCAGTCAGATATAACAGAGTGCCTCATATCTATGGGTTGTGGCATCTAGTCAGATATAACAGTGCCTCATATCTATAGGTTGTGGTATCTCTAGTCAGATATAACAGAGTGCCTCATATCTATGGGTTGTGGCATCTCTAGTCAGATATAACAGAGTGGCCCATATCTATGGGTTGTGGCATCTCCAGTCAGATATAACAGAGTGCCTCATATCTATAGGTTGTGGCATCTCTAGTCAGATATAACAGAGTGCCTCATATCTATGGGTTGTGGCATCTAGTCAGATATAACAGAGTGCCTCATATCTATGGGTTGTGGCATCTCCAGTCAGATATAACAAGGTGCCTTATATCGATAGGTTGTGGCATCTCCAGTCAGATATAACAGAGTGCCTCATATCTATGGGTTGTGGCATCTCCAGTCAGATATAACAGTGCCTCATATCTATAGGTTGTGGCATCTCTAGTCAGATATAACAGAGTGCCTCATATCTGGGTTGTGGCATCTCTAGTCAGATATAACAGAGTGGCTCATATCTATGGGTTGTGGCATCTCCAGTCAGATATAACAGAGTGCCTCATATCTATAGGTTGTGGCATCTCTAGTCAGATATAACAGAGTGCCTCATATCTATAGGTTGTGGCATCTCTAGTCAGATATAACAGTGCCTCATATCTATGGGTTGTGGCATCTCGTCAGATATAACAGAGTGCCTCATATCTATGGATTGTGGCATCTCCAGTCAGATATAACAGAGTGCCTCATATCTATGGGTTGTGGTATCTACAGTCAGATATAACAGAGTGCCTCATATCTATGGGTTGTGGCATCTCCAGTCAGATATAACAGAGTGCCTCATATCTATGGGTTGTGGCATCTCCAGTCAGATATAACAGAGTGCCTCATATCTATGGGTTGTGGCATCTAGTCAGATATAACATTGCCTCATATCTATAGGTTGTGGTATCTCTAGTCAGATATAACAGAGTGCCTCATACCTATGGGTTGTGGCATCTCTAGTCAGATATAACAGTGGCCCATATCTATGGGTTGTGGCATCTCCAGTCAGATATAACAGAGTGCCTCATATCTATAGGTTGTGGCATCTCTAGTCAGATATAACAGAGTGCCTCATATCTATAGGTTGTGGCATCTCTAGTCAGATATAACAGTGCCTCATATCTATGGGTTGTGGCATCTCTAGTCAGATATAACAGAGTGCCTCATATCTATGGATTGTGGCATCTCCAGTCAGATATAACAGAGTGCCTCATATCTACGGGTTGTGGCATCTAGTCAGATATAACAGAGTGCCTCATATCTATGGGTTGTGGCATCTCCAGTCAGATATAACAGAGTGCCTCATATCTATGGGTTGTGGCATCTCCAGTCAGATATAACAGAGTGCCTCATATCTATAGGTTGTGGCATCTCTAGTCAGATATAACAGTGCCTCATATCTATGGGTTGTGGCATCTCTAGTCAGATATAACAGAGTGCCTCATATCTATGGATTGTGGCATCTCCAGTCAGATATAACAGAGTGCCTCATATCTATGGGTTGTGGCATCTACAGTCAGATATAACAGAGTGCCTCATATCTATGGGTTGTGGTATCTCCAGTCAGATATAACAGAGTGCCTCATATCTATGGGTTGTGGCATCTCCAGTCAGATATAACAGAGTGCCTCATATCTATGGGTTGTGGCATCTAGTCAGATATAACAGTGCCTCATATCTATAGGTTGTGGTATCTCTAGTCAGATATAACAGAGTGCCTCATATCTATGGGTTGTGGCATCTCTAGTCAGATATAACAGAGTGGCCCATATCTATGGGTTGTGGCATCTCCAGTCAGATATAACAGAGTGCCTCATATCTATGGGTTGTGGCATCTCTAGTCAGATATAACAGAGTGCCTCATATCTATAGGTTGTGGCATCTCTAGTCAGATATAACAGTGCCTCATATCTATGGGTTGTGGCATCTCTAGTCAGATATAACAGAGTGCCTCATATCTATGGATTGTGGCATCTCCAGTCAGATATAACAGAGTGCCTCATATCTACGGGTTGTGGCATCTACAGTCAGATATAACAGAGTGCCTCATATCTATGGGTTATGGCATCTCCAGTCAGATATAAGAGAGTGCCTCATATCTATGGGTTGTGACATCTCCAGTCAGGTATAACAGAGTGCCTCATATCTATGGGTTGTGGCATCTCCAGTCAGATATAACAGAGTGCCTCATATCTATGGGTTGTGGCATCTAGTCAGATATAACAGTGCCTCATATCTATAGGTTGTGGTATCTCTAGTCAGATATAACAGAGTGCCTCATATCTATGGGTTGTGGCATCTCTAGTCAGATATAACAGAGTGGCCCATATCTATGGGTTGTGGCATCTCCAGTCAGATATAACAGAGTGCCTCATATCTATAGGTTGTGGCATCTCTAGTCAGATATAACAGAGTGCCTCATATCTATGGGTTGTGGCATCTCTAGTCAGATATAACAGAGTGCCTCATATCTATGGGTTATGGCATCTCTAGTCAGATATAACAGAGTGGCCCATATCTATGGGTTGTGGCATCTCCAGTCAGATATAACAGAGTGCCTCATATCTATAGGTTGTGGCATCTCTAGTCAGATATAACAGAGTGCCTCATATCTATGGGTTGTGGCATCTAGTCAGATATAACAGAGTGCCTCATATCTATGGGTTGTGGCATCTCCAGTCAGATATAACCGAGTGCCTCATATCTATGGGTTGTGGCATCTCCAGTCAGATATAACAGAGTGCCTTATATCGATAGGTTGTGGCATCTACAGTCAGATATAACAGAGTGCCTCATATCTATGGGTTGTGGCATCTCCAGTCTGATATAACAGTGCCTCATATCTATAGGTTGTGGCATCTCTAGTCAGATATAACAGAGTGCCTCATATCTGGGTTGTGGCATCTCTAGTCAGATATAACAGAGTGGCTCATATCTATGGGTTGTGGCATCTCCAGTCAGATATAACAGAGTGCCTCATATCTATAGGTTGTGGCATCTCTAGTCAGATATAACAGAGTGCCTCATATCTATAGGTTGTGGCATCTCTAGTCAGATATAACAGTGCCTCATATCTATGGGTTGTGGCATCTCGTCAGATATAACAGAGTGCCTCATATCTATGGATTGTGGCATCTCCAGTCAGATATAACAGAGTGCCTCATATCTATGGGTTGTGGCATCTACAGTCAGATATAACAGAGTGCCTCATATCTATGGGTTGTGGCATCTCCAGTCAGATATAACAGAGTGCCTCATATCTATGGGTTGTGGCATCTCCAGTCAGATATAACAGAGTGCCTCATATCTATGGGTTGTGGCATCTAGTCAGATATAACAGTGCCTCATATTTATAGGTTGTGGTATCTCTATTCAGATATAACAGAGTGCCTCATACCTATGGGTTGTGGCATCTCTAGTCAGATATAACAGAGTGCCTCATATCTATGGATTGTGGCATCTCCAATCAGATATAACAGAGTGCCTCATATCTATGGGTTGTGGCATCTACAGTCAGATATAACAGAGTGCCTCATATCTATGGGTTGTGGTATCTCCAGTCAGATATAACAGAGTGCCTCATATCTATGGGTTGTGGCATCTCCAGTCAGATATAACAGAGTGCCTCATATCTATGGGTTGTGGCATCTAGTCAGATATAACAGAGTGCCTCATATCTATAGGTTGTGGTATCTCTAGTCAGATATAACAGAGTGCCTCATATCTATGGGTTGTGGCATCTCTAGTCAGATATAACAGAGTGGCCCATATCTATGGGTTGTGGCATCTCCAGTCAGATATAACAGAGTGCCTCATATCTATAGGTTGTGGCATCTCTAGTCAGATATAACAGAGTGCCTCATATCTATAGGTTGTGGCATCTCTAGTCAGATATAACAGTGCCTCATATCTATGGGTTGTGGCATCTCTAGTCAGATATAACAGAGTGCCTCATATCTATGGATTGTGGCATCTCCAGTCAGATATAACAGAGTGCCTCATATCTACGGGTTGTGGCATCTACAGTCAGATATAACAGAGTGCCTCATATCTATGGGTTATGGCATCTCCAGTCAGATATAACAGAGTGCCTCATATCTATGGGTTGTGACATCTCCAGTCAGATATAACAGAGTGCCTCATATCTATGGGTTGTGGCATCTCCAGTCAGATATAACAGAGTGCCTCATATCTATGGGTTGTGGCATCTAGTCAGATATAACAGTGCCTCATATCTATAGGTTGTGGTATCTCTAGTCAGATATAACAGAGTGCCTCATATCTATGGGTTGTGGCATCTCTAGTCAGATATAACAGAGTGGCCCATATCTAAGGGTTGTGGCATCTCCAGTCAGATATAACAGAGTGCCTCATATCTATAGGTTGTGGCATCTCTAGTCAGATATAACAGAGTGCCTCATATCTATGGGTTGTGGCATCTCTAGTCAGATATAACAGAGTGCCTCATATCTATGGGTTATGGCATCTCTAGTCAGATATAACAGAGTGGCCCATATCTATGGGTTGTGGCATCTCCAGTCAGATATAACAGAGTGCCTCATATCTATAGGTTGTGGCATCTCTAGTCAGATATAACAGAGTGCCTCATATCTATGGGTTGTGGCATCTAGTCAGATATAACAGAGTGCCTCATATCTATGGGTTGTGGCATCTCCAGTCAGATATAACCGAGTGCCTCATATCTATGGGTTGTGGCATCTCCAGTCAGATATAACAGAGTGCCTTATATCGATAGGTTGTGGCATCTCCAGTCAGATATAACAGAGTGCCTCATATCTATGGGTTGTGGCATCTCCAGTCAGATATAACAGTGCCTCATATCTATAGGTTGTGGCATCTCTAGTCAGATATAACAGAGTGCCTCATATCTGGGTTGTGGCATCTCTAGTCAGATATAACAGAGTGCCTCATATCTATGGGTTGTGGCATCTCCAGTCAGATATAACAGAGTGCCTCATATCTATAGGTTGTGGCATCTCTAGTCAGATATAACAGAGTGCCTCATATCTATAGGTTGTGGCATCTCTAGTCAGATATAACAGTGCCTCATATCTATGGGTTGTGGCATCTCGTCAGATATAACAGAGTGCCTCATATCTATGGATTGTGGCATCTCCAGTCAGATATAACAGAGTGCCTCATATCTATGGGTTGTGGCATCTACAGTCAGATATAACAGAGTGCCTCATATCTATGGGTTGTGGCATCTCCAGTCAGATATAACAGAGTGCCTCATATCTATGGGTTGTGGCATCTCCAGTCAGATATAACAGAGTGCCTCATATCTATGGGTTGTGGCATCTAGTCAGATATAACAGTGCCTCATATCTATAGGTTGTGGTATCTCTAGTCAGATATAACAGAGTGCCTCATACCTATGGGTTGTGGCATCTCTAGTCAGATATAACAGTGGCCCATATCTATGGGTTGTGGCATCTCCAGTCAGATATAACAGAGTGCCTCATATCTATAGGTTGTGGCATCTCTAGTCAGATATAACAGAGTGCCTCATATCTATAGGTTGTGGCATCTCTAGTCAGATATAACAGTGCCTCATATCTATGGGTTGTGGCATCTCTAGTCAGATATAACAGAGTGCCTCATATCTATGGATTGTGGCATCTCCAGTCAGATATAACAGAGTGCCTCATAACTACGGGTTGTGGCATCTAGTCAGATATAACAGAGTGCCTCATATCTATGGGTTGTGGCATCTCCAGTCAGATATAACAGAGTGCCTCATATCTATGGGTTGTGGCATCTCCAGTCAGATATAACAGAGTGCCTCATATCTATAGGTTGTGGCATCTCTAGTCAGATATAACAGTGCCTCATATCTATGGGTTGTGGCATCTCTAGTCAGATATAACAGAGTGCCTCATATCTATGGATTGTGGCATCTCCAGTCAGATATAACAGAGTGCCTCATATCTATGGGTTGTGGCATCTACAGTCAGATATAACAGAGTGCCTCATATCTATGGGTTGTGGTATCTCCAGTCAGATATAACAGAGTGCCTCATATCTATGGGTTGTGGCATCTCCAGTCAGATATAACAGAGTGCCTTATATCGATAGGTTGTGGCATCTCCAGTCAGATATAACAGAGTGCCTCATATCTATGGGTTGTGGCATCTCCAGTCAGATATAACAGTGCCTCATATCTATAGGTTGTGGCATCTCTAGTCAGATATAACAGAGTGCCTCATATCTGGGTTGTGGCATCTCTAGTCAGATATAACAGAGTGGCTCATATCTATGGGTTGTGGCATCTCCAGTCAGATATAACAGAGTGCCTCATATCTATAGGTTGTGGCATCTCTAGTCAGATATAACAGAGTGCCTCATATTTATAGGTTGTGGCATCTCCAGTCAGATATAACAGTGCCTCATATCTATGGGTTGTGGCATCTCGTCAGATATAACAGAGTGCCTCATATCTATGGATTGTGGCATCTCCAGTCAGATATAACAGAGTGCCTCATATCTATGGGTTGTGGCATCTACAGTCAGATATAACAGAGTGCCTAATATCTATGGGTTGGGGCATCTCCAGTCAGATATAACAGAGTTCCTCATATCTATGGGTTGTGGCATCTCCAGTCAGATATAACAGAGTGCCTCATATCTATGGGTTGTGGCATCTAGTCAGATATAACAGTGCCTCATATCTATAGGTTGTGGTATCTCTAGTCAGATATAACAGAGTGCCTCATACCTATGGGTTGTGGCATCTCTAGTCAGATATAGCAGTGGCCCATATCTATGGGTTGTGGCATCTCCAGTCAGATATAACAGAGTGCCTCATATCTATAGGTTGTGGCATCTCTAGTCAGATATAACAGAGTGCCTCATATCTATGGGTTGTGGCATCTCCAGTCAGATATAACAGTGCCTCATATCTATAGGTTGTGGCATCTCTAGTCAGATATAACAGAGTGCCTCATATCTGGGTTGTAGCATCTCCAGTCAGATATAACAGAGTGGCTCATATCTATGGGTTGTGGCATCTCCAGTCAGATATAACAGAGTGCCTCATATCTATAGGTTGTGGCATCTCTAGTCAGATATAACAGAGTGCCTCATATCTATAGGTTGTGGCATCTCTAGTCAGATATAACAGTGCCTCATATCTATGGGTTGTGGCATCTCGTCAGATATAACAGAGTGCCTCATATCTATGGATTGTGGCATCTCCAGTCAGATATAACAGAGTGCCTCATATCTATGGGTTGTGGCATCTACAGTCAGATATAACAGAGTGCCTCATATCTATGGGTTGTGGCATCTCCAGTCAGATATAACAGAGTGCCTCATATCTATGGGTTGTGGCATCTCCAGTCAGATATAACAGAGTGCCTCATATCTATGGGTTGTGGCATCTAGTCAGATATAACAGAGTGCCTCATATCTATGGGTTGTGGCATCTAAAGTCAGATATAACAGTGCCTCATATCTATGGGTTGTGGCATCTAGTCAGATATAAAAGTGCCTCATATCTATGGGTTGTGGCATCTCTAGTCAGATATAACAGAGTGCCTCATATCTATGGGTTGTGGCATCTCTAGTCAGATATAACAGAGTGGCCCATATCTATGGGTTGTGGCATCTCCAGTCAGATATAACAGAGTGCCTCATATCTATAGGTTGTGGCATCTCTAGTCAGATATAACAGAGTGCCTCATATCTATGGGTTGTGGCATCTAGTCAGATATAACAGAGTGCCTCATATCTATGGGTTGTGGCATCTCCAGTCAGATATAACCGAGTGCCTCATATCTATGGGTTGTGGCATCTCCAGTCAGATATAACAGAGTGCCTTATATCGATAGGTTGTGGCATCTCCAGTCAGATATAACAGAGTGCCTCATATCTATGGGTTGTGGCATCTCCAGTCAGATATAACAGTGCCTCATATCTATAGGTTGTGGCATCTCTAGTCAGATATAACAGAGTGCCTCATATCTGGGTTGTGGCATCTCTAGTCAGATATAACAGAGTGGCTCATATCTATGGGTTGTGGCATCTCCAGTCAGATATAACAGAGTGCCTCATATCTATAGGTTGTGGCATCTCTAGTCAGATATAACAGAGTGCCTCATATCTATAGGTTGTGGCATCTCTAGTCAGATATAACAGTGCCTCATATCTATGGGTTGTGGCATCTCGTCAGATATAACAGAGTGCCTCATATCTATGGATTGTGGCATCTCCAGTCAGATATAACAGAGTGCCTCATATCTATGGGTTGTGGCATCTACAGTCAGATATAACAGAGTGCCTCATATCTATGGGTTGTGGCATCTCCAGTCAGATATAACATAGTGCCTCATATCTATGGGTTGTGGCATCTCCAGTCAGATATAACAGAGTGCCTCATATCTATGGGTTGTGGCATCTAGTCAGATATAACAGTGCCTCATATCTATAGGTTGTGGTATCTCTAGTCAGATATAACAGAGTGCCTCATACCTATGGGTTGTGGCATCTCTAGTCAGATATAACAGTGGCCCATATCTATGGGTTGTGGCATCTCCAGTCAGATATAACAGAGTGCCTCATATCTATAGGTTGTGGCATCTCTAGTCAGATATAACAGATTGCCTCATATCTATAGGTTGTGGCATCTCTAGTCAGATATAACAGTGCCTCATATCTATGGGTTGTGGCATCTCTAGTCAGATATAACAGAGTGCCTCATATCTATGGATTGTGGCATCTCCAGTCAGATATAACAGAGTGCCTCATATCTACGGGTTGTGGCATCTAGTCAGATATAACAGAGTGCCTCATATCTATGGGTTGTGGCATCTCCAGTCAGATATAACAGAGTGCCTCATATCTATGGGTTGTGGCATCTCCAGTCAGATATAACAGAGTGCCTCATATCTATAGGTTGTGGCATCTCTAGTCAGATATAACAGTGCCTCATATCTATGGGTTGTGGCATCTCTAGTCAGATATAACAGAGTGCCTCATATCTATGGATTGTGGCATCTCCAGTCAGATATAACAGAGTGCCTCATATCTATGGGTTGTGGCATCTACAGTCAGATATAACAGAGTGCCTCATATCTATGGGTTGTGGCATCTAGTCAGATATAACAGTGCCTCATATCTATAGGTTGTGGTATCTCTAGTCAGATATAACAGAGTGCCTCATACCTATGGGTTGTGGCATCTCTAGTCAGATATAACAGTGGCCCATATCTATGGGTTGTGGCATCTCCAGTCAGATATAACAGAGTGCCTCATATCTATGGGTTGTGGCATCTCTAGTCAGATATAACAGAGTGCCTCATATCTATAGGTTGTGGCATCTCTAGTCAGATATAACAGTGCCTCATATCTATGGGTTGTGGCATCTCTAGTCAGATATAACAGAGTGCCTCATATCTATGGATTGTGGAATCTCCAGTCAGATATAACAGAGTGCCTCATATCTACGGGTTGTGGCATCTAGTCAGATATAACAGAGTGCCTCATATCTATGGGTTGTGGCATCTCCAGTCAGATATAACAGAGTGCCTCATATCTATGGGTTGTGGCATCTCCAGTCAGATATAACAGAGTGCCTCATATCTATAGGTTGTGGCATCTCTAGTCAGATATAACAGTGCCTCATATCTATGGGTTGTGGCATCTCTAGTCAGATATAACAGAGTGCCTCATATCTATGGATTGTGGCATCTCCAGTCAGATATAACAGAGTGCCTCATATCTATGGGTTGTGGCATCTACAGTCAGATATAACAGAGTGCCTCATATCTATGGGTTGTGGTATCTCCAGTCAGATATAACAGAGTGCCTCATATCTATGGGTTGTGGCATCTCCAGTCAGATATAACAGAGTGCCTCATATCTATCGGTTGTGGCATCTAGTCAGATATAACAGTGCCTCATATCTATAGGTTGTGGTATCTCTAGTCAGATATAACAGAGTGCCTCATATCTATGGGTTGTGGCATCTCTAGTCAGATATAACAGAGTGGCCCATATCTATGGGTTGTAGCATCTCCAGTCAGATATAACAGAGTGCCTCATATCTATAGGTTGTGGCATCTCTAGTCAGATATAACAGTGCCTCATATCTATGGGTTGTGGCATCTCTAGTCAGATATAACAGAGTGCCTCATATCTATGGATTGTGGCATCTCCAGTCAGATATAACAGAGTGCCTCATATCTACGGGTTGTGGCATCTACAGTCAGATATAACAGAGTGCCTCATATCTATGGGTTATGGCATCTCCAGTCAGATATAACAGAGTGCCTCATATCTATGGGTTGTGACATCTCCAGTCAGATATAACAGAGTGCCTCATATCTATGGGTTGTGGCATCTCCAGTCAGATATAACAGAGTGCCTCATATCTATGGGTTGTGGCATCTAGTCAGATATAACAGTGCCTCATATCTATAGGTTGTGGTATCTCTAGTCAGATATAACAGAGTGCCTCATATCTATGGGTTGTGGCATCTCTAGTCAGATATAACAGAGTGGCCCATATCTATGGGTTGTGGCATCTCCAGTCAGATATAACAGAGTGCCTCATATCTATAGGTTGTGGCATCTCTAGTCAGATATAACAGAGTGCCTCATATCTATGGGTTGTGGCATCTCTAGTCAGATATAACAGAGTGCCTCATATCTATGGGTTATGGCATCTCTAGTCAGATATAACAGAGTGGCCCATATCTATGGGTTGTGGCATCTCCAGTCAGATATAACAGAGTGCCTCATATCTATAGGTTGTGGCATCTCTAGTCAGATATAACAGAGTGCCTCATATCTATGGGTTGTGGCATCTAGTCAGATATAACAGAGTGCCTCATATCTATGGGTTGTGGCATCTCCAGTCAGATATAACCGAGTGCCTCATATCTATGGGTTGTGGCATCTCCAGTCAGATATAACAGAGTGCCTTATATCGATAGGTTGTGGCATCTCCAGTCAGATATAACAGAGTGCCTCATATCTATGGGGTGTGGCATCTCCAGTCAGATATAACAGTGCCTCATATCTATAGGTTGTGGCATCTCTAGTCAGATATAACAGAGTGCCTCATATCTGGGTTGTGGCATCTCTAGTCAGATATAACAGAGTAGCTCATATCTATGTGTT
The DNA here is from genome assembly GCA_963383655.1 of Bathymodiolus septemdierum. Lineage (NCBI taxonomy): Eukaryota > Metazoa > Mollusca > Bivalvia > Mytilida > Modiolidae > Bathymodiolus > Bathymodiolus septemdierum. Next base: position 129,182,049 of record OY726518.1, on the reverse strand, counting down.
GTGGCATCTCCAGTCAGATATAACAGAGTGCCTCATATCTATAGGTTGTGGCATCTCTAGTCAGATATAACAGAGTGCCTCATATCTATAGGTTGTGGCATCTCTAGTCAGATATAACAGTGTCTCATATCTATGGGTTGTGGCATCTCGTCAGATATAACAGAGTGCCTCATATCTATGGATTGTGGCATCTCCAGTCAGATATAACAGAGTGCCTCATATCTATGGGTTGTGGCATCTACAGTCAGATATAACAGAGTGCCTCATATCTATGGGTTGTGGCATCTCCAGTCAGATATAACAGAGTGCCTCATATCTATGGGTTGTGGCATCTCCAGTCAGATATAACAGAGTGCCTCATATCTATGGGTTGTGGCATCTAGTCAGATATAACAGTGCCTCATATCTATAGGTTGTGGTATCTCTAGTCAGATATAACAGAGTGCCTCATACCTATGGGTTGTGGCATCTCTAGTCAGATATAACAGTGGCCCATATCTATGGGTTGTGGCATCTCCAGTCAGATATAACAGAGTGCCTCATATCTATAGGTTGTGGCATCTCTAGTCAGATATAAAAGAGTGCCTCATATCTATAGGTTGTGGCATCTCTAGTCAGATATAACAGTGCCTCATATCTATGGGTTGTGGCATCTCTAGTCAGATATAACAGAGTGCCTCATATCTATGGATTGTGGCATCTCCAGTCAGATATAACAGAGTGCCTCATATCTACGGGTTGTGGCATTTAGTCAGATATAACAGAGTGCCTCATATCTATGGGTTGTGGCATCTCCAGTCAGATATAACAGAGTGCCTCATATCTATGGGTTGTGGCATCTCCAGTCAGATATAACAGAGTGCCTCATATCTATAGGTTGTGGCATCTCTAGTCAGATATAACAGTGCCTCATATCTATGGGTTGTGGCATCTCTAGTCAGATATAACAGAGTGCCTCATATCTATGGATTGTGGCATCTCCAGTCAGATATAACAGAGTGCCTCATATCTATGGGTTGTGGCATCTACAGTCAGATATAACAGAGTGCCTCATATCTATGGGTTGTGGTATCTCCAGTCAGATATAACAGAGTGCCTCATATCTATGGGTTGTGGCATCTCCATTCAGATATAACAGAGTGCCTTATATCGATAGGTTGTGGCATCTCCAGTCAGATATAACAGAGTGCCTCATATCTATGGGTTGTGGCATCTCTAGTCAGATATAACAGTGCCTCATATCTATAGGTTGTGGCATCTCTAGTCAGATATAACAGAGTGCCTCATATCTGGGTTGTGGCATCTCTAGTCAGATATAACAGAGTGCCTCATATCTATGGGTTGTGGCATCTCCAGTCAGATATAACAGAGTGCCTCATATCTATAGGTTGTGGCATCTCTAGTCAGATATAACAGAGTGCCTCATATCTATAGGTTGTGGCATCTCTAGTCAGATATAACAGTGCCTCATATCTATGGGTTGTGGCATCTCGTCAGATATAACAGAGTGCCTCATATCTATGGATTGTGGCATCTCCAGTCAGATATAACAGAGTGCCTCATATCTATGGGTTGTGGCATCTACAGTCAGATATAACAGAGTGCCTCATATCTATGGGTTGTGGCATCTGCAGTCAGATATAACAGAGTTCCTCATATCTATGGGTTGTGGCATCTCCAGTCAGATATAACAGAGTGCCTCATATCTATGGGTTGTGGCATCTAGTCAGATATAACAGTGCCTCATATCTATAGGTTGTGGTATCTCTAGTCAGATATAACAGAGTGCCTCATACCTATGGGTTGTGGCATCTCTAGTCAGATATAACAGTGGCCCATATCTATGGGTTGTGGCATCTCCAGTCAGATATAACAGAGTGCCTCATATCTATAGGTTGTGGCATCTCTAGTCAGATATAACAGAGTGCCTCATATCTATGGGTTGTGGCATCTCCAGTCAGATATAACAGTGCCTCATATCTATAGGTTGTGGCATCTCTAGTCAGATATAACAGAGTGCCTCATATCTGGGTTGTGGCATCTCTAGTCAGATATAACAGAGTGGCTCATATCTATGGGTTGTGGCATCTCCAGTCAGATATAACAGAGTGCCTCATATCTATAGGTTGTGGCATCTCTAGTCAGATATAACAGAGTGCCTCATATCTATAGGTTGTGGCATCTCTAGTCAGATATAACAGTGCCTCATATCTATGGGTTGTGGCATCTCGTCAGATATAACAGAGTGCCTCATATCTATGGGTTGTGGCATCTCCAGTCAGATATAACAGAGTGCCTCATATCTATGGGTTGTGGCATCTCCAGTCAGATATAACAGAGTGCCTCATATCTATGGGTTGTGGCATCTAGTCAGATATAACAGAGTGCCTCATATCTATGGGTTGTGGCATCTAAAGTCAGATATAACAGTGCCTCATATCTATGGGTTGTGGCATCTAGTCAGATATAACAGTGCCTCATATCTATGGGTTGTGGCATCTCTAGTCAGATATAACAGAGTGCCTCATATCTATGGGTTGTGGCATCTCTAGTCAGATATAACAGAGTGGCCCATATCTATGGGTTGTGGCATCTACAGTCAGATATAACAGAGTGCCTCATATCTATAGGTTGTGGCATCTCTAGTCAGATATAACAGAGTGCCTCATATCTATGGGTTGTGGCATCTAGTCAGATATAACAGAGTGCCTCATATCTATGGGTTGTGGCATCTCCAGTCAGATATAACCGAGTGCCTCATATCTATGGGTTGTGGCATCTCCAGTCAGATATAACAGAGTGCCTTATATCGATAGGTTGTGGCATCTCCAGTCAGATATAACAGAGTGCCTCATATCTATGGGTTGTGGCATCTCCAGTCAGATATAACAGTGCCTCATATCTATAGGTTGTGGCATCTCTAGTCAGATATAACAGAGTGCCTCATATCTGGGTTGTGGCATCTCTAGTCAGATATAACAGAGTGGCTCATATCTATGGGTTGTGGCATCTCCAGTCAGATATAACAGAGTGCCTCATATCTATGGGTTGTGGCATCTCTAGTCAGATATAACAGAGTGCCTCATATCTATAGGTTGTGGCATCTCTAGTCAGATATAACAGTGCCTCATATCTATGGGTTGTGGCATCTCGTCAGATATAACAGAGTGCCTCATATCTATGGATTGTGGCATCTCCAGTCAGATATAACAGAGTGCCTCATATCTATGGGTTGTGGCATCTCCAGTCAGATATAACAGAGTGCCTCATATCTATGGGTTGTGGCATCTCCAGTCAGATATAACATAGTGCCTCATATCTATGGGTTGTGGCATCTCCAGTCAGATATAACAGAGTGCCTCATATCTATGGGTTGTGGCATCTAGTCAGATATAACAGTGCCTCATATCTATAGGTTGTGGTATCTCTAGTCAGATATAACAGAGTGCCTCATACCTATGGGTTGTGGCATCTCTAGTCAGATATAACAGTGGCCCATATCTATGGGTTGTGGCATCTCCAGTCAGATATAACAGAGTGCCTCATATCTATAGGTTGTGGCATCTCTAGTCAGATATAACAGAGTGCCTCATATCTATAGGTTGTGGCATATCTAGTCAGATATAACAGTGCCTCATATCTATGGGTTGTGGCATCTCTAGTCAGATATAACAGAGTGCCTCATATCTATGGATTGTGGCATCTCCAGTCAGACATAACAGAGTGCCTCATATCTACGGGTTGTGGCATCTAGTCAGATATAACAGAGTGCCTCATATCTATGGGTTGTGGCATCTCCAGTCAGATATAACAGAGTGCCTCATATCTATGGGTTGTGGCATCTCCAGTCAGATATAACAGAGTGCCTCATATCTATAGGTTGTGGCATCTCTAGTCAGATATAACAGTGCCTCATATCTATGGGTTGTGGCATCTCTAGTCAGATATAACAGAGTGCCTCATATCTATGGATTGTGGCATCTCCAGTCAGATATAACAGAGTGCCTCATATCTATGGGTTGTGGCATCTACAGTCAGATATAACAGAGTGCCTCATATCTATGGGTTGTGGCATCTAGTCAGATATAACAGTGCCTCATATCTATAGGTTGTGGTATCTCTAGTCAGATATAACAGAGTGCCTCATACCTATGGGTTGTGGCATCTCTAGTCAGATATAACAGTGGCCCATATCTATGGGTTGTGGCATCTCCAGTCAGATATAACAGAGTGCCTCATATCTATGGGTTGTGGCATCTCTAGTCAGATATAACAGGGTGCCTCATATCTATAGGTTGTGGCATCTCTAGTCAAATATAACAGTGCCTCATATCTATGGGTTTTGGCATCTCTAGTCAGATATAACAGAGTGCCTCATATCTATGGATTGTGGCATCTCCAGTCAGATATAACAGAGTGCCTCATATCTACGGGTTGTGGCATCTAGTCAGATATAACAGAGTGCCTCATATCTATGGGTTGTGGCATCTCCAGTCAGATATAACAGAGTGCCTCATATCTATGGGTTGTGGCATCTCCAGTCAGATATAACAGAGTGCCTCATATCTATAGGTTGTGGCATCTCTAGTCAGATATAACAGTGCCTCATATCTATGGGTTGTGGCATCTCTAGTCAGATATAACAGAGTGCCTCATATCTATGGATTGTGGCATCTCCAGTCAGATATAACAGAGTGCCTCATATCTATGGGTTGTGGCATCTCCAGTCAGATATAACAGAGTGCCTCATATCTATGGATTGTGGCATCTCCAGTCAGATATAACAGAGTGCCTCATATCTACGGGTTGTGGCATCTACAGTCAGATATAACAGAGTGCCTCATATCTATGGGTTATGGCATCTCCAGTCAGATATAACAGAGTGCCTCATATCTATGGGTTGTGACATCTCCAGTCAGATATAACAGAGTGCCTCATATCTATGGGTTGTGGCATCTCCAGTCAGATATAACAGAGTGCCTCATATCTATGGGTTGTGGCATCTAGTCAGATATAACAGTGCCTCATATCTATGGGTTGTGGTATCTCTAGTCAGATATAACAGAGTGCCTCATATCTATGGGTTGTGGCATCTCTAGTCAGATATAACAGAGTGGCCCATATCTATGGGTTGTGGCATCTCCAGTCAGATATAACAGAGTGCCTCATATCTATAGGTTGTGGCATCTCTAGTCAGATATAACAGAGTGCCTCATATCTATGGGTTGTGGCATCTCTAGTCAGATATAACAGAGTGCCTCATATCTATGGGTTATGGCATCTCTAGTCAGATATAACAGAGTGGCCCATATCTATAGGTTGTGGCATCTCTAGTCAGATATAACAGAGTGCCTCATATCTATGGGTTGTGGCATCTAGTCAGATATAACAGAGTGCCTCATATCTATGGGTTGTGGCATCTCCAGTCAGATATAACCGAGTGCCTCATATCTATGGGTTGTGGCATCTCCAGTCAGATATAACAGAGTGCCTTATATCGATAGGTTGTGGCATCTCCAGTCAGATATAACAGAGTGCCTCATATCTATGGGGTGTGGCATCTCCAGTCAGATATAACAGTGCCTCATATCTATAGGTTGTGGCATCTCTAGTCAGATATAACAGAGTGCCTCATATCTGGGTTGTGGCATCTCTAGTCAGATATAACAGAGTGGCTCATATCTATGGGTTGTGGCATCTCCAGTCAGATATAACAGAGTGCCTCATATCTATAGGTTGTGGCATCTCTAGTCAGATATAACAGAGTGCCTCATATCTATAGGTTGTGGCATCTCTAGTCAGATATAACAGTGCCTCATATCTATGGGTTGTGGCATCTCGTCAGATATAACAGAGTGCCTCATATCTATGGATTGTGGCATCTCCAGTCAGATATAACAGAGTGCCTCATATCTATGGGTTGTGGCATCTACAGTCAGATATAACAGAGTGCCTCATATCTATGGGTTGTGGCATCTCCAGTCAGATATAACAGAGTGCCTCATATCTATGGGTTGTGGCATCTCCAGTCAGATATAACAGAGTGCCTCATATCTATGGGTTGTGGCATCCAGTCAGATATAACAGTGCCTCATATCTATAGGTTGTGGTATCTCTAGTCAGATATAACAGAGTGCCTCATACCTATGGGTTGTGGCATCTCTAGTCAGATATAACAGAGTGCCTCATATCTATGGATTGTGGCATCTCCAGTCAGATATAACAGAGTGCCTCATATCTATGGGTTGTGGCATCTAGTCAGATATAACAGAGTGCCTCATATCTATGGGTTGTGGTATCTCCAGTCAGATATAACAGAGTGCCTCATATCTATGGGTTGTGGCATCTCCAGTCAGATATAACAGAGTGCCTCATATCTATGGGTTGTGGCATCTAGTCAGATATAACAGTGCCTCATATCTATAGGTTGTGGTATCTCTAGTCAGATATAACAGAGTGCCTCATATCTATGGGTTGTGGCATCTCTAGTCAGATATAACAGAGTGGCCCATATCTATGGGTTGTGGCATCTCCAGTCAGATATAACAGAGTGCCTCATATCTATAGGTTGTGGCATCTCTAGTCAGATATAACAGAGTGCCTCATATCTATAGGTTGTGGCATCTCTAGTCAGATATAACAGTGCCTCATATCTATCGGTTGTGGCATCTCTAGTCAGATATAACAGAGTGCCTCATATCTATGGATTGTGGCATCTCCAGTCAGATATAACAGAGTGCCTCATATCTATGGGTTGTGACATCTCCAGTCAGATATAACAGAGTGCCTCATATCTATGGGTTGTGGCATCTCCAGTCAGATATAACAGAGTGCCTCATATCTATGGGTTGTGGCATCTAGTCAGATATAACAGTGCCTCATATCTATAGGTTGTGGCATCTCTAGTCAGATATGACAGAGTGCCTCATATCTATGGGTTGTGGCATCTAGTCAGATATAACAGAGTGCCTCATATCTATGGGTTGTGGCATCTCCAGTCAGATATAACCGAGTGCCTCATATCTATGGGTTGTGGCATCTCCAGTCAGATATAACAGAGTGCCTTATATCGATAGGTTGTGGCATCTCCAGTCAGATATAACAGAGTGCCTCATATCTATGGGGTGTGGCATCTCCAGTCAGATATAACAGAGTGGCTCATATCTATGGGTTGTGGCATCTCCAGTCAGATATAACAGAGTGCCTCATATCTATAGGTTGTGGCATCTCTAGTCAGATATAACAGAGTGCCTCATATCTATAGGTTGTGGCATCTCTAGTCAGATATAACAGTGCCTCATATCTATGGGTTGTGGCATCTCGTCAGATATAACAGAGTGCCTCATATCTATGGATTGTGGCATCTCCAGTCAGATATAACAGAGTGCCTCATATCTATGGGTTGTGGCATCTACAGTCAGATATAACAGAGTGCCTCATATCTATGGGTTGTGGCATCTCCAGTCAGATATAACAGAGTGCCTCATATCTATGGGTTGTGGCATCTCCAGTCAGATATAACAGAGTGCCTCATATCTATGGGTTGTGGCATCTAGTCAGATATAACAGTGCCTCATATCTATAGGTTGTGGTATCTCTAGTCAGATATAACAGAGTGCCTCATACCTATGGATTGTGGCATCTCTAGTCAGATATAACAGAGTGCCTCATATCTATGGATTGTGGCATCTCCAGTCAGATATAACAGAGTGCCTCATATCTATGGGTTGTGGCATCTAGTCAGATATAACAGAGTGCCTCATATCTATGGGTTGTGGTATCTCCAGTCAGATATAACAGAGTGCCTCATATCTATGGGTTGTGGCATCTCCAGTCAGATATAACAGAGTGCCTCATATCTATGGGTTGTGGCATCTAGTCAGATATAACAGTGCCTCATATCTATAGGTTGTGGTATCTCTAGTCAGATATAACAGAGTGCCTCATATCTATGGGTTGTGGCATCTCTAGTCAGATATAACAGAGTGGCCCATATCTATGGGTTGTGGCATCTCCAGTCAGATATAACAGAGTGCCTCATATCTATAGGTTGTGGCATCTCTAGTCAGATATAACAGAGTGCCTCATATCTATAGGTTGTGGCATCTCTAGTCAGATATAACAGTGCCTCATATCTATCGGTTGTGGCATCTCTAGTCAGATATAACAGAGTGCCTCATATCTATGGATTGTGGCATCTCCAGTCAGATATAACAGAGTGCCTCATATCTACGGGTTGTGGCATCTACAGTCAGATATAACAGAGTGCCTCATATCTATGGGTTATGGCATCTCCAGTCAGATATAACAGAGTGCCTCATATCTATGGGTTGTGACATCTCCAGTCAGATATAACAGAGTGCCTCATATCTATGGGTTGTGGCATCTACAGTCAGATATAACAGAGTGCCTCATATCTATGGGTTGTGGCATCTCCAGTCAGATATAACAGAGTGCCTCATATCTATGGGTTGTGGCATCTCCAGTCAGATATAACAGAGTGCCTCATATCTATGGGTTGTGGCATCTAGTCAGATATAACAGTGCCTCATATCTATAGGTTGTGGTATCGCTAGTCAGATATAACAGAGTGCCTCATACCTATGGGTTGTGGCATCTCTAGTCAGATATAACAGAGTGCCTCATATCTATGGATTGTGGCATCTCCAGTCAGATATAACAGAGTGCCTCATATCTATGGGTTGTGGCATCTAGTCAGATATAACAGAGTGCCTCATATCTATGGGTTGTGGTATCTCCAGTCAGATATAACAGAGTGCCTCATATCTATGGGTTGTGGCATCTCCAGTCAGATATAACAGAGTGCCTCATATCTATGGGTTGTGGCATCTAGTCAGATATAACAGTGCCTCATATCTATAGGTTGTGGTATCTCTAGTCAGATATAACAGAGTGCCTCATATCTATGGGTTGTGGCATCTCTAGTCAGATATAACAGAGTGGCCCATATCTATGGGTTGTGGCATCTCCAGTCAGATATAACAGAGTGCCTCACATCTATAGGTTGTGGCATCTCTAGTCAGATATAACAGAGTGCCTCATATCTATAGGTTGTGGCATCTCTAGTCAGATATAACAGTGCCTCATATCTATCGGTTGTGGCATCTCTAGTCAGATATAACAGAATGCCTCATATCTATGGATTGTGGCATCTCCAGTCAGATATAACAGAGTGCCTCATATCTACGGGTTGTGGCATCTACAGTCAGATATAACAGAGTGCCTCATATCTATGGGTTATGGCATCTCCAGTCAGATATAACAGAGTGCCTCATATCTATGGGTTGTGACATCTCCAGTCAGATATAACAGAGTGCCTCATATCTATGGGTTGTGGCATCTCCAGTCAGATATAACAGAGTGCCTCATATCTATGGGTTGTGGCATCTAGTCAGATATAACAGTGCCTCATATCTATAGGTTGTGGTATCTCTAGTCAGATATAACAGAGTGCCTCATATCTATGGGTTGTGGCATCTCTAGTCAGATATAACAGAGTGGCCCATATCTATGGGTTGTGGCATCTCCAGTCAGATATAACAGAGTGCCTCATATCTATAGGTTGTGGCATCTCTAGTCAGATATAACAGAGTGCCTCATATCTATGGGTTGTGGCATCTCTAGTCAGATATAACAGAGTGCCTCATATCTATGGGTTATGGCATCTCCAGTCAGATATAACAGAGTGCCTCATATCTATAGGTTGTGGCATCTCTAGTCAGATATAACAGAGTGCCTCATATCTATGGGTTGTGGCATCTAGTCAGATATAACAGAGTGCCTCATATCTATGGGTTGTGGCATCTCCAGTCAGATATAACCGAGTGCCTCATATCTAAGGGTTGTGGCATCTCCAGTCAGATATAACAGAGTGCCTTATATCGATAGGTTGTGGCATCTCCAGTCAGATATAACAGAGTGCCTCATATCTATGGGTTGTGGCATCTCCAGTCAGATATAACAGTGCCTCATATCTATAGGTTGTGGCATCTCTAGTCAGATATAACAGAGTGCCTCATATCTGGGTTGTGGCATCTCTAGTCAGATATAACAGAGTGGCTCATATCTATGGGTTGTGGCATCTCCAGTCAGATATAACAGTGCCTCATATCTATAGGTTGTGGCATCTCTAGTCAGATATAACAGAGTGCCTCATATCTATGGGTTGTGGCATCTCTAGTCAGATATAACAGAGTGCCTCATATCTATGGGTTGTGGCATCTCTAGTCAGATATAACAGAGTGCCTCATATCTATGGGTTGTGGCATCTCTAGTCAGATATAACAGAGTGCCTCATATCTATGGGTTGTGGCATCTAGTCAGATATAACAGAGTGCCTCATATCTATGGGTTGTGGCATCTAAAGTCAGATATAACAGAGTGCCTCATATCTATGGGTTGTGGCATCTAGTCAGATATAATAGAGTGCCTCACATCTATGGATTGTGGCATCTCCAGTCAGATATAACAGAGTGCCTCATATCTACGGGTTGTGGCATCTAGTCAGATATAACAGAGTGCCTCATATCTATGGGTTGTGGCATCTCCAGTCAGATATAACAGAGTGCCTCATATCTATGGGTTGTGGCATCTCCAGTCAGATATAACAGAGTGCCTCATATCTATAGGTTGTGGCATCTCTAGTCAGATATAACAGTGCCTCATATCTATGGGTTGTGGCATCTCTAGTCAGATATAACAGAGTGCCTCATATCTATGGATTGTGGCATCTCCAGTCAGATATAACAGAGTGCCTCATATCTATGGGTTGTGGCATCTACAGTCAGATATAACAGAGTGCCTCATATCTATGGGTTGTGGTATCTCCAGTCAGATATAACAGAGTGCCTCATATCTATGGGTTGTGGCATCTCCAGTCAGATATAACAGAGTGCCTCATATCTATAGGTTGTGGCATCTCTAGTCAGATATAACAGTGCCTCATATCTATGGGTTGTGGCATCTCTAGTCAGATATAACAGAGTGCCTCATATCTATGGATTGTGGCATCTCCAGTCAGATATAACAGAGTGCCTCATATCTATGGGTTGTGGCATCTACAGTCAGATATAACAGAGTGCCTCATATCTATGGGTTGTGGTATCTCCAGTCAGATATAACAGAGTGCCTCATATCTATGGGTTGTGGCATCTCCAGTCAGATATAACAGAGTGCCTCATATCTATGGGTTGTGGCATCTAGTCAGATATAACAGTGCCTCATATCTATAGGTTGTGGTATCTCTAGTCAGATATAACAGAGTGCCTCATATCTATGGGTTGTGGCATCTCTAGTCAGATATAACAGAGTGGCCCATATCTATGGGTTGTGGCATCTCCAGTCAGATATAACAGAGTGCCTCATATCTATAGGTTGTGGCATCTCTAGTCAGATATAACAGAGTGCCTCATATCTATAGGTTGTGGCATCTCTAGTCAGATATAACAGAGTGCCTCATATCTATGGGTTATGGCATCTCCAGTCAGATATAACAGAGTGCCTCATATCTATGGGTTGTGACATCTCCAGTCAGATATAACAGAGTGCCTCATATCTATGGGTTGTGGCATCTCCAGTCAGATATAACAGAGTGCCTCATATCTATGGGTTGTGGCATCTAGTCAGATATAACAGTGCCTCATATCTATAGGTTGTGGTATCTCTAGTCAGATATAACAGAGTGCCTCATATCTATGGGTTGTGGCATCTCTAGTCAGATATAACAGAGTGGCCCATATCTATGGGTTGTGGCATCTCCAGTCAGATATAACAGAGTGCCTCATATCTATAGGTTGTGGCATCTCTAGTCAGATATAACAGAGTGCCTCATATCTATGGGTTGTGGCATCTCTAGTCAGATATAACAGAGTGCCTCATATCTATGGGTTATGGCATCTCTAGTCAGATATAACAGAGTGGCCCATATCTATGGGTTGTGGCATCTCCAGTCAGATATAACAGAGTGCCTCATATCTATAGGTTGTGGCATCTCTAGTCAGATATAACAGAGTGCCTCATATCTATGGGTTGTGGCATCTAGTCAGATATAACAGAGTGCCTCATATCTATGGGTTGTGGCATCTCCAGTCAGATATAACCGAGTGCCTCATATCTATGGGTTGTGGCATCTCCAGTCAGATATAACAGAGTGCCTTATATCGATAGGTTGTGGCATCTCCAGTCAGATATAACAGAGTGCCTCATATCTATGGGGTGTGGCATCTCCAGTCAGATATAACAGTGCCTCATATCTATAGGTTGTGGCATCTCTAGTCAGATATAACAGAGTGCCTCATATCTGGGTTGTGGCATCTCTAGTCAGATATAACAGAGTGGCTCATATCTATGGGTTGTGGCATCTCCAGTCAGATATAACAGAGTGCCTCATATCTATAGGTTGTGGCATCTCTAGTCAGATATAACAGAGTGCCTCATATCTATAGGTTGTGGCATCTCTAGTCAGATATAACAGTGCCTCATATCTATGGGTTGTGGCATCTCGTCAGATATAACAGAGTGCCTCATATCTATGGATTGTGGCATCTCCAGTCAGATATAACAGAGTGCCTCATATCTATGGGTTGTGGCATCTACAGTCAGATATAACAGAGTGCCTCATATCTATGGGTTGTGGCATCTCCAGTCAGATATAACAGAGTGCCTCATATCTATGGGTTGTGGCATCTCCAGTCAGATATAACAGAGTGCCTCATATCTATGGGTTGTGGCATCTAGTCAGATATAACAGTGCCTCATATCTATAGGTTGTGGTATCTCTAGTCAGATATAACAGAGTGCCTCATACCTATGGGTTGTGGCATCTCTAGTCAGATATAACAGAGTGCCTCATATCTATGGATTGTGGCATCTCCAGTCAGATATAACAGAGTGCCTCATATCTATGAGTTGTGGCATCTAGTCAGATATAACAGAGTGCCTCATATCTATGGGTTGTGGTATCTCCAGTCAGATATAACAGAGTGCCTCATATCTATGGGTTGTGGCATCTCCAGTCAGATATAACAGAGTGCCTCATATCTATGGGTTGTGGCATCTAGTCAGATATAACAGTGCCTCATATCTATAGGTTGTGGTATCTCTAGTCAGATATAACAGAGTGCCTCATATCTATGGGTTGTGACATCTCCAGTCAGATATAACAGAGTGCCTCATATCTATGGGTTGTGGCATCTCCAGTCAGATATAACAGAGTGCCTCATATCTATGGGTTGTGGCATCTAGTCAGATATAACAGTGCCTCATATCTATAGGTTGTGGTATCTCTAGTCAGATATAACAGAGTGCCTCATATCTATGGGTTGTGGCATCTCTAGTCAGATATAACAGAGTGGCCCATATCTATGGGTTGTGGCATCTCCAGTCAGATATAACAGAGTGCCTCATATCTATAGGTTGTGGCATCTCTAGTCAGATATAACAGAGTGCCTCATATCTATGGGTTGTGGCATCTCTAGTCAGATATAACAGAGTGCCTCATATCTATGGGTTATGGCATCTCTAGTCAGATATAACAGAGTGGCCCATATCTATGGGTTGTGGCATCTCCAGTCAGATATAACAGAGTGCCTCATATCTATAGGTTGTGGCATCTCTAGTCAGATATAACAGAGTGCCTCATATCTATGGGTTGTGGCATCTAGTCAGATATAACAGAGTGCCTCATATCTATGGGTTGTGGCATCTCCAGTCAGATATAACCGAGTGCCTCATATCTATGGGTTGTGGCATCTCCAGTCAGATATAACAGAGTGCCTTATATCGATAGGTTGTGGCATCTCCAGTCAGATATAACAGAGTGCCTCATATCTATGGGGTGTGGCATCTCCAGTCAGATATAACAGAGTGCCTCATATCTATGGGTTGTGGCATCTAGTCAGATATAACAGTGCCTCATATCTATAGGTTGTGGTATCTCTAGTCAGATATAACAGAGTGCCTCATACCTATGGGTTGTGGCATCTCTAGTCAGATATAACAGAGTGCCTCATATCTATGGATTGTGGCATCTCCAGTCAGATATAACAGAGTGCCTCATATCTATGGGTTGTGGCATCTAGTCAGATATAACAGAGTGCCTCATATCTATGGGTTGTGGTATCTCCAGTCAGATATAACAGAGTGCCTCATATCTATGGGTTGTGGCATCTCCAGTCAGATATAACAGAGTGCCTCATATCTATGGGTTGTGGCATCTAGTCAGATATAACAGTGCCTCATATCTATAGGTTGTGGTATCTCTAGTCAGATATAACAGAGTGCCTCATATCTATGGGTTGTGACATCTCCAGTCAGATATAACAGAGTGCCTCATATCTATGGGTTGTGGCATCTCCAGTCAGATATAACAGAGTGCCTCATATCTATGGGTTGTGGCATCTAGTCAGATATAACAGTGCCTCATATCTATAGGTTGTGGTATCTCTAGTCAGATATAACAGAGTGCCTCATATCTATGGGTTGTGGCATCTCTAGTCAGATATAACAGAGTGGCCCATATCTATGGGTTGTGGCATCTCCAGTCAGATATAACAGAGTGCCTCATATCTATAGGTTGTGGCATCTCTAGTCAGATATAACAGAGTGCCTCATATCTATGGGTTGTGGCATCTCTAGTCAGATATAACAGAGTGCCTCATATCTATGGGTTATGGCATCTCTAGTCAGATATAACAGAGTGGCCCATATCTATGGGTTGTGGCATCTCCAGTCAGATATAACAGAGTGCCTCATATCTATAGGTTGTCGCATCTCTAGTCAGATATAACAGAGTGCCTCATATCTATGGGTTGTGGCATCTAGTCAGATATAACAGAGTGCCTCATATCTATGGGTTGTGGCATCTCCAGTCAGATATAACCGAGTGCCTCATATCTATGGGTTGTGGCATCTCCAGTCAGATATAACAGAGTGCCTTATATCGATAGGTTGTGGCATCTCCAGTCAGATATAACAGAGTGCCTCATATCTATGGGGTGTGGCATCTCCAGTCAGATATAACAGTGCCTCATATCTATAGGTTGTGGCATCTCTAGTCAGATATAACAGAGTGCCTCATATCTGGGTTGTGGCATCTCTAGTCAGATATAACAGAGTGGCTCATATCTATGGGTTGTGGCATCTCCAGTCAGATATAACAGAGTGCCTCATATCTATAGGTTGTGGCATCTCTAGTCAGATATAACAGAGTGCCTCATATCTATAGGTTGTGGCATCTCTAGTCAGATATAACAGTGCCTCATATCTATGGGTTGTGGCATCTCGTCAGATATAACAGAGTGCCTCATATCTATGGATTGTGGCATCTCCAGTCAGATATAACAGAGTGCCTCATATCTATGGGTTGTGGCATCTACAGTCAGATATAACAGAGTGCCTCATATCTATGGGTTGTGGCATCTCCAGTCAGATATAACAGAGTGCCTCATATCTATGGGTTGTGGCATCTAGTCAGATATAACAGTGCCTCATATCTATAGGTTGTGGTATCTCTAGTCAGATATAACAGAGTGCCTCATTCCTATGGGTTGTGGCATCTCTAGTCAGATATAACAGAGTGCCTCATATCTATGGATTGTGGCATCTCCAGTCAGATATAACAGAGTGCCTCATATCTATGGGTTGTGGCATCTAGTCAGATATAACAGAGTGCCTCATATCTATGGGTTGTGGTATCTCCAGTCAGATATAACAGAGTGCCTCATATCTATGGGTTGTGGCATCTCCAGTCAGATATAACAGAGTGCCTCATATCTATGGGTTGTGGCATCTAGTCAGATATAACAGTGCCTCATATCTATAGGTTGTGGTATCTCTAGTCAGATATAACAGAGTGCCTCATATCTATGGGTTGTGGCATCTCGTCAGATATAACAGAGTGGCCCATATCTATGGGTTGTGGCATCTCCAGTCAGATATAACAGAGTGCCTCATATCTATAGGTTGTGGCATCTCTAGTCAGATATAACAGAGTGCCTCATATCTATAGGTTGTGGCATCTCTAGTCAGATATAACAGTGCCTCATATCTATCGGTTGTGGCATCTCTAGTCAGATATAACAGAGTGCCTCATATATATGGATTGTGGCATCTCCAGTCAGATATAACAGAGTACCTCATATCTATGGGTTGTGACATCTCCAGTCAGATATAACAGAGTGCCTCATATCTATGGGTTGTGGCATCTCCAATCAGATATAACAGAGTGCCTCATATCTATGGGTTGTGGCATCTAGTCAGATATAACAGTGCCTCATATCTATAGGTTGTGGCATCTCTAGTCAGATATAACAGAGTGCCTCATATCTGGGTTGTGGCATCTCTAGTCAGATATAACAGAGTGGCTCATATCTATGGGTTGTGGCATCTCCAGTCAGATATAACAGAGTGCCTCATATCTATAGGTTGTGGCATCTCTAGTCAGATATAACAGAGTGCCTCATATCTATAGGTTGTGGCATCTCTAGTCAGATATAACAGAGTGCCTCATATCTATAGGTTGTGGCATCTCTAGTCAGATATAACAGAGTGCCTCATATCTATAGGTTGTGGCATCTCTAGTCAGATATAACAGTGCCTCATATCTATCGGTTGTGGCATCTCTAGTCAGATATAACAGAGTGCCTCATATCTATGGATTGTGGCATCTCCAGTCAGATATAACAGAGTGCCTCATATCTACGGGTTGTGGCATCTACAGTCAGATATAACAGAGTGCCTCATATCTATGGGTTATGGCATCTCCAGTCAGATATAACAGAGTGCCTCATATCTATGGGTTGTGACATCTCCAGTCAGATATAACAGAGTGCCTCATATCTATGGGTTGTGGCATCTCCAGTCAGATATAACAGAGTGCCTCATATATATGGGTTGTGGCATCTCCAGTCAGATATAACAGAGTGCCTCATATCTATGGGTTGTGGCATCTCCAGTCAGATATAACAGAGTGCCTCATATCTATGGGTTGTGGCATCTAGTCAGATATAACAGTGCCTCATATCTATAGGTTGTGGTATCTCTAGTCAGATATAACAGAGTGCCTCATACCTATGGGTTGTGGCATCTCTAGTCAGATATAACAGAGTGCCTCATATCTATGGATTGTGGCATCTCCAGTCAGATATAACAGAGTGCCTCATATCTATAGGTTGTGGCATCTCTAGTCAGATATAACAGAGTGCCTCATATCTATAGGTTGTGGCATCTCTAGTCAGATATAACAGTGCCTCATATCTATCGGTTGTGGCATCTCTAGTCAGATATAACAGAGTGCCTCATATCTATGGATTGTGGCATCTCCAGTCAGATATAACAGAGTGCCTCATATCTACGGGTTGTGGCATCTACAGTCAGATATAACAGAGTGCCTCATATCTATGGGTTATGGCATCTCCAGTCAGATATAACAGAGTGCCTCATATCTATGGGTTGTGACATCTCCAGTCAGATATAACAGAGTGCCTCATATCTATGGGTTGTGGCATCTCCAGTCAGATATAACAGAGTGCCTCATATCTATGGGTTGTGGCATCTAGTCAGATATAACAGTGCCTCATATCTATAGGTTGTGGTATCTCTAGTCAGATATAACAGAGTGCCTCATATCTATGGGTTGTGGCATCTCTAGTCAGATATAACAGAGTGGCCCATATCTATGGGTTGTGGCATCTCCAGTCAGATATAACAGAGTGCCTCATATCTATAGGTTGTGGCATCTCTAGTCAGATATAACAGAGTGCCTCATATCTATGGGTTGTGGCATCTCTAGTCAGATATAACAGAGTGCCTCATATCTATGGGTTATGGCATCTCCAGTCAGATATAACAGAGTGCCTCATATCTATAGGTTGTGGCATCTCTAGTCAGATATAACAGAGTGCCTCATATCTATGGGTTGTGGCATCTAGTCAGATATAACAGAGTGCCTCATATCTATGGGTTGTGGCATCTCCAGTCAGATATAACCGAGTGCCTCATATCTATGGGTTGTGGCATCTCCAGTCAGATATAACAGAGTGCCTTATATCGATAGGTTGTGGCATCTCCAGTCAGATATAACAGAGTGCCTCATATCTATGGGGTGTGGCATCTCCAGTCAGATATAACAGTGCCTCATATCTATAGGTTGTGGCATCTCTAGTCAGATATAACAGAGTGCCTCATATCTGGGTTGTGGCATCTCTAGTCAGATATAACAGAGTGGCTCATATCTATGGGTTGTGGCATCTCCAGTCAGATATAACAGAGTGCCTCATATCTATAGGTTGTGGCATCTCTAGTCAGATATAACAGAGTGCCTCATATCTATAGGTTGTGGCATCTCTAGTCAGATATAACAGTGCCTCATATCTATGGGTTGTGGCATCTCGTCAGATATAACAGAGTGCCTCATATCTATGGATTGTGGCATCTCCAGTCAGATATAACAGAGTGCCTCATATCTATGGGTTGTGGCATCTACAGTCAGATATAACAGAGTGCCTCATATCTATGGGTTGTGGCATCTCCAGTCAGATATAACAGAGTGCCTCATATCTATGGGTTGTGGCATCTCCAGTCAGATATAACAGAGTGCCTCATATCTATGGGTTGTGGCATCTAGTCAGATATAACAGTGCCTCATATCTATAGGTTGTGGTATCTCTAGTCAGATGTAACAGAGTGCCTCATACCTATGGGTTGTGGCATCTCTAGTCAGATATAACAGAGTGCCTCATATCTATGGATTGTGGCATCTCCAGTCAGATATAACAGAGTGCCTCATATCTATGGGTTGTGGCATCTAGTCAGATATAACAGAGTGCCTCATATCTATGGGTTGTGGTATCTCCAGTCAGATATAACAGAGTGCCTCATATCTATGGGTTGTGGCATCTCCAGTCAGATATAACAGAGTGCCTCATATCTATGGGTTGTGGCATCTAGTCAGATATAACAGTGCCTCATATCTATAGGTTGTGGTATCTCTAGTCAGATATAACAGAGTGCCTCATATCTATGGGTTGTGGCATCTCGTCAGATATAACAGAGTGGCCCATATCTATGGGTTGTGGCATCTCCAGTCAGATATAACAGAGTGCCTCATATCTATAGGTTGTGGCATCTCTAGTCAGATATAACAGAGTGCCTCATATCTATAGGTTGTGGCATCTCTAGTCAGATATAACAGTGCCTCATATCTATCGGTTGTGGCATCTCTAGTCAGATATAACAGAGTGCCTCATATCTATGGATTGTGGCATCTCCAGTCAGATATAACAGAGTACCTCATATCTATGGGTTGTGACATCTCCAGTCAGATATAACAGAGTGCCTCATATCTATGGGTTGTGGCATCTCCAGTCAGATATAACAGAGTGTCTCATATCTATGGGTTGTGGCATCTAGTCAGATATAACAGAGTGCCTCATATCTATGGGTTGTGGCATCTCCAGTCAGATATAACCGAGTGCCTCATATCTATGGGTTGTGGCATCTCCAGTCAGATATAACAGAGTGCCTTATATCGATAGGTTGTGGCATCTCCAGTCAGATATAACAGAGTGCCTCATATCTATGGGTTGTGGCATCTCCAGTCAGATATAACAGTGCCTCATATCTATAGGTTGTGGCATCTCTAGTCAGATATAACAGAGTGCCTCATATCTGGGTTGTGGCATCTCTAGTCAGATATAACAGAGTGGCTCATATCTATGGGTTGTGGCATCTCCAGTCAGATATAACAGAGTGCCTCATATCTATAGGTTGTGGCATCTCTAGTCAGATATAACAGAGTGCCTCATATCTATAGGTTGTGGCATCTCTAGTCAGATATAACAGTGCCTCATATCTATGGGTTGTGGCATCTCGTCAGATATAACAGAGTGCCTCATATCTATGGATTGTGGCATCTCCAGTCAGATATAACCGAGTGCCTCATATCTATGGGTTGTGGCATCTACAGTCAGATATAACAGAGTGCCTCATATCTATGGGTTGTGGCATCTCCAGTCAGATATAACAGAGTGCCTCATATCTATGGGTTGTGGCATCTCCAGTCAGATATAACAGAGTGCCTCATATCTATGGGTTGTGGCATCTAGTCAGATATAACAGTGCCTCATATCTATAGGTTGTGGTATCTCTAGTCAGATATAACAGAGTGCCTCATACCTATGGGTTGTGGCATCTCTAGTCAGATATAACAGAGTGCCTCATATCTATGGATTGTGGCATCTCCAGTCAGATATAACAGAGTGCCTCATATCTATGGGTTGTGGCATCTAGTCAGATATAACAGAGTGCCTCATATCTATGGGTTGTGGTATCTCCAGTCAGATATAACAGAGTGCCTCATATCTATGGGTTGTGGCATCTCCAGTCAGATATAACAGAGTGCCTCATATCTATGGGTTGTGGCATCTAGTCAGATATAACAGTGCCTCATATCTATAGGTTGTGGTATCTCTAGTCAGATATAACAGAGTGCCTCATATCTATGGGTTGTGGCATCTCTAGTCAGATATAACAGAGTGGCCCATATCTATGGGTTGTGGCATCTCCAGTCAGATATAACAGAGTGCCTCATATCTATAGGTTGTGGCATCTCTAATCAGATATAACAGAGTTCCTCATATCTATAGGTTGTGGCATCTCTAGTCAGATATAACAGTGCCTCATATCTATCGGTTGTGGCATCTCTAGTCAGATATAACAGAGTGCCTCATATCTATGGATTGTGGCATCTCCAGTCAGATATAACAGAGTGCCTCATATCTACGGGTTGTGGCATCTACAGTCAGATATAACAGAGTGCCTCATATCTATGGGTTATGGCATCTCCAGTCAGATATAACAGAGTGCCTCATATCTATGGGTTGTGACATCTCCAGTCAGATATAACAGAGTGCCTCATATCTATGGGTTGTGGCATCTCCAGTCAGATATAACAGAGTGCCTCATATCTATGGGTTGTGGCATCTCCAGTCAGATATAACAGAGTGCCTCATATCTATGGGTTGTGGCATCTCCAGTCAGATATAACAGAGTGCCTCATATCTATGGGTTGTGGCATCTAGTCAGATATAACAGTGCCTCATATCTATAGGTTGTGGTATCTCTAGTCAGATATAACAGAGTGCCTCATACCTATGGGTTGTGGCATCTCTAGTCAGATATAACAGAGTGCCTCATATCTATGGATTGTGGCATCTCCAGTCAGATATAACAGAGTGCCTCATATCTATAGGTTGTGGCATCTCTAGTCAGATATAACAGAGTGCCTCATATCTATAGGTTGTGGCATCTCTAGTCAGATATAACAGTGCCTCATATCTATCGGTTGTGGCATCTCTAGTCAGATATAACAGAGTGCCTCATATCTATGGATTGTGGCATCTCCAGTCAGATATAACAGAGTGCCTCATATCTACGGGTTGTGGCATCTACAGTCAGATATAACAGAGTGCCTCATATCTATGGGTTATGGCATCTCCAGTCAGATATAACAGAGTGCCTCATATCTATGGGTTGTGACATCTCCAGTCAGATATAACAGAGTGCCTCATATCTATGGGTTGTGGCATCTCCAGTCAGATATAACAGAGTGCCTCATATCTATGGGTTGTGGCATCTAGTCAGATATAACAGTGCCTCATATCTATAGGTTGTGGTATCTCTAGTCAGATATAACAGAGTGCCTCATATCTATGGGTTGTGGCATCTCTAGTCAGATATAACAGAGTGGCCCATATCTATGGGTTGTGGCATCTCCAGTCAGATATAACAGAGTGCCTCATATCTATGGGTTGTGGCATCTCTAGTCAGATATAACAGAGTGCCTCATATCTATGGGTTGTGGCATCTCTAGTCAGATATAACAGAGTGCCTCATATCTATGGGTTATGGCATCTTCAGTCAGATATAACAGAGTGCCTCATATCTATAGGTTGTGGCATCTCTAGTCAGATATAACAGAGTGCCTCATATCTATGGGTTGTGGCATCTAGTCAGATATAACAGAGTGCCTCATATCTATGGGTTGTGGCATCTCCAGTCAGATATAACCGAGTGCCTCATATCTATGGGTTGTGGCATCTCCAGTCAGATATAACAGAGTGCCTCATATCTATAGGTTGTGGCATCTCTAGTCAGATATAACAGAGTGCCTCATATCTATAGGTTGTGGCATCTCTAGTCAGATATAACAGTGCCTCATATCTATGGGTTGTGGCATCTCGTCAGATATAACAGAGTGCCTCATATCTATGGATTGTGGCATCTCCAGTCAGATATAACAGAGTGCCTCATATCTATGGGTTGTGGCATCGACAGTCAGATATAACAGAGTGCCTCATATCTATGGGTTGTGGCATCTCCAGTCAGATATAACAGAGTGCCTCATATCTATGGGTTGTGGCATCTAGTCAGATATAACAGTGCCTCATATCTATAGGTTGTGGTATCTCTAGTCAGATATAACAGAGTGCCTCATACCTATGGGTTGTGGCATCTCTAGTCAGATATAACAGAGTGCCTCATATCTATGGATTGTGGCATCTCCAGTCAGATATAACAGAGTGCCTCATATCTATGGGTTGTGGCATCTCCAGTCAGATATAACAGAGTGCCTCATATCTATGGGTTGTGGCATCTAGTCAGATATAACAGTGCCTCATATCTATAGGTTGTGGTATCTCTAGTCAGATATAACAGAGTGCCTCATACCTATGGGTTGTGGCATCTCTAGTCAGATATAACAGAGTGCCTCATATCTATGGATTGTGGCATCTCCAGTCAGATATAACAGAGTGCCTCATATCTATGGGTTGTGGCATCTAGTCAGATATAACAGAGTGCCTCATATCTATGGGTTGTGGTATCTCCAGTCAGATATAACAGAGTGCCTCATATCTATGGGTTGTGGCATCTCCAGTCAGATATAACAGAGTGCCTCATATCTATGGGTTGTGGCATCTAGTCAGATATAACAGTGCCTCATATCTATAGGTTGTGGTATCTCTAGTCAGATATAACAGAGTGCCTCATATCTATGGGTTGTGGCATCTCTAGTCAGATATAACAGAGTGGCCCATATCTATGGGTTGTGGCATCTCCAATCAGATATAACAGAGTGCCTCATATCTATGGGTTATGGCATCTCCAGTCAGATATAACAGAGTGCCTCATATCTATGGGTTGTGACATCTCCAGTCAGATATAACAGAGTGCCTCATATATATGGGTTGTGGCATCTCCAGTCAGATATAACAGAGTGCCTCATATCTATGGGTTGTGGCATCTAGTCAGATATAACAGTGCCTCATATCTATAGGTTGTGGTATCTCTAGTCAGATATAACAGAGTGCCTCATATCTATGGGTTGTGGCATCTCTAGTCAGATATAACAGAGTGGCCCATATCTATGGGTTGTGGCATCTCCAGTCAGATATAACAGAGTGCCTCATATCTATAGGTTGTGGCATCTCTAGTCAGATATAACAGAGTGCCTCATATCTATGGGTTGTGGCATCTCTAGTCAGATATAACAGAGTGCCTCATATCTATGGGTTATGGCATCTCCAGTCAGATATAACAGAGTGCCTCATATCTATAGGTTGTGGCATCTCTAGTCAGATATAACAGAGTGCCTCATATCTATGGGTTGTGGCATCTAGTCAGATATAACAGAGTGCCTCATATCTATGGGTTGTGGCATCTCCAGTCAGATATAACCGAGTGCCTCATATCTATGGGTTGTGGCATCTCCAGTCAGATATAACAGAGTGCCTTATATCGATAGGTTGTGGCATCTCCAGTCAGATATAACAGAGTGCCTCATATCTATGGGTTGTGGCATCTCCAGTCAGATATAACAGTGCCTCATATCTATAGGTTGTGGCATCTCTAGTCAGATATAACAGAGTGCCTCATATCTGGGTTGTGGCATCTCTAGTCAGATATAACAGAGTGGCTCATATCTATGGGTTGTGGCATCTCCAGTCAGATATAACAGTGCCTCATATCTATAGGTTGTGGCATCTCTAGTCAGATATAACAGAGTGCCTCATATCTATGGGTTGTGGCATCTCTAGTCAGATATAACAGAGTGCCTCATATCTATGGGTTGTGGCATCTCTAGTCAGATATAACAGAGTGCCTCATATCTATGGGTTGTGGCATCTCTAGTCAGATATAACAGAGTGCCTCATATCTATGGGTTGTGGCATCTAGTCAGATATAACAGAGTGCCTCATATCTATGGGTTGTGGCATCTCCAGTCAGATATAACAGAGTGCCTCATATCTATGGGTTGTGGCATCTAGTCAGATATAACAGAGTGCCTCATATCTATGGATTGTGGCATCTCCAGTCAGATATAACAGTGCCTCATATCTACGGGTTGTGGCATCTAGTCAGATATAACAGTGCCTCATATCTATGGGTTGTGGCATCTCCAGTCAGATATAACAGAGTGCCTCATATCTATGGGTTGTGGCATCTCCAGTCAGATATAACAGAGTGCCTCATATCTATAGGTTGTGGCATCTCTAGTCAGATATAACAGTGCCTCATATCTATGGGTTGTGGCATCTCTAGTCAGATATAACAGAGTGCCTCATATCTATGGATTGTGGCATCTCCAGTCAGATATAACAGAGTGCCTCATATCTATGGGTTGTGGCATCTACAGTCAGATATAACAGAGTGCCTCATATCTATGGGTTGTGGTATCTCCAGTCAGATATAACAGAGTGCCTCATATCTATGGGTTGTGGCATCTCCAGTCAGATATAACAGAGTGCCTCATATCTATGGGTTGTGGCATCTAGTCAGATATAACAGTGCCTCATATCTATAGGTTGTGGTATCTCTAGTCAGATATAACAGTGCCTCATATCTATGGGTTGTGGCATCTCTAGTCAGATATAACAGAGTGGCCCATATCTATGGGTTGTGGCATCTCCAGTCAGATATAACAGAGTGCCTCATATCTATAGGTTGTGGCATCTCTAGTCAGATATAACAGAGTGCCTCATATCTATAGGTTGTGGCATCTCTAGTCAGATATAACAGTGCTTCATATCTATGGGTTGTGGCATCTCTAGTCAGATATAACAGAGTGCCTCATATCTATGGATTGTGGCATCTCCAGTCAGATATAACAGAGTGCCTCATATCTACGGGTTGTGGCATCTAGTCAGATATAACAGAGTGCCTCATATCTATGGGTTATGGCATCTCCAGTCAGATATAACAGAGTGCCTCATATCTATGGGTTGTGACATCTCCAGTCAGATATAACAGAGTGCCTCATATCTATGGGTTGTGGCATCTCCAGTCAGATATAACAGAGTGCCTCATATCTATGGGTTGTGGCATCTAGTCAGATATAACAGTGCCTCATATCTATAGGTTGTGGTATCTCTAGTCAGATATAACAGAGTGCCTCATATCTATGGGTTGTGGCATCACTAGTCAGATTTAACAGAGTGGCCCATATCTATGGGTTGTGGCATCTCCAGTCAGATATAACAGAGTGCCTCATATCTATAGGTTGTGGCATCTCTAGTCAGATATAACAGAGTGCCTCATATCTATGGGTTGTGGCATCTCTAGTCAGATATAACAGAGTGCCTCATATCTATGGGTTATGGCATCTCTAGTCAGATATAACAGAGTGCCTCATATCTATGGGTTGTGGCATCTCTAGTCAGATATAACAGAGTGCCTCATATCTATGGGTTGTGGCATCTAGTCAGATATAACAGAGTGCCTCATATCTATGGGTTGTGGCATCTAAAGTCAGATATAACAGAGTGCCTCATATCTATGGGTTGTGGCATCTAGTCAGATATAACAGAGTGCCTCATATCTATGGGTTGTGGCATCTCCAGTTAGATATAACAGAGTGCCTCATATCTATAGGTTGTGGCATCTTCAGTCAGATATAACAGAGTGCCTCATATCTATGGGTTGTGGCATCTCCAGTGGGATATAACAGAGTGTCTCATATCTATAGGTTGTGGCATCTCCAGTCAGATATAACAGAGTGCCTCATATCTATAGGTTGTGGCATCTCTAGTCAGATATAACAGAGTGCCTCATATCTATGGGTTGTGGCATCTCTAGTCAGATATAACAGTGCCTCATATCTATGGGTTGTGGCATCTCCAGTCAGATATCATATCTATGGGTTGTGGCATCTCCAGTCAGATATCATCCAAGGAGGGATAATGAAGTTTAATTAACAAACAAAACATAATTGCATGGTCTCTCTGATATTTTATTAACATCATATATATATAGAGCCCTCATCACTACAGTAATCACAATACATAACATTACAACACAGATCATCCTGTGTAAAATATCATTTATATTACAATATTGCCAGTATTTTGATTGTGAAATTCAATGTGTGTTTGTGTGTGTGTGTTGTGTGTAATTTGTAAACATAAAGAAAAAGATGATGAGGGCTTTGAAAAATAAACAAAAGAAAACAATGATTTATCTCCCTTATATCATCAATGAAATGTTCATAAAAATATGTATACGGCAATTTACAAAGCCTTGCAGATCTATAAACAATGAGTAATAAATACAAGTTTTGTTCAACAAATATATATAAACAAAATTTATCGTAGATTAGTGATGACAAGGTTACAATGATATGCTTTGTATGTCTTTTTATAAATATGAATCACAAATCTGAATGCTGTTGGTCACGTCTTTTCGTTCAATGTGATGAAATCATGTGATCTTGGTCAGTTAATCTAATCTAACTTTTTGATATTAAAATGAAAATGATTTCAATGACAATGCATAATTTTTTCTATAAAATTGGCAACATTTTCACCAGAAATCTACGATAAAAATAAACAATCATCACATATTCTAATGTTCTAAAAATAAATAATGGGAGACAACTCATCGGAGACTTTGCGTAAACTATATGGTGTAGAGGATTTCACTGTATAAGGAATTTGACAGTATATTTAAAACTGAAGGTCATAACCTTCACAATGAGGTAGTCAACTTGTGGCATTAACTAGCTTTATTTCTACAGTTTTGTAGTACAGAACTGTATTTATGTTTTCTATAACTAAGTTACAGATTAATATTGAGATGTTGGTTATTCTACCATCTATAGCTGGTAAATTAACCATCCGTAGCTAAATATCTTAAGATTTATGATGTCCTGAAGGACAAGACATTTATTGTTAAATATCAAGCTGTATTAATACTGAACCTTGGCAAGTTTTCGTTCTGTTATAAAGTCCATATTTTATTTCTTTTATTATCAATTAATCCAAAATACATTTAAAATAATTTTGATATGTTGAACCCTCATACTTAAAACAAAAACATATAAAAAAAACTCCCACCTTTAAGTGATTATCTTTATAATGAAATAAGACAACAAAGAAGATATTTATCTCATGTTGTAATGTGCTGCTGTTTATAGAAATTACATGGCACATAACAGTGTTATATGAACTAATGAAGATGTTTGTTATATACCAGTACTTGAAACAGCACTACTGCTACAAAATGGACAACAAAAAAATTAATGTCTACATTTTTTTTCATAAAATTGAATATGACATCAACCTACAGTTTCTATGGTAACACATAATGTCATTTGTACACATGTTGTTTATAAAAATTTAAAAATTCAGAACATTTAACTTCACATGAATGTACAAGTATTGCAAATATAACTACAGTTTGAGACTGTTACTATAAATAAACACGAGCAACCCCATTCTCTCATCTCTTATTACCCAAATCACATACTATCTTTCTCTTTATTTATGAATGATTTCATGGTACAAATATAAATACAATCAAGATGAAATTTGTTCAAACGCACCTAAATGAAAACAGTCATTCTTGGTTGTCACATGATCCAAGTCCCATGGATCAATATATGACATGTGACATGGGTCATATGATTTCATGAAAGTACATGTCCATCATCAATTCTGAACATGAAAAATATGTAAATATGAATATTTAATACAACCTAAAGTAAACAAGACACATGCAACCAAAACAGTACAAATAGTGAATTGTCTTCAGGTCTCATTAAAAAAAAAGTGTGAAATTATAAACAAGTGAAAGGAATTTAACACAATTTTTTAATCACATTTCCATGGAAAAATGTTTTTGCTCATCTAGAATTATATAAAACATTTGAATCGAGATTCCTGTGAGAAAAAATATATAAATGAACTGTCTAAGTATAAGAAACAAAAACTTCTTTGGTTTCTACAATAAACTTGGAAATTATTATGCCAAAATGTAACATGATTTTTCATTTAACACATATGCTGGAAAATTTTACATAAAACATGTGTACCAGTTCAATTTCATCACATATGTATTTTATTATGATTTACTTATAAAAATCACAACCAAAATTCTAGTTCACATAAATAAGCTACCTTGTTTCAACCCATTGATATAAAATAACACATTGATGAAATTTGATTTTTAAATAATTATATCAGAATAAAAAATATTTGACATAGTATTTCCCTAGATATTGTTAATAAATGTGACTGCTATTCACTGTTAACTTTTCTTAAGTGGTTTTTCCCTACTGTACCTATTAACCAGACCCCCTCCCCACAATCTCAAGTATTTCTTACACCTTTGCTCAGTGTTTCTGGATTAAAACTTTCCCAAATATTGTTTTTTTGAATTCTAAATCCTCTCTTTCCTGCTTATATAGAAAACCAGAGCTATTAATGCTTTGTTGTTGCCAAGACTGCTGAAATTGCCACAAAATGGAATGACTTACAATCTTAATGGTCTTAACAAAACAAAACCATCTACGTAAAGTTTACAGTGAATATCAGGTCAAATTGTCTATTTAATTATACTGATTAGTTGATATAATTTATCCATGATGGTGTTGATCCTAACACAAGTCTATACAATAGAAATATCCATAACTTGTCCAATACAATAGAAATAACTCTACAATAAAAATACTTCTTATATATGTATATACAATAGAAATATCCTAATATGTCTATAGAGCAGAAATACTCCAAATATATACCATAATATATGTCCATCGAGCAGAAATACTCCAAATATATACCATAATATATGTCCATAGAGCAGAAATACTCCAAATATATACCATAATATATGTCCATAGAGCAGAAATACATCCTATATATGTCAATACAATAGAAATACCCTTAATATATGCCCATCCAATAGAAATACCCCTAACACATGCTCATACAATAGAAATACTCCCAACATATGCCCATATAAAAGATATACCCTAAAATATGTCCATACAATAGAAATACCCCAAACATATGTCCATACAATAGAAATACCCCAACATATGTCCATACAATAGAAATACCCCCCAACATATATCCATACAATAGAAATACCCCAAACATATGTCAATACAATAGAAATACCCCAGACATATGTCCATACAATAGAAATACCCCCAACATACGTAAATACAATAGAAATACTTCTAAAATATGTTCATACAATAGAAAGACCTTTAAAACATGTCCATACAATAGAAATACCTCCAACACATGTCCCTACAAAGAAATACCTCTAACATGTGTCCATACAATAGAAATACTCCCAACATATGTCCAAACAATAGAAATACCTCAAACATGTGTCAATACAATAGAAATACTCCTAACATGTGTCAATACAATAGAAATACCTCTAACATGTGTCAATACAATAGAAATACTCTAAAATATGTCCATACAACTGAGATATCCCATCTGTCAAATAACAAAATGATGCCATTTTGTAAGCCTCTCGTCTTGAAAATGTTAATTAAAATTGTCAAAAAATATAAATATAAAAATGGGAATACTGAGTTGTCACCAGGAGACAGCAATTTGTGCACAATTTTTCAACATCTCTCTGTAGTTATAAGATGAATTATAAGCAAAAATTCAAAAACAAAATTTCTTCAATGAAAGTTTTGATTTGGCGTAATATACATCAGTTTGTTGAAAGAACCTCTAACAATTTTGACACTAAACTTTACACGGAACCTGACAAAAGAATTCTACAATTATAGCAACTAATAACTGTTAATAGAAAGACAAGCAAGACTGGTATTCACCATAGTCAGGCCAATACAAACACTTCCTATACAATTCCTTTCAAACTAAGATGTATCATGCATAGGCGATGTTTTATTGAACATTAATTTGGGCTTGTGTAAAGGCCTCTTTCATCTCCTCATCAAAGGCTTCCATCGTCACTTTGATCATATCATCATCTCTGCTACCCCAAAAAGACGCAGATGACCTCACAATAGATAATGTTTATTAGAACTCATATATTCAAAACCAAATTCTGCTGAACTAGTAGCAATGTCATAATCTGATAGTAGTAAATTATCCAATACAATACACACACATGTAGAAAATATTTTGTCCACCTGATGAAGAGAACTTACCTGTACACAAGACCACTCAGTAGATTATGACACTCGTATACAGTAGACCAGTTCTAACAGTGTTCTTTATAGTAGATTATGACACTCGTATACAGTAGACCAGTTCTAACAGTGTTCTTTATAGTAGATTATGACACTCGTATACAGTAGACCAGTTCTAACAGTGTTCTTTATCAACTGTACAGTAGCTTTGGTAGTTAGTTCTTTGACAGTATTTTTTTTTGTTAGGAAAAACAACATCATGGATAATGAACAACACAATATATCTTCTAACACACTGTACTTTAAAAGTGCAGAAAGGTTATAAACCAGGAAAAAATTTCAAGGGAGGTAATCTATTTAAATAGCATCTGAAATAATTTCAACCATTTCTTTTTCCAGCAGAATGTTGTTTTTTTTTTAACGTTTGATGATTTCCATACAAAAGGAAAGGTCATGCTTAAGCTAGTTACAACATTTTTTTTTAATATAATTATTTATTTAAGATGTGTCTATCGCCAAAAGATTTAAGATCAGCTATAATCTTAATCATAATTATTTACAGACAAAAATGTTGGGAGCATTGTTAGAAATGAGGATTGTAATTAATTTCCCTGGTTTATACCATGTTTAGGATGTGCAAACCTAAGAAATAATCTCTAAAGCCAAAAGCCAAGTGTGAAGATGGCCATTGAATGGCTATTAGTAAAAAGGAAAGCTGTAAAAAGTGGTAAAGAGCATCATAAAGTAAGAAATATGTTTATAAATAATTGTATTTTTTCCTCACCAAATTAACATTTCATTTCATTATGACATTCTCATCATTGTCAAGGTGGAAATTAGATATTTTTTAATAGTAAACACCAATTTCCAAATCCATCAGATTACACAAGCCCTTTTAATCAGGGCTTCAATGTCAAAATGGACATGCAGATTAACAAAAAAAGGAAGAAAATGAGTATAAAATTCTGTTAAATTATGTTAATACTAAAGCAAATAATTAGCTTCTACAAGCTAAAATGATATAACATAAAGGCAGCTTTGGCTTAAAAGACTATTCCTTGTTCAAACAATCCTGATGATCACTTAAGTCAATGATAAAAAAGTCCCCGACAATGAAATATGTCCCAAGACCAGAAAATATAGTCTAGTCCATTTCAAAGCTATGAAACCTTTTACCCTTTGCTTACAATGCAAGATTTGACCAAGATAAGGAGCAATAATTTGTATAATGAAGAATTCATGAGTTATAAAAAATGCATTTTTTGGTTGCACCAAATGTACAAACAAAAGCACCCTAAGTCCTTTATCATACAGCAATGAAATTTGGCAGTTCTGAAATATGACTTAAAATAAAGTGAAAACAAGGAGAATAGCACTTAAACAAAAGCGTTCATGGTTAGGCACGACAAACAGGCGCTAACGACTAGAAAATAAAAATGGTTCAAATAAAATTTTCCAGAAAAAAAACCAAGTACAGGTGTTAATTTTGAAATATCATCCGATTCCAAAAGTGATTTTTTTTGGGCATGAATAGTTACGGCTCCCATCTTCAGTTAAACCATCCAATTACGAAGCAAGTGATAAATGGAACAGCACCATATAAGATATCATATTCCCCCCACCCAAATACATACATTACGAGGCAGAAATGCATGCTTAACGCGACTGATAAAATGTCATAAGTGTACAAAAATTATAAATAACAATTAGAATTTACATGACTATTGTTAACAATTCTACGCGAAATTTTTATCATGGTGCCATAAAGTTATAGTCTGGGTGATCGTCTTTTTCGAACCGTTTTGCCTCTTCCTGCATAGATTCTTTTATCTTTAGGATTGCAGCAGATTCATTTTGTTCCTGCAAAGGTACAACAGATCTATCAGTTGATATCCCACACACCTGTCAAATGCACCTTACAGCAGGTCGAATCAAGTGCACCCATTCACATTAAGTGACCAAATTTAACTCAAAAGTGCATTTTTTTGCAAAGATGGTGAATCTTCCTTATTGAATTGAGATTTTTTTTTAAAGAAATTTTCATTTCTTGACAGGTATGTGAAAATTGAAAATTATCACCTGTCCTACTTGTACATGCTGACAACAAATGTTTTTTTCTACAGACGTAAAAGTCATGCTATAAATATACCAGAAGAAAGACAGTATACTTGATGATTTGAAAGTGAGGCTGGAAATGAAACTGGATTAGGATGAAAGATGTAGATTAGTTGGTGCTTCATTTCCATGCTTGCAACAACCTACTAGAGATACCGGCACCCTATTATAGAACTTCTATCCAGAAATTGACATTTTGTTTATTTGTGCAGACATGCTTTTTTGTGATGTTGAACTTGTGACTTCAGCATTCAAAGACTTAGAGGTCATACCAGAAATATGGTGATTATTTTATACAGCGACCATTCAGGTGTAGATCCAAAACAGTAATTATTCTCATAAACATTATTTCTTAGAAATAAATTAGAACATTCTGCCATTTTTCATAATTGATAAATTAGCAAATCCACATCTTACGTCTTGGATCCACACCTTTTTTTTATCCATCAAGATTGTTTGATTATATTCTGTCTTTGTTCAGATTAAGCGATATATGTAAATAAAGAAACTAAAATGAGACTTAAAATCAAAGAGAAAAAAAACAAAACTTAAAATGGTAAGCAAAAGTTATGACATAAAGAGAAGCTAAGTGAGAACATGCAGAATCAGTTGGTGAAAAATGAAGCATGTGTGATGTGTTAAGGATCAGTTATACACACAGACAAAACACAAGTATATACAATAACATACAATAAATACCAAGGAAAGTCAGACTTTCTGTCAGTACAACAATAGGCAATTTGATCAGATAAGATGGGTTTGCCCCTGATTTTTATCAGATCTATCTTGTGAATATAATGCACCTACAGGAAATTTCATCAGATCGATTTTTAAAATTAAAAGATGATTTTATCCAATCAAATCTGTATAAATATCTGTATCCATAGGAGATTTTATCTAATCAATTTGTATAAATATTTGTATCTATAGGGAGATTTCACAGACATATTGGTATGATAAGAATGGTTATTGATGTAAATGAACATGAAACATGGACTTAATATTTTTGAAGGTGAAAAGACAGGTAGTTATAATCAGATATAAACCATTCTTACATCTTAATAATACTGAGATAGAGAGAGGAAACATCCTAAAACTTGGTTTATCTGTTAACAGGTTTTTATACAGGTAGTTATAATCAGATATAAACCATTCTTACATCTGAATAATATGGAGATAGAGAGAGGAAACATCCTAAAACTTGGTTTATCTGTTAACAGGTTTTTATACAGGTAGTTATAATCAGATATAAACCATTCTTACATCTTAATAATACTGAGATAGAGAGAGGAAACATCCTAAAACTTGGTTTATCTGTTAACAGGTTTTTATGTCTTCTAATCTTCTATATATCTGTTGTTGTGAAAAACACCTATAGAAATTACTGATTAAAACTGTAGATTGTCCTGATCACTTCAAAAATTGAGAAAATATGGATGACGACACAAGTCATGTTACTAAAATATGTCATGTGACAATCACATGACAAAACAGTTTTACATTGGAATATGTCCCACGGTTTTCTTTGAGCATCACATCAATTCAGATCTATTCACAAACTGATCTGACTTACATTATCCTGGTATGGTAGATTATATGCACCCATATCTCCCGTCCCACTTACTGGTGGTAAATCGTCCCGCGGCGTCCCTGGACCATTTACAGGAGAATTTTTCATAGCATCTATATCACCTACAAAATATACATTAAATTCTCATTTTATTTGAGAGGAGTAGAAAATGAATTCTACAATAAGGACACAGCATTTTTATAATTTCTTCATTCTACAGTTCAACAAGAAGAAAAAAACAAGAATTTCCTATTTTCCATACATAAGTTTCTCAATATGAAAGAAGAATTTTTCTCAGTATTACAGGTTAAATATATCTTGTAGTCATTTGGAATTATTCCACTTAAAAAGTCTTTTGTGGGGTAAGGGAAGGACTGTGGCTTATGTCTATCACTGATTGTGTGTCCATAAATATTGACAAAATCAGTAAAGATACATGTCAATTTATGAACTTTCTTCATATGCCATACTTTAAAGGAACTTTTTTTAAATGTGTCAAACCCCCCTGAATTATAACTTTTATTCAATCATTTCATTTGAAGCATGAACAAAATTATCAACATCTCAACCATAAATATTTGAAACAATACTTTACTTACCATTCATTACTGACCCCATTTCTGGCCCCATACCTAAACTACCATCTGGTCCTGGCCCCATCCCTGGAAAATGCTGTAAATATAAAAATTAAGTTAGATTTACTAATACGCCAAAATTAATAAACTAAATTTATTTTTTAGATTAAGACATTTCTCTTCTACCTAAAACATGTTTGTCTTAATTTGGGATTGGTCATTTTTGACCAACTCTTATATCTGAAACAGTAAGGGCAACAAGAAATCTGTTGGAATATCACATTAAGAGGTATTTATAAGGAATTAGTCTGGCTTTATTTGTTTGATATAAAATTTCCAGTTTTTTCATCAGCTTCATATTAATGTTTCATTTTAGACATTTCAACTGTATCTATTCAATATAAAGCTTGCAGGCTCTGACATCTAATTCAGAATTCCATCATACCCGATACCTACATATGAATGTACTCACCCCTGGCATTCCGGGCATACCTCCTGGTTTCATCATACCATATATTCCATCACCTGAATTTGTAGAATCTGAAAAAAAAATTGAGTGTTGGTTAATTTAACTATTTTTTTTTTAATTATTATTAAACCTCTATGGTTAATGTGCATAAGTACCAATCATATACAGATAAAATGATAAATCTACTGACCTATTTGTTTGTTGTCAAGTTACTGTCAACAGTATTGATTATAGCCATTTTTTGGAGAAATTTTCAAGATTGATGTCATTCACATACATATATGATGTATTTTGTAGGAATTAGCCTGTTAACTTCACATCACATCTATAGCCAATATTTAATTTTCAAGCTTCTTTCGTGAAAAAATGATACTGAACAAAAGAGTTCTTAAACTAGAGGCTCAGTGGGCTGAGCCTGTGTCACTCACCTTTCATTTTGCTTTGAGGAAACTTAATACAGAATCTTCCATAGGTGCTTCCTACCAAGTTTCGGTTCATTTGGCTAAGCAGTTTCAGAGAAGATGATTTTTAGAAATCAACCAACCAGAAACAAGAATTGCCTATGGCAGTCATGTTTGTTAACAGATCGGGATGAAGTTAGCAATTTTTACAAAGGACCTTCCATAGATGCTTCCTACCAAGTTTCGGTTCAATTGGCTAAGCAGTTTCAGGGAAGAAGATTTTTAGAAATAGACCAATCTGAAACAACAATTACCTGTGGCAGCCATGTTTGCTAACCCATCGGGATGAAATGAGCAATCTTTATAGAGGATTTTCCATAGATGCTTCCTACCAAGTTTCAGTTCATTTGGTAAAGTGGTTTCAGAGGAGAAGATTTTTAGAAATCGACCAATCAGAAACAAGAATTGCCTGTGGCGGCCAAGTTTGTTAACAAATCGGGATGAAATGAGCAATCTTTATAGAGGACCTTCCATACATGTTTTCGATAAAATTTCAGTTCATTCCGGAAAGCGGTTTCAGAGGAGAAGATTTTTTAGAAATCAATCAGAAACAAGAATGGCTTGTGGCTGCCATGTCTTTTATCGGATCGGGACGAAATGAGCAATCTTTATAGAGGACCTTCCAAAGATGCTTCCTACCAAGTGTCGGTTCATTTGGCCAAGCGGTTTCAGAGGAGAAGATTTAAAAAAATCGGCCAATCAGAAACAAGAATTGCCTGTGGTGGCCATGTTTGTTAATGGATCGGGACAAAATGAGCAATTTTTATAAAGGACCTTCCATAGATGCTTCCTACCAAGTTTCAGTTCATTTGGCTGAGGGGGTTTCAGAGGAGAAGATTAAAATGTGAAAAGTTAACGGACGACGGACGCCAAGTGATGGCAAAAGCTCACCTTGCCTTTTGGCAAGGTGAGCTAAAAACAATTTCCATGTCCTGTAACATTTACCAGTATGTCAAAAATAATCAAGTAAATGACTGTCCATGTTAAACTTGAGATATAATATAAACAGCATCAAGATTGACAAATCAAGTAAATGTTAAAAAGTAGTCTGGTTGTATTGCAGAGGGGTTAACACAATAACAAAACATTGTCTGATAAGTGTTGGTTGGTCAATTTAATGACAATATGTTGTCTAATAACAGAGCTTAGCTCTATGAATTGTCTATGTATCCAGATCATTTCCTTCATGTAATTTAACATTTCATCAACTTGGAACTTGTATTCAGGCGACAATTAAATAACAAAACAAGTGTAACTAGAGCATTGTTATATCTATAGCTGTGTTTATTGTTCAGTAACTACATATTTCAGGTATGTATGTATGTATGTATATATATATATATATATATATATATATATATATATATATATATATATATATATATAGGTAACAATTCAATTCAATATTACAGAAAAACAACTGAATGTATTTTAAATACATAATTTGATGAGTTTCTAACTCTTAAATGTATAATTTTACCACAATATCTGACTTACTAAATGATTTTATGAGAGTGAATGCAACAATAATTTGTCATTTCATTCCATGAATTCATAAATAAATAAAATACTGTTAAATGAAATTAAATTCAGAAATAAAAACAACAAAAGCAAAAGGTTACTTGTTTAAGATATAATAATACTGGTAATATATTAAATCATTTTTGTGAAATACTTTTACTCAGAAACAAAGAAGTAACAACCTAACACTGTTTTCATAGGTACCAAGAAATGGACATATCCAAGAAGAATGCATATTGTCTATCCTTGTTACTAATATAATCTAAAGTAGAAAAAGAACCATAACTCCAGATAAAATATTCCAACATAAATTTTGATATGCACATTTCTATGTCGTGGTAATGAAGAATTCCATATAAGGAAGTCTATAAAACAGTTGTATTTCAACAGGTCATCAGTGATTATGGCCAATAACCTGTAGCTTAAAAACTGACAACATGCTTGGATGGTGATACACCCAACACAATGACAGAAGACTGCCATGTCTGATGGATTGTTCATCACAGTCCACAGAAGCTACGTTTTTATTCTATACCCCAGATTCTGTAGGATTAGCAATCACAATAGATGGTGATACAAGACAAAGTAATCCCTATGGGTTGGCCATTTTACTCACTTGCTGTTGTTTTTGTTTTTTGTTTGGTTAAAACTGGCTGTATCAGTGATTCGGCATTCATCTAAATTTTTCTTTGAAAAATCCAGTTGACAAATTTACTATAAATATTACAATTACATAAAAATATGAAACTATATATATTAAATAATCCAAGAAGTGTTTAATTTTGGTATTTCCTGTAGATAAATATTTTCAATGCTTTGCTTGTGAAAGAAATTTAGGATATAATTTTACTGTTTGCATCACCACCAAGCATAAATAGCACATGCAATAGGAAAAAGCATATTCATTTTATTATGGACCTGCTAGCAACCTTGGGTACTATACATGGGTAGTCTCCATTTTTACAGAGCAGACGACAGCTGCCATTTTTTTTCTTTTACAGCTTCACAACATTTAAAACATGAAGCACATTTAATCTTTCTTTTTTACAAGACGTGGGAAGTGTTTTATCAGGATTTCAATGTAGAATTTAATCTTATATTCATGCAAGTAAGGATTTGTAGTTATTTTCATGCCATGCCAAGAAAAGTCTGACTCCAAACCCATGAGACAACAGAGCACCAAAATCTAACGTGTCAGCCTTACCTAAACATAGCATCTTTTGGGGCTCATCATCTAAGCATGAGAAAAGAGGAAAGAATATTCATATTTATGAGTTTGTATTATAAAAAGAAGAATCTACATTTCCATCTTTGAAGTCTGAAAGCTTTCTTTTAACATAAATTACTTCTTAAAAATTTAGAACTCATTGTCAAGATAAAAAGTCCAATATTTAAGAAATTTGAAACAAATTTGCCAAAATAAATATCAGATATAAATTCACAAAAATAAAATGAAACTTCTGGAATAATTTTCACAAAGGAAAAGTTTTCAAAGAGTATACAGACTGAATGTTATTACTTGATGAATTAAGATCAACCCTGACAACCAGAAAACAATAATTCACACTTTAGAAAAAAAAGAAAAAGATGAGCACACAACATGATAGATGATGAAGAGGTTGTACTGTTCCAATCCACAATAAAGAGGTAGGATATGTTGAATATTAGTATCAGGTCCATAGAACTGGTGTTATTAACTGTTTTAACTGATATTAACTCATATCAATGACCATTTTCAACAGCAAATATGTTTATAATTGTTTTTCCAAACTTCAAATATTTGTACATTTTTAACATTATTGAATATAAAATCTCGGAAAATGCAGTTACAATTCTATTCTGGTATTATTTGCAATTGAAAACAGCACAAGAGAAATATTTTGCTAATTCAAGAATTCATGCTTATTGTTATGTAACATGTTAAAAACATCATGAATTTGATTAAAAGCATGTCAAAAAGCATGCAATGTATATTTTGTTTTTCCATGACTTGTTTGAATCACAAAAATAAACTTCCTTTTCTGACTAACTATCTTATGCCCTACATATGAATTAGGATACATTCTGTTGGTTAAATGACCCAACTAATAATCAGTGATGATTTTTAAGAATTAAAAACTAGAGGCTTAGTGGGCGGAGTCTGTTTCGCTCTCACCTTTCATTCTGCTTTGAGGAAACTTAATACAGAACCTTCCATATATGTAGATGCTTCCTACCAAGTTTCGGTTCACATGGCTAAGCAGCTTCAAAGGAGATGTTTTTTAGAAATTGATCAATCAGAAACAAGAATTGCATGTGGTGGTCATGTTTGCTAACCGATCGGAACGAAATGAGCAGTCTTCATAGAGGACATTCCATAGATGCTTCCTACCAAGTTTCGGTGGTAGCCATGTTTGTTACCGATCGGGACGAAATGAGCAATCTTCATAGAGGACATTCCACAGACGATTCCTACCAAGTTTCAGTGGTAGCCATGTTTGTTAACCGATCGGGACGAAATGAGCAATCTTCATAGAGGATATTCCATAGATGCTTCCTACCAAGTTTCAGTTCATTTGGCCAAGCGGTTTCAGAGGAGAATATTTTTAAAAATCGGCCAATGTTTGTGGATGGATCGGGACAAAATGAGCAATCTTTAGAGAGGACTTTCCATAGATGCTTCCTACCAAGTTTCACTTCATTTGGCTGAGGGGTTTCAGAGGAAAAGATTAAAATGTGAAAAGTTAACGGACGACGACGGATGCCAAGTGATGGCAAAAGCTCACATTGCCTTTGGCAAGGTGAGCTAAAAATAACAGAAAAATACTGAGAAAGGAATGGATTTGAGAAGCATAGCATTATGGCCTGTCAAAGATAATTGATCTAAAATCCTGCATTCTAGCAATTTCCTGGTATCTATTTATAATTTAAAAAATTGTCTTTTTAAACAGCGAATTTTTAAAAGCTCCATCTTCTCACTGTTACCAAAGCACAGTAGTTACAGTAAATTTCAGTGGCCAAATGTTTTATTTCAGCCATTCACTTTGAGGTCTAATTTTGGAGTCAGAACCAGTGAATCTATCTCTCGCTGATTTTTACAGTTTTCTCAATTTCACATGTCTTACAAAACCCATCGGATCAAGCCAAATATCAGAAATCCCCCAAAAATGGAGAAAAATCATCACTGAATAATATAAGCACATACTGTTTGAAGATTGGTGCAAATCATTACTGAATACCCCTTCCCTTGTCAAAATATGGTTTGATAAACTGCTAAATTAAAAATAAAATGCAGCACTAGTTAGATATCTGTAAGGCAAAACAATCAAGTCATAAGTAACAGACATTATTGTCTATTAAAGAAAAATATTACT
Source organism: Bathymodiolus septemdierum (assembly GCA_963383655.1). Lineage (NCBI taxonomy): Eukaryota > Metazoa > Mollusca > Bivalvia > Mytilida > Modiolidae > Bathymodiolus > Bathymodiolus septemdierum. Next base: position 129,141,507 of record OY726518.1, on the reverse strand, counting down.
AGAATATGTACATAAACTTGTTGTTTAATTTTTTTAACAGACAGTATATATTGTTAAAGTGGTATGGGAAGTCAGCTTGCTAAATAGTGCATCCTTGGCAAAAATTATAACTGATAACTGTACAGTGATGACTGTATGTTAAACTGTCTTCATTAGCAATGCTAAACATGGCACTAGTAAATATGGCTCCATGCTACCAGATTTCTCGGAACCAATTTCCCCCTTATTTTCATTGATTCACATAGTTCAGATCAATGTATTGACGGCAATAAAGCTGCTGCATTGCCTACCTATATTCTTGTTTCTATACGTCACATTGCTTAAAAAATCTAAGTTTCTTACTGTTGTTATTAAAACTCATTTTCAAAATAAAAGCAGAAACCAACTTTTTTATATCTTATTTTCAGATCAATTATTCCTCTCCCCCTTAAAATCACAAACATTTTTTGCCTACAGTATAAATATATTTTCTGTTTATTCTGAATGGTCTCGATACACCAAGTATTTCTTCTATTAAATTGTTTTTATTTAAATGATGAATATTTGTCAATGATAATTGTTAGAAAAAGACAAAAAAAAAACAATAAAAAAGATGAAAATGATTGTTAAACTAAAACTACAGAAATAAATAAACATTAAAATAATTACAACAAAATTAAAACAACAGACATTTAAAAATAAAAAACGTAGGAATCAGGGTTTGATATGTATTATTCCCCTTGGGAACCCCTGGGTTGGGAGAAAAATCTGAGAGCATGGTAGTACCCTGCATACTGTCGTTATAGTAATCACCTGGTCTGGAACCAATACGCTGGTGACTGGCAGGTGAAAATGGTCCTTGAGACCCTGACAAAATATAAACAGATCATCAAAAATGTTAATCAAATATAACCTTACTTTTTATTAAAGACATTTATCAAACTATAAACAAGAAATTAACACTTAATCAACTACGGTGTTTAAAGGCATACAGTTGCTCAAATTGACTTTTTTTGTTTATATTAAAAGTTGCCAATATTCGATGTTTTATACTAATTGCAGTTGAAATTTTCCATTATATCATACGTAAATAGCCTAGAACAAATGAAATACGTCGCTTTTTGATTTCCTTGTATCCATTAAAGAATTCAATGTTGACCCGTACAATATTCATATATTCGTGACCTACAAAGTGAACCTATTCGGTAAAGCATTTGTGTATTTGTAAAATTGCTTGCGGAAGGAAAAGCACACGTATGGCACAAACAAAAATATTGACGGATTCTACACGAAAACGACACAAATACGAGGATTTCGTGTAAAAATAAAAAAAAAAAGGGTTATACCGACCTACTCCATTTTTCAACACATATACAGTAAGCATAATTTAGTATCTTTTTACGGCCGAATCGTATTTTGACAGTAGAATTGTATCGTCGCTTTTTATATTATTCTTTTTTTTTCCAGGAGAAAACGCTAAGTGATATCTCTTTTAAATTAGAGACTAAAATAATGAACTTCATGACTGTTTTTAAAAAAAAAAAAAAAATATAATCAAGTCAACTCAAGTGATGTCAATAATATACAATACAATTTGTTTACAATTTTCCCATTATCAGGCCCCTTTGCAGAGTTTGGGTTTGTTTTTATTGATTACATCACATATTTCAGATTTTAAGTGTCATTATTACTAAATACCATTATATAATATTAACCGATTACCCCAGATCCAATTTCATATATATATTTCTTAAACTATATTAATTATAACGAATTTACAAGAAAAGCATGCTTCCTGGTTATTTATAGCAGTTATCAGTGTCTGGCAAACTTCGGAAAATCAATCGACTTATAATTAGGTGTGTTAATGGCGATTTTACCAACAGACATTCAAATTCTTTTCACTAATTACGACATTAAAGCATATTTTTAAACCTGGCTTCTTGTTCAGAACATTTTATTAGTATAAAACATTGAATATTGGCAACTTTTAATATAAACAAAAAAAATCAATTTGAGTAACTGTATGCCTTTAAAGAGAAATTAAATCAAATTAATTAAAATATTTATCTTCAATTTTATCAACTCAGTCTTTTCTAAATGGAGTTGTCTCCCTTTGACAATCAATTTAATTTCAATCTCCAGTCTGTTTCAATTTCTTCTATTCTGATAATTTCAAAATGCAAATCCATACCTCTCTCTAAATATTTATAAAACAATCATAATCTTCCTCATACAAAAAATAATTTCAAACTTTTTTTTATTCCACCATTAACATAATTCAAACTGTATTCTTTTTTCATTTTAGAACAGTAAAGTTTTTTAGTTTTATTTTATGGAATTTTACACACAAAAAAAGGTTACCGTCCCCTGTTACATTCTTACCCTGTGGACTTGGCATGATAGGTGTACCTGGTGCTCCTGGGCCCTGAAAAATATACAGACAAATTATACACATGTACTTGTTCAAATAATGAATAAAATCATTCTGGTATTTTGGTATCAAGTTTCTTTAACCCAAAAATAGGTAGTTAGTTCAAAGGATTGGACTTCAGAATATTAACGAGACATTTTGTTCTTTTATCCAATATAAATCTTTAAGAAGTACAATTAGGAGATAACTGTATTGTATTTGAAAATTTCACGGCATCAATTGGAGATTTGATGGTCGCAAATTGAGCTTACTGGCGACACATTAGCAGAGCCAGTAAACAGATATTTGCGACCATGAAATCGACAATTGATGCAGTGAAATTTTTTAATACAATACAGTTATCTCCATTCTAATGTAATCATGTGTATTGCCACATTATTGACAAGATGACGTAAGCGGTAATCAGCTAAAATTCTAAAAATATCTCATATTTCAACCGCGGAACCGATACCGTGAAAATTACAGCATTGCTCAATCACAAACTGGGAATATTAAACAACTACATTAGAATATGTTTTTTTTTATATTAAATTTGCAATGTTGTTATTTTCTAGGAATGTCTGAATATATTCATCACTTTAAAATCAAGTTTTTTTTTTTTATAATCATTATATAAACTGAGTTATATAGAAGTATATACTTACATTATAACTACCCGGTGATGCCGATGAGTAATTTATCTGCAGAACAAAATAAGATTCAATTAATATTACATATCATAATGTTTTCAGATTCATTAAGGTGGATAAATTTAGATATGGAGGAAACAAGAGGTTTTTCAAGGAGGTCAAATTCAGTTATGAGGAAATAGATATAGAAGGTGTGTCATGGTAGACAAATTCACTAATAGAGGAAATGAGGGCACATTCTCAATTTACTGAGTACAAAAGCATTTTTTCAACAGAATTAATAAATTACATGCTCAATAAAACTTCTGAATTATTGTGAATATCATTTTAAGATTTTCAATATTAAAATCTGTTCTCATATATACTATTCTATTGAACAGAATACAATTGATCAGTTAGAATTTTCAAATGTTTCAGAAATTTTCCTTTCACAACAAAAACTATTTTTAAATATAAAAAGAAAACTCACTGATGATGTTGTTGTTGGCCATCTATTCCCTGCTCCTCCAGGCCTAAAATAAAACAAAATTAATGATTATTTTTGACACAAAAACAATTGTCTGACCCCTCCACATATTTTCATCTTTTGAGAGATAGTTTTTAATTTTATTTAAAAATCTAGGTGATGTGTCAGAAAGGAAAATTACTCAAAAATGGATCTGATTACACTGCTATAATGATATGCAATTCTGCAAATGGCTCTATACCAGCATGCAAATTTTTGAGGAATTATTATTAAAAATGAAGTAGGAGCTGCACATACAAACTTGAAAAAAGTGAAAAGGGACAATAACTCCTTCAAAAATGGTACGATAGATATATCTTCTATGTAAAAAGACTCATGTCAGTTTTGACATCCAAAGTAAAAATGCTGAGAGTAAACCAGTAAATAAAATAATAAAAACTAAACAGCAAAAGAAATACACTATTAAATTTTGCCAACTAATAATTTCAATATTCCTGCTCATTTGTCCTATTTTTTATATTTACTATTGATAGCCAGTTTACTTTTCACTTGACACAAATGTCCTTGTCTTTGTCCTATTTTTTATATTTACTATTGATAGCCAGTTTACTTTTCACTTGACACAAATGTCCTTGTCTTTGTGTACATTTCTTTGCGTAATGATTTGTATTGAGGGACACATCCTAACCCAACACTGCCTAGATAAATAACTTACATTGACATAGGTGGCATTCCTCCTGGTCCTGGACCAGGTCCCATACTATTTGGTGGAGGTCCTCTCATTCCATAATTTTGTATAGATTCATACTGTAATTATAAATTAAATGTACAAAGTCACAGAATAAAAACTCTACTGTTGCTTTGATCTGAAATATTACGTACAATTTCACAGTTATCTCTCTTTGTTTAGGCATTTTCAGTTGTTGATTTTTGTGAGAAGGATGTCGGTGTGAACCATCTTTGAAATAGTTCACGGATAATTGTTCTTCTGATTAAACAACAGGCAAGTATTCTTTTTCGAGTCTAAATACAACTATGATTAATGATGTTTGTTTTTGGTGTTTAGGAGTTGACAGAAACATATCATATTCTTCCGAGTCAAATTCATAGTGCAACCACCATATTTATGGCCCAAATTGTGTTTGTTTGAATGCATGCAAAACCATGACAATACAAATTTTGATGCTCATTCTATGGAAACATTCAAATTTGAATATTGTTTTTCATTTTTTTCTCTTATGCAAACAATGTCTGATTTGAAAGAAAATCTAAAGTACAGTACTTACAGGATTCATGGGACCTGGCATCCGTGACCCAGGATGTCCCATTCGAGGACCCATTGGACCCATTCCAGGATGACCTGTAAAATATAGTACAAACAATAAGTACATGTCATACAATGAAATACATAAATGTATGATTACTCTTCTCTACGTCAATCATAAGACCAGAGGCTCATGTAACTAGAGCTTGATTTTCAGACAATACCAGACAAAATATTGCTAACTCAGTCATTGATCTTAGGACAAATTGCTAGAGCCTGATTTTCAGACATGACCAGACAAAATATTGCTAACTCATTGATCTTGGGACAAATTGCTAGAGCCTGATTTTCAGACAAGACCAGACAAAATATTGCTAACTCATTGATCTTATGACTAATAAAAACAATAATCTATTTTTGTGCATGCAAGATTTGTGTGAACTGAAATAAGAGGCTCCCCGAAGAATATATCACTGATTTATTTATTTACAGTGTGGCTTCAGTCTGTTTTTAGACTTCACTTTATGTCCTTTCATGGTCAGTTTTGTATTTCTATTCAATACAAAATATATACCATTGGTAAAGAAACATCTAATGATAATTCATGTATGATTTTGATTCAATCATGTCATTATTTTTTTCTCTCAGAAAATGTTCAATATTTTTGTCAGAGTTCAATGTAAAACAGTCTTGAAATTACTATTATATTCATCCGCCTCCATTTCCCAGTACATATGTATATAAATCGTCTAAAGCACTCAAGCTAGTGACAGCCATAAAACATATCTACACCTCACTGGATCCTGAAAGGATACTGAGCTATATTCAATATTTTTTTAAATGAATGTCTAAACATTCAATGCAACAGTGATTGAGTTAGCTTTTCTAAAAAAAATGTTATCCCCCTGGACTTGAATCCAATAGACCCTTTTGGCATTCATTGGTTCAAAATAGAATCTAAAATGCATTTGCATTTCCATCCCTGTTTTTTGAAAAGATTTTTGAAACTTTTCCCACTCCAGCCTACTTTAAACGTTGGACCATCATGTCTTTGACCTCACAGATCATTGCTTCATTTCTACATATTTTAACCTGCATCACAATGATGATTTGTACTATTTACAACAGATTTTTTTTCATAATTGGTTCTTAAAAAAAATGATTTTTGACATATTCTCTATTGCAGTCGAAGTTGTTTGGTTTTTTTAAACTTCCAGGGCTCAAAGTCCATACATAGAACCAGGGATCTTTATTTGTGCAAGCTTGAATCTGCATATCACAATGATGATTCAAGGAATTTACAAGGGGGAAAAATTGCATTTCCAAATTTGGTTCTTACGAAAATGTTTTATATATTTCCTCATTTTAGTCTATGTTAAACTTTGGACCCCATATATCTGGTACTCAAAATGGAATCTCCATTTCACAAAGAGCCTTCATGTACAATTACATTTCCATTCCATGTTCAGGAGAAGACTGATTTTTTCCATTTCAGCCTATGTGAAATTTTGGATCTTTCAACATTATTACAAAACTATTTAATGTTCAAGTGAGAAAATCTATTTTCTGTCTATAGAATAAACTGTCTCAAACAAACAGCTATTTTTCGTGTTGCTTGAAGGATGTGTATGGATTAAGAATGTGTTAAGGATTTCTTCTAAGCAGGTATTTTTATTCCATTTCCTGTACAAGTTACCAATATTAAGCTATCTGAGATAAAAGCTTTCACTTTAGTTTTTTGTTCTGCCAAGCAATTAGATGTAAATGAAACAGGTTTCCTTGACAAAGTCTAAACATCTTATATTACAGGTAGTCTATTTGTTATCATTACACTATATTCATCAGGGGAAAGCAATCGTCTGATATAGTACAATGTAATTTACATCAGAGCTTCTAAATAGTGACAGGTTGAAATGCCATGCAATTATTCAAGCTGCCATTTCTGTTTATTCAGCATGCAATTCATTTATTATAATCAGAATTAGAAACTGTAGTTATTATAATCTGTTTACAGGAAAATAGTTCAAGGGAGATTACTCTTGGAGACGTAGCTTTGATAAGAACTGTAAAACTAAGCATTGATTGGAAATAAAATATTGGACAAATTTTAGCAAGTAAAACAACAGAAATATACATGTATTGCCTCGAATAAGGTGTTTTAATAATTCACAAAATGGAGAATCATTTCTAATACAAGGTAAGGCATTATTATCCAAGGGAAATAACTTCCACTAAAGTCAAAACTGAGCTATTTCAACATGTCTGACTTTAAAACAGTATCTTATTATTTGTTTCCCGTCTTATAACAAAAGTATTCATCCAGTGTGTCTTATGGGTGCGACAATGATTACATCCTTCGTCTGGTAGGTCTTATTAATTGGGGAGATACCTCTTATTTATTGCAAATATAGACAATATAGATGTTAAGCATATAAAAGTTTCATATCAGTGAAATAATATGTTTTAATATCTATTATAATGACTTTTCTTTACAACAACTACCTTAACACAGAAATAAGATTACTGCCTTATTATAAATTTAAGCTTGTATAAAACCAGGTTTTTCTGACAAAAATTCTCATTTCCTCTACTCAATACCTATTATTTTGTTGTACACTATTTGCAGAAAATGACTATCTGCATTATAATAATTTACATACAAATTACAAAGCACATTTGATACCAGTTATCCTATAGTAATCATTTGTGACAGTCGATAAGCCTTTGAAATCAAAACAGCTACTTTAGATCTTTCTCTTTCAAATCTATTCTGGTAGTTATCAATCATATGTATGTTTCATGGGTAGTCAGGAGGAAATAATGAATTCAAGGCTGCAAAATGGTGGACAGAAAAAAGGAAGAAGATAAAAACGAATGATTAGGGTTAATATAATGACACTACCATTCTCTATTTAAATTGGAAATGTGTGTTCAATTTACACTATAATCATATAACAAACAGATGACAGCCTGTTACATGGAGTTCTTATATCTAACAAGAATTTCCAATTTATCAAAGGAACACCATAATGGTAAGTCTTGTTAACTTTTTCTCAACACTTTAATTCTCTACTTTTCATGAAGATAATTTATAGTATTTTTGTTGAAGGTTTATGGGAAAATTAAATAAGAAAGTTTGAGAATGGAATATCATGTAAATTGCATCTATTTCTATACACTATGTTGAAAGCTTATCAGAGAAGTAAATTAGTGAAGAAATAATAGACTTTACTTCTATACAAATGTATATAAACTGAGAGAAGTATATTTTATTACCCCATCAATTATAAAGTAGATAAATTCTATAGGCTGCTTGTTACCTCTCTTACAGTAGTTGTAATATATATCTTACCTTAATTATTTTCACCTACTTGCCCAAAAGCCAAATTTAGATAAAATTCTATTTATTCAAACAAATTCTTTCATAATTTTCACTTGTCCGGGCTTCGGCAAGTGGGTTAGCATGAAGACTGAATCAACAGAAAACTCAAACCAGACCAGTTTTAATTTTTAAAAAAATGCTTGACAATATATTACCTGATCATATTAAACAATAGACTTAAAAAATATAGGTAAATAACATTAAAATGTGTAGAGCTTTGATATTCACAGCCTTCTTCTGTAACTGAGCGACTATCTGTTATCTAAACAATCGTCACAAAACTCATCTTAGTATTAATTTTCAAATTGTACTCAATGGTAGCGTTCACCAGATACATAATTGCTTTGAGATATGCCATATCTCCATTTTGTTAATCTCTTCGTTTAATAAAAACAGAAGAAATACATTGAGAATCCCTGTAACACAGGATATTGCTGGGATCAGTGGGCTAAACAATATCTAAAACTTAATGACATTGTCACTGCAAATTTTCATAAGCAATATTCTACTGTCAACATGCAATTACTGTGAAATATGTTGTTCATATGGGAATTCTGTAATATAGTTAGCATCTTAACCACAGTCATATCTAATTGCCAGTTCTAATCATCCACACAGTGTAGGACAAAGTCATACAAACAGGTACAGTTGATTTCTTTCCTTTATTATCACTGTAATCTGTGTTTTATGACATGCAATGCTGTACTGTATTGTATTCTAGATTCTGACATATTCCCTACAATGATGTCCCTATAGAGACAACATTGATAATTGACACTTGATAGACAAAAGTATGGAAGAGAAAAAGAGAAAGTAATCAAACAATATGTCAGTTGTTGAAAAGTTTGTGCTTCTGTCATCTGACAGTCTGTCAACTAAATGCTAAAGGTATAAAGGAGAGATCCAAGAAAACAATGATTTCTCCTGTCATCTGACAGATTGTTATGTGTTCTGCATCCGAGAATGTGTCTACAGAACACTAGAAATATCAGAATCATGTTATCAAACAATATGTTAAGTATCAAATATCTTAGTCTCAGCCTAGAAGAACACATTTTATGGAGAAGTCAATAATCTCATTATTATCTCTTAGTATTAAAGGACAAAGGTGCAATATTAATACTCATTTCAATACAAAAACATCTTAAAGTCTAGATTATGAAAGTGAAAAGAAAAAGGAAAAGATAGGAGAATTTCTGCAATAATGAAATAATGGGGGGTTATGGTGTTTAAGGAATTCTTAACATTGACTGCAGGATGGTAGCAGTGTAAGAGTTCTTATTATTGACTGCAGGATGATAGTATACTGTATGATAATTCTTATTATCGACTGCAGGATGATAATGTACTGCAAAAGTAATAAACCTACTTGAAAGATAAGAGATTTTTCTCCTTATTCATCAATCTTTTCTAACATCATACACTTCTGTTTTCTCAATAAACATATTGATGTTTTTGTGAAAACGATTACCCTGGAGGGCAGGCATTGTGTATGTATTACCACTTTGTAATGGTTTCATCAACCAACAATGTAAATTAAGCATGCCTTCATGTAACTTTCTCATACAAGTCTTTAGCAACTGTAGATCTGAGGGAATATTACTACAGACATGATATATCTTTTTGTACCCCGGAGGATAAGAAATGGGGTTTTCTGGTTTCTTTACAGAAGAATTACAATTTAAGGGAGATAATTGGACATCATTGATCTACTCTGTACTAGCTAGTGACATCAAAATCACAACTAGAAAATATAGTTCCTGTTTATTTATAGAAGATCTGTATTAATACTGGATTATATTACTGTGTTTCCAAGAAATCACAAAAGTCAAAACTTCAGAAATTTTTGAAAATATAAGAAAATGGCATGTTTTACTCTAGGACCAATATATCACAAGTAAGAATATTAGTTTTAGCTTAACCATACATTCTTAGCTCTGACAGATTAGATGATGGTTCTAACTTTATAAAATTAGATTAGATGATGGTTCTAACTTTATAAAATTAGATTAGATGATGGTTCTAACTTTATAAAATTAGATTTGATGATGGTTCTAACTTTATAAAATTAGATTAGATGATGGTTCTAACTTTATAAAATTAGATTAGATGATGGTTCTAACTTTATAAAATTAGATTAGATGATGGTTCTAACTTTATAAAATTAGATTAGATGATGGTTCTAACTTTATAAAATTAGATTAGATGATGGTTCTAACTTTATAAAATTAGATTAGATGATGGTTCTAACTTTATAAAATTAGATTTGATGATGGTTCTAACTTTATAAAATTAGATTAGATGATGGTTCTAACTTTATAAAATTAGATTAGATGATGGTTCTAACTTTATAAAATTAGATTAGATGATGGTTCTAACTTTATAAAATTAGATTAGATGATGGTTCTAACTTTATAAAATTAGATTAGATGATGGTTCTAACTTTATAAAATTAGATTAGATGATGGTTCTAACTTTATAAAATATTAAGCATGTATCAAGAGACATATCTCTAGGACAGAATTCCCCTAATAAGCTTTAAAGTAGGGGTGTAACGTTACACTTTTTCCACAAGCGATATGTATCACGATATTTGATATGTATTACGATACGTATCACGATACGTTTTATAGGAAACTGTAACTATTCCTTGAAGTCCATGCTGGTCGACATGGGCGCTGCCATGTTTTTTTTTTTATATGAGGTCACTTACGTACTAGCGGAAATTATAAATATTTGATATTTGATTAATTAATTATAAAAGCGTAAATTAATCGATTCACTTTTCTCAAAATATTAATTAAATGATCACCAAAAGAAGAAAACAGAAGTTCAACACTACTTTTTTTCAAAAAATGAGCATCATATCGTTTGTATCGTAAGCGGCCTCAACATATCGTGAACCGAACCGTCCCCAAAATAATCGTGATTTCGGTACATACGGTGAATCGTTTCCCCCTTACTTTATAGTATGTATAAACATCATAGTACACTTCAATCAAGGATTTATATAGTAAGAAGGATATGAATTACGGGAGATTTAACATAGATTGTATGTAAGTATGTTGCGTGGCGAGATTACCCATAGTGCAATTCGTTGACGATGCACATGCCTTGGTTAACGGTAGGAATTTTCATCGCTTCAACATTTTAAACTAGTATTTGTAAGTATATAAAACCATAATTACAGGAATAAAGTGAAAATATTTGTTCTAAATACCAATCATTGATAAAGTATCACTTTTTGTAGATGTATCACTCATATCTCATCAATAATTGACATTAATGGATTTGCCCTTTTGACCTTCATGGGCTGTAAAAGCTTGAATTTAAATTTCAAACTCCTCTGCACTCATACCGAATATTGAAGCGGAGCCGTCATTTTAATAATATAATATTTTTCAATATTAAGTAAGAGTTTTATTGAAAACAGTGCTCCCAATTTGTATTTATTTAGGATTGTTTGCATCATTTGTCAAAATGGCAGCATTCTGGGTGGAAATGGGGGTGGCCTATTTAGAAATCCATAAACTTCATTGTTTACATGAAATCGACACACCAAAGTGTATAAATGTGTAGTTTAGAGTGTATTCAATGTATACCACAAAACCTGGCGTGATTAGTTGCTTTGTTTTATCATTTTTTATATGTTTTTAGATGTATGAAACTCGACTTTTTTTATTTTACGTGTACGAGGGGTGATACAGAAAAAATCAACGCGAGTAGCATAAAATCTCGCCATGCAAGATAAAACGAGAAAATACGAGTTTCATATCCTTCCTACTATATAAATTCTTGCTTCAATCAAAATAGGAGTAAAATCCATATCAATCTTTTAATCATTACAACAGACCCATTAAATGTGAAACTAAGCAGAAAATTATACATACTATTCATTAATATAGCAATATGATATATGAAGAGAGCAGGTGCCTCTGCAATATTTTAATTTTTCATTAATTAAACGTCTGGGCGTTATTTATACATACAAAACATTTAAATTAACAATATATCTTGCACTATGTGAAATTAGAGAGTCTTTCATGAATACATAATAGGCCTGTATTTATTTTTTCTAGATGATTATCACTAACCATACAATAATAATTTTCATTTTGGCTTTTAGAGACGATTTTCTCTGACACACAACAGCTAGTGTTTAAGGAAAAGGGATCTCATTACTCTAGTATTGTGATCTGTGTAATTTTAGAAAGATAAGATTAATGGATAGATGACTTTCAATACTAGCCTGACTCCTCAACTATTGTCAGTTTTTATTATATGCTTTTTTTTCGACCATTATTGGATAAACAATCCAATATTGTGTCAGTTCATGAAAACAATTGTTTGACTTGTTTTAAGTAATAAATTATTAGTTTTATTACAAGTGATATGGATGTTTTTTAGTGTAACATGCAAGCAGTATATTTACAAGACAGCATGACTTGACAATAATAATTATAATGTGTTGATTATTATTCCATAACAAGGTAAGCTAGGTTTCTTTCTAATAACTTTTCACATAAAACTTTCACATATTTTTTTGTTAATCGTGGTACAAGGCTATCCCTAAGGGATTGTATTGTAATAGGCACATTATGTCTGGTATATTGAATATCTTAATGTGACATTTGAAACAGACAACATTGTTAATACTCAAGTTTATAATTGTTTTATGATAAATGGTACTATTTCATTTTGAGAAGTAAATATACTGTGTTAACTCTCTTTTGAAATGGAACATGATCGTAAATTATCTTTTAATAAATCAGCTTTTTAAATTCAATACAGCCAATATTCATTGCATGGGTAAATTACATCGTACTTGCATCAAATGAGATATCAAATAGCCCTGGTAAGTGCTTTGAAATTGTTATCAATCTTAGGCCATACAGACCCAGTGGGAGATTGGCTGAATATAACAAACATGACTTTCATTTCAATTTCCCTCCATAAACAGAAAAACTTTAGAACAGACAGGCAAAGTATATGACAAACTCTCATTACAGATGGGTGATGGTGTAAAAGTAAGACTGGATAATTATGGAAACCAAGCAATCCTATTGGAATTTTAATGGCTGACATTATATCGTTAATATGATACACATGTGTCACAAGGAGAGGATAAAAACACTACAAAAAGAATATGTAATCTTTTACCATACACTGAAACATCAGGAGGAATATTTTGAAAGCAATGAACAGAAACAGGTATGAATTTTTTTATCTTTGATAGCACAGATGGTTGTTGATTAAATTAATTCTTGGAGAATTATTGAAATAAAAACACATATTTCTGTGTTTTTAAGTTATAAATATGTATGTTATCTTATAATGATTAGATAAGTTTAAGCTAACTCAGTAATATTCCATTTTATCTGCTTTTGTAATGCCTTCTCTACTATATGTTTATGAAGAATAAGTGAATTAGATTTAAAAAAATTATTTTTGGATGCACTTCAAGTAACATGTTTTAAATTTAATTTCCTTTTCATTACTATTACTATCCAGATAATTATAGGTTTTCTATCATACCCAGGGCTTTCAATCAGTTTTCATTTCATACTCTCTGTCTATTCACATTTAATAGTTTGATCATGTAAAACTACCTACTAATTACTGCAATCCATATAACCTAGAATATGATCAAAGGGAGAAATGTCAATCGTAAACCAACTCAGGACAGCAATGGTAAAATGAAATAATTAGTATCAAAAGTATGGTTATGTCATTGAGTAGTTGTTCAACACTTGCTCAGTGAAGAGGGACATCAACCTAAGTATAACACACCAAACAGCTGTCTATCCATTAATCATAAAAACATACAACTTCATCTTTTTTTCCAATGGAAATAAAATGCTGTTTTTGCAGGTATAGCTGCCTATGTTTCTTTAATTAGACAAACATACAATAGATGAAGGAATTTGCATACAAGTTGGGTGTCTGAGACCATCATGAATATTACACACATCTTTCTTATAATACATAGTGTAACAATAATTATGAATCAATTGGTGAATTTTCTATACAATTCTCAAGTTGACAATCCATGATAATATGAGACAGGCAACCTGTTTGAAGGACGAAGTCCTAAAATTTCAATAATACGATGATCCGTACAAGTTATTATCTTTCATTTTGAATGAATTTTGTAGCCGATTTGTTATGGCTGTTCCGTTCATTTTACCTACTGTATGCCGCTCTTCCGTCAGGAGTTTCGTAGAAAGAGATTTTTTTATTAGAATTTTATTTCAAGTTTATTTCGATTTTACATAGAGTAAATAATTAAAGAATTGGGAAATTTTCATTGAAATATATTTCTTTTGCATTTCTAAATTATCAATTGATCTATTTTTTAACTTCCGTTGAACAGATATTTGGGTATCAATATAGAAGGAAAAATCGGAGACAGCCTACATTTATAAGAACTTCGTCCTTTATCAGTAAACCAAATTTTACATCTGAAATACTCAATGCAATATATTTGTAATTGGCTACTGATAAACTCTGATTGTTCACATTTGTTTTCTCAAGACTGCTCATATTTCTAACCCAACCTTATGCTTCTACCTGAAACACTTGAGACTCCCTATATATCTAACCCAGCCTTTATCTGAAACAATTGAGACTGCTCATATTTCTAACCCAGCCTTCTACCTGACACAATGGCAAGTGCTCATATTACTTATCGCAGCAATTAAGACTGCTCATATTTCAAATCAAGTCTTTACAAGAAACATGCAAAATCTAGTCTTCCTACTAAAGTATGTCTGCTCAAATTTCCAATCCAATCTTCCTATTAACACACTAAACTGTCCATATTTCTAAACCAACCTTCCAACAAACAAAAATGTCCTACAGACTCCCCATATTTCAAAACCAGCCTTTGTACTAACACAATACAGACTGCCCATAGTTTTAATATAGCTTTTGTACTAACAGTTACAATCTGCCTATATTTCTAATGCAGCCTTTGAACTTACAGACTGCTCATATTAACCAAGTACTATTTTGGAATAAAATCTTGCACAGTGAAAAATAATACCTAGCATCCAAAGAAACTTCAAAACAAGTAGCAAGACAATGTTCTTTTTACAGCTTTAAAGACTTGAATTTCACAATTATTTCTAATAGGAAAAACTAAAATAGTATGAAATTTGTTAATGACAAACAAATGTTTTGCTCAATTATGCATTAAATCAATGCCTCTACAGGAACTGCTTCTAGCATGTGCAATAAACTTCCATTGATACTGTTTCATCCTCCATCATTACATGAAGTCAACATGCAAACTCATTATTTTTCCATTTATCAGTAATTACCAAACCTTTAATCAAGAAAGATCTGAAAATAGTTGTGAGATATGAGGTATAGTTATCCTACACTGCTAGGGCCCAATGATCACTTTAATATACATGTTAAACCACTAGAGATGAAAAATGCATTATTGCATAGGATTGTTTTCTGTTCCCCCAGAAGTAATCAAGTCAGTTAAGTTACATGCATGAACAAACTTAATTAAATATGGATAATTTACTTCTAAATTTATGATAGTTTATATAAAAGCCTTTGAAACAAGTTCATAATCAATTTATTAGTTGTGACATTAGTAATAACATAGACTTCATTTATTTCATAAGTATCCAATATATTTATATAAACTAGTATTTGCCAGTTTTCTTTTTCTTGTTATTGACTGAGAAAATTTTTCAAGTCAATCTTTATAAGTGACAAGGTGTGCTTGAGAGCCTTTTTATAAGAGAATAGGAGCCATGCTAGATTATGTTGCTATGAGGATATTTGAATGAATAAGAATTTGTGATATTGGTATAATAAATCTTTCTAAAGGATTTATTCAAGAGTTTCAGACCAATTTTCTGCACATTTTATTATAAATCGGACATGTTTACACAGTTTTACAAGTACAATGTATATAAATGAGGATTTTTTTAACCACAACATTATATTTCTGACAATTTTTTATTTTCTGATGTCATAAAAGCTCAGTGACAAATTTGACATAAACAAACATACAAAACCTTTCCACAGACAGAATGAATCAATTTACAATAACAGCTACAACTGAGAAGATATATACTGAAGATGATACAGTGATTACTCATATAAGTTAATGATTACTATTGCAACATTTAAAGCGAGTACTCTTGTAGAGAAATACATCATTTACTCTTGAACAACAGACGATTACTTTTACAGAGGTTAAAACAGTGATTACTCTTGTATGGAAGACATAGTAATTAAGCCTTGAACAACAGACGATTACTTTTACAGAGGGTAAAACAGTGATTACTCTTGTATGGAAGACATAGTAATTAAGCCTTGAACAACAGACGATTACTTTTACAGAGGTTAAAACAGTGTTTACTCTTGTATGGAAGACATAGTAATTAAGCCTTGAACAACAGACGATTACTTTTACAGAGGGTAAAACAGTGATTACTCTTGTATGGAAGACATAGTAATTAAGCCTTGAACAACAGACGATTACTTTTACAGAGGTTAAAACAGTGATTACTCTTGTATGGAAGACATAGTAATTAAGCCTTGAACAACAAACGATTACTTTTACAGAGGTTAAAACAGTGATTACTCTTGTATGGAAGACATAGTAATTAAGCCTTGAACAACAGACGATTACTTTTACAGAGGTTAAAACAGTGTTTACTCTTGTATGGAAGACATAGTAATTAAGCCTGGACAACAGGTGATTACACTTGCAGAGTATAAACTGATTATTCTTGTATAGAACATACATTAATTTTACCTGTATAATGGATGATTACTTTTGCAGAGATAATTTAGTGATTATTTCTACAAATAAGATAGTGATTACTTTTGAAGGAAAAAACTAATTATCAATATTATAAAGAAAGTGATTATTTTTGTAGAAAGGAAAGTGATTACTATTGTTGAAAGGAGAGTGATTACTATTATTAAAAAGAAAGTGATTACTATTATAGAAAGGAGAGTGATTACTTTTATTGGAAAGGAAAGTGATTACTATTATAGAAAGGAAAGTGATTACTATTATAGAAAGGAAAGTGATTACTATTATAGAAAGGAGAGTGATTACTTTTATTGGAAAGGAAAGTGATTACTATTATAGAAAGGAGAGTGATTACTATTATAGAAAGGAAAGTGATTACTATTATAGAAAGGAGAGTGATTACTTTTATTGGAAAGGAAAGTGATTACTATTATTGGAAAGGAAAGTGATTACTATTATAGAAAGGAAAGTGATTACTATTATAGAAAGGAAAGTGATTACTATTATAGAAAGGAAAGTGATTACTATTATAGAAAGGAGAGTGATTACTTTTATTGGAAAGGAAAGTGATTACTATTATAGAAAGGAAAGTGATTACTATTATAGAAAGGAAAGTGATTACTATTATAGAAAGGAAAGTGATTACTATTATAGAAAGGAAAGTGATTACTATTGTTGAAAGGAAAGTGATTTTACAATTGATAACAGGCAAGTGATTACTTTTATTAAAAAGAAAGTGATTACCATTGTTTAAAGGAAAGTGATTGCTATTGTTGAAAACAAAGTGATTACTATTGCCAAGAAGATACACCAATTGTTGTGGAGAAATATTGAATAATTACTGTTGTAAAGGTACTGTGGTATACAATGTTATCTATCTAGTAACAGAAGCTTTAAAGCCACAAAATTACTTGCCAGGTCTGTTATTCTAGATCAAAGATGAAAGAATTACAATACTCTTGCATTGCAGTGACATTTTTTGTAGAAAAGACACAATTACCTAAGAAGATAATAATTAATCTTGAATTTTATAAACAATACAGTAACATTAGACAGAATATGTTGGGATGAGAACTGAAGGGTAGCTATAGTCATTTTGGTGTAATGTCTAACTGTATAAATTTATCATACTAACAAAGATAAATCAATAGGATATAAGGTAGAAAGAAATAATAATTTTAGTAGAAATTTAAGGTTTATAGGCAAGATGTTCTCTCAATAACTAGTTTGTAAACAGAAAAATCATAAATATCTGTATAAGAAACAACAAACCCACAACTTTGATGTACAATTTTATAGAGAAAGAAAGATAAGTTTTGTTAAAGTCAATTTATCATCATCAAACATTTTGTAAAGTAATGGGTTATTATAGCCAAGCTGTTAGAATTATTTACATTTAGATTGGTTTGTGTATAAGGCTATTTATTTCATCTAATGGATTTTGGGCTCTCTATTAAGTAAACTATCTTGTTTCACTATTTCAAATTCTACTATGCATTACACAGACTTCCTTAGGTTCTTCAATTCAATCATTGAAACTAGATACAAGAAAAACTCGACCACAATACACAATCAAGACTTTTCAGAAAAGTTTATAACCATGTTTTTTTTTTCTCATTCAAAGTCACAGCATTCATCTTGTAACATAAGCTTGACAGAAATAGACAAATAACATGAGGACAATTCAATTTCAGAATTATTTTAAGTGCTGAGAGTAAGTGGATCTGTCAACACATAGCAGAGAGTAAGTGGATCTGTCAATACATAGCAGAGAGTAAGTGGATCTGTCAATACATAGCAGAGTAAGTGGATCTGTCAATACATAGCAGAGAGTAAGTGGATCTGTCAATACATAGCAGAGAGTAAGTGGATCTGTCAATACATAGCAGAGTAAGTGGATCTGTCAATACATAGCAGAGAGTAAGTGGATCTGTCAATATATAGCAGAGTAAGTGGATTTGTCAATACATAGCAGAGTAAGTGGATCTGTCAATACATAGCAGAGAGTAAGTGGATCTGTCAATATATAGCAGAGAGTAAGTGTATATCTTCATCAGCATTGTGTGTTTATGAAGGGGATTGGTAGTGGGGAAGCTCTGTGTGTATTGTCTTCATCAGTATTGTGTGTTTATGAAAAGGGTGGGGTGATAGAGAAGCTTTCGAAGCATATTGACTATTGTCTTCTTCACTTTTGTATGTTCATGAAAAGGAGGTTAGTGATGGGGAAGCTCTCTGTCTTTTTACTTCATCAGCACTGTGTTTCTGAACAGAGTTGGTGGTAATGAATCTCTTTAAGTGTTTTGGCTTCATTAATATTGTATGCTTATGAAGGGGGGGTTGATGGAAGGGAAGTTCTCCAAGTGTACTGTCTTCATTAGTATTGTTGGTTTATGAAGAGGAGTTGGTGGTAGGCAAGTTCTCAAAATGTAATGTCTTCATCAGTATTGTGTAATTATACATGTACTGACTGAGCTTTATCCAATAAAATATTATTATTCATAAAATATAGCTTACTCATGTAAAAATCAGCACATACTGATGATACCCTGAGAATATATCTACTTAATTACACAATTATCATATAATGTAGGTTACATACTAGGACAAATATAATTGTTCATTTATTTTGTAACGAGTGTAAAATGGGAATAATACTTAAAATGTATCTCTTCATGTGAACTAATTGTTTACACTAATGAGGTTACCAAGATAAATTATTATGGCTGTTTTTAATGCATAGTAAATGAACTACTTTTGTCATGCAGGTCGTTTTAGCAGTTTTTCATATTATGAAGAAATTATTTATTGAGAGCTTAAACCTGATAAAACAAAGAATAGTAAATTGACATCAAGTACAGCAAGCTCCATCTCATAAGGCCATCCCTACTGCAATGAAAAAGTAGGGTAATAAGAAGAGTGGCCTCTGTGGGGGGGACAATTTAGTAGTACTTTACTATCTTAGTTCATTTGAAATTTGGATATATAAGAGAGGTGGCATTTGGTGCGAGTGGACTTATAAGAGAGGTGGCATTTGGTGGGAGTGGCCTTATAAAAGAGGTGGCATTTGGTGGGAGTGGCCTTATAAAAGAGGTGGCATTTGGTGGGAGTGGCCTTATAAAAGAGGTGGCATTTGGTGGGAGTGGCCTTATAAAAGAGGTGGCATTTGGTGGGAGTGGCCTTATAAAAGAGGTGGCATATGGTGGGAGTGGCCTTATTAAGATGGGGACTACTGTATTATATTAAGATATTACTGTTAACATTTTTATACAATATCAATGTGTTTTCCTTCTTTAAATGTCAATGCTACCAACTTTGTAAGCATATGATACTTTCACAATACTATTTTTTCATAACTTGCTTTACATCATGTTCATACAACCATTGATACATGGAGTAACCTGTGTTTTTGTTGTTACTGTGCATGCTCTGTGAAACTCATTACCTACAATAACTCTCCATATAAGACTTAAGACATCCAGAGATAATATTGGATGGACCCCCCTTTTTTCCATGTACTGGAACTCTGCACAGCATGAGACAAGCTGATATGTTGAATAATACCTTGGTTTTAATCCTGGTTTGAATACCATGCCACTGGTGAAATAACTTTATTATATGAATATCATTAAGACTCCACTTGGTTACAGCTGACATGTGCATCAAAAACAGCTATAGGGCTTACTGATCAGGAAATAAGATTCATTTATTTAAATGTTTTCAACACATTTCAGCTGCAGTTATCGGAGACAAACAAATGGGTTTTAGTTCTAAGGATTTTCAATCACTTTACTGATGATAAGAATGGAGTATTAATGGCCTTCTATATAATTGAAATCTTCACTCACAATCCATTGCCTCTCTCATACAGGATTTATCTGGTGTCTGTTGAAAGCCTATTGAGGCAAGAATAAGATGGATATAAAGAACGGTCTAATTGATTTGCTTCTTGTATTTTATGTCTACAGGAAGAAGGCAAACTCCACGGAGAGAAGTATGAAAGTGAACGTAGAAATGGTAAATGACAGACAATGGATAGAATTCGTTCAATTAGGCTGGCAGTTTACTAATGTCAATCGTTGATCAAAGTCTGTCAAAGTATGATGTAGTGAAATCGTCATTTTGGAATGTCACATCATCCAGGCAAGTCTTTTTATATTTCTACATTAACCTTTAACCCATTTTTGTACTGGCAATGATAGAAATGAATATAACATCACTTTACATAAGATGAACATTCATTATTTACTACATATAACTTTTAAGCACTATTAATACAACATTTCACATTTTTTATTCTTCTCAAAACTCAACAATAGACATTTACATTTAATACTACCTGCTTATATCTCTAACATTGTATAGTTATCATTAGTAGAGGATGTGCTATGTCCTCCAATGTATTACCTTAGCTACCAACAAGATCACAGCTAAGGTATACTAGTCCTATTCTTTGACAGCCACATTACATTTATATTAAACATTTAAGGATGTAAACCAACCTAATTAAATTACCGTACATGTTTATTGGGTTTCTTGGATGATACACTAACAAAATCCAACATTCTGTCATGTTATTTAACCTTTAATTCATTTTTAACCATCCAATCATATGCAAGACAATTAAATATATTGACCAATTAGACAACAGCTCTCAGCTTGTGCTGGTTTATTTATACCTCAAAATTTGGTAGGCTCATCGTTGATTATGACCCCAAACATGACCTTATATGGGATGTCTTTAAATATTAGTGTACAGTTAACGAAGAACCCAACAAACATCTAATTTTAATTAAGAATGGGTGTCAACCATTCTGTTATTACTACATGAGTAACTTACCTGGCCGTGAGTCCATACTGTTCATTGGAATTTGACCAGAACCCCCTCCTGGTGGCTGTAAAAAAAAGTACAAGTGAAGGGACAATGTCTTAAGTTAAGGCCCTGCATTATAAGTGGCCTCTAAATTGAAATTAATGTGGTCTCTTTGTGAAAACCACAGGTACAAGTCAAGGGACAATGCCTTAAGTTTCCTGCTCCAGTGTGGTCTCCTCATGGCAGAGGACCAATTATTAAGTTTGTTTATTGTCATTTTGAATGACAAACCTAGGAAAAATATTGATTTCAATTTGTTATTACCTCTAATATATATCAGATATATGGTTTTATTTAGTGGTTATGGCACTCATATATATCAGATATATGGTTTTATTTAGTGGTTATGGCGCTTAAGGCCACTTTCAACAATATTTCAGTTATATTGTGGCAGTCAGTTTTATTGATGGAGGAAACCGGAGTACCCTGAGAAAACCACCAACCTGCAGCAAGTCACTGATAAACTATATAACATAATGTTGTATGAGTATACCTCACCATGAGTGGTGGTCGTATTTAAATATTATTTGATTAATAATGTTATCCTGAAATGTTTTATTTTCATTATTCATAACCATTAAATAACTATAATTAGCTAAATATGGGAAATTGTTTAATTTGAAAAAGAACAAGACTTTTATGACATGTTTGTGGTACAAGTTAAATTCAAGACATCAAACACACCCTCAGAATAGTAATTTTTCAGCTGTTAATATTTCATTTATACAATCTTTTATATCATTAGTTATTATGTAATAATAAAACCTCAGAACAATTTATGAATGTGTGGTGTGGGTTGTTAGACTCAATGGCATGTGTATGTTATAGCTGAAGCTTAATATGGCCCAGATTAAAATCTATTATTGCATAGAGTACAATAATTACAACAGTAGGAATATGGTCACAAATGAATGTCAGAAAACTGACAAAGGCAATTGGTTTTATTTTATGTGCTTACAGATGCATTGGGTTTGAAAAAATGCAGTTTTTCTTCCTAAATTTTTGACAAATTACACAACAGGATCAGATTTACATTTATTATCCAAAATAACGTACTCTTCCATCAACTGACAATGAATATTTATAAATACGTTACACATAATGGTCCTTGTTTACAAAACAACAATATTTACTTACATTAAAATCATTTGGCATCCGCACCGGCCCAGGACCTCGAGGCCCACCTGGATATCGTGGGGACATAAATGGCTGCAAAAAAAAAGAACATTTAAAATATAAAGACGATTTGGAAGACATGAAGGTAAGAATCACTTCAATGATTTTGATTTATTATACTCATGTGTTGTTCAATGGGCATCACAGTATCATTGTTTCAAACACACTTAATAAGTATTTAATTCTTATACAAAACTTCTGTCATCACAATTTGTATGTAGATTATAACAGAAAATACTTTTCAACAGTTCAACAGACAGACAGCTGTATAATACCACTTTGTCTTGAATCACAGAACAGTCATAAATGTAACCATCTACAATCAACAATCAAGACAAACGGTCATCACATTACAAAATATATATCTTATGTATAAAACAGGCATGTCAGTGAGTCTTATCACCTGTGTAACTTTACAACAAAAAATAACACATTATTCATTAAAACTGATTTAGAAATTGACATATAGTATAGCACATTCTGTTTCTGGTGATTTTAATGCAGATTATCTTCTCTGTTGGAGTTAAATGAAGAAAAAAACTAAAATAGTTTATGCTCGAGGTTCACATATCTGTTATCTATGTGTATACGCAAGCTAAATATTTGAAGATCTTCTTAATTTTTTCTCCATGTTACCTTCTCAGATTATATTAATATTTAAAATTAACTAGATTTCATTCTTTCTGCCTTTGACATTCCCTACCTAATAAAGAATTTTATGATGCATCAGACAGACACAATCTTCAACAGACATATTCCAGTCATTAATTCAAATTTTTTTGATAAGATAAACCTTATTTATCAATTCTATTCAATAAGCAGGAATAAGAATAAGTATACACTTCATTCAAATTAAAAGTCTAAATATAAACCATACACATTCAAATTCTGTGTAAGTCTTATCCTGAATAATTCACAAAATGTAAAAACTGATCCCTGTCACATACAATTAACCTTGTCATATACACCCAACTTTCACATACAAGCAACTGTTACACAAGCACACCCTCAGCACTGTCACATACACCAAGCCCTGTCATATACTCCCAACTCTGTCAAATACTTGGCTGCACATTCCATTGCAAAGTTTGACCTCTATATGTTATATACACCCAATCCAGTCCGATTAAAATCAGATCGGGGGTCCAGGTGGCTCAATGAGTTAAGTCGTTGGATCTAATAGCTCATACAAGCCTATCACCAATACGGCGTGGGTTCGCGCCTGGCTTTGTAAATTGCAAAAAAGGATGCACTCGACTCGCAGCCACAAGTGATAAAGTTTACCAGTTGCTTGCCCATGGTCGGTGGTTCTCTCCGGGTACTCCGGCTTCCTCCACCACAAAAACTGGTCATCATGATATAGCTGAAAGTGGTGTTAAACACCAAAAATCAATCAATCAATTAATATCAGATCTTTCACTTGCTCTCCTTTACTGATATGTCGAGGCATGGGAGATCTGAAGAGACTCCATTACGGGTCATATGTGAATGACCTTATGTCAAGAATACACACAACGATATGATAAATATGATTATGACCTTCTTCAGCCAATCAGATTGCTTGTAGCATGCCAAGCAGCTTAGTAACACTTTCATAGTCTCGCAATCACCATTTTCATTGGACGATACATAGGGTCAATCCCATGTGACCCGTAATGGGATTTCCTCAAACCTCTACAACACGACATATGAGAAATGTGGAGCAAGAGAGAGATCTGATTTTAATCAGATTGCTTCCAAACCTGTCATATACTGTTTCTCATTACAGCACTGTGATATCAAATTGTACTGGAAATATTACAGAATACCAAAATGATACAGAATTCATCTCACAAAGACAAGATATGCAAGCACACAAAGACAGAGAGAAAGAAAAGGTAAAGTAGTCATGTCAGTAAAATACAATTTGCATGAACAAACAATACATAAAAGAAAATCGACCTATTCTACAACTTAACACATTGAATTATATGAAGACATTTTTGTAGAACATATACAACAGAATCCATCCATGCTTGCTTCAAAAGAAAAGTTCATTTATATCCCAAGAATCAAATTGAAATTCCACTCTTGCTTTGCACGACATATTAAACTAGTTGACAAGCTCTCATTTTCTGTGGATCATATTAGTTAGACAAAAGGCATGTTTTATTAGTTTTGAACAAATATCAGCTTAAAACTACTATTCTTATTATGATCATTAAATGTTCAATATTTGAGAAAACTTCAATTTCTCTTCAAAAAAGATTTTAAGAGATCATATTAAACTATGACATTGAAAGCTTTTAGCAAAATCGGAAATTCAATTTCATTTTTTTTACTCACATGAAAGGTTTAAATCATTCGTTTGAAAAAGCAATCACTTAAAATGTTCTACAAGGGTCTACAATATCTTGCATAAACACATGCTTAAAAGAGGTGTGTGTTATGATAAATTACCCAATACAAATCCATAAAAATGTCAAAGTTTTTCAAAAGAGACAGTGAAGTGTACATTTCTAATTTCATGAAATGTTTCTACTACACATTTAAGACATTGAAGCATAAAAAGAAATTTAAATACAAGTCCCGTCCCACAATGGGCAATTGGCCACTTGATCAGGTAAAATTAATATTAGTGGGTTGAAAAGCCCTTCAATTTTAAACATAGACTGTCCTTACAGTGATAAATAAAGCTACATCAATGAACACCTTTATGGACATCTAATACCCTGAAAGTTGAAATCTAACCCACTATAATATATATTTAACATGCAACAGTTTTTTTGTATGTTTATCTGACGGAGCTGCTTTTAAGTTTTTATCTATAAACCAGATATATATACAGGGAAAATCTATTTTCTGTTGCTTTGATGAATTACATGCAATTTTTCTAAGAGAAATTGGTTTTTGTGCTTAAAATTAATAACGTGTACCTTGAACATTAAACATATCAGGTTTAACTTGGATTCATTATGTACAGTCACTTAAAGACTGCTATTACATAGTGCTGCATAGTGATAGGCAAATTTCATTTTTCATTTATACAGGATTTACAAATCAGCATGGCTCCATTGACAATTTGCTTGGATAAGGGACGTGATTGTCAAAGATTTCTATGAAGTGTAATTTAGTTTAAGCTGTGAAAAGTATTTTCCATTTGGATATATATATTACTAGTGTAGATATGGAATTGACTCTGAGATTTGTATGATATGTTGTCACACTGGATACTATATTCTGTGTTTTCCACTAATATAATAAATTGGAAATACTTTGGGATTATTTTTCTGAAGATTGGCAATGGTCAGGTAGGAATGCTTTTATTATATTATCTTATATTGATAAATGAAATGAATATATATAAATCAATGAAGAAGAAAAAACAAGATTTCTTTGTATAAATGTCATAGAAAGTACATCAGTGTTATTGTATTATCATAAATATCATTGCCTGACATCAACCCTTTATGGGGGAAGAAAAAAAAATGTAATAAAAACTTATTTCTTTCAAGCTTTTAAAAAGACTGTCTTATATGTTGTCAAATTTGTTGCAGAAGAAGAGAATTTATGACTACAAATAAGGTCACTGTGTGGAAAATGTTTTATAATGCTATTAATCAGCCATATTAAGATGTACTATACAATATATTTATATAGAATAATGGCAGTTATGAAGGTCAAGACAGAAATGATTGCTAATATTGCAGGGAGTCCGAAGTCCGAAAGGACGAGCTGCGATTCTAGTGATGATGTATTGACAAACAAAACTGGTGTTATTGTTTTTATCTGTAACATCATAATGTGTTTTTATTGCACTGACCGATAATTGTCAGTATGAGAGTTATTTCGTTGATACTGACAATATCACTCGGTAAGATCAAAAGAAAATGTCTAAAATGCTGATAAATATGTAATATTTTCTAATATTATTTTTACATTCCTGCCAAATTTGTGTTAACTATCAATATTTCGTAATCTTTGTAATTATTTCAATAAGCTGCTAGCTAACGAATTATCATACTACTGCCATAATAAATCTGAAACCTATTGTATTTAATCAAACATTTAATTAGAGCTGCCAGTGGTCCCCCTAAAAAAAAAGGGGGGAGGGGCAATTTCTCAATTCATGATTGTACAGTCCAGAAAGAGATGTGGTGTAATGGGGACAACCATTTGTGATTGTCCATAGAGAAGGGTGATGTTATGGGGTTCAGCTAGTTTAAATATAGACATTCCAGAAAGGGGTTGATGTGATGGGGGTCAGCTAGTTGTGCTTATACATTTTAGACATTCCAGAATGCTGCAATGGGGTGTTGTTAAGGATGTGATGGGGCCCCCCTAGTTGTATATTTGTAGACAAACCAGAAAGGAGTTGTGTGATAGGGACTAAGAACTTTCCAATGGTATCTGAGCAACACCATGAAGTATCTTATTAACTCTTCATTACAGTTATTAAATGACATATTCAAGTTGACAAGATTATTCTTACATTATGCATATTAATTATTAATATGAAAGGTAAATTTAAATACAGCTGATTATAAGTGAACAGCTATTTTGATCATGTTGACAGAGATATGGAGAGGTTTCTTTTGATATCTGTCAGAAAACAACCAGTCTAAAAATGTTTGTAAATATGTACCGGTACAGTAAATATAGAATATATCAAGAAAAATAAAACGTTGGTTCTTTGACAAGAAAAAGTCGTACAAAATGACACTGTTGGGATAATATTATCATGAAATAAATTAGTTTTATAACCCTTTTCTTACAAATAATTCATCTAGAGTATCAACAACTGATATCTTTAATAGTTGCTTACTCTACCCTGTAAAGCAAGTGGTTCTCAAGTTCCTTCTTGTGTCAAGTATCAAGTAAAACCGGTTTCTTTCTTATGCTTACAAAATTTATGGTTCATACCTTAGTTATTTTCAAATAAATCATTTTTCGTCTCGCAGACATATAAACCAATAAAGATTTTTTTTTTTTAATGTCCTAAATCTGACAA
This sequence comes from Bathymodiolus septemdierum, assembly GCA_963383655.1. Lineage (NCBI taxonomy): Eukaryota > Metazoa > Mollusca > Bivalvia > Mytilida > Modiolidae > Bathymodiolus > Bathymodiolus septemdierum. Next base: position 129,113,529 of record OY726518.1, on the reverse strand, counting down.
GTCTGATGGTGATTTGGAAACCACAAATATATTACAAGGAAAACAAACTAGGAGAGGCACATCAGTAAGATATGAGAAGGAATGTGGTTAAGTTTTGTTTTTATTCCTGTGGTATATGAGGTGTTGAAGATTAATAGACAACGATATGAACGAACTATAACCCATAGGCAAATCAAGAGCCAAAAGTGTAGCCTACCACACACCCACCCCCCTTTTCTAGAAAGCCTGCCTCTGTCTCTGTATCACTGTATCCTCTGTATACAACAACAAATTGAAAACTTATTGATTTAAATACAATAACCAAACTCCCCGACAGCAAACCAACTTTGTTTATTTGGTTTGGTAATCCTCATCAACTCTAGTAGCCAAATGACATGTGTAAATTAAACATGGTAATTTTAAATACTCTTTCTAACGATGTTATATCTATCTTCAATAATTAAATGCTTCTGTACAAAACAGACAGTTTGCCATTTTAACTGTGAACAGAACTTGTTTACAAAAATACAATTGGCACTTGTGTCTTTCAGGCAACTTTACCAAAATACAATTTAAACTAGAATCTTGTTATTTGATAAAAATTCTACCAGTCCCTAGGGGGCCATCTTTAAATGTGTTTTATAATAACATTATGGAATCCCATCCCTTATCTTCAATTTAAAAGTTTTTAAATATTTTATCATCCATTTGCAAATCCGATAATATTAAAATACTTCTATACATACAATTTAGATACTCATCACATTTTGTATGCCAATGATTTCAAATGTTCCATCTGACACATCAATAACACTTAAAACATTGCATGCTTTATATCTTACAGAAATTATTATGTGCACTAAAATCACATATTTTATATGCAATAGCAATATCACAAAGTACTAAAATGTTAATTAAATGCACTAAAGTCTTACAGTTTTTTATGTCATTTCTACACACAACACTCCTAACTAATGTGAAAACACATCTAAGGACCAATTATAATTTGTTATGTAGTTACATCTAATTTTGGTCTATTTCAGTATAGAATGTTAGTCTGTAACCTCTGTAGTTTCTATGTAGTAGTCTGTAACCTCTGTAGTTTCTATGTAGTAAACATCTTGTGAACCACTGTTTTTTCTCTCTCTCTCTCTCTCTCTCTGTCTTGTGAACCACTGTTTTCTCTCTCTCTCTCTCTCTCTGTCTTGTTAACTACTGTTTCTCTCTCTCTCTCTCTCTCTCTCTCTCTCTCTCTCTCTCTCTCTCTCTCTCTGTCTTGTGAACCACTGCTCTCTCTCTCTCTCTCTCTGTCTTGTGAACCAGTTTTCTCTCTCTCTCTCTGTCTTGTGAACTACTGTTTTTTCTCTCTCTCTCTCTCTCTGTCTTGTGAACCACTGTTTTCTTTTTCTTTCCTTCTCTCTATCTTGTTCACCCCTGTTTTTTCTCTCTCTCTCTCTCTCCCTCTCTCTATCTTGTGCTCCACTGATTTCTTCTTTCTCTCTCTCCCTCTCTTTAGAAACCATTGAATTGTCTACATCCTCACTGAATTGTGCCACTCACTCTCTGTTAACTCTTTACCTGACCTGCCTCTCTATCAGTAGTACTTAATAGGAGGTTGATAACTTTCATTTTGAGGCAAAACTTAATTGTTGGACCAAAACATTCATGAAAACAGTTTTCACAGTACAAACAAAACTCTTATAACAATAATTTCTTGTGGTACATTTGAATTACAAATATATTACCATGGAAACTAACACACTATAAATGTATGCCATATTTATTGTTTATGCCATAATGGAAGTAATTATCTGTAATACCTTACAAGTGTATACATCATTTAAGTCATTTATATTCTTGCCTATGGTTGATATTTGACATAACAGTTTATGCACATCATATTAACTCTTAAATTACCAACTTTTTAATGCACATCATATTAACTCTTAAATTACAAACTTTTTAATCTATTTTCATTACGTACTTAAAATTACATTTAACTAAACTTTATTCAACCAAAAACATAATTATAGTTTCTCCATTCCTTTCAAAATGGGCTTTGTATTACTTAATAGTTCTACTTACAGGGCATGATATAACCACAACACATCAAAAAGATGTGTTGAATAACAATGTATCTTTCCCAATAATCATTACAAATTTGAAAACTGTCACCATTTTGTTGTGTAAGGTATTATGATAGTCAACCAAAGATGGGACATAACTCCAAAATTTGAATTTGACTTGTACTTGGAAACTCAATGTAAACAGGAGCATGATTGTAAACATATCTAAATATAAACAAAAGCAGGATTATAAACCAACTGTAGACATAACTAAATGTAAACAGGAGCACGGTTGTAAATAAACTATAGACATAACTTAACATAGCTAAATATACAAAGGATCATGGTTGTAAACTAACAGTAGACATAACTAAATGTAGACCAACTGTAGACATAACTAAATGTAAACAGGAGTACGGTTGTAAATAAAATATAGACATAACTTAACATAGCTAAATATACAAAGGATCATGGTTGTAAACTAACAGTAGACATAACTAAATGTAGACCAACTGTAGACATAACTAAATGTAAACAGGAGCACGGTTGTAAATAAAATATAGACATAACTTAACATAGCTAAATATACAAAGGATCATGGTTGTAAACTAACAGTAGAAATAAATAAATGTACACCAACTGTAGGCATAACTAAATGTAAACAAAAGTGTGGTTGTAAACCAACTGTAAATATAACTAAATGTCAACAAGTAAAACTGTAAAAAATATAACTAAATGTAAACAAGAGTATGTTTGTGAACCAACTGTAAACATAACTAAATGTAAACAAGAACAGGATTATAAACCAACTGTAAATATAACTAAATGTCAACAAGTAAAACTGTAAAAAATATAACTAAATGTAAACAAGAGCATGTTTGTGAACCAACTGTAAACATAACTAAATGTAAACAAGAACAGGATTGTAAACATAGCTAAATGTAAACAAGAGCAGGATTGTAAACCAAATGTAAACATAACTAAATGTTATCAAGAGCAGGATTGTAAACCAAATGTAAACATAACTAAATGTTATCAAGAGCAGGATTATAAACCAAATGTAAACATAACTAAATGTAAACAAGAGCAGGATTATAAACCAAATGTAAACATAACTAAATGTTATCAAGAGTAAGATTGTAAACCAAATGTAAACATAACTAAATGTAAACAAGAGCAGGATTGTAAACCAACTGTAAACATAACTAAATGTAAACAAGGGCAGGATTGTTAACCAAATGTAAACAACTAAATGTAAACAAGAACAGGATTGTAAACCAAATGTAAACATAGCTAAATGTAAACAAAAGCAGGATTGTAAACCAAATGTAAACATAACTAAATATAAACAAAAGCAGGATTGTAAACCAACTGTAAACATAACTGAATGTTAACAAGAGCACAGTTGTAAACCAACTGTGTAACCACCTTGATGTAAGGAATTAAAGTATTTCTTTTTCTTCTGAGCAGTGAAAAGGTTCTGAAAACAATAAAACAAAATGCCATGAAATATTGCTTATGAATTAAACACATTAATGTCATATCACAGCAAACCATGACATCAACATTGATTTTATTTGGCTTTGTAGTTGACATTTTTTATTTGATCATGTTGCAATCATTCTACATGTTTGAATTCAAGAATTCCATATGGTGACTTATTCAAAGTAGAACCCTTAGTTATGCCATGTCAAGTAAACAGTAGCTAATGAACACATGTATTACATGTCAAGTAAACAGTAGCCAATGAACACATGTATTACATGTCAAGTAAACAGTAGCCAATGAACACATGTATTACATGTCAAGTAAACAGTAGCCAATGAACACATGTATTACATGTCAAGTAAACAGTAGCCAATGAACACATGTATTACATGTCAAGTAAACAGTAGCCAATGAACACATGTATTACATAAAACTGCAATAGAAATATCATTATACAATCTTAATTGTTTTAAATAACATGATCAACCTCAGTTTGAACAAGATTGTAGATACTACTTATTGTCACTGATCTCTAATATAAGTTAAACAACATAGATTAACTTGCTATCACAATTATCATTTATTTCAAACTCTGTTTTCATCTGAAGATGGTAAGATGATCTTTACTTATTACATATTATCTGTACCACTCAAATTATAATTAGCATAACATAGTGCTTTATTTTGCTTCTTCAGAAATTTCATACAATATTACATAGCATACTTCAACCTATCATTGGGTTCTCATTTTTTCTCCTATCAAAACTGTTGGGTTGTAGAATTTTGTAGCATTGCAATGCATAACTAAAGTTCCTCTCAGCAAGTCAATATGGTCTTGGGACTTGTCCAGCTCATGTCAAAAGATAATATACATCATAATGTATTGTCCAAATTTAAATTCAGTTTAACAAAATAGACAGATTATATTGATTGACTTTCATCAGGTAATGTTCCCTCGATTAAACTTATACCAGTCAATCAATATAGAAGGCTTGTGTCAGACTGTATAAGGTACCAATAGATGTTGGTTATGTTATTACATAATATTTCCATGAAGACTTCTATACCACACAACATACACAGTAGACATATAATTCTTCTAGACGACCATACTACACAAGATATATCAAAGACTTCTATTTCTAATATCATTTTGCCTAGTATCCAGGTGTCTAATAGAAGGTACCAGTTGATATTTCCATTATTTGATTGTATCTCTTCCCCCCTCCCCTCCACAAAGAGGCAAATTCCAAAAATCTATAACAAGACACTTTTACTATCAAACTTCTCTCTTAACCAACTGTATAACATGCCAGTGGATGTCTCTCTTCTTATACTATATACAAAATGTATACCAAGTATACACAAAACAGTCTATAAAAGCCCCTTGTTTATAATATCATAATTTTTGCATTGTGTCAGACTGTGTATAAAGTACCAGAAGATGCTTCTGCTGTTAAAATGTTTCCCCTTCCTCTTATGAAGCAGGCACAGCCCTGTTTTTTTAATATCATGCTTACATTGTGTCAGACTGTGTATAAGGTAGCAACCAGTAGATATATCTATTGTTCCATTGTATTTACCTCAAGAGGCCTACATCAAACAGTCTATAAAAGACTTGTATTTCCAATAGTATTTTTCCCTCCTGTCAGACTGTGTACAAGGTACCAGTAGATTTTTCTGTTGTCCATTGTATTTCTCTTATTATGTCTACACCAGACACCCGATTTAAAAGGCTTCAAAGCTGAACCCATATTTGATGATTGGGTGGGAAGGTGGGCATACAAATGGAGGTTTCTGTTGTTACAATGTATTTCCTCAAGAGGCTTATACCAGCAAGCAAGATATTTTTGTCTTCATCCTATGGTGAAAAATCAAGATATGTCTGTCTTCATTTTCACAATATTAGACTGCTTAGCAGACTGATATCAACTTTTTTCCCATTCTACCTTGTATCAGAATATTTCACACCTGTTCCCTTTTTCCCTCAATTACAAATAACATTAATCTAACATTCCTCCTCATACTCTATCTTTTACACCTGGCACTCACAAGATTTTCTCCTTCCAAATTTGACATCTAGTGCAAATTTATGTGAAGTTCAATTTTCTTTTATTTTACATCAGTCATTATCTAGTATATCAAACTCTGATAATTACTGCCAACTATTTCTCATCATCAGTTTCAACATTTATAACCTGCAACTAATTAACTACAAATACAAAAACACTCAAAGTATATAAAACACTTAAAACATTCTTTACACTAAATACAAAATTACATGAATATGTGTTTAAATGCTGTCACACAATAATAACATAGATTTTGTGGATTTTGTCTTTTACCAACTTAAATAAAAGGTTATGATGGGCACAGCATGAGACGACTGACTGTGATTACCACAACAAGTCAACAAGGGCCAGTTTTACTGCAATCAAGTTTAACCCAAAACATATAAATTGATAGAAGAAATCTACCCTAAAACTACCTGAAACTCTTTTAAACTTCCAATTATAAGACACAAAAAAACAAATCAAATATGTGAATACAATTTGTTGCACCTTTGGGCCTCTTGTTTGCAATCTAATCTTTGCTTAGAGCACTTTGTCTACAGATGAATTCGGAGGCGAAGACGATAGACAAATATCATAATATGATTGCAAATTGTGTCATTAAAATTTTTTGTTTGTTTTTTTTTGCTGTTATTTTTTGAGGGGGGAGGCAAGATAAATAAGTTACACAGACAAGAACCAGTCTTCATAGGTGTATTGTACATTGATATTTGAGTAAGACCGTTCCCCTTTGATCTTTCTTATAAACATAAGATTGATGTTCTCTATCCCTGTAGTCAGTCTTTTTCTTCCATTTTTAATAGAATTACCACAAACTACATACAAACCAAACATTATTTTAATTCAATTTCAACATGTTATACAAACAAAGCATGCATGTATAATGTAGAATTTATTTTCTCTGAGTACACCATGTGAAATCTCCTGGTACATTTGATGAAATCCTATCAGATAAAGGTTAAAATACCTTTGAAGTTTAGGATAATGCAATCTTTAGAGGCTTTAATATACTGCTTTATTACAGATAATGATAAAGTCCACATTAAATCTGATGCATTCTTGATCTCTTCAATTTGGTCTTGATGAAGATCAGGATTGTGATAACAACATGGTTGTTTTGACATGTTTGATCTAATGAAGTATAGAGAGGGGCGCCCGTCTTCGCACTAACCCACTTGCCCAAAGCCCATGACAAGTTAAACTGGATTCAGACAAGTGAAAATTATGAAAGAATTTGCTTGAATAAGTAGAATTTTTTTTTCTAAATTTGGCTTTCGGGCAAGTAGGTGAAAAACATTAAGGCAAAGACTGGGGTGCTATTGCAAATGTTCATTATTTTAAAACAGTATCTTTGATGTGTAATCTGCATGTTTATCCTTGTAGTTTTAAGAAAATCATGTAATTTCTATAACTATTGGTGGAAATCTGTGGTGTCCTTGTTTGTTATTATTTTCTGTTGGTTTATTAATTATTTGTAGCAGATTTAATAATGTTGTTTGATGAAAAACTAATGATTTATGAGAAGACATTAATTTATAATGTCTATTAAAGAAGCATTCTTCTATAATTACTGAGGAATGTCACCTGATGTAATTTGTTCCAGCACAGGTGCTTATATATCATGACAGACTAACTCCAGTCTTACCTTTTTTGTGAAAGTATCATAAAAATATTTCAGTACAAAGTAGAATATAGGGCAACTCAGGGTGCAGAATGATACAACTGCAGTAAGTTGACAATGATACGACTTTTGTGTGATGCTGTACAAGGTTTTTCCTGGTGATGTTGTACAAGAGGTTTCTCCTGGTGACGTTGTACAATAGGTTTTTCCTGGTGTGACGTTGTACAAGATGTTTTTGTTGGTGTGGTGTTGTAGAGACGCTTCTGCTCATGTGCTGCTGACCAACAGATGTTTTTCCTAGTATAACATTATAAATATATTTGCTGGTGTGATGTTGTACAGATGTTTTTGCTGGTGTGGCGTTGTACAGATGTATTTGCTGGTGTGATGTTGTACAGATGTTGTTGCTGGAGTGTTGTACAGATGTTTTTGTTGGTGTGATGTTGTACAGATGTTGTTGCTGGTGTGGTGTTGTACAGATGTTTTAGTGGGTGTGATGCTGTACAGATGTTTTTGCTGGTGTGATGTTGTACAGATGTTTTAGCGGGTGTGATGCTGTACAGATGTTTTTGCTGGTGTGGTGTACAGATGTTGTTGCTGGTGTGATGTTGTACAGATGTTTTTTGTTGGTGTGATGTACAGATGTTTTTGCTGGTGTGATGTTGTACAGATGTTTTAGCGGGTGTGATGCTGTACAGATGTTTTTGCTGGTGTGGTGTACAGATGTTTTTGCTGGTGTGATGTTGTACAGATGTTTTAGTGGGTGTGATGTTGTACAGATGTTTTTTGTTGGTGTGATGTACAGATGTTGTTGCTGGTGTGATGTTGTATAGATGCTTTTGCTGGTGTGATGTTGTAGATGTTTTTGCTGGTGTGATGTTGTACATATGTGGTTGCTGGTGTGATGTTATACATATGTTGTTGCTGGTGTGATGTTGTACATATGTTGTTGCTGGTGTAATGTTGTACAGATGTTGTTGCTGGTGTGATGTTGTACAGATGTTGTTGCTGGTGTGATGTACAATGTTTTGCTGGTGTGATGTACAGATGTTTTCGCTGGTGTGATGTTGTACAGATGTATTTACTATTGTGGTGTTGTACAGATGTTTTTGCTGGTGTGATGTTGTACAAATGTTTTCGCTGGTGTGATGTTGTACCGATGTTTTTTGCTGATGTGATGTTGTACATATGTATTTGCTAGTGTGGTGTTGTAGATGTTTTTGCTGGTGTGATGTTGTACAGATGTTTTTTGCTGGTGTGATGTTGTACAAATGTTTTTGCTGGTGTAATGTTGTGCAGATGGTTTTTGCTGGTGTGATGTACAAATGTTTTCACTGGTGTGATGTTGTAGAGAAGTGTTTGCTGGTGTGATGTTGTACAGATGTATTTGCTGATGCGATGTTGTACAAATGTTTTCGCTGGTGTGATGTTGTACATATATTTTGCTGGTGTAGTGTTGTACATATATTTTGCTGGTGTAGTGTTGTACAGATGTGTATTTGCTGGTGTGATGTTGCAGATGTTTTTTTGCTGGTGTGATGCTGTACAGATGTATTTACTGGTGTGATGTTGTACAGATGTTTTTTCCTGGTGTGATGTGATGTTGTACGGTTGTTTTTGCTGGTGTGATGTTGTACAGATGTGTTTGCTGGTGATGTTGTACAGATGTTTTTGCTGGGGTGGTATTGTACAGGTGATTTTGCTGGTATGCTATTGTACAGATGGTTTTGCTGGTGAGGTATGGCACAGATGTTTTTGCTGGTGTGGTGTTGTACAGGTGGCTTTGTTGGTGTGAAATAGATGATTTTGCTGGTGTGATGTTGTACATATGTTGTTGCTGGTGTGGTGTTGTACATGTGGTTTTTGCTGGTGTGGTGATGTACAGATGGTTTTGCTGGTGTGATATTTGCACAGATGTCTTTGCTGGTGTGGTGTTGTACAGATGTTTTTGCTGGTGTGATATTGCACAGAAAATTTTGCTGGTGTGATGTCGTAGATGTTTTTGCTGGTGATGTTGTACAGATGTATTTGCTGGTGTGATGTTGTACAGATGTATTTGCTGGTGTGGTGTTGAACAGATGTATTTGCTGGTGTGGTGTTGTACAGATATTTTGCTGGTGTGATGTAGATGGTTTTCTGGTGTGATGTTGTACAGATGTTTTTGCTGGTGTGATGTTGTACAGATGTATTTACTAGTGTGGTGTTGTACAGATGTTTTTGCTGGTATGATGTTGTACAGATGTTGTTGCTGGTGTGATGTTGTACAGATGTTTTTATCTGGTGTAATGTAGATGTTTTTGCTGGTGTGATGGTGTACAGATGCTTTTGCTGGTGTGATGTTGTACAGATGTTTTTATCTGGTGTGATGTAGATGTGTTTGCTGGTGTGATGGTGTAGATGCTTTTGCTGGTGTGATGTTGTACAGATGTTTTTATTTGGTGTGATGTAGATGTGTTTGCTGGTGTGATGTACAGATGTTTTTGCTGGTATGATGTTGTACAAATGTTTTTGCTTGTGATATTGCACAAATGTCCTTGCTGATGTGGTGTTGTGCAGATGTTATATTGTAGAGATGTTTTTGCTGATGTGATGTACAGATGTTTTTATCTGGTGTGATGTACAAATGTTTTTGCTGGTGTTATGTACAGATGTATTTACTGGTGTGATGTTGTACTGTGCTGTTATATGTTTTTGCTGGTGTGGTGTTGTACAGATGTTTTTGCTAGTATGATGTTGTACAGATGTTTTTGCTAGTGTTACATCCATGTTTTTTACTGTTGTATAAATGTCTTTGCTGGTGTGATGTTGTACAGATGTTTTTCTTGTGGTACCATAGCTTAAATGTCTGCTGGAGTGATGTTGTACAGATGTTTTTCTTGTGGTACCATAGCTTAAATGTCTGCTGGAGTGATGTTGTACAGATGTTTTTCTTGTGGTACCATAGCTTAAATGTCTGCTGGAGTGATGTTGTACAGATGTTTTTCTTGTGGTACCATAGCTTAAATGTCTCTGCTGGTGTGATGTTGTACAGATGTTTTTCTTGTGGTACCATAGCTTAAATGTCTCTGCTGGAGTGATGTTGTACAGATGTTTTTCTTGTGGTACCATAGCTTAAATGTCTCTGCTGGTGTAATGTTGTACAGATGTTTTTCTTGTGGTACCATAGCTTAAATGTCTCTGCTGGTGTGATGTTGTACAGATGTTTTTCTTGTGATACCATTGCTTAAATGTCTCTGCTGGAGTGATGTTGTACAGATGTTTTTCTTGTTACAATGTAAATTCATGTAATAATTTGTCTGTTTGATGTGCTATTGGAATGATCTTGTTTCTATGGTGTTGTTCAGATGCTTTCATTTATTTGATGTGTTGTTGTAATGATATTTTTGTTGGTGTGATGTTGATTTGATGTTTTGCAGGAAGCATATAATTCACTGGATTATTTCCTGTTTTATAAATCATTTTGGGGCTTTCATATTTGTTAAAAGTGTATGAGGTAGTCTGTTAATACTTCAGAACATATCTTATCCTGATAGATAAAATAAATGGAAGAATGAACATTCCCTTTCTTCTTCTCTAAATGTATTTTTTAATATTATAATAAATAAACATCTCATCCCTTGGACAGATGCTTACACATTTTACTGTCTGGAAGGAAAAATGCACATTTTCAATGGTTTCCAGACAAAGCATATAACTATTATTATCATACTTCACGGAATGTTTTCTATTGGATCATTTATAGTCACATGACTTTAGACAATTTATGATGTGTTCAGTGACAACCTTAAAATATCCCCTCAACTGGTCAACCTACTGTCTATCTTGACAACCCCTATTATGTTCCAACAGAGGTGTAACAATAGTACTGTCCCCCTCAACAATATCTGTTTTTCATTTTATTGTTAGCAACAATGTATGTATATTATATTTATCCAACTTATGAAAAGTCCAAAACAACTGTCAAATTTACTAAAAAGAACAAAATCAAACACCGTTTCAATCAGTTTTAAGGGTGTCCTCTATAACGTCCGTGCAATACTTCAAATTTAAATTTGACTGTTATCGTTTATTACTTTCCTAAACATTGTTGTACATGGAACAACTGTAATGATTGCTTAATAATTATTTGTTACTTGCTGTTGTTTGTTTGTTGGGTATAATACCCCCCCCCCTGTGAAAACAACTCTCATAAAGGTGACAATTATTGATGTCCACCCCCTCAGAAAGGCATAATTGTATATCATAGTTTTTTGCTGGTTTCATGTTGATGTACTGAAATTTAAATTTTTTGTTTCAATCAGTATTTTTATTTTTCTATTATTATTTTCCAAATTTCAAGCACCTGAATATATCGATGACTATTGACAATTAATTACCAATATCAATCACTCACTATCAATTAACAATTTCAGAAATTGGTGGATTCTTGTTCTATGCTATTCATTTACCCCCAAGAAATACTATTGGTTGAATTACTTCAAACAATCAAACATTGACCAATCAAGTAATGGCAATCTATATTCTTGATTGAAGAAGAAAATAACCAGATTCATTAGTTTCTCAAATAGCAAATTAAATTGTTACAGTTTGATTTAGGTACAGTTTTTGAATTCCTAATTAATACTCTCTTTGACATTTTTGCTATAAAGAACATCCTCTTCTAACAAACATTCTCATCATGAAATCGAGATTATAGAAGATGTCACATTGATCAATGTTGATTTCTGATTCAACAATAATTGAAGTGAATAGATGAATTAAACATGTTAAGTAGCTTGTCAAGAAAACGGAAAGAATCTAACGATGCATGCATTGGAAATTAAACTTTGGTCCTCCAATGTATGTTTCATCATCCATCAAAGATTATCCACTCCTAATCAAATGCTAGCATCCATAAACATTCCATCCAATACACACAACTCTTTCATGTCTCACATCCAATTAATTTTCTTTTCATATGAGCTTGGATAAAGTTGCATTTCAATAAAATATAAAAGATCTCTTCAAATATTTATGATGCAAGATTTTTTTCAGATAGGTTTATGATCTTCAAGTTAACTGGTTCGATTTTTACCATCTCTTTTATAATAAAGTAAACAGTATTTTATTTTGGTTACTTTTTCAGTCAATTTTTGTAATAAATTCCCATTATTAACATACATCTGGCAATAAAACACAATTTCTTCATCAATTCACTTTCATAAACTCAGATTTTGATGTTTTCCCATTTCACATTCCTTGATGCTGGCATTTCAAGGAGAGACTTGATGCTGGCATTTCAAGGAGAGACTTGATGCTGGCATTTCAAGGAGAGACTTGATGCTGGCATTTCAAGGAGAGACTTGAAGCTGGCATTTCAAGGAGACTTTCTACATCTAATTTATTGCTAATTTACAGCTACAAAATATCTCCTCTCTTGTTCCATCACTGTCCTTGTTGTTTTACTATTTTCCACGTTCATTCTTTTTCTCCTGTTTAATGTGTAATGTAAAACCATACCAAATATTTTTGCTACTAAAGTAAACTCATTCCTTTGTAAACTGCATCATTTCAGACGGTTGAGCTTATCCCAGGATTAATTCCAGTTTAGGATACAGATTAAAACATGTTATAATGAATGTTGTACTGATACAAGTACCCACAATGGCTACAACAGGAAAACTGGCCATGTAAAAGGTTGACATACTGACCACTCATAAGAAACCTAGAGAATAACACTTCAGGTGGATGACATGTAATTTGTACACTCCATCCTTTTACCAAAGTTTATTGTATCTACCCAAACTGTATGAATGAAGATCCCTTTAGTTTAATTGATAGAGCATTGCCTTTACCGTGGAAGAGGCATACCATGAATAAGTCACTGGATTCATTGCGAGGTATATCATCCTCTATTTCTCCACATTCAAGATTTCACTAGGATCAGCTTTGCCCCTTTTATCCAAAACCTCTTATTTTCACTACATATTCAAGATTCCTTTAGGAACAGCATTTTCCCCTTTATCCAAAATGGGTTGTTCCTATTCAAGATCTTTTAGGACCAGCCTTGTCCCATTTGTAAAAAAAAAACGAACTTTTCCCCCTAAATAATCAAGATCCTTTAGTACAAGAGTTGCCTTTTCCCTATAAATTCAAAATTCCTTTAGGAACTGTCTTGTCCCCTATGTTGTATTTTCCCTACATAAAAACAGTCTTTCAAGAATGTTCATGCCCATCCCATTCAAACTTCCTTTATAACATTCTTAAAGTTTTATAAATGTACTTGATTGTATAAACATTCTCAACAACCTTCCATTAATTGTTTTTGTATTCATATTTTGTTTCCTTTCCTGATCAATGTCCAGCATATATGGACTCAAACTAATCCATACAGTGCCAGTAGTCCGGAATATAATGGTCAAACTACTTTGATTTGTCAATAAACAAGACTAAATGGCAGGAAATGTCATCCATATTTGTTTTTAGAATATTCAAGAGATAAATCATTTAATGATACTGCAAATATTATAAACATTATCTTTTTCTTTCATTCTAAGTTTGCTGAATGTGCAGAATAACCCCAAAAATTGATAAAAGTTCTATTTTCCCTATTTGGTAAAAAATTTAACTAACATTTAGCCATACCAACAGAACACACCTAAACATTTAACTTTATTAATAAAACACACCGCACCATACCAATAGAACCCACCTAAACATTTAACCATATCAAGTGGGCAACTTTTTCATCTTTGTTTTGATGAAATCGCTCTATTCCCACCCATGAGGAGAAGCTTTAGTCACCCTGTCAGTCTTTAGATCTAAAGTCTGGAATTTTTTCATCGATAATTATATTTTTTTCTTCTATATTCACACATAAGGAGCTTCCATGTTCTTGAAATTTGACATATTCATGGTCTGATATTTATATCCAATTCCAACCCAGCTGATTGCATCTGTTTCAAGATTGTTGAGCAGAATGTGTGTCTTGTGAAAGGTATGGGACATTCGGTAATGGTGCAAAGTTAAAATAGATGCAAGCTTTTCGGAAGTCTCCCAGATTTTCCCTCACTTCGCCCTTGAGTCAAGAGAAAGAGAAGTCCTGTTTTTAACCACGAGCCCCGGTTTGTTACAACCTGTTCGAAAAAATTAGATGCCAACTAAGACATTTCATAATATTGCCTGTCATTCTTATTAAAATTAGATGTTTGTTGCATTTTTTGTCTTTAATTTGTATAGATGATACACTAACAACTAATGACATCTTGTATGGGTCACTTCAAATAATGTTTCATTCATCCTTAATCATCCAATTATATGCAAGACAGTAAATATATCTATCAATCGCACAACACCTCTCAGAGTGTGCTCAGTTTTAATGAGTAGGCTCATTGCTAATTGGTCATTTGAAAATATGAGCGATGAAGTGAGTTTTGTTGTTAGATGTGTATCGCCTCAAATATTGTTTTAAAAGGTACCACAAACATCCAACTTTAATTAAGATTGATTCTGAAAATGCATGAAATATTCGCTGACATTTTACAACCAATGATCAATCAAGATAGTACGCTAAACCTGACTTGAATAACCAATCAAACTTGATTCCTACAAACCTACTAATTACCATTCAAGATTTCACTCTCAAACCCATTCTAACTGAACTGATTTAATTTGTTACACTAATAATCAAATCCACTGATAATACCCCACCTGATTAAAATCACACATCTCACTTCCTCCTCTCTACATATATGTCGCAGCGTTAAAGATCTGAGGAAAACCCTTTACGGGTAACATGTGGGCGACCCTATGTCCTGAATATTTAATGATATGACAAATATGGGCTATGACCTTTTTCAACCAATCAGATTGCTAGTTAAATTATAACGTTTTTATAGTAACCTAACCACCATTTTCATTGGACGGTAACTTAAGAGTCACTGGCTTGTGACCCGTACTGACCTCTTCTTAGATCTCCTATGCTGCCACAGTATCAGTAAAGGGGAGCAATTGAGATATCTGATTTTTACTGTTTGATGTAAATAAAAGTAGAATTCAATGATTTCAATTCCATCTGAACTTTAAATTCATGTCCTCTCTTCCATACAACAAAGCTTGATTCTGCTTGATACTTAATACTTCTAACAGTAGGAGTGTACAAAAACAATATCACCATACAAATATTGCATTTGCTTCAAAGGCAAAAATATTGACAAAATATCAGATCAAACTTGTTCACACCTGTATCAAATGAAAATTATGCAATAAACTGGCATCACAACAGCTGTATAGGACCACTTCAACTAACTATTAACAACTTATATACAACACAACAACTGGCACAAATCAGTCTTTATCATCAATATGATGAAAATATGAACACTTTCCTGAATTTTGATTAATGAGAATCTATCATTAGGGGACAAACATCAACAAACCAAACAAATATGGCAAACTGAACAGAATATATGAATAAATTCAACATGACTGACAAGTTGACTTTTATATGTGATAAAATTCCTATTTTTTATTTTTTCTGTCTTAACAAAGTCTTATAACTTTGCAATGGCAAAAGTGAAAATAAACTTTGCTAAATTTGGACAAAACAAGAGTTATTGTATCTGGTGTGGAGGGACGAATGGGCATAAAAAAAATATCCCCATCAGTTTAATCTCCATCTCTACCATCCAGCAGTAACAATAGAAATAATGACATAACCTTCCAATTATTCACATTATATTAACATTTTCGTATGAAAGAACACATCTTTCAATGTATCTTTTCATTTCCTCAACTTTCCTATTTAAGTCTGAACCCCTATAGATTCCATCATTAATAGCATTACACAATTTCAATTATTTTCAAATGGATTTTTCTTTTCAAGTTTTGTAGAAAAATTTTGATTTACTTTAAGAAGAGATTACAAGAGATGTTAAATCTTCTAGGATTTTTACTTCAAAGGCCTCTACAAAAGTTGTAATTAGTTCATACAACTTAACTATGAGTCCTATAAAGCCTATGTCCTCCTCATGTAACTTCAATTACTACCCATGTTGAAATTTCAATAAATGTATAATTAAGGAGGGATATCTGTTTTGAATAAAATGCATACACATGCTGTTCCTTCAGATGCCATAATGTTGCATAAGTATACACAAAACAATATTTAATATGTAGCAAGTTTGAAATAAAATCATTAGCGAGTTCATTTTTTTTTGTCCATCAGATTGCCAGTTCATGTTCATTTTGAATATTGTTTATTGTCATATAAGTAAGAGGTTTCAATTAATATAGGTTTATTTGTGTGGTATTTTTCTAAATTTCAACAGAAAATTATCTTTTGAGTTGTATACTTCCATGATAGAACAGGGCTCCCTATACTATAGTTTATACAGTTATAGTTTATTCATGTACTCAATAATTAGCCAGTGAGAAATTATTCTTCCCTTTGATCGCTACATTTGATTTTTTTAACACAATAAAATGAAACAAAGTTGGACATTAAACAAAAATGTACTTCAACATGAAGTATGGAATCCTTTCTGAAAACACTCATAGATCATTCCTGTAAAGTTTCACTCCCAGAGAAAATATCATGTTCCATCTACCAGTCATTGTGCTTGTCAACTTTTACATATCAAATCGGAGTGAATTAAATCTGATCACAGATTATTTCTAGAAAGGTATGGTTCAAAAAGTTCAATTGATTCTGAGGAAAAGGGAACATTTCAGACAATTGGACACTGTTATGTTTTGTGATGGCCATTTTGGATGTATTGTCAGAGTACTTTTTTAGACCATCCATAGATTATCCTCGTCAAGTTGTAGTTCAAATTGTTTTCTAAGAAGATATTTTTCATATTACATACAATCAGAAACGTTCATGCCTCATGACAACCAAATTGGATGCTGGATTTAAATGAAATGATACAGTGATTTCTGAGTAGATTGGAATATAAATTATTAATGTACAAAAGACAGACACAAAGGGATGGCAGAAACCCATTGACTAAATGTCTTAGGTATTGTGTTATTGTAAAACACCTTAAAATGATTCTGTCCATCTTGGAGCAGGTCTCACCATCTTGTAGTTCTGAACATCAATTTAAAAATTATCATATAAAACAGTATAAAACACATTTTTTGTAAACTTTTTTATTATATCATACATGTTTTAAAAAATCTATAACAATAAAATAAAATATCACCAGAAGGCATTGGGAGACATATATCATTAACTTTTGGGATCAATAACAGACGTAAAAAAGTTCCAAGAAAATTCTGTACTTTGCAATTAGTTGGAGAGATTTCTGTGTATAAAACCTATTTGGTTGATAAATGAGATCAAAGGATTGTAAAACATACAATAAATAACCAGATGATGTGGTTATTAAAAACCTTCAACTGAATTCTATTGACACTGCATGCAATCTTGGGGATAAAAGACTGAAAATTCAATACCACCTGTCAAGTTAGATCATATCAAAAGGCTTAGCTTTGTAACTAAAGCTTGTGTGCAATCTTATAGTCAATTTTAATGCATATAAAACTTGTAAAATGAGCAGGAAGAAAACTCTTTCCTTTTATTTCCAGGTGGATGCAGAATATGGCCTCTTAGATACAATTTCAACAGTATGAAGGTAATTGATCATTTTCTTAATTTTCATATGCCATGTCTATATAAAACTTGAATATCTTTGTACATACATCTGATGTGTTTATCTAATGGTTAGTAAAATTTTCAATGATTATAATGTTGATGACAAAAACAGACTTTCAAACAATGAGACAACTTACCTCCCTTTATGAATGATAAGAATGACAGAGTTATTTCCCCTGCATAAATTAGTTCAGATGAAGTTTTCTCCCTTTGATTATGTAAAGATATTTTTGTTAAGATTTTTGTTTCACTAAATAAGATGTTAAATTTTAGTAAACTACAACAACAATGATACATTTCCACACAAAGCGAAAGCTAAATGTTATTCCTTTTTAAATATAGAAAGATCTGAAAACAAAATCTATTAATAAAAGAATAATTATACTAGAAGTACAACTGTTGTGCCAATGGAACATGTACATTAGAACAGAAAAAAAAATTCCAACAAAAAATATGGATAAAATATCAGATTTAATCAAATTTAAATTCAAAACATTTTACTCTTTAACTAAATTTTCAATCAGAAATGGTCAGAACATTGACAAGTAGTCATGTTTGGTTTTACCGAGGCAAACAAATTAAATTTTCTGAAAATTATAATTCTTTAAAAATGAAATTGATAGAAACAAAAATTGTAAATTAACAGAAGACAACATTTCCATGCCATAATGTGATTTTTTTTCAGTTGTACAAAAATTTTTTTTTTTTGCAAGTACATTGTATGTCTAAACAACAAGCAAAATGTTAAACTTTAAAAAAATTTCAACATTACAGGTAAAATTGTATTTGTATTTCAGAAATCATGTTAACCACCTATCTCTCATATACCTTTAAATCATATTATTTTATAATATAATAAAAATTATGTACATTATGTCAAGAAGCTACATCCTGTGTATAGTCAAAACAGAAATCTTGAAGACACTTACTTTTTCTTAGACTTGTCAGAGGTTATTTCCCCTTAGTTGACTAAAGGATTGCATTTAATGAATAATTATTGCATTTTCCAAATAAAACTTAATAGGTCTTGTAAAACAAATATAAACATCATTGTATGAATCAGACTTCATCAATGTAATATTGATACAATGTATTGGTGGGGGACACCAGAATTTACATCGTCATCTAAGTTTTTACCATTCCAGTCAATAGCTAACACTACTCAAATTTGTCAGAGTGCTGTCCTTAGTTGTCTATAATGATTTCCTCTGTGTGTTCTACTTTCATCATTAAATTGAAACTGACTGTCAGTTTTTAGTAACTAACATATTGAATGTGGTGTTTAACTTCTACATCTAACTCAAATAGTTCAGTTCTGAGGACACTTCTGTGACTGTGTCACAAAGAAAGTCAGTGAAATCATTGTTCCTTTACTTCAATCATTGTCAAAGTATAAAATAGGATATTTTTGTCACATTCTTTGTTTTGATGTCTTTTTTGTAAAATTTCTTAAAAATCCAGGTGTGAACAAATTTACCTTTGAGCTAGGTGGTTAATAATATTTTGTAATACAGTTTGAAAAATGTTTAAAATATAAAATCAAAATTGATATATGTATATATTAAATTAACAATCTACGGAAGAAAAAGCATGAATAAAGAATGTACAAACAATCAATAAAGATTTGTGGCAGAAAAACAAACAATTCATACAAAAACTTAAAAATAAGTCATTAGACAAGGATGCCTCATCAGTACCCTAATATTAGTAGACCCCAGTTGATTCAATGACAAATAGGCTTAACTTAAATCTAATAAATCTCAACAGTGTTGTGTCAATATAAAAGTTTTTATCATGATACATGGAAAAGCACCAAAACTTAGCACATAAATGTACACATAAAGTGTAAAAGAATATCTTCTTCTTTTTTTTTAGTATCTGAGAATTGCTAAATTACTGGATTTTATTATTAACATTTTGTTGGTGCATTTAGTGGTTGCAATTTTGATGGTTTCATTAAGCCTGAAACCACAAAATTTGAAACACAATGAAAATTGAAGACTTTACAGAAACTAAGGCAAATCATCCCTTCAGAAAATGATCACGTGTGAATCTGGATTAAAAAATAAAAGGGTGTTAACATAACAAAACGTTGACAATACAAATTATCTAAAAATACATTCATTTATGTTTGCTAAGAAAACAAATGACAGCTTAATACAGTTTGTATGAATTGTTTGTTTATACAATTGCCAAACTAAATCTTCCCTGATTGTGGAAGAGAAGGCAACAACAAGATGTGACAACACTGATGTATAGAAATGTATACATTGTTGTTTACTCACTTGATTTGGCCCCATCATTGGGGGGTGAGGAGGCTGTGAATGGGGGGACGGCTGTGATGCTGGCGGCTACCAATACAAGGGACCATGATTATTTGATGGTGCGTTAGTGCAAGTTCAGTGCAGTTCAGTGCAGTTTTTATGTCAACACAATTTTTAGGTTCATTATGTGCTTTTGAAGTATCCAAAGATATATATCCCACAACAACAAAAATCTTATTTGATTTCGTCTCCTGTCATAACATGTGGGACCAAAAAATATTGTTTGTTTCCCCTTTTCCGACCGACCCGATAAAATCGGCCTGACCATAAAATTTTATTGACTTCCGGGAAAAAAATTAATTTATTCCGGAATTTTTTTGGGTTCCGTTCCGGAAACGAGAGAAAATTATTTGTTCAATTTCAATTCGGAATACTTCTAGAATTACGTATGACTTCATCGAAGGTCATTGAGGCAAATCCATATCAAAAAGCAATAACAACGATGGACACCACATGGTGTGTCAATGTGCCAGTGCTGTCGAAAACCGGAAAGGTTGAAAAAACTTTTATTAGCAACGCAGTAAAAAAGATCGGAAGTAAAAACACATAGGAAGATTTTTTAGAGGAGTTGTTATTCATGTGCCCTTACGTCTGCAAAATATGAACGTATTTAATATAGATTCAGTTTCAGACAATGAAATAAATAAGAACGTGTTGGGTAGATCATTCTGCCAAGTGCTTATTATGAGGTTCATTTGATGAAAAAAAAATTATTTTACCTACCTACCTACCCACTACCTTGAGGGTAGGGTCGCAAAAGGGGAAACAAACAATTTTTTAAGGTTGGCCTGGTTTAAATACAAACAATACAAGTTCAATCAGAAAACGTTGATGGAACTTTTCACCTTAAATGTGCAGGAAATAAATTTATATGGAAGTCTTTAAACATATATTTTCAGAACATGCATTAACTTTATTTTATTTTTCTGCAGGTATTAAAGCATATTGCATGTTGTTGGAAAAGATTGGGATTGATGTTACATACAAAGGGAGATAACACCATCACAAAATGTTAATATCAAACAAGGAAAGCAGAGTTGTCTCCCATGCCATATTAATTCAGCTTGTGTTAAATGGGGAATTATTTCAATTTCAAGTGGACTTGTGTTCTGTGAATGGATTTACTAATCAATTGAAATTTCACACTAGAAGAAAAGAAAATACTTACAGGGAAAAAACCAGGGGGCATTGGTCCCCCTGGCATTCCATCCTGTGGAGGCATTTGTCCTAATGGACTCTGTGCTGCTGGATTCTGCAAAAGAAATAAAAATGTACAGAAATTTTGAAATATCAGTTTTTGTGGTAACCTAAATCTTGTATAAACGACCAACAATTCTAGCTGATGAATCACATATTTAAACGGTCAACACAATTTGAACACAGCACACACATACAATACTGTATATGTATAAAATATAAAACTAAATCACCATTGATTCCTAGTATATAATTCTCTGGATTATGATAATTGATAACATTTCAACTGTCCATACAAACAAATGGCCTACTTATCTACTTTATAGGTAACAATGTTGAATTGTTATTACATATAATACAATGGCATCTGAAACCAAGAAAAACTATTTATTATTGAGTGAATCACATCAAAGATCCTTGTGCATTTCCTAATCTTCACGAGTCTCTACCATAAAAAATTATCTTAAGCCCTTCAATATCTTACTAACTGGTATATAATATATAACATGTAACAATATCTTTGAAACTTTTTATTTCACTAAAGGCCCCACATAGGGCATGATAGTACAAATAACTATAGACAATTAAACAACATGTAATGCATGAAATATATACAAATTATGAAACATATTTATGTTTGTTGGAAGGCAATATATAAATATAAGACATATTTATGTAATTGCAAGGCAATATTAACACTTCCTGTACAAAATATGCCAAGGCAAATAGAGTTTCTTCCCTTGCATTAAATTTGAGTTATTTCCCTTTGATCACAAAATTACAATTCTACATTTTCATCTGCAATGACCTGACTCTCATTCATCCATCAATAAAATGGAACTTATTATAGAGCAATTAATAAATATCCTAAAAATTTTCATATTACTAAAGACAACATCCCAGCAACAAACAGAGATACTCAGATCAATACTTATATTGTTGTATTTGACATTTTTCAAGTTAAAATACATAAAATGTAATTTTCTAACACTTAGGAAACAACACATTAAAACTGTTAGAGGAAAACATTGATATCATTTATTAGGTACGTGTACATACATCTGTCAATTTTCACCTTATATTAACAGTATAAAATTTGTTTCAAGGCCTTACTAGACTTGGTTGAAAAAAAATTAGTGGAAGGGAATTTAAAAATACAATTAAACTCTCTCTACCCGTGCAACATTGTTTAAATATTATCATATTTGTGTCCTGTATTATATAACATGGATGTGTACTAGTATTATATAACATGGATGTGTACTAGTATTATATAACATGGATGTGTACTAGTATTATATAACATGGATGTGTACTAGTATTATATAACATGGATGTGTACTAGTATTATATAACATGGATGTGTACTAGTATTATATAACATGGATGTGTACTAGTATTATATAACATGGATGTGTACTAGTATTATATAACATGGATGTGTACTAGTATTATATAACATGGATGTGTACTAGTATTATATAACATGGATGTGTACTAGTATTATATAACATGGATGTGTACTAGTATTATATAACATGGATGTGTACTAGTATTATATAACATGGATGTGTACTGGTATTATATAACATGGATGTGTACTGGTATTATATAACATGGATGTGTACTGGTATTATATAACATGGATGTGTACTAGTATTTATCTCTATTTAAGGAGAATGGTAAAACCATTGTGGGAATAATATGCAAAAAATACCAGTCGAGAGCCGAAAAATTTCCCGAGCAGAATGGCGAGGGAAATTTATTCTCAAGACTGGTATTTTTCGCAAATACTCCTCACAAACATGATATATCTGTTTAATTACACCGAATATTATTTAAAACACTGGCTAAATAAATATTACCTTTTGTTTGTCGTTTTCACGACCTAACATGATGTATATCTGTTTAATTCTACCGAATGATGTTACATAAAATGCACAACTGATAACGTTTTACAAATTTTGTTATAAGCGTCTCAGTGAAGGGTAAAAACGGCAAATACCATGAAAAAAAGTTAAATCTTATGCAAATACACCTACATGAAGTAAAAATTCTGCAAATTCACAATGCAAGGCCTGAATTTGTAAAAAAATATCACGGCAATTAACCAATCAGAATCCAGCATTCTTATATAAGGTGTAATTATAATAAAATTATCACTGAATTCTGTATCTTGCACATTTTGTGTAAAGCAAATTTGAATATTCACACTTTTTTCCATTTTCCGAGTATTATTTGTCATCAGTTTCGCCTTATAATCAGGTGCTGATTTATCTGGGATCACCTCATTAAGTTTATCTCATAACCAAGTCTCAGGAGCTTTCAAGTGGCTATCCCCCACCTAATGTTGATTTTGAACTCCTGATCTAAAAAATGTGCCCCTTCTGACATAAAATCCTGCATCCAGGCCTGATAATTAACATTCAGTTTTGTATTCCAAGAATGTGCCGAATTAAAAATATGCATTATTTGACCCATTTTGGATCCCCTATATCACAAAGATACACACAACCAACTTAATTACCATTTATTTCTACACTACAAATCAACCAATATATTAAAACCTTTAAAATCAGTGGTTGTCAAGCTACCCAAAATTTGAATTTGAATGTTTTCAAATAAGTATCATACTAATGCTGAACAATGGTTGGTTAGTTATTGTACTTAACGCTACTTTCAACAATATTTCAGCTATATCATGGCTGTCAGTTTTATTGGGGTATGAAACTGGAAAAACCAAAGAAAACAAACCTGCCGCAAGTCACTGATAAACATTATAACATAATGTTGTATCGAGTGTGCCTCACCATGAGTGGGATTCAAACTCACAACTTTATTGGTGACAAGACACTGATTGCATAGGTAGTTGTAAATCTAACTACCATAAAATCACAACCACTATAGCTCCTTCAATTAGATAATAGATACCACCTGACTGCAGACAACTGACAATGTTATATAATTATATAGCCACCCAATAAAAATTACTTAAAATCAAATGAATGCACCAATCATAATAGCTAGTGTTGACACAATCATAATGGGATGTTGATAAAACAAGAGATCATGGTTAACATTTATTTTTCACACATTCATAAAAAAAACCATCTTCACAGTTAGTATAAATAATAAAGATTAGCAATGTTCCTCATAATTTGCAGGAGAAAAAAATGCTAAGCTTAATAGATATCATTAAAGGTAAGCTTAATAGATATCAATAAAGGAAATATTAACTATCTTAACCTTTATATAACACCTGTGTAAAATGGACACACAGGTACAGTTTAAAAGACTAACAAAATTCTTTAAGTTTCAACAATCTATTAATATCAGAGAATTCTAGCCATTCTTTGTTGTGATTTCTAAATAGTCATGTGACTTTTTAGATAACTCACTGTACAGTGAGATCTTGTAGACAGGATGATAGGTAAATAAACGTTGATCACTAAGCTCCATATTTTGTCTTTGTCTACAAGAATTATACAACTCCAATGATTTAAATTTGGATCTTTGACATTTAAATCCACACAAAAAGTTGTTGATAATCAAGGTTTTACTATACTTACAAATAAAATAAAATGCTTATGAGGCTCAAAGTGGGTATGCTTTTATTAGAGAGAAAACATTATAGTTAAAAATCTCTGGTCTTTTTGCATGTCCTGTGATAACCAAAATTGTTCAAGTAAACTTGCATAGCAGTTTGAGCTTGAAAACAAGATTTCCATAAAACATTTGTTAAATCATTAACTTTTGCTCATTTTGATGTTTTCATAGTGACTTCCTCATTAACAGGTACATGTAGATATGTTGTTGCATACATATACATGTACTTGTACCTCAGGGTTCTCAAAATGTGCCGGCGACCGACAATTTCACCGGCTACTTCTGGTTGAGCGTCGTTTACAAATTTGTCAAAAATAAAAATAGAAGTTGGTAAAACTTAAATGTCATCAAGATATTTACTTTTTTCTCGTTCTGTTACAATTTCATTCCGCGTTAGAAAACAACAGATCGCTCTTGATCTTTTTGAACCGTCTTTTTGACAAGTGTAACATATGACTGCAAAACGTTTTGTTGATCGCGGATTTTGATTCCGAGTCATCCCGAAATTGGAATGTATTAGAAGTTACCAATTTCCGGTAATGAATAGAATATGTTTATTTGTCAATTAAAGATGCCCATGACAGGCAGCATTATTACATGAAAATCACAATATTTACATTAATTAGTATGATTATGATTGATTGGATTTAACATACAAGACATACTAATACATGTAAATATACAATTTTGTAATCAATAATTTTGACAAGCATAGTGATCCCTGTAATAGATTTATCCACAGTTGTATATCTAACACAGAATAAAAAACCACGATGCCAAGATGTCCAGAGTATGTCCCTGTGGCAAAACAGAAAAATATCGTTATTTTTCACTGTTGAAAGTGTACCACTAGGTAGGTAAAACGCAGTAGAGCTTATAATGAGTCTTTTTAGACCTGCTCCTGTGTATATTCTTTTTCAAACAAAATATTGGCCCTAAAAAACCTGCATTTTTGAGACCAATTAAAAGCTTCATTTTCCTCAAATATATGCCCAGATTGCATCTCCTGCCATCTAGAATTTCAAAATTTTCCGGACCCCCCCCCTCCCAAACAAGAGGGGGAAAACCCCCTTCTCATGCCTACAGCACTCAGGGACATGCCACAGGCATGTCCAATCTCCACCTACTTCCAAAAATTATCCATCTACTTAAAAACTTTTTGAGAACACTGGTACCTGCAATCAAAATTTTACTCTAATATTAAATTCCTATTCAAATCTGTGGGAAATATGCCAATGTATGAATTAAAAGTCCAGAAAAAAAAGTCATTTGCACTTCATACTGTGTCCTTGTATGGAAATCGAAGAAAGAAAAGTTGCCAAAATGTCAGTAAATGTTGTAAAAATTCCATAAATTTACTGACAAAGTTCAAAATAACACAGGTGTTTTACAAACATTTTGTTGTGTTCACTACATCCTATTTTGAGGGAATTAACCTTACTACTGTAAAATACTAAATTATTACAGGAGAAACTTTGTATCTTCACTTGGTGGTTCAAACAAATCTTACACAATATTAATGTTGGTATCTCCTTCATAATACCCAGTATTAAAAAAACTAGTCAACCAAATCTGAGGGAAGGTCCCTCAAAACAACTTCTAAGACAAAGCCTGTTTCGAACCTCATTACCATTGAATCATGACCTCAAAAATGGACACATGTCAGTGATTCAGCTAGACACCAGTCTTCGGGACATTTGTCCACCTATTTCTCAAATTGTCATGATGATGAACTTTATAAAAATTAGTTTAATTAATAAAGAATGTCCTGAAGAAATTTTGAAAAACTGGCAATTGTCCTAAAGATTTCAAAGTCTACCTGAAACACGGCATGTAAAACCTATGGGGAACCTCAATATAATACTCTACACTACATAAATCAATATAATTAATTTCCTGTGCTGACCCTCAACATAATTATATTTAAGTACCTGATACAGTATTGGTACTATCCTGTGGTAAACCTCATTATAACTACCTCACTATACCTGTGCTATTACCTCTCTATGTTAGATCTCAATATATTAATCAAACCCATGGTGAGCCTCGCTACATCAGTGTACTTGTATTATTGTTAAACTATGTATTAACATGAATACAAATCCTCCATAATAAACCAACACCCCAATTTTACCTTATTGACTTTAAACATATACATTCCCTACCCCTCCTGTTCCCCAAAAAAATCTTATCTTTTTTTCCATTGGTATTCCTAACATGACATGACCATAGCCCATTAGCATGGTCAGTTGGTTGAGGTCATCCTATAAAATTGTTTTCAAGTTTACTTGCCAAGTGGTTTCAGAGGAAATCTTCCTATCAACTTTTGCTAAAATGGCTAGGCCTTGTCTGCATATTTGGCAAACAAAATTCATCTATATAAAAAATTCACAGAAAACTCCATTGTTTACATAAAACTAGTCTAAATTTAAGCCCATTTTTGTTTAAAATGTAGCAGTTTTATATTGGCCATTTGAAGAAATTTCTATTTTTAATAACTGTGGCCATCTTGGACAGAGGTCAGTCCTGTCAGATACAATTTTGAAAGGGAACCACCCAAGGACCAACTCTGCAATGTCTGATTAAATTTGGCTAAAAGTTTTAGGAGATGTTTCTTAAATGATTTTTTTGGTTAAGATTCACCATAATTTGAATATTTTGGCAAAAATCAACAAAAACACAAAATGTTTAGACAAAACCTGTAACATATGTCATACCTTTCATTAATATGGACCTACTGTTCAAATATGAGTTCATTTGGTGGGAAAATGTAGCTTTATTGGGTCTGTAGATGTCTTTACAAATTCCCCCCCCCCCCCCCTCCACCACAATGCCAAGGATCATTGTTGTTAAAAATTAGAAGGTTAAGTCATCAGTCTAAGAACAAAAGTTATTGCACTGAAGGAATTTTGTTTACAGACGAACAGACAACAACTATTATGACAGACCCATAACATTATTTGACTGCAAATGTTTGGCTGTTGTATAAAATTAGGACATTGCCATACCAGTATATGACCACAAATCAATCAAAATGAATTCACATTAGCTGGGACATTTGACAATATCCTCCCATGTATGCAATTATACATAAAAAAGAAGTTTTTAAAAATGGATAATTTTTGGTTTCTTTTTTATCAAATAAAGCTAGCACAATATACTCAACAAGGGTAACGCAAAGCGTGTGGCGTATCCTCTCGCCTAAAAATGTGACCCGGTGACCTTGACTTATGACCTTGAAAATCAATAGGGTTTCAGATTCTCCTAAGGACTAAGCATGTACCAAGTTTGGTCAAAACCCATTGAAGGATGTTGATTCTAGAGTGTTCACAAGGATGTTACGGAAGGACGACGGTAGCGTTCCTATATCCCTTCGCAACTTCGTTGGCGAGGGGATAATAACCATTACACTGAGTACAGTGGAAAATCGGAAATAATCTATTGTTCCTTTACATAATGTTAATTTTTAGACAAAAGTAGGAAGAAACAAGGATTTTCACAATTTTTACATTTCAATATTAAAGCATGTCACCTCAGCGTAATTTTCCCTTGGATGATTCCTTGTATGTAATTTTGACTAAGGTATCCACTATTACCTTCTTTACAATGACTGTTACCCATTTTTACTCATTCAAACAGTTTGGGAAATTTTTATACCTTCTCTATATCCTTTAAATAAATTTCTTTATTTTGAATGTCCCTTTGGTGAACCCCAATAAAAATACCCTACATCCTTACATCAATGATCTTGGCTATTGATTTTGTTGACCCAACCCATGAGTGAAAGTGACAAACAAAACTGTGTAAACATGTTTATATTCTACCTAATAAATCAATATTATACTAACAGGGGTCAATAAAAAAAAAAATATTCAAATTTAACCCATTTTTTGGACATGTTACTAAATTGTGATGGTCCACTGGTTATAGCAAATGCTTCAAAATCAGTCAAGGTAAGCAACACTGACACTAAATTTAGATTATCTAAAATTATATTGTGTTAGAAGTTAGTAAATGGTTCTGTGAAGGTGTCTTGTATAACCCACTGCTACTTATTCCAAACATAGACCAATAATTTAAACATATTCAAGGACAATAAAAATATATAGGTAGAGTACATCTAATTCATTTGTTTATCTTCAATGTTCCATACATATCTAGAAATTCTGAACTGTAATCAATGTTAAGAATTAATCCTCTTTAAAAACATTTTCCATGACAATTAACAACTTAAAAGAGAACCTTAGTCAAAAACTATTTTTGATGCAAAATGTGGTCATGGTCAGGGCATGATGACCTAACTTAGCATATGTCAATAGTACTCCCTACTTAGGAGTGTTATATTACAATCTTTTTACCAGATGAAATGTATCCAATATAAACATATGGAAATAAAAACTAGAGGCTCAGGTGAGCCTGTATCGCTCACCTGACATAAATAAGTCCTCTTAAGAATGTCTGCATGCCGAATACATCTAAGTTACTATTCAAATCCCATACTGCCATAGGGTTCTATGTTAAAACTATGTCTGCTCATGGCAGCCATCTTGGATGGAGGTCGTGGTCACCGGACACAATTTTGAAAGTATACTACCCAAGGACCATCCATGCCATGCTTGCTTTAAATTGGCTGACTGGTTTCAGAAGAGAAGACTTTTAAATAATTTTCCCATAGGGTCCTATGTTAAAACTATGTCTGCTGACGGTGGTCATTTTGAACCGAGATCGGGATCACTGAACACAATTTTGGAAGTTGACCACCTAAGGACCATCGATGACATGTTTGCTATATTGGCTTACTGGTTTCAGAGGAGAAGATTTTAAAACATTTTTTCCCATAGGGTCCTATGTTAAAACTACAGTATGTCCGCTGAAGGCGGCCATCTTGGATGGAGGTCAGGGTCACTGGACACAATTTTGAAAATTGACCACTTAAGGACCATCCATGCCATGTTTGCTTTAAATTGGCTTACTGGTTTCAGAGAAGAAGATTTTTAAACATTTTTCCCATAGGGTCCTATGTTAAAAATATGTTTGCTGATGGTGGCCATCTTGGATGGAGGTCGCGGTCACAGGACATAATTTTGAAAGTTGACCACCTAAGGACCATTCATGCCATGTTTGCTTTAAACTGACTTACTGGTTTCAGAGGAGAAGACTTTTAAACATTTTTTCCATAGGGTCCTATGTTAAAATTAAGTCGAGTCATGGTGGCCATCTTGAATTTCCGATCAGCAAACAATTCACAAATTTAGTACAGGACCACCCAATGATCATTCCTGCAAAGCCACAATTCAATTGGCTTAGTGGTTTCTAACAAGAAGATTTTTAAAATTTCGACCAATCAGAACACATTATGGGCCCTGGCAGCCATGTTGGATTTCCAATCAGCACCAAAAACACAAATCTTGTATATGACCATCCAATGAACATTTCTGCCAAGTTTGGTTCAAATCTTTTTGTGGTTTCAGAAAAAAAGATGAAAATGTGAAATTCCCATAGGGTTCAATGTTAAACTAAGTCGAGTCATGGCGGCCATCTTGAATTTCCGATTGGCAAACGATTCACAAGTTTAGTACAGGACCACCCAATGATCATTCCTGCAAAGCCACAATTCAATTGGCTTAGTGGTTTCTAACAAGAAGATTTTTAAAATTTCGACCAATCAGAACACATTATGGGCCCTGGCAGCCATGTTGGATTTCCGATCAGCGCCAAAAACAAAAATCTTGTATATGACCATACAATGAATTCAAAGGAAAAAAATCTCAAACAAATAATTTTGACCATATACCTTGAAAATGGTAACAAAGCTATGGTACACCAAATTTGTTGCCATACCCGAGACATGCATTTTTGTCCAGGGAATTAAATACGTGTAGAACAAAACCCATATAAACATGACTTAAAATGAAAAATCCATCAATTTGGGCATTGGTCCCTTTTGACTCCCTTCTCGGAAACCATAAGGGGTAGGTCAAATCTGTTTACTAAATACAATCAAGAAATGTCATTAGGAATATAAAGACCAAAGCTCTGTCAAAACCAAACTGGAAACCAAAAAATCAACATTTTAGGTGTTGACCCCATACCCCAACCCTTAAATTTTGAGAAAAGCAAGAGCTATACAAAATCTGTTGGAAACAAAAATCATCCTTTTTAAGCACCTTGGATTTTCTGATTTCTGTGTTAAATTTGTGATCAGAATAAAAACATAAACTTTGAAAAGGTCTATCCAATGAACATTCCTGCAAATTTAGTTTCCATCTGCCATACATGTAGCATTTTGTAAAATATATTTCCAGAAGGATAAAGATGTTACTTCTGAGGAATTTTGTCTGTAACTCAAGTGTTATAATTATTTATCTCCCTCAAAACAATGTTATCCATTCTGGTCTTTATTGTGGTTTTAATACTCAGTAATTATTTATTGTTTTAATTACATAATCCAAAGTTTAATTACTGGAAAGATATGCTAATAAAATAAAGACTATGTGAATAAATCTTTACACCTGTACAGGTAAACAGCAATTTTAACCTGGCATCAAGTAAAATGAAAATCAGATATGTACCATGTACATGTATGCATTTCGACGAAAATATTGACTTTAAAGAGTCAACAGGAATCAGCATGGTACCAGTAAATGATTTTGAACAATAAATTACAATAAGTAGAGGACCTCAGGAGCCTGTAATCGTTCAAAATATGAAAAATTGTTATAAATCGGTTGAATGAAAAATTTCACAAAAAAAAAACCCAGAAATATAATTAAACTACTCAATGCCATGTAGATGCAGTTAAAATTTGAGTTCATTTTTACTTGTATCTAGAACTGTGAGTGACCTCACTGAGTGATACCCCCTGCTTGCAATACTATGATGTTCAAACTTTGGAATACAGGTATATTAGCAAGCTACCTATGAAAAATGAACGGATATGGAGTTATGTCAAGGAGACAACATCCCATCTCCAAAATAAACTAACCAAGAACATACATCTAGGGGTCGCCACAAGTACACGACCCCCCCTTTTCGTGAAAGTATAAGTTGAATTATCTCCCCTTCTAAATTATAGACAGCAACGGTATTCCTTCATGCACATCTGCAGGTTGTGTACTACAACTGTGTAAAGTTTCATAAAAATTCAATAAGCAGTTTAGTAGGAGTTGCACTTACAAGGTACATGCCCCCCCCCCCCCTTTTCGTGAAAGTACAAGTTGAATTATCTCCCCTTTTAAATTTTGGACAGCAACCATATTCCTTCATGCACATCTGCAGGTAGTGTACTACAACTGTAAAGTTTCACAAAATCCAATAAGCCGCTTAGGAGGAGTTGCACTTACAAGGTACACAACCCCCCTTTTCGTGAAAGTATAAGTTGAATTATCTCCCCTTCTAAATTTTAGACAGCAACGGTATTCCTTCATGCACATCTGCAGGTTGTGTACTACAACTATGTAAAGTTTCAGAAAAATTCAATATGCAGTTTAGTAGGAGTTGTGCTTACAAGGTACATGCCTCCCCCCCCCCCCTTTTTTTTGTGAAAGTACAAGTTGAATTATCTCCCCTTTTAAATTTTGGACAGCAACCATATTCCTTCATGCACATCTGCAGATAGTGTACTACAAATGTGTAAAGTTTCATAAAAATCCAATAAGCAATTTAGGAGGAGTTGCGCTTACAAGGTACAACGTACGGACGGATAGGGTGATTCCTATATACCCCCCAAACTTTGTTTGCGGGGGGTATAATAAAGTAATGGACAATTCAAGAAATTTCTATTTTTAGAAACAGCAGCCATTTTAAATGGAGGACAGACAATTTTGAAAGGAACCCATCAAACAGGAACATGATCGAAAGAGTAAATTCCGTAACAGTTCCGGTATTTTACGTGTTAAAGATTCTTTTGCACAGTTTCGATAACATTTTTGTAACATGGATAATTTTCACTTCATACTATATATTAAAAGATGAATTTAAAATGTTTCATTTTGGAAAGTTCTGTATCATCTTTTTTACCGATCCAGACTTCACTTTCCGATCATGTTTCCTAGATTATAGGAGTCTTCATTTCCGGATACAAATAAAATGGGGAAAAGAAAGAAAGCAGATGACACAGGCAGAGAAACTAGTTCTGAGTGGGAGAACGGGTCAAATATTGACAAGAAAATGTCCTGAACTAATATTTAACAATTAATGGCGAGAGGTTCGGGAATGACTGGTCTATCATGATCATGAAGAAAGCAAAATCATGACCTGCAAATTGTGCCTAGATCACGATTATTTATATATTACATGAAAAAATTATGTCGTTTGATATTAGGTGGGTCGACAAATCAGGTCAAGCAGAGGTTTGAATTTGGGTTTATGGTGTTTAACGCCACTTAACAATATTTCAGTCATATTGTGGCGATCAGTTTTATTGGTGGAGGAAACAGGAGTGCCCGGAGAAAACCACTGCCCTGCCACAACTTTATCACATAATGTTGTATCGCCTAATCAGGATTCAAACTCACAACGTTAGGTGATAGGTACAGATTGCAGAGTTAGTTGTAAATCCAACTACCATACGATCACAGCCACGACTGCCCCAGGTCCAGCAGAAAGTCAGTAGGTTCACCAAGAGTTGATGGATCTAATGTCCAGCAGATGATTTTTTCCCTCAAAGTGTATAACCTGACCCACTGTGGTCATGTTTGACACAAGATCTGAAGGACAATTACCACCATTCTGTTTGCTTCTGGTATATAAGGTACAATGGTTTTACAGTAGATAAAAATGTTTGATGATAAAATGCTGTGGGAACTGAACTATGACAGCATAAAATGTTGGATAACAGAATATTGAAAGTAAATCATTCAACTCGAGTTTAGTTCTAATGATTGGGAAAAAAAAATTTTTAGTAGGAAATTTGAAAATAAAACATTTTAAAGATATCAAGGGACAATTTACTAAGGTAAAAAATACACATGTATTTTCTATGTAAATACATAAGTATATTTCAGACCAATTATACTTATAAATTATAAATCAATCAACTCATCATTTGTATATATAAGTTCCACTTTTCATACAAGGAAGTCTGACCTTAAATTCAACTTATCTTACTTGAGTCAATGCAAAAATATGTTTTGTTATATATACAGATTCAACAACACAATTTTTAGAAATATGAAAATTTTCAACCCTATTTCAAAAACTTTTTGGTTTCTATAATCAAAGATAAGAATCCTTAATAAGTAAAATATGGTCGATTTAAATGTCAAATGGACAAAAAATATCAGTGATTTTCAACATCAATATTTGAAAACCTTTCCTCTTCTTATAAAACCATCCCTAATCAATAGCTGCAACTGAGGCCAACAGAGAGGGTTTAAGTATGATCACATCTGCTACAAAAAATCATCAACAATGTCAATTCCGAGGATATTAACAATTTGTCATGATCTAATTCTTCTTGCTTCTGTTAGTTCAATAAATTTAAGGGGCATAAATCTAGATTGGAATTGTTTTAATTTAAACGCCTGCAATTAAGAAGTTTTAAAAGAACAAAATAGAAATTTATAAACCCCACATGTCTCCTATAAATATGTTATGTACTGGTATAGAAGAGAGGCTCAATAAAGGATTTATAAATGCCTTTTAGACTTTTTTTCAAAGAAGTACTTGAAAATATTTTATTGTTCAAAGAAATGTTCTAATTTCTTTTTTTAATTCTTTTTTCTCCTTCAAGAAAGTGAGGGAAAAAAAATAAGTTATTTTTGAGAGATCTCCGTTTGTGGTTGATAAGACACTGTGTGAAGGTTGAATCCACGTGGTACAGAACCAATATATTTTTTGTGTGGCCTATCTGTACACAGTTAGATATATTTACCTATAGTACAAACTTACATGTGCAAAAAGCCAACATTGTAGATTAAAAGACAACAAATCAACTGCCCCACCCCTCTCCCAAACAATCCAATATTTCTTTTTTTTCCCTGATATTGAATTATCTTTCAATAGTTTATTAAAATTATTGGAATTTTAAATAATATTTCAAATTGTGGAGAGAACCTCTTGGATCCCTCATTTCTATTGATTTATCAAGTGAGTAAAGTTTCTATTCATAGTCCAACTTCAACCTGCTGAAAATCTGTAAACATTCTATTATTCATGCATGTACACATAAAGGCCAAAGTAAGGGGAACGTCCCAAAATTATCTAAGTTAAGCTTAAATCAAGATTCATCGCTGGTGCTACTTTTGTTTACATATTTCATTTACTAATGCCATCATCATTTTGGTAAATATTCGATAAACAACAAAGATTTGAATTTTACAATGGTGTCACATTTAGCCAGTGAAGCGTGGCATAGTAGATCTTTTTATCACCTTGTTCGACCCTTACCTTTAAAGATTTGTATCATGTATCTAACCTTCTGTGACAAAATGTTTACAAGACAAGCTTAAATCATTGCAAATTATTCAAAATTCCAAATAATAAAAGAATTTAATTTTTTCGGTATTTATTACAAATAAAGTTTGATATTGTCATTCATGTGTTTTCTTTCCAATTTCCAAAAGATACTTCATTTGTTATCAACAGAATTCAAATTGGACCAGGCCAAACTTTCCCAATTTTTTTTATTCATTTTTTATGGATACTGTTTTCACTTTCCTCCCTATCTATAAGTTTTTGTAATCCACAATTACCCCCATTCAAATAGGTGATGTATGATTTACCAGAACAACTCTACTACAAAATGTGTACATATTTTGATCCAAGTATCATTTTATCAAGATGTTATGAAAAGTCAAACAAAAAATTAACATTACACCACATAAACCAAGGAAGTTTTGGAATTTTCAACATCAAGGGCCCCTTGTTGTAAGAAATGGTACAAATTAGAACATCAAATCAAACTTGATCTTTATAATAACAAGAGGCTCTCAAGACCCTGTATTGATTGTTCACCTGGTTAATACAGGTAATCAACAAATCAAGGGCTTCTCCTGCACCATTTTTTTCTCTCCAAAATTTCTATATACCAAAATTAATGGAATTTTGGCTCTTTTGACATTTAAAAAAAATAAAATGTCCCAAAACAATTCTGGTCCACCAATAACCCAGGAAGACAATTATTTTGCCCCAAAAAAACTGGATGAAAAAATTAAAAGTTAATTCTCCCTTTTTAGCCCCTTTTATGTCAAAAAACGGTAATAGTTACATAATAACAATAAAAAAATTTCTGAAAGGAATTTTCCTAAGGAATTCAACAAACAAAAAATTTCATAAAAATCAAATGAACACTAAACTCGCCACACGCAAAAAACCCAGAAACCCTCAATTTAACACCTTGGGCCTCTTGTTTAAAAACAGGTACAACTACAATACCCACCCAAAATCAATACCAAACTTAATTCTGCACCAAGAATCTTTGTGTTAAAAAATAAGAAATATTTGTCAATTAGAGCTAAAGTTATCTCATGGAAACGACTGTCTACAGACAACAATGTCATATGACCACAAAATGTGGTCCATAAAATAATTAATTTCTTAAATATATAAATTGCACCTAAACATTAAGAAAATTACTTACGTGTGCCATGCCATTGACACCATACCCTGAATTTACAAAACCCTGAAAATACAAAAAAAATAGAAATTGAAAACCCCAAGTCTAAAATACACTGTGAAAGGAAACATATAAATATAGTTCTCTAGTAACTGTTCAGCAATTGTACAAGTTGCTTTTACAACAGTTCTCTTATGTAAAAAGTTGATATGTTTAAAACAGAATCTAAAAAAATAAGTACCATACAAGTAGGTATTGCATCAACAATTTTTTAACAAAACAGTACAAAACATTGTACATAGGGTTGGGTTATTGGTGTTTAGTGTCAC
Organism: Bathymodiolus septemdierum; assembly: GCA_963383655.1. Taxonomy (NCBI): domain Eukaryota; kingdom Metazoa; phylum Mollusca; class Bivalvia; order Mytilida; family Modiolidae; genus Bathymodiolus; species Bathymodiolus septemdierum. The sequence continues at coordinate 129,076,651 of OY726518.1, read as the reverse complement.
TTTCAGCATTTCTAAAGCTAAATCATGACCAGCAGACTTAATGGGTGAGGGCAGACCAGAAAGTTACAACTGACCGACAGGTAAAGAACATCGCCTTGGGTAAGTGTCTGGAAACCTTAATACTTGGGTTAATCTGTATATTGCTGAAACAGGTTCTTTTCATTTTTGCTGAGTATAAAAACTCCTGGTCTTAGTAGGGTTTGTGTTATTCAATCTTTAGTTTCTAGCATTTTGTAGATCATTTGTCTTCTTGTCCTTTTTCTTTTAGTTGTTGTATTTTCTGTCATTCTATGGTTGATGGCTTCTGATTACCACTTTGGTATCTTCAAACTTTTCTTAGTAATTATTAACAACAAGAGCACTGCCCACGGGTGCTGGACGCTCGACTTTTTCGTATCTGATATTAAACTGCAAGCAATTTACAAATAACTTCTAACTTGTCAACAGATTGGGGTCAACACTTTCTACAAGTGTATTGAGTTTCAAGTTAATAACTTTGATAGTTAATGAGAAATTTAATTATACTAAAAAAATATCCCAAATTTCTATGTACTATGTCGAAAAAAGGGCAGATAACTCTGGATATACAAATCACTGGGTCACCTGCCTTGTTGTAATGTGTTCCCCATTTGATAGTAAACAGGTATGTTGAGTTTCATTTCAATGCTAATCATAATTATTGGGAAATTGTATTTGTAGCTCATTCTAAGTCAAAAAGGGGGAATAACTCAAATAAAATGCTAGATGGAGTTATCTTCTCTAGTCAACAGATTGGGGTTAACACTTTCTACAAGTGTATTGAGTTTCAAGTTAATAGCTTTGATAGTTAATGAGAAATTTTAATTATACTAAAAAAATATCCCTAATTTCTATGTGCTATGTAGAAACAAGGGCAGATAACTCTGGATATACAAATCACAGGGTCATCTGCCTTGTTGTAATTGGTTCCTCTTTTGATATTGAACAAGTATTCCAAGTTTCAAATGGATACCTTTGATAGTTTTTGAGAAATGAACTCCGACAAGAAACTTAACCGACCCAGACACCGGTGTGACGACAATAGCTCGATTTTTTTCTTCAAAAAGTCGAGCTAAAAATAGGTTCTTGAAGTTGAAAAAGTACTATACAAGTAGATAGGTTTTAAACAGTTTCTTTGAACTGATACTATGTTACTGTTAAAACAGATTGATTTATAAAGTACACATGTACTGTTTAATTGAGTAAGCTGATATATAAATAGATTATTGAAGTGTTGCACAGTAGTTTTTCTATTAAACATCTTGTTATTGTTTAAGTAGGCTTTATTAATTACTACAATTTCATGTTATCATGTTTTATTATTGGTAAAGTCAATATTACTGCAGGAAGTTACTACCTGTAAATGCATTGTATTGTACCTTACTAGTTTTTAGGTGTTGTAAATGCATTGTACTGTACCTTACTAGTTTGTAGGTGTTGTAAATGTATTGTACTGTACCTTACTAGTTTGTAGGTGCTGTATATACATTGTACCATACCTTACTAGTTCGTAGGTGTTGTAAATGCATTGTACTGTACCTTACTAGTTTGTAGGTGTTGTAAATGCATTGTACTGTACCTTACTAGTTGGTAGATGTTGTAAATGTATTGTACTGTACCTTACTAGTTTGTAGGTGTTGTAAATGTATTGTACTGTACCTTACTAGTTTGTAGGTGTTGTAAATGCATTGTACTGTACCTTACTAGTTTGTAGGTGTTGTAAATGCATTGTACTGTACCTTACTAGTTTGTAGGTGTTGTAAATGCATTGTACTGTACCTTACTAGTTTGTAGATGTTGTAAATGTATTGTACTGTACCTTACTAGTTTGTAGGTGTTGTAAATGTATTGTACTGTACCTTACTAGTTTGTAGGTGTTGTAGATGCATTGTACTGTACCTTACTAGTTTGTAGGTGTTGTAAATGCATTGTACTGTACCTTACTAGTTTGTAGGTGTTGTAAATGCATTGTACTGTACCTTACTAGTTTGTAGGTGTTGTAAATGCATTGTACTGTACCTTACTAGTTTGTAGATGTTGTAAATGTATTGTACTGTACCTTACTAGTTTGTAGGTGTTGTAAATGTATTGTACTGTACCTTACTAGTTTGTAGGTGTTGTAGATGCATTGTACTGTACCTTACTAGTTTGTAGGTGTTGTAAATGTATTGTACTGTATCTTACTAGTTTGTAGGTGTTGTAAATGCATTGTACTGTACCTTACTAGTTTGTAGGTGTTGTAAATGTATTGTACTGTACCTTACTAGTTTGTAGGTGTTGTAAATGCATTGTACTGTACCTTACTAGTTTGTAGGTGTTGTACATGCATTGTACTGTACCTTACTAGTTTGTAGGTGTTGTAAATGTATTGTACTGTACCTTACTAGTTTGTAGATGTTGTAAATGTATTGTACTGTACCTTACTAGTTTGTAGGTGTTGTAAATGTATTGTACTGTACCTTACTAGTTGGTAGGTGTTGTAAATGTATTGTAGCATACCTTACTAGTTTGTAGGTGTTGTAAATGTATTGTATAGTACCTTACTAGTTTGTAGGTGTTGTAAATGCATTGTACCATACCTTACTAGTTTTTAGGTGTTGTAAATGTATTGTACTGTACCTTACTAGTTTGTAGATGTTGTAAATGTATTGTACTGTACCTTACTAGTTTGTAGATGTTGTAAATGTATTGTACTGTACCTTACTAGTTTGTAGATGTTGTAAATGTATTGTACTGTACCTTACTAGTTTGTAGGTGTTGTACATGCATTGTACTGTATCTTACTAGTTGGTAGGTGTTGTAAATGTATTGTACCATACCTTACTAGTTTGTAGGTGTTGTAAATGTATTGTATAGTACCTTACTAGTTTGTAGGTGTTGTAAATGCATTGTACCATACCTTACTAGTTTTTAGGTGTTGTAAATGTATTGTACTGTACCTTACTAGTTTGTAGATGTTGTAAATGTATTGTACTGTACCTTACTAGTTTGTAGGTGTTGTAAATGTATTGTACTGTACCTTATTAGTTTGTAGGTGTTGTAAATGTATTGTACTGTACCTTACTAGTTTGTAGGTGTTGTACATGCATTGTACTGTACCTTACTAGTTTGTAGGTGTTGTAAATGTATTGTACTGTACCTTACTAGTTTGTAGATGTTGTAAATGTATTGTATAGTATCTTACTAGTTTGTAGATGTTGTAAATGCATTGTACTGTACCTTACTAGTTTGTAGGTGTTGTAAATGCATTGTACTGTACCTTACTAGTTTGTAGGTATTGTAAATGCATTGTACTGTATCTTACTAGTTTGTAGCTGTTGTAAATGCATTGTACTGTACCTTACTAGTTTGTAGGTGTTGTAAATGCATTGTACTGTACCTTACTAGTTTGTAGGTGTTGTAAATGCATTGTACTGTACCTTACTAGTTTGTAGGTGTTGTAAATGTATTGTACTGTACCTTACTAGTTTGTAGGTGTTGTAAATGTATTGCACTGTATCTTACTAGTTTGTAGGTGTTGTAAATGTATTGTACTGTACCATACTAGTTTGTAGGTGTTGTAAATGTATTGTACTGTACCTTACTAGTTTGTAGATGTTGTAAATGTATTGTACTGTACCTTACTAGTTTGTAGATGTTGTAAATGCATTGTACTGTATCTTACTAGTTTGTAGATGTTGTAAATGTATTGTACTGTACCATACTAGTTTGTAGGTGTTGTAAATACATTGTACCATACCTTACTAGTTTGTAGGTGTTGTAAATGCATTGTACTGTATCTTACTAGTTTGTAGGTGTTGTAAATGCATTGTACTGTACCTTACTAGTTTGTAGATGTTGTAAATGTATTGTACCATACCTTACTAGTTTGTAGGTGTTGTAAATGCATTGTACCATACCTTACTAGTTTGTAGGTGTTGTAAATGCATTGTACTGTATCTTACTAGTTTGTAGATATTGTAAATGCATCGTACTGTACCTTACTAGTTTGTAGATGTTGTAAATGTATTGTACCATACCTTACTAGTTTGTAGGTGTTGTAAATGCATTGTACTGTACCTTACTAGTTTGTAGGTGTTGTAAATGCATTGTACTGTATCTTACTAGTTTGTAGATATTGTAAATGCATTGTACTGTACCATACTACTTCGTAGGTGTTATAAATGTATTGTACCATACCTTACTAGTTTGTAGGTGTTGTAAATGTATTGTACCATACCTTACTAGTTTGTAGGTGTTGTAAATGCATTGTACCATACCTTACTAGTTTGTAGGTGTTGTAAATGCATTGTACTGTATCTTACTAGTTTGTAGATATTGTAAATGCATCGTACTGTACCTTACTAGTTTGTAGGTGTTGTAAATGTATTGTACTGTACCTTACTAGTTTGTAGGTGTTGTAAATGCATTGTACCATACCTTACTAGTTTGTAGGTGTTGTAAATGCATTGTACTGTACCTTACTAGTGTGTAGATGTTGTAAATGTATTGTACTGTACCTTACTAGTTTGTAGATGTTGTAAATGTATTGTACTGTACCTTACTAGTTTGTAGATGTTGTAAATGCATTGTACTGTACCATACTACTTCGTAGGTGTTATAAATGCATTGTACTGTACCTTACTAGTTTGTAGGTGTTGTAAATGTATTGTACTGTACCTTACTAGTTTGTAGGTGTTGCAAATGCATTGTACTGTACCTTACTAGTTTGTAGGTGTTGTAAATGTATTGTACTGTACCTTACTAGTTTGTAGATGTTGTAAATGCATTGTACTGTACCTTACTAGTTTGTAGGTGTTATAAATGCATTGTATTGTACCTTACTAGTTTGTAGGTGTTGTAAATGTATTGTACTGTACCTTACTAGTTTGTAGATGTTGTAAATGTATTGTATAGTACCTTACTAGTTTGTAGATGTTGTAAATGCATTGTACTGTACCTTACTAGTTTGTAGGTGTTGTAAATGCATTGTACTGTACCTTACTAGTTTGTAGGTATTGTAAATGCATTGTACTGTATCTTACTAGTTTGTAGCTGTTGTAAATGCATTGTACTGTACCTTACTAGTTTGTAGGTGTTGTAAATGCATTGTACTGTACCTTACTAGTTTGTAGGTGTTGTAAATGCATTGTACTGTACCTTACTAGTTTGTAGGTGTTGTAAATGCATTGTACTGTACCTTACTAGTTTGTAGGTGTTGTAAATGCATTGTACTGTACCTTACTAGTTTGTAGGTGTTGTAAATGTATTGTACTGTACCTTACTAGTTTGTAGATGTTGTAAATGCATTGTACTGTACCTTACTAGTTTGTAGGTGTTGTAAATGTATTGTACTGTATCTTACTAGTTTGTAGGTGTTGTAAATGTATTGTACTGTACCATACTAGTTTGTAGGTGTTGTAAATGTATTGTACTGTACCATACTAGTTTGTAGCTGTTGTAAATGCATTGTACTGTACCTTACTAGTTTGTAGGTGTTGTAAATGCATTGTACTGTACCTTACTAGTTTGTAGGTGTTGTAAATGCATTGTACTGTACCTTACTAGTTTGTAGGTGTTGTAAATGTATTGTACTGTACCTTACTAGTTTGTAGATGTTGTAAATGCATTGTACTGTACCTTACTAGTTTGTAGGTGTTGTAAATGTATTGTACTGTATCTTACTAGTTTGTAGGTGTTGTAAATGTATTGTACTGTACCATACTAGTTTGTAGGTGTTGTAAATGTATTGTACTGTACCATACTAGTTTGTAGGTGTTGTAAATGTATTGTACTGTACCTTACTAGTTTGTAGGTGTTGTAAATGTATTGTACCATACCTTACTAGTTTGTAGGTGTTGTAAATGCATTGTACCATACCTTACTAGTTTGTAGGTGTTGTAAATGCATTGTACTGTATCTTACTAGTTTGTAGATATTGTAAATGCATCGTACTGTACCTTACTAGTTTGTAGGTGTTGTAAATGTATTGTACTGTACCTTACTAGTTTGTAGGTGTTGTAAATGCATTGTACCATACCTTACTAGTTTGTAGGTGTTGTAAATGCATTGTACTGTACCTTACTAGTGTGTAGATGTTGTAAATGTATTGTACTGTACCTTACTAGTTTGTAGATGTTGTAAATGTATTGTACTGTACCTTACTAGTTTGTAGATGTTGTAAATGCATTGTACTGTACCATACTACTTCGTAGGTGTTATAAATGCATTGTATTGTACCTTACTAGTTTGTAGGTGTTGCAAATGCATTGTACTGTACCTTACTAGTTTGTAGGTGTTGTAAATGTATTGTACTGTACCTTACTAGTTTGTAGATGTTGTAAATGCATTGTACTGTACCTTACTAGTTTGTAGGTGTTATAAATGCATTGTATTGTACCTTACTAGTTTGTAGGTGTTGTAAATGTATTGTACTGTACCTTACTAGTTTGTAGATGTTGTAAATGTATTGTACTGTACCTTACTAGTTTGTAGATGTTGTAAATGCATTGTACTGTACCATACTAGTTTGTAGGTGTTATAAATGCATTGTATTGTACCTTACTAGTTTGTAGGTGTTGTAAATGTATTGTACTGTACCTTACTAGTTTGTAGATGTTGTAAATGTATTGTACTGTACCTTACTAGTTTGTAGATGTTGTAAATGCATTGTATTGTACCTTACTAGTTTGTAGGTGTTATAAATGCATTGTATTGTACCTTACTAGTTTGTAGGTGTTATAAATGCATTGTATTGTACCTTACTAGTTTGTAGGTGTTATAAATGCATTGTATTGTACCTTACTAGTTTGTAGGTGTTGTAAATGTATTGTACTGTACCTTACTAGTTTGTAGATGTTGTAAATGTATTGTACTGTACCTTACTAGTTTGTAGATGTTGTAAATGCATTGTATTGTACCTTACTAGTTTGTAGGTGTTGTAAATGTATTGTACTGTACCTTACTAGTTTGTAGATGTTGTAAATGCATTGTACCATACCTTACTAGTTTGTAGGTGTTATAAATGCATTGTATTGTACCTTACTAGTTTGTAGGTGTTGTAAATGTATTGTACTGTACCTTACTAGTTTGTAGGTGTTGTAAATGCATTGTACTGTACCTTACTAGTTTGTAGGTGTTGTAAATGTATTGTACTGTATCTTACTAGTTTGTAGATGTTGTAAATGTATTGTACTGTACCTTACTAGTTTGTAGGTGTTGTACATGCATTGTACTGTACCTTACTAGTTTGTAGGTGTTGTAAATGTATTGTATAGTATCTTACTAGTTTGTAGGTGTTGTAAATGTATTGTACTGTACCTTACTAGTTTGTAGGTGTTGTAAATGTATTGTATAGTATCTTACTAGTTTGTAGGTGTTGTAAATGCATTGTACTGTATCTTACTAGTTTGTAGGTGTTGTAAATGTATTGTACTGTATCTTACTAGTTTGTAGGTGTTGTAAATGTATTGTATAGTATCTTACTAGTTTGTAGGTGTTGTAAATGTATTGTACTGTACCTTACTAGTTTGTAGGTGTTGTAAATGTATTGTATAGTACCTTACTAGTTTGTAGGTGTTGTACATGCATTGTACTGTACCTTACTAGTTTGTAGGTGTTGTAAATGTATTGTACTGTACCTTACTAGTTTGTAGGTGTTGTACATGCATTGTACTGTACCTTACTAGTTTGTAGGTGTTGTAAATGTATTGTACTGTACCTTACTAGTTTGTAGGTGTTGTAAATGCATTGTACTGTACCTTACTAGTTTGTAGGTGTTGTAAATGTATTGTATAGTATCTTACTAGTTTGTAGGTGTTGTAAATGTATTGTACTGTACCTTACTAGTTTGTAGGTGTTGTAAATGCATTGTACTGTATCTTACTAGTTTGTAGGTGTTGTAAATACATTGTACCACATTATCCTTTTCAAGTTGTTAGGAATTGTATCTTACAGGTTGATACACATTGTACCTAACCAGCCTTTATGCATTATACCTAATAAGTTGTTGGGCATTATACTTTGCAATTCGTATCAATTTAGGAAGGGTTCAAACATCTGTAATAATTATGTCCACATTACATATACATATGTTTAAAGCTTGGGTGTCTTGTTCTTTATTGTTTGTCCACATTACATATACATATGTTTAAAGCTTGGGTGTCTTGTTCTTTATTGTTTGTCTACATTACATATACATATGTTTAAAGCTTGGGTGTCTTGTTCTTTATTGTTTGTCCACATTACATATACATATGTTTAAAGCTTGGGTGTCTTGTTCTTTATTGTTTGTCCACATTACATATACATATGTTTAAAGCTTGGGTGTCTTGTTCTTTATTGTTTGTCTACATTACATATACATATGTTTAAAGCTTGGGTGTCTTGTTCTTTATTGTTTGTCCACATTACATATACATATGTTTAAAGCTTGGGTGTCTTGTTCTTTATTGTTTGTCCACATTACATATACATATGTTTAAAGCTTGGGTGTCTTGTTCTTTATTGTTTGTCTACATTACATATACATATGTTTAAAGCTTGGGTGTCTTGTTCTTTATTGTTTGTCCACATTACATATACATATGTTTAAAGCTTGGGTGTCTTGTTCTTTATTGTTTGTCTACATTACATATACATATGTTTAAAGCTTGGGTGTCTTGTTCTTTATTGTTTGTCCACATTACATATACATATGTTTAAAGCTTGGGTGTCTTGTTCTTTATTGTTTGTCTACATTACATATACATATGTTTAAAGCTTGGGTGTCTTGTTCTTTATTGTTTGTCCACATTACATATACATATGTTTAAAGCTTGGGTGTCTTGTTCTTTATTGTTTGTCCACATTACATATACATATGTTTAAAGCTTGGGTGTCTTGTTCTTTATTGTTCGTCCACATTACATATACATATGTTTAAAGCTTGGGTGTCTTGTTCTTTATTGTTTGTCTACATTACATATACATATGTTTAAAGCTTGGGTGTCTTGTTCTTTATTGTTTGTCTACATTACATATACATATGCTTAAAGCTTGGGTGTCTTGTTCTTTATTGTTTGTCCACATTACATATACATATGTTTAAAGCTTGGGTGTCTTGTTCTTTATTGTTTGTCCACATTACATATACATATGTTTAAAGCTTGGGTGTCTTGTTCTTTATTGTTTGTCCACATTACATATACATATGTTTAAAGCTTGGGTGTCTTGTTCTTTATTGTTTGTCCACATTACATATACATATGTTTAAAGCTTGGGTGTCTTGTTCTTTATTGTTTGTCCACATTACATATACATATGTTTAAAGCTTGGGTGTCTTGTTCTTTATTGTTTGTCTACATTACATATACATATGTTTAAAGCTTGGGTGTCTTGTACTTTATTGTTTGTCTACATTACATATACATATGTTTAAAGCTTGGGTGTCTTGTTCTTTATTGTTTGTCTACATTACATATACATATGTTTAAAGCTTGGGTGTCTTGTTCTTTATTGTTTGTCTACATTACATATACATATGTTTAAAGCTTGGGTGTCTTGTACTTTATTGTTTGTCTACATTACATATACATATGTTTAAAGCTTGGGTGTCTTGTTCTTTATTGTTTGTCTACATTACATATACATATGTTTAAAGCTTGGGTGTCTTGTTCTTTATTGTTTGTCTACATTACATATACATATGTTTAAAGCTTGGGTGTCTTGTTCTTTATTGTTTGTCTACATTACATATACATATGTTTAAAGCTTGGGTGTCTTGTTCTTTATTGTTTGTCCACATTACATATACATATGTTTAAAGCTTGGGTGTCTTGTTCTTTATTGTTTGTCTACATTACATATACATATGTTTAAAGCTTGGGTGTCTTGTTCTTTATTGTTTGTCTACATTACATATACATATGTTTAAAGCTTGGGTGTCTTGTTCTTTATTGTTTGTCCACATTACATATACATATGTTTAAAGCTTGGGTGTCTTGTTCTTTATTGTTTGTCTACATTACATATACATATGTTTAAAGCTTGGGTGTCTTGTTCTTTATTGTTTGTCTACATTACATATACATATGTTTAAAGCTTGGGTGTCTTGTTCTTTATTGTTTGTCCACATTACATATACATATGTTTAAAGCTTGGGTGTCTTGTTCTTTATTGTTTGTCTACATTACATATACATATGTTTAAAGCTTGGGTGTCTTGTACTTTATTGTTTGTCTACATTACATATACATATGTTTAAAGCTTGGGTGTCTTGTACTTTATTGTTTGTCTACATTACATATACATATGTTTAAAGCTTGGGTGTCTTGTTCTTTATTGTTTGTCCACATTACATATACATATGTTTAAAGCTTGGGTGTCTTGTTCTTTATTGTTTGTCCACATTACATATACATATGTTTAAAGCTTGGGTGTCTTGTTCTTTATTGTTTGTCTACATTACATATACATATGTTTAAAGCTTGGGTGTCTTGTTCTTTATTGTTTGTCTACATTACATATACATATGTTTAAAGCTTGGGTGTCTTGTTCTTTATTGTTTGTCTACATTACATATACATATGTTTAAAGCTTGGGTGTCTTGTTCTTTATTGTTTGTCTACATTACATATACATATTTTAAAGCTTGGGTGTCTTGTTCTTTATTGTTTGTCTACATTACATATACATATGTTTAAAGCTTGGGTGTCTTGTACTTTATTGTTTGTCTACATTACATATACATATGTTTAAAGCTTGGGTGTCTTGTTCTTTATTGTTTGTCTACATTACATATACATATGTTTAAAGCTTGGGTGTCTTGTTCTTTATTGTTTGTCTACATTACATATACATATGTTTAAAGCTTGGGTGTCTTGTTCTTTATTGTTTGTCCACATTACATATACATATGTTTAAAGCTTGGGTGTCTTGTTCTTTATTGTTTGTCCACATTACATATACATATGTTTAAAGCTTGGGTGTCTTGTTCTTTATTGTTTGTCTACATTACATATACATATGTTTAAAGCTTGGGTGTCTTGTTCTTTATTGTTTGTCCACATTACATATACATATGTTTAAAGCTTGGGTGTCTTGTTCTTTATTGTTTGTCTACATTACATATACATATGTTTAAAGCTTGGGTGTCTTGTTCTTTATTGTTTGTCTACATTACATATACATATGTTTAAAGCTTGGGTGTCTTGTTCTTTATTGTTTGTCCACATTACATATACATATGTTTAAAGCTTGGGTGTCTTGTTCTTTATTGTTTGTCTACATTACATATACATATGTTTAAAGCTTGGGTGTCTTGTTCTTTATTGTTTGTCTACATTACATATACATATGTTTAAAGCTTGGGTGTCTTGTTCTTTATTGTTTGTCCACATTACATATACATATGTTTAAAGCTTGGGTGTCTTGTACTTTATTGTTTGTCTACATTACATATACATATGTTTAAAGCTTGGGTGTCTTGTTCTTTATTGTTTGTCCACATTACATATACATATGTTTAAAGCTTGGGTGTCTTGTTCTTTATTGTTTGTCCACATTACATATACATATGTTTAAAGCTTGGGTGTCTTGTTCTTTATTGTTTGTCTACATTACATATACATATGTTTAAAGCTTGGGTGTCTTGTTCTTTATTGTTTGTCCACATTACATATACATATGTTTAAAGCTTGGGTGTCTTGTTCTTTATTGTTTGTCCACATTACATATACATATGCTTAAAGCTTGGGTGTCTTGTTCTTTATTGTTTGTCCACATTACATATACATATGTTTAAAGCTTGGGTGTCTTGTTCTTTATTGTTTGTCTACATTACATATACATATGTTTAAAGCTTGGGTGTCTTGTTCTTTATTGTTTGTCTACATTACATATACATATGTTTAAAGCTTGGGTGTCTTGTTCTTTATTGTTTGTCCACATTACATATACATATGTTTAAAGCTTGGGTGTCTTGTTCTTTATTGTTTGTCCACATTACATATACATATGTTTAAAGCTTGGGTGTCTTGTTCTTTATTATTTGTCTACATTACATATACATATGTTTAAAGCTTGGGTGTCTTGTTCTTTATTGTTTGTCTACATTACATATACATATGTTTAAAGCTTGGGTGTCTTGTTCTTTATTGTTTGTCCACATTACATATACATATGTTTAAAGCTTGGGTGTCTTGTTCTTTATTGTTTGTCCACATTACATATACATATGTTTAAAGCTTGGGTGTCTTGTTCTTTATTGTTTGTCTACATTACATATACATATGTTTAAAGCTTGGGTGTCTTGTTCTTTATTGTTTGTCCACATTACATATACATATGTTTAAAGCTTGGGTGTCTTGTTCTTTATTGTTTGTCCACATTACATATACATATGTTTAAAGCTTGGGTGTCTTGTTCTTTATTGTTTGTCCACATTACATATACATATGTTTAAAGCTTGGGTGTCTTGTTCTTTATTGTTTGTCCACATTACATATACATATGTTTAAAGCTTGGGTGTCTTGTTCTTTATTGTTTGTCCACATTACATATACATATGTTTAAAGCTTGGGTGTCTTGTTCTTTATTGTTTGTCCACATTACATATACATATGTTTAAAGCTTGGGTGTCTTGTTCTTTATTGTTTGTCCACATTACATATACATATGTTTAAAGCTTGGGTGTCTTGTTCTTTATTGTTTGTCCACATTACATATACATATGTTTAAAGCTTGGGTGTCTTGTTCTTTATTGTTTGTCCACATTACATATACATATGTTTAAAGCTTGGGTGTCTTGTTCTTTATTGTTTGTCTACATTACATATACATATGTTTAAAGCTTGGGTGTCTTGTTCTTTATTGTTTGTCCACATTACATATACATATGTTTAAAGCTTGGGTGTCTTGTTCTTTATTGTTTGTCCACATTACATATACATATGTTTAAAGCTTGGGTGTCTTGTTCTTTATTGTTTGTCTACATTACATATACATATGTTTAAAGCTTGGGTGTCTTGTTCTTTATTGTTTGTCTACATTACATATACATATGTTTAAAGCTTGGGTGTCTTGTTCTTTATTGTTTGTCCACATTACATATAGATATGTTTAAAGCTTGGGTGTCTTGTTCTTTATTGTTTGTCCACATTACATATAGATATGCTTAAAGCTTGGGTGTCTTGTTCTTTATTGTTTGTCTACATTACATATACATATGTTTAAAGCTTGGGTGTCTTGTTCTTTATTGTTTGTCCACATTACATATACATATGTTTAAAGCTTGGGTGTCTTGTTCTTTATTGTTTGTCTACATTACATATACATATGTTTAAAGCTTGGGTGTCTTGTTCTTTATTGTTTGTCTACATTACATATACATATGTTTAAAGCTTGGATGTCTTGTTCTTTATTGTTTGTCCACATTACATATACATATGTTTAAAGCTTGGGTGTCTTGTTCTTTATTGTTTGTCCACATTACATATACATATGTTTAAAGCTTGGGTGTCTTGTTCTTTATTGTTTGTCCACATTACATATACATATGTTTAAAGCTTGGATGTCTTGTTCTTTATTGTTTGTCCACATTACATATACATATGTTTAAAGCTTGGGTGTCTTGTTCTTTATTGTTTGTCCACATTACATATACATATGTTTAAAGCTTGGGTGTCTTGTTCTTTATTGTTTGTCTACATTACATATACATATGTTTAAAGCTTGGGTGTCTTGTTCTTTATTGTTTGTCCACATTACATATACATATGTTTAAAGCTTGGGTGTCTTGTTCTTTATTGTTTGTCTACATTACATATACATATGTTTAAAGCTTGGGTGTCTTGTTCTTTATTGTTTGTCTACATTACATATACATATGTTTAAAGCTTGGGTGTCTTGTTCTTTATTGTTTGTCCACATTACATATACATATGTTTAAAGCTTGGGTGTCTTGTTCTTTATTGTTTGTCTACATTACATATACATATGTTTAAAGCTTGGGTGTCTTGTTCTTTATTGTTTGTCTACATTACATATACATATGTTTAAAGCTTGGGTGTCTTGTTCTTTATTGTTTGTCTACATTACATATACATATGTTTAAAGCTTGGGTGTCTTGTTCTTTATTGTTTGTCTACATTACATATACATATGTTTAAAGCTTGGGTGTCTTGTTCTTTATTGTTTGTCTACATTACATATACATATGTTTAAAGCTTGGGTGTCTTGTTCTTTATTGTTTGTCCACATTACATATACATATGTTTAAAGCTTGGGTGTCTTGTTCTTTATTGTTTGTCCACATTACATATACATATGTTTAAAGCTTGGGTGTCTTGTTCTTTATTGTTTGTCCACATTACATATACATATGTTTAAAGCTTGGGTGTCTTGTTCTTTATTGTTTGTCCACATTACATATACATATGTTTAAAGCTTGGGTGTCTTGTTCTTTATTGTTTGTCCACATTACATATACATATGTTTAAAGCTTGGGTGTCTTGTTCTTTATTGTTTGTCCACATTACATATACATATGTTTAAAGCTTGGGTGTCTTGTTCTTTATTGTTTGTCTACATTACATATACATATGTTTAAAGCTTGGGTGTCTTGTTCTTTATTGTTTGTCTACATTACATATACATATGTTTAAAGCTTGGGTGTCTTGTTCTTTATTGTTTGTCCACATTACATATAGATATGTTTAAAGCTTGGGTGTCTTGTTCTTTATTGTTTGTCCACATTACATATAGATATGTTTAAAGCTTGGGTGTCTTGTTCTTTATTGTTTGTCTACATTACATATACATATGTTTAAAGCTTGGGTGTCTTGTTCTTTATTGTTTGTCCACATTACATATACATATGTTTAAAGCTTGGGTGTCTTGTTCTTTATTGTTTGTCTACATTACATATACATATGTTTAAAGCTTGGGTGTCTTGTTCTTTATTGTTTGTCTACATTACATATACATATGTTTAAAGCTTGGGTGTCTTGTTCTTTATTGTTTGTCTACATTACATATACATATGTTTAAAGCTTGGGTGTCTTGTTCTTTATTGTTTGTCTACATTACATATACATATGTTTAAAGCTTGGGTGTCTTGTACTTTATTGTTTGTCTACATTACATAGACATATGTTTAAAGCTTGGGTGTCTTGTTCTTTATTGTTTGTCTACATTACATATACATATGTTTAAAGCTTGGGTGTCTTGTTCTTTATTGTTTGTCTACATTACATATACATATGTTTAAAGCTTGGGTGTCTTGTTCTTTATTGTTTGTCTACATTACATATACATATGTTTAAAGCTTGGGTGTCTTGTTCTTTATTGTTTGTCCACATTACATATACATATGTTTAAAGCTTGGGTGTCTTGTTCTTTATTGTTTGTCTACATTACATATACATATGTTTAAAGCTTGGGTGTCTTGTTCTTTATTGTTTGTCTACATTACATATACATATGTTTAAAGCTTGGGTGTCTTGTTCTTTATTGTTTGTCCACATTACATATACATATGTTTAAAGCTTGGGTGTCTTGTTCTTTATTGTTTGTCCACATTACATATACATATGTTTAAAGCTTGGGTGTCTTGTTCTTTATTGTTTGTCTACATTACATATACATATGTTTAAAGCTTGGGTGTCTTGTTCTTTATTGTTTGTCTACATTACATATACATATGTTTAAAGCTTGGGTGTCTTGTACTTTATTGTTTGTCTACATTACATATACATATGTTTAAAGCTTGGGTGTCTTGTTCTTTACTACATTATTGTTTGTTTTAAAAGTACTTATTATAGATTTTCTTATATTTACTGGTTTGTCAACAAATTTTCTTAGGTGGCCATGCTTGATTGAACATTTGGATCAAAATTTATTTACTGCTATGTATTGTCTAAATATAGGAACTTCTATATCTAGATCATGAGACTAAGACCTTTATAACATGTTTTATTTATATATACAGTAAAACTTGTTTTGTGTGACCTTCCAAGGAAACAGTGAAATATGGTCACATAAGGCAAGTGGTTGTTTAATTGATATGAAATGCACTGTGAAGGGAAATAAAAATTAAGGTCACATAATGCAAGTCGTTGCTTAATAGAGGTGGTCACTAAAGCAGGTTTGACTGTATTTATATATATACAGTGGTCCAACAGGTTATTAAAGTCAGGAACTTTGACTTATGTTATTGGTGGCTGTTTTTTTCATTTGTATATTGTTGGACATTTTTGTTTATGTTACAGCCTGTTTAACAATACACAGAGAAAATACTTGTTTTTAAATATGAGAAATTATCAAGAAACATTACAGCCAACTTTGTTGTTAAATGGTTCATTGGTTTCAGGGAAGAATAAAATTTAAATAATTTCCCAAAGGGTCTTACATTTTTTTTGTATGTTAAATTTGTCTTGTGGAGGAAGCCATCTTTAATTTCTGATCTAGACCCAAAAAAAATAAGCAAGGGACTATACAATAATTATTCATGTATATTTATTTGGTATTCAATCAAGTTCTAAGTTTGGGAAAACATATCTATTTGTTTTCCTATAAGGCCTTTTGCTAAAATTTTGTCCTGACATGGCAGTACATTTTTTGTAATCTCAAATTTCCAATTCACACAAAAAAAAAACCCAGATATTTAGTAGAGCACCATCCAAGAAACATTCCAGCCAATATTGCTTTCATTAAAGAATTATTTCAAAATATTTTTTTCATAGGGTCAAATGTATAATTGTCCTGCTGTGACGGACATCTTGTGTTTGCGATTCACATGAAAATGTAGGGGATCATCCATGCATAGTTTGGGTTCAATCATTTATTAGTTTCCAAGAAAAGGCCATTCATTTTCCAATAGGGTCATACACTTTGTACGTTAAAAACTAAGATCTGCTGTGGCAGCCATCTTGGAATTCTGATCCACAGTTTGGATTCAATTATATTTGTAGTTTCTAAGAAAAAAGCTTTTATTCATTTTGACATAGGGTTCTATCTTAAAACTAAATCCTGCAATGGCAGCCATATTGGGTGACCAATCAACACAAAAGTAACAAAACTTGGGAAGTATATCTAGCAAGGATGATCCAAACCATATTTGGTTTAAATTAATTATGCAGTTTTTAGAAGATCTTTGAAATATATCCAATCAGGTCATTTGTAATGAACATTTCAACCAAGTTTGGCTTCAATCCCTTCAATATGAAAAGATTACAGATGCCAAATGATGGAAATGGTTCACATGACCCTTAGGGTCAGCTGAGATAGAAAAAATACTGATCAAGATTACCTAGTATACATACTATAAACATGTAGTAGTTAGTATCATTACAAGATTCATCTGTAGACAAGAGCTACATGTACAGTGTATATACAGTCAAACCTGTCTAAACCAAACCCCTTTGGGACTGAAGAATTTGTCCAGTTTACACAGATTCAAATTACAAAGACATTTAGTAGATGGGACTGTAAAGTCTGGTTTAGGCAGGTTTTCGGTTATCTCAGGATTCAGTATATGGGACTGTAAAGTCTGTCTGGTTTAAGCAGGTTTTCGGTTATCTCAGTGTTCAGTATATAGGACTGTAAAGTCTGTCTGGTTTAGGCAGGTTATCTCAGGGTTTCAGTTTTGACAGGTTTCACTGTATCTGTAAGAGTTTACTTCTGTATATTATTTCTTCTACACAATGACAACTAAACACTTGATATAAATTAGAAACTTTCCTTATTTGGATCTTAGACATTTTATTGATAAAGCCAATTAAAAGGACCAGACAAGGAAGCTAGCTCTTGGCGACTACAATAACTATCTTTTTCAATGACCTTTATTACCATTTTTTAATGTTACCGGTAAATACTTATTATCAAAGAAGCCACATTAGAATGTCATTGTTTAGAAATACGTCACAGATTATATTTGTCTAATATTGTTCAGAGACCATATCAAGAAATAAAGAAGAAAAAAATGATGACAAGTTTCAAATATTGCCAGTTATTTGTTTGACGATGGCCACTGGAATCTACCTTGTGAGCATTTAATATTATAACTACAGCGATGATTGGAGTACAACAACAGTTAGGACCCTTACACCTTGTTTGTAGAGATGTCACATGTAAATCAATAAACACCACACACTATACCAGTGTGTATAGATTTAAAGCTCAGATATTGATTTTTAGCTTTAGAATATGTGTTACCATCTTTTTTAAACATCAAGGAATTATAACCATTAACAAACCATGAAATCAAGTATATATTGTTACTTTGTAGTTTAGGGAGAGTGTCAACAATAATCTACATTAAAGGGGTGTAACTCATACAAAATCAACTATTAATTTTCCTTAATTGGATATTTAGAATACACATATTGGACAAATGCTGGATCTAATGTCCTAATATTTAACCTTGCATTATCATAATATGATGTGATATGGTTCAGTGTAATCCATCAATATTCTAGATCTCCTATAAACAAACAAGAGGCTCCAGGGAACTTCTGACTAAAACAAAAATAGTGACTGGACACTCCACATGGTTGTCATGTTTCAATACAAAAATAGATCAACATATATACTACATAATCTCTATATGCACATTTTAAGCTGATAATTGTATTATAATATGTTCAGATATGCACCAAAAAACTGTTCAAAAAATCTGAAGTGTTCATATTACACAAAATTTCTACAATTTCATGTCGAATACAATAACATTTATGATCCTTTAAAACACTATATTTTGATTTTTTTCCATTTCAGCCTAAGTAAAATTAGGACCTGCAGGGTTCAGACCCCTATACCATTGAGCCTTCATTTCTAAGAACTTGAACCTGCATTTCTGTTATGCTTTCCTAATAATACAGCCTACACATCTATGATAAACTTTGGACTTTCCAGGTTTCTACCCCATAATCTCTGGTGCTTTTATTTGTACAACATTAAATCTCCATTTTACAGGGATATTTCATGCAAAACACAATTACATTTCCCTTCCTGGTGCTTGAGAATACAATTGATTAATTCAATTTCATTGCAGCCTACATTTGTATGTAAACATTTGGACCCTCAGTGATCCTGGAGTCTTAATTTGTAAAAGATTGAATCTGTGTGGAGAAACAATAACATTTTTTGAGTGAAAAACGAGGGAAATCTAGTCTTGAGATTGTTATTGTTTGCAAATACTATTCCCAACATGATACACTTGTGAACATATATGTAGTTGTATCTGTAATTACATCAAATTTGGACAAAAACAATGTCTCCCCCAGAAAGAGTGAGCCATATTAAACAGTACTTTTTGTTAGCCATGTTTGCTGTTTTCGTCAGCTGTTTGACTTGACTGGGACACAAACCCAGATCTACCACACTTGAGGTGAGCAAGCTAATCATTACATCAACAATGCATTTACCATGATTACGTCATGTGACATGCTATGACCCCCACTGAGACCAGGTTATTGTGGGATATGCTTAAAACATATTCATGTGATAGAATCCCATAGTGATAAAAGAATAGCATGTGACATGTTTACACCAGACATAAATGACTATTCATGTACTGATTGGAATCAATCAAGTTTCTAGTTCTGAGAAAATTTTCTTTTAATTTTCCCATAGGATTCTGTTAAAATTTGTGCTATGGTGGTGGCCATATTGGATTTCTTATCTGCACAAAAAACCATACATTTAGTGCAGTCACATTCATGCTAAGCTTGCTATAAACTAATTTATTAGGGGTTTCAGATAAGAATAATTTTAAAGTATTTTTCCCATGTAGGATTCTATGTTAAAATTTGTGTTGCGGTGGTTGGTGGCCATCTTGAATTTCTTATCTACACAAAAATACATACATCTAGTGCAGTAGCATTTATGCTAAGCATGCTATAAAATAGCTTAGTAGAGGATTCAGATAAGAATAATTAATAAGTATTTTTCCAATAGGGTTCTATATTAAATTTATCCTGCGATGAACAGAAACACCTAATTTTTGCACACTTGCAACTCTTGTTTGAAAACAGGTGGGGCTACAATACCCAAAATCAATACCAACCTATATTTTGTGCCAAAGATCTTTGAGTTCAAACTCAGAAGGATCAGTCTCAACTAGATCTAAAAGTTATCTCACGGTGGATATGAGGATGGCAAGGGTCTATAAACATTATATAAACGTATAAAAAATAGCAAAATCAAAATTCTAATCTATCGCGGAATTCCCAATTAATATGTGGGAGTTGCATGTAAGAGTTTTTGTAACACAGAGACGATAGACAGGACGGAAAAACAATGTCCCCCCCTTAAAAAAATAAAAACAAGATATGATTATAATCTAACGATTATGAAGTCTCCCAAATCAGCCACTGACAACAGGTTTAAATGAACACTTTGCATTGTGACAAATTCTGAGCAAGAAAATATAAGTAGACAGCAAACCAACAGCAGACAAAATGTCCGTAAATAAATCAAAAGCTACCTTTGAAATCGAACAATGTTAAATTTTTGCGGTACTGTGGTGGCCATTTTGAAAATGAAGACTGGTAGAAATTGTTCGATGTCAGGAGTCAATTCAGGACATCATAATCTACCTACATATGAAATTTCGTTGAAATTGAACAATGTTGAATTTGTGCGGTATTGTGGTGGCCATTTTGAAAATGGTGACCGGTACAAATTTTTCAATATCGGGAATTAATTCGGGACATCATTATCTACCCACATATCAAATTTTGATGATATTGGACAATGTTGAATTTTTACCGCCCATATTGATGCCGTGTTTTGGCAGCCATTTTGAAAATTTTGACAACACAGAATTGCTCCTCTAGTGGTGACCTATCAATATGTCAAATTTTATGTCTGTATCATTATCCATTTAGAAGTTATCAACATTAATGTACGAAATTTCAAGTTTCCCATAGGATTCTATAGTAACCCTCACCCCCTTTGAACCCCTAAAAATATGGCTTTGACCCCCTTTACCACAAATCTGAAAAATTTAGGATCAACGAGAAACATGTATCAATAACTCCACCAAGTTTCATGAAATTCTGTCCAGTAGATTCTGAGATCTGCCACGGACACGTTCATGTCGCGCGGAAAGAAAGAATAATAATAATAAAAAAAAATAATAATAATAATAATAAGAAACGGAGCAAAAACATTGTTTGGGAGACTTAATAAAGAGAGTAGTTTGAGGATCACTCATGCAACAATTATGATGAGTTGGGTTTCAATTGATCTAGTGATTAAAGATTGAAATGTAATCAGCTAACAGAAACAGATGACACAGATGAAGATGTACACTGACAATACTCCACATTGACCTAAGTAATGACAATGAACTTCAAGTCGGATATGTAATTACTAAAGTCTATACTTCTGTAAACCAAAAGATATCTTTCGTAAAATGCTATTACAGTGCATTTGCTAAAATATTAACACTAATTAACAAGTCTATACTTCTGTGAACCAAAAGACATCTTCCTAAAATAATATATGCTAAAAAATAAACACCAATGCCATCACTATAAATCGGATTTGACGTACATGTTTAATACTTCCTGCCTTTTTGTTTGTTTTTCAGAAGTTAATAACAAGAATAGCAGTTCCCTTTGCAAAAAAACTTGATAACTGTTTGGAGCTGTTAAATACAATGTCTAATGAAGATTTTTAACGACATGTGCAGATCTACAATGCACTAGATGTTTAAATAACTTAATAAACTTATCAAAAGATAATGACACTACAGACAACAATCAGACGGAACTCTGGTGCAGTTATCACCCAATGTAAAAGTCTTAGGTCAATAGCGAAAGATCACAGATCTCAGACCATCTAACTATTACACCATGGGCAAGATCCTCCAGGGAGCAATCTAACCATTACATCTTGGGCAAGATCCTACAGGGAGCAATCTAACCATTACACCATGGGCAAGATCCTCCAGGGGAGCAATCTAACCATTACACAATGGGCAAGATCCTCCAGGGGAGCAATCTAACCATTACACCATGGGCAAGATCCTCCTGGGGAGCAATCTAACCATTACATCATGGGCAAGATCCTCCATGGAGTAATCTAACCATTACACCATGGGCAAGATCCTACAAGGGAGCAATATAACCATTACACAATGGGCAAGATCCTCCAGGGGAGTAATCTAACCATTACATCATGGGCAAGATCCTCCAGGGGAGCAATATAACCATTACACAATGGGCAAGATCCTCCTGGGGAGCAATCTAACCATTACATCATGGGCAAGATCCTCCAAGGGAGAAATCTAACCATTACATCATGGGCAAGATCCTCCATGGGAACAATCTAACCATTACACCATGAGCAAGATCCTCCAGGGGAGCAATCTAACCATTACATCATGGGCAAGATCCTCCAGGGGAGCAATATAACCATTACACAATGGGCAAGATCCTCCAGTGGAGCAATCCAACCATTACATCATGGGCAAGATCTTCCAGGGGAGCAATCTAACCATTACACCATGGGCAAGATCCTCCTGGGGAGCAATCTAACCATTACATCATGGGCAAGATCCTCCAGGGAGTAATCTAACCATTACACCATGGGTAAGATCCTACAGGGGATTAATATAACCATTACACAATGGACAAGATCCTCCAGGGGAGCAATCTAACCATTATATCATGGGCAAGATCCTCCAGGGTAGCAATATAACCATTACACAATGGGCAAGATCCTCCAGGGGAGCAATCCAACCATTACATCATGGGCAAGATCCTCCAGGGGAGCAATATAACCATTACACAATGGGCAAGATCCTCCAGGGGAGCAATCTAACCATTACATCATGGGCAAGATCCTCCAAGGGAGAAATCTAACCATTACATCATGGGCAAGATCCTCCAGGGGAGCAATCTAACCATTACATCATGGGCAAGATCCTCCAGGGAGTAATCTAACCATTACACAATGGGCAAGATCCTACAGGGGAGCAATATAACCATTACACAATGGGCAAGATCCTCCAGGGGAGCAATCTAACCATTACACAATGGGCAAGATCCTCCAGGGGAGCAATCTAACCATTACATCATGGGAAAGATCCTCCATGGGAGCAATCTAACCATTACACCATGGGCAACATCCTCCTGGGGAGCAATCTAACCATTACATCATGGGGAAGATCCTCTAGGGAGTAATCTAATCATTACACCATGGGCAAGATCCTACAGGGGAGCAATATAACCATTACACAATGGGCAAGATCCTCCAGGGGAACAATCTAACCATTACATCATGGGCAAGATCCTCCAGGGAGCAATCTAACTATTACACCATGAGCAAGATCCTCCAGGGGAGCAATTTAACTATTACACCATGGGTAAGATCCTCCAGGGGAGCAATCTAACCATTACACCATGGGAAAGATCCTCCAGGAGCAAATTAACCATTACACCATAGGCAAGATCCTCCAGGGAGCAATTTAACCATTACTCCATGGGCAAGATCCTCCATGGGAGCAATCTAACCATTACACCATGAGCAAGATCCTCCAGGAGATAAATCTAACCATTGCATCATGAGCAAAATCCTCCAGGGGAGCCATCTAACCATTCCACCATGGGTCAGAAAATCCAGGGAACAATCTAACCATTACACCATGGGAAAGATCCCTCCAGGGGAACTATCTAACCATTACACCATGGGCAAGATCCTCCAGGACAGGAATCTAACCACTACACCATGGGCAAGATCCTACAGGGGAGCAATCTAACCATTACACCATGGGTAAGATCCTACAGGGAGCAATCTAATCACTGCATCATGGGCAAGATCATCCAGGGAACATTCTAACCATTACACCATGGGCAAGATCCTCCAGGGAGCAATATAACCATTACATCATGACAAAATCTTCCAGGAAGCAATCTAACCATTACACCATGGGCAAGATCCTACAGGGAGAAATCTAACCATTACATCATGGCAAAATCTTCCAGGAAGCAATATAACCATTACACAATGGGCAAGATCCTCCAGGGGAGCAATCTAACCATTACACCATGGGCAAGATCCTCCTGGGGAGCAATCTAACCATTACATCATGGGCAAGATCCTCCAGGGAGTAATCTAACCATTACACCATGGGCAAGATCCTACAAGGGAGCAATATAACCATTACACAATGGGCAAGATCCTCCAGGGAAGCAATCTAACCATTACATCATGGGCAAGATCCTCCAGGGGAGCAATATAACCATTACATCATGGGCAAGATCCTCCAGTGGAGCAATCAAACCATTACATCATGGGCAAGATCCTCCAGGGGAGCAATCTAACCATTACATCATGGGCAAGATCCTCCAGGGAGTAATCTAACCATTACACCATGGGCAAGATCCTACAGGGGATTAATATAACCATTACACAATGGACAAGATCCTCCAGGGGAGCAATCCAACCATTACCTCATGGGCAAGACCCTCCAGGGGAGCAATATAACCATTACACAATGGGCAAGATTCTCCTGGGGAGCAATCTAACCACTACAACATGGGCAAGATCCTACAGGGAGCAATCTAACTATTCCACCATGGGCAAGATCATCCAGTGAACAATCTAACCATTACATCATGGGCAAGATCCTCCAGGAAGCAATCCAACTATTATACCATGAGCAAGATCCTCCATGGGAGCAATTTAACTATTACACCATGGGTAAGATCCTATAGGGGAGCAATCTAACCATCACACCATGGGAAAGATCCTCCAGGAGCAAATTAACCATTACACCATAGGCAAGATCCTCCAGGGAGCAATTTAACCATTACACCATGGGCAAGACCCTCCATGGGAGCAATCTAACCATTACACCATGAGCAAAATCCTCCATGGGATAAATCTAACCATTGGATCATGAGCAAAATCCTCCTGGGGAGCCATCAAACCATTCCACCATGGGCCAGATCATCCAGGGAACAATCTAACCATTACACCATGGGAAAGATCCCTCAAGAGGATCTATCTAACCATTACACCATGGGCAAGATCCTCCAGGAGAGCTATCTAACCACTACACCATGGGCCAGATCCTACAGGGGAAAAATCTAACCATTACACCATGGGCAAGGTCCTACAGGGAGAAATCTAACCATTGCTTCATGGGCAAGATCATCCAGGAAACAATCTAACCATTACACGATGGGCAATATCCTCCAAGGGAGCAATATAACCATTACATCATGGGTAAGATCCTCCAGGGAGCAATCTAACCATTACAACATGGGCAAGATCCTCCAGAATAGCAATCTAACCATTACATCATGGGCAAGATCCTCCAGGGGAGCAATCTAACCACTACAACATGGGCAAGATCCTACAGGGAGCAATCTAACCATTACACCATGGGCAAGATCATCCAGTGAACAAACTAACCATTACACCATGGGCAAGATCCTCCAGGGGAACAATCTAACCATTACATCATGGGCAAGATCCTCCAGGGGAGAAATTTTACTATTACACCATGGGCAAGATCCTCCAGGGGAGCAATCTAACCATTACACCATGGGAAAGATCCTCCAGGGGCAAATTAACCATTACACCATAGGCAAGATCCTCCAGGGAGCAATTTAACCATTACTCCATGGTCAAGATCCTCCATGGGAGCAATCTAACCATTACACCATGAGCAAGATCCTCCAGGGGATAAATCTAACCATTGCATCATGAGCAAAATCCTCCAGGGGAGCCATCTAACCATTCCACCATGGGCCAGACCATCCAGGGAACAATCTAACCATTACACCATGGGAAAGATCCCTCCAGGGGAGCAATCTAACCACTACACCATGGGCAAGATCCTCCAGGAGAGGAATCTAACCACTACACCATGGGCAAGATCCTACAGGGGAGCAATCTAACCATTACACCATGGGCAAAATCCTACAGGGAGCAATCTAACCATTGCATCATGGGCAAGATCATACAGGGAACAATCTAACCATTACACCATGGGCAAGATCCTCCAGGGGAGCAATCTTAACTATTATACAATGGGCAAGATCCTCCAGGGGAGCAATCTAGCCATTACACCATGGGCAAGATCCTACAGGGAGCAATCTAACCATTGCATCATGGGCAAGATCATCCAGGGAACATTCTAACCATTACACCATGGGTAAGATCCTCTAGGGAAGCAATCTAACCATTACACCATGGGCAAGATCCTACAGGGAGCAATCTAACCATTGCATCATGGTCAAGAACATCCAAGGAACAATCTAACCATTACACCATGGGCAAGATCCTCCAGGGAGCAATATAACCATTACATCATGGCAAAATCTTCCAGGGAGCAATATAACCATTACTCCATGGGCAAAATCTTCCAGGGGAGCAATCTAACCATTACACCATGGGCAAGATCCTACAGGGAGAAATCTAACCATTACATCATGGGCACAATCCTCCAGGGAGCAATCTAACCATTACACCATGGGCAAAATCATCCAGGGTAGCAATCTAACCATTACATCATGGGCAAGATCCTCCAGGGAGTAATCTAACCATTACACCATGGGCAAGATCCTCCAGTGGAACAATCTAACCATTACATCATGGGTAAGATCCTCCAGGGAGCAATCTAACCATTACATCATGACAAAATCTTCCAGGGAGCAATATAACCATTACACCATGGGCAAAATCTTCCAGGGGAGCAATCTAACCATTACACCATGGGCAAGATCCTACAGGGAGAAATCTAACCATTACATCATGGGCACAATCCTCCAGGGAGCAATCTAACCATTACACCATGGGCAAAATCATCCAGGGTAGCAATCTAACCATTACATCATGGGCAAGATCCTCCAGGGAGTAATCTAACCATTACACCATGGGCAAGATCCTCCAGGGGAACAATCTAACTATTACACCATGGATAAGATCCTCCATGGGAGCAATCTAACCATTACACCATGTGCAAGATCCTCCAGGGGAGTATCTAACCATTACACCATGAGCAAGATCTTCCAGGAGAGCAATCGAACCACTACAACATGGGCAAGATCCTCCAGGGGAGCAATCTAACCATTACACCATGGGCAAGATCCTCCAGGGAAGTTTTCTAACCATTACATCATTGGCAAGATCCTCCAGGGAACAATCTAACAACTACACCATGGGTAAGATCCTCCTGTGAGCAATCTAATCATTACACCATGGGTAAGATCCTCAAGGGGAGCAATCTAACCATTGCATCATGGGCAAGATCCCTCCAGGGGAGCAATCTAACCATTGCATCATGGGTAAGATCATCCAGGGAACAATCTAACCATTACACCATGGGCCAGATCCTCTGCGGAGCAATCTAACTATTACACCATGGGCAATATCCTACAGGGAGCAATCTAACCATTACATCATGTGCAAGATCCTCCAGGGAGCAACCTAATTATTACACCTTGGGCAGGATCCTCTAGGGGAGCAATCTAACCATTACATCATGAACATGACCCTCCTGTGAGCAACCTAACCATTGCATCATGGGCAATATCCTCCAAGGGAACAATCTAACCATTACACGATGGGCAATATCCTCCAAGGGAGCAATATAACCATTACATCATGGGTAAGATCCTCTAGGGAGCAATCTAACCATTACAACATGGGAAAGATCCTCCAGGATAGCAATCTAACCATTACATCATGGGCAAGATCCTACAGGGAGCAATCTAACCATTACACCATGGGCAAGATCATCCAGTGAACAAACTAACCATTACACCATGGGCAAGATCCTCCAGGGGAACAATCTAACCATTACATCATGGGCAAGATCCTCAAGGGAGCAATCTAACTATTACACCATGAGCAAGATCCTCCAGGGGAGAAATTTAACTATTACACCATGGGTAAGATCCTCCAGGGTAGCAATCTAACCATTACACCATGGGAAAGATCTTCCAAGGGCAAATTAACCATTACACCATAGGCAAGATCCTCCAGGGAGCAATTTAACCATTACACCATGAGCAAGATCCTCCAGGGGATAAATCTAACCATTGCATCATGAGCAAAATCCTCCAGGGGAGCCATCTAACCATTCCACCATGGGCCAGACCATCCAGGGAACAATCTAACCATTACACCATGGGAAAGATCCCTCCAGGGGAGCTATCTAACCATTACACCATGGGCAAGATCATCCAGGAGAGGAATCTAACCACTACACCATGGGCAAGATCCTACAGGGGAGCAATCTAACCATTACACCATGGGCAAGATCCTCCAGAGGAGCAATCTTAACTATTATACAATGGGCAAGATCCTCCAGGGGAGCAATCTAACCATTACACCATGGGCAAGATCCTACAGGGAGCAATCTAATCATTGCATCATGGGCAAGATCATCCAGGGAACATTCTAACCATTACACCATGGGCAGATCCTCTGGGGAAGCAATCTAACCATTACACCATGGGCAAGATCCTACAGGGAGCAATCTAACCATTGCATCATGGTCAAGAACATCCAAGGAACAATCTAACCATTACACCATGGGCAAGATCCTCCAGGGGAGCAATATAACCATACCATCATGGCAAAATCTTCCAGGAAGCAATATAACCATTACACCATGGGCAAGATCTTCCAGGGGAGCAATCTAACCATTACACCATGGGCAAGATCCTACAGGGAGAAATCTAACCATTACATCATGGGCACAATCCTCCAGGGAGCAATCTAACCATTACACCATGGGCAAAATCATCCAGGGAGTAATCTAACCATTACACCATGGGCAAGATCCTCCAGGGGAACAATCCAACCATTACATCATGGGTAAGATCCTCCAGGGAGCAATCTAACTATTACACCATGGATAAGATCCTCCATGGGAGCAATCTAACCATTACACCATGTGCAAGATCCTCCAGGGGAGTATCTAACCATTACATCATGGGCAAGATCCTCCAGGGGAGGAATCTAACCATTACACCATGGGCAAGATCTTCCAGGAGAGCAATCTAACCACTACAACATGGGCAAGATCCTCCAGGGGAGCAATCTAACCATTACACCATGGGCAAGATCCTCCAGGGGAGTAATCTAACCATTACATCATTGGCAAGATCCTCCAGGGAACAATCTAATCACTACACCATGGGTAAGATCCTCCTGTGAGCAATCTAATCATTACACCATGGGTAAGATCCTCAAGGGGAGCAATCTAACCATTGCATCATGGGCAAGATCCCTCCAGGGGAGCAATCTAACCATTGCATCATGGGTAAGATCATCCAGGGAACAATCTAACCATTACACCATGGGCAAGATCCTCTGCGGAGCAATCTAACTATTACACCATGGGCAATATCCTACAGGGAGCAATCTAACCATTACATCATGTGCAAGATCCTCCAGGGAGCAACCTAATTATTACACCTTGGGCAGGATCCTCTAGGGGAGCAATCTAACCATTACATCATGAACATGACCCTCCTGTGAGCAACCTAACCATTGCATCATGGGCAAGATCCTCTAGGGAGCAATCTAACCATCACATCATTAGCAAGATCCTCCTGGGGAGCAATCTAACCATTACATCATGGGCAAGATCCTCCAAGGGAGCAATCTAACCATTACATCATGGGCAAGATCCTCCAGGGGAGCAATCTAACCATTACATCATGGGCAATATCCTCCAGGGGAGCAATCTACCCATTACAGCATGGGCAAGATCCTCCAGGGGAGCAATCTAACCATTGCATCATGGGCAAGATCCACCCAGGGGAGCTATCCAACCATTGCATCATGGGTAAGATCATCTAGGGAACAATCTAACCATTACACCATTGGCAAGATCCTCTAGGGAGGTAATCTAACCATTACACCATGTACAAGATTCTCCAGGGGAGCAATCTAACTATTATACCATGGGCAAGATCCTCCAGCAGTGTACGAAATTATTCTGGACTGCAGGTCCGCGTCCAGTCGAACTTGCCGACCCGAATGACTCTAAAGACAAACAAAACAAGATGAACTGTGAGCTAATGCTCACCTATGATACCCCCACTCTTTGGCAAACAGGAAGTAGGAATCTGATGGGTCCAAAAACACTTCCCCCGATATGGGTACCTATATGAAGCTTGTGACCAAATATCAGATCTTTGCCATCAATAGTTGCTGAGAAAAATGTGACGAAAAATGTGCATATATGTTCAATGTGTATAGAAACCAACTAAGTCGGCAAACAAGAAGTAGAAATGTGACGGGTCCAAAAATGCTTCCCACAATATCGCATACCTATATGAAGCTTGTGACCAAATATCAGATTCCTGTCATCAATAGTTGCTTAGAAAAATGCGACGAAATATGTGCATATACAAATGTATGTTAAATGTGTACAAAAATCAACAAAATCGGCAAACAGGAAGTAGGAATCTGATGGGTCCAAAAACGCTTCCCACGATATGGGGTACCTATATGAAGCTTGTGACCAAATATCAGATTTCTGCCATCAATAGTTGCTGAGAAAAATGCGACGAAAAATGAGCTTATATGTTCAATGTGTAGAAAAATCAACAAAGTCGGCAAACAGGAAGTAGGAATCCGATGGGTTCAAAAACGCTTCCCACGATATGGGGTACCTATATGAAGCTTGTGACCAAATATCAGATTTCTGCCATCAATAGTTGCTGAGAAAAATGTGCATATATGTTCAATGTGTATAAAAACCAACTAAAAAGTCGGCAAACAGGAAGTAGGAATCTGATGGGTCCAAAAACGCTTCCCACGATATGGGATACCTATATGACGCTTGTGACCAAATATCAGATCTCTGTCATCAATAGTTGCTGAGAAAAATGTGCATATATGTTCAATGTGTATAAAGACCAACTAAGTCGGCAAACAGGAAGTAGGAATCTGACAGGTCCAAAAACGCTACCCACAATATGGTATACCTATATGATGCTTGTGACCAAATATCAGATTTCTGCCATCAATAGTTGCTGAGAAAAATGTGCATATATGTTCAATGTGTATAAAGACCAACTAAGTCGGCAAACAGGAAGTAGGAATCTGACAGGTCCAAAAACGCTACCCACAATATGGTATACCTATATGATGCTTGTGACCAAATATCAGATTTCTGCCATCAACGGTTACTGAGAAAAATGCGACGAAAAATATCTTAAACGGACGGAAGGACGGACAGAGGTAATACAGTATATCCCCCTCCCCCTTCGGGGAGCGGGGGCATAAATAAAGCTAAGGACAGAAAAGAAGAATACAAAGAATATGAATCAAAGAAACGTAGCCGGTTATATCAGACTAATTGGGAATCGAAATTCACGTGGCTGCAGTACAAAGAGTCAGAACCTGATGTAAAAAGACTTATTCAAACAAGGGCAACGCAAAGCGTGGCGTATCCCCTCGCCTAAACATTTGACCCTGACCTTTGACCTTGAAAATCAATAGGGTTCCAGATTCTCTCAAGGACTAATTATGTACCAAGCTTGGTCAAAATCCATTGAAGGATGTTGATTCTAGTGTTCACAAGGATGTTACACAGTAAAAATTTGACCCCTTGATCTTTGATCTTGAAAATCAATAGGGTTCCAGACTCTCCTAAGGACTATGTATGTACCAACTTTGGTCAAAATCCACTGAAAGATGTTGATTCTAGAATATTCACAAGGATGTTATGCAGTAAAAATTTGACCCGGTGACATTGACCTTTGACCTTGAAAATCAATAGGGTTCAAGACTCTCCTAAGGACTAAGTATGTACCAAGTTTGGTCAAAATCCATTGAAGGATGTTGATTCTAGAGTGTTCACAAGGATGTTACGCGGTAAAAATTTGACCTGGTGACCTTGACCCTTGACCTTGAAAATCAATAGTGTTCCTTCGTGGGAGCGGGGGTATAAATAAAGCCAAGGACAGAAAAGAAGAATACAAAGAATATGAATCAAAGAAACGTAGCCGGTTATATCAGACTAATTGGGAATCGGAATTCGCGTGGCTGCAGTACAAAGAGTCAGAACCTGATGTAAAGACTTATTTAAACAAGGGCAACGCAAAGCGTGGCGTATCCCCTCGCCTAAACATTTGACCCAGTGAATTGATCTTTGACCTATGACCTTGAAAATCAATAAGGTTCCAGACTCTCCCAAGGATTAAGTATGTACCAAGTTTGGTCAAAATCCATTGAAGGATGTTGATTTTAGAGTGTTCACAAGGAAGTTACGCTGTAAAATTTTGACCCGGTGACCTTGACCTTTGACCTTGAAAATCAATAGGGTTCCAGATTCTCTTAAGGACTAAGTATGTACCAAGTTTGGTCAAAATCCATTGAAGGATGTTGATTCTAGAGTGTTCACAAGGATGTTACGGAAGGAGGGACGAACGGTAGCGTTACTATATCCCTTCGCAACTTTGTTGGCGAGGGGATAATAATTTTAAGAAGTGAAATAATTTGGAACATTTTACTTTCATTGTTTTTTTATGTTTGAGCTACTCCTCATAAAACTGGAATCGGAGAATATTCCTGAATATGATCCATCTAAGACGGCAGTTAATCTATGGGTGGCATCGGGTGAAAGATTAAGACGCCCAGAAACTCAGCCGTATGGTGAAAGAGAAAGTGACAGTGACATTGATGAATTTGATAATGAAGACTTAGATGACATTGCCTTGGAAAAACTTCTGCAAAATTAATTGCTAAATAAAGTGTTAACTTGTATTGCATTTTTTATTCAAGGAAATTTTGTGGTCCAGTAAGATTTTGTGTGGTCCAGTCAATTATTTGGTCAGCTGGACCACATGTCCAATTGGCATTTTTGCCTAAATTCATACACTGACCAGGGGAGCAATCTAGCCATTACACCATGGGCAAGATACTCTATCGGAGCAATCTAACCATTGCATCATGGGCAAGATCCGTCAGGGAGCAATTTAACCATTACACCATGGGCAAGATCCTCTAGGGGAGCAATCTAACCATTGCATCATGGGCAAGATCCCTCCAGTGGAGCCATCTAACCATTGTATCATGGGCAAGATCCTCCAGGGGAGCAATCTAACCATTACCTCATGGGCAAAATCCTCCAGGGAGCAATTTAACCATTACACCATGGGCAAGATCCTCTAGGGAAGCAATCTAACCATTGCATCATGGGCAAGATCCCTCCAGAGGAGCAATCTAATCATTGCATCATGGGTAAGATCCTCCAGGGGAACAATCTAATCATTGCATCATGGGTAAGATCCTCCAGGGGAACAATCTAACCATTGCATCATGGGCAAGATCCTCCAGAGAGAAAACTAACAATTACACCATGTGTAAGATCCTCAAAGGAGAAATCTAACCATTACACTATAGAACAAGATCCTCCCCCGTCCTATTTTAAATTCCAGAAATTATAAATGTCAGATACATGTATCTCAAAATCGAACATGACCTGTATTTTGTCCATCTCAATCATGAATTAATGCTCGGAATCCAATAAAACATCCTATTTTGCATAATTAAGGAGTACAACTCGGAAACGACAAATGTTGGATATCTCAAATTAGAGCTTGACCTGCAGTTTATATGTCTCTAGTTAGTTTAAAAATTTCAATTCAATCACATAAATAAAACTTTACGGAAACCAAAAGATGACGTTGACCCCCTTTTATCTAATCAATAACCAATTACGACTTCCCAGAAAACAGATGATATGGTAAGTGACACCAATAGCTCACACAGATTTTCGGCCATATGAGCTTAAAATGTTCTAATTTCTTATTTCTTTCCAAAACTTTTGGATTGGGGTATTGACTATAAGAATATTTTTTTCTCCCATTATTACGGCGCTTTAACCCCGCTGAACCAGTGGTGGAAAAATCTGTAATCCTCTAGAGGATTAACATGTCTCGTGCCTTTCCCCACATGTTGTCAAATCGGTAATTGGTAGGATTTTGAAATAAAAGTTTGTGTTAAATAATGGGAGAAACAAATTCTCCTTCAGTTGCCCATGTGGGTTACGATATTTCTCCACTCCTAATGGCTTGTGGTTAAACAAATTTATTTAACTCTCTCAAGTGGAGAAATATCATACTTAATATATTTAACTGACCAATGCAATACTATGTTTGTGTGCATCTTTGCCTGCTAGGAGTTGTGTTTTACAATCCACCTCCCCTCCTGTTCACCCTCGGCCAATATAGCAGAATTCTTCAATGACACACAGTAGGGTTACAACTGGATGCAGCCAGCGATAGCTACAACCAATCATATTACAAAATATCTGTTTTGTTGGAAAAATGTCAATATAACATGGACACATTCAGGTTTTGTCATGAGCGAATACCAACAATGCACAGAATAATTTTGGGGAACACATTCAGTGTTTTCATGTAACTGTGTACATATTTTGATATGAAATGACAAGAATTTCTGAAGCTGATTGGCCAAAAATAATATCATTATAAGGACGTAACCAACAAAATCCAGAAGATTTCAGTGCGCTGGAACAACAAAATCACAACTAACCTGGCAAGGGTAAAGAAAAGGAGTTATAACCTCTAGATAGTTAAGATGGTCTGTGTCCTAGGAAGATGAATTTATATGTTTCTAAGAGTAAATCACTGAATGTTCATTATTTAGAACAAAAATGAGCTGAATAGATCAACATAGATCAAATGGAAAAACTACTGGAAACAATTATATTACAGATTTCTTTTTTATAAATGTAATTGTGTTAACACTTACATAATCATGAAATGCTTTAGCTTCACTAGAATGATCACATGTGTCCCTTCGTTCTGGAGCTGCACAATATAAATCCCAAAATACACTGAAATAAATAAAATAATAAGGTAAACAATTCATTACTCTACATTTTCATTACTATACAATCATGGCTACAATGATCCCATTCCAGGTAGGCACCTACAGACTTATAACAAAGTGATACAATCATGGTTACAATGATCCCATTCCAGGTAGGCACCTACAGACTTATAACAAAGTGATACAATCATGGTTACAATGATCCCATTCCAGGTAGGCACCTACAGACTTATAACAAAGTGATACAATCATGGTTACAATGATCCCATTCCAGGTAGACACCTACAGACTTATAACAAAGTGATACAATCATGGTTACAATGATCCCATTCCAGGTAGGCACCTACAGACTTATAACAAAGTGATACAATCATGGTTACAATGATCCCATTCCAGGTAGACACCTACAGACTTATAACAAAGTGATACAATCATGGCTACAATGATCCCATTCCAGGTAGGCACCTACAGACTTATAACAAAGTGATACAATCATGGTTACAATGATCCCATTCCAGGTAGGCACCTACAGACTTATAACAAAGTGATACAATCATGGTTACAATGATCCCATTCCAGGTAGGCACCTACAGACTTATAACAAAGTGATACAATCATGGTTACAATGATCCCATTCCAGGTAGACACCTACAGACTTATAACAAAGTGATACAATCATGGTTACAATGATCCCATTCCAGGTAGGCACCTACAGACTTATAACAAAGTGATACAATCATGATTACAATGATCCCATTCCAGGTAGACACCTACAGACTTATAACAAAGTGATACAATCATGGCTACAATGATCCCATTCCAGGTAGGCACCTACAGACTTATAACAAAGTGATACAATCATGGCTACAATGATCCCATTCCAGGTAGGCACCTACAGACTTATAACAAAGTGATACAATCATGGCTACAATGATCCCATTCCAGGTAGGCACCTACAGACTTATAACAAAGTGATACAATCATGGTTACAATGATCCCATTCCAGGTAGGCACCTACAGACTTATAACAAAGTGATACAATCATGGCTACAATGATCCCATTCCAGGTAGGCACCTACAGACTTATAACAAAGTGATACAATCATGGCTACAATGATCCCATTCCAGGTAGACACCTACAGACTTATAACAAAGTGATACAATCATGGTTACAATGATCCCATTCCAGGTAGGCACCTACAGACTTATAACAAAGTGATACAATCATGGCTACAATGATCCCATTCCAGGTAGGCACCTACAGACTTATAACAAAGTGATACAATCATGGCTACAATGATCCCATTCCAGGTAGGCACCTACAGACTTATAACAAAGTGATACAATCATGGTTACAATGATCCCATTCCAGGTAGGCACCTACAGACTTATAACAAAGTGATACAATCATGGCTACAATGATCCCATTCCAGGTAGGCACCTACAGACTTATAACAAAGTGATACAATCATGGCTACAATGATCCCATTCCAGGTAGACACCTACAGACTTATAACAAAGTGATACAATCATGGCTACAATGATCCCATTCCAGGTAGACACCTACAGACTTATAACAAAGTGATACAATCATGGCTACAATGATCCCATTCCAGGTAGACACCTACAGACTTATAACAAAGTGATACAATCATGGCTACAATGATCCCATTCCAGGTAGGCACCTACAGACTTATAACAAAGTGATACAATCATGGCTACAAAGATCCCATTCCAGGTAGGCACCTACAGACTTATAACAAAGTGATACAATCATGGCTACAATGATCCCATTCCAGGTAGACACCTACAGACTTATAACAAAGTGATACAATCATGGCTACAATGATCCCATTCCAGGTAGGCACCTACAGACTTATAACAAAGTGATACAATCATGGCTACAATGATCCCATTCCAGGTAGGCACCTACAGACTTATAACAAAGTGATACAATCATGGTTACAATGATCCCATTCCAGGTAGGCACCTACAGACTTATAACAAAGTGATACAATCATGGCTACAATGATCCCATTCCAGGTAGACACCTACAGACTTATAACAAAGTGATACAATCATGGCTACAATGATCCCATTCCAGGTAGGCACCTACAGACTTATAACAAAGTGATACAATCATGGTTACAATGATCCCATTCCAGGTAGGCACCTACAGACTTATTACAAAGTGATACAATCATGGTTACAATGATCCCATTCCAGGTAGGCACCTACAGACTTATAACAAAGTGATACAATCATGGCTACAATGATCCCATTCCAGGTAGACACCTACAGACTTATAACAAAGTGATACAATCATGGTTACAATGATCCCATTCCAGGTAGACACCTACAGACTTATAACAAAGTGATACAATCATGGCTACAATGATCCCATTCCAGGTAGGCACCTACAGACTTATAACAAAGTGATACAATCATGGCTACAATGATCCCATTCCAGGTAGACACCTACAGACTTATAACAAAGTGATACAATCATGGTTACAATGATCCCATTCCAGGTAGGCACCTACAGACTTATAACAAAGTGATACAATCATGGCTACAATGATCCCATTCCAGGTAGACACCTACAGACTTATAACAAAGTGATACAATCATGGTTACAATGATCCCATTCCAGGTAGGCACCTACAGACTTATAACAAAGTGATACAATCATGGTTACAATGATCCCATTCCAGGTAGGCACCTACAGACTTATAACAAAGTGATACAATCATGGCTACAATGATCCCATTCCAGGTAGGCACCTACAGACTTATAACAAAGTGATACAATCATGGCTACAATGATCCCATTCCAGGTAGGCACCTACAGACTTATAACAAAGTGATACAATCATGGTTACAATGATCCCATTCCAGGTAGACACCTACAGACTTATAACAAAGTGATACAATCATGGCTACAATGATCCCATTCCAGGTAGGCACCTACAGACTTATAACAAAGTGATACAATCATGGCTACAATGATCCCATTCCAGGTAGGCACCTACAGACTTATAACAAAGTGATACAATCATGGCTACAATGATCCCATTCCAGGTAGGCACCTACAGACTTATAACAAAGTGATACAATCATGGTTACAATGATCCCATTCCAGGTAGGCACCTACAGACTTATAACAAAGTGATACAATCATGGCTACAATGATCCCATTCCAGGTAGGCACCTACAGACTTATAACAAAATGACACAATCATGGTTACAATGATCCCATTCCAGGTAGGCACCTACAGACTTATAACAAAGTGATACAATCATGGCTACAATGATCCCATTCCAGGTAGGCACCTACAGACTTATAACAAAGTGATACAATCATGGTTACAATGATCCCATTCCAGGTAGACACCTACAGACTTATAACAAAGTGATACAATCATGGTTACAATGATCCCATTCCAGGTAGGCACCTACAGACTTATAACAAAGTGATACAATCATGGCTACAATGATCCCATTCCAGGTAGGCACCTACAGACTTATAACAAAATGACACAATCATGGTTACAATGATCCCATTCCAGGTAGGCACCTACAGACTTATAACAAAGTGATACAATCATGGCTACAATGATCCCATTCCAGGTAGAAACCTACAGACTTATAACAAAGTGATACAATCATGGCTACAATGATCCCATTCCAGGTAGACACCTACAGACTTATAACAAAGTGATACAATCATGGTTACAATGATCCCATTCCAGGTAGGCACCTACAGACTTATAACAAAGTGATACAATCATGGCTACAATGATCCCATTCCAGGTATGCACCTACAGACTTATAACAAAATGACACAATCATGGTTACAATGATCCCATTCCAGGTAGACACCTACAGACTTATAACAAAGTGATACAATCATGGTTACAATGATCCCATTCCAGGTAGGCACCTACAGACTTATAACAAAGTGATACAATCATGGTTACAATGATCCCATTCCAGGTAGGCACCTACAGACTTATAACAAAGTGATACAATCATGGTTACAATGATCCCATTCCAGGTAGACACCTACAGACTTATAACAAAGTGATACAATCATGGTTACAATGATCCCATTCCAGGTAGGCACCTACAGACTTATAACAAAGTGATACAATCATGGTTACAATGATCCCATTCCAGGTAGGCACCTACAGACTTATAACAAAGTGATACAATCATGGCTACAATGATCCCATTCCAGGTAGGCACCTACAGACTTATAACAAAGTGATACAATCATGGCTACAATGATCCCATTCCAGGTAGACACCTACAGACTTATAACAAAGTGATACAATCATGGCTACAATGATCCCATTCCAGGTAGACACCTACAGACTTATAACAAAGTGATACAATCATGGTTACAATGATCCCATTCCAGGTAGACACCTACAGACTTATAACAAAGTGATACAATCATGGTTACAATGATCCCATTCCAGGTAGGCACCTACAGACTTATAACAAAGTGATACAATCATGGCTACAATGATCCCATTCCAGGTAGGCACCTACAGACTTATAACAAAGTGATACAATCATGGCTACAATGATCCCATTCCAGGTAGGCACCTACAGACTTATAACAAAGTGATACAATCATGGCTACAATGATCCCATTCCAGGTAGACACCTACAGACTTATAACAAAGTGATACAATCATGGTTACAATGATCCCATTCCAGGTAGGCACCTACAGACTTATAACAAAGTGATACAATCATGGTTACAATGATCCCATTCCAGGTAGACACCTACAGACTTATAACAAAGTGATACAATCATGGTTACAATGATCCCATTCCAGGTAGACACCTACAGACTTATAACAAAGTGATACAATCATGGCTACAATGATCCCATTCCAGGTAGGCACCTACAGACTTATAACAAAGTGATACAATCATGGCTACAATGATCCCATTCCAGGTAGGCACCTACAGACTTATAACAAAGTGATACAATCATGGTTACAATGATCCCATTCCAGGTAGACACCTACAGACTTATAACAAAGTGATACAATCATGGCTACAATGATCCCATTCCAGGTAGGCACCTACAGACTTATAACAAAGTGATACAATCATGGCTACAATGATCCCATTCCAGGTAGGCACCTACAGACTTATAACAAAGTGATACAATCATGGCTACAATGATCCCATTCCAGGTAGGCACCTACAGACTTATAACAAAGTGATACAATCATGGCTACAATGATCCCATTCCAGGTAGGCACCTACAGACTTATAACAAAGTGATACAATCATGGTTACAATGATCCCATTCCAGGTAGGCACCTACAGACTTATAACAAAGTGATACAATCATGGCTACAATGATCCCATTCCAGGTAGGCACCTACAGACTTATAACAAAGTGATACAATCATGGTTACAATGATCCCATTCCAGGTAGGCACCTACAGACTTATAACAAAGTGATACAATCATGGCTACAATGATCCCATTCCAGGTAGGCACCTACAGACTTATAACAAAGTGATACAATCATGGTTACAATGATCCCATTCCAGGTAGACACCTACAGACTTATAACAAAGTGATACAATCATGGCTACAATGATCCCATTCCAGGTAGGCACCTACAGACTTATAACAAAGTGATACAATCATGGCTACAATGATCCCATTCCAGGTAGGCACCTACAGACTTATAACAAAGTGATACAATCATGGCTACAATGATCCCATTCCAGGTAGGCACCTACAGACTTATAACAAAGTGATACAATCATGGTTACAATGATCCCATTCCAGGTAGACACCTACAGACTTATAACAAAGTGATACAATCATGGTTACAATGATCCCATTCCAGGTAGGCACCTACAGACTTATAACAAAGTGATACAATCATGGTTACAATGATCCCATTCCAGGTAGACACCTACAGACTTATAACAAAGTGATACAATCATGGCTACAATGATCCCATTCCAGGTAGACACCTACAGACTTATAACAAAGTGATACAATCATGGTTACAATGATCCCATTCCAGGTAGGCACCTACAGACTTATAACAAAGTGATACAATCATGGCTACAATGATCCCATTCCAGGTAGACACCTACAGACTTATAACAAAGTGATACAATCATGGTTACAATGATCCCATTCCAGGTAGGCACCTACAGACTTATAACAAAGTGATACAATCATGGCTACAATGATCCCATTCCAGGTAGGCACCTACAGACTTATAACAAAGTGATACAATCATGGTTACAATGATCCCATTCCAGGTAGACACCTACAGACTTATAACAAAGTGATACAATCATGGCTACAATGATCCCATTCCAGGTAGGCACCTACAGACTTATAACAAAGTGATACAATCATGGTTACAATGATCCCATTCCAGGTAGGCACCTACAGACTTATAACAAAGTGATACAATCATGGTTACAATGATCCCATTCCAGGTAGGCACCTACAGACTTATAACAAAGTGATACAATCATGGCTACAATGATCCCATTCCAGGTAGGCACCTACAGACTTATAACAAAGTGATACAATCATGGCTACAATGATCCCATTCCAGGTAGGCACCTACAGACTTATAACAAAGTGATACAATCATGGCTACAATGATCCCATTCCAGGTAGGCACCTACAGACTTATAACAAAATGATACAATCATGGTTACAATGATCCCATTCCAGGTAGGCACCTACAGACTTATAACAAAGTGATACAATCATGGCTACAATGATCCCATTCCAGGTAGACACCTACAGACTTATAACAAAGTGATACAATCATGGCTACAATGATCCCATTCCAGGTAGGCACCTACAGACTTATAACAAAGTGATACAATCATGGCTACAATGATCCCATTCCAGGTAGGCACCTACAGACTTATAACAAAGTGATACAATCATGGTTACAATGATCCCATTCCAGGTAGGCACCTACAGACTTATAACAAAGTGATACAATCATGGCTACAATGATCCCATTCCAGGTAGGCACCTACAGACTTATAACAAAGTGATACAATCATGGCTACAATGATCCCATTCCAGGTAGGCACCTACAGACTTATAACAAAGTGATACAATCATGGCTACAATGATCCCATTCCAGGTAGACACCTACAGACTTATAACAAAGTGATACAATCATGGTTACAATGATCCCATTCCAGGTAGACACCTACAGACTTATAACAAAGTGATACAATCATGGCTACAATGATCCCATTCCAGGTAGACACCTACAGACTTATAACAAAGTGATACAATCATGGCTACAATGATCCCATTCCAGGTAGGCACCTACAGACTTATAACAAA
Source organism: Bathymodiolus septemdierum (assembly GCA_963383655.1). Lineage (NCBI taxonomy): Eukaryota > Metazoa > Mollusca > Bivalvia > Mytilida > Modiolidae > Bathymodiolus > Bathymodiolus septemdierum. Next base: position 129,034,457 of record OY726518.1, on the reverse strand, counting down.
GTCAGGAATGATTACTATCCTTGTATTTCACATTTTCATCAAATTTGAAAGGAAAATAATTAAAACTGGCTTCATGATTTGAGGTGAGAGGTAGTTCTTCGTTCTGCTAATTTTGGTTGAATCGTTTACCATTACTGTTTTAACTTTCTTTCCATAATTCATTCTTTTCTATACACATGTAATAACTCGACTTTTTAGAAAGTTACATATACATGTACATCAAATCTCTACTGCAGTATATGGTTACTAAGGGGAAACAATTTGCTATACATTTACTACAGCAACCTCAAACACAGGGCTCTATATTACTTTCAAATTCGAGGGAGAAATTAACTCACTTTCAAATATCTGACAAGGAAAAGTGGAAAACAACAGAGAAGTGGAAAGATTTCTGGCAGAAGTTAATTGTGCTTAATCAAACCCGTTGTATATAATTTAGGAGTAGCGAGAATGCTGGGATTGCGACCTTCTGATTTTTATGGGTAGATTCAGGACTATATTTTTTACTGTTTGTTATGCACCATGTTTTGGTCTGGTGTATAAAAGTCTATTCACTAGTTTCTGAAAGGACAAATTTTGGAAAATTTTCTCTAAATATCATTTCAAAAAAGTCATAAAAAATATTTCAAAAATACTAAAATGTATCATCTAAAAAGATAATTTGCAAGTTATTTTCCTCGACCCTCAAATAAGGAAATCATTTTATTACTAGCTGAACATTATTCCAATCTTACATGTAATATCAGGTTATCAAGTACTAGCTTCCTATTCTAATATTACAGAAATTAACACTGTTCCTTTTTAAAATACATACATGTACATGTAAAAATGATTTTTATCACAATCATCTACAACATTGTTTGTACAAGTGTGTTAATGTTACCTAAATTATTTACGAGTCTCAACAACAGGAATCTGGTTGAAAAAGATTGAAGTGTGTAGCCCTTTATTGACAGATCAAGTTTTCACTGTAACTACAGTCAGTACATTGCTGTGTTTTACTGTAATACTTTACTGACAGATCAAGTTTTCACTGTAACTACAGTCAGTACATTGCTGTGTTTTACTGTAATACTTTACTGACAGATCAAGTTTTCACTGTAACTACAGTCAGTACATTCTTGTGTTTTACTGTAATACTTTATTGACAGATCAAGTTTTAACTGTAACTAGTCAGTACATTGCTGTTTTACTGTAATACTTTAATTGACAGATCAAGATTTGACTGTAAGTAGTCAGTACATTGTTGTGTTTTACTGTAATACTTTATTGACTGGTCAAGTTTTCACTGTAACTACAGTCAGTACATTGTTTTTTTTTATTGTAATACTTTATTGACTGGTCAAGTTTTCACTGTAACTACAGTCAGTACATTGCTGTGTTTTACTGTAATACTTTATTGACAGATCAAGTTTTCACTGTAACTACAGTCAGTACATTGCTGTGTTTTACTGTAATACTTTACTGACAGATCAAGTTTTCACTGTAACTACAGTCAGTACATTCTTGTGTTTTACTGTAATACTTTATTGACAGATCAAGTTTTAACTGTAACTAGTCAGTACATTGCTGTTTTACTGTAATACTTTAATTGACAGATCAAGATTTGACTGTAAGTAGTCAGTACATTGTTGTGTTTTACTGTAATACTTTATTGACTGGTCAAGTTTTCACTGTAACTACAGTCAGTACATTGTTTTTTTTTATTGTAATACTTTATTGACTGGTCAAGTTTTCACTGTAACTACAGTCAGTACATTGCTGTTTTACTGTAATACTTTACTGACAGATCAAGTTTTCACTGTAACTACAGTCAGTACATTCTTGTGTTTTACTGTAATACTTTATTGACAGATCAAGTTTTCACTGTAACTACAGTCAGTACATTCTTGTGTTTTACTGTAATACTTTATTGACAGATCAAGTTTTGACTGTAACTAGTCAGTACATTGCTGTTTTACTGTAACACTTTAATTGACAGATCAAGATTTGACTGTAAGTAGTCAGTACATTGTTGTGTTTTACTGTAATACTTTATTGACTGGTCAAGTTTTCACTGTAACTACAGTCAGTACATTGTTTTTTTTTATTGTAATACTTTATTGACTGGTCAAGTTTTCACTGTAACTACAGTCAGTACATTGCTGTGTTTTACTGTAATACTTTATTGACTGGTCAAGTTTTCACTGTAACTACAGTCAGTACATCGTTGTTTTTTATTGTAATACTTTATTGACTGGTCAAGTTTTCACTGTAACTACAGTCAGTACATTGTTGTTTTTTATTGCTATACTTTATTGACTGGTCAAGTTTTCACTGTAACTACAGTCAGTACATTCTTGTGTTTTACTGTGATACTTTATTGACAGATCAAGTTTTCACTGTAAATACAGTCAGTACATTCTTGTGTTTTACTGTAATACTTTATTGACAGATCAAGTTTTCACTGTAACTAGTCAGTACATTCTTGTGTTTTACTGTAATACTTTATTGACAGATCAAGTTTTCACTGTAACTATAGTCAGTACATTGCTGTGTTTTACTGTAATACTTTATTGACAGATCAAGTTTTCACTGTAACTACAGTCAGTACATTCTTGTGATACTGTACTGACAGGTGAAGCTTTGACTGTAACTACAGTCTGTACATTCTTGTGTTTTACTGTAATACTTTATTGACAGATCAAGTTTTCACTGTAACTACAGTCAGTACATTCTTGTGTTTTACTGTAATACTTTATTGACAGATCAAGTTTTGACTGTAACTAGTCAGTACATTGCTGTTTTACTGTAATACTTTAATTGACAGATCAAGATTTGACTAAGTAGTCAGTACATTGTTGTGTTTTACTGTAATACTTTATTGACTGGTCAAGTTTTCACTGTAACTACAGTCAGTACATTGTTTTTTTTTATTGTAATACTTTATTGACTGGTCAAGTTTTCACTGTAACTACAGTCAGTACATTGCTGTGTTTTACTGTAATACTTTATTGACTGGTCAAGTTTTCACTGTAACTACAGTCAGTACATCGTTGTTTTTTATTGTAATACTTTATTGACTGGTCAAGTTTTCACTGTAACTACAGTAAGTACATTGTTGTTTTTTATTGCTATACTTTATTGACTGGTCAAGTTTTCACTGTAACTAGTCAGTACATTCTTGTGTTTTACTGTGATACTTTATTGACAGATCAAGTTTTCACTGTAAATACAGTCAGTACATTCTTGTGTTTTACTGTAATACTTTATTGACAGATCAAGTTTTCACTGTAACTAGTCAGTACATTCTTGTGTTTTACTGTAATACTTTATTGACAGATCAAGTTTTCACTGTAACTATAGTCAGTACATTGCTGTGTTTTACTGTAATACTTTATTGACAGATCAAGTTTTCACTGTAACTACAGTCAGTACATTCTTGTGATACTGTACTGACAGGTGAAGCTTTGACTGTAACTACAGTCTGTACATTCTTGTGTTTTACTGTAATACTTTATTGACAGATCAAGTTTTCACTGTAACTACAGTCAGTACATTCTTGTGTTTTACTGTAATACTTTATTGACAGATCAAGTTTTGACTGTAACTAGTCAGTACATTGCTGTTTTACTGTAATACTTTAATTGACAGATCAAAATTTGACTGTAAGTAGTCAGTACATTGTTGTGTTTTACTGTAATACTTTATTGACTGGTCAAGTTTTCACTGTAACTACAGTCAGTACATTGTTTTTTTTTATTGTAATACTTTATTGACTGGTCAAGTTTTCACTGTAACTACAGTCAGTACATTGCTGTGTTTTACTGTAATACTTTATTGACTGGTCAAGTTTTCACTGTAACTACAGTCAGTACATCGTTGTTTTTTATTGTAATACTTTATTGACTGGTCAAGTTTTCACTGTAACTACAGTCAGTACATTCTTGTGTTTTACTGTAATACTTTATTGACAGATCAAGTTTTCACTGTAACTAGTCAGTACATTCTTGTGTTTTACTGTAATACTTTATTGACAGATCAAGTTTTCACTGTAACTACAGTCAGTACATTGCTGTGTTTTACTGTAATACTTTATTGACAGATCAAGTTTTCACTGTAACTACAGTCAGTACATTCTTGTGATACTGTACTGACAGGTGAAGCTTTGACTGTAACTACAGTCTGTACATTCTTGTGTTTTACTGTAATACTTTATTGACAGATCAAGTTTTCACTATAACTACAGTCAGTACATTCTTGTGTTTAACTTTAATACTTTATTGACAGATCAAGTTTTCACTGTAACTAGACAGTACATTGCTGTGTTTTACTATAATAGTTTATCGTCAGATCAAGTTTTCACTGTAACTACAGTCAGTACATTCTTGTGTTTTACTGTAATACTATATTGACAGATCAAGTTTTCACTAACTACAGTCAGTACATTGATGTGTTTTACTGTAATACTTTACTGACAGATCAAGTTTTCGCTGTAACTACAGTCAGTACATTCTTGTGTTTTACTGTAATACTTTATTGACAGATCAAGTTTTCACTGTAACTACAGTCAGTACATTCTTGTGTTTTACTGTAATACTTTATTGACAGATCAAGTTTTGACTAACTAGTCAGTACATTGCTGTGTTTTACTGTAATACTTTATTGACAGATCAAGGTTTGACTGTAAGTAGTCAGTACATTGTTGTGTTTTACTGTAATACTTTATTGACTGGTCAATTTTTCACTGTAACTACAATCAGTACATTGTTTTTTTTTATTGTAATACAGTGAAAACTTGACCAGTCAATAAAGTAACTACAGTCAGTACATTGCTGTGTTTTACTGTAATACTTTATTGACTGGTCAAGTTTTCACGTAACTACAGTCAGTACATTCTTGTGTTTTACTGTAATACTGTATTGACAGATCAAGTTTTCACTGTAACTACAGTCAGTACATTGATGTGTTTTACTGTAATACTTTACTGACAGATCAAGTTTGACTAACTACAGACAGTACATTCTTGTGTTTTATTGTAATATTTTATTGACAGACCAAGTTTTCACTGTAACTACAGTCAGTACATTGCTGTGTTTTACTGTAATACTTTATTGACAGATAAAGTTTTCACTGTAACTACAGTCTGTACATTCTTGTGTTTTACTGTAATACTTTATTGACAGATCAAGTTTTCACTGTAACTACAGTCAGTACATTGCTGTGTTTTACTGTAATACTTTATTGACAGATCAAGTTTTCACTGTAACTACAGTCAGTACATTGGTGTGTTTTACTGTAATACTTTATTGACAGATCAAGTTTTCACTGTAACTAGTCAGTACATTGGTGTGTTTTACTGTAATACTTTATTGACAGATCAAGTTTTCACTGTAACTACAGTCAGTACATTGCTGTGTTTTACTGTAATACTTTATTGACTGGTCAAGTTTTAACTACAGTCAGTACATTGCTGTGTTTTACTGTAATACTTTATTGACAGATCAAGTTTTGACTGCAACTAGTCAGTACATTCTTGTGTTTTACTGTAATACTTTATTGACAGATCAAGCTTTGACTGTAATTACAGTCTGTACATTGTTGTGTTTTACTGTAATACTTTATTGACAGATTAAGTTTTGACTGTAACTAGTCAGTACATTGTTGTGTTTTACTGTAATACTTTATTGACAGATTAAGTTTTGACTGTAACTACAGTCAGTACATTGTTGTTTTACTGTAATACTTTATTGACAGATCAAGTTTTCACTGTAACTACAGTCAGTACATTGTTGTGTTTTACTGTAATACTTTATTAACATATTAAGTTTTCAGTGTTTTACTGTCCTTTTAAAAATAAATTTTTCACTGTAACTACAATGGGTACATTATTTTTTATATACTGTATCCCTTTATTGACAGATCACAACAACATTAGATCTTACTGTAGTTATATTGACTGATTTAAGCTTTCACTGTAACTGTAATCAGGAAATTCTTACTGAATAAAGAAATAAGGTTTATGTAATCAGTCATGACATAGTTAAGTTCTACTGTAGTCCTCCAATAACAGACAAGTTTTCACTGTAACTACAGTCAGAAGTGTTCAGTTTTACTGCTAAGCAAAACCATTGACTATTGCTATATGCAGGTGTACAAGACTCTGGTTGGATGACTGGGGAAAGCTGAAAATTATTACAGCTCTAAAATCAATACTATCACAAAATCAATATGTCTTCTTTAACCATCAGATTTCTATGGAAAGCCCTGCAGGCCATAACCACTCATCCATATCCCTCATACATAATACAAATTTAAAATTTCAATTCTTTAAAAATCTCATCCTCAGACAACTACATGTGTCCTTGGGATAAAGTTGGTTAACAAATAGGGTGGACACTAAATCTGAATTTTTTTTATATTTTAACTGGACTTTAAATGAGGACATTTTTATGCCGTTAAAAAAAATCCAAAGTAACAGGAAATCAGCTTTAAAAAAGAAATACAAAAGTTTAAAACCCATTTTTAGAAGAAATAAAATGTTAATGACTGAAACTTGTTTAATGAACAACACAGTAATGATACAATGTATGTTTTACCACTGAGGAAAATATAACATCCTTTACCCATTATATCACTTCTATAGTATCAATATGCTATACATTATAATGTGGAGCTTAACAAAGCACTGAAATCCTTATACAGACATATTCAAATATTCTATAATAATAATTACTGGTTCAATTATTCTGTATAATAAATACTCCAAATAGTTTGGAATTTCAAAATAGGTCAGAAAAGTAACAATGAACTTATTAACCATGAATCATCTGATTTAACTCAAACTTGTGGAGTTCATGGTAATGAACAAGCTGACAGATTAGCTAAGCATGGTGCTGGACAACAACAGCAACAAAACCCAGTCTGCCTCACAGAGATGAAGACCATCATCAAATCTTTATTCAAGACTCCTCAGCAACAAGACAGTTACCACCAGCTGACAAGATCTGACCAAACTACCATCTTTAGACTGAGGACAGGACACAACAGACTCAACCAACATCTGAACAGAGTCATGAAAATCATACCATCCCCGATGTGCTCCTGTGGAGAGGCAGTGCAAGATACCGCCCACATCTTACAAACATGCAAGAACCATCAGGCATTGAGAGAAGAGATATGGCCATTACCAACAACACTCCAGGAGAAGCTTTATGGACCCATGGATGTCCTACAGAAGACCACCAGATTCGTAGCGGAAACTGAAATCTAAGTGTAAAGGCGAACGAAAAGAAGAATTTAACTCAAACAGGTATACTATTAATTAAGAGTATCCAAAGTCTATTGATTTATTGTAGTTTAACTTCAAATCAGCACTACTTCAGCCAGTGGATTGATTGATTGTAGTTTAACTTCAAATCAGCCATATTTCAGCTATAGTCATGACCAGAACATGTAGAACAAGAAATGTGTGCATCACAAAATACGCCCGTCTATATAAATTATCAAACGGTATAATGGTAATGACCCCAAAATAAATAGGGATCTTCCCCTTACACAGGGGAATCATGTGGCCAAGTTTGGTAAAGATCCAAAATACAGAACTAAAGTTATCGTGCAGAAACGATCCTGTTGTCAAAATTTCCATTTATAGTAACAGTGACCTTGACCTTTGACCTAATGACCCCAAAATAAATAGGGATCTTCCCCTTCCACAGGGGAATCATGCGGCCAAGCTTGTTAAAGATGCAATATACAGAACTAAAGTTATCGTGCGGAAACGACCCTGTTGTCAAAAATTCTATTTATAGTAAGTGACCTTGACCTTTGACCTAATGACCCCAAAATAAATAGGATTCTTCCCCTTCCACAGGGCAATCATGTGGTCAAGTTTGGTAAAGATCCAATATACAAAACTAAAGTTATGTGGAAACAACCCTGTTATCAAAAATTATATTTATAGTAACGGTGACCTTGACCTTTGACCTAATGACCTCAAAATAAATAGGCTTCTTCCCCTTCCACAGGGGAATTGCATGGCCAAGTTTGTTAAAGATCCAATATACAGAACTAAAGTTATCGTGCGGAAACGGCCTTGTTGTCAAAAATTCTATTTATAGCAAGTGACCTTGACCTTTGACCTAATGACCCCAAAATAAATAGAGTTCTTCCCCTTCTGCAGGGGAATCATGTGGCCAAGTTTGGTAAAGATCTGATATACAGAACTAAAGTTATTGTGCGGAAACCTGTGTGGACGCCCGCCCACCATACCCAATCACATACATTTTTGTAATACGGCCCGTCTCAACCCGTCTTGAGACGGGCGTATAAAAATAGGTGGCACTGATATGGATCTATGATCAGAAGCTTAAATTGTCACAGGAAAAAAGAGAATAGAAATATATTTCTGTAGCCATAAATGGTCATGATAGGATCACAGCAAGTTAACAATGGCTCCTCCTGCACTGCAAAAGTTATATACATTAGCTTCTGTTTGAAAAATTCATGACTGAATTTCACAAGATATTTAGAAACATAAATCCATTAAAATCATTTTTAAAACTAGGAAGAACTGTTTTAGATACCTAAAACTTATGTCTCCCCTTAATGCAGCCATCTGTACAACAATAAGTTACACATTATGAGTTGAATGATACTATTTAAAAAACAATTATTTGACCTTGAAGTCAAAGTCCCATAAAGGTCATTACGGTACGCAACACACCGCCTTATGGTCATGCACCCACATAACAAATATCATTGACCCATCTCGAAAGACAAAAATTTTATGGTCCGGACAAGAAAATACTATTTCAAACAAAATATATTTGACCTTGAGGTCAAAGTCTCACAAAGGTCATTACGGTATGCAACACACCACCTTATGGTCATGCACCCACATACTTGAATGATACTATATAAAAAACAATTATTTGACTTTGAGGTCAAAGGTCAAGGTCCCACGGAGATCATTACAGTATGTGACACACCACGTTATGGTCATGCACCCACATACCAAATATCATTGACCTATCTCGAAAGACAAAAATGTTATGGCCTGGACAAGAAAATACTATTTAAAAAACAATTATTTAACCTTGAGGTCAAAGGTCAAGGTCTCACAAAGGTCATTATGGTATGTGACACACCGCCTTATGGTCATGCACCCACATTATTATGTCATACTTGAATGATACTATTTAAAAAACAATTATTTCAACTTGAGGTCAAAGGTCAAGGTCCAACGAAGTTCATTACAGTATGTGACACACTGCCTTATGGTCATGCACCCACATACCAAATATCATTGTCCTATCTCGAAAGAAAAATGTTATGGCCTGGACAAGAAAATACCATTTAAAAAAAAATTATTTGACCTTGAAGTCAAAGTTCAACGAAGGTCATTATGGTACACGACACACCACCTTATGGTCATGCACCCACATACCAAATATCATTGACCTATCTCGAAAGACAAAAAAGTTATGATCCGAACAAGCTTCGCTGAGAAGAAAAAATCAGACTACAACAATATGTCTCCCTTCGTTCAAAGGAGAGACATAATTAAAAAAGTTAATTTTGAGATTTGACCTCTTAGAGGAACCTCATACATGTATATCAGTAATAGTAAGAACAACAGCAAATTAGTTCCAATCCAATAATGCAGATAGAAATTTTCTAAGGATTTCAATCTAAAACCAGAGGCTCACAAGCTCCTGTATTGCTCACATGATTATTATTCCTATAAATTGACAAATTATTTTTGCAAATTCTAAGAAAAGCTTTAATCATTTTTCCATAGGGTCCTTTGTGTAACATGCAGGGGGTTGCACGTCACTGGCGTAATCCGGTTCGTACCAGAGTTACTCCTCTGGATTCAAGTGACGCTCTGTATATCGTGTTTTTAGCTTATACAGTTAACCCTATGGACAATGATGTGCGTTTTCGGCACCCGTGAGTTTTACGCACGCACCTATTATTAGTTTAACCTGTGCATTTTACGCTCGCATCTATTGCCAGTTTAACCTGCATTTTACGCACGTACATATTACTGGTTCATCCTGTACGTTTTTGACGCACGCACCTATTACTAGATCAGCCTGTGCATCAATCCTGTGCATTTTACGCACGCCACTATAGCAATTTCAACCTATGCGTTTTTGCAGCACTTGTGCGTCAGTCCTGTACGTCTTACGCATGCTACTGTAGTTAATTCAACCTGTGTGTTGTTCAGCACTGGTGTGTCAGACCTGTGCGTTTTGACGCACATAACTATAGTCAATTTAACCTGTGCGTAAAGCTCCTAATCAAGTAACCAAGAGCGAATACTAGTATTGCATTGGCTATTGACCAAACATGTTGCTCAACAGAGCAACCCAAACACGCTGTGACAAGCGTTTATATACCCTGTTTTGAACTGTACCATTTTATACAGACGATTCCAAAAGTCCGCATCATCAAAACGATTTTATATAACCCAATGATAACCATAAAGCGTGTAAATGATCAGACCATTTCCGTGCATTATTTCATATCCCAAACCGTTTATGACTCCAAATGTTAATTATCGCAGTAATTATAAACAATATGGAAAGTAAAAATAGAAACTATTCCTAAGCTACAAATGTCTTATTTAATCTACAAACTTGATAAATAAAAATGGTCTACTGTTTCTAAAGTTGTAAATTAATTATTTGCATGCCAATTGTGTATATTAATCAATTAAAACAACATACACAAAAAGGGGAATTCGTGGAAGTGGGGAAGGAAATTAAACGGTCAAGTGCGTAAATTATCACCTATATATAGCCTTAATTTATTTTTAGAATTTGCATACGCGTTTGCATTTTAAAAACGTGTTAACTAATATTGTCACATTTGCTAGAAACTTTTAACTGTGGTGACAGCTATCTTGGATTTCCAATCCTTATAAAAAATTCTTTGACTATTCATGTAGGGGCCATCGTGGTCGTTATCATATGGTAGTTGGACCACCTGTGCAATCGGTGCTTATCACCACTAAGGTTGTGAGTTCAAATACCGCTCACGCCAAGGTGTATTAGATACAACATTATGTGATAGTTTGCCAGTGACTAGGTCGGTTTTCTCCGGTTTCCTCCACCGATAAAACTGACAGCCACAATATAACTGAAACATCGTTGAAAGTGGCATTAAACACCATAACCCTAACCCCTCACCATTCATGTACAGTTTGTGTTCAATCATGTTTGAGGTTCCTTAAAAAATGTTTTGTCATTTTCCTATAGGGTTGTCATCAAATTTTTTGTTAATAAAAGGCTATGCTGAGCACACTATGATATGACTGCAGCATGTCAACAAGGGAAAGTTGAACACATGTATATTAAAAACTAGAGTGAACACAATAGTTTGTTGGACCCACCGTAATTTTGATGTATCATTTGTTTCAGTTTACTATTTTAAGCTTTAACAAGCGTCTGCCCCTGCAAATTTTGTGGATTTTTTTTTTTTAGAAAATAAACTAAATCGAAGTACAAACAAAAATTAAGTTAAGGTAACATATATACATAAATATGGACATGAACTCTTCTTCCAGTGTGTGGAACAAATATGATCAGAGTCCTATTTTCAGTTGGGACCCACCAGTTTTCAAATTTTAGATTTATACAATGGTGGGACTCACCAAAATTATCAGAAATGTCTTCTGGACTCATCAAAATTAAATTACTACAGGTATCCCTGCATGGTTAACCTAGGTAGTATAGTACAGGAGAAACTGACAAAAATTTAGCAGTCAGCAGACCACGAAAGTGAGGTCAATGTCAGATGACACATGACTGGATGACATAAAACCTCCATGATCAATGCATGGACCAAATATGATGAGTCTAGATTATAAAGTAATAGAAAAACTGACTTAATCACGAAAACTTGACGTAAATTTAACAAAATTTGACTAAGTCAGTAGACCACGACAAGTGTAGACAGATATATGTCTCACCTGCCCCATGTATATTGTTTGTGAAATATATTTCAGAAAATAAATTAAATCAATGTACATGTACCATGAAAGTGTACCCACTCCATCATTAAAGTGTAGACCAAATATAGTTAACCTAGGTAGTAGAAACGGACAATATCATCAAAACTTGATGCAGAAGAGACAAAATGATGTCAAGGTTAGTTGACAAATGCCTAGCTGAATTAGTGAACCATATGTTGTATGGTAATAGAAAAACTTGCATCATCACAAAAACTTGACGTTAATCTAAGTCAGTAGACCATGAAAATGAGGTCAAGATTAGGTGACACATGCCTAGCTGACATGTACCCTCCATGATCGATGTGTGGATCAAATATGGTGAGCCTATGTTGTATGGTAATAGAGAAACTTACGTCATCACAAAAACTTGGGTGTAAATTTAACCAAATTTAAGTCAGTACACCATGAAAATGAGGTCAAGGCTGGTTGAAACATACCTAGCTGAATTAGTGAACAAAATATGGTGAGCCTATGATGTATGGTAATAGAGAAACTTATGCCATTGCAAAAAATTTGACGAAAATTTAGCCAAATTTAAGTCAGCAGACCATGAACTGAGGTCCAGGTCAGGTGACACATGACTAGCTGACATGTACCCTCCATGATCAATATGTGGATCAAATATAGTGAGCATATGTGTATGGTTATAGAGAAAATGACCTATACATGAAAACTTTATCTTACGTAAATTTAAGTCAGTAGATCATGAAAATGAGGTCACGGTCAGGTGACATGTAGACACCAAGATAAACATGTGAGCCTAGGTTGCAACTTGACGTTGTCGTGAAAAGTTAACATATGCGAGACACCAATCGATGACAAAAGCTCACTTGGCCTTTAGGCCAGGTGAGCTAATAAACAGCAAACAAAATATCTACATATATCTGACATCAACATGATTTACAAATATTTACAGGACAGGCATGATCTTAGCCAAACTTACCACCACCAAGAATGTAGAAACCCAGGTGGTTCTCCTAATGTTATGTTCTTTTCCCATCGTATCTGAAAAAGAAGACAAAAAAAATTATTTCTTCAACCTCTTATTATTATAAATTACTGAAAATTTCCATCCTTGCAATAAAGTGTCACTTCGTGATTATGAATGCAGACTCTACAAATTTACAAATAATTCTAATGAACCAATCAGTTTCCACATAGAGTACAATATTTACAGTTAATTATTAACATACATATGAACAAAAGTAAATAAACAATAAAAGGTATATGCCATGCACAGTATGGTACGACCACAGCCAGTTGATATACACTGTAGCTCACACGACCCTTAGGGTCAGATGGGCTAAAAACTAATCAAAATCAGATGATAAGTAAAGTCTCCATGTACAAATAACAGAAACATCAGCTCAAGGCCTCTTGCTTGGAAACCGATAGCGCTATGATACCCCAAATCAATACTAACATTTATTCAGTGCCAAGGGTCTTTAAAATTCAGAAGGATCTGTCAACTAGAACTTAGGTTGTCACACAGAAACCACTGTATTAAAAAAATGTTCCATACACAATATCCCCTCCGTTTGTACAACTTTAAGATAGAAATGCATTAGAAATACAGACGAAATGAATTAATTTCCGAGTGGGAAGTGACTGAAACCATTCCATCTATGTTTGTTTAATTGTCATATGTAGTCTACATTTTCTTCTATCATATGAAATCCTTATAAGTAATAAGAGCTCTTCTATTCTAAAATAATAATGAACTTTATAAGGTGTGTGATAACCTAGTTTACTAGTCAAGAGGTTTTAGGCTGACCATGATATGTTTGTAATCAATATCATTCAAATCAAGAATAAAATATCAAACATGCTTAACTGAACTCACTGAACACAAAAAGACCACGACATGAGACGTTGGAAATCCAGGTTCTAAAATATAAAAGGTATCGAACACTTTTAGCACAGGATGTACTTCCCAGTTAATAGATTGTCTACACAATAGTAATAGACAAATATGACTCCTGTGGAAGAGTGGACAGTGACTTTTCCTTCTTTACTTCAAACCACAGGTACTTGTGGACAGAACCCTATGGTGCCTCTGATTGCCCATCCCCCCTTTTTTATAACATTGATTTTTTTTTCATGTACACAACATTTTGCAACTTGCTATGTATCACTGTATGACATATATACAATAAAAACAATCGAACAGTAGTTTCTATCCATACCGGGTTTCTGACATATGTATAAGAGAGAAGGTAAGTTACTCTGCTTTGTTTACACTGGGGTACCTGTTGGGCATTCATCTTAAATTTAGTGAATAAAAAAGGCCTACTTGTCTGGAAATTGGCTTCTTCCTTCTCTGTATATATTATTCTCCCTGAAAACACACATCAATATTTATTTACAGCAGCTGACAACTCTCCTTGGAACATTTCCACTCACGATTTTGAGACGACATTTTTGTCAACTCGAGTAGAAGCTATGGAAGTGTCGATATTAGCGACATCTGCATGGTTATTTGAAACGAACGGTAACTCGAATGGCAATTGACGATACAGTAAAACGCGAGAGAGTTCCAGGTAAAATCAAATCTTGCGTCAATAATTTCCCATACTTTTTACTCGGAACTCTTGCGTTTGACCGTATCGTCAATTCCATTCGAGTTACCGTTCATTTAAAATGACCACGCAGATGTCGCTAATATTGACACTTCCGTAGCTTCTACCCGAGTTGACAAAATTGCAAATCGCGAGTGAAAAATGTTCCAAGGAGAGTTGTCAACTGCTGTAAATAAATATTGATGTGTGTTTTCAGGGAGAATAATAAATACAGAGAAGGAAGAAGCCAATTTCCAGACAGGTAGGCCTTTCTTATTCTCTAAATTTAAGATGAATGCCCAACAGGTACCCCAATGTAAACAAAGCAGAGTGACTTACCTGCTCTCTTATACATGTCAGAAACCCGGTATAGATAGAAACTACTGTTTGATTGTTTTTATGTCATACAGTGATACATAGAAAGTTGCAAAATGTGTACATGAAAAAAATCGTTGCTAAAAAAAAGGGGGGTATGGCCAATCAGAGGCACAATAGGGTCCTGTCCACAAGTACCTGTGCTTCAAACATGTTTCAAGCAAAACAAATGTTTACTTACCTCTGACAAAAACGTCTGTGCACTTTTCTGTGCTCCAACGTGTAATAAATATTCATATACATATAGTGCTAATCTGAAATATAGGGGTAACGTTTATAAATAAATCAGTTAAAATTGTTTATTTACAAATGGTATAGTAGAATATTGGTTCAATGCCATCAACGATGGGACACAGGAAGTGGTTCAAATATTGTTGTGTATATTTGTTTACATCGTGTTTGTGTATTGATTTCGTCGTGTTACATGTTTGGCTAATTCTATAAACCAAATTCAATATTACTATTTAATGGTAAACAATTCAAAATGCAAAACATTGAACTGGAAATGGTGCAGGTTTAATAACCGGAAGAGCCATAGAACAACACACTGTGTGAATGGGGCATCCCCCGTACACAGGTGGAAAACGCACCGCTTCACAAAATCAAATCCGAATTGCGACCATTTAAACACTTCAATTCAAAAGAAAAAGTTTGCTTTCTCTCTAAATTACATGACTCTATAGCAAAAACTTACTTTTCCCTTGCTTGAGCGTCTGATGGTACCGTTGATCCTTTCCCCTTGGCGTACATGCTGGGAGCTGAACTGTCACGCACCTGTCAAACCATCAAGGACGACACTGACCCCGTAGTCTTGGTAACATCAACTTGGCCTGTCGAAAGTAGATTGTTGATTAGTCGGATATTTATAGAGCATCTGAGGATCTAGAAACCGATCGACTAAAACTAGTGTGTTACAGCGACAAAGAGTGGTTGGCACAATGCCAAATACAAAAGACGTATATTTTGTACAACTTAGCGGCGAAAATATATGTATGTTTACGTATTACGCATCACTACGGGACTTTCTGTACCGAATCAAATGATTTGTTAACTTCATTCATATAACGTTTTATAAACATGTCAAATCAAAAATTAAAATTAAAATAGACAATAATGAGTATATTGAAAATAAAATAAATAATAGCCCCCTTTTCTTCATTATTTTTTTTAACATTGAAAAAAAAACTTGCATCCCAAAAATTGGAAAACAGGTCGCGTCATGGTGTCTAATAAGTGGCAAGTTTCATCTATCATTAGATCAAAAAAAACTATATTCCCCCCTTAAATAGAAATTAAATAAAATAATGTTTTACCACAATTTTAAATTACAATTTTCTACAATATAACTGCACATAATAAAACTACCCAAATGTCATTAATTTCTTCTTTTTTTAAGTTTATTTGGCTTGTTACTTTTAATAAAACATGTTTTTCCTTTTTTTTTTTTATTTTGGTAAAAAAAACAAAAAAACTTTTTTCACATTCTCAAAGTTCAATAATAATGATTTTTCTTAGTTTCTCGCTTCTTTTTCGTTTCTTTTTTTCTAAACTCTTTCTAACTTTTAAGTTATATATATGTGGTCAATAATATATATATGCAAAAAATTTTAAATAATAATGTGATATAGTGTTGACCTATTTGCAGCAAGTTAACTCAATAGATATGGGGATCTAGAAACTCGTCCTATGTTTCTGGGTTCCACACAGGGATATAATCAGATATCGAGATTTTTCCCATTCAATCCAATGTTTTTATCAAAATCTAATATATTCATAAGTCATAATTTACACAAATCATTTCGTACATTTATTTTGAGTTTATCTAGCTTGTAGATAAAAAGAGATGGATATTCGATGTGCCCCAGAGAAATACACACAACATCGATCGACCTGTATATTTTTTTGTGTTGAGCGTTTGAATTTTACTCCTACGTAAAATCCAAATTTCACATCATGGCGGCAGGTTCAATTTCTTGGGAAGAATTTGTCATTTTAGCTTCTAATTTTATCAAATTATCAGAAAAGACAAACGACATGTGGAAAATGAAAGAATTACCTGTAAGCCTCTCTTAGCGAAAATTCAGTGATTCTTTGTTCTATTTTATTTTGTGACAGCAACCGCCTGTCTTCTCAACTTCCGTTAATAGATCTTTTCGTGTACACTCTAATTTTTACCTTCATATTGGGGTGCGTCTCAAAATCCAATGTCAAATGAAAACTAAAGGGATAATTTCAAAGATGCAATATATAAAGTGGAATGAAAGATTTTTCAGATTTATAATTTTTTTTTTTTTTTTTCTTCATTTCCACTGTAATATTTTTAATTAAAATGGAAAGTAGCAAGAATATGACTGCCATATCTTTAGAATGCACTCTACTTAGTAGATAGTCCATTCTAAAATTAAACTGACGCACACAAATTGTAAAAAGGATATGTACAGTAAGTCTGGGAGTATATTAATCCCAGAGTAGGTTAGCATAATTGTTTGTCACCTTCGATTTATCCCTATATATTTTATATAAAACCACAATTTTTTTTTTAAATTATGCAGAGATCATTTCTTGACTAATTTGGCTGAAATTTACTTGCACCAATGAGAATTGTTTTGAAGTTTTTCGTCATAATCCTCATATAATTTTGTGAGTAAAGAATTTTTTTTTAAATAACAATTTTTTATACACAAATCTTAATTTCAAGATGACAAACTACTATATAATTAAAGTATTTATGAACTTAAAAAATTTGAGAATGTGTTTAAATCGTGAAGAGTTGAAAATTATAAATAAAAAAATTACAAAAAAATGTCTATGAAAATTATTATGAAAAGTTTAAAGCATTTTGCATTTGTTCAACAAAATTGGTCAAGAAATTTTCTGTATAATTTTTTCTAGAAAAAATGTGTTTTTGCATGTTCAAAATGTTGGGCTAGCTGGATGGGACTTGGAGAAAGGTAGACCTGATTCAGCCATTCACTATTTCATTGACTGAAGGTTTGTTAAGTGTTGATCAATTGTCAATTATTTCTAATATTGGTTACCTGAGGGTCATAGGTCTACTATAAAACTGGACCAAGGGGCTGTTGTGGCCGTGATCATATGGTAGTTTGTACAATCGGTGCCTATCACCACCAAAGTTGTGAGTTCGAACCCCGCTCAGACGAGATGTACTCGATACAACATTATGTGATAAAGTTTGTCAGTTACTTGCGACAGGTCTGTGGTTTTCTCTGATTTGCAGATTATGAAAGATATGATCTCGCTAGTCAACATCGCTCACTTCCTCGTCATAGCTTCATCTGTCTCGCTGTTTGACTTACTGTCTCGACAAAGCTTCATCCGCCTTACTGCTATGCTCACTTGCTCAACATTGCTTCATCAGTCTCATTATTTAGCTCATTTTCTCAACAAACTTCATACATCTCACTGCTGTGCTCACTTGCCCAGCATAACTTTATTTGTCTTGCTGTTGCTATTTGACAATATCTACATTTATGAAAACCCTTTGACCAAATTCCCATGTTAAAAAATAGATAGATATGTAAATGAACAGTAGAGAAAGCTCTCATTTTTAGTTTATTTAATATGAGTTGCATGTTAATTTATTTGTATATTTATTTTGAATTTCAGTTTGTTTGTTTTGATGGTGTTTAATGCCACTTTCAACAATATTTCAGTTATTTCGTGGCGGTCAGTTTTATTGGTAGAGGACCCAGAGAAAACTACAGACCTGTCACAAGTCATTGACAAACTTTATCACATAATGTTGTACACCTAGCCCTGATCAAGATTCGAACTCACAACATCAATGGTGATAGGCACTGATTGCATAGGTAGTTGTAAATCCTACTACCATGCGATCACGGCCATGACGGCCCCTTGACTTTCAGAACCAGAGCTACAACCATGATATAAATTTGTAATATATCAAATGTTTTGTTTAACGCCACTTTCAACAATATTTCAGCTATATTGTGGCAATCAGTTTTATTAATGGAGGAAACTGGAGTGCCCGAAGAAAACCATCAACCTGCCGCAAGTCACTGACAAACTATTTCACCTAATATTGTATCAAGCTCACCTCATTTGAGTGTGATTCGAACTCACAACATTAGTGGTGATAGGCACTGATTAAATCCAACTACCATGTGATCACGGCCAGGATAACCCCTTAATTACTCTGAAATATTTCTTCCAATATGAATGTTCAAATCTTGACTGACCACTTCTCTGCACTAACACCATACCCTGTATATTTATTGATTACATTTAGATGGTGATAGTAAATATAAGTGGTCAGTAAAGTTTTCAACTTTCATAGATACAATTTATTTAAAGAGATTATTACTTTGAAAGAAACTTGTAGCAAGTCTATTTTTTGGCATAATCAGAAATTTTTTACTTGATGTCCTGATTTAGTTATCTACTTGGAATAAAAATTTAGTGGTACGAATGCTATGTATAACTGTTGAACTTTATTTTACAGGACAAGCAGTTCTATCTCTACAAGAAAGAAGTGAAGAAATTAAACAAGAAAACACAAGACAAACAGCAGGTTATCACGTCATTTATGATATCTAAGTCAAGAAGTATAAAAAGGGAGGGAGAGGGTGGAAAAATGAATATCAGTTCCTAGACAACATACAGTATTTTTTTAAATATTGATTTAGGAGTAAAATGTTCAAGTAAATTTCAGACCAAGTTGTTTGATCATTTTACTTTACATGTATAAATGTATCTAACCAATGTACCTCTATTTAATGGTTTTTCTCTTAATATTATTTTTCTTAAGATAGGTAGCGACTTGTTCATATCAAAAATATATTTATAACATTATAAGCATACAGAAAGGTTATTAGTCTTTGAATTTCATTTTTTCCCTTTGTAATAAGGGAGATAACTCAAACAATTATTAGTGGAATAAATTTTAAAAGGTAAGAGTTATCTCCCATGTATTCTTTTGCAGGTACATGTACTATCATTGCCCATTCAAATTTAAAATATAAAAACTAATTACAATGTAGCATCCAGTATTTTATATAAGATGAAGTTTCCATCCAACCACAAATTGAATGAACAAACTACCCTTGTTTGCACTGGAGATGTGTTTAAATTTACACATTATTTTTATTTTCTGAAAAATCGTGGGTATTAAGTTTTGAGAAATAGTTTTTGTGTCATTAGATTGTCTTGTGCCTATTATCTTCTGTGTGTATTTTAAATATTCAAGGTAAATAAATGTATCTTTACAATAAGAGATATAGATGTACAGGTATAAGCATATGAGAGGAAATCACTGTTTACACCGGAAAATGGGACGTTGTGGTCGTGATCATATGGTAGCTGGATTTACAACTACCTGTGCAATCAGTGCCTATGACCACTAAAGCTGTGAGTTTGAATCTTGCTCATGGTGAGGTGTACTCAGTACAACATTTAGTTTGTCAGTGACTTGCGACAAGTCGGTAGTCTCCTGCAGGTACTCCGGTTTCCTCCACCAATAAAACTGACCACTATGATATATGTGAAATATTGAAAGTGGTGTTAAACACCATAACTCTAATCCTAACCCCTACACAGTATATAGATTATATAATGCTTTAATTGCTATTCTTCATTTGACTGACACAATAAGGGCATGCAGTTTATAGTGATATTCTACATTGTAATTCCATTTTATGGCCTAGAAGCAAGAAGATTTCTCGACCTTCATAACAGCTGTTATTCTATATGTCTCGACTTGATCAAAGGTATTTTTTATATGTATATTATCAGACATTTACCATCACAATTTGATGATTATCTTAAATGAGGTTTTTTTTACAGTGTGAAGATTTAGTATCAGCTGACGATGGAGATGATTGTCAACTACCAGTAGTTCAAGATTTGACAGATTTTGTGACATATGATTATCATGTTGTGTATAGTCAAAGCTACTGTGTTCCTGTCATATATTTTAATGTATACCACCAAAGTAAGCAAGTATATCATAAATCACCATATTCTAGTCACAAAATGTATTGCTTATTATACCTGTACCGAAGGATTATGTGAACTATTGTTATTACTTTGTATTTGTTGTCTGTCACCATTGTTAACACTTCATTCCACTGTCACCATTGTTAACACTTCACTCCACTGTCACCATTGTTAACACTTCACTCCACTGTCACCATTGTTAACACTTCACTCCACCGTCACCTTTGTTAACACTTCACTCCACCGTCACCATTGTCAACACTTCATTCCACCGTCACCATTGTTAACATTTCACTCCACCGTCACCATTGTTAACACTTCACTCCACCGTCGCCATTGTTAACACTTCACTCCACTGTCACCATTGTTAACACTTCACTCCACCGTCACCATTGTTAACACTTCACTCCACTGTCACCATTGTTAACACTTCACTCCACCGTCACCATTGTTAACACTTCACTCCACCGTCACCATTGTTAACACTTCACTCCACTGTCACCATTGTTAACACTTCACTCCACCGTCACCATTGTCAACACTTCACATTTGGATCACCTCTATTACTTTGGAGTCCATCACCATGGTCACCATTGTTAACTTGTAGTTCATCGCCATGGTCACCATTGTTAACTTGTAGTCCATCTCCACGGTCACCATTGTTAACTTGTAGTCCATCGCCACCGTCACCATCGTTAACACTTCACATTTGGATCACCTCTGAAACCTCTGGGCCAATTCAAACCAAACTTTGCAGGAATGATTTTTTTAGATCCTCTACAAACATTCTTCATTTTGTCTTGATAAGTCATGGCCACTAGTGACAATTCTTGTTTCTGATTTGCTGAATTTTAAGCATCTTCTCATTAAACTACAAGTCTATAAATAATTTGTTAGTTGGTGCAAATAATGTTTTTAAGGTCCTTTACAAAAATTCCTCATTTCATCATGATCTTGCAAAAGCATAGCTGCCATGGCCAATTTTTGTTTCTGATTGGCTTAATTTTACTGCATATTTACACAATCAAATTTGATAAAAATATACAATTAGTTAGTGCAGCTATCTGGAACTCTGTTAATCTTTACAAATCTACTCCTCTGAAACTGTAATTCTTTATAATGTGTTACTTTGTACAAATAATGTTTGTGAGATCCTCTACAAAAATTCCTCTTTTCATCTTAATCCAGACAAAAATGGCTGCCATGGACAATTCTTAGTTCTGAATCATGAAAATTAAAAAAATATTTTCCTCTGAAACTACTTGGCCATTTGGAATCAAAGTTTGCAAAAATGATGTGTGTGAGATCTTGATCGGCAAAAAAACTTTAAAAATCTACTCTGAAACCAAGCTTTGCAGGAATGATGTTTTCATGGTCTTCTACAAAGATTACCAACTCATTTTATTTTGATATTGCAAAACAAAGCATGGCCATCATGTTAAGTTCTTGGTTCTGATTGGCCAAAATTTTACAAAACTGTGAAAGTACAAGTCAAAATGATATTTAACCTAGTATAAATAATGTATGTAAGGTCCTCCACACATTTTGTATGGATCTGGCAAAAAAACATGGCCATCATGGTAAATTCTTATTTCTGATGGTCAGAAATTAAATTTTTTTTAAATCCTTTCCTCAGAAATAACTTATCCTAATGATTTGTAACTTAGTAGAAATGATGTTTGTGAGGATACCCATGATCAATTTTTGTTTTTTCTCGACTGAAACTTCACTCCACTGTCACCATTGTTAACACTTCACTCCACCGTCACCATTGTTAACACTTCACTCCACTGTCACCATTGTTAACACTTCACTCCACCGTCACCATTGTTAACACTTCACTCCACCGTCACCATTGTTAACACTTCACTCCACTGTCACCATTGTTAACACTTCACTCCACCGTCACCATTGTCAACACTTCACATTTGGATCACCTCTATTACTTTGGAGTCCATCACCATGGTCACCATTGTTAACTTGTAGTTCATCGCCATGGTCACCATTGTTAACTTGTAGTCCATCTCCACGGTCACCATTGTTAACTTGTAGTCCATCGCCACCGTCACCATTGTTAACACTTCACATTTGGATCACCTCTGAAACCTCTGGGCCAATTCAAACCAAACTTTGCAGGAATGATTTTTTTAGATCCTCTACAAACATTCTTCATTTTGTCTTGATAAGTCATGGCCACTAGTGACAATTCTTGTTTCTGATTTGCTGAATTTTAAGCATCTTCTCATTAAACTACAAGTCTATAAATAATTTGTTAGTTGGTGCAAATAATGTTTTTAAGGTCCTTTACAAAAATTCCTCATTTCATCATGATCTTGCAAAAGCATAGCTGCCATGGCCAATTTTTGTTTCTGATTGGCTTAATTTTACTGCATATTTACACAATCAAATTTGATAAAAATATACAATTAGTTAGTGCAGCTATCTGGAACTCTGTTAATCTTTACAAATCTACTCCTCTGAAACTGTAATTCTTTATAATGTGTTACTTTGTACAAATAATGTTTGTGAGATCCTCTACAAAAATTCCTCTTTTCATCATAATCCAGACAAAAATGGCTGCCATGGACAATTCTTAGTTCTGAATCATGAAAATTAAAAAAATATTTTCCTCTGAAACTACTTGGCCATTTGGAATCAAAGTTTGCAAAAATGATGTGTGTGAGATCTTGATCGGCAAAAAAACTTTAAAAATCTACTCTGAAACCAAGCTTTGCAGGAATGATGTTTTCATGGTCTTCTACAAAGATTACCAACTCATTTTATTTTGATATTGCAAAACAAAGCATGGCCATCATGTTAAGTTCTTGGTTCTGATTGGCCAAAATTTTACAAAACTGTGAAAGTACAAGTCAAAATGATATTTAACCTAGTATAAATAATGTATGTAAGGTCCTCCACACATTTTGTATGGATCTGGCAAAAAAACATGGCCATCATGGTAAATTCTTATTTCTGATGGTCAGAAATTTAAAATTTTTTAAATCCTTTCCTCAGAAATAACTTATCCTAATGATTTGTAACTTAGTAGAAATGATGTTTGTGAGGATACCCATGATCAATTTTTGTTTTTTCTCGACTGAAACTTCAAAAATGTTCTCCTCCAAAGCTACAGTTGCAAATGATTTGTTACATAGCACAAATGATGCACGTATAGTCCTCTTTCTTATTTAATCTTGTTCCTGTGAAAAACTTGGATGCAATGGTGAATATTTGTCTTAGTAATGATAAACTTGTTTTGAAACTAAACAATTCATGAATAACCAGATACAGGCTAAGGTGAGCCTCTAGTTTTACTATGATAATAGATGAATGAAGAAAATAAAAGCAGACGTTTCAAAATTAAGATATTGGAACTTACTATGAATTTGATTTGATGGAGGGAGGGGAGATTCTGAAGAAAATATTTGGAATGAGAAGGTATTAGTTTGTCAACAATATTGAATTAGAATCAGACTATCTATTTTTTACAGGGCCGTCATGAACATGATCATATGGTAGTTGGATTAACAACTTACTGTGCAATCAACGCCTATCACCACAAAGTTGTGAGTTTGATTCCAGCTCAAGCGAGGTGTACTCGATACAACATTATGTGATAAAGTTTGTCAGTGACATGCGGCAGGTCAGTGATTTTCTCCAGGTACCCAGATTTCCTCCAATAAAACTGACTGCCACCATATAACTGAAATATTGTTAAAAGTGACGTTAAGCATCATAACCCTAATCTCTATATCTATTTGTTGATTCCAAAATTGTTTTGTCCGTTGGGCCTTTACTGACTAAGTATTCTATTTTTCATTTAATTTTGTATATTTATTTCAGATGGACGTCTGCTGAGTCTAGATGAAGTTTGGTCCAATGTTCCAGAGGTCTACAAGGACAGATTGTTACAAGAAAGATGGAGTTTTCTTACACAACAAGTAAAAATTATAAATATAGAATAATAACAGTTGTGAAGGATAAATCAGACATTATTACAGTATTGTAGAGAGTCTGTTTTTTTATTTAGATAATCCATTAGGAGCTAAAGATTGGTGATATAAAAGAACCATTGTAGTCATCAAGGACATATCCTTTTGTTTTTCATGATCGTCTCCATTACGAAAGTGACAAACATTCATTTGTTATATAATTTATGATGATCAAGTACCAGGCAGAACCAATTTTTTTTGTCCCCCGTACAACTGTAGATAGGAGAAGGCAATGAATAGATGTAGCTTCCCCAGTGATAACAGCACTGGTAGTTAAATCTAACATCCTCATCGCACATCAGTATGTCATGTGACTTTTACTTATTTGTTATGGTACACTTTGTATTTATGGCCTGTATTGGATGTTACGATAAGGTTTATGCAAATTATTCCAAATATCAGCTACCTCCACCTTCAGTATATGTGTCAGCCATTTTACTTTTTTATGATTAGTTCTGTGTATGGGTCCGTCAACATATGTGTCTTCCAAGCATGTGTCACCCAACCTTTACCTTGTGTTCATTATCCATTTACATTGTAATTATTGTCTATATTTAATGTTACATTTTTGTGATTAGGTCAGTTTCTGGGCTTTTCCTTTTCATAGCCCAACTATATTAGGTATCTATTGCAATTGTAATTCTCTCATTTTGTGTGAAGTTTCCTGAATCATTACGATCCACTGACTTCGTTAAAATAACCTACGATTAATGTTAAGTTTGTGTGACCTAGTTTTATCATGCTGCAATCTATGGTTTATATTTAGGTTAATGGTGTTTAACACCACTTTTAACAATATTTCAGTTATATCGTGGCGGCAAGTCTTATTTGTGGAGGAAACCGAAGTACCAGGAGAAAACCACTGAACTGCAGCACGTCACAAACAAACTTTATTACATAAGTTGTATCGAGTACACCTCGCCATGAGTGGGACTTGAACTCACAACGTTAGTGGTGATAGGCACTGATTGCACAGGTAAGTGTAAATCCAACTACTCTACGATCATAACCATGACGACCCCTGCAATCAATGGAACTATAGCAAATACGTTACGTACTTACATAAACAGACCATTTTTTAGGTGAACGATCAGAGGAGCCTCTGGTTTATTATATACTGACAGCAACAGTTACACTTTTTAATTTTCAGTAACATTTTTGGAATATTTCAGGAACATCCATTACTAGGACGACCATTTTTTATGCTTCATCCTTGTCACACTAAAGATTTGATGATACAAGTTACAACCATAAAGGATGACAATGAAAGGTATCTTATTTTAGTAATTAAATATTAAAATGTAGAACAGCAATAAAAGCTCTGTTCTTTGGTTTAATTTGCATCTAAGTGTAATGTTGGATAATCTCTCATGTACATCCATATCCTTTATTTCTAATTAGATATATGTTTTGTGATGTAATATAAATGGCACAGATAACACAATTTGTCTAAAGATGTGTTGGTTCATCTTACTCAAATGATCACATTTATTATTGTCATCGCTGTCATCTGTTGTGTGTTTATTGTTTGTACATTTTCAGTCTTTTGCACTGAAACTGCTCTGCCAATTGAAATTAAACTTGGCAGTAAAGTTCATTAGATTGTGTTCTGATTGTCTGAATAGTAATATATCTACACAATATAAAATTATCTTTTAAAAAATTATTCAAGATGGTGGCCATATCTGCACATAGTTTAATATAAAACTCGAGTATGGAATTGTTATAAAATATTATTATACTTTATACAAATTTCTTACATTATCCATTCATTTCATTGGACAAGCAGCATTTGTTAATTTTCACTAACCTTTCATAAGCCCCGCCCATCCCTAGCAACATGTGATAATATCAGCAACGGGTGTTAATTCCTAAAATTAACACCCGCTGAGCCCAAAGTTTACCGAATCGGAAAAATTAACTCCCACTTCGGCCGAGGTTTACCGTTTTTCAAAAGTTTTGCAAAAATTTCAAAATGATAAAATTTTCAAAAAGTATAAAAGATTTCAAAGTTTTCATAAAATTTCAAAATTTTAAGACATGTATTTAAATAATAATATTGAAAAATGATAAAACAATTATAGCTTACCTTGTAAATTATTTATGCAATAGTCAGAATATAGAAGCAAACATGTGATAATATTTATCAAAATATACAATTAACATTTTACATTAATTGTTACCCCTAAACATTATGTTAATATCTTGTTAAATTTGTTGCTATTTGATGTTTTGTTGTTGTTAATGTAAGTAAACTATCTTAATTTTTGACTTTTTATTTTTTTAACAATTGCCCTTCTAATAACATACTGCCCTTGGATGAAGGTGTTAGGGTGATTAACACAATCTGTGAAAAAATTATCACCCTCGACTTCGTCTCGGGTGATAATTTTTTCCCTCATGTGTTAATCTACCTTAACACCTTCATCCAAGGGCAGTATGTTTATATAATTTTTTTCAAACAGCATTGGCCACATTGAACCCCGACTGGGAGATTTATTTCTAAAAAAAATATTCTGATTCCCAATGTTGCTGAAAAAAATATTCTGATTTTGGTGGAGGAAAAAAAATAATCTGATTCAGAGTTTTTGTCATATAACCTAATGTTAAATTCTGGAAAACAAATTTCGCGCTTTGCGCGACAAAAAAAAATAATATTCGAATTCTGGTGTTGTCCGAAAAAAAAATTCTGAACGAAACAAAAAACCATAACCCCCCCTGCAAGTCAAATGGTCGGTCCCTAACTGGAAGGTGGTTTGAGATCAGGAGTATAAATTGACCACCTACCCTCTCACTAACAACACACTCCTAGAGTGAGGGGCTATACTGGACTAACATTAACTCTCCGTCCATCCCAGAATCTTATGTACGTAGCTAATCATTTATTTGCTGACAGATTTTTCATGTAATTCTGTTCATCAGACAAATAGTAATGTGATGGGATGTAGAAGATTTATAGTTATTATTTCTTTTATTTTTCAGCAATTACATTTTAAGTTGGTTAAGTGCTGTTGGTCCTGTGGTAGGGTTACAGATGACATTAGAATATGGACAAACAAAGTCAGATGTTACCTGAAAACTTTTACTGAAATTGTCTAGTAATACACTACTTGACAACTAGAAGATCAATCACATTATCTACTGTCAGTATTATGTTTGAGATACAAAAACAAACAACTAGATGGTTCTTCAAACAACACTCATTACTTGCAGTCTTATAAAATGAAGATCTTCAAGAATATTGAAAATTCCATTTCATGCAAGTGCAAATGATAAAAAAGATTCAATGTCTATATTTTGAAAAGCAAAATAAAAATAAGAGAAAGTCTACATATGTATTTGGCATTCTTTATTTTCACTTACATATCACAAGTCTACTGGTTAAACAATTCTGATAGAATACTGGTACTTCTTGGTTAGGATAATACTCCTTACAATTATAAAAGTACATGTAATAGAGACAAAATACATAAAAGTACAGTATTTAATAATAGTAGAATTTAATTAAGAGAAACTTCAAAATTGCCATTATTTTTTATTTGAAACAACAAGACATAAATCTTTTAATTTGTAATAAAATGGTTATCCCTTTTATTTTAGATAACCCAGAGTATCATGTATGCTATTGTCATTGCTTGACATTAACTGTTTAAGAAATCTTTCTCCTCTCCAAGCATTTGGCCAATTTCAAACAAAGTTGACCTGAATCATGCTTAGGGTGTGTGTCTACTCTCAAAATTGTATCCCTGGATTCCACCAATCATCCATCATGGCTGCTGTTACTCTAAATAAAATAAAACACATACAAGCCAATAGAAACAGATTTTTTCTTCCAAATGAGTGGATGCCATTTATTAAAATGAAACTACTGTTTAACTATCAAGTCATTTGAAAGAAAAATATGTTTCTCTGTTCCTCTTCAATTTAAGGACTCTGATTACCCCTTTCCTTTGGTATTTTCTTCTCACTGATTTTGTTGAAACGTAATTCATTTTGCCAATTTTCATAGACTTTTACAAATTAGGCTGATTTTGAGAAAAAATTATTCATTTCAACCAATGAGCCAAATGAAACCATGGTCCTTGGGTGTTCCATTTATTAAATTTAATCAATCAGTCTCCAGCTATATCAAAAATGGCCCTCATTATTAAAATGAAATTTGTTTATATTGCCAGAACTTCTTTGTTTTAAGATGGAAGTGGCTGAAATTTAAAAAGTAGGTATATGATAACCATTTCTTTTACACAAATTCTTTTATTCTTCTTGGTGAATTTATAGTTTTGTGCATTTTGCTGAAAATGCAAATTATGTATAAATCCTTCAAAAATGTTATTCTCTGAAACCAATTTGCCAAATAGAATGAAACATGAGAGGTCTATTCATTAGGTAGTAGTTTACAAAGTTGTTGGTACTTCTATAAAATTCAACATGGCTGCGAGGACCAGTAATGCATTCTAATTGGCTGAAATTTCCTGATATGGTTCTCTATCAGTGATCAAAAATCAAAAATGGCTGCCACCAAAGAATTTATTTAATAAAGGTCACATTTCTTCCAAATTCATTTTATGCCGACCTCTGCCATATATCTTCAAAATCCATGAAATGCCTATCTCTTCCAAACCAATGTTACACAAATTTCTGAAAATTACAATGTACTTCCAAAATCCATGTAACAACTTCCTCATGTTATATCCCTTCCAAATCCATGTGACATCTACGTTTGACATATCTCTTCAAAATCCATGTTATGCTTACCTCTGACATATCTTTGAAATCTATGTAGCACATACCTCTGACATGTAATATATTTTCCTAATCCATGTTACACCTTCCTCTGACATATTAACCCTTGACATCAATGCAGCATCCACCTCTGACATGTAATATCTCTTCTGAATGTGACAACTACCTCTTAACATACTGTATAGTATCTTTTCCAAATCGATTTGACATATCTATCTCTAATCCACCTTGTACATGTCTTTTCAAAATTCGTGTAACACTTACCTCTGACATGTAAAATATCTTCCAAATGTGACACCTCTGACATATTACATATTACAGGAGTGTAATAGATATACCATAACTTGGAATTTTACTCAAATTACTAAATCGTAACCATAAACTGTAAGTTCTAAGTTACCATTGGTTGTATCGTACTGTATGTAAACCCTGTCTTAAGTCTTACAGAAAGCAGAACGGGATATTGTAAAGGCGTGTATTGATGCAAACACATGCAAGAAAGTCATCAGAGAACGGAGAGAGGATAATACTTTTCGTAACTTCTGGGGGGGAAATTGAGGCGTTAATGGATTCTGTTGATGTAGTGATCGAGAAACCCATGAACGGCACAAAGAATGGCTCATTGGTCCACTGCTGGAGAAATCAATGACACAGCTATGTTTTCTTCCCATTCATTGACCATTGTCTTATGCAATTAGACCAATGCTTTCCAGCTGACAAAACAGACATGTTCCTGGTATCTAAACTTATGCCTCTGACTATTGCAACAATGACACCAGCAGAAATTTCGAGAGTCTTTGTCTGGTACAGTGCCGACCTACCCCAAAATGCAACTTTTTAACAGGAAATCCACCGCTGGAGTACGTCCTGAAAAGTACATAAAGGCTTATATCTTTTTTATTATCCAATGGATTGAATTCAAATTTGAAAATGTTAAATACATTAGCATATATTTAACGAATATTTAAAAAAAAAATTAAAAAAGTATTTTTAGGTGGAAATAATTTGTCCTGAAAATTGTCATGAAATGTCCAGAAAAGTACATAAAGGCCTATATTTTTTTTATTATCCATTGGGTTGAGTTCAAATTTGAAAATGTTAAATACATTAGCATATATTTAACAAATATTTAAAAAAAAAAAAAGAACAAAATTTATTTTAGGTGGAAATAATTTGACAAATTTTCAGGTCAAATTATTTCCACCTTAAAAAAAAAAATTATATATTTTTTTAAATATTCTTTAAATATAAATAGAATAGAATATATTTTATTGCCTAATCATAGGGCCCACATGAGGCATCATTAACAATACAAACATTCATGATTGATAAATGAGACATACACAAAAAATATATTTAGTATTTTCAAATTTGAACTCAATCCATTGGTTAATAAAATAAAAAAAAGATATTATAAACATACTGTCCTTGGATGAAGGTGTTGGGGTAGATTAACACACAAGTCGAGGGTGATAATTTTTTCACAGAGTGTTAATCACCCTAACACCTTCATCCAAGGGCAGTATGTTTTTTTATTATACTGAATGCCTAATGATTCAAGTGTGCATTATGTTATTAGAAGGACAATTGTTAAAAAAAAGTCATAAATTAAGATAGTTTACTTACATACACAACAAAACATCAAATAACAACAAATTTAACAAGATAATAACATAATGTTTAGGGGTAACAATTAATGTAAGATGTTAATTGTATATTTTGATAAATATTATCACATGTTTGCTTCTATATTCTGACTATTGCATAACTAATTTTCAAGGTAGGCTATAATTGTTTTATCATTTTTTAATATTATTATTTAAATACATGTCTTAAAATTTTGAAATTTTATGAAAACTGAAATTTTTTAAACTTTTTGAAAATTTTATCATTTTGAAATTTTTTGAAAACTTATGAAAATTTTGAATTGTTTTGAAATTTTTTGAAAATTTTGAATTTTAAATCAAATATTTTCTTTTTTAATTTTAGAATTTTGAAAATCGGTAAACCTCGGGTTCAGCGGGTGTTAATTTTAGGCATTAACACCCGTTGCTAATATGATCACATGTTGCTAGGGATGGGCGGGGCTTATGAAAGGTTAGTGAAAATTAACAAATGCCGCTTGTCCAATGAAATGAATGGATAATGTAAGAAATTTGCATAAAGTATAATAAATGCCTTTATGTACTTTTCAGGACATTTCATGACACTTTTCAGGTCAAATTATTTCCACCTAAAATTTTTTTTTTAAATATTCGTTATGCTAATGAATTTAACATTTTCAAATTTGAACTCAATCCATTGGATAATAAAAAAGATATATGCCTTTATGTACTTTTCAGGACATTTCAGGACATTAGTGTAACCCGTTCTGTAAGCCATCCTCCCTATCCGATGCTTTCATTTTGGCCCACCCGGATTATTACCCAAACATTCGCGAAATCTTCCACATTCTACTAACCATGCCAATTGAATCCGTACCATGTGAACGATCTTTTTCCGCTTTGAGTCGTCTAAAACAATGGAACAGAACAACAATGGTCGAGGACAGAATAAACGGACTAGCATTATTGTACATTCACAGAGACGTAAATGTTGACAGGATCAAAATACTAGACAAATTCGATACGGGTAATAGAAGAATTGGCGCTCTGCACTTGTAAATTACTTTGCTGACATTTATAGTATTATATGTACAGACATATACATTTCAAACATGGTTTTGAAGTTTGATTAGTGTATTTGTTAGATCTTTGTTCGTTAGTGTGACATCTGAAGTTTAATATTTTTGTGCATGTGAAGACATTTAGCAAGTAAAAATTTTGATTTAAAGTTTGTTTTCTTTTTCCATTAACAGGTTTTGAGATAATGAATACTCGTCTGTATATCCGTGGTAGTTTCTATTCATTCTGGGCGTAATGGTTAGCGTGCTCGCCTCGAATGTGTTAGATCGTGGGTTCGAGCCCCGGTCAGTTCAAACCAGACTATAAAATTAGCATTTGTTGCTTCTCCGCTAAGCACACAACATTAAGGAGAAAGAGCAAAGGCTGGTTGGCTCGGAATCAGAATAATGTGTGTCCGAGTGGAGCGACATGTCTACCCGCGGACTGTTGTTTCAATGAGCTAGCACTATAAAAATCCAACTCAGTATGTTAGTCTAGTACAAAGCGGACCTCATCATCATCTCATTGAAAATTAACTTGTTCTCACCGTGATGTAGCTGAAAAATTGCTGAATTGGCGTTAAACAACAATCACTCACTTCATTCTGCTATCCATTAGCACTAACCTTGGTCTGTCGGTCGTCAATGTAACCGGTTCTCTCTCTATATATCAACTATCAATCTGTCTGAATAAGGCCGTTTATGTTTGAGCCATATATCTCATAAATAAGATTGAGGATCCCCCGTATGAGTGTAAGGAGCGAAATGAACATTTTACTGAGAAGAACGTATAGCTTCATGTATTCTAATGTCAAAAAAAAAAAAAAAATACTTGTGGTTAATTTGCCAAATTAGGGTAACAACTACTATCAAAACATCAAAATTTTAACAAACAAAAAAAGAAAAAAGGTCCATAGTTTCTGGGGCCTACGCCCCCAGACACCCTGCCTCGGTAAAATTCCAACCCAAGCTACGCCCATGCCTTCCTAGACTTTTGGTTTTTAATTAAAAATAAAATATATATACCTTTTCAAAACATTTATTGCAACATTGAGAAAAACGTAGGTCCTGCCCTAGAATGGACAGCATTCTTTAAGCAAATCAATATACAGTGGCAGTGCAGGTATATCACGATGTCTTCATACCAGCTGAGTCAATCTATGACCTTGTTGTTCCCGAGAAAATAATTTTGTTAAATAATTTGGACAGGCTGGCTTCCATTTAAGCAACATAAACATGATATGTTGGTATAACTTTGACTAATTGTGACTTGGTTGTTTTTAATATATCCTCTATTTGAAAGTGTCTCAGCCATATTAGGAGCCATGACTATGTTGCATAAAATATCCAACCAATGCTATCTATAAGTCCGATAGACTCGTACCACCTAAAAGACAAACTAGGAATACGCATAGTAGATCCTATCGGTTTCCATCTACATCATCGGATTACTGCAAAGGATCTTTCTTCCCGCGTAGCATCCGAGAATGGAATGCCCTACCACCGGATATTGTAGCAGCCAAAGCAATTGAGGCATTCAAAGCTCGGGTGTCCAAGATCAAATATATATTAGTCGACGTGAAAAGAAAATTTTTAACTGTATATAGCACGATTTTAATTGTACATACTAATTCCTTCTTTCTGCATCGAAAAATATTTGCTGCGCACCTAAAAGTACCTGGCATAATAAACTCGTTGATGGTGACCAGTATTAGGCAGAAGTAGAGGATGACTGTTACAAGAATTTTGAGTTTATTCGAACAAGTTTTAATACTTGTACACAAGGATTGGTATACTATGCAAATCCTTGTTGTACATCGCCCCTCGGACAACATTATAAATGACTGACAAACGGTTCATAATGTTTGTTCGTTCTCGACCATGTGGTAAGGTACATGTCATTTGGTTTTTTATGTGTATTATTGACAACTGAAGTTTTATCTTTTAATGCAGACATGTGCCTGTGGTTTGTCTGAGCAATCATATCAAGATGACCCAATAGTCGTTTTCCATTGGAAACTGAATTGTTGATGTACGTCTTGTTGCCAATTCAATGTTTGTCACGTTTTGTATTGAGGTTCAATTCTTTTGTACTAGAACTGTAACTATGAAATGTCATATTAAGAAGCATCTTAAGTTTACTAGTATATCATACTCAGTTGCGTCTAGTTCTTTACTAGGACACTAGAACTTGTAAACCAATAAACTTCAAATCTACATAGCAGTACACCCATGCACAAGCTGGGATATATTGACATACACTATGCACATTGGTGACTGTCAAGTTTGTTAGTTAGGTAAATTGTGTGGCAATCTAATTTTAATTAGATTGATTTTGTGGGTACTATCATTTTTACAGCAATGAAACTTCAAATGTTGAAATGTTGGATTAGTACAGTGAAGTGACGTTAATCCATATTTGGTGAAGGAGTGACGGAGCACCGAACTATGTTAATTTCTAAGGACGTATTACTTTGATAACGAACGGCGAAGTCTGTACTGAACATGTTTTTCTGGATGAGTAGCAAAGCGGAAGAGACCGGGACGGTTTCGCTTGGGAACCGCGTAGGTGTGATGTAATAGTTTCCGTGCTCGCCTCGAGTGCGGTAGATCGTGGGTTTGGATCAAGCCAAAGTCTATAAAATTGGTATCTGCTGCTTCTGTCCTAAGCATGCAGTATTAAGGAGTACGAACAAAGACCGTTTGGCTCAGAATCAGGATAATGTGTCCGAGTGGAGTGACATGTCTACTCGCGAACGGTTGTTTCAGTGAGCTAGCACTATAGCACATCTAACTAAGCGTGTTGGTCTAGTACAAAGCGGACCTCATCATCATCTCATCGAAAAGTAACTTCTCATCATGATATATAGCTAAAAAATGCTTAGTTAGCATAAAAATGATGTTCGGTTTTCTTTACCTCCAGTTGTTTGTACGAGGGCTCATGTCTTATTTATGTTTTTTGTGTTTGCTTGTGTATAGTGAAGTCCAACATTCTGTTCTATCAGATGTTTTTACGTTTTGAGTTCCAGGTTGTGAGGTCCGCTACGATTTCCACGTAATAACTATGTCCGGTTCGTCTTTACCTTCAGACTGGGCTTCAGTTGTTTGTAGGAGGACTCATGTCTTATTTATTTTATTTGTGTTTGTTTGCGTATAGTGGTGTCCAACACGCATTGGCGCTATAGATAAAATGGCGGGTGTCTTATAGGAAACAGTAACTACTTACCCTTTGCGAGTACATGTGTTCACCTCCGGTTTGTTGGTGGGGTCCGTGTTTCTCATCTTTTAAGTTTTCTGTGTTGTGTTTTTTGGTGGGGTCCGTGTTGCTAATCTCTTTAGTTTTCTGTGTTGTGCTTTTTGGTGGGGTCCGTGTTGCTCATCTTTTAAGTTTTCTGTGTTGTGTTTTTTGGTGAGGTCCGTTTTGCTCATCTGTTAAGTTTTCTGTGTTGTGTTTTTGGTGAGGTCCGTGTTGCTCATCTTTAAGTTTTCTGTGTTGTGTTTTTGGTGAGGTCCGTGTTGCTCCTCTTTTTAGTTTTCTGTTTTGTTTTTTGGTGGGGCCCGTGTTGCTCATCTTTTTAGTTTTCTGTGTTGTGTTTTTTGGTGGGGTCCGTGTTGCTCATCTTTTTAGTTTTCTGTGTTGTGTTTTTTGGTGAAGTCCGTGTTGCTCATCTTTTAAGTTTTCTGTGTTGTGTTTGTCTTCGTTCTGTGTCTTGTGTACCCAATGTTGCCAGTGTCTCTGGATTGTCCATTCTCGATTGCCCCTTCGGTTTTCTCTAACATTTATTTAGCACTAAACAACAATCACTCACTCTTTCGCTTGGGTGCGAATCCAGAAAAAAAACATATATCCTGTGTTTAATTGCTGGCAAGTTCTTTTGTTATGCATCTGACATGCAGAAAAATCGATAAGATTGTGGATAAATAAACTTAACAACCTTCAAAATATCCTGGATCAGCCTCTGCAATTTCACTTAAATCTATACCAGGTAATATTGTAGGGTCTGTTTCTTCACCTTTATACTAGGCAAGGTTGCTATACGTTTTTGCCATTATGGATAGAATCACTAATGCAAAAAATAGCGTGTAAGTAAAATTGGAGGCCCTTTTACAGAAGTTCTGCGGGGATATATGGTACAATATGAGAATACAGTACCTTTATTGGTTAGGTCCCTGTTCTTCATCTTTTTAGTTTTGAATTCTTTATTGTGTTTTTTGTTTTGTTTGTCTTCGTCCAGTGTCTTGTTTACCCACTATTGCCAGTTTCTCTGGATTTTCCATTCTTGGTTGCCCTTTCGGTTTTCTCTAACGTATATTCCGTAAATTATGTAATCGTGATCTACATGTTGGGAATGTGTTTAAGTGAAGACAAGCTTGAAGGTACCAAAATATTCATCAGAAGCCATAAATCTGTGAAGGATAGACAATATAATGACTAAACGAATAAAGATAAAAAGACAAACAGCGTTCGACAACTCACTACAAAGAAAACTAAAGACGGAACAACGAACAACATGAACCGAACTAATAACTGGGGTGAACTCGTGTACCCCGAGAGGATATGTATTGCTCTCGAGTTTTATTCAAAGGCGTTAGAACTTATGAAACAATAAATCTTGTTTTGGATATAGAAGTTCTATTGGGAGGATACAATGATCTACAATAATTTAGGGAATGACCATTTAACTTCTGTCGCAAAATTTGAAAGAAAAAACCTTGATCTGAAAGATTCAAAACAAATTATTCGACCGTACAATTTTCAACAAGAAATGTTTGGCAAAATGTAAAGAAAAAATACTGATAGTTAATGTAATAAAAATAATCAGGTACCAGGGTACAACGTGAACCTAATACACATACATACATTTTACGCATGGTGAACATAGTTATGTCTACATTTCTATTAAAATATCTCGGTTACTTAACATATAACGAAAACTAACCATGTGTGAAAACAATTTCGAGTAGAACAGCTCTATTATGCATTATCATGTTGTTTTTATTGATAGGTGACCTTCAATGTTTAAGCTTTCTTATCTTAAGATTATCTGGGGTGAAAACGAAAACTAACCATGTATATACAGTAGACTAAATAAATTTGTGTCTCGGTCTACTTGGAGCTAGATCTCTGGGTTGTACATGTTACACAGGTTCTTTGTGATAGTATGCTATCCCTAATACAAATACGAGAGAGGGGTTCACATCTTATTTACGAAAGGGGGTCAACTATTTTAAGTGGCCAAATTCATCCAATTTCCATGGGATTTTTATATTAATAGCTATGTGGAGTCTGCAATCGATCCTCCGTTGCAGCGGTTAGTCTATGGATTGGAGGAATGGTCTGTATTTGGATATTCTACATAGCAAGAAGAGTTTGAAGTTGCCAAAGGGGTAATCAGAAACCGTTAAGGGTTGTATTATTAGTATTTATCAGTAATTTGTCTTCTACATCGTGTAGACTTGATGGGGGAAACCCCGCTATGTGTAGATGTCTGGACACCTTAACACTTTGAGTGGGTACCGTATGGTTAATTGGGCACGTGGTCAGGGGTCAACGACCTTTACCACTTGGTCACATACGCCCCTGTACAAAATAATAAATAAATATGAATTATTTTTCATGAAACCACAAATGCACACAGCAACAGCTCAAATTTCATTTCATTCAAGCTTGCCACGACACATATTGGCTACTTTAAGAAATTTCTACTTTATTAGTTCTGGCCATCTTAAATGCAGAACGAGACTTTAGTGTGCAGTTGACCATAGTTGTGTCGAAGTCAAAGGGAGACAACTGTCTGTGTTCGAATTAACCGAATGTTCGAGTTATCAGGACAAATAATGAAGCTAACAGTTAATGTGAACGGACCATGTTATAGCAACTAGTTATCCAAGAATCTGATTTAGAGAAAACGAAGTTTGGCTGTATACATTATATTTTTGAGAGCGAGTCTCATAGACTAAGTAACACACTATAGCCAAGTTTGGTGGTTTAATTTGCCCCTGCAATTTCATTGAAGATGATTTTTTATAATAACGTTTGTTAATAAAATGTCCGAATTTGATAGGCACATTTGATAAATTGACAGATGACTAGTTTCACTGAAATATATATAATGGATGTTAAATACGGCCTTGTAACCTTCCGGTCATCTTAAATTCACAATGTGACTGTTCTACAATATTGGATACAATGTTACTGTTGACACCTTCGTTTAATATCTCGTGGTTACATCATTGTTAACAGAGTGTACATTTATACTTGGTTTTTTTAATGTACCACATCGAAATTGAATGGTTCGACACCTTTTACACAATACGGACCTTCCCATTTGTCTGCTACTATCAGCTCATTCACTACAACAAACAAGTTGCTTCATGTTTGTCATGGAAAGCAGATAGAGCAACAGGTATCTTTGTCCAATGGCTTTGATTTTCACGCTTCAGTTATTAATCGATATATAAGGCGCAGAACTTTTACGAAGCTGTTACCCCCTCCCCCTTTTCACATCCAGAATTTGTTTTCACATGAACCAAAAAATAAATTATTGTTCTTTTAATCGGTAACGTTTCTTCAAATTTTACCAAAATTTCTTGTGGGAAACTGCAGAGTTATATTATTTGTACCGGTATATTGCATCTTTTGGGGCAAGCTATTTCTCCTTTTCAAATCATTGATTGCTAGATTATTTATTGCTTAACATTCAGAATATACAGATGCGATGTGGGTTAGGGTTATGGTGTTTAATGCCACTTTCAACAATATTTCAACTATATCGTGTCTGTCAGTTTTATTGGTAGCGGAAACCGCAGAGTATCCGGAGAAACCACCGAGTACACCTCGCAATGAGCCGGATTCAAGCACACAACTTTAGTGGTGATAGGCACTTATTGCAGAGGTAGATGTAAATCCAACTACCATACGATCAAGACTACAACGACTCTAGACTCGAGAGGGAATGGGAACACTGGGGTGGGGGGTGACTGCCAAGTAAAAAGTATGGGTTACTAGTGTAGGGACGAGAAAATGTAACATATTGTAACGGCTAATGTGTCTTCTATAATTCTCAATCAGCACAAGGGGTCTTTGTCTTAAACGTGCAAGGAGCATGACACGACACTCACTATATGATACACGATCAGGCATTCCGTATTGTAGCCCGACAACCTACTCACCCCATTGAGAGAGTCTCCCCTATCCACTACCTGGATATGTGCTGGGAAGCTCTGTGGATTGAGCCATTGTAACTGTTACCAGAAGTTAACCCTTTTAGAATTAAGAAATGTTTGTTTTCATGTATATTTTTTAATCACTATGCTACTTAATATTTAAAACAAGATAAAATGCATTGATAAACATATAAAATATACTTTAACT
The DNA here is from genome assembly GCA_963383655.1 of Bathymodiolus septemdierum. Lineage (NCBI taxonomy): Eukaryota > Metazoa > Mollusca > Bivalvia > Mytilida > Modiolidae > Bathymodiolus > Bathymodiolus septemdierum. The sequence continues at coordinate 128,994,775 of OY726518.1, read as the reverse complement.
TTTAACAAAATACATGCATTATGTCATTATACAAGTCAAAATAATGTAATACCAATTGATCAATTATTATGAAGCAATCATCCATGTCCACCATGTTTACACGATACCACTTTTATATACAATGTCCCTGTATTTAGTTTACAAATACACAATACATATATATTGCAGAATATTGCACTTGTATATTAATATGTTACTATGGTAATAGATTATCCCTCCATTACACATACATCGTAATTACCCTATGAATGCCGATATTTCCATCCTTGATCTAAGTTCATTGGCAAAAGTCCATACTTCTCCAATACATGAAAAGTTGGGTTCCATTTCTATGGTAGCAAATGCTATTATTAAAACGTCTTGACAAATATGACCTACGAAAAAGTCAGTTGTTGTCCACCCAACAATAGTGTTCTTGGTGACACGAAAGCACATGTACCGAATATCACCGAAAAATAATCCAAAATGTGGCTGTGTGAGTCCTTGAAACTCCGACCCCAGATATTTACATATCGTAACAGCCTCGTCAGCTGGGATGCTACGTTCCTTTTCACTGCTCGATAAACATTTCCCTTTCAAGTCGAAGATTGCAGCTCTTTTCACTTTCCCCTTTCCAATGAAATAATTCATCATCTCCACCCAGTTCATCCTGGCTGGTTTACTCGGTGGATGGTCTGGGGTGGCGGGTTTCTCCAATCTTATCTGCTCGGGTGCAGTGGCCCCTTCCATACGTTATTAGTAGGCTATCAAGTACACAAGTTCACCTTTTAAAACACTAATACTTATATTAATAACACAGCTTTGTGTATGTCAGAGGAACCACTCAAGTAAATCGTTAACAGGCGAAATAATTGTATCAATGTACTACACAAATATTTATACATTTACATTCGATCCTAATCATCCCGAAAATACAAGCGAGCGTGGGTTGTTCCTACCTGTACGTTCCGGTACAACATGGTTAATAATTTATATGACTGTTACCTGGATGTATATATATATAGAATGAATTCCATCGTTTTAGTCAGGAATGTTTTCGTTCTATTTCGTAAAATATTTCGTTCAAAATTTAAAATATTACGACCAACGTCACGTATACTTAGTATATGCTTATCATTATATACGTGTTGAAACTTACTTGAGAGTTACATTTTCACACAAGAATTAGGTGAAATTTCTCTAGGTTACCTTTCATATTTACATGTATATTATGAATTTAATTTCAAAATAAATATTAGGTTAATAAAACCACGCCCTGCACTAATATGTCAATCTCGACATAATATATACAAAATTATGGTCATATGTGTCTGTGAGTAATAAAACAAAGGAAGATGTAACCTCGATAATCATATAGCCAGCTAATTAAATAAAATAATTCATTAAATATAAAATTATATTACTCCCAGTCTGTGTCATGTGTATAGTTGTATTGTTTTATTGTAAATATACGTGCATTGTAGTTTTCTCTCTATAACATTCATTCATGCACTTGACTTAAAGCCGACCAGAAGGACAGTTGACAGTAGGGTCTGCTTCCTCCCATCATCGTCCTAAACATTCATCCATAACTCATGCTGTATCAAATAACTGAGTGAAAATGGTTAGTGATGAATTATTCGGGTGAAATATATGATAAAGTGAACAATACATGCAAAAATCCGTATTACATGCTGTATCAACCCTCGACCTATATCTGCCCTTGGATCTCCGGCTCCCTGGCTGATATTGGTTACTCGGGTTGATGCAGCATGTGATACGGATTTTTCCATGTATTATTCTCTATACCAGGGTATATTGTATCATATAGACAAGAGATGTTCTCCATCATACATATAGACGTCTGAGCATTCAGTCCAATGGATCTGGCCGAGGGGGCTAAATTATTCGTCATCACGCTAAGCCAGTCTTTGCTGCAGTGTGGATTCGAATCTCACCGAGGGAAGAACAATACATTTGCCAGTTAAAAAACTAGCTCTACCACTATTATTACATATATATATATTCTGCATACTACTAAATTATCAGACCGTGGACCAAAGAACTTGTAGTACACATATATCACTGATGGCCACTTGAAACATGAGAATCGTTGACGGAATGTCACTCAGTATAATGTCTTGACTGTCAACTTTTCCCTTGTGTTATCTGTTGCTAACTGACAATTAAAATGTACGTTTCCTTCATGTTATCAGCTGTTAATTAATAACAGTAATCCATCCATATCGGCTGTCTTAACTTAATCATAATGCAGTAATCCATTTATATCAAATCAAAGGCATAACTGCACAACGGAAAAAGTGTTGATTTCCAAAATGAAACTATGCCTTGTGCATGCATTTTAAATGATTGAATTTATGGGGAACCTAATAAGGGTAATAACAAAATTACCGAACACCGAGCAATCTTCCAAAGAGAAAGGCAAAACTCATAAGTCAACAAACAGACAAAATCAGTCAACAACCGGAAAACGGGGGAAACCGCAATGGCCCTGACTTGGTACAGGCATTTCCAAAGAAATGGTGGGTTGAATCAGATTTTATGGCGCCAAACCTCCCGCTTCCATTATGGTTAAAAGGTTCCGGTTGTCACTATAACAGCAATTTAAACAATACTGAGACAAATTAGGTATAACAGTAGTCAACGCAGTACTTTATGAAAATCCATCGTTTATTATCGTCTCTGCAGAACGGTTTAACTAAATGGTCATCTTCTTACACAATTTAATTTCAAATGAGATGTTGAATGACGTCATGTCTAAACCACGATTACTTAATCCTGATCTTTATACATTTTCCATATTTACTTTATGAAAATCCATCGTTTATTATCGTCTCTGCAGAGACAGAATATTTTTCGACAAGATTTTGATATCGGAATATAAACTTTTTAAGAGGTCGAATAAGGAGAATCTTTTTATAGCCCTGGTCAAGTAGCCTATTTCTCAGAAAAAGATGACGTTTCAAGAAATCAGAATAATTGCTACTGGCCCTTGCATAGCGAATCAATTGCGAGATGTAAACACCATATGCAGGAGAAGCTGGTATATTGCTGCACATATTTGGAAAATTTATGATTTTAAAATTGAAGTCATCCCGTTTATCATAAATTTTAGTACTGAGTTGATCACTGTCGTCAAATTCGAGGTACAAGTCCAAAGAGGATGCGGACGAAGCTGTATCTGTGGTCTTTTTAATTTCCAGCTCTGGAGGATATATCAATGGAAGAAATTCTGCAAATCTAGGATTATTGATAGATAAAACGTCATCAATATACCTGTATGTGAAATTAAAGGCTCTAGCTTTACAAGATTTTGAAGAAACTCCGACTCATATGAGTATAAAAATAAATCGGCTAGAAGAGGGGCACAATTCGTACCCATTGGTATGCCGACGACCTGATGAAACAGTGCCCCTCCAAAGTAGACAAATATGCTATCGATGAGGAACTCCAGCATACTTATCACTTGTTCTTCGGAGTAGCATGTTTTACCTTTTTGAATTTTGTTTGAAAAATATGTGGAATTGTAGCCTAATACAACAAATTTTGAGCCATCATTTCTATGACTGAAAGCTTTGTGAATGGTTTCTTTTAAGCGGGTTTTTAATTTGTCATGCGGTAGGGTGGTATACAGAGTTGAAAAATCAAAAGTTTTTGATGGAGGATACCTGAGAGAAAGATCTTGATTTAAGATTATCCAAAAGATCTTTAGAGTTTTTCAAAATCCACATGTGATTTATGCCACTACGCGAGTAAACAGTTTCACAATATTTCTGTTGTCCCTCTTTTACTGCAGACAGAATCTTTGTCAGGTGAATAGACAATTCTTTCGTCGAACAAGTTGATGATCCCGCTATGTACCTTTCTTTGTATGGTGTCTTATGGAGTTTAGGTATCCAATACAAATAGGGTAAATCCTCAGACTCTTTACCAGAGAGAATGCTTAAAAAGGTCATGAAGGATCTGTGGTTAGCTAGGATTTCATCTTTGTCGAAAGAAGTTGGTTTGTATGTGGTATTACCAGAGGTGTTGTTATTTATGCCTAATTCCTTGATTAGGTATTCGTAGTAATATGATTTACATACAAACACGATGTTGTTGGAAGCCTTGTCCGCAGGAATGATAACATATTTGTCATGAAGAGAAGGAAGACACTTAACAGCTCCTTGGTCTTTAATTACAGACTTAGGTCGACTATTAACACAATTTTTGAGTTTGCGAATCCGACCTTGTACTAGAGACCTGATTGTTCTAACCCAGTCTGACAAGGACTCTAACTCAGGATCTTGTCTACTTCTCTCTTTATCCACCTTCTGGCATAATCTTCAACAGCATCCATAATTATCTTGAAATTATGTTTCTAATTGATGTGTTGAGGTTCCCTGAATTTACGACCATGAGAAATCACTTTTCGGAGACTCTCATGTTGAATGATATTCAAATCACCAGTGATTACATGTCCAGATGGGTTCACAGGGGCTAGGTGCGTCCGAAAAAAAACAACTATATAATACTGTATTATATAGTATTTTTTATTTTATTTTATTATTTTTCGGACGCATCTAGCCCCTGTGGATGGGTTGTATTGAAAATGAGAGTGGGATCAGTCACAAGTCAGAGGATTCTTGGGGTACTCTTCTATGTTAATATCTTGCAATGCTTCTTTGTAGTTGAAAATTTTACGGCCAATGCTGTTAGTGTAGCTATAGGAGACAATGGGATCAGATTGATATTTGAAATATGGTGGAATTTCTTTTACGACCTCTTTTCTATTAAGAATGTTGCTGATGTAAATAACATCGATTCCTTTGTTAGCAAACGAAATATAGAGGAATTTTCTGTTGTTATAATGAAGAGGTTCAAATTGAACTGGTTTGAAAAGACGAAAAGACGCCACGTCACATATAATACTAGACAATCTGTACTTAGGAGAAAAAGGATCTACGCCTCCTTTGTCAAGTCCAAAATGCCAAAGTTATTGAACGGAAATCTGAATTTTGTTTGTTTGTGAAAATCAACAAGGCATCATTCCAGAACAGAAAAGTATGTTCAAAATCGAACTGAGCCTACCTTTTATGATCCTTGGCCTTGTGTATAAATTTCAAATGATTTTCTTCAGGGTAACGTTATTGAATGGAAACCAAATACTGAATAGACGATCAAACGTCAGGGGGTAAAACTTATTGACCCTGGTGACTAGCGTCAAGGGCATACAAGTTAAATAAGTTCATTTCAGTAAGATGTTCTTAACAAATACCATTATAGCGGTATTTTCACAGACTAAGATATTATAAATAGGAATAAAGTGAGATCAAGGATGACTTTCTTCAGTAATCGCAGGTATTCAGGAATTCCTACACTTTTCTCTTTTTCCAAGGGTTAAAACTTGCCATATCACATGATACATATATATATATATATCAAGTATCTCTTTGGTACAAACCACGAGGATGAGATGGGTTATGGTTATGGTGTTTAACACCACTTTCAACAATATTTCAGTTATATCGTGGCGGCCAAGTTAGTTTTATTGGTGGAGGAAACCGGAGTACAAAGATCAAACCACCGACCTACGGCAAATTACTGACAAATTTTATCACATAATGTTGTATCGAGTACATCTCACCACGAGCGAGATTCAAACTCACAACTTTAGTTGTGATAGGCATTGATTACAAAGGTAGTTGTAAATCCAACTACCATAGGATCACAATCAGGACGGCCTCACAAGGATATGTGAAAGTTTTAAATGTTGTTTATAAACTACTTCATCAATCCATATTGTAAGTTTCTGAAAAAGCTTCACCCAAGCCGTGGCAGTATCAAACCAAAATCAGCCTAATCCTACTCTATACATAGAAATGTATCTTGTACTAAGAATTTCAACAAAAGAGGACACTAAGACCAAAAAGTGATATAAATAGCAATCTGAAATAAATAGCACAAAAATATACCCGTTTTACCCTAAAACAGTCACAAATCAGGTTTAGAATTTCTTTCTTCTCAATGTACAAAGAAAGAAAAAAGACTTGAGAGAACCTACAGTCTCTAACTAGAGATATGAACACACCATGTGTTTGACAGTATTAATATGTAGAGGCCATGCTTGGAAGGTGTAACAAGTCAACAGACACAATTTTGGAAGGAAACCACCTGTCATATTATACAGAACCAGAACACCTTTGGCTCTGGTGAACTAAAACATTTAGGAGACAGGTTTCTGAAATAACCTCCATCAAGTACGTTATCAAATGGTTGAAAAGCCAAATAATCTAAAAAGTCAAAATCGGCCATGAGTACCTATGTCTGGAGAATATTAGTTTTAACAATAATTACTTTATTAAAGAACTGTAAATTAAAAAAAATAAATATATCTTTCTAAGTCATGTTAGTGCTGAAACACTGACTACTGGGAGGATGACACCATTGGGTAATAATAGTCCACCAGCAGAGGTATTGACCCAATGATAGTAATAATCATACATATCTAATTTAATGCACAAGACACATTTCTGGAATAACCTTAATCAGGTAGCTAAGTCTTCGTGATCAAGCACAAAAGGGATGAAGCTAGATATGTAATTGAGTGCACTAGACACCTTTCTGAATAACCTTCATCAGGTACATTAAGTGGGTAAACTATTAAGTCTTTGTGATCAAACATACCAAAGAGATTAGGCAAGATAGCCAAATTTAGTTTCTTTACTTATGCCTGAGGAAGACTTGTTATAGTTTTATATATACACCTGGAAAAAATATTGCAACACTAAATTTGAAACTGAATATTTCTTATTAGATAGACAATTCCAATATATATTTTACACCTGAGTGGCCATTTAAACGTCAATTTAAACATACTTGTACCTAATCAATAATCGTGCACTATATATAATAACCATCATTTGCACGTGCAGTGTCTCGATATAAGGGCTATGCAATCACTACTTTTGCAACGTATCATTTTCGACACATTGCTTAGACTGGTAACTCACGATTCTTTTGTTCTGGATGCAGAATGGGGTCCTCCACAACTTTCAAATGCAGTCCGATGGCAAATCATTGGCATGCGAGAAGCAGGTATGTCAATGAAGCAAATTACCCAGCGTGTTGGTCATCACTACTCTACCGTCAGTCGAATTTTGAGTAAATTTCTGCCAATAATAGAATGCTTGCCTCATACAATTTTGTCCAGATAAAAAATTAGGGTGTTGCAATACTTTTTTCCTGGTGTATAGTACAGTAAAACTAATACTTACCAATATTTCAGATTGATTCTACTTACAACAAAAATAGTTACCTATTAACTTTTCATGTTGAATAATGTTTCCTCCCATTGCACGAATGTACATTGTTGAGAACTTGGAGTCTTCGTGTTTGTATGGTAGTTGGATTCACAACTAACTATGCAAGCAGTGCCTATCACCACTTATCACCACTAAAGTTGTGAGTTTGAATCCTGCTCATGGTGAGGTGTACTCGATACAACATTATGTGATAAAGTTTGTCAGAGACTTGTGACAGGTTGATGGTTTTCTCCGGGTACTCCAGTTTCCTTCATGAATAAAACTGAACGCCACGATATAATTGAAATATTGTTGAAAGTGGTGTTAAACACCATAACCATAACTCTACACAGAGTAGTGGGTATCTTGTTTTTGTTTCGACAGATAAATATATGTGTGTAAGTGAGTGATTGTTGTTTAAAACCAAGTTAGTGATTTGTCATCTATACCATGTCTACTTTGTACTAGACAAATTAAACATGCAACATATTTATATAGTGGTAGCTAACTAAAACACAAGTTCAGAGGTAAGACGTCTTGTTGTTCCACTCAGACATTTTTCATCTATGCCATGTCTACTTTGTACTAGACAAATTAAACATGTAACATATTTATATAGTGGTAGCTAACTAAAACACAAGTTCAGAGGTAAGACGTCTTGTTGTTCCACTCAGACATTTGATCCAGACTACAAGCCAACCAGTCTTTACTCTTACTCCTTAATGTTGCATCCTTGTGGAGAAGAATACAAATTCAATTTTATAGTCTTTGGTTTGACCTGACATGAGATATAACGAACAATCTACCACACACCTGGCAAACATGCTAACCATTACAGCATACAGGCTGTCAGCTACACGGTATATATTATAGGTGACATATAGCACATTATAAATCTAATTTTGCTATAATTTCTTGTGCGATCATTTAGAGCAACCAAATGTACTTTACATTCAACTGGGCGAAGGTTAAATATATTACAACTTTCTGTTGTTTTAAATTTATTTTCACCATCATATAATTATATCAGCATATCATATCTTAATATAAATACATCAGATAAAATAACAAAATAACTAACAAAAGTAAACAACAACAAAGTCCAGCACTAATAATAACTCGTGTAGATAATAACAATTACATATGACAAATGGCAAGACAAAACAGTTAAACCTCACTTAGGAAACATTTATGATATAATATTTTTTGAAGTTTCTGTACTATTTTAAAATAATCATGTATTCTTCCTGATAAATTCAACAGTTGAAAATATAATGGTTATTCTCTAATAAGTTTCTTATGAAATGAAATATTTTTTTCTCAATTTCCTGGAATTGTCTCTCTCTTCAGCCATCATACATATCATCAAATTTAAATAAAAAATATAATTTATAATAAATCAATTATGTCAGCGTTTCTCGTTAGACGAGAGATACCATACCAACTTACTATAGAACTTGTAGGATATTTTGTTGTTTAACGCCAATTTTTCAGCTATATCATGGCGAGAACAAGTTACATTTAATGAGATAATAAAGATGTCCGCTTTGTACTAGACCAACACGCCTAGTTGGAATTCTATAGTGCTAACTCACTAAAACAACAGTCTGCAGGTAGACATGTCGCTCCACTAGAAAACATTATCCTAAATCCATGCACACAAGTCTTCTCTTGTTCCTATAACTGCATGCTTAGTGGAGAAGCAACAAATACCAATTTTATAGTCTTTAGTTTGAACCGATTGGGGCTAGAACCCACGATCTGCTGCACTCAAGGTGAGCAGGCTAACCATTACACCACTGTTGCAGTTAGAACCAGTAGGAAGATTAACATATAGTTATTATAAACAGTAATATAACAAATACAAGTAAACATGACAGTTTTATAAAAAGTGAGTTTTGTGTAACCACTCAGTTAATTGATATCAAGTCTAATTATATACATTTCAGATGAAACAACAAACCATTCATTATTTATTTCACCGGTTTACAAATTTTTTTTTCTTCCCTTGAGCAGATTACTGATATATACAATACTCACCGTTGATAAAAGGCAATTCAGAAAAGGAAAATATATTTTTCAGCTTAGAATAGACAAATATTCAAATTATGGTAACTATAACAAGGAGGAGGGTACACATTTATGTATGAAAATAAATATGGATGAAGGACACCAAGTTATGGCAATAGCTCACATAACCTTTTGAGTCAGTTGAGATTAAAAGGAGTAACAATAAAGTACTTATTGGACAACAAATGACAAATGATAAAAAAAAAATGGAATACAAGTACAATAATATCGTAATTGGTTATTACAATATACATTATGTATATATTACATAAATACATTAAAATAGACTGAAATTCAATAAATGGCAGAGAATAATACATAACAAAGACCCACATATTTTTTGTATGCAATCACTTTAACAAAACAACATATTGACCTAGTCTGCTGATTTTCATTTCATGGTTACAATTTAGTAACTCAATTTTCTTACCGTCTTAAAGTATTATATTGATAGGAACAATCACAAACCAACTTTAAAAGTTCAAAATTCTATTGCAATTATTGAATATTAAAGTATGTGTTTAAAAAAACAACAAAAACATGTACATAGATTGTCATCAAACATAACTCTTATACTGGCTGCATAGACCACATAAAATGTAGAAGTTTTGGAAATCTAATTTAAACTAGGAAGAACTGTTTTAGATACCTAAAACTTATGTCTTCCCTTAATGCGGCCATCTGTACAACAATAAGTTACACATTATGAGTTGAATGATACTATTTAAAAAACAATTATTTGACCTTGAGGTCAAAGGTCAAGGTCCCACGAAGGTCATTACGGTACGTGAAACACCGCCTTATGGTCATGCACCCACATACCAAATATCATTGACCTATCTCGAAAGACAAAAATGTTATGGCCCGGACAAGAAAATACTATTTAAAAAAACATTATTTGACCTTGATGTCAAAGGTCAGGGTCCAACGAAGGCCATTATGGTATGCGACACACCGCCTTATGGTCATGCACCCACATACCAAATATCATTGATCTATCTCGAAAGACAAAAATGTTATGGCCCAGACAAGAAAATACTATTTAAAAAACAATTATTTGACCTTGAGGTGAAAGGTCAAGGTCCCACGAAGGTCATTACGGTACATGACACACCGCCTTATGGTCATGGAAAATACTATTTAAAAAACAATTATTTGACCTTGAGGTGAAAGGTCAAGGTCCCACGAAGGTAATTATGGTACGCGACATGCCGCCTTATGGTCATGCACCCACATACCAAATATCATTAACCTATCTCGAAATACAAAAATGTTATGGTCCGGACAGGAAAATACTATTCAAAAAACAATTATTTGACCTTGAGATCAAAGATCAAGGTCCCACGAAGGTCATTACAGTACGCAACACACCGCCTTATGGTCATGCACCCACATACCAAATATCATTGACCTGTCTCGAAAGACAAAAATGTTATGGTCCGGACAAGAAAATACTATTTAAAAAACAATTATTTGACCTTGAGGTCAAAGTCCCACGAAGGTCATTACAGTACAGGACACACCGCCTTATGGTCATGCACCCACATACCAAATATCATTGACCTGTCTCGAAAGAAAAATGTTATGGTCCGGACAAGAAAATACTATTTAAAAAACAATTATTTGACCTTGAGGTCAAAGGTCAAGGTCCCACGAAGGTCATTACAGTACGCGACATACTGCCTTATGGTCATGCACCCACATACCAAATATCATTGACCTATCTGGAAAGACAAAAATGTTATGGTCCGGACAAGCTTCGCTGAGAAGAAGCGGAAGTAGAAGAAGAAGAAGCAAAAATCAGACTAAAACAATATGTCTCCCTTCATTCGAAGGGGAGACATAATAACAGCAGCCATCTTGGATAGAATTATTGGACTAATATTGGACCATTCTATCATAGTTTGCTTTAATTGGACAAAGTAAAAATGTCATATTGCAAATTTCCCAACTCATGTAGTTATAGCTTATATTGTGAACCAGCTAAAAATTTAGAAATATTATCTATCTGATGAAATAATGACAGGTCTGTTGAGTACCACTGTAGAAAAAGAGATATCCTTGTTTAGTTTATATTGTTTCAGAGAAGATTAAAATGTGAAATAAAATCAATGATGTATGTATACAATAGGTATACAGACAACAGATGCCATGTGATGAAACAAGCTCAAATGGCCTGTGGCCAAATAAACTGTATATTAACTTGATATAAAATGATAGTAGTTAGGACTTTATGGGAAAAGTGTATAATAAATATAATACATTTATTGATCAAATATCACTATAAATGCCAGGAAATATTTAAGAATTTCCTAACTCTGAGAAATAGATTTATAATAATAATTCTATTCTTACTAGAATTTATTAATAACTCGTAATCCGATTGGATATCGTCACTTATTCTACATCATTCAAAAGGAATTTATAAATCAATATTTCCGTTTGCCAGACTACTTTCCCCCCGGTCATTCCACGCGTATAAATTTACGAGCAATGATACTAAGGGGTTCTGCTGGAAGGATCTGCCAAAAATAATTATAAAGCTTACCTTGAAAACTTTTTTTAGTTAAATTGTATCAAACTTGAAGTGTACACGAAGCCAAATAACGTCTAATCTTTACGTTTCAAACTGGAAGTCTTTATATGACGTCATGTTGGTTATGTTCAAAAGTCGTCAATAACATTTCGCGGATTTTTTTCAGTTTATAATTGTATGTGTATTGTATGTTCATTGTTTGAGGCTCTCCTTGGGTATTTCCTTAATAGTATTTAGCGTCGAAAACAAACACGATGTCCAAGAATAAGAATTATAAGGATTAAACACTGTGTTTTTAGGAAATTATGTATGTATAATCTCCAGCAGCTCACTCACAAACTTTACATAAAGTCTTTGGACTTTATATTCAGTTTGTGAGTGAGCTGCCAGAGTTTATACATAGATAATTTCCAAAAAAACAGTGTTTAATCCTATAGTTACATTGTAACATGTACGTTGAGCTATAATAGTAACTGATAAATAGATTCACTGTAACATATAGCTTGCTTCAAAAAAATAACAAAATACATACAAAAACAACCACTTAATAACACTAATAAAAAGAATTAGAAATTAAAGGTTATTTTTGACACAAAAGCAAATGTCTCCTCCCTCTTCATCATTTTTCATCTTTTGAGAAAATCTTCATGACATATGAATCTGCATATAGTAATAAACAAGCATGCAAAGATTTTAGGAATTCCAATTTAAAATGTATGAGGACTTTCACGAACAAACTTATTGATGAAACATTCTATAGTGATTTAAAATGTAGGAGTAGTACGTACAAACTTTTGTGATGGATGAATGGCATGAAAACATTATGTATCCCCAGTATTAACTACAGGAAGAACTCTGCTCAAACAAGGCTATGTTACTCCTAGGTTGAAGTCATCACTACAACAATTTTAGTTGTCACGATCTGGTTGAACATTACTGAAATATCCATGTATAAAATGGGCGTTTTCCTTTTTACGTAGATTTTTTCTTTCCTCTATCACTGACACAACTTTTATTAGACTTGACTATATATATGAGTAACACAGGGGGTGTCTTATAAGAAACAGCACCTGCTTACCCTTCATGAGTACCTAGGTTCACACTCACTTTTTGGTGGGATCTGTATTGCTCATTATATTAGTTTTCTGTGTTGTGTTTTTGTTTGTCTTCGTCCTGTGCCCAATGTTGTCAGTGTCTCTGGATTATCCATACTTGATTGCCCTTTCATTTTCTCTTACATTTATATACCATATAAAAACAAACAAACGAAGAAGCTCATAAAGTTTACAGATGTTGCCATAGGCTAATCATTTTAAATTTCCAAATTCATATAATGTGATTTCCATTCTCATTGTTTATATTTCATTCAAATTTAGTTGTCTAATAATTTGTATTATATTCTATAATAAATCAGGTGCCCCAGCAGCCACCATTTGTCTAGATAGCCACTCTAAACCATCCAGTAGACCGTAACCACTGTTAGCATCACAAGCTTGTATATGCCAGCTACGATTACAACATAACTTAAACAATCCAAATGATTCTGTTATTTCTTCTATTGTCACACAAGGATGTACGTCCTAAAATAAAAAATTTAATAGATTTACTATCACATGGTTGGTATAGTAACAGTCCTTATGTCTATAATATATGGTAAAAATAAATGGTTCAAGTTAAAGGGAAAATAGAATAAAATGAGTGTTTTCAGAACTGATCATAGATATAAATAATTAAAAAATATATTTTTGTTTTACATTGAACATACCACTTGAATTTTACCAAATGCAAACACTGTTAAAAGATAATAAAACTAGGGGCTGAGCCTGTGTCGCTCACCTTTCATTCTGCTTTGAGGAAACTTAATACAGAACCTTCCATAGGTGCTTCCCACCAAATTTCGGTTCATTTGGCTAAGCAGTTTCAGAGAAGAAGATTTTTAGAAATTGACCAACCAGAAACAAGAATTGCCTATGGCAGCCATGTTTGTTAATGGATCGGGATAAAATTAGCCAACTTTATAGTGTACCTTCCATATATGTTTCCTACAAAGTTTCGGTTCATTTGGCTAAGTAGTTTCAGAGAAGAAGATTTTTAGAAATCAACCAATCAGAAACAAGCATTGCCTATGGTGGCCATGTTTGTCTACGGATCAAAACGAAATGAGCAATACCTATAGAGGACCTTCCATAGATGCTTCCTATCAAGTTTCGGTCCATTTGGCAAAGCAGTTTCAGAGGAGAAGATTTTTAGAAATCGACCAATCAGAAACAAGAACTGCCTGTGGCAGCCATGTTTGTTAATGGATGGGAACAAATTGAGCAATCTTCACAGAGGACCTGCCATAGATGCTTCCCACCAAGTTTCGGTTTATTTGGCCAAACAGTTTCAGAGGAGAAGATTTTTTAGAAATCAACCAATCAGAAAAAAGAATTGTCTGTGGCGGCCATGTTTGTTAACGGATCAAGATGAAATGAGCAATCTTTACAGAGGACCTTCCAAAGATGCTACCTACCAAGTTACGGTTCATTTGGCCAAACGGTTTCAGAGGAGAAGAATTTTAAAAATCAGCCAATCAGAAACAAGAATTGCCTGTGGTGGCCATGTTTGTTAACAGATCGGGACGAAATGAGCACTCTTTACAGAGGACCTTCCATAGATCCTTCCTACCTAGTTTCGGTTCATTTGGCTAAGCGGTTTCAGAGGAGAAGATTTTTTTAAATTGGCCAATCAGAAACAAGAATTGCCTGTGGTGGCCATGTTTGCTAATGGATCAGGACGAAATGAGCAAACTTTATAGAGGACCTTATACATAAATGCTTCCTACCAAGTTTCAGTTCATTTGGCTAAAGGGTTTCAGAGGAGAAGATTAAAATGTGAAAAGTTAACGGACGACAGACGATGGACGACGGACGCCAAGTGATGGCAAAAGCTCACCTTGCCAAACTTAAAAAACTATTACAAATATAAAATGTTGAAGATTTAATTACTTTAATTTAATTTATAATACCATTAACAACCAGAATGACATTGACCTATTACAGAGACCTTACAACTCTAGAAGACTGGGGAAAAAATGGCAGAGGAGTTTCAATGCAAAAAAATGCATTGTCATCAGAATAGCACTGAAAAACAAACAGGTGAGGCAAACAAGCTACAAACTGCATGGACATACTCTGGAAAATGTGGAAGCCAGCAAATATCTAGGCGTAACTATCAACAACAACTTATCCTGGGATAGACACATAGATAACATCGTTGGCAAAGGAAACAAGACACTAGGATTTAACCACCGAAACCTTAAAGACTGCATAAAACCTGTAAAGTCAGCAGCATATACAGCAATAGTTAGACCTACAGTGGAATATGCATGCACAGTTTGGGATCCATCTAACCAAACAAAGATCAAATCCATAGAACAGGTACAGAAAAGAGCAGAGAGATTTGTGCACAACAACTACACAGACCAAAAACCAGGCTGTGTCACAAATATGGTAAATTCATTAACATGGGAAAACCTTGAAGATCGAAGGAAATCAGCAAGACTATGCATGCTATCTAAGTTCCAGCATGAACTAATTGACATAGATAGGCAACAATATCTAACGAGGTTTAAGATGGCCACCGTTCTAATCAGTAGCTGAAAATCAGCTCTGCAGTTTTTGGCAGATTTTGTATGGATTTAATCGTATTTTCACAGTAAAAGTTATATGAAAATGTTCAGGATTTTCTGCTCTTCAGGATGATGGTTTTTCTGGACAAAAACTTTCAAATCTAGTAAAAAGATTTTTGATGATATTTATGAAAATATTGTGTGAATTTATTGTGAACTCAACTCAGCTGTAGTATATTGTATTTTGTATTGTCAACTTTAACACACTATTATGGCAAGTAACAGAGGAACTGTACAGACTTGATTGTCAACTAGGAAAATTAACACTAATAAATCTTCAAGTGAAAAACCATCAAAAGAGGCTAAACGAACACATTCAGATGTCTCAATGGATAGTAGTATAGACTTGGCAATAATTCAAAATGACCTTGAGGCAATAAAAGGTAAACTGGAAAAAGTGGTGAATAAAAATGATCTTGATCAATTATCCCAATCATTAGTGAAAAAGAGTGACATTGAATTAATCATTACATCTATTGTTACCAAATTAATGGACAACCTTAAAAAAGAACTTGATGAAAAACTTGAAAAAAAGTTCATAGAAAAAACTGGCAAACAACAAAAAGCTATTGAGGAATTGACAAAAGAGAATGAACAACTTAGGGAAATTACTGTAGAGCAAAGAAGGACAATTAACAGTTTTAAAAATGGTAGTTGATGATAATGTAACCAGAATGAAGGAAGCCATCAGAATGTGCAATTACAATGAGCAATATTCCCGAAAATTTAATATTAAGATCATGAACTATCTGAAAAAAGAAGGTGAAGATTTGAGATCTGACTTCATCAACAAAATAGCTAAGGAAAAACTAAAAGTTACTCTACAGCCAGATGAAATTCAAGCAATTCACAGGATTAGGGGAAAGGAAGGACAAGGCACCATCAGTAATAGTTAAGTTAAAAAACACTGAGGTCAAATCAAGAGTTATGAGGGTTAAAAAGAACTTGCCAAAAGAAGGTTTAAGGCTAGTTGATGACATTTCAAAGCAAAACATGGCTTTAATTACTAGGCTTAGATCCTCACAACATTTTGAAAGCATCTGGTATTTCAACTGTGCAGTACATACAAAGACGCTTTCTGGCCTCAGGTATAAATTTGACATAAATGATGAAATTGAAAAAAAGATTGGGAAAAAAAGAACTTAATGAACTATATATATGAGTTTTGTGTGTGAACTATGAAACTATATTTTATATTGCTGATTTTGAATTTCTGTGGACTATCATGATTTTATTGTGGCATCTGTACATATGTGGGAAAGTGTAGACATTGACTGTATGTAAGTATATCCTTCTCATTTTCTTTAATATATAGATCTACTTTATCTAAAAAAAAGACAAGAAAAAGAAAAAAATTGGGTTTGGAATAGCAAAGGGCAATAACCCAAGTTGATTACTGTAACAACAATATGCCAGTCATCCTTTCCCATATGTGACATGGTGTATATATTTCACTGCATGATTTTGATTTTTACTAAGGTAATTTTCAGAGACATGTTGATAACTATTCATGATAAATTACAGGTATTGTTACATGAATGTTGATGAACTCAAAAGGTCAATATTTTTTATTTTATTTATTTATTATTTGTTTTTCTAGACCTAAATTCATGAACAAACATACCACTTCAGTAATGTACTTTCTATTTTTATTTGTTGTTGTTGTTGTGTATATATAAATGTATATGTGTTGTACTCATTATATATTCCATTTAGTGATACATGTATAAGTTAAAGAACCAAAGCTCATACCCGAGGTCCCTGCTGCTTGGTTCTTTGACTTCTAGTTTAATTATTTATTAGATTCTGTGCATCCAATTAAAATCATTACAATCCACTTCCTGACAATTATATATTCCATTTAATGATATAAGTTGATGAGCTGAGACTCATACCCGAGGTCCCTGTGGCTCAGCTCCTCAACTTATAGCGTCAATTCATTAGAATTGATTAGATATGGTACATTTAAACAACCCTACCATTTACTTCCTAAAATTATTTAAACTTATAATCAATTTGTCTTTATTAAGTCAAGCTTTTTGTGAGTAAATGAGGTTCAGTAACCAAACATTATAGAACAATCATTTGTATATGTCTGTCATTATAGAACAATCATTTGTATATGTCTGTCATTATAGAACAATCATTTGTATATGTCTGTCATTATAGAACAACCATTTGTATATGTCTGTCATTATAGAACAATCATTTGTATATGTCTGTCATTATAGAACAATCATTTGTATATGTCTGTCATTATAGAACAACCATTTGTATATGTCTGTCATTATAGAACAATCATTTGTATATGTCTGTCATTATAGAACAATCATTTGTATATGTCTGTCATTATAGAACAACCATTTATATATGTCTGTCATTATAGAACAATCATTTGTATATGTCTGTCATTATAGAACAATCATTTGTATATGTCTGTCATTATAGAACAATCATTTGTATATGTCTGTCATTATAGAACAATCATTTGTATATGTCTGTCATTATAGAACAACCATTTGTATATGTCTGTCATTATAGAACAACCATTTGTATATGTCTGTCATTATAGAACAATCATTTGTATATGTCTGTCATTATAGAACAATCATTTGTATATGCCTGTCATTATAGAACAATCATTTGTATATGCCTGTCATTATAGAACAACCATTTGTATATGTCTGTCATTATAGAACAACCATTTGTATATGTCTGTCATTATAGAACAACCATTTGTATATGTCTGTCATTATAGAACAACCATTTGTATATGTCTGTCATTATAGAACAATCATTTGTATATGTCTGTCATTATAGAACAACCATTTGTATATGCCTGTCATTCGATGTATATTGTATTATATGTTTGTGTGATGTATACATTAAATGTTACCCACGTATGCTGTAAATTGTAGGTTGTTACCCATATACACTAGACATAAGGGAAGGGAAATAACTCCTCTTTATTTTTACTTTTTTTGTTTTTTGGTTTCATATCATTTCATATCTGCCTGTGAAATACATGGTATAGTGCTATCATGCTATTTCCCTATTTTCGTATTGATATGTTGATTCACTTCTTAATTTCTAATTCAATGTTGAAACAGAATGTGTAGGAAATTGTATGTTGAAACATAAAACAATATCTACTCTTTGGTTAATTAAGGTGTATTGTTTAACTTTTCCATATTATACATTTACATGTAGTAGGTTAAATTTAATTTTATATTTAAAATATATATATATATATATATATATATATATATATAAAAGAAATTATTAAAAAAAGAACAAAACGGATTTTTCACAACATTCTTGTACTAACGTTTTCACTGCTGTTGCAGATCTTCAGGTACAATGTTTATAAGTGTATATATATGACGTTAACAATAGTGTGACGTTAACAATATAAAGGGAGACTGTGATGTTACGTATTCGCGGTAAAATATATTACCTATAAAATTAATGAACATCTTTAAAGTTGTTATAAGATTAATAAAAATCTTTAAAGTCATTGTAAGATTAACGAAAATCTTTAAAGTCATTTATCATTTAACGAAGGTTTAAGAATATTAATTAATAAAGTTTCTTTTCTTCTTCTTAAAAAATCACCCTCTGTATTAACTTTATACAGCGGGAATATTTTGAAATGTCCTCCAGAACAATCATGGAAATGTTCATTAGCTCTTATTACAGTAAGGTCCTGGTGCCTTGTTTGTTGTCTGTGAACAGTCATTCGAGTCCGCAATTCAGTTTTGGTTTCACCTACATAGAATTCTCCACAATTAGAGCAAATAATAGGTAATATATTTTACCGCGAATACGTAACATCACAGTCTCCCTTTATATTGTTAACGTCACACTATTGTTAACGTCATATATATACACTTATAAACATTGTACCTGAAGATCTGCAACAGCAGTGAAAACGTTAGTACAAGAATGTTGTGAAAAATCCGATTTGTTCTTTTTTTAATAATTTCTTTTATATGTACCAGCATACGGATTTCATTTGACTTTTTAATATATATATATATATATATAAAATTAAAAATAAATTTAATAGTATTCAAATTTAAAATGTTAGTTTAGGTCAAACAAGGGTGATAACTCAAAACATTAATGTAACACTTACTTTAGATATGTAACTATTTCTATATAATGCCAAACTGTACAAAAAAACTGACATCTTTACGATATAGATGTTTATATTAACAATTGTCAAGCGTCATCTTGTGTATGTATGTGTGTGTATGTTTGCATGTTGTATACTTTGTATGTTTACATTTGATTTGAATAAGGGTGTGTGTATGTGTGCATGTGTGAGGGTGTGTTTGCTGTCCATATTTATTGTGATTATAAAGTGTCACTTGCTCCTGTTGAAAATTTTATATGAAAATATAGCATAATGAATAACCATATTAAAGTTCTATCGATGAATGTAAGGGGTCTTTCTTCAAATTAGATGTATTTAACTCGGCAAAATCAAAAAACGCTTCTATTGTTTGTTTTCAGGAGACACATAGTACTAAAGATATTGAAACTAGATGGGAGGATGAATGGGGTGGTAAATGTTACTTTAGTAATGGTGATAGTAAAAGTGCTGGTGTTAGTATAATGTTCAGAAGTGGTCTTGATTTTAAGGTTAATGATTTAAAAATAGATGAAAATGGTCGATATATTATATTAGATTTAACTGTTTATGAACAAAGATTAACATTTGTTTGTTTGTATGGGTACAATACAGATGTACCACAATTTTTACAGATATACTTTATAAATCTGTAGAATTTGCAAATACAAGTTATCTATTTTGTGATGACTGGAATGCAGTACAAAACAAAAGTGACGATACATACAATGTACTTCATGACAGAAATATAATTGCTCGTAAAAAGATAGATGAAATGAAAGAAACATTTGAGTTGTTGGATCCATGGCGTACTTGTTATCCTGATGATAGGAAGTACACATGACTCCAACTCTCACCTGTCAAACAGAGTAGGATAGACTATTTTCTTGTGTCAGAAAACATGTTTGCACTCATCGAAAACACGAAAATAATTTCGGGATATAGAACAGATCATTCAGCAATTGTTTTTTGCTTTTCAGCATCCCTTGCCAAACGTGTCAAGGGGTACTGGAAATTTAATTCACAGTTGCTGAGAGATTCAGATTATATTAACTTAGTTAAAACATGTATTAAAAATACAATATCAGAATATTATTCCAATGGAGTTGTTGATGATAATAATAAATGTTGAATTATCTTGCAATGATCAGAATATTTTTGAAATACTTAAGATGAAAATCAGAAGTATCTCTATTGAATATAGTATTAAAAAGTCTAAGCAAGAAAAAGAAACTACTAGAATATTGGAAAATGATATTCAGAATTTAGAGAATGAGATGAATCTACGACCACGTGTTTGTACACAAATATTATTAAATCAAAAGAAAACTGAACTCGAAATTAAAAGACACCATATAATTGATGGTTTACTTCTCCGTTCTCTGGCAAACTGGCACGAGAATGGGGAAAAATGTACTGAATATTTTTGTAAATTAGAAAAAAAATCCTTTATCAAGAAGAGTATTTCTAGATCACAAAGGAAATAATATTCCGGACCAGTCAAATATTCTTTCTGAACAAGAATGTTTTTATAAAAATCTGTACTCAAGCAAATCTTTATTTGATAATGATGATTCCTTTTTTCACCACTATGTAAGATTAACAGATGAACAAAGAGACTCCTGTGAGGGTAATTTAACATTTAACATGTAAGATTATCAGATGAACAAAGAGATTCCTGTGAGGGTAATTTAACATTTAAGTAATGTGGAGAGGCACCTAAAATGAAGAAAAATGAAAAATTTCCAGGGTCAGATGGTTTTACAGTCGATTTTTTCAATTTTTTTTGGAAAGATTTTGGTGCTTTTGTATTTCATTCACTAAAATATGGGTATGAATCAGGTAATTTGTCTCAGTTTCAAAATCAAGGAGTTATTACATGTATCCCTAAGGGAGGTAAAGACAGAAGGTACATGGGCAACTGGCATCCAATCAGTTTGCTTAATACTGACTTAAAAATAGCTTCTGCAGTACTTGCAAATCGGCTAAAACAGGTCTTATCATTTATTATAAGAGATACTCAAAAGGGATTCATGAAAAACAGATTCATGGGAGAGAATACACGACTTCTTTATGACTTGATGCATTATTTAGAAGAAAATGATTTAGACGGTCTATTGTTACTGGTGGATTTTGAAAAAGCTTTTGATTCCATTGAATGGGAATTCCTAATTAAAGCATTAAAGAGTTTTAATTTTGGTCCGTTTATTTGTAAATGGTTTAAAACTTTATATGCAGAATCAAAAAGTTGTGTTATTAATAATGGGCATATGTCCAATGTCTTTAACTTAGAACGAGGTTGTCGCCAAGGAGATTACCTTTCTCCTTATTTATTTATAATAGGGGTAGAGTTACTTTCTTTAAACATCAGGTCTAATCCACAAATTAAAAAAGTTCTTATAAATGAAACAGAGCCATTGATAAGTCAGTATGATGATGACACTTTCCTTTTGCTTGATGGAAGTGAACTTTCATTAAAAGAGACCCTTAATTGTTTTGACAAATTCCATAAAGTTTCTGGTTTAAAAATGAATACATCAAAAACAAAGGTTGTATGGGTGGGGAATAAAAGGTACTCAGATTTAATTCTTTGTCCAGATTTTAATCTTGACTGATCATACTCAAATTTTAAACTTCTTGGAATTGAATTTTCTCTAGATCTCTATACCATGCTAGATTTGAATTTTAGGAAAAAAATTATAGATATCTAAAAAATATTAAAAAGTTGGCAACATAGAAAACTCACAAACACTAGTTCTTCCAAAACTGATACACCTATTTACGTCATTACCAAATTTGAAACAATCTATGCTAAATGAATTAAATAAACTTTTTTTCAATTTCATTTGGGATGGAAAAACAGAAAAAATTAAACGTAATACGCTAATTGGGGATATTCAAGAGGGAGAGTTGAAAATGATCCATTTGCAATCCTTTATTACTTATTTAAAAGTAAGTTGGGTAAAACGATTTTTTTTTACTTAAATGGAGATTGGCAAAATATTCTTTTAACTAATTTGAAAGATTATGGGGGTGTTAGAACATTTTCTTTTCAGAAAGAAAAACTTATTGAAGTTTCAAGCAAAATTAGTAACCCTTTCTGGAAAGATATCTTCAATAGTCTGCACTCTTGATATATTAAATTTTGTACCCATTGAAAATTACTCCTTTTATATCAAATGGGAAAATGTTGGTGTGTCGAACTTATCTCATCTTATTGACCATCAAAGAAAAGATTATATACTTTTGAACAGATTAGACAAAAAGTTAAAACTAAAAATTTCATGCAATACTACTCACTCCTATCAAGTATTCCAAAGCAAATAAAGAAGCATATAAGAGAAAATTTGACTGATTGTTTTAATACTTTCAACCCAGAAGATATCTTCCTAGAAAGAATAAAAAATAATAAAGATATAAAATTTGTTTATATTAGTTTAGTAAACAACATTGTTCATATTCCAATAGTAGGGTGCCCGACGAAAGATTTTTGCGAATTTGTCTTAACGGAATTACACACACCTGTATGATACATCGTTGGAATGAGGAGAACAAGCCGCATCGAAATAAAGATGTCGTCGCTATGTATTGTGGTCACGTTTTTTTTAAATTGGGGTCAAAGGTCAAGATCTAAAAATTGGAACTAACACACCACAAGTTTTAAAAGGCTCCCTTCTTCGACAAGACTGTGAAGAACTTTAAACTGGAATGCCAATTTTATTTGTTAAGCTTAATATTTTATTATTTTATGCTTATTTTTTATTTTACATTGTTTGAATATATAGCAAAAGGCCATTTTCTAAAAAAAAATGCCATTATACAATTTTCGTATATATATGAGAAATAAAAGTGACCTTGACCTGTCATAGTTTGAACATTTCTCATTTTTATTTGATATTCATTTATAGGAAACCTTCAAATTATTTTTTAACCCTTAACATTTGACAACTGGTGGACGGATTCCAAAAAAAAACAAAACATGTTTCAGTTATGGTACACTTTGACTAATTACTGGTAAAATATCTATTAACCTCAAACTTCGTAAAAGGTACCAAAATTCAAATTTAATGGCTTATGTGTTTGCAACATATCATTTGTAGGGTCAATCAATACTTAACGAATATTCTGTGCAAAAACATGGCAATTTATGGAAAAGTCAAGCGCCATTTGTTTAAAAACGTAAGGTCTATGGACATATTATGCGTTTGAACGATGTGTGGCTACAAACCACTCTGAAACACTCCAAATATCTCAGGTGTTTGGCAAATAAGAAAGTGTTCTCTTATTAGTTTGAAAACCCACCAACCACGTCAAGGTCAGAGTCCACTGGCAGGGTTGTTTTTTTGTTTGTTTGTTTGCAACATCGGCAGTAGTATACCGAAGGAACAAAGGAACAGGTCATAGAAAATGTTAAAGAAATCATAGTCCGGAGACTGGGCAAATTCCAGAAAAAAACATAAAATGGAAACAAGCTACGACATAACCACCACAACATATAAAAAGAACACCTTAAAAAACATTGCAGCAAATGAAACTGCTATTTACTGAAAAACACATAGTACGTATGAACTTGTCTAAGTTTACTAAGCACAGAAAACAGTGATGCTTGCCTAAAACAGACATTAGACCAAGTCTCAATGAAACAAAAGACGTCAACGGGAAGTCGTGGTAACTGGACAACTATGACTAACGTGAGTTGATGGTCACAATGTTGGAAATGAAAGACTGTTTTATCTGAGATCATAGTTTTGATAACAACAGTTTTATTCGGTGAAATAGATGGAGACTGGATGAAAAAGAAAAAAAAATTGAGATCATATGTCATCATCTTCATCAGTATTTCTAGATATTGCTAGGTGGGTATTTTCATTGCGGCATAAGTCGCCAGCTTGGCAAGGGCAAAGGTCTGTGCAAGATAGACTTTGCTCAAAACAAATGCATCCTTTCATGCACACAGATTTTCCTTTGCAAGTACAAACAAGGTCTTGCAAAAAAACAGAAGACATCTGGCCTTTGAAATAAACTGGAACTAATCCATTCCTGTCTTCCCATCCAAATAGCACTGCATACTTCATTGGCGGTTTTGCAACATGGGCAGTCATCCAAATATTTATCTGTAGTGAGGATCGCAAAACATGCTGAGTGAAGGTGGCTTCACAGTGTGGAAGTTTGGCCAAACATGCATCCCTCAGTGTCGCTAACCTTACCCTTAATTTGTTAAGATCGACGTGATCTTCCTTCAGTTTTCCTTTTTGGTCGTACAGTCGACAAACAAGTTTACTGGCGGCATCTATAGATTTATCAGTGTCACAGTCTGCAAGGGTGGACAAATCTCTAAAGTTTTCTGGACTGTCTTTAAGTACTTTAAAAACGGTTCGCTTGCCAATCCCGAACAAGGATGATGTGGAATCACATCTTGTGATGGCATGTGCAGCTGGTAAAATGTTACATAAAACAGGATTGAGGATGCTACAGATCGAATGTACGGGAATGAACACGCCCATCCTTGGTGTTTGTGATAGAACCCGTATGAAACCATAATTCCTGTGTATGTTGCATTGAAGGAAAGTAATGGATGCATAGAATCAAGAAATCTGTATCAGGCGATTTAACAATGATCCGACCTTTGATTCCACTTTCACCGAACGTTTTGTCTGCATGGATAGCATGTAAAATCATACGAGTGTCCGCCTCTTCATGTGTACAGTATAATTCTTGGCAATCGGAGACTCCATCTCTGCAGATTTTCTTGGCAATGATTAGAAGCACCAGAAAGATACGGAACTTCCCCGGATGACATTTCAAGAGATGATAAACGATTGTGTTGCACAATCGATTCGCCAAGAAATTTTATCAATGCTTGTTTGTTGGCAGCGACTGCAAGAAACCTTTTCCAATCAGGAATCGGTCGGCCTTCTATGAAACTGAGCCATTTCCAGACTTATAACGTATCCTGCAGCATTGGTCCGTGTATTAGAAACACATGAATTAAACAAATTTTAAAACCAATCAACGGCCGACATAAAAATGAATGTTTTTAAAGCATAAAAACCACAAACAATTCTACTGAACAATTAAAACCAATATATTTGCCATAAAAGAAGAGAAAATACTAAATGCATTGAGACAGAGATCATGCTAGTTAATGACCGGCGAGCGACACATCATTAACAAAAACCGGTACATAACAATCCGTGTATGACAAAGAGGAAATTTACAGTTATTTGAGTTTATATTTTGCTAATTTCTCAACAACCGCTGACATTTAGATTATGATTTTTGGCACACATGTACATTTCATCAATATGTTTTCTTCAAAATCAAAGTACATTTATAATGTAGTGTAATTACTTTGCTTTTGTTGAAAATACAGTTAATTTGGGGTCAAATTTTAGGCTTAAAGTAAGGCCGATATACTCTTTCAAAAATCAATTATTTACATCCCGTTTTTATTTTGCAATGTAGAAGATGAAACCATTGAACTTTTATTTTTTGACTGTCCTTGTACAGTTTTGGAGTTTTCTTTGATTGCCTGAAGAGATATTTTAACAATATTGAATTAAACAAAAAAAATGTTTTACTTGGATATCAAACACTTCAAGATAACCTATTATTGAATTTACTCACAATAATTACAAAAAACTATATCTATAAATGTAAATTTAAAGACAAAATTCCAAATATTGTGGAATTAAAATTTAAAATAAAAAATTACTATTCTCTTGAATTATACATAGCTAGAAAAAACAATAAACTGGCAGCTTTTGAAAAATTCTGGGGCCCTTTAAAATATGTTTTTCCTGATTTATAACTTTTAATTGTCATTATTTGTTTGTTATCATCAGTATCAATAGGATCAAGTGTACAAAGTGAGAAAATTGAGTGGAGGAGTGAAAAGAATGTGCGTGTGTTGTTGAGTGAATGAAAATGTCAGCAAATTACAAATAATTTATATGTGCATTATAATTTAATTTAAAAATTTGCTAAAAAAAACCTAAATAGTCACAAATTGTACATGTACTATATATTAGTACATATTTTTGGAAAAACCCACAGACACCTTAGTCAGGTGGTGGTGTAGGGGTTATGTAAAATCCTGACTATTGAAAAAAAAAAAAAACCCAATACCAAATGCCAAATGACAGCCAAACCAGAGGTAAAACCAGCTTCTACCAAGAAAGTCTAAAGACAGATACATACAGACAATCCTTCTTCCCTAAGACCATCAGAGACTGGAATCAACTTCCAGCTGCTACAACATAGGTATACACAGTAAAAGGATACAGAGCTGCCCTAAAGTCAAGCTCTGGAAGACACTGAACAACTTTAGTCTGTATATAATTTTAATTGTAAATTGGAGATTGTTTTCTAGCGGAACTGAATACATTCGTTTAATGAATCCGGTTCCATACATGGAAGAAGAAGAAGAAAGGATGCAGCCTGTTGAGTATAATTGAGTGACTGTAACTTATTTGACTTATTAATTTGTACTTATTATCGTGTGTACTTATTTTCAGGTAATACAAAAATGTACCTTCAAATTTGTGTGTATTTAAATTCATGATAATTTGAAACATTCTATAGCTGAAAACGCTTTATTTTGTACAATAAATTAAATTGTATTTGGAAAAGACTAAAGCAGTGACAGTAGTAGTGAGCATGATCTTGTAATATATACAAAATAATATCATCGTAGTTGCCATATATATACTAGCAATTAACTTAAAAAGCAAACATTAAAAAAAATTAAAAACTGAGTACATTTTAATTAATTAAAAAAATTCAGTCTAGAGTTTGTTTTTCGATATAATGAAACGTTGGTTGACACAAGCAATGGATAACCCCCAGAATGTGAGAGATGAAACTAAATTTGTGACTGGACACAGGCTGGGATTTCAGGCGTGTCCAGCTTAAAATAACTCTTGCCTTTAAAATTTAATTTCTTATACTTTTTGTGTACTTTGTTGTAAATATGTTCAGTAAAGAGTAACTAATTTGATTGATTTTCTGTTTATTTTATAATCATATATTAATTTAATATCTACAAAGTGTTATTTGGTACACATGGTTGTATATTAATACACAACTTAACAAATAGATGCATCAATTGGTAATTTATTGGCTTGTGTCATTAAATAGTTTAACCTGCATACTTTTTTCAGTTAAGTTATTGATCTATATCCTGGTTAATAAAGTCTGGTTTCTTATTGGACACACATTACTAAGGTTACTTCAGAGGGAACTTTGCTTCATGAAAGCATACTGGATGGGAAATTTGTGAACATTAATACACTACGTAAAAAGTAAAAATATAATATTTATAATTGCTAACCCACATTCTCTGTTCCTTTTTTGTATTTCAGCATTTAATACCACTACATGTACCTTTGTGCTGCCTAGATATATTTCTTGATTGTACATAATAAATACCTGTTTATTGACAAATATAAGAAGTGAAGCCTCTCTGAGCTCTTTCTCCTGTACTAACTTGGCTAGTTCATTTTGAGCTTCCATTAATCTATCTTTGTTACTACTGTCTATCACAAATATCACAGCTACAAATAACAAATAGTAACATTTACTGTACATGTACAGTAGAGTTCGTTTATAACGAAGTCCACGGGACTCTCGATCTTAGTTCGTTATAGGCATCGTTCGTTATAAGAGAAACAATGTAGAATTACCTCCCCTTTTGAAAATCGTACTGTAGAACTTTGCTGGCTCAAGCTCGAAGGGACTGTCAAAATCTGTTCTAGCTATCGGTAGTTCGAGCCACCGAGGTCACGTAATTTTAGAGAGAAAAAAATCTGGTTCTGACCCGGGCAGTTTCATTACGCTATGATAACTGATGCACAGTAAAGTGGGCCTTTATCGTAAAAAAATATTTAATCCTTTAGACAGTTCTCAAAGACTACGGCTTCTGAATACCTCTTTGGTATCTTCAAATGTTCCTTAGAAACATTTTTTTCAACTTTGTTCATGATCTATTTTATAAACAGGAAATATGAGGTCGGGTATTAACACTTGGATCGATATCGGTATAATGCTGATAATTCGGATATATATTTTTAATGACCAATTTTAAGATTATAGCCATTTTCCTTTTTATTTATTTGAATTTGAAGAATAATTGTTTCTTTTTGATATTATATACACATAAAAACTCAGGTTAATCGAAATTTCAGAACGAGTATATTTCTTTTGTTTTTGGTATTTAGATGAACCTTGAGACCACACAGTTTGTTGTTTAATTAAAGAGTCTATCATCAAAGAAAAAATAAACAATAGCGAATCAATTAATCTCACACATGACTTTGTTTTTAATTTCTTTATCTTGTGCATCCATTCATTAAAATTTAGATTACGCTTTATTAATTTTTAATGCAATAAATTAGCGTGTGTGTAATTAATTGACAACTTGTTAATCACAACCCATTTTATTGTTTGAATATTTTAAAGAAAAGTCTTGATTGACATCATTAACAACATCAAAGGTGGGATTATTGATTTTTCAATTATCAATAACGGAAGTGTCAAGTGCACTTGACCATTCTAATATGTGATCGTCCGTGCATAACGGAAGACAGGTAAACAATTTGTTTGTTCAGCAATTTTGAGTAATAAAAACGTTGTTTGGGTTTAAAATTCTCTTCGTTATAAGCCTGATTTCGTTATAAAAAATTTGTTATAGGCCTTCACAAATACATTGTTTAAATAGCGATGGGACCAGGGATTTATCTGTACTTCGCTATAAGCCTGATTTCATTATAAGCCTGTTTGTTATAAACGAACTCTACTGTAGTTGGCATTCACACTCCTGTATTAACTTTACATAAATATCACAGCTACAAATAACAAATAGTAACATTCATTATTCTGTGTGTTTTCAGAGAATATTAAAAAAAACCAGCCAATTAGAACAAACAAATAAAAAAAAGGAGAAGATAATTTGTTATTCTTTTTTGGTAATAGGGTCCTTTGTTTAAATACATAACAGTCCATGTCTTTAAGTGGCATAAATCTTGGATTTTCTAATCATGAACTTTGTAAGAACCCAATCTAATTAAAATTATATCTCCGCACTTGCTGGCCGCAGTGGCCAAGCAAAAAACATGAGCAAATGCAGAGATCTAATTTTAATTACATTTGTAAGAAACAATTATTGATCTTTTGTGTATAGTTTTTGTCAATCAATAATTTGTGTACTTTCTGGGAAGAATTTTTAACAGTTCCTCATAAAGTTCAATATGCACATGGCCATTAAAGATTTCCAATCCATAAAATTATCTACATTAAGTAGAAGACTAATCAAGGAGATAAGTTTGCTCTCAAATGTTTTAGTGGGTTAATAAGAAACTCTTTCTTCACATTTTCCAATATGGTTTCATTTTTTTTTAACTATGGCCTGGCGTGACTATGGTTTTGAGGATTTTGACAGACAAAATTCTCATAAATTTTGTAGGATCATGTAAGTTTAATTCCTACAATGTAATATATCTATATTATTTATGAAAATATGAAATAAAAATGTGCTCCCACTTCCAGTTAATATTAAACTAAAAACTTCGCCTGGTGAGGAAGACAATAGCTATCAGCAGGTCAAGGGAAATTACACATAGATCACCAAAACTACAAGAATGGCCATTTTTCAATTAATGAAAGTGCATAACTTCAGAGCCATACAAGGAATAATAACAAAATTTAAACTAGACCTGTGCATTGTGGTCAAAAATAATATTCAAAACATCTGGCCAAGGAAAACTAAAGGAAGAGCACAGAAACCAAAACAATACAGGAAGAGAGACGGAAAGATGGACAATGGTATCACTTCATGTCCAATTGCCTTATGGCAGGGGTATACATTTTTTTAATTCAACCAATAAAAAAGTCGGGCAGTGAAGATTAAGTTTGATTCTGTCTAGTGATTTATTAGCAGAATATTGAATGGTGAAAAGTTTATATTGGACGACAATCATTTTATTTCCATTGAAAAGTTTGAATCAACACTTTCAATTTAGAATTCGTCGTTGTGCAAAAATGACCTTCTTTTTATTATTTACAACATCGAGTACCAACAATGAAATCTATGAAACTTTTGCTTCAATTCAATTTTTTTCATCAGGGACCATCTACGACTGTGGATAATGATTTTCAGAGTAATTGTCACTGTAAATAGGCTGTAGGAAATAGTTTAAAGTCTGCAAGTACTGCAAAGGGAACTGTTGAAATAAATGATGAGGATTAATATTTCTGTAAGCTAAGCTAATTAATATTCTAAAGTTAATGTAAGATGGTCCACTAAGTTTGTAGTGTTGAAAGATACTATTTAAATCATCTTGGCTTTTGCTTCATTTAATATATTATGTTAGGTACACTTTACAGCAGATTATGATGAGTAAAAACCATAAAATATATCATTGATTGACAACTCTCATATCACCAACTTTAGCAGAATTTCAGCTATAGCGTAGCGTTAAAATATATTACCCTACTTACCTTGAGTATTAAAATAATAATGTTTCCATAAAGGTCGTATTTTATGTTGACCCCCTACATCCCAAATTGTAAACTTCATATTCTTATATTCCACTGTTTCTACATTAAAACCTGAAAGAAATAATAAAACACATTATGACATTACTGATATAAACAATAGTGTCAGTTTTGAAGGTCTTGACATATGGTATTGATAATGTCACAACTGACGTTATACAATTATTGCACTTCATTGAGTGCGATATGATGTGTTATGGAGCACTGAAAAGCAATATTGACCGCGGCCAATTGAAAAGCAATATTGACCAAGGCCAAAGTCAATATTGCTTTTCAGTGCTCCATAACACATCATATCGCACTCAATGAAGTGCAATAATTGTATAACGTCAGTTGTGACATTATCAATACCATATGTCAAGACCTTCAAAATTGTTTTTACATATTGTTGGTACTGTTTATCAGTAGACTTACATATTGTTTCAATTGGCATTGCTTGTCAATAAACATACTTATTTTAAATAAACTAACACTGTTGGTAAATGGTTTTCAACAAGACTTATCAATTGTAGGTATTATTTATTAATATTATCAACAATATTTTAGCTATATCTTGGCCAACAGTTTTAATGGTGGAGGAAAATGGAATAGCCTGAGAAAATCGTGGTCAGCCACAAGTCGCTGATAAATTTTATCAAATAAAATTGTATTTTGTACATATCTATAGTCAGGAATCAACTGGAGCTGTTTACCAAGAAACATACCTATCGTTGGTATTGTTTGGATAAATTCATTCTGTTTTAGTTTGAACAATATACTAGTTTTTCCAGCTTCATCTAAACCAAGGGTGACAACTCTCATCTCAATTTTGGGTCCAATATGAACACGGTTATCCTGAAATGAAATTCTTCCAATCTTAAAATGTAAGTATTTGTAGGCAAGATCTAATAAACCATTAATAGCTTTTATACCTATTATACCTGACAATCAAAATTTGTAGATGGAACAATGTAACAATGGAATAAATGATTTTGTGATAAAAAAAAAAAGACTATTATACTCAGCGTGATCGTAAAACTCTTGTATAAGGTGGTAGTTGATATGTTCCTGATCATGATGAATTTCATTAGATTGACAGTTTTCTTTAAGGTACTTTTGTTTTTTTCCACTAACAAAACTGGACCTTGCTAGTAACTCATTTTTGATAAGGATCATTTCTTCTCGTTCATACTTCGTCTTCATGAAGAATTCAAGAATCTATTTCATTTATTGCATTACAAAATCTTAATTCTACATTGACTGATCAGATCACAACTTTCAATATCTGATTATATCTAAGAAAATTTGAAAGTAGTTATGTCACTATGGAAACTACTATACAGAGATCAGTTGTAGAACTAACTTGAAATGACAGTTATCATATCAATTGACCAACGGCCAGGTGATGAAGACACAAGTTAAATCAACCGTGAGATACTGACGATGAAAACTGCCCACCATAAAATAACTGAAATATTGTTGAGCATGTCAATAAACATGCCTGATTACGATACCTTAGTAAATGTAATTGGTATAGCTGGATCCAGTGGAAGCTGTTCTGGAACATCAGAAAACTGCTGTTGTTGTTTTTGTATCGTCTCTATCAAAGATTTTACATCTTGTTTAGCAAGAAGAATCTTGGCAGGATCCTAAAATATATAATACTGACATTACTGTACATGTAAACAAATGTAACAAACAAC
This sequence comes from Bathymodiolus septemdierum, assembly GCA_963383655.1. Lineage (NCBI taxonomy): Eukaryota > Metazoa > Mollusca > Bivalvia > Mytilida > Modiolidae > Bathymodiolus > Bathymodiolus septemdierum. The sequence goes on along the minus strand of OY726518.1, from coordinate 128,961,846 downwards.
CAGAGGCCCTTCACAGCCTGTATAGTTCATCTGATTTATAGGGGTAATGAACAATACAAGGGTTTCTTTTTATATTAGTTTTATTAAAAATGATTAGTGTCCAGTAAAAGTCATCATAAGGTAGAATCTGTGTGAAAAGTGCAAGAAGAAATTTCATTTGGAATACTACAGACACTAGTTAGTTTTTCTGAAGAACTGAATAAAAGAAAACAGCATACATTTTGGACTAAAATAAAAATGTCATCATTTTGGGCCAGAGCTCGCCAAAATTTCAGAGATTTCGCCACTATAAATAAACCAGAGGCTCCTGGGCTCCCAGGAGCCTGTAATCGCTCACCTGGATCAAAGCTGCTTTCAATAACAACGCAACTGCACTGTGGTGGCCATCTTGGTGCGAGAGCGCGACTGCCGGACACAATTTTGGAAGAGGACCATCCAATGACTATTCCATCAAAGTTTGGTTCCAATTGAGCTACTGGTTCCAGACAAGATGGTTTTTATGTGAATTTCCCATAGGGTCCTATGTTAAACTAAGTTCAGCTGTGCAGCCATCTTGGTCAGAGGGTGGGACCACCGGACACAATTTTGGAAGAGGACCGTCCAATGACTATCTTATCAAAGTTTGGTTCCAATTGAGCAACTGGTTCCTGACAAGAAGATTTTTATGTGAATTTCCCATAGGGTCTTATGTTAAGCTAAGTTTGGCTGTGGGGGCCATCTTGGTCGAAGGGCCGAACCGCCAGACACATTTTTGGAAGAGAACCATCCAATGACTATTTCATCAAAATTTAGTTCTTATTGAGCAACTGGTTTCAGACAAGAAGATTTTTATGGGAATTTCCCATAGGGCAGACTTTTTGAAATTTGTTTTCATTTTGCTGGACATAGGTCCAACACCCAGGAATTTTCTGCTGGACCCTCTGAATTTTTGCCGGACCTACATTTTTTATGTAAAATTGTTTTAAGGCCAAGCAATGTCATACCGTTATTATTATTTTAGTCTAGCAGAGCACTTTCTGTATTTAACATCCTTTGTACTGGTAGAGGCTTAAAAATAGGAAGACCAGTCACCATCCAGAATAAACCAAAAAGTTGAAACCATGCACCAAAAAAGAGTAGCCAAATCCAGCTAGGGATACCCTCAAACTTTGAAAAATTTACCAGATTTAAAGCATAATTTTTTAAATTTTTATTGAGATTACAATAACAATATTCTAAAAGTCATTAGTCTCTCTCAATCTCCAATTCAATTTCCCTATGTTTTACGTTTGCCCGGCTGAGCTCTGTCGTAATGCTTCAGGAACGACCACATTTTTATGATCGACACATTGCAATGTTGCCGAAACTGTAAACAAAATTCTAAATAGAAACGGATTCGGTGAAGGGAACGATACAAATCAGGGACGTCATGTTTTTTTATTTTATTAATTTTTTGAGGGCTTTTCACTCGAAAAGATCATCTTACGCATCACAATATATTCAATTATATTTATTTTCATGACAGTTACCAATAATATTTACCAAAAACAGATAAAATATCACGTATTCAATGCGGTTACGAATTCCGAGTTGACCGAACTTGTTCCGGTATTTACAACACTACCTGCATTTCTGATTTCCGTTAAAAAAGTAAACACATCATTCAAAAATGTTTGGCGGACATGGGGACCGGCATTACCGACGTTATTGGCGGACCTCATGATTTGCTGCCCCCTAGGTCCGATGAATTTCAAAAACTCTGATAGGGTCCTATGTTAAATTAAGTTCGGCTGTGGCGGGCATCTTGGTCGGAGGTCTGAAATGCCGGACACAATTTTGGAAGGGGACCACCCAAGGATCATTTCAGCAAAGTTTGGTTGAGATTGGCTCTGTAGTTTCCAAGGAGAAGATTTTTTTAAAATTGCATCCCCTTTTTTTTTCTATTTTTAGCTTGGTGGCCATCTTGGTTGGAAGTCAGGATCACCAGACACAATTTTGGAAGGGGGCCATCCAAGGACCATTCCACCTAATTTTGGTTGTAATTGGCCCAGTGGTTTCTGAGGAGAAGATTAAAGTGTGAAATGTTGACGGACGGACGAAAAGTGATGGCAATAGCTCACATGGCCTAAAGGCCAGGCGAGTTAAAAAAAAACTCACTTAAAATAAAAATCAAATGTTTATAAACAGAACATTCATCCAACATTAGAAAAATAAAATATGATCAATTTACTCTTAATAAAGTCTAACAACCCTTTGTTGACTTCCTGTTTTGTGAAAGATAATGGAAAGTTTTAAAATAAAAATCACAAAATGATATCCTTTCTACTTTCAGTTAATGAATTATTCAGCAGTTTACATCTACAATCTAATAATATTCCTTTTATTTCTATTCTCGTTCTATTTGCCCAGCAACATGAAATTTGAAAATTATAACGTTCTAATACAAATTTTCCAACTTATATTTTAAAGTACGAGTGTCAAAATCAGAAATAAAATGAAGAAAATATTTCTCATGACATAGTATATATCAGACAGACTTACCTGTTGTAATGTTATCTCACATTGATGACAAACAGCAGATATTTGTGATAATAAAATAGCCATATCCTCCTGTTGTTGTCTCAGCATACAAAGCTTCTCACGAATGTGTGTGTCTACGGTTGTCAATGCTGTAACTTCTTGTCTGTTTAAAGTTTCTCGTAAATCATAAAAATATCTTTTGATTTTTAATCTTGATTGTTCAGCAGTACCAGGAACCTGAAATAGAAAAATTGCTCAAATAGTTATTTTGCAGTCAATTAAATGGAAATTTCGCGATTTTTTACATGTTAGCTAAATATGTTTCTGGTGATATAAAATACATATTCACAAAGTTTTATTGACATATATCCACAAATAACGAAGCAAATCGCAAATTTGTAATTTTAATTTTCCCATCGGGCTGTGACGTTTTAGCCCGATAATGTATTGTGGGATTGAAATTTGAAGTCTGGGTCGCTGATGTTAAATTCGTTTCATTTAAAGCGCTCAGAGGACTGTAATTTAAATCTAATAACCGTTGGAAAATTAAATACTGAAGTGAACAGATACGTACCTTTTTGACAAACAACTATTTTAAATGAACAAAATGTTTCATTTCCTTTATATTTACAATGGAAAGAGTGTTTTACAACAGTCACCTATATTCACTATATGTAGGATCCCTTTTACAATTATGTTCATTTTGTTTTACTGCTAATGTGCTGAAAAATTTAATGGATAATTTTGACAACATGTAACTTGTGTATTGATCGGATTAATAAAATGGGAATTTGAATACACACTATTTGCTTTCCAAGACGAGTTGGTAGATCGTTTATTATTTATTAAAGATAAGATATTTTTAAAACATTAGAATAAATATAATGTTGAAATAACAGGAACAACAAGATGAACTGTGAGCTAATGCTCACCTATGATACCCCCGCTCTTCGGCAAACAGGAAGTAGGAATCTGACGGGTCCAAAAACGCTACCCACAATATGGTATACCTATATGATGCTTGTGACCAAATATCAGATTTCTGCCATCAACAGTTACTGAGAAAAATGCGACGAAAAATATCTTGGACGGACGGAAGGATGGACAGACGGACAGAGGTAAAACAGTATACCCCACTCCCCCTTCGGGGAGCGGGGGTATAATTATAATTGTAATTATGTTTTAGATGATAAAAAAGTATACACCATCCTTGAAATTATAAGTTTTCATTATTAGAGGTGCCAAATTGGCCTAACTATATATAGCTGTCTCATCATAATTAATATGTATTCACAATTCTAACGATCGATGTTCATAAAAGATGTTTTAATTTTAATTAAAGAACTAAAAATTAAAGATTAGGAGATCGGGTGGCAACTGAGTTTACAAAGTTAGTGTTTAAAGAAAAAGAAAAACTCTTTGCTCAGTGACCCCCAGAAGGCACAAAACCTAAATATATGATTTTTTTGAGCTCGGAACCCTGTAAGCAAACTTGACCTATAATTTTGATATCCACTGATATTCATTCAGACAAATTCGGAAGAGATCATGATCATGAGCGGTATAAACAGATGAAGAGCAGTCAAAATATACAGAGATTAGGCCACACCAAATTTACTTCTTGTTCTTTGGATTTTGTGCTAAAAACGTTGGAGCGAGCAAGTGATTTAAAAATGTTAATTTCTTTTCCTTTTTTTGCTTGTATGTCATTTTTGATGAGCGAAACGTAAAATATTATGTGGAAAATATATTTCTTATATTTTTCATGTATTTTCAGAAGCGAGAGACCATATTTTAATTTTAAATATTTTATTCTTCAATAAATTAAGGCAAATAATTCATGAAATAAGAAGTGAAAGGCGGGATTTACTTATTTTTATTTTCATTCTGAAAACGACAGGTACATTCACACCGGTTCACTCAGCAGGGTACCTAATATTGCGTAATGAGTTTAAGTCCACACAGGAAGTCGCCAGGCAGAATATACAAGTGTCATTTTAATCCAGTCGACGGGACTCTCACAGAATACTTGAATACATGTGACGTGTCACAATCTTTGGCAATAATCAGAAACGCAATACACATTTTGTGACCCGTTAACGCTACCCGTGACTAGAATAGGAGATGCAATACACATTTTAAAGGTTCTAATAGGTGATTAACATTGATCGTAAGTTATATTGAATTGTTCTTTTTTATCTTGATTTTTTTTGTGCCTCATCAGAATGATATAGCAACAACTAAAATTATGAAGTAAAGCACCCTTCATTCATGATCATGTGGTTTCATTTCAAAATTAAATGTCATAAGGATAATATGACTGACATTAGATGTTAACCTTATAGGGGGAAAAGTTAAGCTAAATTGGAATTATAATGAGTTTTTCTTATCACTTATTTGTGCATTTTCCATAAGACATGTGTCAGCTGCTCTTTTTTCACTAATAACTAAAATATTTGTATTACATGATCTACATATCTTTACTATAAACACTGATAGAAAGGAGTTTTTTACATCTCAGGTTTCTGTTTCAATGTGATATCACATTAAGAATTTCACTCTCACAAAAACAAATAGCATCATGTATAGTTGTTTATTGTGTCGGTCAATTTCATTGGTGGAGACAACCAGACTACCTGGAGAACACTACTGTCAGGTCACTGACAATCTTTATCACATACAGTTGAATTGAATACATTTTGTCACAGTTGAATTGAGTACATCTAGTCATGAGTGGGAATGAAATCACAATATTAGCAGAGTTTTTGAAATTCGTCGGACCTAGGGGGCAGAAAATCATGAGGTCCGCCAATAACGTCGGTAATGCCGGTCATTTTTGAATGATGTGTTTACTTTTTTAACGGAAGTCGGAAACGCAGATCGTTTGACCTTTTAAAGTTTATATGCATACTTAAATGATGATTTTACCTTTTATGAGTCAATTTGTTTTAACAACGGAAGAATTGCTGTATTCGGAGAGTGCGTGAAGGAAAGAACATTGTATAAATTACGATTGCGCTTTTATCTTTTAGTGCTGTGTGTATATACGTTTTTACTAATATGAATAATTAAACAACAGAATGGACTTTTAACAATGATATTAATTGTAATACTACTGAAACGACTATTTTACAATACACGTTTTATACTTTTTAGTAATGGATGTAAATACGTTTTTATGCCACTAATCAAATTTATACAACATGGAAATGATGAACTTTTAACTACTACATATATTTTATCATAACTGTAAATACGTATCTTTTTAAGTATGTGCCCGTTAAGTTAGGTTTTATAATTTTATCCTTATTTGGAGTGCTCCGAATTCCGGAGGAATTTTACCTGTACAAAGACAAAGGTCGGATTGTAAATACCGGAACAAGTTCGGTCAACTCGGAATTCGTAACATCATTGAATACGTGATATTTTATCTGTTTTTGGTAAATATTATTGGTAACTGTCATGAAAATAAATATATTTGAATATATTGTGATGCGTAAGATGATCTTTTCGAGTGAAAAGCCCTCAAAAAATTAATAAAATAAAAAAACATGACGTCCCTGATTTGTATCGTTCCCTTCACCGAATCCGTTTCTATTTAGAATTTTGTTTACAGTTTCGGCAACATTGCAATGTGTCGATCATAAAAATGTGGTCGTTCCTGAAGCATTACGACAGAGCTCAGCCGGGCAAACGTAAAACATAGGGAAATTGAATTGGAGATTGAGAGAGACTAATGACTTTTAGAATATTGTTATTGTAATCTCAATAAAAATTAAAAAAATTATGCTTTAAATCTGGTAAATTTTTCAAAGTTTGAGGGTATCCCTAGCTGGATTTGGCTACTCTTTTTTGGTGCATGGTTTCAACTTTTTGGTTTATTCTGGATGGTGACTGGTCTTCCTATTCTTAGGCCTCTACCAGTACTAATGAAGTTAAATACAGAAAGCGCTCTGCTAGACTAAAATAATAATAACAGTATGTCATTGCTTGGCTTTAAAACAATTTTACATAAAAAATGTAGGTCCGGCAAAAATTCAGAGGGTCCAGCAGAAAATTCCTGGGTGCTGGACCTATGTCCAGCAAAATGAAAACAAATTTCAAAAAGTCTGTATTAGTGGTGACATGCACTGATTACAGAGGGAGTTGTAAATCCAAATACAACCCTACTGTGACTGTGAAATGTAGAACAGCAATTAAAAGCTGGTATTTTACTTTAATTTGTGTTTAAGTGTAATGTTGGATAGTCTCTCATGTTCATTTACATCAATATCCTTTCTTACTAATTAACTGCTTTGAATTTGTAACTAGAACTTGAATTAAATTTGGACAAATATGAGAAATAGTGGTAGGTTTTAACTTTGGGGCGTTATAGTCGTGATCGTATGGTAGTTGGATTTACGACTACCTGTGCAATCAGTGCCTATCACCACTAAAGTTGTGAGTTTGAACCCTGTTCATGGTGAGGTGTAATCGATACAGCATTATGTGATAGTTTGTCAGTGACTTGCAACAGGTCAGTGGTTTTCTCCTGGTACTCCAGTTTCCTCCACCAATAAAACTGACTGCCACGATATAACTGAAATATTATTGAAAGTGGCATTAAACACCATAAACCTTAACCTTAACCTACCTACCCTTTGAGTTGAAGTAGTGCCATCAGGACTCTGTAATAACTGAACACCTCCTTCTATTTGTTGTATAGTTACACCAAACTTTCGTGCTGAGTCAGCTACTTCTTCTCCAAATGATTTAATTTGTTGAACAGCATTAGTAATTGATGTTCTTACATTCTCTGCTTCAGAGTCCAATAAAGAATGCTACAAAATATCTACACAGCATGAAATTAAGGATTAAAAAATAATTGCATCAATACATGGTTTATTTGCATTAAACTATTTAAAATCCTTAATCCTCACAATATTATTATATATTTGTGTTTTCCCAACATATTTACATCAGTTTGTTGTTTTCTGTGTTTTTTTAATAAAAGATAACATTGAAACAGTGGAGTTACATTTGTTGTGTCTGACAGAATTGTGGATATATAGATTCCAGTCATCGACTTTAGCAGTGGTCTGATGGCCCACGGCCAGTGAAAATTGATTCGGACCAGTGACTTTTGCTAAATTTGTTCAATAGAATCTATATAAATATTCTAATTTTGAAGTTTTGGGGCCAGTAAATTCGAAAGTCTAATTTCGAAGACTGAGATTCTCCTTCTGCTACAAGAGTATCTTGACTTTAATTTGTGTCTAAGTGTAAAAGTGGATAGTCTCTCATGTTCATTTAAATCTGTATTATTTATAACTAATTGCTTCTTATACTTACATTGTAATTACAACATAGCAATACTTTAGACATCACTCAACTTGAGTTAATGCCTGTCTACATAATATATTAATGTTCATAATGAAAATCATATAATTACAACACAGTTAACTTAAAGCTGACAATACACATTAGACTTTATTATATTGTAATTTTCATAATTTGTAATGAATACAATTACTTTGGAATGTTCGGTAATTTTTCATCATATTATTGGTAACGGGAAAAAAATGTGTTATATATCTTATCTGGTACGGTAAAATAACATCAAAATTATTTAGATTCTTTAGTAATTAGTTCTTTGGTTATCTATAATTTCCTTGTTATTTCATCAATTTCACTGCTTTACTTAAAATTAGAATAATCTATACAATATATACCTGTCAAATACTTATAAACACAATAAATCACATTTCACTGCTATTATAAGAAAGATTTAACATACAGGATCCCCAGTATAACAATATGAAACAAAATTCATATTAAATAAAAAGGTAAAATTAAGGATGATAAGAAATAGTGGGACTAAATTTGATCTTTGGTTTAAGTATGATTCTAATGTACTCAGATTTCTGTTTAGCCAAACTTCATTATGACTCCTCTTGAAAGTTTGATGAGAAAAACATTTTTATTTCAATTACATAAATAATGTTGAATAAAAACAGTTACAGTTACAGATTATTCAAACTAGACACAGTTTTAGACACCCTCAGTACAACAGCAGGGTCAAAGCATAAATAATGCTGAATAAAAAGTTACAGTTACAGATTATTCAAACTAGACACAGTTTTAGACACCTCAGTACAACAGCAGGGTCAAAGTTTAAATAATGTTGAATAAAAAGTTACAGTTACAGATTATGTAAACTAGACACAGTTATAGACACCTCAGTACAACAGCAGGGTCAAAGCATAAATAATGTTGAATAAAAAGTTACAGTTACAGATTATTCAAACTAGACACAGTTTTAGACACCTAAGTACAACAGCAGGGTCAAAGCATAAATAATGTTGAATAAAAAGTTACAGTTACAGATTATTCAAACTAGACACAGTTATAGACACCTCAGTACAACAGCAGGGTCAAAGCTTAAATAATGTTGAATAAAAAGTTACAGTTACAGATTATTCAAACTAGACACAGTTTTAGACACCTCAGTACAACAGCAGGGTCAAAGCTTAAATAATGTTGAATAAAAAGTTACAGTTACAGATTATTCAAACTAGACACAGTTTTAGACACCCTCAGTACAACAGCAGGGTCAAAGCATAAATAATGTTGAATAAAAAGTTACAGTTACAGATTATTCAAACTAGACACAGTTTTAGACACCTCAGTACAACAGCAGGGTCAAAGCATAAATAATGTTGAATAAAAAGTTAGTTATAGATTATTCAAACTAGACACAGTTATAGACACCCTCAGTACAACAGCAGGGTCAAAGCATAAATAATGTTGAATAAAAAGTTAGTTATAGATTATTCAAACTAGACACAGTTTTAGACACCCTCAGTACAACAGCAGGGTCAAAGCATAAATAATGCTGAATAAAAAGTTACAGTTACAGATTATTCAAACTAGACACAGTTTTAGACACCCTCAGTACAACAGCAGGGTCAAAGCATAAATAATGCTGAATAAAAAGTTACAGTTACAGATTATGCAAACTAGACACCCTCAAAGTGTTCACATAAACCGATGGAATGACGGACAGATAAAGTGGTTTGTGGACCACTGTAAACTTCAAAAAAATATGAATGAGTTTTGTTGTTGGTAATATCTATTATTCATGAATTGTTAATCACTACATCTGTAAATTTTAAAATAGAAGTATTTGGTCTGATTACAAAAATGTAAATCCCTTTATTTTTCATTTTATTTACATTTTCCATCAGTCTATGGGATTTTATATTTCTTAGTAAGGGGTTCATTTATCAAATTCATTTTCATTTCCCCTCAAAACATGTTACATCAAGGCAACAGTTTCCATAAATTTTACCCAATCTGACCACTTAAGTCTCCTTATTGTGACTGTGGATTGAATAAGAATGACAATAAGCATGCTGGTACCTTTTACATGTTCCCAATAACTGATTCTCTTATAGATTCCACTCTAATTATAGATATAAAGTTATATTATATCAGGTGGAAGGAAACACCAGTATTCATTGACTTTAATATTAAATGTTTATAATACATCTGCTTTCTTTTGAGTCAAAGGTTTTTACTGCTAGGTTATCAACGGTTTTACTGATGGAAATCAATTTATCAAGATGAGGGAGTTAGGATCATCTTATTTCACCATGTTGTAATCAGACAGATTATCATCACAGCTAAACTTTTTATTTCTAAACACAGTACATCTTACCCTATGTTTACCATGCCTCCCATAATCTTTACATATATAGCACATCAAAGGATTATTTTTACAATCTTCTTCTAAACAAACAAATTCTACCAAATGCATGGGATGATAGGGACATTTTGGATTCTCTTTTGGTTTCTCTGATAATGGGACTCTTTTATGCCGAGCAAGAGTTCGTGTTGAGTGAGTAAGTTCTGCACATTCTACACATAAATGAGTACTACATGTCATACAATATAACACAGCTGTATGGAGTTCGTTTTCATCACATGGTATATCTAACTGTAAACAAATAAAATATCCAGTTTATTAAATAGGTACATAAATCATATTAGAGTAAATGTTTCTGATAATAATAGTGTTAATACAAAGGACTAGATGTGGTTATATCTCTGACAGGTACAAATCTATTTTGTCAAAAACCACTCTGATTCTAAAAAATGTTCTCTGAAACTGACATCATCAAAAAATACTTGAATTTTGTTTGACAAAATAAAATATTTGTTAAGTATGGTATTGGTGGACATGTTTTTCAGCAGACAGCCAGCATTCCTATAGGTATCAACTGTGCTCCTCTTCTCGACAACTTGTTTCTTTATTTGTATGAATCAAACTTCATGCAGTATCCTCTCAAAAAAATAACTTAAAGAATGCAAGTCAGGTCTTTTAATTTCATGTTCTGCTATATACATGTAATGTAGACCAATAAAAGTTTATATGTTATTAACCTTCGCAACTTTCACAGACATAAAAACCATGAAAGTTTATATCTGTGAATAATTCGGTTAAAACTGGGGGTTAAATATCTGAAGTAGAAAGAAATGGATTCAGTCCATCATTTTGGCTGTGTTATATTAGTGAGGTGCTCCTGTCGTCATTAACATGATATTTTTATATACTTGTTTTAATGTCGTTATTCCATCTTTCAATCTTCAATCTGCACATTCCAAAATTTATTCTAAAATTTCATCAAGTTTTTATGCCTTTTTTATTTCCATTATGAAGGGCAATATGGTACTAGCAAGAGCAATGGAAGGACAACAAATTTGAGTATAATTTTCTCATATATAATTTTAGATATTTGAATCTTGTAAAAAATCAGTATATAATTTTATAGAAAATTCACATGTTGCTAAAACATCAAAATATTGAACAGATCATGGGAAAAAAGATATATTATTTTCAATAAATTTTGTATGAAAAGGAACCCTTTTGTCCACCTAATTGTGAAATAACCTCTGTAAAATATATAATATTAGAATCAAAGTCAGAAATGTGCAAATCATCTACTACAATGTATTGATCAGTAATTAACTAAAATATATATATACATGAGTATTGCTAATTAATGAATAATTTGTTAATTCTGCAAGATTAGACTAGTAGTCACTACCAACACTATCATAATGTATAGATTAAATATATTGATCGATGTTTAATGACAAGTCAGTAGTACATGTATTTCAGCTATATTCAATAAATCATGTATTTAAAGGTAGGGGGAGGATGAATGAGTACAAAAATCAACATCCTACCTTGAGAGGTATATATACATTTTGTACATGTGCTTGAGTGGTTATTATTATAGAATGAAGCTGTAAATAGTGTAAAATTTCAACATTCATTTAGTTTTTTGTGAAACCTTGTATCTTTTTAACAATCTATAAATAATACCTACTTCTTTCTCTTTTTCTAAACTCTGTTGTGTAAATATGTTGAGAATTGTTGCATTTTGGGATGTAAACTGCAATTTTTCAAGTAATTCTAGCAAAGCAAAATTCTTCTTTAACCCCCAAACACCGGAATCTCCAATTTCTGTTGGTTGTCTGTCAAATGGACAAAGAATTGATGTACCATGAATTTCCAATCTTGTTAAACATTGGTGGCAAACTGTATGACCACATATTAATAGCCGTGGAACCTTATCTCCTTGGAAACGGAAAACATCATCACAAACACGACATTCTAGAATTGTCTGAAATAAGAGAATTTACATGTTTAACATATATACAATGAGATTCGTACAATTCAGCCTTGGAATAAGGGTTGGTGAAACTGTTGATCATCATTGTTTTAATCTTTTTCATTTCTATAATGAAAATGACTCTAAAATATTATCAATATTTCATGCAAACAAGTTTTATTAAAAAAAATTGGAACTAATTGATTACATGATGTAAGTCAAGTATAAAAGCATTAATGTAAAATTGCAGCATCTCGATCTAGATCTTTTTACAAAATTTACAAAAATAGAAATTAGAAGACACTGTAGTAGTAAAGCTTAATTTGTTTTCTGGATTTAATGAAAAAGCATTCAGAAAGAGACAAATTCAAGTCATATTGTATAACTGCAGTAAATTGTTATGTACATGGTAATATCTAGTAAGGGACAGGCATTGACAATGCTGTATATACATGTAGGCAGTAATACAGGCATTGACAATGCTGTATATACATGTAGGCAGTTTTTTTTATCATTGGCTGTGAAGATACACCAACTTCTCAAACTGAAAGTCTGAAACACCACTCTTGCAAGATTGCCAGTAAAATTGAAAATGCTGACTGGAATCTAAATATTACAAATACTCTGTTCCAAAATAAACAGAGAGATCCGATCTGAGCTACATGTATGCATAGCCTACTACCAATCATAAGAGACCAGGTGGTGCTACATTTACAATGTGCATGATGGGAATTACCCAGACCTCAAAATAATAAACAACCTGATAAAAGTGATGGCGGAAAATAACGATATTACTGTAGTCTGTATATGGAAAATTTTTCCCTTTGATACAAAGTTTTTAACATTGTGAACAACTCTTAATGGTACATCACTGGTGGAGGGATTGCTCTACATAATAGTGATATGGTTGTCCTATTATGCCCGTGTTCATAAAGATGGTTTAAAATAAACTTAGTTTAAGCTTAAACTAGGCTTAGTTAAACCGGGGTCGTCTCATTACTCCGACAGTCATAACTCCGACAGTCATTACTCCGACAGTCATTACTCACAGAGCACAGACAACAATCTAAAGGGAAAAAAACACACAAAACTACGAGCCCAATGAGTTCGACCGAATGCGAGTGAAGCAATTTCTGTCTGAAACTGTTGCAATGCACCCGCAATATTGGTCGCGGGTAGTACAGGTCTCTTCAACAAACCCAATTCTGTACGCATCTGATGCAATGGTAGGTAGGTGTCGCTCAACTATGAGACGACTTGATAACTTGAAAAGGTAGGCCATGTATTTTTGCTATCCTGAATTTTGAGGAAAATATGACGGGAATCGAAGAAACAAACTAATCAGAGAAAGCATTTTTATTAGATCTACATGAAATAATATTTTCTTTTGTAAAAAATATTTTGTTGGGCCGCACTGAAAAGCTTTAAAAACAATAGCGCTCATACGAAAAAAAACTTCAGACTCCGGGATAAAAACCATGCCCCTTTCAAGTTAAATGGGCAGTCCCGTACTGCATTTGGATTGCTAAAAGCGCCAGAATTGCAAAGACTATCAGTCACTGTAAGAGTCGGAGTAATGATTGTCGGAGTAATAAGTGTCGGAGTAATGACTGTCAGAGTATTGAGTGTCAGAGTAATGACATTATCCCAGTTAAACCATGAAACCTGGTTTAATATAAACTGGTATTCACGAAAAAAAATTAAACAGTTTAAGCAAACCTGGTTTAAACCCGGTTTAAATGATATGAAAATAAAAGTTCTTGGCTCTGAAGCCCACAATGACGTCATTCGATGATGTCATTTGCTGGTAAAAGTACATCAACGGGAGATTGACAACACAAAATTAAAAAAAAAGGTGAAATCTTCTTCCATTTAATGGCCACCGTGAAGGGTATCAGGACATCTCGGTACTGAACATATGCGACATCTCGGTACTCGGTACTGAATAATTTTTTTTACATCTTCTTTAATTAAATGGACATCAAAGAGGCAATTCATTAATATTTGTAAATAACTTTTGTTTTGATAACTAAGTCCCTTTATCAATAAATCACAAATAAACTTAACGGGGTGATTATTTTCATTTCTGTTTTGATTACATAACTGTTTTAATTAGATAGCTTTAATTACCAAATTTAATTTCTTTAATCATAGATCAATGCTTCAATCTTTTGCTTGACTTCAAAAGATGATACAAGCTGAATTTTATTTTGAGAAATATTTGCCAAGCCGATATATAATGGAGGATTACCCTAATTTGAGATTCAAACTGCAAAATGAACGAGTATCCATGTATAGATTGTGGCAGCAATGTCCGTCCCAGATAGGAGGCTTTACAATGTGACCAGTGTTCACAGTGGCAGCACAGATTATGCAACACTGGTAAGACCTTTTTATCTAATTGTATCGCTTTTGTATATTATTTAACCCCCCCAAATTATAAACAGAAAATCAAGAAATGTCGTATATTGAAAGCACTGTCAATTTCCTCAGTTACTCACATAGCATAATTGGTAACGCCATTACAAAGTATGAAGAATTTTTGTGGAGAAAAGCAATAAATCAGTCCGTTTTAATGAAATGAAAGTACCGGGGCTTTCTTAACAAACACGCTGAATTTCATAATTTGCATAATTACTTTTGTAAATAATAAATGGAGGTCAAAATAATGAAAATATAAATAAAAATCAATATACAAAAACAACGATCTCCGGGATCGATCTACACTGGAATTATCAAAAACATATATCGATCCACTTTTGGGTCATATATTAAAGAACTACTACATGTAGTACAAAAATATTGACAATTAATAAGTACCAAACAATTGTGGTCAGTACCCAATATTGTCTCATCCAAGTCCCGAACTGTCCAGGTCAGTACCAAAATGTCCAGTACCGAGTACCAAGATGTCCAGGTACCGAGATGTCTAGGATTCACCGTCAACTGGTTGACTATTCTGCCACAACGGCAATGAATGAAGGTAAAATGAGTCGCGGTAATAATTGGCTCTACGAGCACAAATCATTTTTGTTAGAGTTAATAGAAAAGAATCTTGACGTGCTGGAAAAAAAAAGACCAGTCTGTCAGAGGAAAACTCATGATCAAGTAATAAACAAAGTCAAAGGATAATTTTCAGGCTTGTGACAAAAATGGATTAAGGTCATTCAATTATTTTGAATGTCTTAAAGACTAACATTGTCTGTTGCTTCCTGATAACTCATTCTTGCAGGTAAATGTTACAAAACCTGAACAAAATAAGAAATTGTTTTGGTTTTTCTTGATCATTTTCCCATTTTTCTGTTTCCGGTGATAAAAAGAAAATTAAGTCGCCCTCTTCCGCACGCGAATGATGAATGAAAAAAAATCTTTCTAGTTGTAAATAAGCATAATTCAAACGGCAAATGATCAAATTCTAAATAAATTTATTGAAATATGATATTTTTATTATTCTATTTATGCATTGAACTGACTGGTTAAATTATAATCGACTCATATTTCCTTCTTTTAGCCTTTTTTCCAAACCGGAAGCAGTACGAAGATGGAAGGTACAAGAGAAAAAGAACATCTTTTGGCGTTAAAAGGTAATAAACACAGCTTTGTCACGCTAGTTATTTCACATTAATCATTTAGACATAACTTATCATTTCATGTTCAATTATTCACGTTACCAAATATTTAAAGGTTGTTTTTCTGCATTTATTTTTTACATTTTTTAGACATCGTCTGCTTTCACTTCAAAAAGTTCAGTGTAGTAAAACGTAAACAACATATATGTATATGTCTATTGTACGTTGTAGATACCAATACTGGCTTTAGTGCTATGGAATAGAGAGAGAGAGTGCTATCTCATTACTGATGGTGCACAAGAACATAATTGAAGCTCACGAATAGTGTATAATCTCCTTTTGCGTTTTCGACCGTCTTGTGGATTTGACCTATATATTTTTGTTTGTCTCGTTTAATCGTATGTTACATTATAGTGTCATTTTCGGTTGCTGAATATAGTAGTATAAACAATCAGTACATGTGCAACGAACGATGTTCAGTCTGATAGTGATATTAAGTTCTAGTAATGACCAATGTATGCTGGTCTTAGGTATTTTCGATAGGTTAAAAGAAAATGTTGTATTTTTTTCCGTGTTTTTGATATTCATTAATTCATTAATTAAATTCATTAAAAGTCTATCTCAGGGGGCATTAACTGTCAACTCGACATTTAATATTTACATATACATATGTAAATCCCTGATGTTTTTCTTTGTTTGTTTACAATCCATACTTTTCTGAGTGTCACATGATTTGTGTAGTACACTAGGATCGATAACTCCTTTAGAACCTCCAAATTTTTCACTTCCATCACGGTAATGTGATCAGAATTCTACCCACTGCACACTCTGCAGACGATATATAGCAAGTGAGATTCAAGTTACCAGAATTAAATATAATCAATATACTTTATGTACAAAATGTAGATTAAAAGTTGTAGCAGAATGGCTGAAAATATGCAGGGTTAAAGTATGATAAAAAGAGTACTTATTTTCTTGGAAGGCATTGTTTGTACACATTTATAGGTTTGGTTTTTTTTTTGTCAATCTACTTTCACTTTTAAGAAAATAATTACCAGAAGAGTAGAAATAGCTGTCGAAAATTCCTTATTATCGAAATTATATTACCAGTCCATAAGTATCAGTTTAAACTATATTCATTTCTACAATGGTTTTTATAAATTTTTCTCAATGATTTTAAAGTAACTTTTAAAATCCACAAAATCTCTGAAAGTAACAAACGTAGAACTGTAGAACACTAGTAAAATAAACTTCACATTCAGGTACTTCGATCACACAACTACAGTACAGTCAGAGACATAGTGTGATAAATCACTGTGATAGATGTATTACTCTTCGTAGTGATACTGATATATCTTTTGATCTGTTTAATCTATTTACTTACTTTCTTGTGCATTTTTGGTGATAGCAAGCTTAAGTAACACTCTAAATAAAAAAGAAAATTTTGAAGATATATTAAACAGAACAAAAGATATATCCATATCAGTGCCTGAAATGGACGGTCGCCCAGTCGCCAAATGCGACTAATATCTTATTCGGGCGACCAAAAGCTGCTCCAAATTAGGTAGTCACTGGCCCAACAAAAAACATTTGGGCGATTACCTATTAGACCGTTAAAAATTGTTGTTTTTCCGAAACCCGACATAAACTGTAACGGTAGATAACTCTTCTGTTCTAGTCGAAAACAGTTTGTTACGAGCACAGCGATTGGTCCAAATACATTTTTGTAGCCAATGAATACACAACTAATGTAATTTACTGTTCTCCCCAATCAATACACGTTTCCTACACGTTTTCATGTAATACACAAGTATTCACTAAATATTAGAAAAGAAACGTGTTTTTTAGTTTCTTTATGATTTAATTATTAAAATTGTTAAAAATCACGGACGAAGTGAAAAGTTGTGAACAATAAAGAGAATTCTGTCAACTTATAATGTTTGGGATCTGGTATCCACGACCACGGTTCGGAAATTTATTCATTCAATCTGCTGCAAAATGTACATCATACAATATGTACGAATTTCATTTTACAGAAATCGAAAACCTTTTTGTGTCAATCCTTAGGTAATCATTGAAAAACTTTTCCCCAACAACGGAGAGAAAATCGTTGACAGTAATGTCAAACCACGGAAATGATCTGGCCTGTCACTTCTTTTAAACTTTTCATAGTTCATGTGTACACTGCTACATTTTAATGACAATTGGGAGTGGTTTTTTTTTTTGGAACCAGAACTTTTGTTTACAAATTAAAAAAACCAGGAAAAGTTAACTGTTGTTTAATATATAACAGAAAATGACAGCACCGTTTGTTATTTCAACAAACTGGTGAGATACTTGTTTGGAATGAATAACCAACTGACGTTACCCCGAACTGAGAGGTTATTTTACTTTAAAATCACCTCTTCATAGTGGATTGAAGCAAGTGATGTCACTCTGGGGAGTGCAAGAGCGGTCCCTGTAGTGGCATTAGTCAACTCTTTTCCGGATGTCTTTAATGTTGTCAAAAAGGTTATAACAAGTAAATTCAGGTTTCATTAGATAGCAATATATGCATTGGGGTGTTTTCGCAATTTCAACTGCACACCTGTACCTACCAAAATTACCTTGAAGACCCCCCCCCCCCCCCAACCCTCGTGAGACTAGTGAAAGAATTAATTTTAATGTTATTAATAAAAATTAATTAATCTGAACTGTTTATATATTGATATCTGATGTCTTTTTTTTCCAAAAAAATGTCACAAAATGATTGGGCTGCCATTAGGACCAGTGACTCTAATTTTTTACTGGCCCAAAAATTTTTTTTCGGGCCAGCCAAAGGCTAGTCCTCATTTCAGGCACTGCATATGATATCACCAAGATAAGTGATACACCTGTCACAGTGATTTATCATGGTATGTCTCTAACTGTACTTACCGATAAGTGGTTAATTAATGCAGACAAATATTTCTGGATATGAATATGATTGAAAAAAGGTATCATTTGACACAAATGTTCACCAGTACATATACCAATTGAAATCGTGCTATGGATCGATTATCTATAAAAATAGCATGACAACTGAAAAACAAATACTGGTTACGGGTACATGTATCTTAGGTGGAATGTCAAAGTATTTTGAATTGTTCCTTACTGAATACTTTGTGGTCAAAGTTGATCTTGTGATTTGGCTTCCAGAGGTATTTCTTTTTAGCCATAACTTGGCCATGAACTTCCATCATATCATTTGCCATTAATGACAACTCCGTCCTTTTTCATATTCAGTGTTTGAAATAAACGCTTACCTGTCCAAGTTCAAATTTCAACTTGCACAGAATGTGAAATTTGGCAGGGGAAGTGGAATAGGAATTTTACTTGCTCTGTGGACAACTTCATTAAAAAAGTTTGTTCAATCACTGATATTTGACCCTTTTCTCTTGGGCCGTTTTATATCCAGTATGGACTTCCTAAAAAGCCACACTATATATACCAAAAAGACAAAATTGAAACAGTACAAATACAGGAATGTCTCAGGACAAAGATATAAATAGTACCTTTGAAGAAGAAAAGAAGTTGTCAATATCTAATTCCTGACTAATATCAAGAACATAGTCCATGTGTTTTTATTTAAAACATTGGTCATCTTTGGCTTTGTTTTATTAACATCTTGTGGAAACTATATCCATATCAACTGAAAAAAACATTTAAAAAATGAAATTTCATAAAAACAACCCATCCATGCGGTGGAACATACTGAAACAAGTTCCACCTTCAGAATTTTACTTTCGTGATTTCGTTGAACCCCCCCAAAAAAAACCAATAAAAACCAAGATAAAATATTTTGTTAGATAACGAGATGGCTTAGCCTTAGAATGATTCTGATATTTGAACTTCTTGAAATTCTGTTCCCCTCAGACTGGCAGGTCCAATTATTTTCAAAATGTCTGATGCAACTATGCAGGATACTATGGGAGATGGAGTTGTGCATTGTTCTATGGGAAATGTTGACTGAAAAGACTTTTAGCCTAATAAATTATTGATTTATTAGTAATCTATTAAGCAAATACATAAGTAATAATATGTAGTACAAATACCTGTTTGTTAAAATTTTTGAACTTTGACTTCTCAATATTCTTTTAAGCATATCTAGACACTTCTAATTTTTCATTATCCAAATCCAAATATGATTGGCATTTATGTAATTAAAACAACAAATGTTTAATAAATACAGTCAAACCTGTATTAAGAGGTCACTTTTGGGACAAAGCAAAAGTGGTCTTTTAAAACAGGTAACATCTTAAAAGAGGTTCAATTGATATGAACTTTTCTATGACAGGACAAATAAAAGGTGACTTTTTAATACAGGTGACTGCTTAATAGGGGTGACCTCAGTCCTTGCCTTCAAATTTTGACCTACTAGCCCTTCGGCCTAGCAAATCTGTAATTGTACTAGCCTGAACTCAAAGTTTACAGACCAAAGGAAAAAAGGAAAATATGAAGTTAATTTTATTTAAATCTATTCATTCCTCATAGTCTTTCGTGCACCTTCTACATATGAACACATCATGCACCCTCATATTTTTTAACCTCGGGCCGTTCTACAACTTTTGTTGAACTGTAGGGTACTTTGGTCTGGCTTTTATCATACAGGTTCGTTGTTAAAATAGTATAAAAACGAGTTTTATTTTGTCAGATGGTTGAACATTTTTCGCCATTATAAAGTTTTCGATTAAAAATACCCGGATGTATGACATATGTTATCCACCCTGGAATAGGCATGGTAAATACATCTGGACGGATTACGTTCCTTCATCTAAAGAGAGAAGCAGATTCGACTGATGTTTGCCGATTTAATTACACATATAAATGTACCAATCATGGGTCAAAGGCCGTAAACAGGCATATAGATTATACACATGACCGTTTTTATAAATTTTATTCATCTGAAACGATTTTCACAAGTTTTAACAGAATTTTTTTTACTAGACACATCAGACTACTGATGTTACACGACTACTAGCCCAAAGTAATTTTCACTAGACTCGGGCATCGGGCTAGTGGCTAATATGAGGACTGTGACCTCATGGGCAGGTTTTACTGTATAGTAACACCATGAAAGGTAGACAACTTTGTTTTAGGGTCAGAGAAATAATGTGAAGCTTTTAGATATTGACTATGTCCCTGTTATAGGGTTAGAGAAACTATATGTGTCTGACATAAAAGTTTGTACCGGTACATGCAACTCTTACTTTTTAAATTGGAATTCCTCAAAACTTTCCATGCTTGCTTATTACCATATGAAAAATCCTATTTTGTTACTATGCTATGATCAAACTATTTTTGAAGGAGTTATTGCCCTTATTTACATAGAGTATTTCATCAAAAAGTTTGTACACACAAATCCTCCTACATATTAAAGGAAAATTGCAACAATGTATCTTTCTAAAAAGATGCAAGAATTGGAGGAGAGGAGATGTTTTTTTTTGTCAAAAACAGCCTTTAATCACAGTTGTATTACTGTAAAACATGATTGTGAAATCTATCTTTATACATGTGATGTAGATTTATTGTATTTCTATAGCCTGATCCCAACAATAATAGTAACCAATGTGTACTCATGTTCCATTAATTAACAGTTACTGATGCCTCTCCATCATTTAGGAGGAGGATGCATCAAATATCTGACCATATCTTATTAATTGGACAGTATACAAGATATAACTGTTAATACAACCATAGAATAATGTTCAGTGTTAATAAATAAAGTTTGAAATTAAAAAAACTTTGAAATTGAAATCATAACTAAAAACTGCAGAATGAAGAAATATTCAGACAAATCACATTATTTTAAATGGGAAAAAAACCATATGCAGAGTTGCTCCCCTTTGTGCAATTTTGTACTTGTCAAAATAGATATAGTGTGAATAGCTAAAGGAGAAATATTTTCAAACTTAAGTAGTGAGTTCAAAACCCATTCATGGCGAGGTGTACTCGATGCAACATTATGTGACAAAATTTGTCAGTGACTTGCGACAGGTTGGTGATTTTCTCTGGGGACTTTGGTTTCCTCCACCAATAAAACTGACCACCATGATATAGGATTAACTGAAATAAGACTAATTCTGATGAAACATCATTTAAGCACATTTTCTGAAATGAAGGACCATATTAAATAACACATGACCATATGATGGTCCTTGGGTGCACCCCTTTTAAAATTTTGTTTTACAGCCTAACTCTTAAACTGTTTTGAAGAATGTGGAAATTACATGAAGAACTTGGCTAGCAATTGATAACCAGGTGAGTGATTACAGGCCACTGGGAACCTCTGGTTTTATTATATTTCCTGATAATTATATTTTGTGGGAGAATCTTTTAATTCAGCACCAAAAAAAATCAAGGATTTTGTTCCTTTACATTTCAAGTCTTGAACTTTTGATGAACTTCTCAAGAGTTTTTTTTCCAATTTTATTGTCATCCTGAACATGCATGAAATATTTGCAGCTGAAGGTTAACCAAACAATCAATCAATCTTCTTGTTTTCAATTATTTTTAGATGGCACTACATCCTTGCTATTTTTTTATTTAAAAAATGCGAAAAATATGTGAATTTTTTAATTTTGTTTAGAATCTATTGTAAATGTATGGAGGAAACTGCTTAAGTTATTTTAACTATTTCAAACTTGCCTTGTGAGGTATTCAACTCACTTTTCATCCATCGTCATCTTTAAGCTTTTCATATTTCAATCCTTTTCTCATAAACCACTGGAACCAAACTTGGTAAAAGTAGTACTTAGTGGGCATAAGCCATGCTATCCATTTGATGATTCAGTATGGCTGCTCGGGTCAATTAGTTTTGATTGGCTGAAATTTCAAATTTCTTCTTCTCAGACATCACATATGTGATGATAATGTTACATTGAAGGTATGTTCCTTTACATGTACCGATATGTTTTATTTGTTGATCACAAATCTAAGATGGATGACACTTCAGGACAAAATTTTATCATGAGACCAAATGGGATAATGAATAGTTCTAACATGACGTCCTTCTTTCGCTTTGTAGACAAATGACCAATTTATTTATTGGTATAATCTCATTAGCACCTGCGCCGGTGCATGTGACTGACTTTTCCGTCGTAAATGTACATGTTGATGAATTATCGTCTGCTCGAAATTGGCAGCATAAATTGTGTGCGACATTTTCCGCAAACGTAAATATAAATTACCGTCTTCCAATCAAAGTATACTACCGTATTTGTACTCTTAGACATATCAGAATCGAAATAAATCATGGAAGCCAGAATGTGTTTTGAGTTTTAACATGGGTTGGCGGATATTAGTAAATTTTATCTCTCGCCCCTGGCTCGGGATAAAATACTAATATCCGCCATTGAATCCATGTAAAAACTCAAAACACATTCTGGCTTCCATGATTTATTTCTTAAATATTTTTTTATCAGAACATGATTTAACTCAAATTGTAGCTGAATATTCATTTCATGGTTCTTTACAAAATGTTCATTTTTTATTTGGATCTGAAAGCTGGGCGGGTACATTAGCAGGACAAAGTTTTCATTTTTTGTTTGGATCTGAAAGCTGGGAGACTACCTTAGCAGGACAAAGTTTTCATATAGGATGCTATTAAAAATGAATAAATAGCTTTTCTCTGAACCTACAAACTTGGTAATTGATTATTGCTCGGCTCTCTGAAAGTCATAAAACTACAGCCCAGTGTAAAGTGTGCAATATCTTGTATTTGCGTGTATTATTTCATGGTTCTGAGCTGTTGCTTACATTCTGGTATATAAACCATAAAAAGATCAAAGGAAAAGAATGCATTCATGTTACAATTGATAATAATTGCTAGTATTTTGATAAATATATTCAGATTGGTTCTTTATCACATTTTTTTGTTCATATTCATTGAAACTGTCATTGTAAAACATTTGAACTGATAAATATTTTGTTGGTCTTCATTGAAGTTCATTTTCTATTAGCCAGGCGAGCAGTTGTCATCATGTGTTATACATGTACATCATCATCTGTTGTTAAGCTTAAGCTTTCTGGTCGCCTTTGAGAACTGTACATTTCTCGATCCAATATGGCCATATAAAATAGAAATTTTCTTTAAAATCCCCAAATTACTATATTTTGTTCTGGAATGAGCTAAAATTTGAACTGTAGCTACATGACAGTGAGTTCTTTAATTTCATGTTGATGGCGTGATCTGTTATCCTGATTTTTGACAATTATGCAAGTAATTAGGCTTTATTCAACTATAAATTATTTAAAATTCTTCTTCTCTGAAGCTTTCTGTTAAAGTAAGTTAGGCTTGCAGAGATTAAAGTTTTATTCTCATCAGCATATTTCCACTTTTTTAGCAAGATATTTAGAAATAAAATGTGTCAAACTTAGTCCAAACAGCAAAATATAAAAGTATTCAAACACTGTATAAGGTTTTTCTCTTTTTTCATTATTGAGCACTTTCATCTTTGAACTTGGATGAAATGATCCTTTGCTGGTCCCCTTTTGAGAATATATCTTTGTAGCCAGTTCTCCAACAATAGTGACTAACATTGCTAACAATAGAAATTTTCCAAAACTTCTACATTTTAGGTTGAAATGAATTGAAATTTGTTCTTTAGCTATGCGATAATGAATTGTTTAATTTGTTTAATTATGTCTTCCCTTTTTCTGCAGTCATATCATGTTGCCCTCAGCCTAGCTCTTTATTTTGCTCTGGAGTTATACCTTTCAATTTCTCAGGTTTCTGCTTATGCAAAACATGTGAAATTTATTGAACAATTGTTTTTAACCACAATGCACAGGTTATGTGTTACTCCTATTATAAATATAGAGTTATGCCTCTAATTTGACAAAAGGTCATTTTTTTTTCATTCTCTATTTTGAGTGTTCCTTGGCAAAATATTTGAGATTTTTTCAAAATTTAAAATGTTATGTTATTTAAATAAAATGAAAACTATTAATTTTGAAAATATCAGCCCAACTGATCAGAAATAGGGTCTGAAAATGGATAAAAGGTCCAATATTTAAATTGCTTTGAACATTTGTCTATGTAATATAATATGCACTTGAATTCACTGACAAACTTATTGTGTCCATTCTGATTTTGTTATACTGATGCTATTGTACTACAATCATATTATGGCTCTGTAAAGGGACACTTGATTAAACATACCAACAAATACCTTGAGTTGTGATTATTTAGCAAGAATCAGTCAATATCTACAAACAATACATTTATGAGCATTGGCTCACATTACAAATTCTTTTGAATTTATTCAGCTGTTGTCTTTGTTTACAAATTAACTACCGGTAGTTGTTTTGAATGCAGGAGCAATTGTAGAATGTCTATATTTCTATAAAGTATAAAGTTGTTGTTGTTTTTTGTGCAGTTTTGCATTTTTATCATATTATTGTATAATGTTTATATTGGAATGCAGTTCTGGTACAAACTGTGGCTGATGATAACAATGATTGATGTATCTTTGGCTGTTTTATCCACAGTTCTGACATTTTTTTAGACAGACATTGTGCCTTCTCTTATGATTGTCGCTAAGATTTAGATAATGGACTAGGGAGTAAGCTAATGGAAAGCAACAATTATAGATTGTAGTATATCATGTAGTGAAATGTCAATTCTAGTCTTGTACTTAATCAGAGATTATCTACAAGTAGTGTGGAGATTCTAAGGAAATATTGATTTTTATTTTTATTTTCGTGATGGATCTTTTAGATTTCTTTGTTTGCTGGGTTAATAAATCTGCAGTCTCAAATATTGACATTTATGAAAGACGTTATATCACCAGTAAGCAGGATTTTTTTGTGGTGTTTGTGCAAAACATGTTTTAACTGTACAATACAAAATAAACAGAATTAAATGCATATTTTCTGCTCTAGAAAAAAACATAACTAAAAATATATAAATATTTGTTTATGTATCCCATCAGAAAATGTCTGTGAGGGAATAACTCTAATGAATGGATATAGTAGTGTGTGTTTCACCATACACGTGGTAATACAAGTTTACCATTACACATTGTAAATTGATATTTTGTTAATGGTGCCTTATTAATTTTAAATGGCATCACATTCATAATTCCTCCCTATACATAGACTCTCCCTAACAGTTAAATATTGTTAGAATTTTAAATGAAGCACATTTTTTTGTATCCACTGTAATGTTTCTCCTTCTTTGCTGTCTAATTTATAGATCCACCATAATTTATCCATGCAATAATTCTGTAGTGTAATTCTTGTCACCTGAGATTGCCTGTATTTTCATGGCCTACTGACTTTTCAGCTCATCGGGCCAAAGACCAAGTGAGCTTTTTGTATCATTTGGCATCCATCATCTTTCCATCTATATGTCATACTTTGTAAACTTTTGATAATCTTCTGCAAAACTCACGGGGCCATCATGGTCGTGATTGTATGGTAGTTGGATTAATAACTACCAATGCAATCAGTGCCTATCATCACTAGCGTTGTGAGTTTGAATACCGCTCAAGCGAGGTGTACTCGATGCAACATTATGGGATAAAATTTGTCAGTGACTTGCAGTAGGTTGGTTGTTTTCTCCGGGTCCTCCGGTTTCCACCACCAATAAAACTAACTGCCACGATATAACTGAAATATTGTTGAAAGTGGCGTTAAAACACCATAACTCATCATAACCCCCTCTGCTCAACCAAATGGTACCAATCTTGGCAGGTATGATCAATAAGAAGAGGATATTCTATAAATAAAGTTGATCCACCATGGGGAGGTGCTAGTAGCAAGCTTAAAATGGGGACATTTTCTGAAGAATCATCGGTAGAAAGATTCAAGTTTGCCCAATGAAGGCCCCATAGCTTATGGATTCACAAATCTTACATAAACTACAATGACAAAAATATTCCCAATAATCAGGAATGAAAATGTAAATGTGATTGGCACTAAGGTCTATGGAGCCCAAGCCCTGGAGTGTAAAGTTTAACAGAATACAGTGTGTGTGGAAAATTAGATGAGTTTTTGTTAAGAACATATGAAAATGCAATTGTAAATTGCTTGAATCCTTATTTTGATATACAGATTTATGTTTGGTATATGGGACCAAACCTTTGTTGTCCAATTATAAAAATAGCCTGTAATGGGAAAACAGGCTTTAGTTGAAAAAAAAACATTGAGAAAATTAGGTTTTAATAGGATTTTGCATGAATCAACATTGAGATATGAAGATTTAAAGTTGATATCAACGAATGCCCCAGGACAAGGTCTATCAGGTTTAAGCAAATGCTAGGAAATGCAGTAGTTGAATAAATCTTTACCAGGTGAGGGATACAGTCTCATGTAAACCTCCAGTTTAAATCAGTAGGCTCATGTTAACCTCCACTCCAGTTTAAATCAGTAAGGTCATGTAAACCTCCAGTTTAAATCAGTAGGCTCATGTTAACCTCCACTCCAGTTTAAATCAGTAGGCTCATGTGAACCTCCAGTTTAACTCAGTCAGGTCATGTGAACCTCCAGTTTAAATCAGTAGGCTCATGTGAACCTCCACTTTAAATCAGTAGGCACATGTGAAACTCCATTTTAAATCAGTAGGCTCATGTGAACCTCCAGTTTAAATCAGTAGGCTCATGTGAACCTCCAGTTTAAATCAGTAGGCTCATGTGAACCTCCAGTTTAACTCAGTAAGGTCATGTGAACCTCCACTTTAAATCAGTAAGGTCATGTGTACCTCCACTTTAAATCAGTAGGCTTGTGTGAACCTCCAGTTTAAATCAGTAGACCCCTGTGAACCTCCAGAAAATGTCACATGGCCACCTTGACATCATTACATTGTCATTACTACAGTAGTTATATAAACCTCAAAGAGAGATTATTTAACTTTAAATTCTAAACCTATATAGAAAAAAAGTATAAATTCTATTTTCTTTCTTTACTATTATGAATACAACTATACAAAAATGTACCAGTTCACTATCACTATTTACTTGGAACAAATCATTTATAAATAATGTTTTATTTGGTAAAAAATCACAGAAAACATGATAGGAAGGAATAAAACATGGTCAGTTTTATGGCATCAGTGGTAACAAACCATGGGAATGAACTCTCTGTCACTTGAGTTCTAATGCTACAATACAGTAATTTTCTCACTCATTGATGCTTGCTCATCATCAGTCACTTCTGTCACAAACAATGGTGCTGAGAGAGCAGCCATATTTGCCTGGTTAACAATTCCAGATGCAATGCTAAAATGTCTAAATTTCTCTTGTTTTCGGCTTTTACAGAAACTACATAAACTACACTTGATATAATTAAAAACTGATAAAACTACGTACAATCCTGGTATTGTAAACATTGTCCAGATAGGAATATGTGATGCTAGATCTGCCGCAGGTTTCTGAAGTGTAAATCTTATAGCTGCCAAAACAATAAGGCAATTCAAACTGGAAGTTTCCAAAGCCAGTGATTGACAAAATGTATTTTTTTGTCTGAATATTGCCCCAAGTCCGAATGCCATGATAAAACCGCACAATGGGAGGAGGATTGCAGCAAAAAATGCCCACCCTTCAACTGGAGAAAACACATACATGTTGATATATACTCCTAGTGTGATGTAAAGAATGGTTGCTAGAAGTAGAAATGGCTTTAATATCCATGTCATTAAAGCATCAGCTACAACTGGTTTAAACCGGTTTATAACCAGTCCAGCAGTGTAAGCAAAGAATGTTGATGCCAGCCATATTTCAAAGCTATATATTGGAATTATCCTGAGTCCTTGACTACTTTGAAAATATTGTCCCAATACAAATATCCACAATGGAGCAGTACCTGAAAGTAAAAAATAGAGAATTTAGGTCCTAGTACAAATATCTGTGTTGAAACTGCACCAAAAAGTAAAAAAAAATAGACAGTTTTAATGTACCATTACAAATACAAAGATGTGTTGAAACTGCACCAGATATATTGTCCCTATTGAAATATACATATATGAAGCTGCACCAAAAGTATAAAAGATAGACAGTTTTAGTGTCCTAGTACAAATATTTATATTGAAACTGCACTAGAAATTAGAAAAAAACTACCTGTAGTTTTTAATGTCTAATATTAACTGTACCTAAATATAGAAAGTTTTAATGCTTGTCTTATACATGGTGAATTAGAATAATGAAGGAAATTTAATTTATTTGTAATGATGTAATCTGCTGACATAATCAGCAACTTATTGAAGGTGGCCAGTATATGGTAGAAGTAGTACAACCTCTGACATAATTTTCAACTTGTTGAAGGCAGTACAATGTATTTGGTAGAAGTAGTACAACCTCTGACATAATCTTCAACTTGTTGAAGGCAGTACAATGTATTTGGTAGAAGTAGTACAACCTCTGACATAATCAGCAACTTATTGAAGGTGGCCAGTATATGGTAGAAGTAGTACAACCTCTGACATAATTTTCAACTTGTTGAAGGCAGTACAATGTATTTGGTAGAAGTAGTACAACCTCTGACATAATCAGCAACTTATTGAAGGTGGCCAGTATATGGTAGAAGTAGTACAACCTCTGACATACTTTTCAACTTGTTGAAGGCAGTACAATGTATTTGGTAGAAGTAGTACAACCTCTGACATAATCAGCAACTTATTGAAGGTGGCCAGTATATGGTAGAAGTAGTACAACCTCTGACATACTTTTCAACTTGTTGAAGGCAGTACAATGTATTTGGTAGAAGTAGTACAACCTCTGACATAATCAGCAACTTATTGAAGGTGGCCAGTATATGGTAGAAGTAGTACAACCTCTGACATAATTTTCAACTTGTTGAAGGCAGTACAATGTATTTGGTAGAAGTAGTACAACCTCTGACATAATCAGCAACTTATTGAAGGTGGCCAGTATATGGTAGAAGTAGTACAACCTCTGACATACTTTTCAACTTGTTGAAGGTGGCCAGTATTTGGTAGAAGTAGTACAACCTCTGACATAATTTTCAACTTGTTGAAGGTGGCCAGTATTTGGTAGAAGTAGTACAACCTCTGACATAATCTTCAACTTATTGAAGGTGGCCAGTATTTGGTAGAAGTAGTACAACCTCTGACATAATCTTCAACTTATTGAAGGCCGCCAGTATATGGTAGAAGTAGTACAACCTCTGACATAATCTTCAACTTGTTGAAGGTGGCCAGTATTTGGTAGAAGTAGTACAACCTCTGACATAATCTTCAACTTATTGAAGGTGGCCAGTATTTGGTAGTAGTACAACCTCTGACATAATCTTCAACTTATTGAAGGTGGCCAGTATTTGGTAGAAGTAGTACAACCTTTGACATAATCTTCAACTTGTTGAAGGTGGCCAGTATATGATAGAAGTAGTACAACCTCTGACATAATATTCAACTTGTTGAAGGTGGCCAGTATTTGGTAGAAGTAGTACAACCTCTGACATAATCTTCAACTTATTGAAGGTGGCCAGTATTTGGTAGAAGTAGTACAACCTCTGACATAATCTTCAACTTGTTGAAGGCGGCCAGTATTTGGTAGAAGTAGTACAACCTCTGACATAATCTTCAACTTATTGAAGGTGGCCAGTAATTGGTAGAAGTAGTACAACCTCTGACATAACCAGCAACTTATTGAAGGTGGCCAGTATTTGGTAGAAGTAGTACAACCTCTGACATAACCAGCAACTTATTGAAGGTGGCCAGTATTTGGTAGAAGTAGTACAACCTCTGACATAATCTTCAACTTGTTGAAGACAGCCAGTATTTGGTAGAAGTAGTACAACCTCTGACATAATCTTCAACTTATTGAAGGTGGCCAGTAATTGGTAGAAGTAGTACAACCTCTGACATAATCTTCAACTTGTTGAAGGCAGCCAGTATTTGCAATAAAACACTACAAACTTGTTCATTGTAGAAAGGATGGTCTTATAAGAGGGTGACTACTGTACTCCAGTCCTTCATGTATCATTTCCCAAACTACTGGGTCATGACATTGAAAACAGTGGTTTATCTCCCTTACCTAGTAAGGTGAATATCCTGATAACTATACTTATAATAAACTTGACAGATAATGCATTAGTGTTTCCAATAAATCAATTAAAACTAGAACCAATAAAAAAAAATCACAGAATACTAGTACTGTAAAACCTGTCTTAGTGTGATATTAAACAATTAGCTTCAACAGTAATTGTCTTATAATTATGTCATCTTAATTTGACATATTAAATTTCTGTTGTGCAATAAAATGGTTATTATGTAAATATTGTCCTTTCCTGAGTATTTGTTTTACACAGTGTATTTGTTGTACTTTATGTACTCACAAGTTCATGAAATGTAGGAAGCCACTTGGGATAATACTTGCCAATATTGATACAATGACCTTATTATATTGATGTAATGACCAAATATTTATATGAATTATACTAAAACCATAATTTTTTTCATAAAACTTAATAATCATATGTTTTGTGTATGTACAACAACAAAAAGCAATCATCTAATGGTTGTAGCTTGGCTTGTGGCAAAGGCATCAAATAAATCAGCTTTATTTTATATTATATATACAAAGAACTGACCAAACCACAGGGAAATCATGTATGGATCTGCCATGTTAAATCTTTGGAAGACTATAAAATATACATCTTCTAAATGTCAAACTGTCATACTAATGATGCCAGAATCAGGAAATACCCTTTTTTTCAATACCACAAGTGGCCTTTATACTGTATAATTATATACCCAATTGTAACTACTCGGCCATTCTCGCTACCCTGTAAATAACCTTGTACGTAGATAGAAATTCTTCTTAAATTGTTTGCCAGAAGTTAAGCAGCACAAGAATATAGTCCACGAAAATCCAATATGGAAGACATACTAAGTAAAATCTAATCATGCAAAACTAATTAAAACTTTAACTTTTATCCATGAAAATAATTGAAATATAGAAAATTGTTTAAAATATAACTTTATCAAACTTTCATGTAACTGACATGTGAAAAGTAGTTCTATTTATCCGCCACCTACGTATGAGGTTATTTGCAGGGTAGCGAGAATGGCTGAGTAGTTACGATTGATTATACACCAAGAATTCCAAAGTAATTTTTCAACCATGGACATTCTAATTTGATTTGGAACTCTCAAGTTGGCAGTATCAGAGACATAAAATACAAATATATGTTTTAGATGTCTCTGGCAATATACAATACAATACAATACAAATGTATTTATTTCCAATCAAGGACCCATTAAGGGCAAGATCATTACAATGATTAAATATATGGGTACAATGTGTAATGTATACACACAATACAATGTAACAATAAAATAACAGAATATAACAATAATATTAGATGATACCTATATAACATAGGATACACAACAAGTGTCTGATAAGCATACTCAATAAAGAAGACAAGGTAGTTGATTATTACCAGAAGCTGCAACAGTCCCAATCCATGTATCAATTAAAAAAAAGATACTACACGTACATGTATTATATTTAGATGAACTTTTAAAGTCCTCCCTGTGGCATAAAAGCATATAAACAAGTACATTTATAATTTGTAGTTGTCTAGGTGCAGAAGTCACCAAGGGCCAGTGCTAAAGGACATTCATCCTAGAAAAAAAATAAATAAATAAAAATAAAAATAAAAGGAACCCAAAGGAGAAACATATATCTATATAATTAGTCCTCCTTGTGACCAGTGCAAAGGGCAAGTAAGAATATGAGTTACCCAGATGCAATGGTCACCAAGGGCAGGTGCAAAAGGACATTCTCCTGTTTGTGGTTCCAATTACATGTTTAGTACATTTATGATGTTTTAGGTATAAAGATTATACAAGTTACAATATGGGAACTGATACAGCCTCCAGCACATGCCCCAGTGCTACAATCAATATGTGAAAGTGAACAAAAAATTAACCACATCTTTCATTATTTTGTATATAACTAAATAAAGTAATCAGGATATCCTTATTTTCATTATTCATTAGCCAAATAAATTTATCCTTATTAATTAGCTAATTTTATGAAATTTATACAGTTATCAGTAATGCATTGAATCAAACTTTCTCTCTCAATATGTAAAGCACTGCATGTAAGAAGAAAATGTAATTCATCTTCAACTTCATTGCTTGAGCATCTGGGACATGTTCTATTATGTCGAGGAATACCCCGATGCCTACCCTTCTCAAATCCTTAGAGAATGTGCTGATAACCAAAGTCTTGTAAAGTGTTTCCTTATTTCAATGTTATTTATTACAGACAAATATTTTTCACACCCAAAATTACTTTTGAAAAGAACATAAGAACATAATTTACCATTAGCTTGTGCCTGTAAATTCTGTTTCCTCTCATGTAAAAAATAATTTTGCACCAATTTACCACCAGCATGCACGTTATCATAGTTCCCCGACTTGTAGGTCTTGATTATTTTGAATATGTAATTCATAGAGGCATACCATGAGGGTTTATTTGAATGTGACAGGATCTTAGATTCCTCAGAAGCATCATGTAAAACTATATGTTTTAGATGTCTCTGGCAGGGGAGCGTCTAAACACCGCATAGCCCGGGCTTAGTGCACTAAGAACTAACATAAGCACTAAGCCCGTGATAGAGGGATTGACTTGGCTCCATAAATACGTAACCACTTGTATTTAAACATGCAAAAACAATTCTGAAATTTTCAGGTCATTCTAAAGAACGATTAACGAATTATTAAGCGTCTAAAATCCGCATAGCCCTGGTTTAGTGCACTAAGAACCAATGTGAGCACCAAGCCCGTGATAGAGGAGTTGATTTGGCACCATAAATACGTAACCACTTGTATTTGAACATGCAAAAACAATTCTGAAATTTTCATGTCATTCTAAAGAACGATTTACGAATTATTAAGCCTCTAAACACCGCATAGCCTGGGCTTAGTGCACTAAGAACTATTGTGAGCACGAAGCCCGTGATAGAGGGGTTGATTTGGCACCATAAATACGTAACCACTTGTATTTGAACATGCAAAAACAATTCTGAAATTTTCAGGTCACTCTAAAGAACGATTTACGAATTATTAAGCGTCTAAACACCGCATAGCCTGGGCTTAGTGCACTAAGAACTATTGTGAGCACGAAGCCCATGATAGAGGGGTTGATTTGGCACCATAAATACGTAACCACTTGTATTTGAACATGCAAAAACAATTCTGAAATTTTCAGGTCATTCTAAAGAACGATTTACGAATTATTAAGCATTTTCCTTGGAATTATTGACACACGCCGCTAATTACGTTGATTACGAAACCAGTCGACCATACACTTTGAATAAACAAACTTGTAAACCATTATATCACATGCTATATTTAGTTAAAATCACAGAATTTTTCATTTCACCATCAAGCTCTTGCTATAATGTTTATTTATTTTGTTTTCAATTTCCCTGACAAAAGGATATCCAGAAATATATAAAAGTGTAATCTGGGTAAATATTATATTATGCATGTTTGTTTAACATGCAAATATACGTTTTTATTTCCATAAAATTTCCAAATTTATAGATATTTACCTATTTACAATGATTTTTGTACAGTTTTGATTAAAAAAAATTGAAAAAATATATATTTATTAAGAAGTTATAAATTATCTTTATCAGAAGGGGAAAAGTAATTAATTTACAAATTTATAAAAAGTGGGAAAAGCAAAATAAATAATTCTGTTTGATCTATTTGATTTGATTTCTTTATTTCAAATCTACGAAAATAGTATATTTGAAGCTTTTTCACATGGCTCTGTTGTAAATGACAATTATATGTTTTCATTCAAATGAATACTAAACAATTAAGGATGCCGAAATTCCTAGAATCTTTTTTTACTCAATGTTATGTATTTATAACAGGGGTGAGTGATAGAATGCTCTGTACAGAATTTTATGTATTTATAACAGGGGCGAGTGATAGAAAGCGTCTGTACAGAATTTTATGTATTTATAACAGGGGCGAGTGATAGAAAGCGTCTGTACAGAATTATCACGACACAGTGTTTATAGTAAATATCAGAGATTGACAGTTAACAGGACTGTGTCTGATAAGATCTAATGTACCAATTATTTGGAAATCAGTTTATGTGCCCTGAAAGACGTTAATTTTTTTAATTGACGATTTATTAATTTTTGATATAAAATATTAATATAAAAATATGAAAATATTGTATGAAATTAAATATTTTTCACATTGCCAATCCTTTTTTAACGATAAAACCATCATATAACATTCTTAATGCAACTTTTAAGGTCTTAGTGCACCAAGACCGGTCTTTGCGGTGTTTAGACGGACCGCTCTGGCAGTATATGAATCTTTTATCTTTTGCTTTTTATTGTTTGAAAATATTTGTATAGTGCATGTTTGTTTGTATAATTGTGTGTATATTTTTGTATTAAATACAACTGTTGCTACTGTTAGATGTTCGTTTGACCTTTTACTATCACAGACACAAAATCTGATAGAGAATTACTATTTTGTTTTCGTTAACATATGAATAATTAATTATTACATGTTAAGGTGGAATTAAAAGATGTGTGAAACTCATTGGATTCTGACATTAACAAATGTAGTGAAGAATAAATCTGACAGTTTATAAAGTGTTAGTGGGTTTCCTTGTAGAATATATTGTATTATCTGTAGGGTGTAGTTGTTAGGAGATAAGTTGTGATATGGTATGTAATAAAATAGAGAACTAATTTCTTCACATGTCAAAGGGTTGTCAGACAAGAGTAGAGGTGTTAAAAGATAATTTGTGATATTGCATGGTAAAGTTGTTGGAGATAAGTTGTGATATTGTATGTTATAAATAAAGAACTAATTTCTTTACATGTCTGTAGGTACTCAGACAGTGATTTGTGTTATTATGAATGTTTAATAGATATTGGCTTTAGTTTGTAATACACTGGGGATTAGTTCATAGTAAATGAGTACAAGTCCCAGAGAATTAGTTCATAGTAAATGGAGTACAAGACCTGGGGGATATATTCACAGTAAATGGAGTACAAGACCTGGGGGATTTATTCACAGTAAATGGAGAACAAGTCCCTGGGGATTAGTTTACAGTATATATACAATACTTTCCAACATATTTAGGGTCATACATTTTGTTCAGAATAAACTATTTTACCATTGTGTGATACTAGTATAGCACTTGGACCCATCCCACTACACAGCCCAGTCCATATTGATTTCTAGTCCAGTGAACTGTTTCAAAAAGGCTTTGTGGGATTGACGTGGATCCTTAAATCCTATGGATGCTTTTAGCTGTGAAACCATATCTCTTAATATGGTAATTTTTTGTGTGTGTTTATCTATGGTCACAAAAAAATAAGAAAAAATGAGTATAAGATCTACAGTCCACAGCTAGGATACTAGGATGTCCAGAACTTATAATAATGTGTATTACATTGTATCGTTCTTTCTAGACTTGTGTGTATTAATCTCACCTCCCAGGTGTATCAACATGTAAGATCTGTCTACTCACAAATTAAGTAAAGTCCAAAGAAGCTTATGTAAAGTTTGTGAGTTAAAGGCAGATTTTACACACCAATATACTCCTATAAATTCATATAACATATGTAAATATTACAAGATATAAGATGGGTTTTTCTTTCATTCACATTCATGCCCATACATATAGAGTAGACTCTATCTACAGTAATGTAGTGATGTCTTTTATTACATGAATCTTGGTAGCTCTGGTGATGTGTGTATTATGTAGGCGGATAATATCCATTTCTGGAATTCCTTTTTTTTCATTACCAGAAATTGTCTTAATTGGTAATATAATGATACCCTTCCTTCCTATTGTAATTGATATTGAAATGTTTTGCTTTAGAATTCAATTGGTTAAGTTCAATACAAATATACATTGTATATGGCTTGTACAAGATATAATGCATGTCTTTGTTTCTGTCAAATTTTGTTATGATGTATTGAAGTTATAGATGGATGAAAAGATTGTAAACAATTTATATTTGCTAGCTAGGCTGTCTTTAAGTCACTGTCTCTATTGATTAGAAGTAATTGCAGTTTTCAAATCAATGGAGAAAAATTGGTTGGCAGTTTTGTCCATAATTGGTCTCTTGTAGGAAAACAACTTGTCGAAGGGCCATTACTATAATATACAGTAATGAAGCAAAGAAACTGTTTATTGTTGATCTTTATGAAACATAAGGAAGGATGAGAGATGGTTCTTAATACATATAGTGATCATGTACTTGGAATGTGACATGCTGCTAGAAGACTTGTTTTGTCATCAATGTCTTAGAATAGGTGCAATTATTTTTAGCTTCTGATAAGATCATCCTTCTACAAAGCTAATAATTTTTTATTCAACCGAAAAAATTGTGGTGGTATTATTGTATGAGTCTGTTATCACTGTCCTTTACCTCCTTGTTTTTTGCTTGTTGTTGAAAGTGGCATTAAACACTAAAAACCTAACCCACAATAACTCTTGTTCTAGTAGACTGACTCTTCTGAAATTTTAACACAAGGATATCTGGCACTTAATGAAATTTGGGATTATTGCAGATAACGATTGTGTCCCCACTCCTTTCAAAACAAGAGGCCTAAAGGGGTAATAATGGTATTTTCCAATATTTTGATATTTAGGGTCTAGTTTCCAACTGATGTTGATGAATTTTGTCTTCCTTACAAAATTTCCTTTATGTAATATGCTAAAGCATGTGATGTGGTTCTTTTTATTCCAAAATAAAAGGGGGTTAAACAAAAATTTAAAGATTTATTTTAAATTCCGTTTTGATGTTTTTTCTTTATAATCCTTTAACTCACAAACCCATTATAATGGTACATGTAATATATTTAGTCCTTTCAAATCTATGAAAACCAGAACTTGAAAGTACTAGTGGCTGTACATATATTCTGGGGTTGATATAGACATAGGTAATTCAATTATTAGGGAATTCATTAGGCCACTGAATTATTAGGGAATTCATTAGACAACTGAATTATTAGGGAATTCAACAGGCAAGTGAATGATTAGGGAATTCATTAGGCAACTGAATTATTAGGGAATTCATTAGGCATGTGAATTATTAGGGGATTTATTAGGCAAGTGAATTATTAGGGGATTTATTAGCAATATTTTGGGTCAGCTTTCAAATGAACTGGTAAAAGATGAAATAAAATGTAGTCATGAAAAATAATATTGTCAGCCATGATAAAATTTACTGTTTATCAAAATTGTACATTGACATTTACATTAGATTCAACTTGTCTTTGTTATAGAAGTGAGACTTGTTGCTGATGTCCTTAATTCCTGTGGGATATCTATGGATGACTTGTTGTCAATTGATCAATACATCAAAAGCTAGTATTGCTAGAATTTGCCTTGCATTAGTGTGAAACTAAACTATATACTAGATAATTAATGGTATTACACAAATGTATTCATGCACTTTCATGGTGTGATAAATAGCATACTAGCTACATTAAAGGAAATCAAGTGCCCAGTCCCTACCACTATTAAAATTCCTTTCTGGTCCTGTTTAAGCAGACATTAAATGCATGGCAGTTGTTAAATTTTTAATGCCCCTGCATGTACTTCTATCCATAGTCATTCTGTACATGTCCACATCTATCCAAAGTCATGTGCAAGTCTGTCTGTACTTCTGTCCATAGCAAAACTGTACTAATCTGTCTATACTTTTGTCCATAGCAAAACTGTACTAATCTGTCTATACTTCTGTCCACAGTGAAACTGTACTAATCTGTCTGTACTTTATCCATAGTCATCATGTTCAAGTCTGTCTGTATTTTATCCATAGTCATCATGTTCAAGTCTGTCTGTACTTTTGTCCATAGTGAAACTGCACAAGTCTGTCTGTACTTTTGTCCATAGTCATCCTATACATGTCTATCCATAGTCATTTTAATATAAATAGCTAGGAAGAAAATGTTTGTAATCAGGAATAACATGGAACTATTCTGATCTGGTCAAACTCCATCAGGAATTCTGGAGTTATGACCATTGAAATTGATATTGAAACTCAGTATTTTTATGTTTTTACAACCAGGGATTTGGGAAACTGTACAAATGGAAATGATTAGAATGATAAGATAAATATAATCTTTTACTGATAATCATCATTTATTTTTCTTCATGATATTAAAATTATACTGCCAGTTTGAGAATAAATGTCCCTTTATCATTAGTCAGATGTATATCCTTCCTCGAAAATAGTTGAATGGTAAAGGAGTGCTGAATAGCTATATTTTTCATAAGCTGTTATTCAGCATTGTTTTTCCTAAGGATCCTTTTATCTTATCAATGTGTGCAATTATGAAATTAGCTAAGTGTTTGGTTTTATAAGGGATGAAAATGTTGTGTGTAAAGCTACCCACCAGGGACTGGAAAATCACTTAGTATATAGTCATATATCAATGGTACTAGATAACACATTGATCATATTAAACATGTGTCATTATCATCAATCTTGTTGAAATGGCCTATGATTTTATAGTCAATTACCCAATTGTTCTATGGTATATAACACTTTCTAATACATCTGTTACATTAGAAAGTGTTATTACAGTCCAACTTGTTGAAATGACCTATGAATTTATAATGAATTTACCAACTATTCTGTGGTAATTGACACTACAGAATGCATCTATTGTATTAGAAAGTGGGGGCTGACAGGGCAGTGTCTATAATGTACCTTCATCCATTTGTTGTTACAGAACCAATGTTCAGCATCCATGAGAAATCAAAATTACTCCAAAATACATACATGTACCAGCATGAAACTGAATAATAGTGCCTTTAATGTTGCATGCAATTAGTGCCTATCACCACTAAAGTTGTGAGTTCAAATCCTGCTTATGGTGAGGTGTACTCGAAACAACAGTTTGTCAGTGACTTGCGGCAAGTTGGTGGTTTTCTCTGAGTACTCTGGTTTCTTCCACCAATAAAACTGACCACCACGATATAGCTGAAATATTGTTGAAAGTGGAGTTAAACACCATAAAACCAAACCAACCAAGCCAAGCCTATAACAGGAAAATGCAGATATCCTGACATTGTTTGTCATACTGGATTGAGGTATAGCTACACGTGCTAAGTTAAATTTTTGTATTTCTACCAGTAGATATTCTTTAATAACTTACCAAGCATTGCCACAATACTTATAAGGTTCATTGTTACGCTGAGTGGAATATCAGATTTACTAATTATCACAGCAACATGGCCAAACCCTCCTCCTGGTACACATGCCACACTTAACAATCCAAACTGAATATGTTTCTCCAAATCAAGTAATTTAGCTATCCCAAAGGCAAGCTGGAATGAAGAAAAAAATGTTTAAAAGCCATTGACAAATTACATTAGAAATTAGCATGTTTGAAAGGCAGTGGAATTTATAATTATTATATTGAGTTTAATTTTTTTTTTCACCTAATTGCCCAAAAGCCAAATTTAGATAAAAAATTATTCAAACAAATTCTTTCATAATTTTCAATTGTCCGAATCAAGTGGGTTAGCGCGAAGACTGTTGTTTTTACACGTGATAATATACTGGACTGACATTTTATTCCTTGTTTAGTGTAATAGATTGTTTTTGGTCATATACATGTTATATATTGTTCTGACATTTTATTATTCAATACATTATACACCTGTATTAATGATAAATATTGTACATGATCATAAAATTAACCTTCAAATGATGAATTATAATTAAAAAATCAGATCTATTTGTACTTTGTTTAAGAAAAATTGATCTCCACACAATGCATGAATCTGCTGGTGTGATTATTCTGATCAATATTTAAAAATCTTTTGAAGGTGGTAATTTTTAGAGTGGGACCAACACATAATAAAAACATAAAAATATAATGATTGATTGATTATTGCTTATCGTCCATCGAGCATTATTTCAGCTATATTCAGGACAAGCCTTTGCTGAGCTTATCTGGCATATTTTGCAATGAGTGCAAATAAATTTTATATTTACTGACAATGTACATATATTGTGTTTATCCTGAAATTCCAAAAAGTCAAAAACAACTGCCAAATTGTCTGAAAAGAGCAGAAACAACCATCGTTTTCAATGGTGTCCTCTGTGACCTCCATGCTTATACTGTTACTATTTTTCTACTGAAGATCAACATGAATCAAGTACCAGAAAGGCTTTATTAGGTCTATGATTAAATAACACCGAAGTTTGTGAAGTATGATATCCTATTGATTTGTAATTTATTAATTGTGACATCATATAGCATCTCAAATTATTCCTACCCGTATTAGGAAACAGATTTAATCATTTGCATGCTTACACTCACAGAAGGTCAAAGTTTAAGTCCTATTATACATGGAAAAAACCTTGAAAATTAAGGAAGAAAGTTGATAGTCTGCAATTCGACCAACTATAACAACCATAATGTAATATTATCATTTTCAAATTCTAGGGGGCAATCAGAATTAAAAGCATATGTAGCATATGTATGTGGGTCATCATAGACAATAAGATATCTGTATTGTAGACTTATAGACAATAAGATGCCTGTATTGTAGACTTCAGACAATAAAATGCCTGTATTGTAGACTTCTAGACAATAAAATGCCTGTATTGTAGACTTCTAGACAATAAAATGCCTGTATTGTAGACTTCTAGACAATAAAATGCCTGTATTGTAGACTTCTAGACAATAAAATGCCTGTATTGTAGACTTCTAGACAATAAGATGCCTGTATTGTAGACTTATAGACAATAAGATGTCTGTATTGTAGACTTATAGACAATAAGATGCCTGTATTGTAGACTTCTAGACAATAAGATGCCTGTATTGTAGACTTATAGACAATAAGATGTCTGTATTGTAGACTTATAGACAATAAGATGCCTGTATTGTAGACTTCTAGACAATAAAATGCCTGTATTGTAGACTTCTAGACAATAAGATGCCTGTATTGTAGACTTATAGACAATAAGATGTCTGTATTGTAGACTTATAGACAATAAGATGCCTGTATTGTAGACTTCTAGACAATAAGATGCCTGTATTGTAGACTTCTAGACAATAAGATGTCTGTATTGTAGACTTATAGACAATAAAATGCCTGTATTGTAGACTTCTAGACAATAAGATGCCTGTATTGTAGACTTATAGACAATAAAATGCCTGTATTGTAGACTTATAGACAATAAGATGCCTGTATTGTAGACTTATAGACAATAAGATGTCTGTATTGTAGACTTATAGACAATAAGATGCCTGTATTGTAGACTTCTAGACAATAAGATGCCTGTATTGTAGACTTATAGACAATAAGATGTCTGTATTGTAGACTTATAGACAATAAAATGCCTGTATTGTAGACTTCTAGACAATAAGATGCCTGTATTGTACTTATAGACAATAAAATGCCTGTATTGTAGACTTTTAGACAATAAGATGCATGTATTGTAGACTTCTAGACAATAAGATGCCTGGATTGTAGACTTATAAACAATAAGATGCCTGTATTGTAGACTTATAGACAATAAGATGACTGTATTGTAGACCTCTAGACAATAAGATGTCTGTATTGTAGACCTCTAGACAATAAAATGCCTGTATTGTAGACTTCTAGACAATAAGATGCCTGTATTGTAGACTTCTAGACAATAAGATGCCTGTATTGTAGACTTATAGACAATAAGATGCCTGTATTGTAGACCTCTAGACAATAAAATGCCTGTATTGTAGACTTCTAGACAATAAGATGCCTGTATTGTAGACTTCTAGACAATAAGATGCCTGTATTGTAGACTTATAGACAATAAGATGCCTGTATTGTAGACTTATAGACAATAAGATGCCTGTATTGTAGACTTATAGACAATAAGATGCCTGTATTGTAGACTTATAAACAATAAGATGCCTGTATTGTAGACTTATAGACAATAAGATGACTGTATTGTAGACCTCTAGACAATAAGATGTCTGTATTGTAGACCTCTAGACAATAAAATGCCTGTATTGTAGACTTCTAGACAATAAGATGCCTGTATTGTAGACTTCTAGACAATAAGATGCCTGTATTGTAGACTTATAGACAATAAGATGCCTGTATTGTAGACCTCTAGACAATAAAATGCCTGTATTGTAGACTTCTAGACAATAAGATGCCTGTATTGTAGACTTCTAGACAATAAGATGCCTGTATTGTAGACTTATAGACAATAAGATGCCTGTATTGTAGACTTATAGACAATAAGATGCCTGTATTGTAGACTTATAGACAATAAGATGTCTGTATTTTAAACTTATACACAAGAAAGTGCCAGCTGTATTATATAATAAACACAGAAGTAACTACTGTCATAAGGGTTGCTTAATGTGCATTCATGCATAATGCACACCCCCTCTTGGCCTTGAAAATCTGCAGAAAAATGTGATTTTCCAGTCTGAAAAAAGAGTGAAACATATTGTTCTTCTTTATAATGTGCACCACTCCTGGAAATTAAAGAATGTATGTAAAATATAGTGCATTATACTTTTATTGTGTCATGCCTTTTTATGTTTCAACTAATAATAAGATAAGTGTACTCACCACAGGCATCAGTAAGAACTGACAACAGAATCCTATGAGTAATGACACAGGGTATTTTAGCTGCCGTTTTATACTATCAGTATCTGTAACACATCCTATTCCAAAACTAATTAATATAGCCACTGCAGCTGCACTACAGTCAAAAATAAAATCAGCCAGTTTTTCTGGTCGTATATTTGATACTGGATATTCTGTTGTTGATATATGCTTAGATAAACCAGCTTTTGCCATTTCAATACTTTCAGATTCAAACAGTGTCAACAGAAATGTCGCATAGCCAATTTTCATTGCCTTTATTGTAAAGTTGTATTCATTATTCGGTATTATTTGCATAGATATTGTTTCCTGAAGAACTGTTACTCGTATTTTTCTATTCCTTTCTCTCCTGATCTGCCAGGAGACGTGGCTGGCCACATGTGGGTCAGAGGACGTGATAGTGACGAACAGTGAAGTATTTAGGTGGTCCTGTGTTAGATTCCTAATACTGTCATTTAGCACATTAGGATATTGATGGTCGACATTGCAGCTGAAGTTAACAGTCTGATTGGAATTTACCAGCAATTCATTGATTGAAGGTGGGCTGAAGACAAAATGGAATGTTCCATTCAAATCGGAAAAAATGGAATTAGGATAAGGCTGGAATGTTGTATTGGGATTGATTGAATTTCCTTGGATAATTCTGGTCATTGAGGATTGTGTTGATGTATATGGCTCAGATTTGATGTCAACAATTGAAATGATAGTCTCTGTATTGGTCAGGGCATTAATTTTATTGATGATTACCATAAAAATATGTGATGCAAGAAACAAATAAGGCATGCCTCGGGGCATATCTAAACATCCCATTTATAACAAATTAGTGGTGTGTAGTATAATTCTCTATTGATTTTTGCATAGAAATAGTATCAATATTAACTTTATCAATGGAATGGACATAAAAATCACTCCAATCGATCATGTTTAAATGTCTTTGATTATTTACAAATTAATTATATATCCCAGCAGATAATGTTCAATTCCTCATTGATTTTCTTCTAGTTTACAACAGGTGCTTGCTATCACCAGTATTACAATATCTACACCATACACTGAATCAGCGACTCTGTACAGTGAGTCTCTCTCATGTTATGACGACAATAGTTGCGTAAATAC
Organism: Bathymodiolus septemdierum; assembly: GCA_963383655.1. Taxonomy (NCBI): domain Eukaryota; kingdom Metazoa; phylum Mollusca; class Bivalvia; order Mytilida; family Modiolidae; genus Bathymodiolus; species Bathymodiolus septemdierum. The sequence goes on along the minus strand of OY726518.1, from coordinate 128,917,389 downwards.
TGGATTTTTTTTCTATATATATCTATATATACATCTCCTACATATGTTCGCATCAATTGACCTTTTGAAATCACAGCCTATTCAGAAACATCACTCCCAGTTCTGTTTTACAATTGAGCAATGTGTTCCTGTGATTATAGTTTTATGATATCTCTGGATACAATGGCATAAGTTTTATGATCCAATATGATTATTTTATTGTTCTCAGGGGCTCCATATTGGCAATAATAGTAATTTAATTCCTGCAACATTTATACAAACAAACCACATATGATGTATTCCGTTGATTATTGAATGAGTACAGCTTCACTAAAATATATCCAATTTTCTCCCTTTAAATTTGTTTAAAAATGAAATTATTGCTTTTTTTCCTTGATTAGATTTGAGACACATTTTCTTTTTTGTGTACTAAGGGATCTTGTGGTCCGACACTAGGTTGATTACATTTCCTTGCATGTCCTAATGAAAATTTGATAACTCCAGAATGGCATGTTTTAATTAACAACATCAGTCATAGCTACACTTCTTTGCTTCCCTGACCTGAAATGAAAAGTTATTGATACAGAATCATTCAATCTCAGAAATTACGATTGAGATGGTAAAGTGATTTTTTTCATAATTCCTTACCAATAATTGATATTAGCCAAGTTCTGCAGGATTTCTTAGATAAAATGTTATATATTGACAAAAAGGTTAGCAAAAGTCAAGAATGACCAATCTGGAGAGTTTGATTTCATCGTGCTTTTGTAACTTCTAGATTAGATTAGGATTTAGAAAAAAACATACCAGACTATAGAAGGAAAACAATGACGTGTATCATTTAGTTTGTCAGCGACTTTAACAGGTCGGTGGTTTTCTCAGGGTACTCCAGTTTCCTCCACCAACAAAAACCGACCGCCACGGTTTAACTGAAATATTGTTGAAAGTAGCATTCAATACCATAATTCCAAACCCTCAATTAGTGGGTGCTTCTGTAATTTTTAATGATCTATGTCTATTTAAAAAAAAAAGAGAGGAATGCAGTGATTTTAGCTACACTGGGACATATTTCCATGTGAACTAATAGCTTCAGGCATCCATGGTCAGTTGTGTGTAAAGCTTTCGCATTTTGATTTTTCCTCCCTAACCACATGACTTGAACAGAAATTCAACAGGAACCATCTAAAGTTGAACTTAAAGAAATATATACCTCATTTGATTTTTAAATGACATTTGATCATCCTTGGAAATAATCTCTGATTTTAACTCGTATTTAAAAGAAAAATGTTTCCAGAAACCACAGGGCTGATTGAACTAAGTTTTCGGGAATCATGGTATTGTAGATTGTCCTCCAAAACAGATTCTTCATTTCATTCACCTTGCTCTAATTATATGACATGTAGCACATTACTATTAATCTTCAGTTTCCTATCTGATACAGTGTAGAATCTGACACTCAATATGCAATATTTCCTAAGTCACTAATTATAAGTGCACTATCTCTGACATGTGGAGCAAAAATCTAATTTCTTAAACCTCTAAACACATATGTAGGATAGCATACCTAGTCTCAGGTGTCTATAGATATAGTACCCACTGACTAAATTCCATTTTTGATCCTAACATGCACTAGGTCACAGTAGGAGATAATACAGAAAATTTAGAATGTAAATTCCTTACATTACAAAATAACCTTTTTAACTTTCTACAGTTTTTTGGATACGGTCATACAGTCTAAAGATAAAGACATAAATGTGAACTGCATTACAGGATGCCACCTAATTAATAAATTAGATGATAATTAATGATTGCACATGACCTTACCTCCACTGTTTTAGTAATAAAGTGATATAATCATCTTAGTACTAGTAGCTACAGCTTATAATAGATCATCTTCTCAGTCGTTCTTGTGTAATCCAGTAGTACACATAGCCTTGAGATTTATTATTTAGAATATATTATATCTGTGAAATGTTGTCTAAGTTTATAGATTACAGCTTGACAATACAGTGTATTCAGAAGAAAAAAAACCAAGCCAATGTGAATTTGTATAACAGCAATAAAATAGTGTTGATTTAATTACTTTTATTTGTTTCTTAGTGTAATGTTGGATATGCTCTCATGTTCATTTACAACCAAAAGCACTGTCCCTTTACTTGAATTTGTGTCTAAGTGTAATGTGAGATATTCTCTCATGTTCATTTACAACCAAAAGCACTGTCCCTTTACTTGAATTTGTGTCTTAAGTGTAATGTGAGATATTCTCTCATGTTCATTTACATCCATATCCTTTCTTACTTCTTGATAATAGACTTGTCACTACATTCATGTATGATGTCCAATTTTCTATACACAGCATGTTTTTAAGCCACTTTGAACATTGGTAATTTCTCTGTTAACTTCTATTACTTCTTATTTATGGAAAAGATTACATGTTAAAAGTGATGAGAACCCATGTCTAGCATTTCATAGACGACTACATGGTGGTTATGTATTATCTATAATATTAATATGTGATGAAATATTTGAGCTTAACTTGATTGATTTTTGTTATAATTAAAAATCAACATGATTATTGTCAGTATAGATAAATACTTCAACAGATGTAATTCTAATCAGACATTCAACACAGCATCTTACTGAAGATCTAAGATTTTAAAAATGTACCGAGGCCTATTTTTTACTTATTAAGTTTAAAATTAAAACAAACCTATTTTGAAATGTTGTCCAACAGTACACTGTTTAACCTTTGCCAGCCAGATTAATTGCTAGGATAATCATAAAATTAGGTTCAAAAAACTGATTTCACTTTCTTTGAACCCAAACTGTATTTAAATACTTTTTTCTACTTTCTTTTCTATTTTACAGTAACAAAGAACAATTTACTAGTTTATGTGCATTTTTTTTCATGTAAAATATGCAATTTTACACATGATACATAGTATATAATAGTGATGTTATGTGACAGATTTGGAAAGAAGTATGTAAATTTGCTACATTGTGGCTAGTTGTTAGAGATATTGTGCAGTAAATGGATATTTCATGTTGATTTTACTGGTGTTTTGATTAAGTTATAAAATCTGGCTTATATTGATTGACTTTTAGTGGAGAATTAAACATATCATTCAAGCATTCAATAGAATCTAACTATTCATTATCCTGCAAACTAGTCAAATTAAAGGTCAAAGTTCAATGCTTTGCACTTATTTTACTTTTGACATTTTGACTCATCTTCAATGATTGTTTTTTTTTCTTTTAATTCGTCTGTTTATAAGGCTCAGAAAATATGCATTAAGTTGTTTATTAATTAATTTTCAATATCAATTGTTAGGTAACCTGGCCAAAAGGTCATAAACAACACACCACTCCTCTGACAAAACATAGAAATTTCAATGACGGAAGCTGATTGCAAAATAAGTTTTAACTTAGGAAAGGCCCAAAACTGTGGTAGGGTTAATCCAGTAAATTGAATCCCAACTTTCGTTTACTTCAATGGGGACCAAATATATTTCCAATTGAAAATAAGTTTGAAAGATGACAAAAGTCTCTCAAATAAAAGCCTGTTTACACGATCAAAGTTTTCGTCAAATATTTTCCTGGAAAATTTGCTCAAAGAAAGCTTTGTCAAAGTTATCCCGTTTGCACGATCAAAGTTTGATCAAGATTTCCAGTTGTTTAGAGATGATTTTATGTGTCATCATCAGAGGCACGATACAAATGTATATATCTCATAACCAGCAATAATGAAAGATAAAAAAATTATAGAATCTTAACGCCTCAAAGAAACTACAATATGGACACAAGATTTGAAAATACACAACTGTAAAATATTGAAAATTTATTGATATCATAATGAAATATATTGCCCAATAGTATAGTCTTTTCTACATTTTGCCAATTTAAATGGTACTTGGAGCAGGCTACAGAGATATTTTTTGTGGATAGTATGTTATTTAACATCATAATTCCTTTGTGTAGATAACTAACCAAAAGAATGTCAACAACTTTATATATATACCACTTTGTATTTGTTTCAACTACAAATGTTTTATGTAGTAGACATGCAGTTATTTATTATTTTACACCAAACTCTGCTACATTAATGTATATTCACCTGATCTATTTGTCTACCGCAATGTCTTCCACCGAAGTTATTCAGGGGAGATAATTGTTGCCATATTGTTTGAATGAATAGGGACAAGGATAAACATTAGTGTATCAAGTAATTATCAGAAGAGGAACTTGGGCCAAATATTTTTTTTTTTTCCCCTTGCATGTCAAAGTGTGTATAAACAGCTACAGCTGGTTATAATCAAGTAATTTACTCATTATTTTACTTACAATCATCATGTTTCATATGCTTTTCATTTTGATAAAATATGACAGAATTTATCATACCATTACATAGAAATTGGGGTAATATCAACAGTGATATTGTATGGTACCACAAGGAATGAAATACTACTTGGCGATTCTCAATAGATGGATAGCAATTTTCGCTTACTCATCATATACATAATGTAAGCAATATTTGGAATAAGCTGTCATGGTAGTTTTTTTTAATTTATTATTCACTAAAGAACTAAAAGATATGTTTTTACAAATAATTTCAAATAATAAACCTGGCTAAGAATTGTTCTTGGTTTGCAGTGTTTGCAATTGTATAAGATTTTCAGTTCTGTTATGTTATATTTTTACTAGAAAGGAATGTCATGTGTATGTGTAAGGTTCAAGTTTATGGTGTTTAACGCCATGTTCAACAATATTTCAGTTATATCCTGGTGGTCAGTTTTATTGATGGAGGAAACCGGACTACCCGGAGAAAACCACCGACCTGTCACAAGTCATTAACAAACTTTATCACATAATTTTGTATCGAGTACACCTCACCATGAACAGGGTTTGAACTCACAACTTTAGTGGTGATAGGCACTGATTGCACAGGTAGTTGTAGATCCAACTATCATAGGAGCACGACCTTGACAGCCCCTAACATGTGTAAGGAGTACTTGTCTTGACAATGTTGGCCATTTCACTCCTCTCAATAATTTTGTTATGACTACATGATGTTATTTTATATAGTACAGTCAAACCTGCTTTAGTGACCATCTCTATTAAGCAATAACTTGTAACATGTGACCTTAATTTTAATTTCCCTTCTAAATGTATTTTATATTGAATAAACTTGTATTTAGCAACCACTTGTCTTAGGTAGCCATATTTCACTGTTCTGTTGGAAGGTCATATAAGACAGGTTTGACTGTAGATACTTGTATTTAGCAATCACTTGTCTTAGGTGGCCATATTTTACTGTTCCGTTTGAAGGTCATATAAGACAGATTTGACTGTAGATACTTGTATTTAGCAGTCACTTGTCTTAGGTGGCCATATTTTACTGTTCCATTGGAAGGTCATATAAGACAGGTTTGACTGTAGATACTTGTATTTAGCAATCACTTGTCTTGGGTGGCCATATTTCACTGTTCCCTTGGCAGGTCATATAAGACAGGTTTGACTGTAGATACTTGTATTTAGCAGTCACTTGTCTTAGGTGGCCATATTTCACTGTTCCCTTGGCAGGTCATATAAGACAGGTTTGACTGTAGATACTTGTATTTAGCAGTCACTTGTCTTAGGTGGCCATATTTCACTGTTCCCTTGGCAGGTCATATAAGACAGGTTTGACTGTAGATACTTGTATTTAGCAATCACTTGTCTTAGGTGGCCATATTTCACTGTTCCCTTGGCAGGTCATATAAGACAGGTTTGACTGTAGATACTTGTATTTAGCAATCACTTGTCTTAGGTAGCCATATTTCACTGTTCCCTTGGAAGGTCATATAAGACAGGTTTGACTGTAGATACTTGTATTTAGCAGTCACTTGTCTTGGGTGGCCATATTTCACTGTTCTGTTGGAAGGTCATATAAGACAGATTTGACTGTAGATACTTGTATTTAGCAGTCACTTGTCTTAGGTGGCCATATTTCACTGTTCCGTTGGAAGGTCATATAAGACAGGTTTGACTGTAGATACTTGTATTTAGCAATCACTTGTCTTAGGTGGCCATATTTTACTGTTCCGTTGGAAGGTCATATAAGACAGGTTTGACTGTAGATACTTGTATTTAGCAATCACTTGTCTTGGGTGGCTATATTTCACTGTTCCGTTGGAAGGTCATATAAGACAGGTTTGACTGTAGATACTTGTATTTAGCAGTCACTTGTCTTAGGTGGCCATATTTTACTGTTCTGTTGGAAGGTCATATAAGACAGGTTTGACTGTAGATACTTGTATTTAGCAATCACTTGTCTTAGGTGGCCATATTTCACTGTTCCATTGGAAGGTCATATAAGACAGGTTTGACTGTAGATACTTGTATTTAGCAGTCACTTGTCTTAGGTGGCCATATTTTACTGTTCTGTTGGAAGGTCATATAAGACAGGTTTGACTAGATACTTGTATTTAGCAGTCACTTGTCTTAGGTGGCCATATTTTACTGTTCCGTTGGAAGGTCATATAAGACAGGTTTGACTGTAGATACTTGTATTTAGCAGTCACTTGTCTTAGGTGGCCATATTTTACTGTTCTGTTGGAAGGTCATATAAGACAGGTTTGACTGTAGATACTTGTATTTAGCAGTCACTTGTCTTAGGTGGCCATATTTTACTGTTCCGTTGGAAGGTCATATAAGACAGGTTTGACTGTAGATACTTGTATTTAGCAGTCACTTGTCTTAGGTGGCCATATTTTACTGTTCCATTGGAAGGTCATATAAGACAGATTTGACTGTAGATACTTGTATTTAGCAGTCACTTGTCTTAGGTGGCCATATTTCACTGTTTGTTGGAAGGTCATATAAGACAGGTTTGACTGTAGGTACTTGTATTTAGCAATCACTTGTCTTAGGTGGCCATATTTCACAGGTTTGACTGTAGATACTTGTATTTAGCAATCACTTGTCTTAGGTGGCCATATTTCACTGTTCCGTTGGAAGGTCATATAAGACAGGTTTGACTGTAGATACTTGTATTTAGCAGTCACTTGTCTTGGGTGGCCATATTTCACTGTTCCGTTGGAAGGTCATATAAGACAGGTTTGACTGTAGATACTTGTATTTAGCAGTCACTTGTCTTAGGTGGCCATATTTCACTGTTCCGTTGGAAGGTCATATAAGACAGGTTTGACTGTAGGTACTTGTATTTAGCAGTCACTTGTCTTAGGTGGCCATATTTCACTGTTCCGTTGGAAGGTCATATAAGACAGGTTTGACTGTAGATACTTGTATTTAGCAGTCACTTGTCTTAGGTGGCCATATTTCACTGTTCCGTTGGAAGGTCATATAAGACAGGTTTGACTGTAGGTACTTGTATTTAGCAATCACTTGTCTTAGGTGGCCATATTTCACAGGTTTGACTGTAGATACTTGTATTTAGCAATCACTTGTCTTAGGTGGCCATATTTCACTGTTCCGTTGGAAGGTCATATAAGACAGGTTTGACTGTAGATACTTGTAGTTAGCAATCACTTGTCTTAGGTGGCCATATTTCACTGTTCCGTTGGAAGGTCATATAAGACAGGTTTGACTGTAGATACTTGTATTTAGCAATCACTTGTCTTAGGTGGCCATATTTCACTGTTCCGTTGGAAGGTCATATAAGACAGGTTTGACTGTAGATACTTGTATTTAGCAATCACTTGTCTTAGGTGGCCATATTTCACTGTTCCGTTGGAAGGTCATATAAGACAGGTTTGACTGTAGATACTACTACAAAACTGAATCAATAAGAAATCTTACATAAAGTAAACTATTGTCACGTGTGATAAGGACAATAGTTGACAGGACTTAATATATCTTGTTAGAAGATAATGTTGATTTCATCCAATTAATTCAAAGTGAAGCTAATACTTTGTTAGGCTTGTCACATCTGATAACTTTTGATGTGATTTTTACAAGCAAGCTGTCTTTTACTGCATAGAATTATTATACAAATGTAGAATTACATCATGTATGACGCAGAAACCCCAAAATGTAAGGAGAAAAAAATCCCAAGATTATCTGTTATAATCAAATTAGGTTTATTGAAAAGGATTTATTCAATGCATGTAGACAAAGAAGAGCTTGAAGATACCAAAGGGTTAATCAGAATCTGTATATCGAAGAAGAATAGACAACACAATGGCCAAAAGAAAAAGTACAAAAGGACAAACAACAAACTACAAAACATACACATAAAACTAAAGATCGAGTAACACAAACCCCACTAAAAACCGGGGGTGAACTCAGGTGCTCTGGAAGAGTAAGCAATACATGTTTGATACAGATTTTGTATTTAAGCACATTTGAATCTGACATTATGAAACAAATTCTTTAGGTAGTCCAAATAGGTAGTCCTTTTATATTTGTTCATATTTGTTAACAGAGAGAAATTCATGCTTCAAATCTACTGTGATCACTTTTAAGTAGCATAACACAGCAAATTAAAAAAATACTGAGACCTTTTTAAGATGTTCATATCTTTCTTATATAATCAATCCTGCCTTAAAGGACACCTCTATATATACTAATGGAAAAAAGAAACTGTGCATTCTAAAAATTAATGTATATTTTTTTATGACCAGGTATTTAATTTTTTATTAGTCATGACTAGTTGAAATATTGATTTTTATGCTATCGACCAGTGGCAGGAAACTTGCACGGACTTTGACACGCTCTATGAGTACACCTCGTGTATTTGGCCTTCTTTTGTTTATCTTTCTCATTTAGTGATTTGTGACTGTTTGATGTTTACCAAGGTTTGTTTTTGCCCCTACACGTCAGAAAAACAGTTTTGTTTGAATGACATTAATTCCAGTGTTATGCCACGTCTCGGCGAAAATCAGCATCTTCGTGCTATTGGTATGCTCCAAGCTGGACTGGCACAGAACGTTGTTGCTAGACATTTTGGCTGTCATCGCAACACGATACTGTCATTATGGAGGTGACTTGACAATCTGGCAACACTAGAGACCACAGACGTTCAGGTCGTCCACGTGTAACGTCACGTCGTCAAGATAACCACATAAGGCTGGTGCATCTGCAAAATCGATTCCAGACGTCAAATCTCACTGCAAGAAGCATCCCCGGATTACGACCGATCAGCTCTAGAACAGTCCGCAATTGACTTCGTGAACATAACATCAGGCCAAGACGTCCCGCAATCCGTCCAATTTTGCTGCCTAGACACCGTGCAGCTAGGCTAACGTGGTGTAGACGTTATTTAGCATTGTTTACAGATGAATCCTGATTTCACCTAGACAGCAGTGATGGCCGTTCTCGTGTTTACCTCTGTGTAGGAGAACGATATGCAGACGCTCGCCGGAAATCTGACCGGTATACGCTATCGGGATGAAATTGTTCAGCCTTATGTCATTCCGTTCATCCAAGCTCAGGACAACGCTCGACCACATGTTGTGCGAGTAGTGCGTGACTATCTGATACAGCAAAATGTTGATTTGTTACCATGGTCAGCAGTTTCACCCGATCTTTCACCCATTGAGCATGTTTGGGATGAAATGGAACGACGGTTACGCCATCTGCCAAATCAGCCAGTGACGTTAGCGGAAATGGGTTTGGCATTGATCCACATTTGGAACAATATCCCACAAGCATTTTTCAACAACTTGGTTAGATCAATGCGTCGCCGTTGCCAAGCATGCATTAATGCAAATGATGGACACACACGCTACTGACTTTGGTAATGTCTAAAGAGCTTTGTGTTGTTTAAAACGTTTACCAAATGAATTCAAGTGACGTTAAATGTTATTGGTCTGATGGTTTGGTGAAAAATGCATTATTCGACAATATACTGTACACAATTAATAAATCTTATTTTGATATTGATCTTTAATTGTTTTTTTAGTAATGCACAGTTTCTTTTTTCCACTAGTATATAACAAATTACTATCTTATACAGCCTCATTTTTCCATTTAATGAATAATGCATATAATTTTAACCTGTATATAAAGGGCAACTGCTCATAAAGGGTACATTTCCAGACTCCCTTGAGTGCCCTTTAAATACAGGTTTGATTCTATATTGACAATAAAGCCAATGAGATACAAAAACGTAACTTATATTTCAGATCATATCAAAAATATGATTTTCAGATTTTTATAGGCTTAATGAAAAGGAAATAATTTTGAAAAATGATACATTTTTCAAAAATAGCAGTGTCTCTTACTTTTATCATGGAATAATAGTATTCATTATGCTATATGTAGCAGTTCAAATGCACTTTACAGTCAAACCTGCCCATGTGGTTACCTCTATTAAGCAGTCATGTGTGTTAAAGGGTCAGCTTTTTCTTGTCCTATCCTAACAAATTACATATGAATACAACCTCTTTTAAGAGGTCACCTGTCTTATAAGGCCACTTTTTACTTGTCCCAAAGGTCATGACCTCTTATATAATGAATACAGGCTTGACTGTATTATATCTAAAGTATTTGATATTTGAGTAGTATGACAACAAAATTAAGGAACAATTTTTAATAAATCTGATAATCTGAGACACAGCTTCCTTCCACTGTCACTGTGTTATACAAATGTTTTTATGAAATATAAACTGAGAGAGGTGGTATCTTTCTGATATGACTAATATATTAAGCATGTATTTTCTTTTTACTAAATTTTAGTGATTTTTTGTGATTAAACCTCTATAAACAACAATATTGATAACATTTTATTGTGTATTATTTTAGTTTCAGTTTGATACTTTATTGTATGTACTTTAAGTTATTGTATGTACTTTAAGTAAGTTCATTCTTCATCAAGTATGCTCTACAGTAATAATTCATTTGAGTACTGGAGTACTTAGAAATAAACTTATTAGTGAATAAAAGTAAAAAATTCTTCTTTCCTTAAGTATAGCCTGTCTTCAACATCTGATCATAGAGTATTCAGAAAGTATGGACTCTGAAACTATCTTAGACTAGCTTGATGTATAGACAAGGATTATACTTGGGTTTTGAATGCAGATTATTGTACATTATGCCAAAAAACATATATTTATACTCTATCTTGTATCATATCTCAGTGTAAACCTTGCCCCTCTCTAAACAAAGGAAGATATCTCTGAAAGAGTCATGTTTAGTCACATCAGATACTGTATATGATGTAATATAAAGGAAAGATATGATATGTATGTTTTTTCTTGTTGCTTTATTAAAAAATGATACTTTTTTACATAAAGAGAGATATATTTCAGTCTGCGAATTTAGCCACAAGTCCGACGCCAATGGCTTGTGAAATTTATTAGGGACTTGTGAAATTTGACATATGAGAAGTCCTACTGGCTTGACAATTTTTTCTGCTGTGAAATTGTAAAATGAGATAAATACTATAATAAAAGTGGCAAGTCATGGTAAACAACAGGTATGGCTAAGTAAATCTCAGCCATGAGCTTTCTACGATATGTCGAGGGGTCTATCCTCAGCAAAAAATTGAAAAGACTGGCATCGGCGGACGAAAGACAGGTGGCAAAAAAAAATATGATTAAGAATCCAGGGAAAGAAAATTTCTTCCTCAATGGACGAAAGATCGTTCTTGGTTGACCTACGAGGAATACAAGCAATTGATGTTCTGCAACTGGTGCAGAAATCATGAAGTCGACAGAGTGTTTGTCAAAGAAACAAATAAGTTCAAACTTGATGCTGTCAAACAGCACGAAAGTAGTAAGCCACACCAGTATTATCAATCTAGGTACACCCATACATCTCAAACCCAACTGAACCTATTTATTTCAGTCGTTGATCTAAACCTTGGACAAAATTGTCTTGATATGGGGGGACTTGTAAATTCCAGGGGGGACTTGTAAAAATTCCATTGGAACAAGTCCCCCTGGCTGGTAAGTTAAAAAGTTTATTGTGAAGACTGATATTTTGTTCCATCAGTTTACTAAAAAAGATATTTCTGACTCTAAGGAGAGGTTTATTTTGGTACCATTAGTTTACAACAACAAAATCTGACTTCAAGGTGATGTACATTTAATCCCATCATTTTGCTATTAAAAAATATTTCTGACTTTAAAGAAAGGTATATTTTTTCCCATTAGTTTCTTATAAAGGAAACATTTCAAGAAGATGTATTTTTTTCATCCCATTACGTTGCAATGAAAGAAATATACATAGGCATTTCTTAAGAGTGATATATTTTATAGGCATTTCTTACGAGTGGTTTATTTTATACCATTGGTTTACTATTAAAAATATTTGTCTTTAAAGAGACGTTATTTATATTTTGTCCCATCAGTTTCCTATAAAAGAAAGATATCAAGGAGGTGCATTTGTTTTCCCAATACTTTACAATGAACGAAAGATCTTACCGTTAGAAGTAGTATATTTTATCTCCTCAGTAACTATAGTAGTATGTCCACTCTATAACAAAGAAATAAGCTGCCTCTCCTCTCAGTGTTGAGGTATGATTCTGTATTATGTACTTTACAATAAACGAAAGATCTTACCGTTAGAAGTAGTATATTTTATCTCCTCAGTAACTATGTATGTCCACTGTATAACAAAGAAATAAGCTGCCTCTCCTCTCAGTGTTGAGGTATCATTTTGTATAATGTACTTTACAATGAAAGTAAGATCTTACCGTTAGAAGTAGTATATTTTATCTCCTCAGTAACTATGTATGTCCACTCTATAACAAAGAAATAAGCTGCCTCTCTTGTCGTGTTGAGGTATGATTCTGTATAATGTACTTTACAATGAAAGTAAGATCTTACTGTTAGAAGTAGTATATTTTATCTCCTCAGTAACTATGTATGTCCACTCTATAACAAAGAAATAAGCTGCCTCTCTTGTCGTGTTGAGGTATGATTCTGTATAATGTACTTTACAATGAAAGTAAGATCTTACTGTTAGAAGTAGTATATTTTATCTCCTCAGTAACTATGTATGTCCACTCTATAACAAAGAAATAAGCTGCCTCTCCTCTCAGTGTTGAGGTATCATTTTGTATAATGTACTTTGCAATAAACGAAAGATCTTACCGTTAGAAGTAGTATATTTTATCTCCTCAGTAACTATGTATGTCCACTCTATAACAAAGAAATAAGCTGCCTCTCTTGTCGTGTTGAGGTATGATTCTGTATAATGTACTTTACAATGAACGTAAGATCTTACTGTTAGAAGTAGTATGTTTTATCTCCTCAGTAACTATGTATGTCCACTGTATAACAAAGAAATAAGCTGCCTCTCTTGTCTTGTTGAGGTATGATTCTGTATAATGTACTCTACAATGAACTAAAGATCTTACCGTTAGAAGTAGTATATTTTATCTCCTCAGTAACTATGTATGTCCACTGTATAACAAAGAAATAAGCTGCCTCTCTTGTCGTGTTGAGGTATGATTCTGTATAATGTACTCTACAATGAACTAAAGATCTTACCGTTAGAAGTAGTATATTTTATCTCCTCAGTAACTATGTATGTCCACTCTATAACAAAGAAATAAGCTGCCTCTCTTGTCGTGTTGAGGTATGATTCTGTATAATGTACTTTACAATGAACGAAAGATCTTACCGTTAGAAGTAGTATATTTGATCTCCTCAGTAACTATGTATGTCCACTGTATAACAAAGAAATAAGCTGCCTCTCTTGTCGTGTTGAGGTATGATTCTGTATAATGTACTTTACAATGAACGAAAGATCTTACCGTTAGAAGTAGTATATTTTATCTCCTCAGTAACTATGTATGTCCACTGTATAACAAAGAAATAAGCTGCCTCTCTTGTCTTGTTGAGGTATGATTCTGTATAATGTACTTTACAATGAAAGTAAGATCTTACTGTTAGAAGTAGTATATTTTATCTCCTCAGTAACTATGTATGTCCACTGTATAACAAAGAAATAAGCTGCCTCTCTTGTCTTGTTGAGGTATGATTCTGTATAATGTACTTTACAATGAAAGTAAGATCTTACCGTTAGAAGTAGTATATTTTATCTTCTCAGTAACTATGTATGTCCACTGTATAACAAAGAAATAAGCTGCCTCTCCTCTCAGTGTTGAGGTATGATTCTGTATAATGTACTTTACAATGAAAGTAAGATCTTACCGTTAGAAGTAGTATATTTTATCTTCTCAGTAACTATGTATGTCCACTCTATAACAAAGAAATAAGCTGCCTCTCCTCTCAGTGTTGAGGTATGATTCTGTATAATGTACTTTACAATGAAAGTAAGATCTTACCATTAGAAGTAGTATATTTTATCTCCTCAGTAACTATGTATGTCCACTGTATAACAAAGAAATAAGCTGCCTCTCTTGTCGTGTTGAGGTATGATTCTGTATAATGTACTTTACAATGAAAGTAAGATCTTACCGTTAGAAGTAGTATATTTTATCTCCTCAGTAACTATGTATGTCCACTGTATAACAAAGAAATAAGCTGCCTCTCTTGTCGTGTTGAGGTATGATTCTGTATAATGTACTTTACAATGAAAGTAAGATCTTACCGTTAGAAGTAGTATATTTTATCTCCTCAGTAACTATGTATGTCCACTGTATAACAAAGAAATAAGCTGCCTCTCTTGTCGTGTTGAGGTATGATTCTGTATAATGTACTTTACAATGAACGAAAGATCTTACTGTTAGAAGTAGTATATTTGATCTCCTCAGTAACTATGTATGTCCACTGTATAACAAAGAAATAAGCTGCCTCTTCTCTCAGTGTTGAGGTATCATTCTGTATAATGTACTTTACAATGAAAGTAAGATCTTACTGTTAGAAGTAGTATATTTTATCTCCTCAGTAACTATGTATGTCCACTCTATAACAAAGAAATAAGCTGCCTCTCTTGTCGTGTTGAGGTATCATTCTGTATAATGTACTTTACAATGAAAGTAAGATCTTACCGTTAGAAGTAGTATATTTGATCTCCTCAGTAACTATGTATGTCCACTGTATAACAAAGAAATAAGCTGCCTCTCTTGTCGTGTTGAGGTATGATTCTGTATAATGTACTTTACAATGAATGAAAGATCTTACCGTTAGAAGTAGTATATTTTATCTCCTCAGTAACTATGTATGTCCACTGTATAACAAAGAAATAAGCTGCCTCTCTTGTCTTGTTGAGGTATGATTCTGTATAATGTACTTTACAATGAAAGTAAGATCTTACTGTTAGAAGTAGTATATTTTATCTCCTCAGTAACTATGTATGTCCACTCTATAACAAAGAAATAAGCTGCCTCTCCTCTCAGTGTTGAGGTATCATTCTGTATAATGTACTTTACAATGAACGAAAGATCTTACTGTTAGAAGTAGTATATTTGATCTCCTCAGTAACTATGTATGTCCACTGTATAACAAAGAAATAAGCTGCCTCTCTTGTCGTGTTGAGGTATGATTCTGTATAATGTACTTTACAATGAAAGTAAGATCTTACTGTTAGAAGTAGTATATTTTATCTCCTCAGTAACTATGTATGTCCACTCTATAACAAAGAAATAAGCTGCCTCTCTTGTCGTGTTGAGGTATCATTCTGTATAATGTACTTTACAATGAAAGTAAGATCTTACCGTTAGAAGTAGTATATTTGATCTCCTCAGTAACTATGTATGTCCACTGTATAACAAAGAAATAAGCTGCCTCTCTTGTCGTGTTGAGGTATGATTCTGTATAATGTACTTTACAATGAAAGTAAGATCTTACCGTTAGAAGTAGTATATTTGATCTCCTCAGTAACTATGTATGTCCACTCTATAACAAAGAAATAAGCTGCCTCTCTTGTCGTGTTGAGGTATCATTCTGTATAATGTACTTTACAATGAACGAAAGATCTTACTGTTAGAAGTAGTATATTTTATCTCCTCAGTTACTATGTATGTCCACTCTATAACAAAGAAATAAGCTGCCTCTCTTGTCGTGTTGAGGTATGATTCTGTATAATGTACTTTACAATGAAAGTAAGATCTTACTGTTAGAAGTAGTATATTTTATCTCCTCAGTAACTATGTATGTCCACTCTATAACAAAGAAATAAGCTGCCTCTCTTGTCGTGTTGAGGTATCATTCTGTATAATGTACTTTACAATGAAAGTAAGATCTTACCGTTAGAAGTAGTATATTTGATCTCCTCAGTAACTATGTATGTCCACTGTATAACAAAGAAATAAGCTGCCTCTCTTGTCGTGTTGAGGTATGATTCTGTATAATGTACTTTACAATGAATGAAAGATCTTACCGTTAGAAGTAGTATATTTTATCTCCTCAGTAACTATGTATGTCCACTGTATAACAAAGAAATAAGCTGCCTCTCTTGTCTTGTTGAGGTATGATTCTGTATAATGTACTTTACAATGAAAGTAAGATCTTACTGTTAGAAGTAGTATATTTTATCTCCTCAGTAACTATGTATGTCCACTCTATAACAAAGAAATAAGCTGCCTCTCTTGTCGTGTTGAGGTATCATTCTGTATAATGTACTTTACAATGAAAGTAAGATCTTACCGTTAGAAGTAGTATATTTGATCTCCTCAGTAACTATGTATGTCCACTGTATAACAAAGAAATAAGCTGCCTCTCTTGTCGTGTTGAGGTATGATTCTGTATAATGTACTTTACAATGAATGAAAGATCTTACCGTTAGAAGTAGTATATTTTATCTCCTCAGTAACTATGTATGTCCACTGTATAACAAAGAAATAAGCTGCCTCTCTTGTCTTGTTGAGGTATGATTCTGTATAATGTACTTTACAATGAAAGTAAGATCTTACTGTTAGAAGTAGTATATTTTATCTCCTCAGTAACTATGTATGTCCACTGTATAACAAAGAAATAAGCTGCCTCTTCTCTCAGTGTTGAGGTATCATTCTGTATAATGTACTTTACAATGAAAGTAAGATCTTACTGTTAGAAGTAGTATATTTTATCTCCTCAGTAACTATGTATGTCCACTCTATAACAAAGAAATAAGCTGCCTCTCTTGTCGTGTTGAGGTATGATTCTGTATAATGTACTTTACAATGAAAGTAAGATCTTACTGTTAGAAGTAGTATATTTGATCTCCTCAGTAACTATGTATGTCCACTGTATAACAAAGAAATAAGCTGCCTCTTCTCTCAGTGTTGAGGTATCATTCTGTATAATGTACTTTACAATGAAAGTAAGATCTTACCGTTAGAAGTAGTATATTTGATCTCCTCAGTAACTATGTATGTCCACTGTATAACAAAGAAATAAGCTGCCTCTCTTGTCTTGTTGAGGTATGATTCTGTATAATGTACTTTACAATGAACGAAAGATCTTACCGTTAGAAGTAGTATATTTTATCTCCTCAGTAACTATGTATGTCCACTGTATAACAAAGAAATAAGCTGCCTCTCTTGTCGTGTTGAGGTATGATTCTGTATAATGTACTTTACAATGAACGAAAGATCTTACCGTTAGAAGTAGTATATTTTATCTCCTCAGTAACTATGTATGTCCACTGTATAACAAAGAAATAAGCTGCCTCTCTTGTCTTGTTGAGGTATGATTCTGTATAATGTACTTTACAATGAAAGTAAGATCTTACTGTTAGAAGTAGTATATTTTATCTCCTCAGTAACTATGTATGTCCACTGTATAACAAAGAAATAAGCTGCCTCTCTTGTCTTGTTGAGGTATGATTCTGTATAATGTACTTTACAATGAAAGTAAGATCTTACTGTTAGAAGTAGTATATTTTATCTCCTCAGTAACTATGTATGTCCACTCTATAACAAAGAAATAAGCTGCCTCTCCTCTCAGTGTTGAGGTATGATTCTGTATAATGTACTTTACAATGAAAGTAAGATCTTACCGTTAGAAGTAGTATATTTTATCTTCTCAGTAACTATGTATGTCCACTCTATAACAAAGAAATAAGCTGCCTCTCTTGTCGTGTTGAGGTATGATTCTGTATAATGTACTTTACAATGAAAGTAAGATCTTACCGTTAGAAGTAGTATATTTTATCTCCTCAGTTACTATGTATGTCCACTGTATAACAAAGAAATAAGCTGCCTCTCTTGTCTTGTTGAGGTATGATTCTGTATAATGTACTTTACAATGAAAGTAAGATCTTACTGTTAGAAGTAGTATATTTTATCTCTTCAGTAACTATGTATGTTCACTCGATGACAAAGAAATAAGCTGCCTCTCCTCTCAGTGTTGAGGTATGATTCTGTATAATGTACTTTACAATGAACGAAAGATCTTACCGTTAGAAGTAGTATATTTTATCTCCTCAGTAACTATGTACATGTATGTCCGCTCTATAACAAAGAAATAAGCTGCCTCTCTTGTCTTGTTGAGGTATGATTCTGTATAATGTACTTTACAATGAACGAAAGATCTTACCATTAGAAGTAGTATATTTTATATCCTCAGTTACTATGTATGTCCACTGTATAACAAAGAAATAAGCTGCCTCTCTTGTCGTGTTGAGGTATGATTCTGTATAATGTACTTTACAATGAAAATAAGATCTTGCCGTTAGAAGTAGTATATTTTATCTCCTCAGTAACTATGTACATGTATGTCCACTCGATAACAAAGAAATAAGCTGCCTCTCCTCTCGTGTTGAGGTATGATTCTGTATAATGTACTTTACAATGAACGAAAGATCTTACCGTTAGAAGTAGTATATTTTATCTCCTCAGTAACTATGTACATGTATGTCCGCTCTATAACAAAGAAATAAGCTGCCTCTCTTGTCTTGTTGAGGTATGATTCTGTATAATGTACTTTACAATGAACGAAAGATCTTACCATTAGAAGTAGTATATTTTATATCCTCAGTTACTATGTATGTCCACTCTATAACAAAAAAATAAGCTGCCTCTCTTGTCGTGTTGAGGTATGATTCTGTATAATGTACTTTACAATGAAAATAAGATCTTGCCGTTAGAAGTAGTATATTTTATCTCCTCAGTAACTATGTACATGTATGTCCACTCGATAACAAAGAAATAAGCTGCCTCTCCTCTCGTGTTGAGGTATGATTCTGTATAATGTACTTTACAATGAAAGTAAGATCTTGCCGTTAGAAGTAGTATATTTTATCTCCTCAGTAACTATGTACATGTATGTCCACTCGATAACAAAGAAATAAGCTGCCCCTCCTCTCGTGTTGAGGTATCATTCTGTATAATGTACTATACACCTGTACTGTGTACAAACTTAACAGATGTTTTCCCTCATAAGTATAATTACAGGATTGCTCTTACTATACCAATCTAATTGATAATGCACCCCTCAAAGGTACCTTATCTATACTACTGTATTATTATTTAATTGATTTATACTTGGCAGAAATCGTGGACAATTATCAGATTATTACAGGGATAAACACTAGGTATAAGATGTTAGGACAAGTTATTATCTATCATTGATTCTTATGTTAATGATATCTGTAAGCATCCTCTTGTTTTAACCATCTTTGATGTACTCTTATCATCTATGCTTACTTTTTACTCTATCAAGCCACTAATTGGATATGCTGTCACTCTACAATTTATTTCTATTATGTTTTCTGGTGCTATTGCTGTCATGTTTTTTGCACTTAACCATGCTTTTACTGTGTGAAGGTACATTTGACCTAATCTTGTACTTTGTGGATATACAATGTAAATATATTGGGGTTAGGGTTTTGGTGTTTAATGCCACTTTCAACAATACTTCAGTTATATCATGGCGGTCAGTTTTATTGGTGGAGGAAACCGAAGTACCCAGAGAAAACAACTGACCTGTCGCAAGTCACTGACAAACTTTATCACATAATGTTGTATCAAGTACACCTCACCATTAGCAGGACTGGAACTCACAACCTTAATGATGATAGGCACTGATTGGACAGGTAGTTGTAAATCAATCTACCATGTGTTCATGACCATGACGGACCCTCAATTTTGTTTCAGTTGAAATGTTTGTCATTTGACAAGTTTCATGTGTAGTTTGTTTCTCAATTGATATGCTTTGTGTGTAGTTTTTTTTCTCAAGTTGTAATTTGACTCTTTGTTACTTAAATGGTTCTCTAGAATTTGTGCAAAGTTTTGTGTCAGTTGGAATTCCAAGATGTTCTTCAATAAGTTTGTTTTTTGCTATGTTGGTAAAAAATTAAAGAATGGCCACTACTGCAGCATTGATCTTAAATGATGCAATAATAAATCATCTCTGAACCCACACTATGTAATAAGTAATTGATAGTTTATAACCAGGTTAGCTCTAAAGGCTGAAGTGGGCCTCTTAGTGAAGTTTGACGTGTTTCCTGGTTAGTAACTAATTTATTTGTCTTTAGTAAATATGACAGGGTTAAACCTGTTAATGGGATGGCAACCCTTTTCTTTTGATAACTGACTCTTGATAACAGCCAATAACAATCAGATATACAGATATAAACAAACAATAAAATGAATTTACAGATTGGCTCCAACTAGACATAGTAGAATCAGCTGATCAAATAAATTAAACTTGTCGGAAGTCTTGTACTAATTTTTTTTACTTGGATCAGAGATTTAAGATAACCATCGCCGCAGGAAAATGTGAACATGAGCAAAATACTCTTTCAGTAACCACAAACTTAGTTGAACCTTAACAATCTAAGCTATTGTGAGCCTCTTGTTTTTATGGGACAACATTAAATATGATTTATTAAGGAATATTAGCAAGAGAGAAGCAATCAAGTGAAGTGGTGCAAAATGTAGTAATAAAAAAATGCATTTACGAAGAGTCAAAAAGTTCACAGAAGTAAAAATCATTTTGTATGTCCTATCCTATAAACATTTTCATAAAAGTCAAGATATATGAGCTCACAATTTTTCGGTTGTGGTATTTTTTCTGGATATGTGATTAAAAGTAATATATTTGACCACAGAAGCACTGCACATTCTCTTTGATAAGGTGATAATCTGCACTAAAATTTATTTGGTCAAATTGAGTTTGTATTTTGATAAGGGCAGTTATAATGGACCCACTGTTAGTTTACCCATGTTTCAATTGGTATTGTGTTAGTTTAAAAAACTGCAATTGGAACTGATCTATTGAAGGAATACCATTGATTAAACTGATTAAAACTCCCCAGAAAAAAATTCAACTCATCTTATATATGTATAGATGTATATGTACATGACCTATAGAAAGAAATACTATCATTACCGTTGCATAAGGTGCATTGGCCTTGAAATCTCAAAAAAACCAAGCTAGTTTGTGTCTATAATGCCATTTTAAGTCTATTTTTGACATTAGAGAAATAGGAAAAACTTTAATTTTGAAAATTATTTGCCACAAGTAATAAGATTCATTCTGGTTGCAAATAATCTGGATATAGGGTTAAATATGTGTATTGAGAAAAGAAAACAAAAAAACTTGGTTTTTAATTAAATTGTTTTCTAAAAATCAAACATTATTCAGGGGCTGCTGTGGTCATGATCAAATGGTAGTTGGATTTACAACTACCTAAGCAATCAATGCATATCACCACTAAAGTTGTGAGTTTGAATCCTGCACATGGTGAGGTGTACTCGATACAACATTATGTGATAAAGCTTGTCAGTGACTTGCGGCAGGTCTGGTTTCTCCCGGTACTCTGGTTTCCTTTACCAATAAAACTGACAGCCACGATATAGCTGATATATTGTTGAAAGTGGCATTAAACACCATGACTCTAGTCCTCAAACATCATTCAACAAATGTAGGGTTTCTAATTACAGTAACCATGTTAGAGGGAATATTGAGAAAGGAAAATCATTATGGGAAAACAAATAATAAGGTACAAATTTTAATCAGAAAAATAATAAATGCAAATAACATGAACTCCTACAAAAAACTTTATTTAATTTTAATGAATATATCCACAATGCTTAAAGATGTTTTCCGATTTTTCAAAGGTTATACTCCATCAATAATAGCATCACAAATTGTTGTTCGAGTATGGTCAAAAGTAGTCACTGTCTGATCTTAATATTTGCTTAATGATATGGAAACAATATTCACATGTGTTAAGTTGAGGATGGTATGGAGGTTGAAATTTTAGAACAACTACAGTCTGCATTAGTAATTGAGGTAAATAATTATTCACCATAATAGACTTAAAAATGGCATTATAGATAAACTAGTTTTTTTCTGGAGATTTCAAGGCCAAGAGGGGTGATTATGCATCAATGCGCTTTATGCAATGGTAATGATAGTATTTCTTTCTATAGGTCATGTAGGTATATTTAAAATCCACCTGTGATGTAAATCTATTGTCAAAACTCTCCATTATTTTTAAGGAATGGAGAGTTATTGTTCTTTTTGTACTTTTAAGGTTCAACAAGGGGCAAACAATTTAATACTTTGTACTCTACACAGACTTTTTTTTGTTACAAGATTAATAATTAATAAAATTAATAAAGTACAATGGGTGTATTTTAAGTTGGAGAATGTCCTTGTATCTCTCCATACCTTAAAAACAATGGGCCTTGGCTCCATTATTTTTAAGGAATGGAGAGTTACTTGGACATTCTCCTATACATCTATACATATATAAGATGAGTTGAATTTTTTTCATGGAAGTTTTAATCAATGGGTGATTGACTTCTCTCTTCCAGTCATACATAAGAAGTTTAAATGTCCAACAATAGGATTCACCTGTAAACAAAGGCAATTGTATTCCTTCAATAGATCAGTTCCAATTGCAGTTTTTTAAACTCCTAACACAATACCAATTGAAACATGGGTAAACTAACAGTGGTGTTCACTATAATATTAGTAGCCATTGCTTGTTTGATAAAATTGAATCATACACATACAACTTTTTTTTGTAGGTATTGCTTTAAATAAGATAAGATGAAATGTTGTATTTTTTGTGATTATTTGGTTGTATATTAAATCAATGCAATAAGTGTAAAATGCAGAATTATGAATGGATCGAAAACAAAATTTCAGAATAGCACATTTATTCTATGGTATTTGATAACAACACTGATAGAAGAAAGCTGAAATATTTACTAACTTTTTATGGAAGTTACTAGAAATAGAAATTTGTTAATTTCAACATAAAACATGTAAAAAACATGTTGATATGATGGATTTTCAATGAACACAAAATTGTAACCATTATTTTTTTAAGTACAGTAAAATTTGTTAGAATATTTATAGCATGAATCATTAAATCCAAGTAAATCTGTTTTTTGATAACAATTAAATTCAATAATTGAATGGAATTGAAAGTATTAGTTAAAGCAATAACAAACTAGACATTGTACACTGACCTAGCTAAACACATTTTATTTCAATAATATTTGAAAATAAAAAGAATCAATCTAGATAATGGTACTTACAATGTTCTCAGGGAAAACTAATCACAAATTAGTCAAAATTGATCACCAGTCTTCTTGTATATACCTTAGATTATACAGATTGATTTCTTCCTATCAAATGTTGATGAAAACAGTAAAGTTCTTACCTGTTTGTGCGTCGGACCTGAGAACGCATTCATTCAGTCATGCAAATGGAGGGTTTTTAGGGGGACCAATAATTAATCAAATCAGAATGAATGATGTTAAATACATATCCCAGATCAATGCTTATTACAGTTTATTCTGATGTGAAGTGAGGCATAACACTAGTAATTCTAGCTATCTTAACTGTAGCATAATCTCATTTCAAATAACTAATGTCAACAATTCAATGGGGAATCTGCAGTTATATACTGAAATAATCTCAAGAAACTTGGCAAATAGATTGTGCCACTTCCAATGTATTGTTTTCTTTTCATAGAATTAAATGAAGTAATTATCCTTCTAAAAATAATTATAAAGACCACGACCATCAATATCATTTTGTACAACAGTTATCACTTTCTATATTGAAAGGAGTATGCCATTAAAACTAATAACTCTCATATTTTAATCAGTTAACTCAAATTATCATTATATAATTGAGTTATCTGGTAAGAAAATCTTCCCAGAAGGGTCTTTGATTGAATGTTATCTATGGGTCTGATTAAATGGGTCGAGATTTTATTTTGTCCATATTATACATATTGTATTCAGAGATTGTTTTGTAATTCTAGCAGCAAGACTGTACATATAGAATTAACGGCAGTCATGAAGGTAGAGACAGATATTATTACTAGTATCACAGTGAGTCCAATAGGACGTAATGTGATACTAGTGTTAGTGTATGTTGAGACTTTCATAACTAATGTTATTGTATTTGTCAGTAACATCATAATACTAGTGTTAGTGTATGTTGAGACTTTCATAACTAATGTTATTGTATTTGTCAGTAACATCATAATACTAGTGTTAGTGTATGTTGAGACTTTCATAACTAATGTTATTGTATTTGTCAGTAACATCATAATACTAGTGTTAGTGTATGTTGAGACTTTCATAACTAATGTTATTGTATTTGTCAGTAACATCATAATACTAGTGTTAGTGTATGTTGAGACTTTCATAACTAATGTTATTGTATTTGTCGGTAATATCATAATACTAGTGTTAGTGTATGTTGAGACTTTCATAACTAATGTTATTGTATTTGTCGGTAACATCATAATACTAGTGTTAGTGTATGTTGAGACTTTCATAACTAATGTTATTGTATTTGTCAGTAACATCATAATACTAGTGTTAGTGTATGTTGAGACTTTCATAACTAATGTTATTGTATTTGTCAGTAACATCATAATACTAGTGTGAGTGTATGTTGAGACTTTCATAACTAATGTTATTGTATTTGTCAGTAACATCATAATACTAGTGTTAGTGTATGTTGAGACTTTCATAACTAATGTTATTGTATTTGTCAGTAACATCATAATACTAGTGTTAGTGTATGTTGAGACTTTCATAACTAATGTTATTGTATTTGTCAGTAACATCATAATACTAGTGTTAGTGTATGTTGAGACTTTCATAACTAATGTTATTGTATTTGTCAGTAACATCATAATACTAGTGTTAGTGTATGTTGAGACTTTCATAACTAATGTTATTGTATTTGTCAGTAACATCATAATACTAGTGTTAGTGTATGTTGAGACTTTCATAACTAATGTTATTGTATTTGTCAGTAACATCATAATACTAGTGTTAGTGTATGTTGAGACTTTCATAACTAATGTTATTGTATTTGTCGGTAATATCATAATACTAGTGTTAGTGTATGTTGAGACTTTCATAACTAATGTTATTGTATTTGTCAGTAACATCATAATACTAGTGTTAGTGTATGTTGAGACTTTCATAACTAATGTTATTGTATTTGTCAGTAACATCATAATACTAGTGTTAGTGTATGTTGAGACTTTCATAACTAATGTTATTGTATTTGTCAGTAATATCATAATACTAGTGTTAGTGTATGTTGAGACTTTCATAACTAATGTTATTGTATTTGTCGGTAATATCATAATACTAGTGTTAGTGTATGTTGAGACTTTCATAACTAATGTTATTGTATTTGTCGGTAACATCATAATACTAGTGTTAGTGTATGTTGAGACTTTCATAACTAATGTTATTGTATTTGTCGGTAACATCATAATACTAGTGTTAGTGTATGTTGAGACTTTCATAACTAATGTTATTGTATTTGTCAGTAACATCATAATACTAGTGTTAGTGTATGTTGAGACTTTCATAACTAATGTTATTGTATTTGTCAGTAACATCATAATACTAGTGTTAGTGTATGTTGAGACTTTCATAACTAATGTTATTGTATTTGTCAGTAACATCATAATACTAGTGTTAGTGTATGTTGAGACTTTCATAACTAATGTTATTGTAATTGTCAGTAACATCATAATACTAGTGTTAGTGTATGTTGAGACTTTCATAACTAATGTTATTGTATTTGTCAGTAACATCATAATACTAGTGTTAGTGTATGTTGAGACTTTCATAACTAATGTTATTGTATTTGTCAGTAACATCATAATACTAGTGTTAGTGTATGTTGAGACTTTCATAACTAATGTTATTGTATTTGTCAGTAACATCATAATACTAGTGTTAGTGTATGTTGAGACTTTCATAACTAATGTTATTGTATTTGTCGGTAATATCATAATACTAGTGTTAGTGTATGTTGAGACTTTCATAACTAATGTTATTGTATTTGTCGGTAACATCATAATACTAGTGTTAGTGTATGTTGAGACTTTCATAACTAATGTTATTGTATTTGTCGGTAACATCATAATACTAGTGTTAGTGTATGTTGAGACTTTCATAACTAATGTTATTGTATTTGTCAGTAACATCATAATACTAGTGTTAGTGTATGTTGAGACTTTCATAACTAATGTTATTGTATTTGTCAGTAACATCATAATACTAGTGTTAGTGTATGTTGAGACTTTCATAACTAATGTTATTGTATTTGTCAGTAACATCATAATACTAGTGTTAGTGTATGTTGAGACTTTCATAACTAATGTTATTGTATTTGTCAGTAACATCATAATACTAGTGTTAGCGTATGTTGAGACTTTCATAACTAATGTTATTGTATTTGTCGGTAACATCATAATACTAGTGTTAGTGTATGTTGAGACTTTCATAACTAATGTTATTGTATTTGTCGGTGACATCATAATACTAGTGTTAGTGTATGTTGAGACTTTCATAACTAATGTTATTGTATTTGTCGGTAACATCATAATACTAGTGTTAGTGTATGTTGAGACTTTCATAACTAATGTTATTGTATTTGTCAGTGACATCATAATGTGTTTGAGGTCACACTGACAGATAATTTTCAGTATAGGTCTGTTGGTTGATACTGACAATATCACTTGGTGAGATCAAAGGGAAAATGACCAAAATATCAATAAATAATTGATTGATTCATTGTAGCTAGTATATTTTCTTGGTTTTTATGTGAAATTTAAGGTTTGCTAATTTTTGTTGAATATGCAAATTTAGCTGATTTTGCCAATATCATTTAAAATCTATGCGAATGAGCCAATTTAGAAACAAACCTTACTGGCATTGTCCTTAGGTGGTCCCATTTCTAAACTGTATTCATTGGCATAACCCTCTATTAAAGATTGCCACAGTTATCTTCTTTGTTTTAAGATGGAAGTGCCTGTCTGGAGCTTTCAACAGTAGATACACAATAAACATTTCTATAATATATATGTTACAGGTTTTTTTTCAGTGAATTATATAGTATTGTAGATTTTCAGATTAGACTGATTTCAACAAAATATTTAAAAATCTTCTTTGAAACCAATGAGCCAAAATAACCCAAACCTAATGAGCATTGCCCCTGGGTAACATTACTACATATATGTATTTTCTCCTAATACAAGACAACAAGCAAAGAAATAATTACTTACCAAAATTTTAAACATACTTATTTTACAAAGACAATTCAAAGAGCCTGTATCAAAGGGGAACAACTCTAGGAGAAATAGTTGTATTCTTTCCAAGATCAACATAGGACCCCATGGGAAAAAGATTTTAGATTATTCTTCTCTGAAACAACTGAACCATTTGAAATTAATGATGACTCGAATGCTCTATGAAATTTTTATTTTTGTTGTTGATTGGAAATCCAAGATGGTGGCCATCACAGAACAAAGTTTAATATAGAACTCTATGTGCAAATGAATTTTATAAAAATTTCTCAGTAACTACTAGCTTCATTGAATGCTAACTGTACATAAATAATCATTGAATGGTTCTTTATGAGGAAAAAAATAATTTATTGTGTGGATCTGATTCCAAGATGGCCACCACAACAGAACTAAGTTTAACATAGGAGAGAGACTATGGGAATATGAATCATAAGAATTTTCTCTAAAAGCAGACATGATAAGTTGAAAATAAACTTGATTGAAATCAAACTATGAATGAATAAGAATGTAAGAGATAAAGACTCAAGGTAATACTGGAGATTAATGTCGATTCCTGTTTAGTTGGTTTTACTGCTGTTGTCACAATATAAATAATAAAACTGTTTGTCATTTCACATAAAAAAAACCAATACCCATATATTTATGTACACAAAAATCCTTTGATGTTGAAAATAAATTACTCTTATGAATCTGTAATGTGTGGCAAGGATTGTTACGGGGTCTCTTCAATGTCGGGGTTATGATTATTATTAGCATTACAACCTGACACCGGATCAGTGTCGCATGTGTTATGAATAAAACTGTACAATAAATGAAGGGATACTATTGCGGTGTTCAATATTCAGCTCAAGAAAAATAATTCTTACTTATAATTCTACTGGCATATTATATATAATTGATACATGTATAAGCTATTTATAAATTAATCAGATTTCACAAGTAATGAAGAGTGTTATAAGAATAGAATATATCGTCATAGTTTACATCCAAAATGTCAATGACGTCTGTAACCGATGATGAAACATGTTTATTGGCTCTCATTCAGTGAAGTGTAAATATTTCTATTTACGACGGCCATGTTGTTATTGTTTTTTGGTGCTTAATTAGGGAGACTGAAGACGTACATGTATACCTCGTCTGTAATCCAAATATATGCTGACATACATGGTTGAGGAACCAATAAAAATTTGTGTAACAAACTAAATTTGTAATATACAGTGTATATACATATATAGAAACATAGTTGAGACTGATATTTTCCAGTTTTATTGCATTTTGCTCTTTGCGACTTAAAACATTAAAAATGCTGAAAAATATGGCAAAATAAATCAGTAAGCAGCATTTGTCATTATCACTACCGCTCCTTTGAAACAACATCACAAAGACTGCAAAAAGTCTAAAGTTGTTAGATAATTATCTTTAGTGTTTTTATATGTAAAGAAACAAAGTGAACATTTTAATGTTTGTCTGCACCACCGGACTGTCCTCTAAAAATAGATGTCTATTAAAATGTATATGGAATCACAGTGGAATTATGTCCATTATTTTTCTAGCAATATGTACATGTGCTAAGTAGAACATATTGTGAATTTTATTACAGCATTGTTTTTATAGCCAATGAAGGACTTCATATTAGAATTGATAATCATTTGAGTAATGTACTATTCTCTTTCTCATAAAAAATACATCGGCGAAAGACATTTGAGCTAATTGACAGGACAAAAGAGTGAAATAAAACAGACATAAGAGCGACAACTTGTAACCCATTTGAGCAAAATTTTAATAACCCATATGAGTGAGAATAAAAACTCTTCCGTTAGCCAGACATTAAGTCCATTTGTCCCCTGCTCACCACAGGGAGATTGACGTTGGTTTTTGAGCAGGATATTGTCTTGTTTTATTTATAAAAGTTCAGCGCTATTTTAACTGTTTAAAGCAAATATATACATGAAGATAAGGTGATAGTCTCATAATTCCGTACGGGTGTACTGTTCACGAGAAATTTTACCACTAGAATACTTTTGAACCACATCATGCAACTGTTTATCTTTATCATTTTCCCTACTCCTCCTATCGTACTCACTGTCACGTTGATGTTTGTTAACGTCAACGTCAACCTTCATTTATTGGGGTTTTGAACCCATTTCATAAATCGCCACATTGTGGGATTCCGTATATTATTTTATTATTTATGAAGCATCAGTATCGGTATAACGTTTGACGTAACTTGTGAAAAGTTCGTGATCTAAAGCGTTTAAGTGACTGGTCACGAAGACGCTTTAATGAACAAGTATTTACGTGCTATTTCAAGCATATTTTTGACAGCTCCTATAAGCGATGAAGTGATGATTTTACTAGTCCGACGGGCAACAATAAAACGGGAATCGTTAGTCCGACGGCTCTTTGCTAGCCGCGGACAATAGGTAATTTCGAACCTTGCCTCTTCATAGCGTCTCTTCTATTTTGGCATAAAGGTAATAACAAAATTACCGAATTCCAAGCAATCTTACAAAGGGAAAGTCAAAACTCATAAGTATATAAACAGACAAAATCAGTCAACAACCAGAAAACTGTGAAAACCGCAATGACCCTGACTTGGTACAGGCATTTCTAAGGAAATGGTGGGTTGAATCAGATTTTAAAGTGCCAAACCCCCCCCCCCCTTTCATTACGGCTCAAAGTTTCCAGCTGTCACTATAACAGTATTTATAACAATACTGGAACAAAACAGGTAAAACAGTTGTCAAAGCATTTGATTGCAAAGAGTTTTCCAAATTTCTTCGATGTGATCGTAACATACAATTGTGTTAAAGCAAATACTGATACCTGGAATCACCATCGAAATATACTTCTAGAGGTACAGGTGTAAATGTTCAGAATTTATTATACACAGTCATTATTACCACCTCTTCATCAATATTATGTCATCAGTATTTATCTGGGTCAATACCCATGTAGATCATGCCTAGATTTGAGGTGAGAGGTAGTTGTTCGTTTTGTTGATATTTGTTGATTTGTTGACCATCACTGATTAAGCTTTCTTTTCATAGCTAATTAGTGATGATAGCATGAGTTTTCAACCCATTTTGAAAAGAAAGTTTAAACAGTGGCATTCAACAATTTCACCAATATCAACAAAACAAACAATCACCTCTTACTTCAACTCATTGAACATAGAAAAGACCATGAGAGATTAAGTTAGAAATTCAGGTCCTCGCTTAAATGTGGCAGGGGTAAACCGCCTAATGGGATCCCAATCAAACCCCCTCGTAATAATTGGTTCTCTGACAGCAATGCAAATACTGTATAAACAAACGATAAAAATCTGCTGAGATTCGCTTTCACTGAAAAGGACTGCATACTATCACAAAGAATAATGACAATATACATGTTGTAAAACTTATATTTTTATCTTTTCAATTTTTAAATTAAAATTTCACTGAGAAAAATGGTAGAAGAAATTTATCCAAAATTGCAGACACTATCTTTTCAGCCAAAAAATGTTGGGCAGGTACTATCAACCTCTGGTCTTCTTTCAATATTGTCAGACAATTCATTCAAAATGACCACTATCAGTATCAAATAATTTCTTCAAATTGCAAGAAAAAAACCTGCTATATTGTAAGACTGAATAGACAAATGTAAATTGTAGCTACATGAAAATGAATTGTCAAACATTTATATTTTAAGAAAATTTTCTTCTGCACCAATTTAATACAACCCTCAATTGCCTTTCAAAATTGTATCTTACAGACCATCCTTTCATCCAGGATGGCCACTGTCAGAGCCGCCAAGAGAATTGTTGGGCCCCAGGGCAAATGGAAACTTGGCCCCCTCCTCCAATTCTCCAAATAATGATACTCAAACTAAATCCACCACGGTGTGTCATAAACAAGCAATCAGTATAACAAAAATGAATTGATGAATTGTGATTTAGAAAACAGCTTTCTACTTGTTTATTTATTTGGACCCTCAATTATAATTCATGGGCCCCGGGGCATGCTGGCCACTGTGTACTAAGACAACATTTCCTCCATGGTTAAATTTATAATGTGACTCCATAATGATGATTTAATCAAAATATATTCCAGGTTATTTGCATTTATATAAATTTTTTGTCAATTATATAAATTAGACCTGTTTTGAGAAAAAAACTCTTGTTTACATAAAACAGTCTTGTCCTTCAGCCAAATTACATGTAGCTGTTTGTACCTAAATTTCTGCCAAAAAATTGTACATTCAAAAGCTATTCTGCAATTGACTGAAATATAAATTGCAGCTGTCTTACTTAAAAAAATGACATTATTAGGCTGTCATGGATGAAAAATTAAACTGTATGTAGGTATATGTTAATGAAGCAAAACTGTGTTAAAATAGTCTGCAGTCTTAACCAGGTGAGCTGTTACATGACCCTGTAACCTATATTCTTTTCATTGATTTATGAGAAGGTTTTTTTTGTTGAATTGCTGCTGGATGTTAAGCCATCTATTTTTGGTAAATTTGAGTAATAAGCAGCCCTCATGTAGATTTTTCTACAAATAAAAATTACCCCCTCCCCACCAATAAAAAAAAAAAAAAAAATTGTTTGTCTTTGTTGTCAAACAATACAGTGTTGGGTACAGTTAATTATGCCACATAATTGTGAAATATACAAAATGAACTTTTGATATGGGCTTTTTATTTGGAATAATTTTCCAGTTAGTTGGCATTGTTCCAAATTCCAATACATGATTTTCTATGTCTGTCAGTGTTGTAACAAATCAAAACTTTCTTCTATAAACAAATATTGGTTATATTTCTGCTAAGATACAGACAAGTTAACCAAGACCTTCAAATATGTCTTGTAACAACACAGCCATATGATGTTTAATTACAAGGTTCATGGATTATTTTCACAGAGACCTTGAAGCTCTAGATATTGTTCAACTTTACTGTAATGTGACTGAACCATGTTGTTTAGTTTCGATTTGGATATTTGTAATAAGTTATTTAAATATTAATTAATCAAAACCAGTCTTCATTTGTAAATAATGTTCTTCTACTAGCACCTTTCACCTTCATCAATAACTATTGACTGATCAGTTTCCCCAGTCTGCTGACAAAGTAGGAACATTCATTCAGTTCCCTTGGTTATTTCAATTTTGCAGTAGCTCAGCCAATTTTACAATTCCTCATCCTATTATGACTGCATATTGTAATTTGGAAACAATAATTAAATTTGAAATTAAGTTGGTTGATTTACTTATTGAGTGACAAAAACTGTGTGTTTATAAAAATGTACTTACTGTATTGAGGTCAAATGTGAGCGGACCCCCTTATATATGAAAAGGAACCTTTTATGTACACTTTTAGGGTATCATTAGTTAACCATTAGTGATTATTATACACTTTCTCCTGAAACATAAATTTTGTTGTCTTGGAGAGGGAAATTATTGTGGTATTGAATGTTGTAATTGAATTAATTTTGTTTTTGATACAATTTACAACAATTTCCACAAGTTACAAGAAAATTGATTAGGTATACACATTCTTATATTTAATTAAACGAACAACTTGTTGCAAAAATATTAATATGGATAAAATAATCAATTATATTTAATCAATCACTTGTTGAAAGTGATTTCATTGAATAGATTACTTGTAGCTAATAGTTTATAGAGTAAACATGGTCGTCTTATGTTGTACTCAATAGATTGTTTGTATGGTCTTATGGTTTGAGTTTATCACATGTTACAGAGGGTTTATTAGGGTAAACATGTGTTTATGTTGTACTCAATAGATTGTTTGTAGCTGGTGAATATGGTCTTGTGGTTTGAGTTTATCACATGTTACAGAGGGTTTATTAGGGTAAACATGTTTTTATGTTGTACTCAATAGATTGTTTGTAGCTGGTGAATATGGTCTTGTGGTTTGAGTTTATCACATGTTACAGAGGGTTTATTAGGGTAAACATGTGTTTATGTTGTACTCAATAGATTGTTTGTAGCTGGTGAATATGGTCTTGTGGTTTGAGTTTATCACATGTTACAGAGGGTTTATTAGGGTAAACATGTGTTTATGTTGTACTCAATAGATTGTTTGTAGCTGGTGAATATGGTCTTGTGGTTTGAGTTTATCACATGTTACAGAGGGTTTATTAGGGTAAACATATGTTTATGTTGTACTCAATAGATTGTTTGTAGCTGGTGAATATGGTCTTGTGGTTTGAGTTTATCACATGTTACAGAGGGTTTATTAGGGTAAACATGTTTTTATGTTGTACTCAATAGATTGTTTGTAGCTGGTGAATATGGTCTTGTGGTTTGAGTTTATCACATGTTACAGAGGGTTTATTAGGGTAAACATGTGTTTATGTTGTACTCAATAGATTGTTTGTAGCTGGTGAATATGGTCTTGTGGTTTGAGTTTATCACATGTTACAGAGGGTTTATTAGGGTAAACATGTTTTTATGTTGTACTCAATAGATTGTTTGTAGCTGGTGAATATGGTCTTGTGGTTTGAGTTTATCACATGTTACAGAGGGTTTATTAGGGTAAACATGTGTTTATGTTGTACTCAATAGATTGTTTGTAGCTGGTGAATATGGTCTTGTGGTTTGAGTTTATCACATGTTACAGAGGGTTTATTAGGGTAAACATGTGTTTATGTTGTACTCAATAGATTGTTTGTAGCTGGTGAATATGGTCTTGTGGTTTGAGTTTATCACATGTTACAGAGGGTTTATTAGGGTAAACATGTGTTTATGTTGTACTCAATAGATTGTTTGTAGCTGGTGAATATGGTCTTGTGGTTTGAGTTTATCACATGTTACAGAGGGTTTATTAGGGTAAACATGTGTTTATGTTGTACTCAATAGATTGTTTATAGCTGGTGAATATGGTCTTGTGGTTTGAGTTTATCACATGTTACAGAGGGTTTATTAGGGTAAACATGTTTTTATGTTGTACTCAATAGATTGTTTGTAGCTGGTGAATATGGTCTTGTGGTTTGAGTTTATCACATGTTACAGAGGGTTTATTAGGGTAAACATGTGTTTATGTTGTACTCAATAGATTGTTTGTAGCTGGTGAATATGGTCTTGTGGTTTGAGTTTATCACATGTTACAGAGGGTTTATTAGGGTAAACATGTGTTTATGTTGTACTCAATAGATTGTTTGTAGCTGGTGAATATGGTCTTGTGGTTTGAGTTTATCACATGTTACAGAGGGTTTATTAGGGTAAACATGTGTTTATGTTGTACTCAATAGATTGTTTGTAGCTGGTGAATATGGTCTTGTGGTTTGAGTTTATCACATGTTACAGAGGGTTTATTAGGGTAAACATGTGTTTATGTTGTACTCAATAGATTGTTTGTAGCTGGTGAATATGGTCTTGTGGTTTGAGTTTATCACATGTTACAGAGGGTTTATTAGGGTAAACATGTGTTTATGTTGTACTCAATAGATTGTTTGTAGCTGGTGAATATGGTCTTGTGGTTTGAGTTTATCACATGTTACAGAGGGTTTATTAGGGTAAACATGTGTTTATGTTGTACTCAATAGATTGTTTGTAGCTTGTGAATATGGTCTTGTGGTTTGAGTTTATCACATGTTACAGAGGGTTTATTAGGGTAAACATGTGTTTATGTTGTACTCAATAGATTGTTTGTAGCTGGTGAATATGGTCTTGTGGTTTGAGTTTATCACATGTTACAGAGGGTTTATTAGGGTAAACATGTGTTTATGTTGTACTCAATAGATTGTTTGTAGCTGGTGAATATGGTCTTGTGGTTTGAGTTTATCACATGTTACAGAGGGTTTATTAGGGTAAACATGTGTTTATGTTGTACTCAATAGATTGTTTGTAGCTTGTGAATATGGTCTTGTGGTTTGAGTTTATCACATGTTACAGAGGGTTTATTAGGGTAAACATGTGTTTATGTTGTACTCAATAGATTGTTTGTAGCTGGTGAATATGGTCTTGTGGTTTGAGTTTATCACATGTTACAGAGGGTTTATTAGGGTAAACATGTGTTTATGTTGTACTCAATAGATTGTTTGTAGCTTGTGAATATGGTCTTGTGGTTTGAGTTTATCACATGTTACAGAGGGTTTATTAGGGTAAACATGTGTTTATGTTGTACTCAATAGATTGTTTGTAGCTGGTGAATATGGTCTTGTGGTTTGAGTTTATCACATGTTACAGAGGGTTTATTAGGGTAAACATGTGTTTATGTTGTACTCAATAGATTGTTTGTAGCTGGTGAATATGGTCTTGTGGTTTGAGTTTATCACATGTTACAGAGGGTTTATTAGGGTAAACATGTGTTTATGTTGTACTCAATAGATTGTTTGTAGCTGGTGAATATGGTCTTGTGGTTTGAGTTTATCACATGTTACAGAGGGTTTATTAGGGTAAACATGTGTTTATGTTGTACTCAATAGATTGTTTGTAGCTGGTGAATATGGTCTTGTGATTTGAGCTTATCACATGTTACAGAGGGTTTATTAGGGTAAACATGTGTTTATGTTGTACTCAATAGATTGTTTGTAACTGGTGAATATGGTCTTGTGGTTTGAGTTTATCACATGTTACAGAGGGTTTATTAGGGTAAACATGTGTTTATGTTGTACTCAATAGATTGTTTGTAGCTGGTGAATATGGTCTTGTGGTTTGAGCTTATCACATGTTACAGAGGGTTTATTAGGGTAAACATGTGTTTATGTTGTACTCAATAGATTGTTTGTAGCTGGTGAATATGGTCTTGTGGTTTGAGTTTATCACATGTTACAGAGGGTTTATTAGGGTAAACATGTGTTTATGTTGTACTCAATAGATTGTTTGTAGCTGGTGAATATGGTCTTGTGGTTTGAGTTTATCACATGTTACAGAGGGTTTATTAGGGTAAACATGTTTTTATGTTGTACTCAATAGATTGTTTGTAGCTTGTGAATATGGTCTTGTGGTTTGAGTTTATCACATGTTACAGAGGGTTTATTAGGGTAAACATGTGTTTATGTTGTACTCAATAGATTGTTTGTAGCTGGTGAATATGGTCTTGTGGTTTGAGTTTATCACATGTTACAGAGGGTTTATTAGGGTAAACATGTTTTTATGTTGTACTCAATAGATTGTTTGTAGCTTGTGAATATGGTCTTGTGGTTTGAGTTTATCACATGTTACAGAGGGTTTATTAGGGTAAACATGTGTTTATGTTGTACTCAATAGATTGTTTGTAGCTTGTGAATATGGTCTTGTGGTTTGAGTTTATCACATGTTACAGAGGGTTTATTAGGGTAAACATGTTTTTATGTTGTGCTCAATAGATTGTTTGTAGCTGGTGAATATGGTCTTGTGGTTTGAGTTTATCAGATGTTACAGAAGGTTTATTAGGGTAAACATGGTTTTAGATGGTTTATGCTATTAAGTACTTTTGCAGATGGTTTAAAGTAAATACATCTTTATTTTATTTGATCACTTATGTTGTTTACCCTTCCGAAGCACCTGATTTCCTGAGTGTACTGTTTTGTAGATCATTGATTGTCATTTTTCTTTTGGCCATTGTATTGTCTGTCCTTCATTGATATACAGTTTCTGATTACCCCTGTGGTATCTTCAAACTTTTTTTGTTGCTGTAGCTTATCAGAGTACATTGTTATAACATATTTTTTAAGCTCACATGGTGAATGGCAATGTGTACACCTGGCCAATGGCAATTTGAACACCTGGTCAATAGCAATTTGAACACCTGGTCAATGGCAATTTGAACACCTGGCCAATGGCAATTTGAACATCTGATCAATGGCAGTGTGAAACACCTGACCAATGACAATGTGACACACTTGACTAATGGCAATGTGAACATCTGACCATTGACATCGTGAACACCTGGCCAATGGCAATTTGAAAACCTGTCCAACAGCAATGTGAAAAACCTGGCCAATGGCATTGCGATCTTTTGCCATTATGTTGTGTCCATTATCTCTACCTTTTTACTTTTAATCTTTTTCTCGGAAATAAGTATGCAAAATTCAACCAAACTTTACTGGGATGGGCATTATTCTGACAGACTCGCCCTCTGTCCAGGATTGCCATTGTTACTTAAAATAGAAATATCTTTAAATGGCCAAACATCTGCATAATTTGCTGGAAACTGTAATTACATGGTCCTAAGTTGTTTAATTTATGCGAAGGTTAAGTCTGGGAAATTTCTCATTTTGTCAATTGTTGATTACGGTATGCATATTGGGCCTATTTTGACCAAATATCATTTATAGCATGTTCTGCTCTCTACCCTCTTGGACAATAAAAACCAAAGTAGCTGGGTCAACCCCTTTGATCCAGGCTGTATTCAAAATGGCTGCAATTACAAAACAATTTTTGAAATAGGCAAAATGGCTACACGTCATACTTGAATGGACTACATGTTATGCTTGAATGGGGTGAAGTTTGTGCTATTTCTTTATAGCAATGAGTTATATGATATATGATTTATGGCCTCATATAAAGTTATTCTTTAACAACTGTTTAGTTTGTAAAAAAAAATAAGGTTAATAGGGTTATGGTGTTGAATGCCACTTTCAACAATATCTCAGTTATATCATGGTGGTCAATATTATTGGTGGATGAAATCGGAGTACTCGAAGAAAACTACTGACCCGCCCACTGACAAACTTTATCACATAAAGTTGCATAGAGTACACCTTGCTAAATAAAACAATATAATCTACATGGTTGTAATTGCTACTTTCAGATATATACAATAAACTCTGTTGTTTATAATCAGTACTATACAAATTCTACAATGATTTTTTGATGTTTTCAAGTGCCTAGTTTTATATGGAGTCCCTGATCACTTGTTGCCAGTTGTTAATTAGATTAACAACATATTTTTGTTGTTTGTGTTCATGTGGTTTATTAGAGTTAATAAAGTACTTAATATGATTCAGGAAATCTCATACAAAAAGTACATGTATGTTACAGTGTATCGAATACATGTATTTTTTGTAATCTATTTGATTTCCCTCGTGACAGATGTGACATGCATTTTAATGCTAATGAATATAGATGAAAATGTCTAGTAAACAGCTCAAACTGAAAGGTAAAATATTTAATTATTTACTAATGTACTGCTTTTATCAAATTTGTATATACAGTCAAACCTATCTTATGTGACCTTCCAAGGGAACAGTGAAATATAGTCACATAAGACAGGTGGTCAATAAATGTAGGTTTAATTGATATGAAATACACTTTGAAGGGAAATAAAAATTATTATTACATAATGATTTTATTTAAACATTTTTATTGGCTATCATGCTGTCGCCTGACATTCCGTAAAATTTGATTTTGTTTGATTAAAACTCGTATTGACTTGGTTTCACTTTCGTTTTCGTTTAATGTAATAAAACAATTACAGTCTTTTGTATCGGTCAATACGAGTTTTTATGGACCTTAGAAATCAATATTCACCTCAGCCTAAAGGTTTCGGTGAATATCGTTTTAAGGTCCATAAAAACTTGTATTGACCTCAACAAAAGACTAAAATTGTATAAGGTCACATAATACAAGGTAAAATGATTAATTATTTACTAATTTATTACTGATTTTATCAATTTTTTTTATAATTACATTAATAATATGTGTGTATGTATCTCAATGACTTGTTTTCATTGCATATAATAAATGAAGGGGTTTAGCAGCTTATTGTAGTTTAATTCAATATATTATTTAAGTCTCATCTCTCATTACTATGATATTTATACAATAAAAATATTAAAAGTACATACACATAAATATTTAATGGTGTTTCTCTATATTTAGCTTACTTGACTATTTATATTCAGTAAACTTTATTTCCTTATCCCATGAGAGGGATCATCGTGGTCGTGATAGTATGGTAGCTGGATTTACAACTACCTGTGCAATCAGTGCCTATCACCACTAAAGTTGTGACTTTGAATCCCATTCATGGCAAGGTGAACTTGATTATGGGATAAAGTTTGTCAGTGATTTGCGACAGGTCAGTGGTTTTCTCCGTGTACTCCAGTTTCCCCCACAAATAAATCTGACTGCCTCGATATAGCTGAAATATTGTTGAAAGTGGCATTAAACACCATGAACAAAAAAACTTACATAAGGCTGTGGGATTATTATCCTGTTTTTACCACTCTATAACTGAAATGATGCTAAAGTTGCATTAAACATCAATCAATTAAGATTATGTTTATAATTCGCTATGTTGTAATTCTTAGTAGGATTTAGTACAGGAGATCAAGATTTTAACCTTGATTGAACCCAATGTAATTAAAATTAGATCTTTAATTGCTCACCCTTTGTGACATATCAGAAAAAAGATGGGGGTCAATTAAAGATCTTTATTATATATTGACTGAATTGAACCAATACACATGCACTCGAGGGTCAAAAGTCTTTCCTCACTATAACATATTTATTATATATTGACTGAATTGAACCAATACACATGCACTCGAGGGTCAAAAGTCTTTCCTCACTATAAGATATTTTCCTATATATTTCATATAAAACCAAAAATTCTCATGAAATTGTTTTTATCCGATTTTCTTGATATTTTCACATTGAAAAGCAGAGTTAATAAGAGTTTATTTTGATATACAAGCATTTATGATTTAAGCACAAATGTAAATTCTGACTATATAGTAAGATTTGATGAAAAAACTTAAACTTATACTTTGTGTTTCATGAAATATGAAATATATAGAGAAGTAAGAAATGACTTGACATTTTTGTTTTTTAAATCATGATTTTATATGAAATAGATAGGGAAATATTTTAGTGCAGTTTTGGTAGTTGTTACATTTGTACTAAGCATAAATAATGATGCAAAGCAATGACTGATCTAATTTTTTTGTTGCACTGACTTTATGTTTTTTTTTTATAGTGATGAGGCTGACAAAGCCTGGTCTGATGGCCTACCATCCATTGATCAGTGACAACAGAGACCTGCCTGGACAACTGTTTACAAAGATGAATGACCTGGATATAGCTAGATCCAATGGTGTTCCATATTTTGGCCTGGGTGACCTGTTGACCTTGCCACAAAACTTTGGGTATGTATAGGATCAGTCTGCTTAAAATTATATGTTTGCATTATCTTTTTAATGGTGATGCACTGACATCTAACAACATCCTATATGAGATCATATCAGGTAGTGATTTATTCATCTCTGACAGTCCAATCATATGCAAGGTAGTAAAATTATATTGACTAATAGGGCAACAACTCTCAGAGTATGCTGTTTTATCTTTAGTTTTATGCGTATGTTTTGTAGATCGTTGCTGGTCCTCATGTACTTTTTTCTTTTGGCCATTGTGTTGTCTGTTCTTCTTTGATATATAGGCTCTGATTATCTCCCTTTTGGTATCTTCAAACTCTTCTTACTATAAATGAAGAGACATCTGTAACAGGAATTGCTATCACAAAAACAATCCAGATTGTGTCATTTTAATTTAGACAGAAAAAACCCCACATACTACAACTATATTAGTTTGTTAATAAACTCTACGTGAGGACAACCACATTTTATAATGGACAAATATATTGTAAAAATCTTCTTGATAGAAACCACACAGTTGACTTAGCTGTAGTTATGTTGTTTTAGTTATCCTTTATATAATTTGTGAATTATTTTTGCAGATCAGATATCCAAGGTGGCTGCTAATGTTTGCCATAGTTTAACATCATTGGATGGTCCTTTATCAAATTATATTTTTTCATTCCATTTTGAAATCCAAGATGGCCACCATTATAGGTTATAGTGGTAAAATTGTTATTAGAATATCAAATTTGTCGTTAGTTATTTTTGTGCCGAACATCATGAAATAAAGGTAAACATAGGAGGTTTTTTTAAAACTCTGACTCTCGTAAGCTTAGGGCACCCATTAACAAATTTAGCTCTACAACATTATTGTTCCTGTCCCCAACCAGAAGCTATATTTCCTCCTGTTCTCTACTTTGTGTTTTGTGATTTTAAGAAGAGCAGGGTTTGTGTTGTTGTTGGTGTCCTGTTTAAGACCACTGGATGCACTCGAGTTCACCTGAGTTCACCCCCCGTTTTTAGTGGGGTTCGTGTTACTCGATATTTAGTTTTATGTGTATGTTTTGTAGATCGTTGTATGTCCTTTTGTACTTTTTCTTTTGACCATTGTTTTGTCTGTTCTTCTTCGATGTGCAGATTCTGATTGCCCCTTTGGTATCTTCAAACTCTTCTTTTCAAAATTATATTTTTCATACAGACATTTTTTAAGTTAATTCCTGAGCGTCTCTGTTCTTAACTCAATTAGAATGATATGAGGTTGAAACTGAGTTATATAATGTATGTAAATGTAAAAGAAGGAGTTATTCCAGTTAAATGATGGTACCAATGTACCAGCGTACTTATTAACATATAAACTATGAATCGTGACTATTTCCCCAGCTGTCTATACCAAATGATGTTTATTGATTTAGTCACTGACCTTATGGTCAAATACATTTGTACTGTCATATGAATTAATGAAGAACATTAATGAATCTATTATTTTATATTCAGGAATTAATGAAACTATTATTTTATTTTCAGAAACATATTTCTTGGAGAGACTTTTTCCAGTTATATTAGTGTACACAATGATAGCATGCATATCTGTAAGGATATAGTCCTAAAAGTTAGTATTAATCTTAAGATGTTAGACTTGGAAATAATCTTAAATGTGGGTTGGGTTAGGGTTATGGTGTTTAACTCCATTTTCAACAATATTTCAGTTATATCGTGGCAGTCAGTATTATTGGTGGAGGAAACTGGAGAATCCGGAGAAAACCATCTACCTAATGCAAATCACTGACAAACTTTATCACATAATGTGGTATTGAGTACACCTCACCTGAATGGGATTCGAACTCACAACGTTAGTGGTGATAAGCACTGATTGCATAGGTAGTTATAAATCCAATAACCATACGATCACAACCACGACTGTCCCTTAAATGTGGGTAATTCATTATACTGTTAAAGGAAAAGATCTTGAAGATAGTATTTTTTATTATATGACTATAAATATTTCTTTTATCTGATTGGCTAAAAGCATGAGATTTTTTCTTGATAGAACTTTATGAATACTGTCTAAGCCTTCAATTTCCGCAAAGATTAATATAGATCGTTCCAGAAGAGCCTTTGGAACATTATATTAACCTCACATGACTCTAAAATTAAAAGTACGGGTTTTTCCGATTTTCTGTCTAAATCATTAATAAATTCCATTAAAATTTACAAAAAACATATGTAGTGTTTAATGTCAATTTATAAAACATGATCCAGAGGACATTACTAGTAGTTTGATTTAAAAAAACAATTATTGACTTCCATTTCGATTAAGATAAGGATCTATCGTTCCAAGATATATGATATTTACCTAGGCCTTTCAACCTTGGTAAATATCATATATCTTGAAACGATAGATTCTTACATTAACCTCAACAAAAGTCAATAATTGTATAATGGAACTGCTGGGCTCGGAATGGTCATAAAAGAAGGTTTTTTTTTATTATGATGTTGAGCTCTAAAAAAAGTTTGAAGATACCAAATGTTAATCAGAAGCCATAAATC
The DNA here is from genome assembly GCA_963383655.1 of Bathymodiolus septemdierum. Lineage (NCBI taxonomy): Eukaryota > Metazoa > Mollusca > Bivalvia > Mytilida > Modiolidae > Bathymodiolus > Bathymodiolus septemdierum. The sequence goes on along the minus strand of OY726518.1, from coordinate 128,874,434 downwards.
CAAGAAGAACAGACAATACAATGGCCAAAAGAAAAAAAGACAAAAGAACAGAAAACTAAAAATTGAACAACATAAACTTTATAGTGGTTAACGTGGCACTATTTTGTTACACCCATACAAAAGTGTTTAATGTTATATGAAGATTCAAGCTTGTACAAATGATCAAGTATTAGGGTCAATGAGTGTCGGACCCCTACAGATTTAAAGTTTGAACACAGGTTGCAGTGTGAATAAGATAAGCTCTGTGTCAGTCAAGTCTCAAAGTATGGTTGTTCTGCTTCTTGATATAAACAAGAACTAAATATTCTTAACACATTAATATCTTCATTCCTCAATAGAATCAAACTAAACTTAGGATATGAGTTTTACTCATTGTTGAAGATCCTATTGTGACTGTGAAATGTAGTACAGCTATAAAGGCAGTTCCTTTACTTTAATTTGTGTCTAAGTGTAAAGCTGAATAGTCTCTCATGTTCATTTGCATCCAATTCCTTTCTTACTAAATTATACTATTTATTGATATCAATAATAATGCAGTGAAATTCCGAAAAAGAATGCAATTGAGCAATTGCATCTACATACAATGCTTTCAGGGATTTGTTTTTTCATCTTTAAAATATGAAAAAAACTGTAGAAAAACGAAAGATGAGTTTTATATATAAAGTATAGGTATTAAGAATATGGTGGTGTATTGTGATGGTAATCATCAAAGTTAATTACATGATAATAGGTATGGTATGACGTTAGTGATTTACATTTAATCTTATATCAACATCATTTATTTAGATTCACTCTTAGAAATACAATTATTATAACATTTCTATGTCAATTCACTCTTAGGAATACAATTATTATAACATTTCTATGTCATCACCAAGATCTGCACTTGTTTTTTATTCTGCTCTAATGCATTCTTTTTATTGATGGAATATAAATTTATCTGTCAAAACTGCAGTTGTTGCATACGTAACTGATAACTAGAATGTAATTTCCATATCTTATTGTAATTATCTGTACTTGGATTCCCACTACTGGCCTTTGTTATTGTTCTACATATTTTCTTGATTTCAAGTCACTTAGGATTTACAGATGTAGAGGTATTTCTCTTGTCTTATTATCAATATTGTTACTATACATAATGATAATGTAACAAAACGAGAAAAAAAACAAAGATGTGGGAAAATATCAAGGACTTACGTATTCAGCTGTATTGATAACATGTATTATTTGTCATCAAGACTTATGTAATAAAAAGGACATATGTTATTATGATGTAATGTAATTGTATTTTTGATCATTTCTTGTTTTTTTTTTAGCTCTTGTGGCCAAAGGTCATGTGAGCTTTATCCATTACTTAGCGTCCATCATTAGTCGTAAACTTTCATATTTAATTTTCTTCTCTGAAACCACTTAACTTGACTGGACTGTTCCTTGGGTTGCCCTCTTTCAATATTGTGTCTGGCAGTCCCACCTCTTTTCAAGATGTCTACTGTTGCTGAAAATAGAAATTTCTTGAATTGCTTATTATTGCTTAATGTTATGTCAGAAGGAGCTCAAATTTAAACTGCAGCTGCATGACAATAGGCAGTTCAACATATCTTTTAGATTTTATTGTGAATTTTTCTTTCAGCTGATTTAAACCAATTATGCAAATTAGGCATATTTTGATCAAAGCAATTACAATTATCTTCTCATCAGAACCAACTGATCCAAGCTAAACCAAACCTGGAAGGGATGGTCCTTGGTTGGTCACCTTTCAGATTTGTGTTTGACAGCTTCACCCTTTCATTCAAGTTGGCCATTGTTACTAAAAATAGAAATTTCTTGAATTGATTATTACTGCTTTATTTTAAGTCAAAATGTGCTCAAATTAAAACTACAGCTGCATGACAATGAGTAGTTCAATACATTTTCTAAGTTTCTGGAGAAGACTTTTGTTTTTGTGTAAAACAACCTTTATTGTACTGTTATTATAAGGCATTCACATATTTAATGTATTGTGATTTATAACAGAAATGTCTATACAAGTTCTCAGAGACTAATGTTATCTAGAGCTCATTCAGATCCTATCATTATACCCCCACTCGCAGAGTGGTGGGTATACTGGAATACCCTTGTCCGTCCCTAAACCTTGTGTATGTAACTAGTCATTTGTCTTTTGTTGGATTTTATTCATATTTGGTATCTTGGTTGGCCATGATCTGAGTATGTGCATATTATACCAATTTCATGGATGGTTGATTTTTGCGAGAGTTATTGCCCTTTTCATGTTTGTTTGACCATATTTCCGTTTGCACATCTTGTGTACGCACCTAGTCATTTGTCTTTTGTCGCATTTTATTCATATTTGGTATCTTGATTGGCCATGATCTGAGCATGCACATATTATACTGATTTCACGGATGGTTGATATTTGCAAGAGTTATAGCCCTTTTCATGTTTGTTTGACCATACGTCCATTCGCACATCTTGTGTACGCAACTAGTCATTTGTCTTTTGTCGCATTTTATTCATATTTGGTATCTTGATTGGCCATGATCTGAGCATGCGCATATTATACTGATTTCACGGATGATTGATATTTGCAAGAGTTATAGCCCTTTTCATGTTTGTTTGACCATATGTCCGTTCGCACATCTTGTGTACGCAACTAGTCATTTGTCTTTTGTCGCATTTTATTCATATTTGGTATCTTGATTGGCCATGATCTGAGCATGCGCATATTATACTGATTTCACGGATGATTGATATTTGCAAGAGTTATAGCCCTTTTCATGTTTGTTTGACCATACGTCCGTCCGTACATCTTGTGTACGCAACTAGTCATTTGTCTTTTGTCGCATTTTATTCATATTTGGTATCTTGGTTGGCCATGATCTGAGCATGTGCATATTATACCGATTTCACGGATGGTTGATTTTTGCAAGAGTTATAGCCCTTTTCATCTTTGTTTGACCATATGTCCGTTCGCACATCTTGTGTACGCAACTAGTCATTTGTCTTTTGTTGGATTTTATTCATATTTGGTATCTTGGTTGGCCATGATCTGAGTATGTGCATATTATACCAATTTCACGGATGGTTGATTTTTTCGAGAGTTATTGCCCTTTTCATGTTTGTTTGACCATATGTCCGTTTGCACATCTTGTGTACGCACCTAGTCATTTGTCTTTTGTCACATTTTATTCATATTTGGTATCTTGATTGGCCATGATCTGAGCATGTGCATATTACACCGATTTCACGGATGGTTGATTTTTGCGAGAGTTATAGCCCTTTTCATGTTTGTTTGACCATACGTCCGTTCGCACATCTTGTGTACGCAACTAGTCATTTGTCTTTTGTCGCATTTTATTCATATTTAGTATTTTGATTGTCCATGATTTGAGCATGCGCATATTATACCGATTTCACGGATGGTTGATTTTTGCGAAAATTGTAGCCCTTTTCATGTTTGTTTGACCATACGTCCGTTTGCACATCTTGTGTATGCAACTAGTCATTTGTCTTTTGTCGCATTTTATTCATATTTGCTATCTTGATTGGCCATGATCTGAGCATGCGCATATTATACCGATTTCATGGATGGTTGATTTTTGTAAGAGTTATAGCCCTTTTCATGTTCATTTACGAGCTGCTGCTATAAATTATCTCCTTAAATAGCTATGTATAATATTTATATCTAATGATCTGTAATACATCATTTTTCATCATTCCAAACGTTTACTTGCCAACTGCCCTGGGAGGATACACATCTCTTGATTCCAACACCCTTTACACTCCTTTATGCCTCTCCACCACGTTAAGTCCCACTATTATCTAATACTTTACTACACATCAACTTATGTAGAGCGAGTGGGGGTATCACAGCACGACAACGCGTGCAGTTTCATTCTAGATTGACTTACAGACAAGTTCTCAGAGACTAATGTTATCTAGAGCTAATTCATATCCTATCATTCAAGGTTGACTTACGGACAAGTTCTCAGAGACTAATGTTATCTAGAGCTAATTCATATCTTATCATTCTAGGTTGACTTACAGACAAGTTCTCAGAGACTAATGTTATCTAGAGCTAATTCATATCTTATCATTCTAGGTTGACTTACAGACAAGTTCTCAGAGACTAATTTTATCTAGAGCTAATTCATATCTTATCATTCTAGGTTGACTTACAGACAAGTTCTCAGAGACTAATGTTATCTAGAGCTAATTCATATCCTATCATTCAAGGTTGACTTACAGACAAGTTCTCAGAGACTAATGTTATCTAGAGCTAATTCATATCTTATCATTCTAGGTTGACTTACAGACAAGTTCTCAGAGACTAATGTTATCTGGGGCTAATTCATATTTTATCATTCTAGGTTGACTTACAGACAAGTTCTCAGAGACTAATGTTATCTAGAGCTAATTCATATCCTATCATTCTAGGTTGACTTACAGACAAGTTCTCAGAGATTAATGTTATCTAGAGCTAATTCATATCTTATCATTCTAGGTTGACTTACAGACAAGTTCTCAGAGACTAATGTTGTAGAGCTAATTCATATCTTATCATTCTAGGTTGACTTACAGACAAGTTCTCAGAGACTAATGTTATCTAGAGCTAATTCATATCTTATCATTCTAGGTTGACTTACAGACAAGTTCTCAGAGACTAATGTTATCTAGAGCTAATTCATATCTTATCATTCTAGGTTGACTTACAGACAAGTTCTCAGAGACTAATGTTATCTAGAGTTAATTCATATCTTATCATTCTAGGTTGACTTACAGACAAGTTCTCAGAGACTAATGTTGTCTAGAGCTAATTCATATCTTATCATTCTAGGTTGACTTACAGACAAGTTCTCAGAGACTAATGTTGTCTAGAGCTAATTCATATCTTATCATTCTAGGTTGACTTACAGACAAGTTCTCAGAGACTAATGTTATCTAGAGCTAATTCATATCTTATCATTCTAGGTTGACTTACAGACAAGTCAGGGGCGTAGCTAGACATGTAAATGAGTGTAGGCACAAAGTTTGCGGCGAGGGGTCTGGGGGCCGCTGGTAGGGGTTCCAGGGGGGGGGGGGGGTGAAGCTCCCCGGAAGCTCATGAGATGTTTTGTTTTTGTTATGCTAAAATTGCTCTAAATTAAGAATGTACATCATGTTAGAAGTGATATTTTTTTTTCAATCATTAGGATTCAAACATCACTTCACGGGTTAAAGAACGAAAACAAAACTAAGTCAAATGAATTTTAGACGACTCATAATTTAAATATACATGTGCATACAGTAACATTCTTGTATAACTGATCAGTACACTTGCAGACAAAACAAGACTGTTATAATTAACCTCAATATCGAGAATCGATCGTTTCAAACATGTCCAAAAGAAGCCATGAGACACAATTTGACAATCTGATTTTCAGTTTAACTCATGAAAAGTCTAAACGTCTGTTCTTTCTGTTTATAAATTCACTCAAGACCTTATCGATTTCTACCGGTATTTGTCTGTGTACATGCATTAGAGACAAGCTTGACAATCTTTCATCTCCCATTGTTGACCTCAGATAACTTTTTATCCTTCGCATGGCACTGAACGATCTCTCACTGGTAGCCGAGGATACCGGCATTGTCAGTAAAATGGTCAGGATTCGATGAATCGATGGATACAAATCAACATTAGTTGCATTCAATACAGCAATCAGACGTTCTGGTTTATCAATGTTCTGTTGCCACCTTATTTTCCACCGGTCGATCTCGTCTATAAACTCGTCAATTCTACCTAAATCGGTTGCGTAAGCGGCAAAAACGCGATCTACGATGTCAGGTGTCAAACTCTGATGTTTAACGGGACTGAGGTAAGAAGCAAGAAACCGTTCCTCATTACTAATTACCCGGTTTGATATCTCCGATACCAAATGGTCAAGGAAGACCAGGTAGAGCGAGACGCGCCAATAGTCTTTCGGATTTTGGGCAGGGTGATTTGCACGATTTCTTTGACGGCCAACGACTCTTGGTGTACATGGCTCAATATCGAACTCCGACGCAATATCGCAAGCTCTGGTATACAATGCATCCCACACTTGGTCATCATTTCGTTCATCAGAAAGTCGGCTAACCACTATCTTCGCCTCAGTCACGGCTTCTACCAAATCTATTTCTGGTTTCTGGAGATAATTAGTCAGCGCTACAGTTGAACTTAGTATATGCTCGGCGACAACAAGTACAACTATGAAGTCAAACTTCAATATGGCAGTAAGATAAAGTCCAGCCTTTTCGTCTTTATCATTTTTCAGGGTCTCTAGTGCTGATAGGACGACAGAAAAAGCCGTGCGGAAGGTAAAGAGTGAATCAGCACGGCTTGACCAACGTGTCTCGCATAATGTTCTCAATTTCCATCGGCGTTCCATCTCTCCCTGAACGTTCTGATTATCAGCTAATTCGGCCGAAAATGCTGTCAATCGCTTTGCGGAGTAATCGAAGCTAAACGCTATCTCTTGTACCGTTGACATCATGTTTCTAACGCATAACTCCTTACTACTGTGCACCAGTGCCAAGTTAAGCTGGTGGGCTTTACAATGAATATACGATGCCTGAGGGGATAGTTCAGTAATCTTTGCCTGCACACCGTTGTACTTTCCGGCCATATTAGCGGCACCGTCGTAGCATTGCGCTCTTACGTTTCTAATGTCTAGATGTACTTCATTCAAGAACTGAACTATTATATCTGCTATCCGTTCACCCCTGATGCTCTTTGCATGTCTAAACCCAATTAATTCCTCTCTGATTTCAATGTTTTCATTGGTTTTGTGTAGGAATCTGACGCAAACCGATAACTGTTCCTTTGTAGCTACATCGGTGCATTCATCTGCGATTATGGCAAAATAAATCGATCTGCGACAATCGTCCACAATTTCAGTCAATATTTGTTGTCCGCAAATATAGATCAGTTCGTTGTGAATATCAGGCGATAGGTATGTCGATCGAGTCCCTGAGCGTAACGCAAGCCAATCAGATAATGCCTGATCACCCTTCGCTACCTCATGTAAAATTGCCAAAAAGTTACTTCTCTCTTCCACGTGACCTCTGATTGGAATATTCTGTCGACCGCAGAGAATTATCACATCGATAATTCTCGTCAAAGCATGCCGATTTTCAGCTACAATTTTCTTATGGCTACTGGAGATCATGCTAGCAACCGATTCATGTTTCCCCTGTTTTGCACGAATAAAGTTGTCGGCCATCACCACACATCCTCTATGATGCGAAAGGTTTTCATGTCGTTTCGCAAGTGAAATTAAATTTTTCCAGTCCGTCACTTCACTTGATGAGAAAGCCTTCTCGCATGAAACAGGGGGATTGAACGAACAACATTGCGCACAAAATACTGCATCAAGTGATATCGAGTACCGCATCCAACGAAATTCTTGCAGCCATGTTGCCTGGAACCTTCTATTCTTGACACCAAAGGAACTGAAAATAAAGAATAACTAGAGGTACTTCGAGCACCGCTCTGTCCGACTAACATATATACCCTCACATTCCCATTGACACAAAACCTAAATTTGACGCAATAGGGTACCTCAAGTTTAACTAAGTTTATGACCTTGAGCTTCCACCAGCGCTTTCAGCACTTTGATTACCTTGCCCTTTTTAAATCTGTGGGAAATACTATACCAAGTATCATCAACATCCAACAAGGCATTCAAACGATATGTACCGGACACAATTTGCACACAGACAGACGGACGAAAAAATTTCTTGGGGGGGATGGGTATAAATACATCTTTGGCTACTTCGAGTACTTGTGTAAAACCGGCTCTTATCACTTGTGACCTGCCGAAATCCTTCATTCATTTGGCAGCGATCAGATACAGAGTTTCAAACAGCTGAAAATGTTCATGCAACGTTTGATTTCGGTTATCTATTGCAATTCACATTTTGTTTCGGTCATAATAGTAAGTACATATATGAAAAATAACCAAACATTTAAAATGTTCATTCAGAGTCCATGACACACAATTCATGATATCACATATTTCTTATTTCAAAATCGCATGACTTTTCCGCCTGATTTAAAAGTGAGGGGGGGGGGGGGGGGGGTCTGCGAATTAGCAATAACCAAAACAGTTATTATTATTAATAGAATATAGGATATTTTGTTTTTTAGACTGGCTTTATCACGGCGAGTATCAGGCTAGCCAGCCAGGGCGAGCTTGATGCGTGAAGCCGTGATAAAGCCTGGCTCAAAAACAAAATGTTCTATATTTCTTTAATCGGTAATTTGAAATATAGTTGAAATTATTTTATTTTATTGATCAGATTTTTATTTTTGAAAAATATCTATATTAGCAGAAGCATTTTGGTTGTGCGTAGTACAATTCTATGAATGACGTTCCTTTCTTTTCATTCATAAAATGACGCGTATGAACACAAATGATATTTATTTATTTCCGGGTCTTTTTAAGTTAAGCATACCGATTTAAATAGATTTCTAGGGGGTGTAACGAACTGGTGTCTATCTACATGTTGCAAATTAAGAGTAAATTTCATACCGTGCTGGAAACTTGTAACTGAATGCTTCAGTCCATTTTGAAGTGAGAATATCATTTTTTTCTTTATCTGTCAAGTTTTTCGTCCGACAATCGGCTAAATCTGGGTATGGTGGCAAACTTTGGTACACAGAGCCAGAGGCAGACGCCCGAGTGGACGGATTTGACTGATGTGATTCAGTTGATCTCGCTATCGGAGCCTGGTAGTCGGCATCAACGTCTTTGCTAGGACTAACATCTTCCGTTGTATCTATTTCTTCTGTAGATTCTGACGTCTTTTTCCTTTTATTACCCTTTATTAGAAACTTGTCCATTGTTTACAAAAATAATTCCTTCGTAACTAAGAGTTATCGGACTTAAGCGTAAGTTAACGTTGAAATCAAATACGGAAAAGAACCGGTTTTCGATTTCGCACTGTAACGGGTTAATGTGGAAATTTTTGTAGTACTTATATAGCATTGCCGTATGATTTGGTACGGAATTCTCAAGTAGGTTATTCTCCGAATGCAGAGCGTACAGACATTATTTATTTAAAAAAAAAAAAAAAAAAATGCCAAATTTGAGTGTAGGCACGTGCCTACTCGGGCCTTACGTAGCTACGCCCCTGCAAGTTCTCAGAGACTAATGTTATCTAGAGCTAATTCATATCCTATCATTCTAGGTTGACTTACAGACAAGTTCTCAGAGACTAATGTTATCTAGAGCTAATTCATATCTTATCATTCTAGGTTGACTTACAGACAAGTTCTCAGAGACTAATGTTATCTGGGGCTAATTCATATCTTATCATTCTAGGTTGACTTACAGACAAGTTCTCAGAGACTAATGTTATCTAGAGCTAATTCATATCCTATCATTCTAGGTTGACTTACAGACAAGTTCTCAGAAACTAATGTTATCTAGAGCTAATTCATATCCTATCTTTTTAGGTTGACTTACAGACAAGTTCTCAAAGACTAATGTTATCTAGAGCTAATTCATATCCTATCATTCTAGGTTGACTTACAGACAAGTTCTCAGAGACTAATGTTATCTAGAGCTAATTCATATCTTATCATTCTAGGTTGACTTACAGACAAGTTCTCAGAGACTAATGTTATCTGGGACTAATTCATATCTTATCATTCTAGGTTGACTTACAGACAAGTTCTCAGAGACTAATGTTATCTAGAGCTAATTCATATCCTATCATTCTAGGTTGACTTACAGACAAGTTCTCAGAGACTAATGTTATCTAGAGCTAATTCATATCCTTTCATTCTAGGTTGACTTACAGACAAGTTCTCAGAGACTAATGTTATCTAGAGCTAATTCATATCTTATCATTCTAGGTTGACTTACAGACAAGTTCTCAGAGACTAATGTTATCTAGAGCTAATTCAGATCTTATCATTCTAGGTTGACTTACAGACAAGTTCTCAGAGACTAATGTTATCTGGTGGTAATTCATATCTTATCATTCAAGGTTGACTTACAGACAAGTTCTCAGAGACTAATGTTATCTGGGGCTAATTCATATTTTATCATTCAAGGTTGACTTACAGACAAGTTCTCAGAGACTAATGTTATCTAGAGCTAATTCATATCCTTTCATTCTAGGTTGACTTACAGACAAATTCTCAGAGACTAATGTTATCTAGAGCTAATTCATATCTTATCATTCTAGGTTGACTTACAGACAAGTTCTCAGAGACTAATGGTATCTGAGGCTAATTCATATCTTATCATTCTAGGTTGACTTACAGACAAGTTCTCAGAGACTAATGTTATCTAGAGCTAATTCATATCCTATCTTTCTAGGTTGACTTACAGACAAGTTCTCAGAGACTAATGTTATCTAGAGCTAATTCATATCCTATCATTCAAGGTTGACTTACAGACAAGTTCTCAGAGACTAATGTTATTTAGAGCTAATTCATATCTTATCATTCTAGGTTGACTTACAGACAAGTTCTCAGAGACTAATGTTATCTGGGGCTAATTCATATCTTATCATTCTAGGTTGACTTACAGACAAGTTCTCAGAGACTAATGTTATCTAGAGCTAATTCAGATCTTATCATTCTAGGTTGACTTACAGACAAGTTCTCAGAGACTAATGTTATCTAGAGCTAATTCATATCTTATCATTCTAGGTTGACTTACAGACAAGTTCTCAGAGACTAATGTTATCTAGAGCTAATTCATATCTTATCATTCTAGGTTGACTTACAGACAAGTTCTCAGAGACTAATGTTATCTAGAGCTAATTCATATCTTATCATTCTAGGTTGACTTACAGACAAGTTCTCAGAGACTAATGTTATCTGGTGCAAATTCATATCTTATCATTCTAGGTTGACTTACAGACAAGTTCTCAGAGACTAATGTTATCTGGTGCTAATTCATATCTTATCATTCTAGGTTGACTTACAGACAAGTTCTCAGAGATTAATGTTATCTGAGGCTAATTCATATCTTATCATTCTAGGTTGACTTACAGACAAGTTCCCAGAGACTAATGTTATCTGGAGCTAATTCAGATCTTATCATTCTAGGTTGACTTACAGACAAGTTCTCAGAGACTAATGTTATCTGGGGCTAATTCAGATCTTATCATTCTAGGTTGACTTACAGACAAGTTCTCAGAGACTAATGTTATCTGGTGCTAATTCATATCTTATCATTCTAGGTTGACTTACAGACAAGTTCTCAGAGACTAATGTTATCTAGAGCTAATTCATATCCTATCATTCAAGGTTGACTTACAGACAAGTTCTCAGAGACTAATGTTATCTGGTGCTAATTCATATCTTATCATTCTAGGTTGACTTACAGACAAGTTCTCAGAGACTAATGTTATCTGGTGCTAATTCATATCTTATCATTCTAGGTTGACTTAGACAAGTTCTCAGAGACTAATATTATCTGGTGCTAATTCATATCTTATCATTCTAGGTTGACTTACAGACAAGTTCTCAGAGACTAATGTTATTTAGAGCTAATTCATATCTTATCATTCTAGGTTGACTTACAGACAAGTTCTCAGAGACTAATTTTATCTAGAGCTAATTCATATCTTATCATTCTAGGTTGACTTACAGACAAGTTCTCAGAGACTAATGTTATCTAGAGCTAATTCATATCCTATCATTCAAGGTTGACTTACAGACAAGTTCTCAGAGACTAATGTTATCTGGTGCTAATTCATATCTTATCATTCTAGGTTGACTTACAGTCAAGTTCTCAGAGACTAATGTTATCTGGTGCTAATTCATATCTTATCATTCTAGGTTGACTTACAGACAAGTTCTCAGAGACTAATGTTATCTGGTGCTAATTCATATCTTATCATTCTAGATTGACTTACAGACAAGTTCTCAGAGACTAATGTTATCTAGAGCTAATTCATATCCTATCATTCAAGGTTGACTTACAGACAAGTTCTCAGAGACTAATGTTATCTGGTGCTAATTCATATCTTATCATTCTAGGTTGACTTACAGACAAGTTCTCAGAGACTAATGTTATCTGGTGCTAATTCATATCTTATCATTCTAGGTTGACTTACAGACAAGTTCTCAGAGACTAATGTTATCTGGTGCTAATTCATATCTTATCATTCTAGGTTGACTTACAGACAAGTTCTCAGAGACTAATGTTATCTGGTGCTAATTCATATCTTATCATTCTAGGTTGACTTACAGACAAGTTCTCAGAGACTAATGTTATCTAGAGCTAATTCATATCTTATCATTCTAGGTTGACTTACAGACAAGTTCTCAGAGACTAATGTTATCTAGAGCTAATTCATATCTTATCATTCTAGTTTGACTTACAGACAAATTCTCAGAGACTAATGTTATCTAGAGCTAATTCATATCTTATCATTCTAGGTTGACTTGCAGACAAGTTCTCAGAGACTAATGTTATCTAGAGCTAATTCATATCTTATCATTCTAGGTTGACTTACAGACAAGTTCTCAGAGACTAATGTTATCTAGAGCTAATTCATATCTTATCATTCTAGGTTGACTTACAGACAAGTTCTCAGAGACTAATGTTATCTGGTGCTAATTCAGATCCTATCAGTGACCTTGGTCCAGATCAGAGCATAGACGATGTCATACACCATGAAGTCAAAGAGCTTGGAACACATATGTAAGAACACATCAGCTGGTTCTCCTTTTATGTCAGATTAACTAATTTCTTTTAATTATAAGAATTCAATATGACTGTGGTATGTGTCCATTGCTGAAATATCCATTTTTATCAAGAAAATCTTAAATAATTTACCATCGAGGACATTTTTGTTAGTCTTCAATGGATAAGAATTTAAATGATGTGTATAGATCAAATTTATGTTCTTTTTAGTTTGATTAACTAGTTACTGTTGTTGCTAAATGAATAGTCAACCTATGTGCTAAAAATCCTTAGAATGGGTTAAAAAAAAAAAACTTAAAACCCTGTAAGGCTGTATGATTATATATGATATATACATGAAAATCTTCTTCTCTGAAACCATAGAACAAAATTAAACTAAAGTTAGCTGGGATGGTCCTAAAGTGGTACACCTTCAAATTTATATGTTACAGCCTCACCCTCCACCCACGATGGTCACCGTTACTAAAAATAGAAAATTCTTGTTTTATGTCATAATGAGCTCATTTGAATTATGAGTATGTATTCCAGATTTTTCTTTAAAAAATTTAAGAGAATTTCGCAAGAGAGCATATGAAACTGTAAATAAAAATAACTTGGACTTTGTCTTGTGTGGAATGTTTAAAAGAGTTTCTCTCTTCATTCCAAAAGGGAATGTAAGAAAAACCAAAGAAATACTCTATTGAAGATATAAAGTATTCTAATCATGTAATGCCTTTCATGTTGTCTTGCACCATGTAAAAAAAGTGGTAATTTCAGTTGACGATTTTACCTTAATATTTTGTTTATTGAAATCTAATGCCAGTAATAATGGTGACTGATGGAATCAGAATAGCATGTTTTTATTTTAAATAACTCATTATTTTATTTCAGACTTGTATGTGCTGTTAGTTATACAACAAATACTGGAGATAAGATGGCTTTTAGAAAGTTTTTTAAGTTCCAGGTAAACATATTGATCAATATGATTTAGGATTATAAGTGTTTTAGGCTGATTTCAACAATATTTCATTTATATATTGACAGACCATTTTATTGGTATAGGTAACTAAGTGTAAACATATTAAAGGAGAGAAAACACTATATACTGTGGAACTTGTGCAATCCAACACCTGAGTATTACCACATCCTGTGACATCCGACAAAAAATTATGGTCCCAAAGTATTTCTTTAACACTCTTTGTTTAAAAACCTTGTGTATTCCGAAACCTGTCACTTCCGACATCTGACACTATTTTCCGGTCTCAATGTTATTAATTACACTAAAGTAATCCTGTCTTATCCGACCCCTTGATCTTCTAAATGACAAATTACCATCCTATCATTAAATATAAACCATTAACAAATTGACAGGCTTGTGTACACAAATAAATTATGATTTAAACTTATTGATTGGCAGGTGTAATATTAGAGGCTCATTAATAAGAATTAAAAGTAAGTTTACCAAGAATGTAAAGGACATGGCTACAACCATTATCTGATAGATTCTGAAATATATTAATGGTGATATAATTAAATATTAAATGTTTTTTCGTTTACATTGTATAAACATCCCTTTACATTATTGTTCCAATTATTTAAACCACCCTACATAATCAAACATACACAATTTTTTCTCGTGTTAAATTTGTACAAATATCTGTTAACTAAAAGTAAATCCTGAGTATTCCGACATCCTGTCCAATCTCACACATTTGCCCAGTCCCTTGGTGTATCAGATTAGACAGGTTCCACTGTAGTATAATCACACGAGAGACATGGTGGTCTGACAGTGTGTAGACTTTTTGAATGTTGTCTTTTTTCAGAGTTATGGGACTTTATCCTAGTATAAATAGTATGTTGTACACATGTCACAACACAAACCTCCTGTTTGTCTAGATCAATAATGTTCAAATGTCACCAGATTATTAAGAAGGGTGGTCAGAGTCTGTATTTGATTTTACAATTTTCACTTTGTTGTAAAAAGATTTATGGAAATTTATCACATTTTAAAATTATAATCCATTGTATGCATGTTTTTTTCACTAACCTCCCGTTTGTCTAGACCAGTATTGTTCAAACCTCACTAGATTATTGTGAATGAAGGACTGAGGGTCTGTTTACTTATTGAAGATTTTCACTTGCGTTGCTCCAGAGTTATTGGACTTTTTTGGATGAAAACTAGTCATAAACATGTTGTATGCTTACTCAAGTTTGCCTTGACTTATTTTTTCAAACCTTACTAGATTATTAAGAATATTGGTGGTCTGAGAATCTGTGTACTTTTTGGACATGTTACAAAAGCTTTTATTGTACAAGAGTTATGGGACTTGATAGAGATATATCATGGTCGTACAGCTCGGCTGTTTATTTTACATGAAAAAAAACATGAAAAACGAATTCCTCAAATTACATCCACTTTATACTTATAGTATTGAAAGGACAAAAAATATTACTTTAAAACTAACAATTTCAGAAACAAATGTATTTAAAACTGTTGACACATAAATAAGCTCATTAGTTGATGTTTACATATTGACTAATAATAGGACGAAATCAGTTAAATGTTGGTGTATATGTTACTGCTAAAAAAATGATTCATTAGTTATGGATTTTAACATTGTATAGACCACATAGATTTAGCTTCTGTCTTCATTTATGATTGTTAAAGAGATGAAAACTTCAAAACCTATTATTTTAATTATTGTTGATTGTTTTAAAAAAAACATCATTAATGAATTTATCGAGTTCTTGTCAAAAATAAGAATACAGTTCAACATAGTGTTGAAGTTGAAGAAACATACTATTTTGACTTGAAATAAATGAGTATTCAGGTTACCAAGGCAAATTAAGCCAACAATTACTATGAAGGGACCATATTCCTACTTCGAGTTATCCAGGTAAACGACTTATTCAAGTTTGAGATAACAAGGTTTGACGAGAATTTATGATATACCAGGTGCTTCATGTTGGCTGGTGGTACAAGTATGGTGAATGGCATTCAACAAGATTGGTACCTATTTTATGTAATCAACAACTATCTTACATGATGGAAGTATTTCCCCCACATATTGTGAAATCAACTCATCCTATATTTTCCTACCGCCATGATATAACTGAAATATTGTTGAAAGTGGCATTGAACACCTTAAACCCAAACCCACCCTATATATTTCAAGCCAGATTCTTGAAATATTATACAAATAATTAAACTGTATTCCTCACATTATACAGATGTTTCTTCTTCTTCTTCTTCCGGTATAGAACAGGAGTCGTTGCCAACTGTTTTAAGTTCTGTTGATGCTACACATGTCAGGCACACACAGATGTAGTCCCCTAGTCTATTTACATTTAAAACGTTCCATATTTTTACAATTAAAACTATAATACATGAGGTCCTTGGTCTAGCAACTGGCGGGGCTAACCTCAAGGTTAGCCCTAAACTCCTTGATGGTAGCTGCAGCAACTGTGCTGGCTGGTAGGAGGTTCCAGTCTCTGACTGTTCGTTGGAAGAAGGAATTCCTGTATGTTTCGTTGTTGGTTCTTTCTTGGAAAAGGCAATGTTGGCCTCTTGTCCTGCTGTCGTTATGCCTAATATATAAATCCCTGTTGATGTCAATCAGGTTGTGCTGGATCTTGTATAGCATGCATAGTCTACTGTTCTGTCTTCTCTGTTCTAAGCTTTGCCAACCAAGTGATGTTATCATGTTGGTCACACAACCAGGTGTTCGGTCGGTGTAATTGTTGGTGACAAAGCGTGCGGCTCTTCTTTGGATGTTCTCCAATGCCTTGATCTTACTTTGGCTAATTGAATCCCATGCAGTCGCTGCATATTCGATGGTTGGTCTCACAATTGCGGTGTAGCTTGTCTCCTTGACTGTCCTCGTGCAGTCTTTCAAGTTCCTTCTAATAAATCCAAGAGTTCTATATCCTTTGGCAGCTACATTGTCAACATGTTTGTCCCAGGATAAGTTGCTGGTTAGGGTGACTCCTAGATATTTGCTGGAGTCAACTGTCTCTATTGTGTGGCCATGAAGCTGGTAGTTGGTATGAATAACGGTCTTGGACTTATTAGGTGCTGCTCTAATGACGGTGCATTTGCTCGGGTTGAATCTCATCTGCCATCTATTTTCCCAATTTTCCAAACTGGTGAATTGAGTCTTTGACCCATTTTTTCATCTTTTTTTTTCAGGTGCTGAAACCATTAGATGTGAAAACAAAGTTTTATAATGCTGAGGTAATATTTAATGCTATTCCATGTCAATATGTATAGTTTTTACCAATCTTTGATCAATTTACTAATGAAAAATTGCCAGAACATTGTTCTTATATTACCTATCTTATTGTCAGGGAGACATTATTTATGTGGTTGAAATTAACCATTTTTAAAAGGAAAAAAATAGAATCTCCTTCTGTAATATGCAAATTATATGTATAATCCTATATAATTACTCTTTACTAAGACAAGATCTTGTTCTATGATGCTTTCAAAGCGTCAGATGTAAGAAGAGTTTGAAGATACCAAATGAGTAATCAGAATCCATAAATCGAAGAAGGACATTCTCATATTTTAATAGTGAAACAAAGAAGACACAATTTATTTGGTAAAATTTCAAATGTAACTGTTTGAACAAAAAACTGTTTGAAAAAAACTTTATTGGCACGACTGATAGGAACACATGTTCATTAGTTTCTGGACTATCAATGTGACCTAATTTGCATATTCTTTGTAGACTTAAAATGGATACCCTAAACCAGGGTTCAAATAAAAAAAAATCTTCAACTATTCTATAAAAAATACCTATATATTCAGGAGCAAACTGAACAAAGTTAATTCTGAAGAAAAATGTTTAGCAGTGCACAAATTTAAAAGTGACAAATACATATGAGTTCAATTACTCTCCAGTATAAAATAAAACAAAAGATTGTATGTCAATAAAAATTGTTGTTATATAGAATTTTGTTTCCCTAGTAAGTAAATATGTTTTATATTGCTTGTCATTTGGTCCAGATTATGACCTTGATTAACAACTCATGTATGTAAACCTTGTCTTCATTTAAAATAGTTACAAGCACAAACACTGTTAACTGATATATAGTCAATATAACTAGATTTTCCTGTCTGGATTATGATATGATGACCAATCTTACGATCTAGACATTAGGTATTGATGTAGCAAAATAATGGCATTGTGGTCGCTGATATAAGCTAAATCTTGTCAAAGTATTGATATGTTGTCAGTCATTCTAACAACAATTATACTACCATAGTCTGTAGTTATATACAGTCTTAGGTCTATTAATGGTAGAGATTAGCTCTATATATTAACCTGGTAATATAATAAAAAGTAGAAATAAAAGAGTCACAACTCTATTGTTAGAAGTTAACTCTAGATTTTACATGGGTAATAAATAAAAAGTAGAAATTATGGCAGGCCATCTTATAGATTACTGCTTTCGCAATACCAATTGAAAAATGGGTAACCTATAAGGTGGCCCACCAGAAAATAGTCAGAATTCTATTGTTAGAAATTAGCTACATGTAAAATATAATAATTATGATTGTTGGTTGTAGGTATCAACTTATTCTAATGTTAGTTATGGATGTGTTAGATAATTTATTGGTGTTTTGAATGACAAGCAGTTGATCAATGAATCACAATCAAATAAAAAAAAAAAACTAAACACTTCTTTTTAGATTCAAAACTAGAGAGAAAATGAAACAAGCAACATATAATATACTTCACTGAACAAAAATATGAATTTTTTTATTTGATAATATGAAAATAAGCATTTTAGACTTTATGACATAATTTTTTGGTTTATTTTCTTCTTTGGTTACGGAAAACCATCAACGTACTGATGTTTACTTTCCGGCGCATGCCTGGTAAAATGTTTCCAAATTTATAAAAAAAAAAAATATGACATTTTAAGATGCAAGAATGTCTGTTTGCATGTATTAGAGAAAGATGTTTGTTCCTTGTTTTACTAATGAAGGTGTCTGTTTTATGATTTGTTGTTTTGTTTGCTGATGCAGGATTATGTCGTAAGTTTTAACATGCAAAGTCAACATTGTTCAGTATGCTTTGGTTGAAATATTTACAATTTTCTATTCGTTTTGTGATCAACAATTTCAATTTGAATTTGAAGAAACTTAACATTAAATTAGTGTGACATTGACATTCCTAAAATATTTCCCTGGATGTAAAACAAATTCTTGGAAATGTTCATACAGTATATTTGTTTATCACACACTTAGGTCACCAAAAAACATAATATGTAAAAAATTCTAATGCAATTTCATGACCAGCTGAGCGATGTTCTACATTGATTCATATGTAAGTAATCGGGGGAAAAAAGAAAGAAAAAAACTATTGTCAAGAGACAAGTTTTAGTGTGTGAAATATCTGTATATTACAGTTCTAATTTACTCTCATGAAAAATGAGACATTTGTGAAGAAAACTTTGTAAAGAAATTGATAATTGATGTCTTTACATGACTTTAAAGGAAAGATATCTTTGTTAAGTGATCTGTTACTATCTGTGGCTTTGATAGGATAAATCATTGGGGAAGAAACAAAAATAAATTGAAATCTTGATCATCATAAATGTAGTCAATTCTGTAAGATAGATATTTGTATTTTCTCAATCAGTTAGAAATGAATGCATGAATATATTTTACTGCATGATTTCAACAGTTTATTGGAGAATTGCATGTTTGATATGAAGTTAGATTGCTCCAAATTTGATTTAGATAAAAGTTACTCTTTAATTTCATAGAAGAATGCGAGTGATAATTTATACAAAGGAAAAATTCATCTGAAACTTTTATAAAACAGACATTTTAGTATGAACTTGTTGGTTAATCATTAACATTGTAACTCACTGTGGATACTCTTGACTCCTGATGTACTGCTCTTGACTCTTGAGCTACTACTCACTACTCTTTGACTCCTGAGGTACTACTCACTACTCTTGATACCAGAGGTATTACTCATTACTCTTGACTCCTAGGGTACTACTCACTACTCTTGACACCAGAGGTATTACTCATTACTCTTGACTCCTAGGGTACTACTCACTACTCTTGACACCAGAGGTATTACTCATTACTCTTGACTCCTAGGGTACTACTCACTACTCTTGACACCAGAGGTATTACTCATTACTCTTGACTCCTGAGGTACTACTCACTACCCTTGACTCCTGAGGCACTGCTCACTACCCTTGACTCCTGAGGTACTACTCAATACACTTGACTCCTGAGGTACTACTCACTACCCTTGACTCCTGAGGTACTACTCACTACTCTTGACACCAGAGGTATTACTCATTACTCTTGACTCCTGAGGTACTACTCACTACTCTTGACTCCTGAGGTACTACTCACTACCCTTGACTCCTGAGGTACTACTCACTACTCTTGACACCAGAGGTATTACTCATTACTCTTGACTCCTAGGGTACTACTCACTACTCTTGACACCAGAGGTATTACTCACTACTCTTGACTCCTGAGGTACTACTCACTACTCTTAACTCCTGAGGCACTGCTCACTACCCTTGACTCCTGAGGTACTACTCAATACACTTGACTCCTGAGGTACTACTCACTACCCTTGACTCCTGAGGTACTACTCACTACCCTTGACTCCTGAGGTACTACTCACTACTCTTGACACCAGAGGTATTACTCATTACTCTTGACTCCTAGGGTACTACTCACTACTCTTGACTCCTGAGGTACTACTCACTACTCTTGACACCAGAGGTATTACTCACTACTCTTGACTCCTGAGGTACTACTCACTACTCTTGACTCCTGAGGTACTACTCATTACTCTTGACTCCTGAGGTACTACTCACTACTCTTGACACCAGAGGTATTACTCATTACTCTTGACTCCTAGGGTACTACTCACTACTCTTGACACCAGAGGTATTACTCACTACTCTTGACTCCTGAGGTACTACTCACTACTCTTAACTCCTGAGGCACTGCTCACTACCCTTGACTCCTGGGGTACTACTCAATACACTTGACTCCTGAGGTACTACTCACTACCCTTGACTCCTGAGGTACTACTCACTACCCTTGACTCCTGAGGTACTACTCACTACTCTTGACACCAGAGGTATTACTCATTACTCTTGACTCCTAGGGTACTACTCACTACTCTTGACTCCTGAGGTACTACTCACTACTCTTGACACCAGAGGTATTACTCACTACTCTTGACTCCTGAGGTACTACTCACTACTCTTGACTCCTGAGGTACTACTCATTACTCTTGACTCCTGAGGTACTACTCACTACTCTTGACACCAGAGGTATTACTCATTACTCTTGACTCCTAGGGTACTACTCACTACTCTTGACACCAGAGGTATTACTCACTACTCTTGACTCCTGAGGTACTACTCACTACTCTTAACTCCTGAGGCACTGCTCACTACCCTTGACTCCTGAGGCACTGCTCACTACCCTTGACTCCTGAGGTACTACTCAATACACTTGACTCCTGTGGTACTACTCTTGATTCTTGAGGTACTGCTCACTACTCTTTGACTCCTGAGGTACTACTCAATACACTTGACTCCTCACTACTCTTGACTTCTGAGCTACTACTCACTACTCTTGATTTTGGAGGTACTGCTCACTACTCTTTGACTCCTGAGGTATTGCTCACCTTTAATAGGGAATTACATATTTCAATCATTACTGCCCTCCTCCCTTCCATTTTTTACTCATCTGATCTAAATGACAATGTCAACTGTTGTCATCTCTTGGCATCCACATGTCTGTCATAATGGTTTAAAATAGAATGTTACTCTGAAAACAACTGCCAGGAACAATTTAAACCAAAGCTGGCATGAATCATACTTAGTGTCTATTTTCAAAATTACATTCTATGACAAACAACCAAATTTTTTCACAATATGAGCTTTAAATTTGAACAGTAGGTACATACCGGCAATATGTACTTAAACATATATGTTACAAGTTTTACCAAATATGTAAAATTGTCATACACAGCATATCTCTTAAAATATTGTCCTGTGAAACCACTGCCAATTTAAACCAAAGTTGTGCTGAATTATCTTAAGGGACCCTGCTTTGAAAATTATGTCTTTACGAGTCTGCTAATAAAGCAACACGGATGCCATTACTGTAAATAGAATAAAGAATAATAAATTATGTCTTGACGAGTCTGCTAATAAAGCAACACGGAAGCCATTACTGTAAATAGAATAAAGAATAATAAATTATGTCTTGACGAGTCTGCTAATAAAGCAACACGGATGCCATTACTGTAAAATAGAATAAAGAATAATAAATTATGTCTTGACGAGTCTGCTAATAAAGCAACACGGATGCCATTACTGTAAATAGAATAAAGAATAATAAATTATGTCTTGACGAGTCTGCTAATAAAGCAACACGGAAGCCATTACTGTAAATAGAATAAAGAATAATAAATTATGTCTTGACGAGTCTGCTAATAAAGCAACACGGATGCCATTACTGTAAATAGAATAAAGAATAATAAATTATGTCTTGACGAGTCTGCTAATAAAGCAACACGGAAGCCATTACTGTAAATAGAATAAAGAATAATAAATTATGTCTTGACGAGTCTGCTAATAAAGCAACACGGATGCCATTACTGTAAATAGAATAAAGAATAATAAATTATGTCTTGACGAGTCTGCTAATAAAGCAACACGGATGCCATTACTGTAAATAGAATAAAGAATAATAAATTATGTCTAGACGAGTCTGCTAATAAAGCAACACGGAAGCCATGACTGTAAATAGAATAAAGAATAATAAATTATGTCTTGACGAGTCTGCTAATAAAGCAACACGGAAGCCATTACTGTAAATAGAACAAAGAATAATAAATTCAAAGGACCTCCGAATACCGAATACAGACAGATTTCCTGTTAAATTAACTCAATTTTAACAGAAGGTAATTGAGTGTGTAACATGTGACGCTCTTTATCAATTTAACTGGGTGTCTTCTAGGAACATATTTGTAGTTAAAATTCTTTGGAAAATAGAGCATGAGTTATTTATGTATCTGAAGTAATTACAGACTATAGGGATACTCTATTTCCTGTTTATAAACTATGATTGTTGCTTAACCTAAGATAGAGAAATAAAAGTCCACAGCATTACATCAGTTATGTCCCTTGTATTGTTTTGTTCCACCTTCCAATTAAGCAAATCAATTGCCATCTTATCAGGACTGGGTTCCACAAATGTCAATCAAATTTAAATCTCAATTAAACCTTTTAAGTGTAAATTAATTCTATGTACATTTCAAGTAAATTTAAGTAAGGTTTGTGCAACCCAATCCAGGACAATAAGTCTAACTGACCTTTCATCCATAAATTACACTGGTAAAATCAGTTGTAGAAATAAAAAGTATCAACATATCATAAGTTAACTTTGCCATTTTCGTGTGTTCCTGTAATATACAGAAACATGATGTTCAAATTAAGAAGATGCAGATATCTTACAGTACAGCATGAGGAATTGATTATAATGTTTATTGACATTGTGACATGATGTTGGTGATGGGTATATTGCATGTCTATTTAGATATATGTCGTTATTGTATACTATTTTATATGTTTAGTGTCAGACATTGTGTTGTATTGTAAGATTTATTCTCTACAGTCCAAAATAACATCATTATGATCTGAGAGATCAGACAATATTAGTAATGATTGTGATTACAACTTATTGAATTCTTAGTCTTCTTAACTGGGATAGTTAATTATGTTACACAGAGTTTTATGAACTGCTATTTTTATAATGTTCAAAATTTCTGAAATTTTTTAGTTTTCATGAGTAAATTTTTCACAGTGTACATGTGTTTTATTGCCTTGTTAGAAATATTTTCAAGATTTAAGATAACTTGTTTTTCATCAAATTTCCGATTCAGTTCTTTTGCTTTACTATTTGAAGATGCTTATTACCTGGCTATGATTAGTAGACCACTAACCATTGGTGATCAATTCTTTCCAGACACCTTAGGACTGCTCTAGCTGTGATTACAAGTAAACATTGTCAATCAGGGGGAAGTTCTGTAATACTACATGTATAGCAAGTTCAACTAAGCCATTTGTTTTTCTATCTTTTGTGCTTTGCTTTGTTTTCCTGAAAACTAGAACTTTTATATTTCCTTGTAGCTGCATATTTAATCAGCTGCCTTTAGTAAAATCAAAGTATTGAAAGTACTGTATGCTAGTTGAATATGTCTGCTTCAAAAAAAAAACCTGTTAAAAATAAAGGCCAAGAGACTTTTACCTGAAAAATTGCATAAGATAAATTTATTAATGATAAAGAATTTCTCTTGGGTTACGAGAGAATGACCAAAGACCTGTACATCTATAATTAGTTTATATTTACATGTACATAGAGCAGATATTAACAGGAGTGTTGTGATGAAAATAGATTGACCAGATGATCTGTAGATACTAAATGTTCTTGTCCAATCAACGAACTCATGTTCTGTATAAAGCACAAAGATGCCTGATCAATACTAATAATAGTGTTGGATTTTATAAATAAAAGTTGAAACACCTATCATGCCAAAGTCAGTTGTAAAAAGTAAATAATTGTAGCTATAGAATAGTGTACTGCCCTGTCATCCTAGAAATGATGCATACTGTATATTTTTAATTACGATATAATTCCATCTCATTTCTTTAGTTAAGGAACTACAATATAGATTTTCTGTTTTAATGATAACACTAAGTATATAAAAATATCATTCTTATATGATTTAGTTACGTATTATTAAAAAGAAATATGCAATTATTTTTTCTGTTTCAAAGTAATTTCACACAAAAAAAGATTTTTTTCAGAAACATAACAAAAATGTGTTATGTACATCAATTGTGAAAAAAACCATTTCATTTAAGAATTGTTATTCCCTGGAGAAGGTTATATCACATGGTAGATTTCTTTCTCTCTCTCTTTTTTTTTTTGACTACGTGAATTTGCGTTAAACAAAATTTTCTACAATGGACTGCATCAGATGATATACTGTTATGAACTGAATGTGTTGTCATGTACGTTTTACATCTAGATAATTTAGTTAACGTTTCTTTACTATATATAGATTTTCTGCGTCATTTGTTTTATTCCAGCTTTGGAATGGTATTATTATTTCAAAGAAGGCTTGTTTCAAAACTGTTAATAATGACAAACTTGCTTAAGTCTTTTACGTCATCAATATAACATATATCATACAAATGATTGGGTTAATATCATTTTATACAGCATGCTTCAATTTTAATGATAGTAATTTACCATGAATTAAATGTTTAAAGTTTATGTATATGTTTAATGAACAGTTAATGAAGCTGTATTATATAGTATAATGTTAACCTTCAGTCTCACCTTATGTGACAAAGTATCACCTAGGTTAATGAAGTTGTATTATATAGTATAATGTTAACCTTCAGTCTCACCTTATGTGACAAAGTATCACCTAGGTTAATGAAGCTGTATTATATAGTATAATGTTAACCTTCAGTCTCACCTTATGTGACAAAGTATCACCTAGGTTAATGAAGCTGTATTATATAGTATAATGTTGACCTTCAGTCTCACCTTATGTGACAAAGTATCACCTAGGTTAATGAAGCTGTATTATATAGTATAATGTTGACCTTCAGTCTCACCTTATGTGACAAAGTATCACCTAGGTTAATGAAGCTGTATTATATAGTATAATGTTGACCTTCAGTCTCACCTTATGTGACAAAGTATCACCTAGGTTAATGAAGCTGTATTATATAGTATAATGTTAACCTTCAGTCTCACCTTATGTGACAAAGTATCACCTAGGTTAATGAAGCTGTATTATATAGTATAATGTTAACCTTCAGTCTCACCTTATGTGACAAAGTATCACCTAGGTTAATGAAGCTGTATTATATAGTATAATGTTAACCTTCAGTCTCACCTTATGTGACAAAGTATCACCTAGGTTAATGAAGCTGTATTATATAGTATAATGTTAACCTTCAGTCTCACCTTATGTGACAAAGTATCACCTAGGTTAATGAAGCTGTATTATATAGTATAATGTTAACCTTCAGTCTCACCTTATGTGACAAAGTATCACCTAGGTTAATGAAGCTGTATTATATAGTATAATGTTAACCTTCAGTCTCACCTTATGTGACAAAGTATCACCTAGGTTAATGAAGCTGTATTATATAGTATAATGTTGACCTTCAGTCTCACCTTATGTGACAAAGTATCACCTAGGTTAATGAAGCTGTATTATATAGTATAATGTTAACCTTCAGTCTCACCTTATGTGACAAAGTATCACCTAGGTTAATGAAGCTGTATTATATAGTATAATGTTAACCTTCAGTCTCACCTTATGTGACAAAGTATCACCTAGGTTAATGAAGCTGTATTATATAGTATAATGTTGACCTTCAGTCTCACCTTATGTGACAAAATATCACCTAGGTTAATGAAGCTATATTGTATTTAGTAGATTTGGCCAAAAGAGCTAAATATAAATAGAATCTTAGATATCTAATGTAGTGCACACAACAAGTTTCTGGAATAACGCCCAGAGTAGACAGATTGAAAAGCTAAATAATTTAATAGTCTTTGGGAGCAAGTAAACCAAATGGCCTAAACAGGATAGCCACAATTGGTTATGGTCACCTATTCCTGGGGAGGTAAACCTTAGTTTTAAACAATTACATTACGGTTTGTCATTATTCTAAGCTATTGCGTTGTACTAAAGGTTTAACTCTAGTTCTGTCTGTTCAAATTCTGCTGAGGGAAAAGCAAAAATACAAAATAAGAACAGTCACTTAACACTATAAAAAACACAACCTATTAATTATCCTTTCAGGATTTAATAGGGTAGACACAATGTATGGTTTTCGCTTGTTACTATATATAGTAATATTGATAACATTGATGTTTTTTTTAAAACGTAAATATGCAATATATTGCATTTGTGATAAGCATTTCACATTTTGATCATTTCCTCTGAAAGTAATAGGCCAATTGGAACCAAACGTTGCAGGAATGTTTGTGGGGTCATCTACAATAAATCCTTATTTCATTCTTGCTCTGACAAATAAACATGGCTGTCATAGGCAAATCTTGTTTCTGATTGGCTTGAACTTTATAAGTCCTCTCCTTTCAAGCTGCAAACCAAGTGCATGCGTAAGCAAATGAGAGAGTAAGGCTAATCTGAGCCTTTAGTTTTTATTTTATGCTGTGTCTTGTAATTTGGTAGTAATTTCAATGATACAATGCAATTCTAATATGAGTTTGATGTCACTCTTTAAGTGAACCCTTTTTTAATACTTAGATTCATGAGTTCCAGAATCACATTAGTACATGTTTTCACAACTTTTAATTGAATATATCACCATATACTAAAACGTATTAGATGGCTGCCATCGCAGGAAAAACATAGAACCCTATGTGAACTTATTTTTCAATCTCATAAATCATGACCATTGAATGGTCTATAAAAAAATATATGTTGGAAAACTAAGATGGCCATGACTGCTTGAAATAGTTTAACAGGACAGTATGTGACTACATGTATATACTAAAAAACCTTCTGTAACATCAACCCCTATTGGGGAAGAGGTACAAAATCATATTAGAAACAGCCTTACTAATTTAAATAAGTGGTTCTATATTTATTATCTTTTACATAGCTTTTTAGGGAAATATTTTATTGTTATCCAATAATCAATGATAACCAGAAGAGTGATTGTGCTCAAGGGATACTTCAGTTTACAGTTCAGTGAAATCTCCATTTAGAGATAATCTTATGTTCTAGAAAAATAAGGTCTAGCAATATAAGGTTAATTTGATATTAACAATACAAAGACGACAATCTAAAAACAATTTGACAATTTAGTACATGTACAATCTTATAAATAGATGTCAGCTAAGACATGTGTCAATGTGTATCTAAGACATGTGTCAATGTATATCTAAGAAATTGCATGTAAGCTATAACATTTTTATTTTGTTTATTTTAACAGTCAGATGAAGTATTTTTGGAAGCCCAGATACAGAATATAACGCCTAACCCAGTCTACATGGAACATGTTACATTAGACCCATCACAGCAATACAATGCCAAAGAACTCAATACTGTTGATGGGAAAGAAATGTATGTATCATTATCATGTTTAAAATATTTAAAAAAAAAAAGTGATGGGACCAATATAGGGTTAGGGGGTTAGGGGGTTAGGAACTTAGGGCTGTGTTGTTTTATGCCACTTTCAACAATATTTCAGTTATATCATTGCAATCAGTTTTATCGGTGGAGGAATCCAGAGTATCCTTAGAAAAGCACTGCTGCTAGTCACTGACAAACTTTATCACATAATGTTGTATCGAGTACACCTCGCCATGAGCAGGATTAGAACTCACAAATTTAGTGGTGATGGGCACTGATTGCACAGATAGTTGTAAATCCAACTACCATACGATCATGACCATGGTGGTCGCTGGGACCAATATAAAGAGATATGTTAAGTAAATGTAACAAAGGGTAACCATCAATTTGGAGTAAAATGTTATTCAAAGGGAGTATTATTTAACATAAATATAATGCAAATTTTCTTTTAGCTTAATATGCAGATCTACCAAAACATATCTTTCTTTCTTATCATTCAAAAAATAAAGACCCAGTTTTCTATAAATGATTTCCTTGGCATCAAAACATTTCTATTTTTAGACTAAAACTCAAAATTCATGCCAATTTAGTGCTATGTGCAATGATTTTGATATTTATTCCATCACGTTTTTAAAGTGAAAATTATGATCTGACTGTAAACACATGATTTTATTGTTACATGCACTCAATACATTTTATTTCTGTAGACATATTGATGATCATTAAAACATAAGGTTACCCTGCAAAATCAACTTGATTGAAGTAATTTTAGAATTATTTCAAATGAATCGTGTTGTGCTACTTTTTTTTCAAATCAGGTGTTCCGTGTTGTTCAATTAGGTTATTATAATTCTTCATTGATAGCTTATAGGTTTATTGTAAAGCACTTAGTTTTCCTTGAGAAGAATTCTGTATAATTGAGGTTACTTGGATTTGTGTCAGTACTCTCAGCTATTAACATGATTATTTGGCTTTTTATATAAGACTGTAAAATAATTTTGATTGTACATGTAGTATGCTATGGGTTTGTTGTCATCGTCATTATCATCGGTGCGTAGACACAATGGTTTCTGTGCAATCACTTTGTTCTGGATGACTGATCCTTCTGAAATTTTAAACACAATGAGCCTTTGCAGGGAATAGAGGTTGGGTTTGATTTAGCAGATATTAGCCATATTTATTTCTAAACAAGAGGCCTCAATGTGTCTAGAGTTATGTTTTTCTGTTTTTTGGATGTGGATTTAGAGTGTTTAATGTTATCTGTATTTAGTTCACCTTGCCAAAGGCAATGTGAGCTTTTGCCATCACTTGTCGTCCATCGTCTGTCGTCCATTAACTTTTCACATTTTAATCTTCTCCTCTGAAACCCCTCAGCCAAATGAAGTGAAACTTGGTAGGAAGCATCTATGGAAGATCCTCTCTAAAGATTGCTCATTTTGTCCCGATCCATTAACAAATATGGCCGCCATAGGCAATTCTTGTTTCTGATTGGCCGATTTTTAAAAATCTTCTCCTCTGAAACCGCTTGGCCAAATGAACCGAAACTTGGTAAGAAGCATCTATGGCAGGTCCTCTATAAAGATTGCTTATTTCGTCCCGATCCATTGACAAACATGGCCACCACAGGCAATTCTTGTTTCTGATTGGTTAATTTCTAAAAAAATCTTCTACTCTGAAACCGCTTGGCCAAATGAATCGAAACTTGGTAGGCAGCATCCTTGGAAGATCCTCTATAAAGATTGCTCATTTATTTCCGATCTGTTAACAAACATGGTCGCCACATGTAATTCTTGTTTCTGATTGGTTGATTTCTAAAAAATCGTCTCCTCTGAAACCACTTGGCCAAATGAATTGAAACTTGGTAGGAAGCATCCTTGGAAGGTCCTCTATAAATATTGCTAATTTAATTCCGATCCATTTTAGAACAGGTAGATCAATAAATTACTTATTCACATAAGATTGTACAGACTACATCCCAATATGAGAAGGGGCCATTGTGGTCATGATCATATGATTGTTGAATTTACTACTACCTGTGCAACCAGTGCCTATCACCACTAAAGTTGTAAGTTCGAACCCCGTTCATGGCAAGGTGTACGCGATGCAATATTATGTGATAAAGTTTGTCAGTGACTTTCGACAGGTCAGTGGTTTTCTTCAGGTACTACAGTTTCCTCCACCAATAAAACTGACTGCCATTTTAGCTGAAATATTGTTGAAAATGGCATTAAACAGCATAAACCTAAACCTAAGCCCAACATGATAACATATGAAACTCACAAACATTAGCTGTGATACACACTAGTTGAATTGGTAGAACAAATCTTGTATTTAGTTTAATGATTTGTTGTACAGTTAAATTTAGATACAGGTGTCATCAGGTCAACAAATCTTAAACATATGGTGCATATCAATTGTACAGGAATTTTTAGAGGTATTTGTCTCATCTAGAGCATATCAATTGTACAGGTATTTTTAGAGGTATTTGTCTCATCTAGAGCATATCAATTGTACAGGTATTTTTAGAGGTATTTGTCTCATCTAGAGCATATCAATTGTACAGGTATTTTTAGAGGTATTTGTCTCATCTAGAGCATATCAATTGTACAGGTATTTTTAGAGGTATTTGTCTCATCTAGAGCATATCAATTGTACAGGTATTTTTAGAGGTATTTGTCTCATCTAGAGCATATCAATTGTACAGGTATTTTTAGAGGTATTTGTCTCATCTAGAGCATATCAATTGTACAGGTATTTTTAGAGGTATTTGTCTCAAGATGCCAAAAGTCAAAAGATAAAATGTTTTAATCTTTCAAAATTATTTATTATTTCAGCCCAGACATGGTGTTTGGTAAGGTGAACTACTTAAATGCTATGGATACAAGACAGTATTTATATTGTCTAACACCAAAACCTGAAATTATCAAAGAACTGAAAGTACTGAAGGGAGTAACAAACATTGGTAAACTGGATATTGTATGGAAAACTAACATGGGAGAGAGAGGAAGGCTGCAAACTAGTCAGCTACAGAGAGTGGTTTGTATAATAGATATTTTATTGATAATTATTATTACATTCAGCTATGAGCTCTGATTAAAAGGAGCTGGACAAAAAATTAATTATTCTATTTTTCTTGTATATTTAAGAACTATTATATTTAGATTTGTACTCGTGAAGGTTTCCAGTGCACAAACCCACAGAGCTGCTCAGCATGTCCCTGGATGGCAGATGGGGGGTTGTCAGGTTATAATATGGAATGTCTGGCCATAGACCATAGTGTGCAACATGTTTTTGGATAGTGCCACACTCTGCACGCTAAATACCTCTTTTGTAGATTTTGAAAAAGAGTAGGCGCATTGTTGCCACAACAAAAGAATAAATTTTTCGTCCCTACCCAACCCTTTATACTTTTTTAGTGGCAGTCAAAAGTTGTTGACCCAATTTACCCATCCCTTTCCTCATTTCTATATAGTGTTTACATATTATTGAACTTGTTTTCGGCCTGAATATAGCTGAAATACTGCTCACTGGACTTTAAGCAATAATCAATCAATCAACTTCCAAAAAATGTGAGTGTAGATTTTGATTATGTAAGTGAGGCTCCTGACACATACACCAGTATAAATGATTACATTTAAGATAAATAACATTTGACAGACATGTTTTTGGTTAGATATGTTACTAAACACACTCATTCAAATATTTTTACTTTTATAATTTCAAGATTAAAAAACCCTCATATAATAAATATATTTATTTTTATGATTTCAGGCTCCAGGTTATGGTGATATTAGAGTAACAGTTGAGAAAGTTCCTGATACTGTATTATTAGAAAATACCTTTGAAGTTGTCTGTAGGATAACCAATTGCTGGTAATATTGTGTTTAATATTCCTTAACATGGTGTGATTATGTGACATGCTATGAAGCTTATAGATAAGTTTTAATTTCTTAGGGATATTATGAAAAGAAAGATTAAACAATGAGGCCAAAATAAAGATATAGTTTGTTTGCCCAAACGCGACCGACCCAAAAAAATCCTGCCGAGTCAAATTCTTTTTTTGCTGTAAAATTTTGAGAGAGAAAAAATGTATTTCCGTATTTTCAATGTGTCCATAGGTTGCGTATAAAATATTAGTTTTACATGTTAAATCACTTTCGCGCTTACAACAACACTACAAACTCCTTGCTGGGAAGCGCTTAAGTGATACTGATGAGATTTTTTTCGATATCCTCCGCATTTATCATCATATATTGAAACCACGTGAAATCGGAAATGGCAGACGTTATTTTACACTGTCTTCGTCTGTTGTAGTCAAAACTGACAATAAAGTGAAACCGATTGTGTCAAACAGACTCTACAGATTTAACAACAAAAAAACATGGAATGAAGTCTTCGACGAGGTGACAGACCCCGAAATTTCTTCTAAGTATACCCTCATTAATAAAATATGTTGATATTGTAAATGCGGAACTGATAGAAAGTACACTGAAGCAAACAATAATGTGTACTTTTTAATGATTTTGTTATGGCTGTAGAAATATAAAAATTGTTGCGTGCATCTAATATGTATTGCTCGCTTCATTTGATCAATGTTCATATCAAAAAAATACAGATAGCAATTCTTCTCTTCAAAGATAGGTTTACAATTTACGACTTACGAGTACCTAACACCACTCTTAACTCTGCGATCACTTTCTATGGTTTACCGTGGAATAACACTCGTTTTTAAATTCCAAGCGGTCTGGACAACTTGGTCGAAATAAAAAAATCGAAATATAATTTTTCTAAAATCGGAAAGCAACAGTAAGCGGGAAATACAAATCGAAAGCAAAGAATTTCTAGCATTTTAACCATGGATGGCTCAAGCAAAGATTAAACACAATGTTTCATGGTAATTATACAATGTGAAGTTAAAATGTCTTAAAAATAGAGTAGTATTTCCAAAAATAAGACCCTAATTTAAAATTTTCAAAAATTTCTTCGACCAATAAAAACTCATCTTAATATTAAGTCCGTATAAACCGGAATTGAGTATGATAAGAAGTTATCCAGACCGCTTGGAATTTAAAAACGAGTGTTATTCCACTGTAAACCAGTCAATCAGCAAAAAACAACGATATTTGCATTAATTTTATGGGAAGAACAAAGACTAAACCGTTTTTGAAGCGAAAAAAGGTGCCGAAATTCTACTTTCACTTTGGGCAGCAAAAAAAGTGTCCTCCCTTCTTCTTTTAACACATACCTGGTGATGTGAAAATATAACTGCGAGCCCCTGTGGAAGAAGTGGTCTTGAAAAAGACGGATTAAATTTTAGTGACAGTCTTGGACAGAGCTGGACAAACATTTGAGCCCGACATGGAAGAATCTGGCGACCGTTTCACTAAAGGTCGTAAGTCGTAAACGTAGACGTAAGTGTACTGTTAAGAGTTACGACAATTTCACTAATAGTTAGAATTTACGACTTACGATAAAAAGTGATCGCAGAGTTAAGAGTGGTGGTAGATACTTGTAAGTCGTAAATTGTAAACCTATCTTTGAAGAGAAGAATTGCTATCTGTATTTTTTTGATATGAACATTGATCAAATGAAGCAAGCAATACATATTAGATGCACGCAACAATTTTTATGTTTCTACAGCCATAACAAAATCATTAAAACAGCTAAGTACACATTATTGTTTGTTTCAGTGTACTTTCTATCAGTTCCGCATTTACAATATCAACATATTTTATTAACGAGGGTATACTTAGAAGAAATTTCAAGATATGAACGATATCGGGGACATGTACAAGCAATGGCTCAAAAATAAAGTTAAGCACAAACAGGGCGCATTACATTTACATGGATTTGGGGATTACATTTGCACAGAGAAAAAGCATTACAATTGCCCGTAAAATATAACTGAGAGGTTTTTTTTTACATTTGCGCGGATTGCCTGTTATTTAGAATATATTTAATTTATTCATAACATTTTCTGCATTTTGCAGCATGACTGACGATGCAATATGGATTATTCACCACTTTCGTCAGCCTTTAAAATGAAAACAAAAAATATAAGAATAACATACAAATATATGAAATATAAATTTAAAAAAAGATTAATTTGTAATATACATGTATAAAAAAAAATGTGAAGGCAACAGATATTTCTGCACTCCAAATGTTAAGATTCATTGGTAGTTTTTATTAATTATATAAAGCCTTAAAACACTCATTATGAATATAAATCAACAGTACATGTTAAGGTTTAATATTGTAAGATGTGTATTTTTGTTGTTTTATGTGTTGATGAAACATATTATTTTATATGTGTGAATACAGTGATGCAATAAAGACACCCAAATCCTACTCTTAACAATTTTTTTTCTAATAGCTTTGATTTATTCATTTCAAAAATGTTACAAAGTTAAAAAGACCTTTTTAGGCTAAGGGCAGATAATTGGTTTTTTTTTGTGTGAAGTGTAAGTAATTCGATTTTTTTTTTATAGAAGGTTAACACAGTTAATAAGTAACTTATCTTTTCTGAGGCCGTCATTGACATACTCAATTAAAAACATAAAAATGCAGATAGATTAGTAACTATATAAGGCATATTGTACATAATATAAAACTAAAAATACAATCCACAATGAGCAAGACATAGTAATGAATATACACAAGAAGATTTAGTAAACATAAGTCCTGAAAACATTCTATTTTTGGAACACATGTGTACAGTCAAACATTAATTCTCTGTAAAGTCATTTCCTTTGATAGGTCATGGTAGTTTTCCTCCTTTTTATCTTGAACAACTTGAATAATCAAATATTTTAAGGTAATAATCAGATGTCACATTGACTTGAACTGTATGAAAAAATAATGTGAATGTACAAACAAATTCAATGTAACTTAAAATGACTACTTTCTTACACTGTTAATTTAGAAGTTCCTGTAAGATTATGGCACCTTTACATTCTAATTCCTGTAAGATTACGGCACCTTTACATTCTAATGTTAGTACTTATTTTTTTCTACAAGAATTTACAATCTTTCATAGTAGATGTGAAATTCAGAATTTGAAATCCCATACCTAAGCTCTTGCATAGAAGTTTTTCACTTTGAAGAACTGGCCTACATTTCATAAATGAAACAATGTGTTAGGACTTGTAACTGACTTATTTCTCTACAATTTCATACATGAATAAATGATAGAGAAAACTGAAGGGGAAATCAAGAATGAACAATCCAGTGTCACTGGTAACATTGGGTTCACATGACACAGGACAAAGGTTAGAGAAAACTGAAGGGGAAATCAAGAATGGACAATCCAGTGTCACTGGTAACATTGGGTTCACATGACACAGGACAAAGGTTAGAGAAAACTGAAGGGGAAATCAAGAATGGACAATCCAGTGACACTGGTAACATTGGGTCCACATGACACAGGACAAAGGTTAGAGAAAACTGAAGGGGAAATCAAGAATGAACAATCCAGTGTCACTGGTAACATTGGGTTCACATGACACAGGACAAAGGTTAGAGAAAACTGAAGGGGAAATCAAGAATGGACAATCCAGTGACACTGGTAACATTGGGTTCACATGACACAGGACAAAGGTTAGAGAAAACTGAAGGGGAAATCAAGAATGGACAATCCAGTGACACTGGTAACATTGGGTCCACATGACACAGGACAAAGGTTAGAGAAAACTGAAGGGGAAATCAAGAATGAACAATCCAGTGTCACTGGTAACATTGGGTTCACATGACACAGGACAAAGGTTAGAGAAAACTGAAGGGGAAATCAAGAATGAACAATCCAGTGTCACTGGTAACATTGGGTTCACATGACACAGGACAAAGGTTAGAGAAAACTGAAGGGGAAATCAAGAATGGACAATCCAGTGTCACTGGTAACATTGGGTTCACATGACACAGGACAAAGGTTAGAGAAAACTGAAGGGGAAATCAAGAATGGACAATCCAGTGACACTGGTAACATTGGGTCCACATGATACAGGACAAAGGTTAGAGAAAACTGAAGGGGAAATCAAGAATGGACACTGGTAACATTGGGTTCACATGACACAGGACAAAGGTTAGAGAAAACTGAAGGGGAAATCAAGAATGGACAATCCAGTGACATTGGCAACATTGGGCACAAGTTAGTAGACAAACAAAACAACAAAAAACACAACACAAAAAACTAAAAGATAAGCAACACGAACCCCACCAAAAACTGGAGGTGAACCCAGGGGCTCACGAAGGGTACACAGTTTCTGTTTCTTATACGACACCCACTGTGTTACTCATTGGCAAGTCCAGTAATAGAAGAAATAAAAAATCTACATAAATCTGCAGAAAAGATTCATTGCCATGTGAGAAATTGATATTTCATACTGGTCGACCAGTTCATGATGACGACCATAGAATATCTTGTCACGATGAATTCAACTTATGAAATATTTTATATGTTAAATTTTAATTTTGTTTCAGTGAGAGAACGATGGATTTAACATTAGTTTTACAGAACAACCAGAATGCTGGGGTGGTCTGGGTTGGTATATCTGGTAGACAGTTAGGAAAGCTCCCTCCAAGTGAAAGTATGGATCTTAAGTTAAATGTCATAGCAACTATTCCAGGTTTACAGGTACAAGCAAATATATTACTACCTTTTATACAATTTGTATATACTACATGTATATCATTTATCATTTTAAAAAAGAGACACCAAGGGTCCAAATGGGGTGTTTCCATCTATATGGCAATAAATAATTCCCTCATATAATTTTAATGTTGATTTCTGCAAATGTTCATCTTTAGGGTTAATAGATTGACCATTAAAAATGTAGCTAATTTATTCAAAAAGGGATAAAAAATGACCTAAATTCCAAAATTTCTCATATTTGGAATATGATCCTAAGGTCCCTTTGATCATTGGTCAATTAGACCAATTTTTTGACTTTGTAAGTTAAAAATTAATTGATCTTAATATAACATATTGTTATATTAATTTTTTTGATTCTACTTTCAGACAATATCAGGATTACGATTAACAGATAATTTCCTTAAAAGGACATATGAACATGATGAACTGGCTCAAGTTTTTATATATAATGATTCTAATGTATGAAGTATGATAATCTATAACTATCTGTAGTAATACTATTAGATTTAATGATGTAAGACTGAGCTATTCAGTTTAAACACTACTAAACAAAGGACTACAATTGTTGTGATATCTGTTGTAAGAACACCAGAATGGTACCTTTATACCTCATCATACAATACAATACTGTGTTTGCTTTACATTAACTGTGATCATTGTACCAGAATACATATACATATATTCTCATTAGAAAATTGTGTATCTTGATTTAGTTGATAGCGATTGTTGTACCAGAATACATATATTGTCATTAGTAAATTGTGTATCTTGAATTAATTGTCTTAATGTATGAATGTTATAAGATCTAGTTAATATTATAAATATTTAAATCTATGTATGTTTAATCTCGGTACAGATAAAGCCATGAGGCAAAGTATTTCTGAGATAAACTTCCATTTCATTAATTTTCACATTTTTTAGCATCATGGCTGCACTAACAGATCAACTTTTCTTACATAATTATAGTTTTTCCATGTAAGACAGCCTGTAGCGGACAGCTGCAATGGCCACAGTAAGAGGTTTTAATACCTTTCAATCTTGTGTGAAATTCAATCTATTTTACACTCATTCTTCAGCTCCTCTCCACTCGAGAAAAGATAGAATTTCCCACACTCTGGGAAAGATATTCCTACATTTATAATGCCTTGATATAGAAAAACCTATTTATCTGTCTTGTTTGATAATTTTTAACTATATATGACGTGATGAGCAATTGTATATTGAAAAACTTGTTAAGTTAAATAGTCTAAGGACTTGATGAAGTATGAATGTTGATATAGTATGTTTTATAAGAGAAAGATGAATGAAAGTTATTGTCTTTGTTATTTATATTGTTATGTGATTGTAATAAGACAAAATGTGCAATAAATGTTTTATAACTTTGAAATTGTTTGTGTAAAATAAGATTAAAAACATAAAACTAATGTCTTTTATTTATGTCATACACAAGCTGGTATTCCTGTGTTATAGAAACATAAAACTACTGGTAATGGCTTTTATGTCATACATAAGATAGTAATTGTGTTTATATGCTGATGGTAATTCCTCAGTGATTTTCACCTCGAGTGTTGCAGATCATGGGTTCGATCCCCCGTCTGGTCAAACAAAGACTATTAAATTGGTTTTTGCTGTTTCTCTACTAAGAAAGTAGCATTAAGGTGTAAATCAAAGACTGGTTGGCTCAGATTCAGGATAATGTATCTTGAGTGAAGAGACTTTTTTCATGCAGATTAATGTTTCAGTGAGCTAGCACTATAATAATCCAACAGAGATGAACATTTTCATCTGATCAGTAGATTTCCTTTCTTTTTCTTAGCAAAATATTTGGAAATAAAATGTGTCAAACTTGCTAGAAAATGAAGGTATGTAAGCACTGCATAAGGATTTCTTCTTTTTTCATAACTGAACTAAGTTTATTGGTCTAGTACAAAGTAGACACATCATCTCATCAAAATATACCTGAAAAATGGTTCACATAACATTAAACAACAATCACTCACACTTAATTTTCTGTAGTCATTCTAGTCGGATGTAAGGATATTTACTTAGCAATAGTTGACAACAGATGTAAACTGGTGATTAACAATAATTAGAGGGGCCATCGTGGTTGTGATCGTATGGTAGTTGGATTTACAACTACCTGTGCAATCGGTGCCTATCACCACTAAAATTGTAAATTCGAACCCTGCTAAGGGTGAGGTGTACGCGATACAACATTATGTGATAAAGTTTGTCCGTGACTTTCGACAAGTTGGTGGTTTTCTCAGGTTTCCTCCACCAATAAAACCACGATATAACTGAAATATTGTTGAAAGTTGAAACCTAAACCAAACCAAATTATAAAACCCTTTTGATCCATGAGATCTAAAGAAATATAAAACGCCATGATTTACTAAAACTGACAAGTTTATTGAATGATGGTAACAACATTATAATGGAACACAATATGTACTTCATATAATATATATATATATATATATATATATATACACATGTAGCACATAACAATGACATGTGTAATGTTATAAATATCTCGTTGGAAATTATTCACATGCATAAATTTTGACATGATGTCTATATACCAGTACACAAAATATGACACTCGGTAAACTCAAAATTAATGACACATTTCGTTTCCTTTTTTAACTTTTTAAGTTTTCTTAAATGTAGGACTTGGCATTTGAACAAACAATGATCCCAAATTGATTACATAGAGCCAGATATTTTTTCTGTAATGGCAAGGTAATGAAATAATATGAAGGGTTTACAAAAATTATGATTGGAATAGACCCTTACACGATAACTGCAGTCCTGCATTCATCCAGGACATTTGTGAATGAAAAAAATGAAGATTTCATGGAAAAATTGTGACGTCATACCTGCATTTAATTGTTCTACGACGTAATTTTAAGGGAAAAGGGTATTATTACCACTCACAAATGTCCCAGATGAATGCAGGATGGCAGTTATTGTGAAAGGGTCTATACATTTATATTCTTCATCTGGTATAACATCATAGTGCAAATTGTTGAATGTTGTGTACAAGAAGATCACAAATTGAGGCAACACATCATCATACAATACAGTCATTTCCACATTATTATTTTTTTAAATGCTTAAATTACCACATCAGAATTAAAGTAATTATCTTCAGTAACTTTATTTGTAAATTAGTTCTTAATATTGATGCACATTGCAGATAGTTGATTTTTCAACTTTTATACAGCAACACATAAAAAATTTTCACACCATGATATAGCTGAAATATTGCTAAAGTTGGCATCAAACACCAATCAATCAATTACAGTAACACCAGGAAATAAACAAACAATGGTGATGTATACTGCAGAAATATCTACAATGTTTTCATTGAAAAATAAAAATGACAATATCAGCATAATATAGCTTATAGAACCTATCTATTGAAGTTTAGCTATACAGATTTTGTTTATCAATTCTCAAGTATGCATAAAAAAACTTATATAGAAAGAATGAAATGCACTTTTAGTGAACCCCGCCACCCATACAATCTTATTCCAAATTTCTTAAGATTTCTCTCTGAAATTTTTTGACGACCCATACTGTGGCATGCACATTCAAACAAAGTGTTGTCCACACCCTCGACATACAAGTTTTTATGGAATACTTCTTTTATCAGCCAACTTAAAATGACTTTACAACATTATGCTACTTATCCTTCTACAATATAAACTTTGAAAAATATAATATATTACAAATACAATGATAGCACCACCCGATCTATTGTTTGTTTAAAAGTTTTCTGACACCTAGTGACTACAAATATGGCAAGGCAGGTTGTTTTAGATATTAACACTGTGTATAAGAGTTTTAAACTTAAGGTGTAAAACAGTATTATGTAAGCCACATCAAATAGAAATTATTGAAAAACTGAATACATGATGATGTCACGTAGCAAATGTTGCTGTGAATTTTTTGTATCCATTATAGTGAAATAACCCAATAAACAACTCTTTTCATATAATGAGAGATTTTCCCCATTTTTTATTTTGTCGTGAAATAATCCAATAAACAGTATATTTTATGTCTTTTCATATACTAAGAGATATTCCCATTTTTTAATTTTGTCATTATTTATAAAAATAACATTATCTTGTGTTTTCCGTAAGGTTATTTCTATCTGACGATAATCTAATGTGATGTAATAATGATACAACAACTAGAATATTGTGGACGGACAATTAATATCACTAAGTTTTTTACAAATGTTTTACTACATAAGAGATTTAATAAAGAAACTGGACAGAAATAGAATACTGACAAGAAGTGATGATCAGATATCTGGTATTATGACATATTTTTACATAAGATTACCAATAAGTTTTATGGATACGTTTGTAATAATCTTTGTGCTTGTTTCTCAGTTAGGTACAGTTCAGAATTAAAGCAAATGACTTTTTAATATTTGATCTTATGGCATTATAGTAAATTTAGATAAGCTTTTGCGATTTTACTTGTTGAAGACAGAATTCACAATTATACAACATTTTGTGTTAAGAGTAGAACAAACTTGAGAAAATAAGGAATGTATAATAAACAAAGTGATAAAAAATTTAGTCTTCAAAATAATATTCCATAAAATTGTAAGGCAAATTTGTCACAACTCTTTTTTATGCTTAATATCAAAGCACCAATATTATCCTATTCTAAACTGGACAAAGATTTGATGGAAATTGAAAAACTGAATGGCAAGACAAGGTAATAACCCTGATCAGGTCTGATTTATGATAAAAATGGAGCAACTCTTGAATTTACTCATTTATCATGAAATGGAATAACGCTTGAATTTACTCATTTATGATAAAATGGAGTAACTCTTGAATTTACTCATTTATGATAAAATGGAGTAACTCTTGAATTTACTCATTTATGATGAAATGGAATAACTCTTGAATTTACTCATTTATGATGAAATGGAGTAACTCTTGAATTTACTCATTTATGATCAAATGGAATAACTCTTGAATTTACTCATTTATGATGAAATAGAGTAACTCTTGAATTTACTCGTTTATGATGAAATGGAATAACTTTTGAATTTACTCATTTATGATGAAATGGAGTAACTCTTGAATTTACTCGTTTATGATGAAATGGAGTAACTCTTGAATTTACTCATTTATGATGAAATGGAATAACTCTTGAATTTACTCATTTATGATGAAATGGAGTAACTCTTGAATTTACTCATTTATGATTAAATGGAGTAACTCTTGAATTTACTCACCTTAACTTGGTTTTCTACCATAATATGCAGACCTCATGTCAATGTTACGTTGAATATTTACAACATGTATTTACTGTCATAGCAACTTGGGTTAATATTACATTTTGTACTTGGACAAAAAATGATAACGTGGTCTTTATATCCATGACAACATGTCAATTAAATTATGTACAAATAAAAACAATTTAACTTAAAAAACATAATATATCTTACACTGAAAACAATGCACAATTTTAAATAAATACATCTACAATTCATGCTTCTGTTATTGCTTAATAATTTCTTCATTATTCACATTAGATGTTTCAAGAAAGTTTATAATTCTGGGGTAAATATAGATTCCCCTTCTGCTAACAGTGGATTATGATAATGTTTCCTCTCAAGATTTAT
The DNA here is from genome assembly GCA_963383655.1 of Bathymodiolus septemdierum. Taxonomy (NCBI): domain Eukaryota; kingdom Metazoa; phylum Mollusca; class Bivalvia; order Mytilida; family Modiolidae; genus Bathymodiolus; species Bathymodiolus septemdierum. The sequence goes on along the minus strand of OY726518.1, from coordinate 128,832,260 downwards.
AATTTGAAAATTTAATTATTGAGAGTGGAGAAATATTGTAATTCACTGGTAGCAGGATAATTTGTTTCTGCTGACAAAAACATCAAAAATATCTTTAGTTGTTTATTTCCGTCATTAATGGCCATGAAAAAGAAATTGGGGGGAATCTCATGGAGAAATTTAACAATATTACAAAAATTTAACCAACTGGTAAAACAGCTAAGAATAGGAAAATACACATAATAAAGCATTCCATATTTCTAGTAGATTTCATTCTATTGTTTACATCATTCAAGTAATAAGTGCAGAGATGTTCCAAAAGTAATTACTAATTTATATTGTTTGACGTGTTGAGTTGAACATAACACAGAAACCATAATACTGTCAGGTATTGACTGATCATTACAAAAATTGTTTTAAATGTGTTATACTATATCATAAAGTATTATATTACATTTGTTAACTATATTAAATAAATTATTTCAATGTATGAGCTGCATCATATACAAATCTTACAATAAGATGTACTTGAAGTAAAATGCCATGGTAATAAAAGTTAGGATAGTAATAGTAATGGTACTAAATAAAAGACACCTGTGTTATTAAATCTTATTTCATATCAATTCTAAATTCAACTTTTTCATTGGTGTAGACATGGTCATGTGTCATGCATTAATCTACATTAAAGAAATCCACCAGTCATTGACATGATAATGTCCACAGGCTCAGGTTTGATCAATGTTTCAGTCAATACTACTGTCCCTTGGGCAGCCTATAAATCATGATAATGCCCTATACATAAGTAACTATTAAATAATTTTAAAATGTCCATCTTAAAGTAGAACATGTGTAAATTTGAATATACCATTTTTGAGACTTCTTTAACTGATGAAATAAAAAGCATATATCAATCTCAGATTATTACTACAATTAAAACCCCTTCTGAAAGAGTTGTTACATCACAAAGCCAGAATTGTGTATGATACATTTTATATATACAATATTAAGGCAGTGTCTTAAAATATAAACTTTATGTGTATGAGACTCTTAAAAACTGGGATAAAGGTGAGGTTCACCTAGCCTTTTCCCAGTTTTGCCCTGAATCCACATAAACATTATATTTTAAGACACTGTAATAATATTGTGTTTATCCTGCACAGAAAATCATGTTAATCTATGTTTGAATTAGGTAATAAAATTATACAATTATCCCTTGATTGCCCCTTTTGATATTTTCTGTCAGCAGGAAGTGAACTGATTTACTAGTTTCCCAGAACTCAACAGGTAAAACATGAAAGTGGTACCAGAAACTATATTCTGTCCGTGACCGCATATAGCCAATATTTATCCAGTCAATACAAATAAATTTGACAGTTCATATAGAACAAGTGTAGGATAAATATGCATATCTCAGGGGTTTCAAAGTGGGCCGGTACCCGGTACTTTTACCCGTCTGAGATCGTGTATAGTATCGGCAGAAATTACTGAACCCCCCAAAATTAGCGGTGGTCAAAACCACAAGTACGAAGGCTTGTGGAATATTTTTCATAAAAAATTAATGATCACGTCAATTGCTGAATTCTCGCATTCAAATCGAACAACTGCGTCACGATTAAGTTGATGGGATATTCCCTGTTTTAAAAATAACTTTACCTTAGAATCGTAAATAGCAGTTTGCGCATGTGGTAAATAGATATGTTTTCGCCCCAATATCTTTTCATCCTTGTGTAAAACTCGGACCGGAACAAAGCTGACATCATTTCAAAATAAAAAATGACCGATTACAAATTATGTTCAAACACAATTTAGTGTAATCTTCAGTAATATAAGTATGATCATTATGTACAGTATTATGAATATATGGCCACAATATTTTGTGCAATTTTTTTTTATTTATTTAAAACCCAGGGTCGAATCATTCTGGGGCGTACTGTCTTGTTGCTTAACTCCATCCATATTGTTTAACTTCCGGTATAAAAAAATAAAAACCTATGGCTAATTTATTTACATATTTTGACGGGGCCCTACCGCAGTTGTTCACAGAAATGAAAGTGTGCTGAAAAACATTTTTAAAAGGGGGTACGAGGAGATGAGGGATAGAAAATTACTAGAAATCTGGAAAAAGGACCGGACATGGCTCAAATACGAATTACATTGCAATGTCAAAACGCCGGCTCCACTTTTTTTCCAAAATAATTTAACTTTTGTGATTCAAATGTTAATAGATGTCTTCCCGCGAATCGTTTTTGTTCAAACATTTTTTTTGCACATAAGTCGTGAAGGTAACAATATATATTGTTTTTGTTTAATTATATTTGTATTGATCTATTAAAATTATAAATTTTATTAAAGATTGATGATTGCAAATTAAATTTATATGTTTCATTAATTATGACACTTATATGTCTTGATCCGTGCCAATGGTCTTTGATGAGTTTAATTAGTGGTAATAAAGTACAAAAAACCACACAAGCCAAGGTATTGTGAAAAAGAAAAGGGCAAAGCCAACAAAAGAATTTTGAGAAGTTTAAGCTTTGATAACAATGGCTTGGTCAAGCATAGCTGCGGAACCGTAGCTCTTTTTGGTCCTTTTGGTTTTTTTAAGATATGGCGGACTATCTATGAATAATCTTGGCTGAAGTCTGTAAACTGAAATATTCAATGAAGAAATTGGGGGGAAAATGCAGGCATTATGCATGGTCTTCACTCTTGGTGAAATCTGAACTCTAAAGTTAATGGGATTTTTCTTTCAAAAACACTTAATGTTTTGCAGTCTCTGAAGTACATTTTTTGGTCCACAAAATGCTAGATTTCAGGAGCTTCCGCCCCCTGGACCCCTTACGGCTCTCAGCATAATTTTTTAGGTACCTCCTAAAATTTAAGAAGTTCCTCCTATTATAAAAAAACTTTGAAACCCCTGATATCTGCAAGACCAAGTCTGAAAATCTTGTAATTTTACAGCCAAATTTTCATATTTTATCATATGATCATCTCTTAAAAAGGATAAGGAGCAATTGTATAATATCTTTTAGTATAATAGACATTAACACAGGATGGAAATAATTTCCGTGTGAAATTAATAGAAATTTTTGAAAAATATAAAATTTGTGCATTGTATTGAAGTTGAATGAAAGGAAATCATTGGAAAAGATGTCATGGTCGCTTACACTGCAACTGGAAATTCAAAATGGCGTTATTTCTAATCAGGTAAATCCGGCTTAATTAATGATTTATTTTTAAATAATTAGTCAGATTTTTTTTTAATGATACTCATATTATTAAAATTTAAGTAAATGCAGATTCCCCTCTGACAAAAGAGATACTAAAAAAAAAGTAAATTCATAAAAAGAAATAGTACATATTTTTTGGTGCTGAAAATTAATTAAAAGGATAAAATGCACTGCTTCAAGTGTTATCAAAATAACTGTATACACCAAATGTTTTCACCTCACATTGATTTGACTTGTGAGATTTACCAGGATAAAACAAATATATGCTGTCTAAGGTTGAATCTCCATTATTGTCCCTCAGGATTTTCATCTGTTTCTACAATACAATACATCAAGATACTGTCAAAATTATTATTATTATTCATAGGATTTAATTTTTGTAGATTTCATGACTCTGTCTATCTACCAATTTAAAATAAATTGACGAAATACAAATAGTTCAAAGTGTAGAAATACCTGGACATCCACCAACAAATTAAGAAACTCTTGATTTAATGAATTTTCCACAAACCATAAAAATGATATTTACAATGTAGGTAACACACTAATAGTTGTATACTCCCTTCCTATGGTACCGCGGGTTCTATGATACTGTGGTATTTATTTTGTCTGTTCCTATGCACTGCAGCGCCACCCGCCGGTTTTTCTATTTATATATTCATAAACACAACAGTCACATTTATCAGAACATCTGGTCATTCTGTCCAAATGTCTTGAATTTTTGTAAGTACACATATTTTTATCTTTTCCTTAGAAATAGCGGACATTTTTATTTTACCCTGATACCATGCTTTGTAAAATGTCCAATAATTAAACCATAGTTGTCATAATTCGTCTGCTATTTTTTTAGAAATGTCGTCCGTTTGTGTACGTTTCATTTCAACCCGATTTGGGATTTTTGGTGCTATTTTTAGTTACTTTCTAGACCGACAAAGTTGATGAAAAAATTAAGCTATGAAAACATATTAACCAACATAACGTTACATCAAATTGACTCAACTTCGTTACATTTGTTATTTCAAAGAAACTTTACTTTATTAAATGTGATAAATTATCAAGATTTTCTTTATGGTATAAGTTTGCCAGATATTCACCTTGATTTAGTATTTATAAACGATGTCTTGATTTATCAAACATTGTGTCCCATAACATTAATTTTGCAATTACCGCGATATCATAAGAAACCATTTCTGGGAGGTACATCAGCGTTGTCATAGAGAAAAGTGGCGACGTATTTTTAAACAAATTCAAAGAATAAAATGAATTGTGGGGGAAAATAGGTTTCTATACCGGGAAATAAAATATAGCATTTTTGGATTAATTCCGAAAACTAGTTACGTTACACAGACGTTAAACATTAAGTACCGCGGTATCATAGAACCCTGGGCTACTGTTAATGTAGTAAAAATCTTAATTTGGAGAAAAAAAACACGTCAATTCTGTTTTGAATTTTATACAAGGAATCAGATCCACAAATTATGAATATTTTGTGACAAGTGTGTTAAGACAAAGGGCAGCAATCATAGTGATGTTACTTTACTTTTAATTATTATTCACATGTCAGATGTGTTCCTTATTCATTTCAATATGACTTATATTTAGCCGATCTGGCCCAAAGAACCATTGTATTGTATAAACTGTGTTTCTGTCATCCATAATTTTAAAATATGTCAGTCTTCTCAGAAATTGTCTCATTTAATTTCACTGAAATATTCTTTGGATGGTCCCCAATATGGTTTGTGGTTTTCATTCATATCATAAATCCAACATGGCTGCTAGTGCCAAATATACTTTAAGATTGGCTGAATTTTCAAATAAATTTGTGATATTTACTGTACAATTACATAGACCCTTTCCATCTTTCATGATATTAAGAAAATAGTTTTACAGATACTTACCATTGGGGTTATTTGGAGGTCTACCCATTTGTGATCTTAACTGTGCTACTAATTCTGGATTATTTTCTTGCATTTGTGAAGCTAACTGTTGCCCACTGAAATATGGAGTTATAAATAAAAAGATCAAGAAACCAAATTAAATCATTCTTAGTGTAACAGCATTATAAATGTTTATATAGAATATAATATGATTAAAGGAACCAAGAAAGAAGTGATAAATACTTGTTATATACAAGTGATAAATACTTGTTATATACAAACGCCCAGATCATAAATGCTCTTATCAAGCAAAAATTTACAGGAGTTGATAACATTTTCTTTTCCGAACATTCAAACATGCTTACCAATGGAGATCCTAATGACAATCTGCTTAAAGATGATCAATATCATCTGAATGATAAGGGTATATCTCTTCTTTTAGTAACATAAAGTGAGCAATACACGTGGCAGTAGGTATACCATTACCATTTGTGAGAAATCACAGTAGATCGAAATACAGACAAAATTGTGGCCGAGGACGAGGGCGTGGTTATGACTGATACCAGTTCATATGACTATATTTCAGCAGGTAGCTAATTACTGTTTTTGTTATTGTATCATTGTTAAAAGAACTAAAATAAGCTTTTTGCTTTTTTTTTCCAACAGAAGGTTGGATACAATTGATAAGAGAAACTTTTAGCATTACTTTTTTAATTGTTTGTTTCCTTTTTTATTCTTACAAGTCATAAATCCAACTTTTAAACTTGAAAATAATTAATTTGTAGTCAATTTTTTTTTTTTTTTTTCTAGTCAATTTGTTCCTCCAGTCAATTTTAGACTGACATTGGTACTTTTCATTATTAATCTAATATGCCAAAAATTACAAGCCATAATTTTTCCATGAAAATGTGTTTCTGGAATGTTGGGGGTATAATATCAAAATATAATGATAAAACAAATGACCCCTGTTCTTAAAGAATATAGAAAAATATGATATTGTTTTTTTTAGCAGAAACACATGCAGGCCCCAATCTGAATTTTAGCAAAATAGGATCTTTTCATTGCCATGCTATATGTCGGAAACAATCCAAACATAATAACAGATATTTTGGAGGATTAGCAGTCATGATTAAAAACAAACTGAAACCCTATATCAAAATTATGAATAACACTAACCCTGACTATCAATGGGTAAAACTGGAAAAAAATCATTTTGGTTTCTCAGAGGATATTTATATTTGTTGTGTGTATTATCTGCCTAGCTGCTCAGCATACACCCAGAGTCTCAAGCATGATAGAAAATGGGGGTGTTACACATAATTTTGAAAGTGGACCACCCAAAGATCATTTCAACTCAAATTTCTGAGCAAAAGATTTTGATGTGATTTTTATCTCATAATATTCCTAAATGGAATAAACTGGCTGAAAAAATCTCACAGAAAAACCCAGAATATATGCTAAACTACCAGATTTTTTAAACTTCATCCTTGTATAGGTCGATGTGGACGATAGGTCGAAGCCAGCGTGTTGAGAAAAAAAATATCGACCTATCGTCCGTAAAATACGGTAATCATTGCCATGTAGCTGCAGTTAAAATTTGAGTTCATTTTGATTTGTAATAAAGCAGAAATTGACAACTAAAGAAATTTGTATTTTTAGTAACAGCAGCCATTTTGAATGGAGGGCGGGGCTGTCGGACACAATATTGAAAGGGGACCACCCAAGGACCATCCCAGTCAACTTTGCTTTAATTTGGTTCAGCGGTTTTAGAGGAGAAGATTTAAATGTGATCTTTTATCAAAATATGTCTAATTTGTATAATTAGTATAAATCGGTTGAAAGAAAAATCTCACAGAAAAACCCAGAATATATGCTAAACTACCAGATTTTTTAGTAACAGCAGCTATCTTGAATGGAGGGTGGAGCTGTCAGACACAATTTTGAAATGGGACTACTCAAGGACTATCCCAGCCAAATTTGGTTTAATTTGGTTCAGCGGTTTCAGAAGAGAAGATTTAAATGTGATCTAATATCAAAATATGCCTAATTTGCATAATTGGTATAAATCGACTGAAAGAAAAATTTCACAGAAAAATCCGGAATATATGTTAAACTGCTCCTTGCCATGTAGCTGCAGTAAACATTTGAGCTCATTTAGATTTATAATAAAGCAGCAATGAACAATTGAAGAAATTTCTATTTTTTAGCAACAGCAGCCATCTTGAATGGTGGGCGGGTCTGTTGGACACAATTTTGAAAGGGACCCACCCAAGGACCATCCCTGCCAGGTTTGGTTTAATATGGTTCAGGGGTTTCAGAGGAGAAGATTTAAATGTGAAAGTTTACGACGTACGACGGATGCCAAGTAATGGCAAAAGCTCACATGGCCTTTGGCCAGGTTAGCTAAAAAGACACAATAGTAATGATTGAGAGTTAGGGTGAGGGTGCTTAACGCCACTGTCAACAATATTTCAGTTATATCGGTGGTCAATTTTATTGGCGGAGGAAACCGGAGTACCCGGGGAAAACCACCGACCTGCCGACAATGTAATCAACACATATACCACTTAATATCAAAACTTCACCTATCTGGCTTATTGTGAAAGATTTTATTCTGTCTCAATATAACAATCTAGTAGAATAGTCCCCCTATTACAAAGCAACCCCCATCAACGGCCACTATTGTTATCAGGTCAGAATTCAGATGCACAGTGATAGTAAAATACTTCTCAAGAGAGACCACCATTCTAAGTCCATTTTTTATTACAGTGAGTGAGTGATTGTTGTTTAACGCCAATTCAGCAATTTTTCAGCTATATCATGCGAGAACAAGTTAATTTTCAATGAGATGATGACGATGTCTGCTTTGTACTAAACCAACATGATGAGTTGGATCTTTACAGTGCTAGCTCACTGAAACAACAATCTGTGAGTAGACATGTCGCTCCACTCGGACACATTATTCTGATTCCGAGCCAACCAGTCTTTGCTCTTTCTCCTTAATGCTGCGTGCTTTGCGGAGAAGTAACAAATACCAATTTCATAGTCTTTGGTTTGACCTGAACCATTACGCCACCGATGAGTTCTTAAAAAAAATTAATACAGAAGAGAATGATTACTGTAATATCAACTTACACTTGTAATATGTTAGTCAATCCACTTGGTGGTGGTGGTGTCCCATCTGATGTTGCTCCTTCAGCAGGGTTAACTCCCCCTGGTGCACCACCAAATCCTGACATAAAATTTGACATCCTGAAATAAATAATTTTAATAAAGAACTAAACACACAAAACCATTTCTGATAAAATTTAAACACTTCTTTAAATTCTGTCTAAGTATTGGATAGTCTCTCGTGTTAATTTACAGCCATGTCCTTTCTTAGTAAGTAAGATGAGGCCCTAAAATTGGAAAAAGTTGCAATGATTTACTTAAAAGGTTTTACTTGTAACCAAAGATCTATAAATATTGTGTATGTAAACTGTTGATACTCCAGATAAAAATAGTACATTATGAATTCACATGAAGTTCAACTAGAACTCATTTCTACAACAAAAATATTTAGAAGAAATTCCCCTGGAACCACTTAACAGTTGACATTGTGTTTCATAAAAAGTAATTCTATTCAGAAGAAATTCTTCCTAAGCCATTTGCTGTTGCAATTTCATTAAACAATACGTGTATACTGATATTTGGTAGGAATTCTAGTGAGTAAATGAATGAGTCATTGCCATTAGATGATATTCATTATCCAAATTCCAAGCCAACCAGTCTTTGTTCTTACTCATTAATACTGTGTGTGCAGTGGAGAAGAAGCAATACAGGTACCAATTTTATAGTCCTTTATTTCACCCGACCAGAGCTCAACCCCAAGATCTACCACATTCAAGGTGGGCATGCTAACCATTACACCACTGATGCCTTTGGAAGGAATTCCATATAAATAGTACTTACATCTGTTGCATCTGAGGATTACCCATCATCTGTGTTGCCTGTAATATACAACCATTTTACACTACTATTTTCCAGTCAAATGTTAAAGAAATGTTTGATTATTTTGTAGCGAGTAATTACTGTTTAATGTCAATTCAGCAATTTGTCTGTTTTAGAATTTCAAAAACAAATGCTCATTGAAAGAGATTTTTCATAGTATTACCAAACTAAAGGTACACATTTACACATTATTCTGAATCTATGGTAATTGTACAGCCAGTTAATATTTGAAGAGAAACTCTCCAATACAAAGGCTATATTTTTGTCTGTCGGTCACTTCAATATCAACATGAAAAATAAGACATATTACATATTTTTTTTAGCTTAGTACATACCTGAATAGTAATAACACTTTGATATGCAGACCAATTGAATTCACAACTTTAGTGATAATAGGGTTAGGGTTATGGTGTTTAACACCATTTTCAACAATATTTCAGATATATCATGGCGGTCAGTTTTATTGATGGAGGAAGTGACAAGAGATACTGAAGGCATAGGTAGATGTAAATCTAGCTACCACCATATAATTGTGTTCACAAAGGACCCTTTTTTATTTTGAATGTTTTTATAGTGACACAAACATAGTATAACATCATAATCAAAGGGGCAGAGTTTAACTTCCATGACACAAACATAGCATAACATCATAATCAAAGAGGCAGAGTTTAACTTCCATGACATAAACATAGTATAACATCATAATCAAAGAGGCAGAGTTTAACTTCCATGACATAAACATAGTATAACATCATAATCAAAGGGGCAGAGTTTAACTTCCATGACACAAACATAGTATAACATCATAATCAAAGAGGCAGAGTTTAACTTCTATAACACAAACATAGTATAACATCATAATCAAAGAGGCAGAGTTTAACTTCCATGACACAAACATAGTATAACATCATAATCAAAGGGGCAGAGTTTAACTTCCATAACACAAACATAGTATAACATCATAATCAAAGAGGCAGAGTTTAACTTCCATGACACAAACATAGTATAACATCATAATCAAAGGGGCAGAGTTTAACTTCCATGACACAAACATAGTATAACATCATAATCAAAGGGGCAGAGTTTAACTTCCATGACACAAACATAGTATAACATCATAATCAAAGGGGCAGAGTTTAACTTCCATGACACAAACATAGTATAACATCATAATCAAAGAGGCAGAGTTCAACTTCCATGACACAAACATAGTATAACATCATAATCAAAGAGGTAGAGTTTAACTTCCATGACACAAACATAGTATAACATCATAATCAAAGAGGCAGAGTTTAACTTCCATGACACAAACATAGTATAACATCATAATCAAAGAGGCAGAGTTTAACTTCCATGACACAAACATAGTATAACATCATAATCAAAGAGGCAGAGTTTAACTTCCATGACACAAACATAGTATAACATCATAATCAAAGAGGCAGAGTTTAACTTCCATGACACAAACATAGTATAACATCATAATCAAAGGGGCAGAGTTTAACTTCCATGACACAAACATAGTATAACATCATAATCAAAGAGGCAGAGTTTAACTTCTATAACACAAACATAGTATAACATCATAATCAAAGAGGCAGAGTTTAACTTCCATGACACAAACATAGCATAACATCATAATCAAAGAGGTAGAGTTTAACTTCCATGACACAAACATAGTATAACATCATAATCAAAGAGGCAGAGTTTAACTTCCATGACACAAACATAGTATAACATCATAATCAAAGAGGCAGAGTTTAACTTCCATGACACAAACATAGTATATCATCATAATCAAAGGGGCAGAGTTCAACTTCCATGACACAAACATAGTATAACATCATAATCAAAGAGGCAGAGTTTAACTTCCATGACACAAACATAGTATAACATCATAATCAAAGAGGCAGAGTTTAACTTCCATGACACAAACATAGTATAACATCATAATCAAAGGGGCAGAGTTTAACTTCTATAACACAAACATAGTATAACATCATAATCAAAGAGGCAGAGTTTAACTTCCATGACACAAACATAGTATAACATCATAATCAAAGAGGCAGAGTTTAACTTCCATGACACAAACATAGTATAACATCATAATCAAAGAGGCAGAGTTTAACTTCCATGACACAAACATAGTATAACATCATAATCAAAGAGGCAGAGTTTAACTTCCATGACATAAACATAGTATAACATCATAATCAAAGGGGCAGAGTTTAACTTCCATGACACAAACATAGTATAACATCATAATCAAAGAGGCAGAGTTTAACTTCTATAACACAAACATAGTATAACATCATAATCAAAGAGGCAGAGTTTAACTTCCATGACACAAACATAGTATAACATCATAATCAAAGAGGCAGAGTTTAACTTCCATGACACAAACATAGTATAACATCATAATCAAAGGGGCAGAGTTTAACTTCCATGACACAAACATAGTATAACATCATAATCAAAGAGGCAGAGTTTAACTTCTATAACACAAACATAGTATAACATCATAATCAAAGAGGCAGAGTTTAACTTCCATGACACAAACATAGCATAACATCATAATCAAAGAGGTAGAGTTCAACTTCCATGACACAAACATAGTATAACATCATAATCAAAGAGGCAGAGTTTAACTTCCATGACACAAACATAGTATAACATCATAATCAAAGAGGCAGAGTTTAACTTCCATGACACAAACATAGTATAACATCATAATCAAAGGGGCAGAGTTTAACTTCTATAACACAAACATAGTATAACATCATAATCAAAGAGGCAGAGTTTAACTTCCATGACACAAACATAGTATAACATCATAATCAAAGAGGCAGAGTTTAACTTCCATGACACAAACATAGTATAACATCATAATCAAAGAGGCAGAGTTTAACTTCCATGACACAAACATAGTATAACATCATAATCAAAGAGGCAGAGTTTAACTTCCATGACATAAACATAGTATAACATCATAATCAAAGGGGCAGAGTTTAACTTCCATGACACAAACATAGTATAACATCATAATCAAAGAGGCAGAGTTTAACTTCTATAACACAAACATAGTATAACATCATAATCAAAGAGGCAGAGTTTAACTTCCATGACACAAACATAGTATAACATCATAATCAAAGGGGCAGAGTTTAACTTCCATAACACAAACATAGTATAACATCATAATCAAAGAGGCAGAGTTTAACTTCCATGACACAAACATAGTATAACATCATAATCAAAGGGGCAGAGTTTAACTTCCATGACACAAACATAGTATAACATCATAATCAAAGGGGCAGAGTTTAACTTCCATGACACAAACATAGTATAACATCATAATCAAAGGGGCAGAGTTTAACTTCCATGACACAAACATAGTATAACATCATAATCAAAGAGGCAGAGTTCAACTTCCATGACACAAACATAGTATAACATCATAATCAAAGAGGTAGAGTTTAACTTCCATGACACAAACATAGTATAACATCATAATCAAAGAGGCAGAGTTTAACTTCCATGACACAAACATAGTATAACATCATAATCAAAGAGGCAGAGTTCAACTTCCATGACACAAACATAGTATAACATCATAATCAAAGAGGCAGAGTTTAACTTCCATGACACAAACATAGTATAACATCATAATCAAAGAGGCAGAGTTTAACTTCCATGACACAAACATAGTATAACATCATAATCAAAGGGGCAGAGTTTAACTTCCATGACACAAACATAGTATAACATCATAATCAAAGAGGCAGAGTTTAACTTCTATAACACAAACATAGTATAACATCATAATCAAAGAGGCAGAGTTTAACTTCCATGACACAAACATAGCATAACATCATAATCAAAGAGGCAGAGTTTAACTTCCATGACATAAACATAGTATAACATCATAATCAAAGAGGCAGAGTTTAACTTCCATGACATAAACATAGTATAACATCATAATCAAAGGGGCAGAGTTTAACTTCCATGACACAAACATAGTATAACATCATAATCAAAGAGGCAGAGTTTAACTTCTATAACACAAACATAGTATAACATCATAATCAAAGAGGCAGAGTTTAACTTCCATGACACAAACATAGTATAACATCATAATCAAAGGGGCAGAGTTTAACTTCCATAACACAAACATAGTATAACATCATAATCAAAGAGGCAGAGTTTAACTTCCATGACACAAACATAGTATAACATCATAATCAAAGGGGCAGAGTTTAACTTCCATGACACAAACATAGTATAACATCATAATCAAAGAGGCAGAGTTTAACTTCTATAACACAAACATAGTATAACATCATAATCAAAGAGGCAGAGTTTAACTTCCATGACACAAACATAGCATAACATCATAATCAAAGAGGTAGAGTTTAACTTCCATGACACAAACATAGTATAACATCATAATCAAAGAGGCAGAGTTTAACTTCCATGACACAAACATAGTATAACATCATAATCAAAGAGGCAGAGTTTAACTTCCATGACACAAACATAGTATATCATCATAATCAAAGGGGCAGAGTTCAACTTCCATGACACAAACATAGTATAACATCATAATCAAAGAGGCAGAGTTTAACTTCCATGACACAAACATAGTATAACATCATAATCAAAGAGGCAGAGTTTAACTTCCATGACACAAACATAGTATAACATCATAATCAAAGGGGCAGAGTTTAACTTCTATAACACAAACATAGTATAACATCATAATCAAAGAGGCAGAGTTTAACTTCCATGACACAAACATAGTATAACATCATAATCAAAGAGGCAGAGTTTAACTTCCATGACACAAACATAGTATAACATCATAATCAAAGAGGCAGAGTTTAACTTCCATGACACAAACATAGTATAACATCATAATCAAAGAGGCAGAGTTTAACTTCCATGACATAAACATAGTATAACATCATAATCAAAGGGGCAGAGTTTAACTTCCATGACACAAACATAGTATAACATCATAATCAAAGAGGCAGAGTTTAACTTCTATAACACAAACATAGTATAACATCATAATCAAAGAGGCAGAGTTTAACTTCCATGACACAAACATAGTATAACATCATAATCAAAGGGGCAGAGTTTAACTTCCATAACACAAACATAGTATAACATCATAATCAAAGAGGCAGAGTTTAACTTCCATGACACAAACATAGTATAACATCATAATCAAAGGGGCAGAGTTTAACTTCCATGACACAAACATAGTATAACATCATAATCAAAGGGGCAGAGTTTAACTTCCATGACACAAACATAGTATAACATCATAATCAAAGGGGCAGAGTTTAACTTCCATGACACAAACATAGTATAACATCATAATCAAAGAGGCAGAGTTCAACTTCCATGACACAAACATAGTATAACATCATAATCAAAGAGGTAGAGTTTAACTTCCATGACACAAACATAGTATAACATCATAATCAAAGAGGCAGAGTTTAACTTCCATGACACAAACATAGTATAACATCATAATCAAAGAGGCAGAGTTCAACTTCCATGACACAAACATAGTATAACATCATAATCAAAGAGGCAGAGTTTAACTTCCATGACACAAACATAGTATAACATCATAATCAAAGAGGCAGAGTTTAACTTCCATGACACAAACATAGTATAACATCATAATCAAAGGGGCAGAGTTTAACTTCCATGACACAAACATAGTATAACATCATAATCAAAGAGGCAGAGTTTAACTTCTATAACACAAACATAGTATAACATCATAATCAAAGAGGCAGAGTTTAACTTCCATGACACAAACATAGCATAACATCATAATCAAAGAGGTAGAGTTTAACTTCCATGACACAAACATAGTATAACATCATAATCAAAGAGGCAGAGTTTAACTTCCATGACACAAACATAGTATAACATCATAATCAAAGAGGCAGAGTTTAACTTCCATGACACAAACATAGTATATCATCATAATCAAAGGGGCAGAGTTCAACTTCCATGACACAAACATAGTATAACATCATAATCAAAGAGGCAGAGTTTAACTTCCATGACACAAACATAGTATAACATCATAATCAAAGAGGCAGAGTTTAACTTCCATGACACAAACATAGTATAACATCATAATCAAAGGGGCAGAGTTTAACTTCTATAACACAAACATAGTATAACATCATAATCAAAGAGGCAGAGTTTAACTTCCATGACACAAACATAGTATAACATCATAATCAAAGGGGCAGAGTTTAACTTCCATGACACAAACATAGCATAACATCATAATCAAAGAGGCAGAGTTTAACTTCCATGACACAAACATAGTATATCATCATAATCAAAGAGGCAGAGTTTAACTTCCATGACACAAACATAGTATAACATCATAATCAAAGGGGCAGAGTTTAACTTCTATAACACAAACATAGTATAACATCATAATCAAAGAGGCAGAGTTTAACTTCCATAACACAAACATAGTATAACATCATAATCAAAGAGGCAGAGTTTAACTTCCATGACACAAACATAGTATAACATCATAATCAAAGGGGCAGAGTTTAACTTCCATGACACAAACATAGTATAACATCATAATCAAAGAGGCAGAGTTTAACTTCTATAACACAAACATAGTATAACATCATAATCAAAGGGGCAGAGTTTAACTTCCATGACACAAACATAGTATAACATCATAATCAAAGAGGCAGAGTTTAACTTCTATAACACAAACATAGTATAACATCATAATCAAAGAGGCAGAGTTTAACTTCCATGACACAAACATAGTATAACATCATAATCAAAGAGGCAGAGTTTAACTTCCATGACACAAACATAGTATAACATCATAATCAAAGAGGCAGAGTTCAACTTCCATGACACAAACATAGTATAACATCATAATCAAAGGGGCAGAGTTTAACTTCCATGACATAAACATAGTATAACATCATAATCAAAGAGGCAGAGTTTAACTTCCATGACATAAACATAGTATAACATCATAATCAAAGAGGCAGAGTTTAACTTCCATGACACAAACATAGTATAACATCATAATCAAAGAGGCAGAGTTTAACTTCCATGACACAAACATAGTATAACATCATAATCAAAGAGGCAGAGTTTAACTTCCATGACACAAACATAGTATAACATCATAATCAAAGGGGCAGAGTTTAACTTCCATGACGCAAACATAGTATATCATCATAATCAAAGGGGCAGAGTTTAACTTCCATGACATAAACATAGTATAACATCATAATCAAAGAGGCAGAGTTTAACTTCCATGACATAAACATAGTATAACATCATAATCAAAGAGGCAGAGTTTAACTTCCATGACACAAACATAGTATAACATCATAATCAAAGGGGCAGAGTTTAACTTCCATGACACAAACATAGTATATCATCATAATCAAAGGGGCAGAGTTTAACTTCCCTGACATAAACATAGTATAACATCATAATCAAAGAGGCAGAGTTTAACTTCCATGACAGAAACATAGTATAACATCATAATCAAAGAGGCAGAGTTTAACTTCCATGACACAAACATAGTATAACATCATAATCAAAGAGGCAGAGTTTAACTTCCATGACACAAACATAGTATAACATCATAATCAAAGAGGCAGAGTTTAACTTCCATGACACAAACATAGTATAACATCATAATCAAAGGGGCAGAGTTTAACTTCCATGACACAAACATAGTATATCATCATAATCAAAGGGGCAGAGTTTAACTTCTATAATAGAAAGCTTTTAGATGTTACAGATGATATGTTGACCGACAGAGGCAGAAATATAAACTCTCTTTAATAGATCTGATCTCATACAGCACTTCTTACACATTGTTTTTTATTGTTTACATGACTAGTAATTCTACTAAGTACATTTATTAGAGTACATAAACTTATTTGTTAACATTTCATGTAAGTAATGTGTAAAAACTCACCATATCCATAACATGTGGGTTATTGAGTAACTGACTAAAGTCCATACCACCAGTGGGCCCCATACCAAATCCTGCCTGTAACAGTTCAATAACAGCATAATGAAGCATTGTTTTATAAATTATCTTGTCAACAGCATGTACATTACAAAGAATACTTTTATCTTGTCAACAGCATGTACATTACAAAGAATACTTTTATCTTGTCAACAGCATGTACATTACAAAGAATACTTTTATCTTGTCAACAACATGTACATTACAAAGAATACTTTTATCTTGTCAACAGCATGTACATTACAAAGAAGACTTTTATCTTGTCAACAGCATGTACATTACAAAGAAGACTTTTATCTTGTCAACAGCATGTACATTACAAAGAATACTTTTATCTTGTCAACAGCATGTACATTACAAAGAATACTTTTATCTTGTCAACAGCATGTACATTACAAAGAATACTTTTATCTTGTCAACAGCATGTACATTACAAAGAATACTTTTATCTTGTCAACAGCATGTACATTACAAAGAATACTTTTATCTTGTCAACAGCATGTACATTACAAAGAATACTTTTATCTTGTCAACAGCATGTACATTACAAAGAATACTTTTATCTTGTCAACAGCATGTACATTACAAAGAATACTTTTATTATTTAAAGAGGGATAAACATGTTTTATCTTGTGAAATATTAAAGAACTGTAAAGACAGAAAACAATTCATTGGTCCTTTATGTACATGAATAATAGTGATTAAGCACAACAATTGTTGTCCTATTTGTCAAATTAAACTTCCTAGTAAGTTCTACAAGGTCCCATATTTGCATGTAAATTTTAGTGTGTAGTTAAAATTATTTCAAGCAAATATATCTGTTCGAGGTCTCCCATTGTTTTATTATTAGCTGAATTTATGTTGTCAAGTATTTTTTTTTAAAGTTGTTTCCCCACTAAATATGTCCTTTCCCAAAATAGAGGTTTTCTAACTCGCTAAAAAATCAAAAGCCACTTGAAAATGATAATCAAGTGTTCAACCAATATAATATGTCGGCACAAAATGTTCTAATCACCATAATTAGCAAATTGAATTATATATTTATATTGTTCTCTCAGCTAACAAGAGACATCTGCCACATTCAATTCTGGATTGAAACACAGGAAAAATGTGTCAGCCAGAAAAAAAGAAAACAATGCAATGCATCATGGGATTTTTTAAGTTGATTAACGGTAGACATAAAAAGAAGGCAGAACTAATGGTATTAGTAAACAAGAGTTGTTCAAGCATAGATGCATACAAAGGATTTTTTACATTGAATAGACACAAACAGTAGGCAATCGTAACTACTCGGCCATATAATATATATAACCTCGTAAGTAGGTGGCAGATAAATAGAACTACTTTTCACATGTCAGTTACATGAAAGTTTGATAAAAATATATATATTTTTTTTTTCTCTATATTTCAATTATTTTCATGGATAAAATTTAAAGTTTTAATTAGTTTTGCATGATTAGATTTTACTTAGTATCTCTTCCATATTGGATTTTCGTGGACTATATTTTTAAGCGGCTTATCTTCCGGCAAACAATTTAAGAAGAATTTCTACTATATACTTACGAGGTTATTGGAAGGGTAGCAAGAATGGTCGAGTAGTTATGATTGAAACAGTAGGCAGAGCTAACTGTATTTGTAAACAAGAGCGATTCAAGCATGGATGCATACAAAGGAAAAAGAAAAAAAACACCAGCCGAAAAAAAAACCCAACTGCAATGCATCACAGGATTTTTACATTGCTTAGACATGAAAAATAGGTGGAGCTAATTGTACCCCAGTATTTATAAACAAGAGCGATTGAAAATTTAACTGTTTAATATGTAAACACATGTTCAAAATAAATAACTAAGTAAAAGTGTTAACCAGACCATTGCATTTTGCACAATCAGTAATGACTCTAGAGAGATGATTGTTGATTGAGGCTGCAGTAATCATTTTGCACAATCAGTAATGACTCTAGAGAGATGATTGTTGATTGAGGCTGCAGTAATCATTTTGCACAATCAGTAATGACTCTAGAGAGATGATTGTTGATTGAGGCTGCAGTAATCATTTTGCACAATCAGTAATGACTCTAGAGAGATGATTGTTGATTGAGGCTGCAGTAATCATTTTGCACAATCAGTAATGACTCTAGAGAGATGATTGTTGATTGAGGCTGCAGTAATCATTTTGCACAATCAGTAATGACTCTAGAGAGATGATTGTTGATTGAGGCTGCAGTAATCATTTTGCACAATCAGTAATGACTCTAGAGAGATGATTGTTGATTGAGGCTGCAGTAATCATTTTGCACAATCAGTAATGACTCTAGAGAGATGATTGTTGATTGAGGCTGCAGTAATCATTTTGCACAATCAGTAATGACTCTAGAGAGATGATTGTTGATTGAGGCTGCAGTAATCATTTTGCACAATCAGTAATGACTCTAGAGAGATGATTGTTGATTGAGGCTGCAGTAATCATTTTGCACAATCAGTAATGACTCTAGAGAGATGATTGTTGATTGAGGCTGCAGTAATCATTTTGCACAATCAGTAATGACTCTAGAGAGATGATTGTTGATTGAGGCTGCAGTAATCATTCAAGTTGGAAGGGGTACAAGAAGTTGACATTCCAAAACATTAGCATATATGCATTCATTCAAGAAATCTAAGCATGATGAAAAGTGTGTCATTTTACCCCATTAACTCCTTACATAAAATATGATGAAAGTTGAATACTTTGAATCCCATTAAAAAAAATTCATAACTACACAGTCGGTGATTATTATTTCATAATAATGGAACTACTTGTTTAGAATGCATTTAGAATGTTCAAGTTTTTGGCCTGCATATCATCCGGCGGCCATCTTGTTACTGTGTTATTACTTTTAAATTGCTTCCCATGGAATAAATTTCTTTCCTTCCGATAGAAATCATATCCAATTAGCGAAAAATAACTGCTGATAATAATTTTTTTTACAATAACCCACCTTGGCAGCTTCTTCCTTTAATTTTTGTTCAGCTATTTCTAAATTATTTTGATACGACTGATTTGTAGGATCTAGATCTAAAGCCTTTCTATAACATTCCATGGCACTCTCATGGTCATTTAATGCTGTATATGCAATACTACAAAACACAATATTAATGTTAATGTTCAGATTTAATAAGTCATAAAAATATATGGAAGCATTAATGTATGTATTGACTGAATTACTTTAAATCCATGACAAAAAGGGAAATAATTCTGTTTGGTATTAGAAAAACTATTGAAATAGACAATACAGTGCTCCCTCGTTAAACCGCCACCTTCTGTGCAGCCGATAGTTTGGCGGTATAACGAGTTTGGCGATAAACTGAGGGACATTGAAAACCGGAAGTTATGTGATCATATGAAAAGATAAACTTTCAACTCGACTGACATTGTGACATGCATTTTGCACTTGTGCAAATACATAAGTATAAATAATACATGTTTAATAAATAAATAAATTAGAATAATTATATTCACATCGGAAATGTCCTGTACAGTTTGCAGATCTTTGTCAATGTTGACAAATTCTTGAACCGTCATTTGTAGCTCGGTACATCAAGGTCATTATTAACACGTGACAGCAACAGTTCATCTTCATTTGTGGGGTTATTGGAAGATCCCGTTTAAATGTCAAATTATCGGCAATTTGTTGTTAAGTTAATTTTGGATTTTTCTTTGCATAACTTATAATTGCACTTTTTGTTTGTCGTCTAATTAATTACGCTTTCTCTTCAAGCACGACATTTTTATAACAACTAATTAAATTACAAATTTTACTCAGGATTAAAAGTACAAATGTAATCACTAGAAAAGTAAATACAGGTAATTATTCTAATCAAAACAACTGATCACCTGTTCCGACCCTCAACTATGAGATCAATGACCGTGTCCGATGACCAGTTTTGACATTCCATGATTACCGATCAATACACAGCTGTCAAAAGGTAGTTATGGGCGGTACTAACGGGGGAATTTAAATTGGTTTTACGACTTTTGTGTCTGAAAAGCTGTGGTGGATGGCGGTAGCTGAGTTTGGCAGTATAACGGGGTATTTGTAATGTGGGAAATCGGGACAGACGAGAATTTTGGCAATAGGTGAGTTTGGCGATAAAACGGGGGGGGGGGGCGATAGACCGAGGGAGCACTGTATATGTATATTGTCAACAAATGTGAAATTTACTTGTTTAGGCTTTAGAAACAGGAAGATAAACTTTTTTCTGTTTCACGGCGAATACGAATAAATTTGATATTTTCTGATAATGTATGTACATTGTGTTTATACTGCAATGTTGTGTATTCATAAAATTCTTGAATTTCCATTTGTGTGTTTGATCAGTGTCTACATAAGACACAGATAACAGGAGACTGTATATGTCTAGTAGATGTATAAAGTAAATGCTTATAATCACCTTTACATAAGCAGTAAATGTACTGATTACAGTATAATAGATGATAATACAGTGGAACCAGTCTAATCCGACACACCAAGGGACCAGTGAAATGTGTCGGATTGTACAGGATGTCGGAATACTCAGGTTTTACTTTATTTAACAGAAATACTTTGGGACCATAAATTTTTGTCTGATGTCACAGGATGTCGGTAAACTCAGGTGTCGGATTGCACAAGTTCCACTGTATAATGATTTTTTTTATAAGTATACAAACCCCATTCTTCCATAGGCTTTACTGTACTGAGGATCAATGGCCAAAGCTTTTTCACAATCTTCTATACCCTTTACATGTTTGTTTAGTTTACTATATGCTGCAGCTCTGTAATTTACATTAGAAGTAATATACTTGTGTTCATCAATCATGTGTTACAATTCATAATTTGATTCAAATTATAAAACTTATCTATTTAGCAATAAATAGTTTACGACTATACATTTTGTGATACTGATAGTCCAGCTAACGACCTTCACACAGAAATTATGACCGCTTACCTGATAATAATTAAAATAAAATGTGCTTTAAATCTAAATACAGTTGAATCTCGTTATGTCAAAATCAGCTGATTCAAAATTTCAGTCAAGTAGAAGAATTTTCTGTAGTCCTGTTTTAAACTTAGTGCTTTTCAACTTACTTTACTCCTCTTTTCTCAAAATTTGATGTATCGAAATTTCAGGTCTCTCAAAGTAACTTTTCAGTCCCTAATATACAAATCCATTCAAATTTGGTTTATGTCCAAATTATAAATTAAGTCAAGGTGTCAACAGCATGGCCTTCGGTGTTAACAGAGTCAGGTGTAACATCAGTAGTTCACATCCATATTTCTAAAATTTACCTGACAGAGTTACCTATCTTACTTAATCCCTTGTTCCCCTCTTGTTGAATTTTGGATAACTTAAATTTTTTCAAAGGTCCTGTGAACTTTGAGATAACGAGAGTGGACTGTACAGACAATTGTAAATATGTCACATGTTTAATAATTCAAATTGTAAGCTATGTTGATAAGCATGCCTTCAGTGACAGAGGAAACAGGAGTACACATAGCAAACCATCAACCACTCAACTAAGTTACAATGTTTATCACATAAAGTTGTTCTGAATATTCCTTGCACATGTATGAATTTATTTACCTGACAAACTTTAGTGATGATAAATATTGTTTGCATCTGTAGATGTACACCCTACTGCCATATGATTTCAGCCATGGCTGTTAGGAACTCGGTTTATTTTTTAGAAAAGAATGTTTAAAGGAATTAGTACCAGATTGCCGAATACTACATTGCCGAGTCCATTTTGCCGAATCCCATATTGCCGACTTTTGTTAAAAATGACAAAGTTTCATAATATTATACAATTACTGCACTTGAGCGAGATCAATATGAGGTTTTATGGAGCAGAGTACGACAATATTGAACGAGGCAAAGCCGAGTTCAATATTATTGTACTCTGCTCCATAAAACCTCATATTGATCAAGTTCAAGTGTAGTAATTGTTTTATTACATCCGCTCTATTTTACTCTAATTTTGAAATTTTTGAAAGTTTTTGAAAATTTTATCATTTTGAATTTGTTTGAAATCTTATTAGAATTTTTGAAAGTTTTGAAATTTTATGAAAATTCTGAATTAAAAAAAAATGAAATTTTAAAAAAAAATTGAAATTTTTAAATTTTTAGAAAATTTTTAAATTTGATGAAATTTTCTAACATATTGTTTAGCAAAAAGCAATTTCTGTGCAATAAAAAACCATATTGCACTCTCGTGCCATGTAATTTCATTCATTGATTTTGCACGAGAGTGCAATATTGCACAGAAATTGCTTTTTGCTAATCAATATGTTAGAAAATGGAATGTCACGTGTATTGCTTCTGGCCAATAGAAAAACAGTAAAATAGAGCCTTATGTAATAATATTTTTTATTTAAAAAATATTGATGATGTGTACATATTTTATTGAAAGCAGTAATTTTTCGTACAATTTTAATTAGAAAAACCATAATCAAATGCACTGATGAATAGGAGATGTCGATCCTCGTTACTCAAATAATTGAAGAACAATGGAAATAAACTACAAACAAGTAAATGTTTATTTAGAGTTTTACTAAGTCTCGCTCAAATGCAAAATTTGGGACCTATTTACAAAACAAAAAATGTGTATTCTCTCATGTTTATGCTAGTTATTATTCACAGAGCATATGTTTTGAAATTATTTACAATATTCCTTCATAAATTAGAAGTATTATTCTACTTGCAATAACAATATTTTTCATATGTCGGCAATTTAGAAATCAGCTAATTGGACTCGGCAATTTGGGATTCGGCAAATTGGGAATCGGCAATTTGGGATGCTATCGTTTAAAGTGCCTGAGTAACAAAAGTTTGAATATATTTTAAAAGACAATAAAACCTATATACTTTTCACACTATAAAGATAATTTACAGAAAAATACTGAATTATTAGTCTAATTTACCTACCTATTACAGAAAAATACAGAATTATTAGTCTAATTTACCTACCTATTACAGAAAAATACTGAATTATTAGTCTAATTTACCTACCTATTACAGAAAAATACTGAATTATTACAGTCTAATTTCAGTGCCTGTGTATAACATTCCAAAGCATCAGAAAACTTCTCTGCCTTCATAAATTCATTTCCTGCAAAAAAAATCAGTCAGTACCATCATTGGGCGAGTATAATACACACTTTATCATTAAAAACAATTTTATAGAGGGGTATGTGTATCATACACCTGAGTATGACCAGTGATATTCTCCTCCATATTTTTTTTTTTTTTTTTTTTTAAAGACAAATATTGAACTATTTCTTTTGTATTTTATACATTTGAAAACCTAAACCATGAACAACAAATCACAAATGATCAAACATACTGAAATATGTCTGTTGGAGGTACATCACTAACATGTATCAATTTGGATTTTGGATGATCTGTTCTGATGGTATGGTATTTTTTTTTTTTAATTTAATTTGCTTTACCACCACTGTTTGCTAGTTAAGTCAGTGATATATTTTGTGTAGTTATCAACAACAACATAGCTACATCTATTTATAATAAAGTCAGTAATATATAATTTATCTAAAAATATCCACTGGAACTCAGTAAATAGACAAAGAGCAACCCACCATTTGTACTTGTTTTATTTTTATTACAGTATTTATCAAATAAAATATGTGTACTACATCATAAATAATATTCTAAATTCAATATTTTGTTAAAAAGAATGACATGTGTAATATAATAAGTTTTTATTTATAAAGATTGACATGTGTAATATAATCAGTTTTTATTTATAAAGATTGACATGTGTAATATAATAAGTTTTTATTTATAAAGAATGACATGTGTAATATAATAAGTTTTTATTTATAAAGAATGACATGTGTAATATAATAAGTTTTTATTTATAAAGAATGACATGTGTAATATAATAAGTTTTTATTTATAAAGATTGACATGTGCAATATAATCAGTTTTTATTTATAAAGATTGACATGTGTAATATAATAAGTTTTTATTTATAAAGAATGACATGTGTAATATAATAAGTTTTTATTTATAAAGAATGACATGTGTAATATAATAAGTTTTTATTTATAAAGAATGACATGTGTAATATAATAAGTTACCTTTATTTTTTAACAACTCTGCTTCCTCTTTCTCTTCAGGTGTTGGTTCATGAATTGATAAGGAATCAAATTCTGCTTCAGGCTACAAAAACATTAAATTTGTTTATGTAGTTCAATATTGGAATGCATGACCCTCTTGCTTAATTTGTCAGGAGTCATGTGATCATCTTCATAATCATAGCAATTATTTGTCAAATATAATTTGAAATCCATTTCCCTAATATCATCAACCGTTTTCCTTAAAACGTTGTAAAATAAAATGACCTTTACTATATTAGAAATAGTCTCTATGAACTGAAGACCTCTTACAAATTACATTTTTTTGTCAAAACATGATAAATTAAATTTGATCAACAAGTTTATTTTGCAATACATGTACAATAATAATAAAGTGTACATCAATTTTCATTCTCAAAATTATTTAATTATTAACTCACACTACAATGTGAGCATGATACATACATGTGATCTTTTAAAAATGACTGAGAGGGAGGTATATAAAATTTAAGAAGAAATTGAACCCCTTATGAGAGAAATTTTTTTGGTACACCAATTCTTCAAAAACTTATTATACAAACAATATAAGTTCTAAACTCCCTAGTGACCGACTATGATTATTTGGACGGTCAGTAAATTGTTGAAGGGTGACCATCCAAATAATCATAGTCGGTCACGGGAGCTTAGAACATTTTTGTACGATGTTGCTGATCTATAACTTGAAACAGTAACTAAGTTTTTTCAACGAACTATGTTTGCCAGACTTTCTTGGAAGTTCTAAGGCTAAATACGTAATGGTCACAAGACAAAATTGAGCACCACCCACTGACATTCTGTAATTTTCTGTCTGTATCATTTCATAACTGCACATTTATCTATCGTCTGCATCGTTATTTTTATGAATGGAATTTTCCACTGGCCAGTAAAGCGTATTAATCTTATTCTCTAGATTTCCATATATGGCTCTCCCTTTTATCGTTATTTTTAGGAATGATTTGATCCAATCATAGGTCGCCAAATAAATGCAACATCGTACAAATGTATTTACAAGTCAATTAATTTCTGTCAGTTATAACTCATGTTTTAACAAATTTCTGGCAACATTCAAATACTCTTTTTTGATATTAAAGGCATATTTACAATGTTTTACACAAGTTAGTCATTCAGTTAGATTAGAAAAAAGAAAAAAGAAAAAGAGCAATAAATATCATGTTCTCTTAATTGTGTTTTTGACTGAGATAAATTAAATATCAGGAAAATATCATGTGTTCTTAATTGTGTTTTAGACTGAGATAAATATACAATCTGTTATGTATCCTAATTGTGGAAAACAAAAAGCAAAGGAAACAAACAGTAGAAAGTACTACCCTCTTCCTTCGGTTCCTATAATAATTACTTACATCAGTTGTTATCTGAGAATTGAAGATATCTAACAAATTTCTTGGAACTGCATGTTTCTTAACTATAGCTGGTTCTTGTGTATTAATACCATATGTTGATTCCAAACATTGAATTGCAACTAAAATTAAATTAAACCAGAGGTGTTTAAAGCTTCCTTGTTTATATTTCAAATCCAACGAATATCATTTTTTGATTATCTTAATAAAAGTTACCCATCCATGAATAATATGGTCATCCATAAAAAAATGTCAGTTTGGTCCCTAACCAGCCAATCTAACTGAGAATGAACATTATTGAAGTATATAACTTACAATTTTTGTAACTCCAATAACACATAATTGTTTTGTCTGATATGTTCAACCTAATCTAATAATAACAGTTTTTACAAGGCTAATCTAGTTAGATTCAAATGTAATAATAACAGTTTTTACAAGGCTAATCTAGTTAGATTCAAATGTAATAATAACATTTTTTACAAGGCTAATCTAGTTAGATTCAAATGTAATAATAACAGTTTTTATAAGGCTAATCTAGTTAGATTCAAATGTAATAATAACAGTTTTTACAAGGCTAATCTAGTTAGATTCAAATGTAATAATAACAGTTTTTAAAGGCTAATCTAGTTAGATTCAAATGTAATAATAACAGTTTTTACAAGGCTAATCTAGTTAGATTCAAATGTAATAATAACAGTTTTTACAAGGCTAATCTAGTTAGATTCAAATGTAATAATAACAGTTTTTAAAGGCTAATCTAGTTAGATTCAAATGTAATAATAACAGTTTTTACAAGGCTAATCTAGTTAGATTCAAATGTAAGACATGTTTGTACAAATGTATGTTCATCTTGTGAAACTTTTATGCTTTTACTCAAAAGTGACTCAATACTTTACTGTACTACTTGGATCTAAAGTAAGCTGTAATGTGGAGGAAAGTTGATTAAATACATACCCTCTAACCCTTCTACACCTTCATCACTTAGATTTCCAGCAGTTTTTTGGTCCTCTAAAAAGCGTATTATAGAGAAGACTAATTTGTTGACATCAGCCATTTTGACAAAGCTGTAAATGAAACAACATATTATTAAAATAAATTCAGAATTACATGTATCATTTTTAAAATTCAGCAGCAATAATAGGTCCAAGAAAAAAAAAAGATTGTTTGCAGTGTTTTCACTACACATTTTGATAGGGGGAGATTATAGAATTATAGATGGGGAGAAAATTCGACCAAGAGTCAGAAGGCCCCCAGTGGGTTCAGGGTAAAGCACCCAGCCGATTTTGAATTTGATGAATTTTGACTTGCTTTTGAGGGGGTTTCTTAGCTTTAAAATGGTTTCTTTTTGCTTAAATTTACACTAATTAACTTTGAGAAAAAGAAAAATGTAATAAACCTTTTTTCAGACAGGATTATCAGGATTTTCTTGACCATTGAACAATTTTTCATTAGACTAGTACTAGTAGTGCATTGAGAATGATTTCTCAAGATTAACAACCATCAGTCATTTTCCGCATTTAATATCTTAGAAAGATGTCACATGGTTCTGCATTTTTTCAGGTCAAAGACAATTGTATAAGTTTGGTAGAAATAAACTTGATCATTCAGAAAAGAAATATGGACTTCCCCTATGATTATGTACTATTGAAAATAAAGATTTGATAATATTGGTGTTTGCTTCATTTCTTTGACATAGTATGAAGTTATATCAACATTCAGATTCTTTGCAGTTTTTGAATAACAAAAATAGCATCATTATAGGAATTTCTTATCTTAAAGCTTATATTATCATATTAAATGCACATTTAAAGAATATACTGTAAACCAACTTTTGTTCGCGTGCTATAAACCTTCGCGACTTTCGCGGTAGAGTACAAAATCGCGAACAAGTCGGTCTAAAGTGTGTATGAAACAAGAACATATATAGCCTAGCAAACATCATATTATATATATAGCGTAATGTATTTCTGGTATAGATCGATATCCGTTAGACAACACAAAGTCATGCATACGTAGTTAAATTTGGGGGGTCATGTAAATTAACATACTTAATTTTCAAAAGAACTTTATTTGTAAGATACTGACAATTAATTTAATGCAGAGTACTAGTAAGTGTTAGACTTCATTATATATGGTATATACAGGATTTCGTTCCACAGTATTACAATTTTTCTGCATTAAAATTTATAAAGTTGCGCGTTGGCAAATATAATTATAAGTGAAGAAAGTAATCGAAATGTGTTCAAAACAGGTTTTATAATTATACATGTATATTGTAGTATAAAGTGCCGTGAGCATAATGTTGACAGGTAATTAAAAGCGTTTGATTGTAATTATCAGCTGGGATTATAAAATCAATAATTGCTGTCACCTGTATGTTGATGATTGAAACTATTAATCAATGAGGATAATCCGATAATCATTGGAAAAACAAACGAGAGCAACTACAACATTATGACATCTTGGTCTATCATGTTCTATTATATAAACTTTTTTTCGTTTTTTTTGAGAAAATAGCACAGGTGGTAAATTTATTATATGATGACAAAAACTGGACAAAAATATACACTTAATTATGGAGTTGGCATAAAACAACAATCAATCAATTAAAAGGTACTGGATTGTTGTAGGTTATAATAATGCTGTATTGATGACTGACAATTAAAACATGTAGAAATGTTGAAAATATTTAAAAAGGAAAACTCTAGTACATATGTGTTCACGAAATCAATGGGGGATGTCAATCGAACGATCAATAATATATTACGACCGATGTCGGCGGCGATGTAGACCAAAGTCATACAGCGAAAAATCTGAACTTTTAGCATTTTGGTTATCGCGAAATTAAATCTCCGCGAAAATGTCTTGAAGCAGGAAAATGCGAAACATAATAGCCGCGAAAATAAATTGGTTTACAGTACTTGTTAATTTGCTAGCCTTTTCTATATTCTTAATGTAATTTCTCTCTTAAGATTTTGAAATAAAGTATGCATTTAACTTTTTTCAATAACAGAAAAGAACTTTCAAAAGCAAGTAATATTCAAGAATCTGACTGTTAATGTAACCACAAACCAGTATCAATATAAAATGAAGAATGAAAGTAGTCAAAGACTCATACATTTCAATAAACTTTTATTTTGTTGAAAATATACAATCACAAATGAAACAAACCCCCATAAAATATTTTAAGGGGGAACTTGTGTGCTTCAGAAAGGGATCAGTCAGTTCCTTATATTCTTGACATCTGCAGATAGTCTATAGTTTGACAGACTTGAGACCTTTTCATGTTAATGCATTTACATGTATATCCCATGTCATCAAACTGAAAATCAAAATAATTTCAGGCAGGGGACTCTTGAAAATGACTGGACATCAACATCAGAACTTGAAAGAAATGTGGCATCTTACACCCCAACTAGCCCAGTCCCTGAAATGAACCTTTGAATTTACTGGTCTGAATCAAATTCCTGCATTTATTTTTATATAGTTCTAAATAAAAACTAAAAATAATTACTGGTCTGAACAAAGTTTTACTGGTCTTCAAACTCTTGGGACGGAGGACTTGTGCTCATCGTATATTCGTGAGGATCCCCGCTTTTTTTCTCCCCATACTGATACAACTTTACAAGATCAAACCCTGCTTACTTTGATAGAAAGCATAAAAGTGGGTTATATTTCCTTCACTCTTTCAATCAATTAAATCAAATTATTTTATTCACTGTTTTGCTTTTTTGGACAAAAGTCCAAAATTTATTTCTGCTGCTAGGTCTAAGGTTGTGATATCAAGGTCATTCGGACCAAAGCTAGTTGGCCTCCAATCTTCCGTTGGAATAATTAAACTTTTATTTATTATTCCTACTGTGAATCATACTATTTTAACATAATAAATAATTAATTCTTCACTTCTTCAGCCTTCGTTCATACAATGTAGCATATTTATCCTCTGAAGTAAACGAAATCGTTAGATAAAATCCGGAAGTAATTGAAATCTCATAAATGGGACGAGGATTTTGGGCCGAAAGAAAAAAAATGGCCATCGATTTGTTTCTTAGTCACAGCAGCGCTTTTTCATACACGAAATTAAGGTAAAATCATAGCCAAGTTCAAACACTTAGATTTGTTTTCAGTCACCGAATTATAAATCCCTTGTACAAGCAGAGAGTACGTGTCTACAAATGACAAATTTACAGAATTAAAATAGAAAATACAACGCGATTTATTTTTGAACATTAAAACCCATGCTTGGAAAGTTCATAGCCGGGGATTTTATAGCAATAGCCGGTGAAATGCGGCGGTTCCCGGCTTCAAATGAAAAAACTGGTTTGTCTAGGCAAAACACAGACCTTGGTCGTATGGGAATTAATCTTGAGTTGTTTTCTGAGCTTGGGTAATAATATATCTTCATTTATTAACAAAACTAATTTAAAGACAAAGAAATATAATCATAAACAATCCTCTATATTGATGAAAGACAGATGATCAAATGATTGTGCCAATCAAGTTTTTATTACATTAATAACCAGACGATGTAATCAATTTCTTACTAATCCAAATCCTTGAAACAGATTGATTAATAAATGTAATTCGGATCTCCTGTACTTGGCGATCACAATACTGGTATACTAGTATTGTGCACAATACTGGTATAAAAATTTGTTCCAGTATTGTATACCAGTATTGTACCAGTATTGTGATTTAAAAAAAATATTTTTTTACTTGTGTATAGTATTGTAGTAAGTATTGTAATAGGTATTGTGGAAATGTTAGTTCCTGGGTAGACCAGTTCTTGAAGTAGTTGTTCTTGTGTCGCTGTATAATAATCTTGACTCTATCCATAACAGATTGTTGTGTATTGTGATGTATTACTGATACGATGTTATAAATGCCAATAAAATGATCCACAATGAACTTGTACTTTTAGTATGCTTTTCAACAGTTGATAACATGAACCTTCTAATATGAAGCAATCCAATACACCAGTCCCTGAAATGGACGGTCGCCCAGTCGCCAAATGCGACTAATATCTTATTCGGGCGACCGAAAGCTGCTCCAAATTAGGTAGTCACTGGCCCAACAAAAAACGTTTGAACGATTGCCTATTAGACCGTTAAAAATTGTTGTTTTTCTGAAACCCGACATAAACTGTAACGGTAGATAACTCTTCTGTTCTAGTCGAAAACAGTTTGTTACGAGCACAGCGATTGGTCCAAATACATTTTTGTAGCCAATGAATACACAGCTAATGTAATTTACTGTTCTCCCCAATTATGTATTTTTATTGAGCCAATCAAAACATGTTTCCTACACGTTTTCATGTAATACACAAGTATTCACTAAATATTAGAACAAAAACATGTTTTTTGTTTCTTTATGATTTAATTATTAAAATTGTTAAAAATCACGAACGAAGTGGAAAGTTGTGAACAATAAAGAGAATTCTGTCAACTTATAATGTTTGCGATCTGGTATCCACGACCACGGTTCGGAAATTTATTCATTCAATCTGCTGCAAAATGTACATCATACAACATGTACGAATTTCATTTTACAGAAATCGGAAACCTTTTAGTGTCAATCCTTAGGTAATCATTGAAAAACTTTTCCCCAACAACGGAGAGAAAATCGTTGACAGTAATGTCAAACTACGGAAACGATCTGGCCTGTCACTTCTTTTAAACTTTTCATAGTTCATGTGTACACTGCTACATTTTAATGACAATTGGGAGTGGTTTTCTTTTTTGGAACAAGAACTTTTGTTTACAAATTAAAAAAAAAACAGGAAAAGTTTAATATATAACAGAAAATGACTGCACCGTTTGTTATTTCAACAAACTGGTGAGATACTTGTTTGGAATGAATAACCAACTGACGTTACCCTGAAATGAGAGGTTATTTCATCTTTAATGTGATCATGGCATTGATCTCCCCTTACACAAACCAGCCTTCTATTGTCCCCATCCGATGGACTAGCATCGTTTCTTAAGACCACCCTAGCCAATGGCGTCAAGGTTGTCAAAAAGGTTATAACAAGTAAATTCAGGTTTCATTAGATAGCAATATATGCATTGCATACATGTTAACCTCTGGGAACTGCTAGGGGGGAGATCTCCCCCTACCAACTCTTCTAAGGGGGAGATTTTGTGCGTCGCCTTTAAATGCACAAAATTGTACCCTGTAGTTGCATACATGTGATAAGAGTTGCTATGCTACAACTGGAGATTTGGTCTCATAACTGGAGATTTTTTATGGACGTATTTGATGCATGTTTTTATTGTTAATTGATGTTTTCTTTTTTGTTTGTTTCAGTATTGAACCAACTGCATCCCATTTCAATATATATTGTTTACATTTCTGTCTTATTAGTAGTGTTTCATATGATGAATGAAGGATAAAAACTGTATTTATAATTTATTCATAATCAAAGCAATAACAATGAAGACATAATGCTCTGAAAAATAAAGTCATAGAGCACTAAAATTAAAAAGTCACTTTGCTGCTGGTGTGTTGGGTGATAGCATACGTTTTGGCATTCTTGTGGTTTATCAATTCCATCCTGGAACTTAGTCCTTAAATAATACTTTGATCGGCTTTGGTCCCAAACAATCCATAACAACTCAATCCGAGATGAATTCATTGCACGTTTGATCGAAATAAGAAGTTTTCCTCGGCATCAAAAGTTGTCCGACTCCTGTTTGCACAACGGTTTATAACTATTTTTAATTGCCTCTATCACACTTCTAATCTTATAAGCGTGTGCCACAAACCCACTTCCTTATCCCCAATTAACTGTCAATCAGTGGATAATTGTTGTATAATCATCAACACCTTAATTAATCTCCATGACCCAATTTACCTGTAAAGGTGTCAAACAGATCAATAACCCGATATCATTTAAACACCTTTACCATTTGTTACTCTCGGCGTTTTTCATCAGCGCGGGAGTTCCAAATGGGGAATTTCCAGAAATATTGATCGCAAAATGTAGGTCAAGATTTTATTGTACTTGATTTTTTTGTTGGGGGAGATCGTCCGGGAGGAAAAGGTGTGTGCGGGAGATTAATGTCTCCTGTGCATGAGACCCAGTCCATGCGGGAGATAGGGCTCTTACGCGGGAGACTCCCGCGAAAAGGGGGAGGGTTAACAGGTATGGCATTGGGGTGTTTTCGGCTTGGCAAATATTTCTCAAATAAAATTCAGCTTGTATCGTCTTTTGAAGTCAAACAAAAGATTAAAGCATTGATCTATGATTAAAGAAATTAAATTTGGTAATTAAAGCTATCTAATTAACACATTTATATAATCAAAACAAATGAAAATAATCATCCCATTAAGTTTATCTGTGATTTATTGATAAAGGGACTTAGTTATCAAAACAAAAGTTATTTACAAATATTAATGAATTGACTCTTTGATGTCCATTTAATAAAAGATGATTAAAAAAAAAACACATAAAAATTTGTATAAACAACGTCTACATGTAAAAAAAAAAATTTAAAAAGTTTTTAAATTCAATCAAATTATTTTTATTATTTAGTACCGAAATAAACAACGTCTACATGTAAAAAAAAATTAAAAAAGTTTTTAAATTCAATCAAATTATTTTTATTATTCAGTACCGAAATTTCCAGTACCGAGATGTCTCGTATGTTCAGTACCGAGATGTCCTGATACCGAAGAGCACCCCCCCCCTCGTGAGACTAGTGAAAGAATTAATTTTAATGTCAATAATAAAAATTAATTAATCTGAACTGTTTATATATTGATATTTGATGTCTTTTTTTCAAAAAAAAATGTCACAAAATGATTGGGTCACCATTATGCCATTTGGACCAGTGACTCTAATTTTTTACTGGCCCAAACAAATTTTTTTGGGCCAGCCAAAGGCTAGCCCTCATTTCAGGCACTGATACACTATAAAAAATCCATGCAATTTCATATTTTCATAATTGAATTACATTATTGGTATACCAGTATTGTACAAAATTTTGAAAAAAATTCACAATACTGGAACAGATTTTTATACTAGTGATCGCCAAGTACAGGAGATCCTGTAATTCTTAATACAATGTAGCATACTTTTCAATAACGTTAATTCCTTTTTACATCTTTTCTTTTAAATGTGGTCAGAACAAATTTCAGTTTGCAGCCAGAACTGGGACCGACTGACTGAAGCCGGGACTACTTGGGGCCAGATCGACTGGAAATCACACTGGGTACAAAGGTTTCAAGTTTGTGATTCAAACTGGTGCCCAGTGTTGGCAAAGAAGTCCAGAAGAGGATGGTGCATTCTCAAAATATTTAAATTTTAATTCATATTACGTTTAATATCATTTGTACATCATTTGTTATTATTTCCTAACTAAATTATACCAAACTAAAGACGAACTCATCTAGTGCAAACGTGGTCAAACTGACCCGGATTCATTATATGAGAATCCGGGTTCGCTCGTTTGTCATTAGAAAGTTGTAGAACTTAGAAAGAATGGCGAGCATGCTATGACGTGAAATGGAAGCGATTATCCATGATGCTCCTTGACAGATATAGATACATATTAAAATCATATGTTGGTTCACAATTCTGCTCATCCATACCACGGCCACCCAAATCATGTATTTATATTCGTTTTTTATCAATATTTAGCTCGTCATCATTACCTTCGCAAACGTCGCCGGAAGCTAGTTTTCACAATTGCCGTAAATAAAACGAAATAACGACATACTAAAATTTTATAAAATTTAATATAATTTTCTATTTCACTAATAGTCCAAATATGAACAAACTATTTATTATCTTACATAGACTAATTCAAAACATGATAATATATTTAACACTATTTAACGATACCGTAAATTGCACTGGTTCCCGAACGATTTATCTCAACCGGCACAGCTCATTCATTTAAATATCAAAGGGACCAGTCTATAACTGGAACGCCATTTTCTGCAGGAAAACGTTCCAAGAACTGAAAACAATAAACATGGCAGACAAAGGCGATAGGATAACTACAAGGGTTATCCAGGTGGCCAATATTGCTCAAAATACATCTAAGGAACAAATGAAAACTTTGTTTTCTTATATTGGACGAATTGATGACCTGAAACTATACCCAACTATCGAGTAAGTAAAACTAAAAATAAAATGAAATACACAACACGCGTACCTCCACAGACAATGACATTAAACATTACATGAATGAAAATTACATATAGTCAATGATAAGAAAATAGTGTCTTGTGTAATATAAAAAGAGATGGATTCCAATGCAAAATTGTTGACAAATTGATTTATTCTTTCGTGAACGGTTTTCACTTTTAAATTGTATTTTTGGACGTAGCCGTAGGACTACATAATTTT
Source organism: Bathymodiolus septemdierum (assembly GCA_963383655.1). NCBI lineage: Eukaryota > Metazoa > Mollusca > Bivalvia > Mytilida > Modiolidae > Bathymodiolus > Bathymodiolus septemdierum. The sequence goes on along the minus strand of OY726518.1, from coordinate 128,796,260 downwards.
TCTAAAACACATGATTTACACACAGCAATACATCGACAAAAGACACTTTTATCATTCATGGTGCTGATAAAGCTCATTATCTATCGATAATCGGACTAACTGCGGAACCATAGCCCTTGTGGTCCTTGGCCAGTTTTCTGATATTTGCGGACCATTGGCATACTGGTCGGGGAGTAGTTCTCGCCATTTTTTTCCTTTTTTTATCCAATATTTTTAAGAAGCAGTCGAGAAACCTTTGTTTCACCCCATTATTATTTTGCATGAACCATAACGATTTACGCACGCTGATCGGGGATCCATTATTACGATGTTGCGTTTTTTAACAGAAAATGGCCGCAACAGAAGCAATTCTCGCCAACTTTCAGATATAGTGTTTTTTGTGAAGCTAAAGCATCAAAAGGAAAGAAAAACGACATTTTAGAAAATTGAAACCCCTTTCTTAGAAAGTTTACCGGTTTTTGTGTTAATTTGTTATTGTAGAAAACTCTGATAATTATTCATCGCTGTTTTAAAGGCTGTCATGCCATCCCCATGCCGCTCTCCCATTCCGTAAAATACATCCTTTTCAACAGTGGTTTACCTGATAATTTTCATTTTATTGATGAAAAGTAATAATTCCAGTTTTTCTAGAATTAATTTTAATATTTTATCCATGTTTTATGCCCAATGTGATAATATAGGATCCATGTATAAATTAGCGGTCAAGGTAATTGATGACGTAAACAGTACATGCGCAGGCGGCCATTTCCATTCACACGGAATCTATTTTTATTCTGCAACCGTGAGTATTTTGGATTGTAGGGATGAGTAATAAGGCAAAGTGTGACACTTTTTAGAAAGACCTTAAAGATTTGTAGAGATAAATTGGAAATATGGTGTCACTAGATTCTCCGATGATCATTCCATGTGTTTTTCTATTTTAAGAGTACCAACACACGTGACCCCCTGTTGATGTTATGACAGAATGTGGGGTGCAGTAGGGTTTTTACCCAATTTTAACGATATTTCACAATGAAATTCTATAAAAATTAATACGAAGGATTGGTACGGCGTCCTTTAATGATGGTGAAAAAATCAGACGAAAATTCGCTTGCGCTAAATGAGACAGTTGGCGAGAACTACTCCCCGACCAGTAGGGCTACAGATTTCACCCCATCAAAAACTTTCGAAACTGCGCAGTGAAAATGTTGCGCCGCTTTTTTGCAAATTTTTGTCATGAAATCGGATGCGAGATCGATCAAACATATATATTTCGTTTCGTTAAATATTTATCTACATTCTTCTATACTTACTTATCTGTTAATATTCATTTCCAGCTCATTATCATAACAAGTGTTTCGATATTAATTGATCCTGCCTACTTCGTTCCGCCATCTTGTCATTGTGGTATTCTCATTTTGAGGTCACGTGACTTTTGAGAGATCACTTTAACAGCAAAACATGTGTTCGGTTTGTTTACATGAAAAACTTGAAAATGTTGAATGAGAGTTCACCTCAATTGGAATAACCATAGAAGAAAATAACATTTCTGATTAATATTTGTAAAATATTTCACTCTAGGTTGACTAAATATTTTATTTCAGATAAAAAATCGCTGTGCAAACCTCCGGTAAAACGTAAACAAACCGAACACATGTTTTTATCTTAGAGTGATCTTTCAAAAGTCACGTTGCCTCAAAGCGAGAATACCACAATGACAAGATGGTGGAACGAAGTAGGCGGGATCAGTTAATATCGAGACATTTGTTATGATAATGAGCTGGAAATGAATATTAACAGATAAGTAAGTATAGAAGAATGTAGATAAATATTTAACGAAACGAAATATATATGTTTGATCGTTCTCGCACCCGATTTCATGACAAAAATTTGCAAAAAAGCGGCGCAACATTTTCACTGCAGTTTCGAAAGTTTTTGATGGGGTGAAATCTGTAGCCCTATGGTCCGCAAATATCAGAAAACTGGCCAAGGACCATAAGGGCTACGGTTCCGCAGCTATAATCGGACATGATTGTACTGTCCGCAACAAATATCTACATACAAAATTCAAATTAATGTAAATAAAGAGTAGTTTATGGTGTTTAAATTTAATGCCACTTTCAACAATATTTCAGTTATATCGTGGCTGTCAGTTTTATTGGTGGAGGAAACCGGAGAAAACCACCGACTTGTGGCAAGTTACTGACAAACTATCACATAATGTTGTACACCTCGCCCTGATTAGGAGTAGAACCCACAACATCAGTGGCGATGGGAAACGTTTGCATAGGTAGTGGGATGAATAAAGAAAAGTTTTTCCTAATTTTTTTTTTTTTTTTAAGTGAAAATAAAACAACGTATGAATATCATGTGGAATGCACTAAATTTTTTATGTGTTTGTGAGATAGACCACACCAATGACGTTTATTTATTTTTTTTAAAGAAATAATGATTTAGATAACATTTATGTTGGTAATTGGTGTAATTTGTTGGACATCAGGAGGTCCAGTTTTTACTAAAATGTCCTGCATTTTGTTGATGAATTGTGCCAATTTGTGGAGTATAACTAACAATATGTGAGTAAAAGCAACCCCTACATATGTGTAAGATTGAGTTTAATGTATTCACTGCTAATGTTTTATATTGCAGTTCTCCTGATGGGGCACCTGTTACAAAGATCTGCTATGTCAAGTTTGATGATTCACAAAGTACAGGGGTGGCTTTACATCTTAACAATACAGTCTTTATTGACAAAGCTCTTATTATTGTGCCAGTCATGGATGGTAAGTATATCATATACATGCCAACTTGTGAAAATCCATTTGATATTCTCAAGTGCAGTCAAATTTGTCTTACATTGTGTGTGTGATCTTCCAAGGGAGCATTGAAAAAGGTCATATAAGACAGATGGTTGTTTAAAACAGGTTTAATTATTATGAAATGCACTGCAAAGAGGCATGCAAATTATTTAATATAGGCTGTCGTAAAATCAGGTTTTTCCTCCCCCTATTAAAATGACAGCCATGATATAACTGAAATACATGTATTGTTAAAACACCATAACCTTAAATCAGGTTTGATTGTACTCATTTGTTGTTTTAAGTCTTTTTCATGATATTTGAATTTTTTTTGATAATACACATACATGTATATATCCTTATTCTATCAAAAATTAAGTTTACTAATAGTGTCTCTATTGAAAAACTATGGACATTTCCAATCTAATTACCATAATGATATTAGGAAGTTTTTTTCACTTCAGTTCATATTAAGTTTTCATAGAATATGGATTCAATATGAATATGATTTGCATACTTATTATTTAACAAGAGAAACAATAAACAGAAGCATGGTTACCATAGTTGTTTTGTAAATATTTGCTCTTAAGAAACAGACAGATATCTAACAAATGGATGCCACACATATTGCATGTAATTCTTTAATTTGAATGGCTGTTAACAGGGATACTTGTAGCAATTTATTTTGATGAATCTAGTAAGACATCTAGGCCTGTTGCAAGGATTTCTGTGTTAAGGTACTTCACAGTTATTCATGTACATAACTTTATTTGTATTATATTGCTGTAATAAGTTGGGAGATCTAATCAAAGAAATTGTTTTACTTTCTTTTTCAGGTAAAATTCCTGATGAACAGACTGCCTTACAGCTAGCACCATCTGCCATGGCTGGTCTGATGCCTGGTCAACCAACATGGCCAAGCAATGTTATAAGTCAAGTAAATATTTTTAATGTCTTCACTTCTTTAGTGTAGTTCATTTAATATTTTATAAAAAAGTAAATTTATGACAGTAAATATTTGTCAGCATCTAAATAAAGCAAGATATGGATATAAAATGATATGATTTCTCTTGTTAAGTTAGAACCAGACATATTATTAGCTATAGATTATTCCAGGAATATTATTGATATATAGGCGATTAAGCTGTTTTTGGAATGCTTTATTTAAAGAACATTGAATATATAATGATAAATATCATCAAGATAGCTTTTGTATGTATTTGAATTCTATGGGTTTAATACATGTAGTTTTTTCCCTTTTATGCACTTACCATAAAAAACTAGCATTGACTACAACTGAGGGGATCCTATCTCTCTCTCTGGTTAAAGCTTTTGAGAAAGTAGCTTATCTTTAATAGCTTAGATGTTTATTGTATAAAAATAAAATGACTAATTTATTTTTGACCAGATGACGGGAGTTGGAGCCAATCAAGTAATAACAACACATGATCCACGACTAACAGCTCTTGGTTTACCACAGTATCCAGCTCTACCTGGTAATACAGATGGATCAAAGATTGAAGAAATACGTAGAACTGTCTATGTCACAAATCTAGATCCTTCGGTAAATAAAATATTACACTATTTAATAATACATTGAAGATAAATAGAATCTTATGTATTTTATTAAATGTTTACCACTGGCCATGGCTTGCATAGCCATAGAATTTGCTTGAAATGTAGAACAAAATCTTTTTCAAAGTCTGTTATTTTAGGTTTTTAATCTTATGAATACATCAATCAGTTTTATCATTTAGAATTACAAAAATGTTTATGATAATAATACAACTCAAAATACCCATATACATATATATCACAATGTGTTGGTGGAAGTTTTCCACATCTTATTGAAAAGTTCCAATTTATAGTTTTTAATAACCCTTGCTTTCTAAACTCCATAAATGTTTTCTATTATCTTGTGTACTTCATGTGATGAGAAACTTCTCTTAAAATATCTACAGCTATACAGTATTGCTTTTCATGAAGAATTGTTAGTTGTATACATCTCCAGGTCAAAAATAGAAAAAAATTGAGAACGTGTGTGGGCAAACTTCATTTATTAGTGACATGAAGCTTTACACAATCTCATTACAAAACATCCCAAAACCCTAACAAAATAACTCACCTGTAAACCTTGGTGATTCCTCACTGAATTTTACAGGGACTTTATTGCACGAATTTTGAGAAGCACTCTTTAGTGGCGGCAGTGGATGTATATTATTATTGACATCCTCATCTTCCGGGTCTCTATGAACGTTAAAGGTGACAAATTTCAATTAGGGATCAAATTCCTGTACGACTTGGATAGGCTCTTCGTAATCTGGTTGAAATGTGTGACCAGTTTTGTCAGAGACAGTAACGGCCACATTGTCCATTTTTTTCAATGTCAATTCCTCTGGATATACGACTTCGTCGAAAACCTTTTCCATGTTGATTTGTTGTTAAGCGATATAAACTGTTCGACACAATATTCCTCATTTTGTTTCCCTTTTCAATATTGACAGACGACGCAATCGTGTAGTCTGCCATTTAACGGATATCTGAATAATGACTAGATAACCACAGAGAGAAGTCGAATGAAGAACTAGATCACTGAAGTGTTTGAAAGTGTTACAAGTTTACTATTGAAACATCGGTATGATATAGAATTTTAAAAACATATTTACCGTAGGGAACCGGAAAATTTCCGACAGACCGGAAGTACAAAAAAAAAGTTACGATTTTTTTGGCAAACAAATATTTGGGTCAGGCTTGTTTTTTCGGGTTGGCCGCGTTCGGGCAAACAAACATATTTTTAATTATGGCCTGGTACATAAACAAATCCAAATTGAAATAAACCTGTACTTATTCTGTTTCAGACTACAACAGAACAGTTGATGAACTTTTTCTCTCAAGTTGGAGAAGTTAAGTATGTACGGATGGCAGGAGATCCTAATGGACCTGTTGTATCAGGATATGTAGAATTTACTGATCAAAGATCTGTAGCTACTGCTCTTACATACAATGGAGTCATGTTTCAAGGAAAACCTGTTGCGTAAGTATGGTCATATAAGTTTAGGGAAAAAACCAGCTCACAAGTACACAGTCTGTCTTATGTAAATGTCATGGTGACAGTTTTTAATAGTAGATATATGTTGATTAGACAGGTTGATTTAACAAATTTTAGATAGTTTTGCTATTTATAGAATATTATGTTTATACAACCACTCTAGTAGTGATGAGTTTACTGTATTTGCCTTGTCTATATGTTTTTCCAATGTCCGTCTGTTCCATTGTCTTGTAAAGACAACCTGTCTTTTTCTTTTGATGGAATTATTTCATGTTTGGTATTGTGTCTTGGCATGACATAAACATGCACATATTAAGATTTTCCAAATGGATGAGATTCATGAGAAGTGCCTTTAAATGCTATATTCTTAATGTCTGTCCCATATTCTTGTGTAGGAAACTTGTCCTTTATCCTTTGATGGAATTTGTTCCAATTTAGTATTATGTCTTTGTATGATATGAACAGACACACGTTATAGCAATTTTTAAACAGAACAATTATGTAAGTGTTACAACCCCTGTTCAATTTCATGGTAGATACATGTTCTTATACTTGTTTAGTCAACTGGTCATTTGTTTAATGATACAACTAATTCATATTCTGTATGATGTCTTGGTATGATATGACCATGCACATATCATTATGATTTTGTAAATGTACCAGTTCCATGGGAGTTATGGCCCTTTTTCCAACTTAGAGATTTAAAGTAAACATGACGAATGACTGGGATATTTTTAGGACAACACCTTGTGCAGTCATAGTTCATTCAGGTTAATTCAAACAAAGTGGAAGAAACATTAAACCCTTAGACATACGGAGTGAAACAAGACAGCGAAATATATTCCATATCCTAACATTGAAGACTGGAAACATGTGAAATCCTCTAGGTTTTATTTGTAGACAAGTATGTTTTATTTCTAAGGGTCTTGTAGGTGTCTTCAGTTAATATAAAATTTGTTTATGCCACAATATGGCTGAAATACTGCTAAAGTTGGCATTAAACACCAATCAACTAACCAAAACCAACTGAAATCCTCTAGTGATGTGAATCAGTGAAATTTCAAGTATAAAATCCTGATATCAGGTCTAAAATATTTGCTCACAGTAGAATATATATAGAATGATCAAGATTTTAAAAGATTGAAAAAACTTGCATAGATTGTTGGTACCTCATTATTTCATAACTGTATACAAATGTATATATATATATATTATTTTTTTGTGTCTTTCCAGTGTGACTCACTCAAACACATGCATCATTAAACCGTTAACTAAGTCTCAGGAGGCTCAGCAGAGGGAAATAGAAGAGGCAATGAAGAAGGTTAAAGAAGCCCAATCACTGATATCTGCTGCTGTTGATGATCCTTGTAAGTTGTTTTGTTATTTCAAGATTGGCTGCAGATGAAGTCAAATTATTTAATATTTCACTCATGCATTGTTGACTAAATTAATCGTGATCAAATACAATCAATACTTTGTGTTACATCTCTGTAGACATGTCAATAAAACCCATATATACACAATCTCTCAAATGAAGGATATGCAATTATTATATTTAAGTTGCACCAGATTCAATCTTTTAGATAAACTTTAGTTTGACACAACACAATTAGTAGTTCTCATTTCCCAACCATTTTAGCCGACTTTTGAAAGTGCATCACAGAGTATAATTATAATTACATTGTTGGTAATATTTGGATCTTTATTTTAGCTATGCACTAACATCTAATGATATTCGATATTTAAAACTGACCAATCGGTAATGAGCCTACCAAATCCTGAGGTATTAAACAGTGCACACACTGAGAGATGTTGTCTAATTAGTCATTGTATTTTACTGTCTTGCATATGATTGGATGGTCAAAGATGAATGATTGGTTACCTGACATTACCTTGTATGGAATGTTGTTATATATTAATCTATTCAACATTTAATTCTAATTAGATTGGTCCAAATAAAATTTTAAAACATTCAAACTTATTACACTTTGTTTTTTAATTCTATGTTATGTTATATCTTTTTTTAACTTTCTTGTTCTGTATCATAAATGTAAATTATGCACAGTAAATTACACTTATTTTTTTTTAAATAAAAAGAAATCATAAAATTATATCCATTACACTTTTGCCTTGCTTATATCTTCAAAATGCCTTGATAAACTTGTTCAATTCCTGAAAAAGCCGAAATACTGCTCGCTGGACACTAAGGAATAATCAATTATAATTAAAACGGCCAGTATTGAATATGTATTGTTACAGATGATAGATCACGTAGTAGATCCTGGTCACGATCTAGACGAGGATCAAGATCAAGAAGAGGTTCCAGATCAAGATCAAGAAAGAGATCTCATTCTCGTAGACGATCGTCTAGACGTTCAAGGTCAAGGAAAAGATCAAGATCCAGAAAGCGGTCTAGATCAAGAAAACGTTCAGGATCACGTTCTCGTAAAAGAAGATCTAGGTATGTTTTATATCATTTGTAGTATTGAATGCTAAATTTGAAATGAATTTATGTTATATGTAATACAGTGACAAAGCATGTGTTTAATTGAACATTGATTAAGACAGAAAATTGTTATAATATACAAGCAAGTTATCATTGATAACGCACCGCTGATCACACTCCTATACTCTCCACTCATCCGTGTTATTCAATTCATATGAAAACCATTGTTAAAGGTTTGTTTCATTGCTGATTTATATGTTGTAGTTTCCATAGCAACATTATAGTATTCAAATTTCCTATTAGGAAAATTGAACAGATTATGAAATGTACATTCTAACTAGTTGGTATAGCATTCATTATGTACATTCTAACTAGTTGGTATAGCATTCATTGTCAGTAATTCATGGGTAATTGCGACCCATTCCTCTCCTCTTATCATTTTAATTTTCGAAGAATTCCTTTTTTTTTTCAAAGCTGTAAAAAAAATAGTGTCAGAACATAATCAAAATGTTTTAAAATGACTTGTAGATAATACATGACTACAAGGATCGTTGTCAGTTAACCCCATGGGTGATGAGTTGAGAGTATAGAAGTATGATCAAGCTGTGAGTTACCTACAAGGATTGTTGTCAGTTGACCCCCATGGATGATGAGTTGAGAGTATAGAAGTATGATCAAGCTGTGAGTTACCTACAAGGATTGTTGTCAGTTGACCCCATGGATGATGAGTTGAGAGTATAGAAGTATGATAAAGCTGTGAGTTACTAACAATTAGGCAAATTAGGACTTTATAATATCACAAATCACTGACTAAGTAAATCACAAGGCTTCAACTAAACCAGGCAAATTATATACAATCAAAATTTATAAACAGCAGTTGGAGTATATTGTGATTAGAGATTTAAATGTTGTACTTTAAATTTCTAATTCATGTTGCTTGCAGCCTGCCAATAGAATACTTTGCATTTTATTTTATACCAAGTGCAATAAATTTATTTTTATAAAGGTCAAAGAAAAGGTCAAGGTCAAGACACAGATCCAGATCAAGATCAAAGGGAAGGACAGCAAAGTTTGTATTATTAATAGAACACATCAAGTAGTAATAATATAAATAAAAACAGATCATGTTTTACCTGAACTACACAAATTATTAACATTTAACAGGTAATATCATTGTAATAAAGAAGTTCTATATAGTCCACATTTATCCAGCAATTGCTAAAACCATTTTTTTTCTAGAATACATAGACAATTAAAAATTGTCTAAATCAAACACTGAATAAAATAAGAATCCTGTGTTGACTTGACCTCAAATTTTGTCCTAAAATATAACCTATCTAATCCAGTCTATTCTCAGCAAAAAGTTGGTCACAAAGGTGTCCAGTTTAGACAGATATGGTGTTTTGTTAATTGTAGATTTATGAGAGACCTTTAATCTGTTATTTACTTAAATAGATTGTTAAAGAGTGCCAGGTTGTTTACTGTGTAAGAATTACTAAATAGTCAGGCTGTTATTTTGTTGTTATTTTTTTTAGTAAGACATGATCTATTTGAACTGTTGTTGAATTCGTTTTACAGGTGTAAAATTGTACAATTTTAATAGAGTAAGTTTAAACAATAAAAATTTTACAATTAAGCTATTAACAGTGTTTTGTAAAATTTATTTATTCAGAGTACATGTATTTATCTGGGTATTTTTTTGTTGCAAAAAATAGAAAATGCAATAAATGTAGAAATATGTTTCCACTATTACAATAACCTGAATTAGAAGAAAAAAAGAGTGTTATATTAAAATATCAGCAGTCTTTGCCTTAATTTTTTTCACCTACTTGCCTGAAAGCCAAATTTAGAAAGAAAAAAGAAAAAAAAATATTCAAACAAATTCTTTCATAATTTTCACTTGTCCAAATCAAGTTTTACTTATCCTGGGCTTTGGGCAAGTAGGTTAGCGTGAAGACTGCATCAGTGTCATTTTGTACAAGATATTTTGTTTTACACAATGATCTTAGTTTGGTTTTCTGTTGCTGTATAGGGAAGAAAGACCACCACAGGGATCAAACCATTTCCCTACAAGGTAAACTTATTATCCCCCCATTAAAACATTCTTTAATAAATCTTTATTTGGATTTTAATATTAAAACAAAATTTATTATTACTATTTCAAAATTTAGATTTGTCTTTAGAAAAAGTGGTAATATTAGGTCTTTTTCAACATTTAATGATAATTTTCTAAATTTTATAAAAAAAAAAAACATTTTTTATTTTTTTTATTAAATGTTATTTACAATTCTGTTTCCACTTAAGTAAATTCAAAGATAATTTCAATGCCCATTTTGTTTTTCTTATTTAATATAGTTAAACATTTCGTTGTATTTATTAGAAATGTCCTGTGTTTCATTCTTTATTTATATACTTTGGCTATCCAAGTTTCTAATATCTGATAGTAATTTTTGTTAATATTTTGAATAAAGCTCAACATCCTTTAAGGATTTCATGTTTTTCTCATTAAATAGAAAATAAATGAATATTTTGATCATTTTTGTTAATTTATTATTAAATAAATTTAGATGAGAAAAAGATAATAAATTTTTGGATTGTGTTTATAATACTGCCAATATGATTGACTATTTTCTAATAATATGGTTTGTTTCCTATTGAAGGGGGCCGCTGAGGGGCCAAATCATCTTCCCAGTCAGGTAATAAATGTTATCATATTGTAGAAATCACTAAACCATGAAATTAATATTTCTTGGTCCATTTTAAAGGTTTGCTTTCAATATTAAATGATTTAATTTTTTTAATGCTTTCATCTACACTATATTTATTTAAACAAAAGTGTATTATTTTAATAAACCTCTGAAAGCAAATCTTTTATATATGTATAAGTTAAAAGGAACAACTTATATTAAAACTGCTTTCATTTCTCTGAGGTTTTTAGCTCACCTGACCAAATGGGTCATGTTGAGGTATTGTCATCACTTGGCGTCCATCCTCGTCTGTCGTTGTCCTCAACAGTAAACATTTACATATTAATTTTCTCTTTGGAAACCACTGAACCAACCAGAATCTAACTTTGGCGGAATGTCCATTGGATGTTCCTCTACAAAGTTTAATTTCTTTTTTTTAGATCAGGAATCCACCATAGACAAAAGAGGCCCAAAGGGACCAAATAAGGTGTTTACATATACATGTATATGGATTTAAATACTTTATATTGTTCGTCTGTTTTTGATGAGAATTTGTTTTGATGAATTCTTAAGAAAAAGCCCTTTAAGTAAAATTCATAGCATTATTATATAATTAAGACCGTATTTAACATAAAGGGACCAAAAAGAGGGAATTTAAAAAAAATGATATCCTAAATATTTTATTTTTTATTTTTAGTCCTATTTTAATAGGTTATAATTGAATTGAACATAGGACCCGGTGTGAAAATTGATCAAAATAATTTTTCGGAGAATCTAGATTTCAAATTTTGATTGAACACAAACTGTGTATGAATAACCAGATAAACGATACAGGCTCAGGTGAGCCTCTTGTTAAAGTGGCAAGAAATATAATGAAGGAGAAATCTTTCAGTCATTTCAAGTCTGTTTTTTTTCTTTGTTGTCAGTTTTTTATACGACCATATGATGTTATGGCACTGTCGTAGTTGATGGCTTCTGTTGGTATATGCTACTATTTATTTTGGGTATTGTAACCCTACCCGTTTTCAAACAAGAGGCCCTAAGGTGCAAAAATTTATATTTCTGTTATTTGTAGAGATTTTTTTTATTTGATTTTTATGGTTTTTTGTAATAAATTACTTAGGAAAATCCCTTTCAGAAAAATGCACATGCGTTATTATGTAACTGTTATTATTGTTTTTGACATAGAAGGGGACCAAAAGTGGGAAATTTCAAATTTGTAGCTTTTTATTTCTCATCCAATTTTAATGCAGTTTTTTGCAAAATAATCATCTTAATGGGTAATTATGGACCATAAATAAAATTGGATGAGAGTCTAAATGGGGCCCACACTTGCTTTTAATAAGCACCTGTCAACTTGCTGCTGTCGTATCATGTTTCACTCTGGGTAACCCTTTATTTAATTTTCTGATTACTTTATAAATGTTATGTCTGTTTTTTCCTTGTGTGTTTTATTATCCTTTGACATCAGTTGTCTTTATATGTTTCAGAAATCAAGTTGGCCACCAATCTAGGATATAGTTTAACATGAGACTCTGGGAACATTTTTTAAATAACTGAAGTATTTGAAACGAAACTGGGCATGAATAATTATTTGATGGTGGTTGAACAAATTTGTATATTATATTTCCAGATTACAAATCCTAAATACAGTACAGGGGTTAGGGCTATGGTGTTTAATGCCACCTTCAACATCATTTCAGTTATATCGTGGCGGTCAGTTTTATTGATTGATGAAAAATATAGTACAACTGTGAAACATACATGTAGAATAACATTGTAATTTATTAGAACTTTCTGAATCCAAGATCTAGGAGAACAATCATTGAAATGTCCACTACAAAGTTTATGTTTTCAGTGCTATTTATGAATACAGGATGGTCACCATATGAATACATAATATAACATGGGATGTGAGAATGTTTTTGAAAATATTCTTAGGAAGTACAGACCTGTTTGAATCCAAACAGTACATGAATATAGTCATCAGATTGTTGTTAAAAGCTTCTTACTTTTTTAATTGAGATTACATAGCCAAGATAATTCCACTATTGGGAAAAATGTTAAATTTTTTTTCATTTTGAAAGTTCATCAAATTTATGTACTTTGTACAAATTGTTAATTCAATATGGTTGGACACCTCTGTTGAACAGTTTAACTTTGAAGTCTTATGGAAAATATGAAAAAAATCTTCTGAATAACCAATGGACTATAGCTAGATTGTAGTTATATATAACCATTGAATGGTTCTTTAAAATGATTGTGTTTGTTTGTATTTATTGTTTGATATATCTTTTTGAAACCATATGAATGATACAGATTCTTGAGACATGTTTGTTGGTTATTTTCCTTTCTTTTAGTTCTCAAGTCTTAGTGATGGAAACTCATTAAAAGTAAAGGACTTGTTTTTATTTATTTACCCCAGTATATACAATTATTTATTGAGAGATTTTTGTGACCATGTTTATTATGTATAAATGGTCTTTCTTCACTTTTGTTAAGTTGTATTTATTGCCTTTGATAGGGATCAGTTTGTTCAAATAATCACATGTCAGTAAAACAAACAACATCAGATTCATGGTACATGTACAGTTATCCCTCTCATTAAAGGACACCCCTCTTGTAAGGCCAAATTTCAGATGCATTGAGATAGCAAAATACTAGTAAATTGTCCCCCTCATGAGAGACCACCCCTCTAAAAAGGCCACTTTCATTGCAGAAAGGGTTTGCCTAATAAGAGGATGGACTAGTGTACACACTTTACTGTGTAGTCAGGCATTGATATTAGAACTGATTGTACATGTACAAAGTACAACCATGAAGATTTTGATTCTCCAGATCAATAACATGTGTACATGTATATGGTTAAAGTACAACCATGAAGATTTTGATTCCCCAGATCAATAACATGTGTACATGTATATGGTTAAAGTACAACCATGAAGATTTTGATTCCCCAGATCAATAACATGTGTACATGTATATGGTTAAAGTACAACCATGAAGATTTTGATTCCCCAGATCAATAACATGTGTACATGTATATGGTTAAAGTACAACCATGAAGATTTTGATTCCCCTGATCAATAACATGTGTACATGTATATGGTTAAAGTACAACCATGAAGATTTTGATTCCCCAGATCAATAACATGTGTACATGTATATGGTTAAAGTACAACCATGAAGATTTTGATTCCCCAGATCAATAACATGTGTACATGTACAAAGTACAACCATGAAGATTTTGATTCCCCAGATCAATAACATGTGTACATGTATATGGTTAAAGTACAACCATGAAGATTTTGATTCCCCAGATCAATAACATGTGTACATGTATATGGTTAAAGTACAACCATGAAGATTTTGATTCCCCAGATCAATAACATGTGTACATGTACAAAGTACAACCATGAAGATTTTGATTCCCCAGATCAATAACATGTGTACATGTATATGGTTAAAGTACAACCATGAAGATTTTGATTCCCCAGATCAATAACATGTGTACATGTATATGGTTAAAGTACAACCATGAAGATTTTGATTCCCCAGATCAATAACATGTGTACATGTACAAAGTACAACCATGAAGATTTTGATTCCCCAGATCAATAACATGTGTACATGTATATGGTTAAAGTACAACCATGAAGATTTTGATTCTCCAGATCAATAACATGTGTACATGTATATGGTTAAAGTACAACCATGAAGATTTTGGTTCCCCAGATCAATAACATGTGTACATGTATATGGTTAAAGTACAACCATGAAGATTTTGATTCCCCAGATCAATAACATGTGTACATGTATATGGTTAAAGTACAACCATGAAGATTTTGATTCTCCAGATCAATAACATGTGTACATGTATATGGTTAAAGTACAACCATGAAGATTTTGATTCCCCAGATCAATAACATGTGTACATGTATATGGTTAAAGTACAACCATGAAGATTTTGATTCTCCAGATCAATAACATGTGTACATGTATATGGTTAAAGTACAACCATGAAGATTTTGATTCCCCAGATCAATAACATGTGTACATGTATATGGTTAAAGTACAACCATGAAGATTTTGATTCCCCAGATCAATAACATGTGTACATGTATATGGTTAAAGTACAACCATGAAGATTTTGATTCCCCAGATCAATAACATGTGTACATGTATATGGTTAAAGTACAACCATGAAGATTTTGATTCTCCAGATCAATAACATGTGTAAATGTATATGGTTAAAGTACAACCATGAAGATTTTGATTCTCCAGATCAATAACATGTTTTATTGTATAAAAAATACGTAGATATCAAATTAAGTGTGCACAGCACGTTTCTGGAATAAACCTTCACAAGATACACTCTAAATACTTGAAATCTAAATGATTTAATTAACAGTCTTTGGGAACAAGAAAACCAAAGGGCATAAACAGGATACCCAAAATCAGCTAAGGTCATCTGTACCTGAGGAAGGAGAACTTTAGTTGTATATACTGTATAACAGTATAATATTTCATGTAGAATGTAACCAAAAGTTAGTGTGCAATATTATACGATGTATGTGACTGGTGCAATATCATTTCTAATCATAATGTCATCGACAGGATAACATAATTCTCCAATCTTTTTTAAAGCTCTGTTAAACTATAAAAGGTTTATTGCAAGAATATTGAAGAATATAGCCCTTCACATAAAGTTAATATTTCCTGTTTAAGACAATATTTACCATTATTATACTTCGTGTAAGTTTCTGTAGTGATATTTGGTACTGTAATATTTTGGCATATTACCTGGACAATTAGACACTCAGTATAATAATGATATTAATGTGGTCTTGTCCAGGTAATATGCCGAAATATTACCCAGGTCTGAGAGACATATTGCCCTCCCCTTCGGTCAGGTAATATGTCTCTGAGACCTGGGTAATATTTTGGCATATTACCTGGACAAGACCACATTATTATATAAATATTAATAGAATAACTCCAACATCAATTTCACCTATTCATTAACAGTGAAATTCTGGGATATATGTTTCTGATTTCTGTAGCCCTTCCTTCCATCAATGGTTCATAAAATATTTTCCAATTCCAATTTTGATAAACAGTTAATTACTGATACCCATGATTTGTACAATATGGAAAATGGAAACAATTGTGTGTATAATTGTCAACAGTTCTATAGCAGGTGTAGAAAATAGATGTGTAAGCATCAACACATGTGTAGTACTGCATTTCATGTCTTGTGTAAGCATCAACACATATGTAGTACAGCATTTCATGTATATTATAGTTTGCTTTTAATGTCCAATTCTACTTAAGAAGAAATGTCATTATTAACCCGTTATTCACACACTAGTATTTAGCATGTACAGCTTTTGTCCTGTTTTTGATATCAGAATTTTGATGTTTGTATATGTAACATATAAATTATATGTGCACATGTACTAATACATACATTTCGGGATTTGTGTACTTGTGTAATAGTGATAGGGAAGTAGAACATGGATAAAGAAATAATAGTTTTGTAATTTTATGTTTTTCAGGAGAAGGTCAAGGACACCTAGAGCATATAGTAGAAGATCAAGGTCAAGGTAATATACTAATTTGATACAGTATGTCCAAATATCCAATATATTCAGGGGTGATAATCTATATAAGGTTTAGAACAAATGATATACAGACATTAAAAACTTTTAAGCATTCCAAATCTTAATGTAATACAGTTAAAGAACATGTTTTGTGACATTTATCCAATAGTGTTTAATTTGTGCTTCATACTTTTAACTGATATTTTCGATGCCTGATTTAACTGTATCGGTGATGAAATGGTTAGTATGCATGCCTTGATTATGGCTGATCGTGAGTTCAAGCCGTGGTCAGGTAAAAAAAATTGGTATTTGTTGCTTCTTCCCCCAAGCATGCAACATTTAAGGAGAAAGAGCCAAACTAGTTGATTCGGAATCAGGATAATGTGTGAAAAGACATGTCTACCAGCAGACTGTTGTTTCAGCATGCTAGTTCTGTAACAATCCGCAAGTACATCTTGTCATGAGCAGGCTTCAAACTCGCAATGTTAGTGGTGTTACTGATTGCACAAGTAGTTGTAAATCCAACTACCATATGATCACGCCCACAACAGCCACTTACCTTCACCAATAAGATTGACCTTCATGATATAACTGAAATATTATTAAAGCTTGCATCAAACACTTATAATGTCTAATATTGTAATAAATGATACTATAGGTGAGGAAAACAATAATCTGTCAAAAAGATGTATTAATATTACAATTATTATATTACAACAGGAGTCCATGTATTAATATTACAGTTATTATATTACAACAGGAGTCCATGTGTTAATATTACAATTATTATATTACAACAGGAGTCCATGTGTTAATATTACAATTATTATATTACAACAGGAGTCCATGTGTTAATATTACAATTATTATATTACAACAGGAGTCCATGTGTTAATATTACAATTATTATATTACAACAGGAGTCCATGTGTTAATAGTACAGTTATTATATTACAACAGGAGTCCATGTGTTAATATTACAGTTATTATATTACAACAGGAGTCCATGTGTTAATATTACAATTATTATATTACAACAGGAGTCCATGTGTTAATATTACAATTATTATATTACAACAGGAGTCCATGTGTTAATATTACAATTATTATATTACAACAGGAGTCCATGTGTTAATAGTACAGTTATTATATTACAACAGGAGTCCATGTGTTAATATTACAATTATTATATTACAACAGGAGTCCATGTGTTAATATTACAGTTATTATATTACAACAGGAGTCCATGTGTTAATATTACAATTATTATATTACAACAGGAGTCCATGTGTTAATATTACAATTATTATATTACAACAGGAGTCCTGGCAAGATGTGTTAATATTACAATTATTATATTACAGCAGGAGTCCTGGCAAGATGTGTTAATATTGCAATTATTATATTACAACAGGAGTCCATGTGTTAATATTACAATTATTATATTACAACAGGAGTCCATGTATTAATATTACAGTTATTATATTACAACAGGAGTCCATGTGTTAATATTGCAATTATTATATTACAACAGGAGTCCATGTGTTAATATTACAATTATTATATTACAACAGGAGTCCATGTGTTAATATTACAATTATTATATTACAACAGGAGTCCATGTGTTAATATTACAATTATTATATTACAACAGGAGTCCATGTGTTAATATTACAATTATTATATTACAACAGGAGTCCATGTGTTAATATTACAATTATTATATTACAACAGGAGTCCATGTGTTAATATTACAATTATTATATTACAACAGGAGTCCATGTGTTAATAGTACAGTTATTATATTACAACAGGAGTCCATGTGTTAATATTACAATTATTATATTACAACAGGAGTCCATGTGTTAATATTACAGTTATTATATTACAACAGGAGTCCATGTGTTAATATTACAATTATTATATTACAACAGGAGTCCATGTGTTAATATTACAATTATTATATTACAACAGGAGTCCTGGCAAGATGTGTTAATATTACAATTATTATATTACAGCAGGAGTCCTGGCAAGATGTGTTAATATTGCAATTATTATATTACAACAGGAGTCCATGTGTTAATATTACAATTATTATATTACAACAGGAGTCCATGTATTAATATTACAGTTATTATATTACAACAGGAGTCCATGTGTTAATATTGCAATTATTATATTACAACAGGAGTCCATGTGTTAATATTACAATTATTATATTACAACAGGAGTCCATGTGTTAATATTACAATTATTATATTACAACAGGAGTCCATGTGTTAATATTACAATTATTATATTACAACAGGAGTCCATGTGTTAATATTACAATTATTATATTACAACAGGAGTCCATGTGTTAATATTACAATTATTATATTACAACAGGAGTCCATGTGTTAATATTACAATTATTATATTACAACAGGAGTCCTGGCAAGAGGAAAAGTAAATCACCAAAAAGAAAATCAAAGTCTCCAGAGAAGAAAAGGTCAAGAAGTAGATCACACCACAAATCATTATCTCCTCCTAAGTTAGAGAGAGAAGTCTCGCCATCTGATAAGGATGTTACTCCTAGCAGGTACAGCTTATATATGATAGTGTGGTTGTTATTTAGTTAATTAGTTATTGACAAACATTATTTTTAGAAGGATATAGGTTGTAATATAGTGAGTTATTATTAGAGTGACATTTGTTTCTCTTTAGTACAGATGTTTGTTATTATTAAATCAGGTTGTTGATTGTTATTTACTGATTTTGTTTTATGTTTTTTAATTAGAGTATATATTGTTGCTATTTAGTGAAGATGTTTGCTAATGTAGGTGTATGTTGTTGTTTTATATGAGTGTTTATTCTAGTTTAATGTGGGTATATGTTGTTTTGTGTGGGTATTTGTTGAGGTGTTTTGTTGTTTTGTGTAGATGTTTGTGTATTTGTTCTTTTATATGAGTGTTTATTGTAGTTTAATGTGGGTGTATGTTGTTTTATGTGGATGTTTGTTATTGTTTTGTTTTGGTGTATGTTGTTATTTTGTGTGGGTATATGTTGTTTTATGTGGATGTTTGTTATTGTTTTGTTTTTGTGTATGTTGTTATTTTGTGTGGGTATATGTTGTTTTATGTGGATGTTTGTTATTGTTTTGTTTTGGTGTATGTTGTTATTTTGTGTGGGTATATGTTGTTTTATGTGGATGTTTGTTATTGTTTTGTTTTGGTGTATGTTGTTATTTTGTGTGGGTATATGTTGTTTTATGTGAATGTTTGTTATTGTTTTGTTTTGGTGTATGTTGTTATTTTGTGGGTGTTTAGTAAGAAAGGATATGGATGTTATTGAACATGAGAGATTATCCAACATTACACTGAGACACAAAATAAAGTTAAAGAACAGCACTTTTATTGCTGTTCTACATTTCAGTCACAGTAAGATCTTCAACAATGAACAAAACTCATACCCTAAAATGCGTGTGAAACAGACCCTGTCCTGTAATTGAATGGTACTCTTTACTTCTGCCAATATACGTTACATCTGGGGATCTTTGTCGTTTGTTGTTTTGTGTGAGTATTTGTTGTTTTGTTTGAGTGTATTTGTTGTTATTTTTTTGTGGGTTTTTGTTGTTTTTTGTGGGTTTTTGTTGTTTTGTGTGGGTGTTATTGTTTTTTTGTGTGGGTATTTATTGTTTTGTGTTGGTGTTCAATGTTTGTGTGGGTATTTATTGTTCTATGTGAGTGTTTGTTTGTGTTTTGTATTGGTGTTCAATGTTTGTGTGGGTATTTATTGTTTTGTGTGAGTGTTTGTTTGTGTTTTGTATTGGTGTTCAATGTTTGTGTGGGTATTTATTGTTTTGTGTGAGTGTTTGTTTGTGTTTTGTATTGGTGTTCAATGTTTGTGTGGGTATTTATTGTTTTGTGTGAGTGTTTGTTTGTGTTTTGTGTTGGTGTTCAATGTTTGTGTGGGTATTTATTGTTCTATGTGAGTGTTTGTTTGTGTTTTGTATTGGTGTTCAATGTTTGTGTGGGTATTTATTGCTTTGTGTCAGTGTTTGTTGTTTAATGAGTGTTTGTTGTCATTTTACTTGGTTGTTATTTTGTTGTTATTGAAGAATGATATGTGTTATAATTTAGTGAGGATTTTTTTTTCTATTCAGTTGGGGTATTTGTTGTGTCTTGATTATATTATATTTATCTCCTACTTTAAAACACTTGAATTCAGTTTCATAACTGGAATGGGGTTATATTTAGCCGACTGATATTTAGTCTTATAACAAAATTACAGTTTGGTCTTATAATGGTGAAGGAGGTATATTTAAGTGTTATTCATTGTTATAACAGAATGAAGGGGTATGTCAGCAATAGAATCCTCAAAACAACCAGACGTGGCCATTTTTCTGGTAGATTAATCAAATTAATTTTTAACTTCATTATCTAATTAACTGTGGATTAGAATAAACTTTTTATTTTAACTATTAAGTTTTGAACTGAATATTAAAAGAAAAAGATTATGAACTTAGAATTTACTAATGTTATAATAGTGGAGTAAGAAAAACAATCAGTTCTATAATTTTAATATTTAGAAAATTAATCCAATTTTGAAGAAAAAATAATGAAATTTGTAAACATAATTACACCAACAGAAATTTAATTAATAGGGAATGCTAAATAACAAGCACTAATAAATTATACACAGATTGCTGTGTTTATATCTAAATCCATTTCTATTGTTATAGACCAATAATCCAAGGACCAGAAACAACAGTTATTCAAAGGTAAACAAATATTTGCTTTATTGAAGAAAACTCAACCTGGAATTATAGCTTCTTTAATTATACTTTTAATGGCAAGAAGGGATTTATTTTATTTTTATTTTTATCAGGAATAAAAACAAAAATTCATGACAATTTTGAACACCAGAAAATTTATTTAATTAGATATTTATTTAGCCATATAGGACATTATGCTTATGAATAAATAATATAGCATTCATCAATGTTAGAACTAATTCTCTAGTTAAGCTAAAGTCAGTTTTAACCAAGAAGTAATATAAAGTTTTTGAATTGATGCATAGAATTTTCAATGCTGTAAACAATGCATACTTGTTGGATCTTATTTTAATGTGTGTTTTAAGGATATCATTTGTAAATATGAAATTATGAAAATATTACTTTGTCTTTTTTTGAAAAGAGACAAAGTTGGACATTAAAGTTTTTTTTTTATTATTTCTTTTTTCATTTAATGACTATACCTGGTTATGGAAGACAACTTTTATTAACATGCTTGATTTTTTATTCTGCTATGCTTATCATCTATTTATATATTTTATATTGTCAGTAAAACCATTAATATTTTACATTGTAAAATTTGTGTAATGTGAAGTTATGTATTATTTATGTATACCTCACTTGTATGAGGTATTGTCCTCACTTTACATCTATTATTTATGTATACCTCACTTGTATGAGGTATTATCCTCACTTTACATCTATTATTTATGTATACCTCACTTGTATGAGGTATTATCCTCACTTTACATCTATTATTTATGTATACCTCACTTGTATGAGGTATTGTCCTCACTTTACATCTATTATTTATGTATACCTCACTTGTATGAGGTATTGTCCTCACTTTACATCTATTATTTATGTATACCTCACTTGTATGAGGTATTGTCCTCACTTTACAACTATTATTTATGTATACCTCACTTGTATGAGGTATTGTCCTCACTTTACATCTATTATTTATGTATACCTCACTTGTATGAGGTATTATCCTCACTTTACATCTATTATTTATGTATACCTCACTTGTATGAGGTATTATCCTCACTTTACATCTATTATTTGTGTATACCTCACTTGTATGAGGTATTGACCTCACTTTACATCTATTATTTATGTATACCTCACTTGAATGAGGTATTGTCCTCACTTTACAACTATTATTTGTGTATACCTCACTTGTATGAGGTATTGACCTCACTTTACAACTATTATTTGTGTATACCTCACTTGTATGAGGTATTATCCTTACTTTGCATCTATTATTAGCTCACCTTGCCAAAGGCAATGTGAGCTTTTGCCATCACTTGGCATCCGTCGTCTGTCGTCCGTTAACTTTTCACATTTTAATATTCTCCTCTGAAACTGCCATATGAACTGAAACTTGGTAGGAAGCATCTATGGAAGGTTCTCTATAAAGATTGCTCATTTTGTCCCAATCCATTAACAAACATGGCCACCACAGGCAATTCTTGTTTCTGATTGGCCTATTTTTTTAAATCTTCTCCTCTGAAACTGCTTAGCCAAATGAACCAAAACTTGGTAGGAAGCATCTATGGAAGGTCCTCTATAAAGAATGCTAATTTCATCTTGATCTGTTAACAAACATGGCCACCACAGGCGATTCTTGTTTCTGATTGATTGATATCTAAAAAAAAAATCATGTTTTCTGTTAAAAGGGAGATAACTCTAGTTTAAATATACTATTCAAAATGCAGTTATCTCTGAATTGAATTACAGATAAACATGCCTCTAAAACCCCTCAACCAAATGAACTGAAACTTGGTAGGAACCATCTATGGAAGGTCCTCTATAAAGATTGCTCATTTCGTCCCGATCCGTTAATGAACATGGCCGCCACAGGCAACGCTTGTTTCTGATTGGCTGATTTTAAAAATTCTTCTCTTCTGAAACCGCTTGACTAAATGAACCGAAACTTGGTAGGAAACATCTATGGGCGGTCCTCTATAAAGAGTACTCATTTCGTTCCGATCCATTACAAACATGGCCACCACAGGTAATTCTTATTTCTGATTGGTCGATTTCTAAAAACTTCTCCTCTGAAACTGCTTGGCCAAATGATCGGAAACTTAGTAGGAAGCATCTATGGAAGGTCTTCTATAAAGATTGCTCATTCCGTCCCAATCCATTAACAAACATGGCCACCACAGGCGATTCTTGTTTCTGATTGGCTGATTTTTTAGCTCGGCCATAGGCCATGTGAGCTTTTGTCATGGGTAAGCGTCTGTCCGTCCGTTAGCTTTTCACATTTAATTCTTCTTCTCTGAAACCGCAGAACAGATTTCAACCAAACTTGCCAGAAATGTTCATTGGATGGTCCTCTACCAGATTTGTGTTTTTGGTGCTGATTTGAAATCCAACATGGTTGCCAGGGTTCATAATGTGCTCTCATTGCCTGAAATTTTAAAAATCTTCTTGTCAGAAACCACCAAGCCAATTGAATTGTGACTTTGCAGGAATGATCATTGGGTGGTCCTGTACTAAACTTGTGAATCGTTTGCCGATCGGAAATTCAAGATGGCTGCCATGACTCGACTTAGTTTAACATTGGACCCTATGGGAATTTCACATTTTCATATTTTTTTCTGAAACCACACAACAGATTTGAATCAAACTTGGCAGAAATGTTCATTGGATGGTCATATACAAGATTTTTGTTTTTGGCACTGATCGGAAATCCAATATGGCTGCCAGGGCCCATAATGTGTTCTGATGGGTCGAAATTTTGAAAATCTTCTTGTTAGAAACCACTAAGCCAATTGAATTGTGACTTCGCAGGAATGATCATTGGGTGGTCCTGTACTAAACTTGTGAATCATTTGATGATCGGAAATTCAAGATGGCTGCCATGACTCGACTTAGTTTAACATAGAACCCTATGGAAATTTCACATTTTCATCTTTTTTTCTGAAACCACAAAACAGATTTGAACCAAACTTGGCAGAAATGTTCATTGGATGGTCATATACAAGATTATTTTTTTTGGCGCTGATCGGAAATCCAACATGGCTGCCAGGGCTCATAATGTGTTCTGATGGGTCGAAATTTTGAAAATCTTCTTGTTAGAAACCACTAAGCCAATTGAATTGTGACTTTGCAGGAATGATCATTGGGTGGTCCTGTACTAAACTTGTGAATCGTTTGATGATCGGAAATTCAAGATGGCTGCCATGACTCGACTTAATTTTAACATAGGACCCTATGGAAAAAATGTTTAAAAGTCTTCTCCTCTGAAACCAGTAAGTCAATTTAAAGCAAACATGGCATGAATGGTCCTTAGGTGGTCAACTTTCAAAATTATGTCCTGTGACCCCGACCTCCATCCAAGATGGCCACCGTCAGCGGACATAGTTTTAACATAGGGCCTATGGTAAAAATGTTTAAACAAAATTTACTCTGAAACCAGTAAGTCAATTTAAAGCAAACATGGCATGAATGGTCCTTAAATAGTCAACTTTCAAAATTATATCCAGTGACCCAAACCTCCATCCAAGATGGCCACCATCAGCAGACATAGTTTTAGCATAGGACCCTATGGGAAATATGTATAAAAATCTTCTCCTCTGAAACCAGTAAGCCAATTTAAAGCAAACATGGCATAGATGGTCCTTAAGTGGTCAATTTTCAAAATTATATCCAGTGACCCAAACCTCCATCCAAGATGGCCACCATCAGCAGACATAGTTTTAACATAGGACCCTATGGGAATTTTTTTTTTTAAATCTTCTCCTCTGAAACCAGTAAGCCAATATAGCAAACATGTCATCGATGGTCCTTAGGTGGTCAACTTCCAAAATTGTGTTCAGTGATCCCGATCTCGCTTCAAAATGGCCACCGTCAGCAGACATAAGACATAGTTTTAACATAGGACCCTATGGGAAAATTGTTTAAGAGTTTTCTCTTCTGAAACCAGTCAGCTAATTTAAAGCAAACATGGCATGGATGGTCCTTGGGTAGTATACTTTCAAAATTGTGTCCGGTGACCACGACCTCCATCCAAGATGGCTGCCATGAGCAGACATAGTTTTAACATAGAAGCCTATGGCAGTATGGGATTTAAATAGTAACTTAGATGTATTCTGCATGCAGACATTCTTAAGAGGACTTATTTATGTCAGGTGAGCGATACAGGCTCACCTGAGCCTCTAGTTTAAATTCTTCTCCTCTGAAACCGCTTGGCCAAATGATCCGAAACTTAGTAGGAAGCATCTATGGGCGGTCCTCTGTAAAGAGTACTCATTTCGTTCCAATTCCATTAACAAACATGGCCACCACAGGTGATTCTTGTTTCTGATTGGTCTATTTCTAAAAATCTTCTCCTCTGAAACAACATGGCCAAATGAACCGAAACTTGGTAGGAAGCATCTATGGAAGGTCCTCTATAAAGATTGCTCATTCTGTCCCAATCCATTAACAAACATGGCCACCACAGGCGATTCTTGTTTCTGATTGGTCTATTTCTAAAAAATCTTCTCCTCTGAAACCGCATGGCCAAATGATCCGAAACTTGGTAGGAAGCATCTATGGAAAGTCCTCTTATAAAGATTGCTCATTTTGTCCCAATCTGTTAACAAACATGGTCGCAACAGACAAATCTTTTTCCTGATTAGTCAATTTCTAAAAATCTTCTACTCTGACACAGCTTGTCCAAATAGACCGAAACTTGGTAGGAAGCATCTATGGAAGGTCCTTTATGGGAATTGCTCATTCCGTTTTGATCCGTTAACAAACATGGCCGTCATAGACAATTCTTGTTTCTTATTGTTCGATTTCTAAAACAGATTTTCCTCTGAAACCGCTTGGCCAAATGATATGAAACTTGGTAAGAAGCATCTATGGAAGGTCCTCTATAGAGATTGCTCATTTCGTTTTGATCCATTAACAAACATGGCTGCCCTAGGCAATTCTTGTATTAGATTGGTCGCTTTCTAAAAATCTTCTTCTCTGAAACTGCTTTGCCAAAACGATACCGAAATTTGGTGGGAAGCACCTATAGGCTATTGAAGGTTCTGTATTAAGTTTCCTCAGAGCAGAATGAAAGGTGAGCGACACAGGCTCAGCTCAGTGCTGAACCTCTAGTTTATGTATACTTCATGTGTATGAGGTATTATCCTCATTTACATCTATTATTTATGTATACCTCACTTGTATGAGGTATTGTCCTCACTTTACATCTATTATTTATGTGTACCTCACTTGTATGAGGTATTGTCCTCACTTTACATCTATTATTTATGTATACCTCACTTGTATGAGGTATTGTCCTCACTTTACATCTATTATTTATGTATACCTCACTTGTATGAGGTATTGTCCTCACTTTACATCTATTATTTATGTATACCTCACTTGTATGAGGTATTGTCCTCACTTTACATCTATTATTTATGTGTACCTCACTTGTATGAGGTATTGTCCTCACTTTACATCTATTATTTATGTGTACCTCACTTGTATGAGGTATTATCCTCACGTTACATCTATTATTTATGTGTACCTCACTTGTATGAGGTATTGTCCTCACTTTACATCTATTATTTATGTATAGCTCACTTGTATGAGGTATTGTCCTCAATTTACATCTATTATTTATGTATACCTCACTTGTATGAGGTATTGTCCTCACTTTACATCTATTATTTATGTATACCTCGCTTGTATGAGGTATTGTCCTCACTTTACATCTATTATGTATGTATACCTCGCTTGTATGAGGTATTGTCCTCACTTTACATCTATTATGTATGTATACCTCACTTGTATGAGGTATTGTCCTCACTTTACATCTATTATTTATGTATACCTCACTTGTATGAGGTATTGTCCTCACTTTACATCTATTATTTGTGTATACCTCACTTGTATGAGGTATTGTCCTCACTTTACAACTATTATTTGTGTATACCTCACTTGTATGAGGTATTGTCCTCACTTTACATCTATTATTTATGTATACCTCACTTGTATGAGGTATTGTCCTCACTTTACATCTATTATTTATGTATACCTCACTTGTATGAGGTATTGTCCTCACTTTACATCTATTATTTATGTATACCTCACTTGTATGAGGTATTGTCCTCACTTTACATCTATTATTTATGTATACCTCACTTGTATGAGGTATTGTCCTCACTTTACATCTATTATTTATGTATACCTCACTTGTATGAGGTATTGTCCTCACTTTACATCTATTATTTATGTATACCTCACTTGTATGAGGTATTGTCCTCACTTTACATCTATTATTTATGTATACCTCGCTTGTATGAGGTATTGTCCTCACTTTACATCTATTATGTATGTATACCTCGCTTGTATGAGGTATTGTCCTCACTTTACATCTATTATGTATGTATACCTCACTTGTATGAGGTATTGTCCTCACTTTACATCTATTATTTATGTATACCTCACTTGTATGAGGTATTGTCCTCACTTTACATCTATTATTTGTGTATACCTCACTTGTATGAGGTATTGTCCTCACTTTACAACTATTATTTGTGTATACCTCACTTGTATGAGGTATTGTCCTCACTTTACATCTATTATTTATGTATACCTCACTTGTATGAGGTATTGTCCTCACTTTACATCTATTATTTATGTATACCTCACTTGTATGAGGTATTGTCCTCACTTTACATCTATTATTTATGTATACCTCACTTGTATGAGGTATTGTCCTCACTTTACATCTATTATTTATGTATACCTCACTTGTATGAGGTATTGTCCTCACTTTACATCTATTATTTATGTATACCTCACTTGTATGAGGTATTGTCCTCACTTTACATCTATTATTTATGTATACCTCACTTGTATGAGGTATTGTCCTCACTTTACATCTATTATTTATGTATACCTCACTTGTATGAGGTATTGTCCTCACTTTACATCTATTATTTGTGTATACCTCACTTGTATGAGGTATTGTCCTCACTTTACATCTATTATTTGTGTATACCTCACTTGTATGAGGTATTGTCCTCACTTTACAACTATTATTTGTGTATACCTCACTTGTATGAGGTATTGTCCTCACTTTACATCTATTATTTATGTATACCTCACTTGTATGAGGTATTGTCCTCACTTTACATCTATTATTTATGTATACCTCACTTGTATGAGGTATTGTCCTCACTTTACATCTATTATTTATGTATACCTCACTTGTATGAGGTATTGTCCTCACTTTACATCTATTATTTATGTATACCTCACTTGTATGAGGTATTGTCCTCACTTTACATCTATTATTTATGTATACCTCACTTGTATGAGGTATTGTCCTCACTTTACATCTATTATTTATGTATACCTCACTTGTATGAGGTATTGTCCTCACTTTACATCTATTATTTATGTATACCTCACTTGTATGAGGTATTGTCCTCACTTTACATCTATTATTTATGTATACCTCACTTGTATGAGGTATTGTCCTCACTTTACATCTATTATTGTTGTCCTCTCACATGTCATATCTAATCTTAAACCATTGAAGTATTTGAAAGGAATCTTTGTTGTAATGTACCTTGTATGAGACATGAATCACCTTTATTTTTGGTTTTATCCTAAATCAAAGAGGGTTGACAACACATGACCATATATGAACATTTATAAAAAGCTTCTGAAAACTGTGATGTAGATCAAACCCACACTGTAAACATATAGCCATTATATTATCCTGTATAAAGATGGCAACTACTGCACAATTTACTTTAGCATAAGACTAGGAAAATGTATAAAATGTTTTGATTCTCAGAAACAACAATCATCATTAAAGCCATATTACATGTATTAATAATTTAGATAGTGCTTTACACAATTAACATTTTAGAAAATGTATAGAAAGCTTATTTTAAATTATAGAAAATTGACTGAACTTGCGTTGTATGTGTAGAATGATCATTTTATTGTCCTTTATAACGTTTATGTTTCTTGTGTTGATTGATAATCCAAGATGACTACCATCACAGGCAGTAATCCAATATGACTACCATCACAGGTCGTAATCCAAGATGACTACCATCACAGGTGGTAATCCAATATGACAACCATCACAGGTGGTAATACAATATGACTACCATCAGAGATGGTAATCCAATATGACTACCATCACAGGTGGTAATCCAAGATGACTACCATTGCAGGTGGTAATCCAAGATGACTACCATCAGAGATGGTAATCCAAGATGACTACCATTGCAGGTGGTAATCCAAGATGACTACCATCACAGGTCGTAATCCAAGATGACTACCATCACAGCTGGTAATCCAAGATGACTACCATCACAGGTCATAATCCAAGATGACTACCATCACAGGTGGTAATCCAAGATGACTACCATTGCAGGTGGTAATCTAAGATGACTACCATCGCAGGTGGTAATCCAAGATGACTAACATCACAGGTCATAATCCAAGATGACTACCATCACAGGTGGTGATCCAAGATGACTACCATTGCAGGTGGTAATCTAAGATGACTACCATCACAGGTCATAATCCAAGATGACTACCATCAGAGGTGGTAATCCCAAGATGACTACCATTGCAGGTGGTAATACAAGATTACTACCATCACAGGTGGTAATACAAGATGACTACCATCACAGGTCGTAATCCAAGATGACTACCATCACAGGTGGTAATACAAGATGACTACCATCACAGGTCGTAATCCAAGATGACTACCATCACAGGTGGTAATACAAGATGACTACCATCACAGGTCGTAATCCAAGATTACTACCATCACAGATGGTAAACCAAGATGACTACCATCACAGGTGGTAATACAAGATTACTACCATCACAGGTCGTAATCCAAGATTACTACCATCACAGGTGGTAATCCAATATGACAACCATCGCAGGTGGTAATCGATGATGACTACCATCACAGGTCATAAGCCAAGATGACTACCATCACAGGTGGTAATCCAAGATGACTACCATTGCAGGTGGTAATCTAAGATGACTACCATCACAGGTGGTATTCCAAGATGAATACCATCAGAGGTGGTAATCCCAAGATGACTACCATTGCAGGTGGTAATACAAGATTACTGCCATCACAGGTGGTAATACAAGATGACTACCATCACAGGTGGTAATCCAAGATTACTACCATCACAGGTGGTAATCCAAGATGACTACCATCACAGGTCATAATCCAAGATGACTACCATCACAGGTGGTGATCCAAGATGACTACCATTGCAGGTGGTAATCTAAGATGACTACCATCACAGGTCATAATCCAAGATGACTACCATCAGAGGTTGTAATCCCAAGATGACTACCATTGCAGGTGGTAATACAAGATTACTACCATCACAGGTGGTAATACAAGATGACTACCATCACAGGTCGTAATCCAAGATTACCACCATCACAGGTGGTAATACAAGATGACTACCATCACAGGTCGTAATCCAAGATTACTACCATCACAGGTGGTAATACAAGATGACTACCATCACAGGTCGTAATCCAAGATTACTACCATCACAGGTGGTAAACCAAGATGACTACCATCACAGGTCGTAATCCAAGATGACTACCATCACAAGTCGTAATCTAAGATTACTACCATCACAGGTCGTAATCCAAGATTACTACCATCACAGGTGGTAATCCAATATGACAACCATCGCAGGTGGTAATCTATGATGACTACCATCACAGGTCATAAGCCAAGATGACTACCATCACAGGTGGTAATCCAAGATGACTACCATTGCAGGTGGTAATCTAAGATGACTGCCATCACAGGTGGTATTCCAAGATGAATACCATCAGAGGTGGTAATCCCAAGATGACTACCATTGCAGGTGGTAATACAAGATTACTACCCGCACAGGTGGTAATACAAGATGACTACCATCACAGGTCGTAATCCAAGATTACTACCATCACAGGTGGTAATACAAGATGACTACCATCACAGGTCGTAATCCAAGATTACTACCATCACAGGTCGTAATCCAAGATGACTACCATCACAGGTCGTAATCCAAGATGACTACCATCACAGGTCGTAATCCAAGATGACTACCATCACAGGTCGTAATCCAAGATTACTACCATCACAGGTCGTAATCCAAGATTACTACCATCACAGGTGGTAATCCAATATGACAACCATCACAGGTGGTAATCTATGATGACTACCATCACAGGTCATAATCCAAGATGACTACCATCACAGGTCGTAATCCAAGATGACTACCATCGCAGGTGGTAATCTATGATGACTAGCATCACAGGTTATAAATAGTTAAAATTGGATCCTTTGGAAAATGTTTTTTTTTAAATCTTGTATTTTAAAGCTTAAGAGTTGATTTATAACTAGGTTGGCTGCTGATAAGGTTGCTTTTATTGGTTTTTTTGACAGTGTATATTACAGGTTATATATATATTTATTATTTGTTTATTGTTGTTTTATATATATATATATATATTTTTATATTGTTTTCCTTTGTTACACATCAAATTTACCATTGATTTAGAAATTTTTTAAATATTTTTTGTTTTGTTTTTAATAGTGATGGTCCTCCAGCTATGATTAAGCAAGAATATGAAAGGTAATATATATAATACATTCTAATATAGTATGTCTTGTTTGTTTTCCCATGTTTCTGTCATTTAATTTTATTCTCTTTTTTAATTTAGAATTTTATGACATTACCTCAATTTTAGGAAAGAAAATTTGTACATCATTTTATAAATATTTAAAATAAAATGAGTCTTGCACTCTGAAAATCAAAAAAAAATCAGGAGTAATTAAACAACGCAGTAATTCATAAATGCATGTTAGCAGTGAATTTCTGTCATTCGGGTACGAGTGATTTATTTTTGATATTTGGAATGCAAAAGTAGTTATGCTATTTATTACATAGATGTTGCAATTTTGTTTGTGGTAATTATATGTTTAAAAATGAGATGCTAAATGTTTTTATTTCACTACAGGAAATTTTTTTTTTTTCACTTTGAAATATTGGTATTTCACAGGCATCTATGTAATAAAAAAAATTATTCAGTTATTTACTTATGAAAATTTGAGCATGTCAATATCATCATCTATGTATGTTTTTGTGTTACATTTTGTGTTATTAAGTTTGATTTTTATGTTTAACAAATAATATCTAATATAATTGTACTGTTCATTTTAATTTTGACTGTTATTTAATAGAAATAAACACCATTACACAACTGGATTGTGATAAATGATGTGTTGTTAAGTAATTAACTGTGAAATGTCCTGATCCTTAACTTAATTTTTTACCAGAGTAACAAATGACTTCATTCATGTTAACTTACATCCACGTTTGTCTTGTAAAGCTGTATACATTTCTCAGTCAAAATGTTGTTCAATCTCACACTATTATAGTATATTATTTTATAATAGAAAATTCAGACCCTCTATTCTTTGTAATAAATACGAAAACTAAACTGTTGTCTCACCCTATATTGTAATGTTAGAACCTTGTATCCCATTGCCATATCTGGAGCTATTGACCATTTACATTATTTTCGCATATAAGATGTAGTCAAATTTATAACCCCCAATCATACTGAATAACTTCAAAGTCTTTACCTTATAATTAAACCATGCCCAAAACCTTGACCAATCATTTCTTTATTTCTTTGTAATTCAGTCAACCTAAAGAACCTGTTGATACAACTGCACCCAGCAAAAGGTAAAAAAGAAAATGAAAGCAAATATTGATTATGTTATGCAATTTTTTTAACAGATATAACTTTTGTAACATATGATTACACAATGTGCTATTACAGTGAAATCTGTCTAAACTGAATCCTGAATAAACTAAAATTATATATAAACCAAGCTTTAAATAAAGTCACATCACAGAAAATCTTAAATGTAACTTGTTTAAACAGAACACCAGTTTATTCTGAACACAAAAGTTGGTCCCAAGGAGGTTTGATTTAGACAGGTTTCACTGTGTATAGGGAGATGCTTTATCTTAAGATCAGTCAAATGTGTATTAGACTGGTACACATGTACCACCCAAACTATGAATTATATGGATCCAATACCACCTTGTTCCAAGAGCACACTATCACAGAACACAGATTTATACAAATGTTTACAAATATTTTAATCAAATAAGACGATGACACATCTTATTACTAATAATAAGTTTTGTTATAGTATTTATACAAATTAATTATCAGTATGATATCCAACTTTTATATCTATATCTGTAAAGCAAATTCTACTTAAAATTCAACTAAGCATGTTGGTCTAGTACAAAGCGGACCTCATCAACATCGCATTGAAAATTAACTTGTTCTCGCCATGATATAACTGAAAAATAGCTGAGTTACCGTTTAGCAACAATCACTCACTCACTCACTCACTCCAATACTACTTCTTTAGAGAACAACTTGTTGCGTACAAAGATCTAGGACTGTTTCAGTGAGCAGACATATTTTTGTAAAATTCACTTCTTTTCAAACATGTTGGTTATGATCATTTGTTACAAAGTAAGTCAATCTCATTTTTTCACAGAATTGACAGGAGGAAATTTCTATCTGTTTACCTTGTTGTTGATTCTAGAGAAATTAAATCTGAAATTCTTGTGGGGCCACCGATGGCTGTGATCGTATGGTAGTTGGATTTATGACTATCTATGCAATCAGTGCCTATTACCCGAATCCATCTCAGCCGAGATGTACTCAATACAACATTATGTGATAAAGTTTGTCAGTTTCTCCAGATTTTCCGGTTTCCTCCACCAATAAAACTGACCACCACAATATAATTGAAATATTGTTAGAATGGCTTTAAACACCATAGCCCTAACCCCCTAGCAAATTCTTGTAATGAATTATAATTACTTTAAACTCTTAATAATAATATTTTATGTTTTATAAATATAGTGATTCTTTATTATATTTCAGATCAGTAAGCAGAAGTCACAGCAGAACTCCTCCCAAGAAACACTCAAGTCCTAGAAGAAGAAAATCAAGGAGTAGATCTCCAAAGAGGTCATCAAGGAGGTCAAGAAGTAGAGAGTAAGTTTATTACAATCGTAAAGTCTGTTCTATAAGCTTGTTAGATATTTGTAACCAAACTTGATTAAATTGGTCATGTGGCATATTACTATGACTTGTTATCGCTATTTTGTTTATTTTCCCTTTGATCTTTAAAACCAATATGTTTCATATCACGTTAACGCTGAGATGATTCAAATTATCGCTAAGCATTGTCAAGGACGCGTAGTAATATCGCTGTTTTCTAATATGACGTTATAATGACGTCACATTACCAAATCCTTGATAAATATACTATCATAGCGATAAAATAATTAAAGATGTTTTTTAAAACTCGAGGACGTTTCTCAGTCATCTCATTTTAAAAAGCATTGTTAATCACTTAGTATTGTCATCTAATTTCCAGATTTTTAGCCAAGTTATGACAAAGTTGTTCTCAACCTATTTTTTGATCAAGATTGTTTTAACACTGACACTGCTCGTCAGTAGATTCTGTGAAGAACTGACACTGCTCGTCAGTAGATTCTGTGAAGATAAAATGATCAAAATGTTGTTACAGTTAAAACATTAGTCTCGACATTTCTGAATAGGTTGAAATCAGATTTAACTGAGGCTTGATGACTACAAGATTTCATAGAAGTATAAAAACCATGGTGTTTACAATGATTGGTGGAAGTAATGGTGTTCAGTAATACAAAAACAACTAATTTAATATTTTTCAGGGGCTCAAAATATTTTTTTTTTAATGAAAGGTCCTTGGTAGAGGAAGGGAGTTTTAAAATTTAAAAATGGAACCTTATCCAACAAACTTGATTTCCTTAAATTGGTTATTGAATAATGAACATGGAACAAATGATTTAGCACATTTATCAACCCATCATAGTCATTAGGACTATGTTTCCCCCATTTAAATAAAACTAAGGTGAGCAATACAGGCTCTTAGGAACCTCTTGTAGATATGTTAATCACTAAATAGAATTTCCTTACATCAATCTTTTTTCTTTATTTTGTTGTATGCACCAATTTAATTTATATACCTTGTTTTAAAATAAGAATAACATTGAAAGATGTATACATATTAAATTTTAATTTTGATATTGATATCATCTTCACCAGCCAAATGTTATGATTTTGACTCCTCTTTTCTTCACACATGGCAACATTAGCTGTAATTTCGTATTCATATTCAACCAGTGGGCTGCATCCAGTTACAGCTCACAATGTGATGCAGCCTATGTATATAATTTTACTGGCTGAGCTTTAAAGTTCTATTGTTAGAAAAATACATAGTGGTTTGAAATTTAATTTGGTGTGAATTATCCTGAAGCAGTTTTTACCAAGTTTTTTTTATTTTTGTGCTAATTGAAAGTCCTAAGTGGCTGTCATTTTAGGGGCACAGTTTAACATGGCTGTCCTCTTACAAAAAGTACATTAATTATGACTATAGGAAATCTATGATGGCCACCATGGCTAAGTTAAATATATGACCATATAATACAAATATTTTCTCAAAAACTAAAAACTTTATTGAACCCAAATTGTACATGAATGACCATTGGATGGTCCCTTGTAAAGTTCATTATTTTCGTATGGAATCCAACATGGCTGCCACAAAAGGACAAAGACTAACATAGGATCCCTATGGGAAAATAATTTTAAATCTATTTCTCTGAAAAAATTAACTGTTAAAATTGAGACTTGGCTGGAATATTCCTTGAAAGGACATAGAAAGTTTTGTGCTGATTTGTTATGCTATATGGTCCTCAACAAAGTTTATGTTTTGTATGGTGATCAGAAATTACAGGAAAATGTTTGAAAGGACCTAATGGAGAAAATGTTAAAATATCTTCTCAAAAATCACAAACCTGATTTAACTCCTAATGTACATAAATGTTGATGAGTGCTATTTTGGTGAGTGATACAGGCTCAAATTAGCCTCTAGTTTAGAAATCTATATTTAGTTTTATATACTCCTAAAATCTATGATTCTATGCGTTGCTGTTTTTTACTTTAGTGTACACAAAGACAAACTCAAAAGTTCAAAATCAACAGAAAGGTAACATAAGTCAAAGTCTGTTACCCTGCTTAATGTATTGAATATGTTGGTGATAGCTTTTAGTATTTCCATCACTAAATTTTATATTTTTAGATAGAAAAAAACAACAACATTGTAACTGCTTATATTTCAGCCATTTATGTATCACTTTCATGACATATCATGGTTAATCACATAGGGATTACTTTTTAAGTTTTTTCCATTTTTTTTTTTAATTATTGTCATGTACTGGTAAGATGAAAATATTGGCAGGTGACTCATGTCTTTTTTAAATGCAGGTCTTTAGACTTATTATGATATACATGATATACCTATAACTAGCCCAAATTTATGACCTCTACACCAGGTAAAACCAGGTAATGTTACTCTACTTTGTCTTGACTGCTTCACTTCAAACTTAACAACATCATTAGAAATGGTTGTCTGAGAGTCTGTAAACTTCTGTCTTTCAAGAGTTATGGGGAAAACAGTCATTTGCCTCTACTTTGTCCTGATCAATTTTGTTCAAACTTGAAATTATTAATATTGAGAATGGTGTTCAGAGTTTTTTGTTTGTGTACTGTTTGAAGATTTTCACTTCTGTTGTTCCAGAGTTATGGGACTTATCTCATGAAAAATAGTTCTTTTAGAAACATGTTGCCCATTAGCATCCACTTTGTGCTGACCAATTTTGTTCAAACTTCACTTGATTATTGGGAAGGGTGTTCTGAGGGTATGTGTACTGTTTGACGATTTTGACTTTTGTCAGATATTGTACTTATACAGGTGTTTCATGTGCATACATGTATGATGTAGCTGAAAATGGGGTATCATGTAAAATTATACTCTGTTAATATTTACTCAAATTAATGTTAACGTTACTTTGGAGGCTGTTACCTCTCTCACCATCCTATTCTAAGTGGACATTTTGTTTTTGTCCATCCATGGTCAATCCGTACTCTGTTAATATTTACTCAAATTAATGTTAACGTTACTTTGGAGGCTGTTACCTCTCTCACCATCCTATTCTAGGTGGACATTTTGTTTTTGTCCATCCATGGTCAATCCGTACTCTGTTAATATTTACTCAAATTAATGTTAACGTTACTTTGGAGGCTGTTACCTCTCTCACCATCCTATTCTAGGTGGACATTTTGTTTTTGTCCATCCATGGTCAATCCGTACTCTGTTAATATTTACTCAAATTAATGTTAACGTTACTTTGGAGGCTGTTACCTCTCTCACCATCCTATTCTAGGTGGACATTTTGTTTTTGTCCATCCATCGTCAATCCGTACTCTGTTAATATTTACTCAAATTAATGTTAACGTTACTTTGGAGGCTGTTACCTCTCTCACCATCCTATTCTAGGTGGACATTTTGTTTTTGTCCATCCATCATCAATCCGTACTCTGTTAATATTTACTCAAATTAATGTTAACGTTACTTTGGAGGCTGTTACCTCTCTCACCATCCTATTCTAGGTGGACATTTTGTTTTTGTCCATCCATCGTCAATCCGTACTCTGTTAATATTTACTCAAATTAATGTTAACGTTACTTTGGAGGCTGTTACCTCTCTCACCATCCTATTCTAGGGGGACATTTTGTTTTTGTCCATCCATCGTCAATCCGTACTCTGTTAATATTTACTCAAATTAATGTTAACGTTACTTTGGAGGCTGTTACCTCTCTCACCATCCTATTCTAAGTGGACATTTTGTTTTTGTCCATCCATGGTCAATCCGTACTCTGTTAATATTTACTCAAATTAATGTTAACGTTACTTTGGAGGCTGTTACCTCTCTCACCATCCTATTCTAGGTGGACATTTTGTTTTTGTCCATCCATGGTCAATCCGTACTCTGTTAATATTTACTCAAATTAATGTTAGCGTTACTTTGGAGGCTGTTACCTCTCTCACCATCCTATTCTAGGTGGACATTTTGTTTTTGTCCATCCATGGTCAATCCGTACTCTGTTAATATTTACTCAAATTAATGTTAACGTTACTTTGGAGGCTGTTACCTCTCTCACCATCCTATTCTAGGTGGACATTTTGTTTTTGTCCATCCATGGTCAATCCGTACTCTGTTAATATTTACTCAAATTAATGTTAACGTTACTTTGGAGGCTGTTACCTCTCTCACCATCCTATTCTAGGTGGACATTTTGTTTTTGTCCATCCATCGTCAATCCGTACTCTGTTAATATTTACTCAAATTAATGTTAACGTTACTTTGGAGGCTGTTACCTCTCTCACCATCCTATTCTAGGTGGACATTTTGTTTTTGTCCATCCATCATCAATCCGTACTCTGTTAATATTTACTCAAATTAATGTTAACGTTACTTTGGAGGCTGTTACCTCTCTCACCATCCTATTCTAGGTGGACATTTTGTTTTTGTCCATCCATCGTCAATCCGTACTCTGTTAATATTTACTCAAATTAATGTTAACGTTACTTTGGAGGCTGTTACCTCTCTCACCATGCTATTCTAGGGGGACATTTTGTTTTTGTCCATCCATCGTCAATCCGTACTCTGTTAATATTTACTCAAATTAATGTTAACGTTACTTTGGAGGCTGTTACCTCTCTCACCATCCTATTCTAGGTGGACATTTTGTTTTTGTCCATCCATGGTCAATCCGTACTCTGTTAATATTTACTCAAATTAATGTTAACGTTACTTTGGAGGCTGTTACCTCTCTCACCATCCTATTCTAGGTGGACATTTTGTTTTTGTCCATCCATGGTCAATCCGTACTCTGTTAATATTTACTCAAATTAATGTTAACGTTACTTTGGAGGCTGTTACCTCTCTCACCATCCTATTCTAGGTGGACATTTTGTTTTTGTCCATCCATCGTCAATCCGTACTCTGTTAATATTTACTCAAATTAATGTTAACGTTACTTTGGAGGCTGTTACCTCTCTCACCATCCTATTCTAGGTGGACATTTTGTTTTTGTCCATCCATCGTCAATCCGTACTCTGTTAATATTTACTCAAATTAATGTTAACGTTACTTTGGAGGCTGTTGCCTCTCTCACCATCCTATTCTAGGTGGACATTTTGTTTTTGTCCATCCATCATCAATCCGTACTCTGTTAATATTTACTCAAATTAATGTTAACGTTACTTTGGAGGCTGTTACCTCTCTCACCATCCTATTCTAGGTGGACATTTTGTTTTTGTCCATCCATGGTCAATCCGTACTCTGTTAATATTTACTCAAATTAATGTTAACGTTACTTTGGAGGCTGTTACCTCTCTCACCATCCTATTCTAGGTGGACATTTTGTTTTTGTCCATCCATCGTCAATCCGTACTCTGTTAATATTTACTCAAATTAATGTTAACGTTACTTTGGAGGCTGTTACCTCTCTCACCATCCTATTCTAGGTGGACATTTTGTTTTTGTCCATCCATGGTCAATCCGTACTCTGTTAATATTTACTCAAATTAATGTTAACGTTACTTTGGAGGCTGTTACCTCTCTCACCATCCTATTCTAGGTGGACATTTTGTTTTTGTCCATCCATGGTCAATCCGTACTCTGTTAATATTTACTCAAATTAATGTTAACGTTACTTTGGAGGCTGTTACCTCTCTCACCATCCTATTCTAGGTGGACATTTTGTTTTTGTCCATCCATCGTCAATCCGTACTCTGTTAATATTTACTCAAATTAATGTTAACGTTACTTTGGAGGCTGTTACCTCTCTCACCATCCTATTCTAGGTGGACATTTTGTTTTTGTCCATCCATCATCAATCCGTACTCTGTTAATATTTACTCAAATTAATGTTAACGTTACTTTGGAGGCTGTTACCTCTCTCACCATCCTATTCTAGGTGGACATTTTGTTTTTGTCCATCCATCGTCAATCCGTACTCTGTTAATATTTACTCAAATTAATGTTAACGTTACTTTGGAGGCTGTTACCTCTCTCACCATCCTATTCTAGGTGGACATTTTGTTTTTGTCCATCCATCGTCAATCCGTACTCTGTTAATATTTACTCAAATTAATGTTAACGTTACTTTGGAGGCTGTTACCTCTCTCACCATCCTATTCTAGGTGGACATTTTGTTTTTGTCCATCCATGGTCAATCCGTACTCTGTTAATATTTACTCAAATTAATGTTAACGTTACTTTGGAGGCTGTTACCTCTCTCACCATCCTATTCTAGGTGGACATTTTGTTTTTGTCCATCCATGGTCAATCCGTACTCTGTTAATATTTACTCAAATTAATGTTAACGTTACTTTGGAGGCTGTTACCTCTCTCACCATCCTATTCTAGGTGGACATTTTGTTTTTGTCCATCCATCGTCAATCCGTACTCTGTTAATATTTACTCAAATTAATGTTAACGTTACTTTGGAGGCTGTTACCTCTCTCACCATCCTATTCTAGGTGGACATTTTGTTTTTGTCCATCCATCGTCAATCCGTACTCTGTTAATATTTACTCAAATTAATGTTAACGTTACTTTGGAGGCTGTTGCCTCTCTCACCATCCTATTCTAGGTGGACATTTTGTTTTTGTCCATCCATCATCAATCCGTACTCTGTTAATATTTACTCAAATTAATGTTAACGTTACTTTGGAGGCTGTTACCTCTCTCACCATCCTATTCTAGGTGGACATTTTGTTTTTGTCCATCCATCGTCAATCCGTACTCTGTTAATATTTACTCAAATTAATGTTAACGTTACTTTGGAGGCTGTTACCTCTCTCACCATCCTATTCTAGGGGGACATTTTGTTTTTGTCCATCCATCGTCAATCCGTACTCTGTTAATATTTACTCAAATTAATGTTAACGTTACTTTGGAGGCTGTTACCTCTCTCACCATCCTATTCTAGGTGGACATTTTGTTTTTGTCCATCCATGGTCAATCCGTACTCTGTTAATATTTACTCAAATTAATGTTAACGTTACTTTGGAGGCTGTTACCTCTCTCACCATCCTATTCTAGGTGGACATTTTGTTTTTGTCCATCCATGGTCAATCCGTACTCTGTTAATATTTACTCAAATTAATGTTAACGTTACTTTGGAGGCTGTTACCTCTCTCACCATCCTATTCTAGGTGGACATTTTGTTTTTGTCCATCCATCGTCAATCCGTACTCTGTTAATATTTACTCAAATTAATGTTAACGTTACTTTGGAGGCTGTTACCTCTCTCACCATCCTATTCTAGGTGGACATTTTGTTTTTGTCCATCCATCGTCAATCCGTACTCTGTTAATATTTACTCAAATTAATGTTAACGTTACTTTGGAGGCTGTTACCTCTCTCACCATCCTATTCTAGGTGGACATTTTGTTTTTGTCCATCCATGGTCAATCCGTACTCTGTTAATATTTACTCAAATTAATGTTAACGTTACTTTGGAGGCTGTTACCTCTCTCACCATCCTATTCTAGGTGGACATTTTGTTTTTGTCCATCCATCGTCAATCCGTACTCTGTTAATATTTACTCAAAGTTACTTTGGAGGCTGTTACCTCTCTCACCATCCTATTCTAGGTGGACATTTTGTTTTTGTCCATCCATCGTCAATCCGTACTCTGTTAATATTTACTCAAATTAATGTTAACGTTACTTTGGAGGCTGTTACCTCTCTCACCATCCTATTCTAGGTGGACATTTTGTTTTTGTCCATCCATCGTCAATCCGTACTCTGTTAATATTTACTCAAATTAATGTTACGTTACTTTGGAGGCTGTTACCTCTCTCACCATCCTATTCTAGGTGGACATTTTGTTTTTGTCCATCCATCGTCAATCCGTACTCTGTTAATATTTACTCAAATTAATGTTAACGTTACTTTGGAGGCTGTTACCTCTCTCACCATCCTATTCTAGGTGGACATTTTGTTTTTGTCCATCCATCGTCAATCCGTCACAAAAGTTACTACATTTTCAATCACTTTAAAACTTTGCTTACTTATTATCATTTGTAGATATGTATATCATTAGAGCAGTTTGGTCAGACAATTTTTGAAGGGGTTATGTTCTATACAACCTAAAATAAATACAAATACTTCGTTTTTAGTGCAGTTTACATTTTAAATCATATCTTTTTTTAACCTTTGCATGTTCACTTATTACCGTATGAAGATGTTCATATTGTTATGCTAATTTGACCCCACTATTTTGAAAGAGTTAATGCATGCTCTTTATGACTTTTAACATTTTCCCATAAAAAAAGGACTTTGTTTGTGAGTGCACCTCTTACATTTTTTAATGGAATATTTGTAAAACCTTGAATGATTTCTTGTTAACATAAAAAGA
This sequence comes from Bathymodiolus septemdierum, assembly GCA_963383655.1. NCBI lineage: Eukaryota > Metazoa > Mollusca > Bivalvia > Mytilida > Modiolidae > Bathymodiolus > Bathymodiolus septemdierum. The sequence goes on along the minus strand of OY726518.1, from coordinate 128,753,513 downwards.
TGTTCATTGTATTATGACAATGTAATTCAACCATTTTTGAAGGAGTAAATGTCATTTATTATATAGAATTTTTCATCTGAAATTTAGAAAGCTGTGAGTGCAAATCCTTCTATATTTTTTATCTGATTTTTTTAACACTGCATGTTAGCTCATAATTACCACATAGGGATGTACATATCAGCATATATAAATGATTATTCACTCTAAATAACTTGTAAAAAAAAACCTTGTTTATAAAATGTATTCCTCAATTCAAATTTTATCTCTATAAAACTTTGCATATTTGTCAGTTTCGAAGAGGTACTTTATTAGTTAGAGTGAGCGAGTCCACTCTGACACATCCTGATTATGAGCCAACCAGTCTTTGCTCTTTCTCCTTATTGCTGCACGCTTAGGGGAGAAGCAACAAATACCAATTTTATAGTCTTTAGTTTGACCAGATCAGGGCTTGAACCCACATTCTACCACACTTGAGGCGAGCACGCTAACCATTACACCACCAATGCGGTTGGTACTTATTTGAACATGTCATTTTGGTTGAAATATTTTTGAACATTCAGATTTTCTTCATTTAACATTTATAATTGGATACCAACTGTTGTGAGTGCAACACATCCTAGATGCTTTGCATAAATTTTGCTTTGACATAACATTTTGGAAAGTGTTACTGAACTTAAATCTTGTGACTTATTTAAAACTGAAAAAAGACAGATATTATTTCCCTCAAAATTTAGTTCCAATTCATATTTATGATTTCAAAATTTTTGAATTCTACTGTTATTTACATTGTTTTATATTTCTGTATTTGTAGTAGGCGGAGCTACAAAAGATCAAGGAAAAGCAGGAGTAGGTCACGAAAGAAGTCAAGGTCACGTAGCAGGTAATCTACTTTCCTTAGTTCTTGTGCAATTCATGTCAGGATTCTAAAATTTTATATCATAGCTATACTAATGATACATATACAATATACGTACATTGTTGGTAAATATAAAATTTATTTGTATGAGCTTTAGAAACAGGCAGAATAGCGAGCCTTTGGCAAGCTTTTCAGGCCTGTTTCGCAGCGAGTACAAATGAATTTTATATTTAACGTCAATGTACGTATATTGTGTTTATCCTGCAATGTCAAATGAGTCGGAAAACTTGTCAGATTTAAACAAAAAGGACAGAAAAAAGCGTCATTCCTCGCCTTTCATAAATGTTGTCAAGGGTGTCTTCTTCGTGGTCCGCGTTACATTAGTACCAGTTTCATACTTGTCTGCGCCCTCCACTGTACATAGCTACAGGGTACCAGGAAAGTTTATTCACAGGCTGAAAAGTTTATTTGTCTAGTACGAATAAAGCAAAAATTTATTTGTATAGCATATTTGTACAGCAAATGTACTGATTGCAGGATAAAAATTATTACACGCTGTTTTTATCTATTTTTCAGAGGCAGGAGAGACAGAGACAAAAGGAGAGAAAGAGATAGAAGTCGTGAACGAGAACGGGAAAAGAAGAAGAAGCACAAAGAAAGATCAAGAGATAGAGAGGAGAAAGTAAAAGAAAATAAAGTTTCAAGGAATTATGACGAAGAAGAGAAGTTACAAGAAGATTACAATAGTGAGACTGATTCATCAAGACCTGCTGAAACTTCCATTCCAGCAGACGACAGTAATCTACAACCTGTTGATATGGACATGAGTGATTGATTGAATTATTAGATATTATTTTATGAATGGCAGAGAAAAGTCAGTGAATGTTTTAGTGATTGGTTTGAATATTACACAATACTTTATGAATGACAGAGAATACTTTTATGTGAATATATTGTTGATCAGAACAGTTAAATGAAGATTTACATGTATTGGTTTATTTTTATGCCTTTTTAATCATTAAGATTATAGTTCACAATCACTTTTTAAGAGGATGTATGCTGACATAGCACTGAAATGTTCTGTTATATGTATTGAAGGACTAAAGTTCTGATTAATATAATAATGATAATCTCAAAAACATCTAAGGTAAAAATTATTGTCCCAGTAGTGCATTACACTTCACGGAAGATGAAGTTTAATGTGTATTTCTACATCTTAAAAGTTAAGATTTATATTGGTGTACAATGTATATGTCATGAAAATAAAACAGATTAGAGAAGAAAAGTGTACTTGTTTATATGTGGATAAAACTAGGTGTTTGAGATAATACTTTTCTATCTGTGACTGAATATACATATTTGACTGATCTGTGGTTAAAACTAGGTGTTTGACTGAATTTTCCTATATGTGTCTATCCTAAAAGTTTGAACTTTCCTATCCATGGCTAAAACTATGTGTTTGTCTAAACTTTTGTGTCTATGACTAAACCTAGGTTTTTGACTGAACATTCCTTTTTTGTGGCTAAAACTAGGAGTTTGAACTTTCTGATCTGTGACTAAAACTACAGATTTAACTGAATGTATTTTTCGGCAGCCAGATGTCCAAATGCTTCCTGTCTGACTTCCTTTATCTGTAGCAACCACGTTGGTGGTGTGATGACTTGTGTGCTTGCCTCGAGTGCGGCAGATATGTTTTCAAGTCCTGGTGGGGTCAAACCAAGGATAATATATAAAATTGGTATTTGTTGCTTCTCTGCTAAGCATGCAGCATTAAGGAGCCAGAACAAAGACTGGTTGGGGGGGGGAGGGATCATAATAATGTGTACGACTGGGGTGACATGTCTACTCTCGGACTGTAGTTTCAGTGAGCTAATACTATAAAAATCCATCTCAGTGTGTTAGTCTAGAACAAAGTGGACATCATCATCTCATCAAAATGTAATTTGTTCTCGCCATAATATAGCTGAAAAAGTTTGGACACCAACTTGAGCACTACAAACACAACATGAAAGTGACCAAAGTTGATTAAATGTGTCTAGTAACTTTAAACAGATTAAAACAGACCATTTGTTTTCATGTCATGTATTTGTGTGTTATAGGTATCAGATTTGTCTCGGTCTATTAGAACAGTTCTGACAGAGTGGTATTATTTTATTCTTCATTTTATTACTGACCAAAGAGTCATGTGAGCTTATGTCAACACTTGTCCTCCATCATTTTATTACCGACCAAAGAGTCATGTGAGCTTATGTCAACACTTGTCCTCCATCATAAACATTTCACATTTTGATCTTTCCTCTGAAATTACATAGCTGATTGAAACCAAACTTGGCTGGAATGATGGATGCAGGGTCATCTTCAGAAATTCTTCAGACAACATGACTGCTAGAGACAATTTAAGTTTCTGATTGGTCAAATGCAAAAAAAAGTCTTCTTTGCCGAAACTAATTGGTCAATTAGAACCAATCATTGCAGTAAAATTGTATGGATAGTCTCCTACAAAATGCCTCCTTTTGTTCTGATATGCTAAAGTACATGGAGGGCAGAGAAAAGTGTCTGATCTGTTAAATACAAAAAAATCTTCTGTGAAGCTACTTGGTCAACTGGAACCACACTTCAAAAGGAATGGTGATGGAAGTCTTCCTCAAAAAAACTTTAATTTAATCCAATGATTTAAACAACATGGCCAGACAATTTAAGTTTCTGGTTAGTCAATTACAAGAACTCCTTTCCTCTGAAACTACTTGTCCAATTGAAACCAAACTTGATTGGAATGATGTATGGAAGGTTAATGGCACTCCAGTACTTCTATAAACACTAGGTACATTGCTGTTCATTTATTAACATATCTTGTGTTATATCATGGAATATTCTTATTTACAAATTAGAGTTATCCCCCATTGATGTTTTGATGGCATATGTCTACTGTCATTATTTGTATGGGTGTAAGATTGCATTATATTTGAGACACATTTTTTTTATATGACTGTCACATTTTAGACCCTGTAATTAGGTCAATAAAATATTCTGTTCTACTACATATATATTAATAATACATGTAGAAGATTTCTAATGTCAATATAAAGAACCGACCATTTTGATAGATTAACTAATGATTTTGTTGGTATGCAAAGATTTGAAACTTAATCTTAAAATAATATCCAACAGTGAAGTCGGGAAAGCAAAATGATTTGAGAGAAAGTTTTTGATTCAGTAGTTTGTAAGACAGTGATATAGTTTTTGATGTAGAAATCTTCTTTGTAGGTAAACAATAGTCGATATGCTGACGAATTTTAGTAAAGCAGTCGGACATTTTAAGATTCTCACAGGTCACTTTGATTGCCACAGTACAGTGCGTTTTAACAATTATTTTTGACTTAACATCGAGTCATCCTTGTAGCAGAAAACCCATTTTTAGCCATTTTCAGTCTTTTGTATTTTGTCATAATCTTTAGTGCATAATGTTAATACAATATTTCTTAGGGGAAGTTATGAGAACGTAAGAACGTAAAATAAATTCGGAAAATCGATGAACGATGAATAATTATCGTGAATCACCAATAAAGCTATGCTAAAAAATAATAATTATATTACTTCCGTTTTTCATTAAAATGTTACAATATGATTGGTTATGAAGTGGTCACATGATTATAAAAGAGATGTTTTACATCTCAATAATACTCAAACCCGAACTTGCACGTGCATCCATGACGACGTCAGATGTAAACAATCAATGGCGTAGTAATTTCCAACAGCAAATAATCTAACACAAATAAAATTCACAACGAAAAATTCAACTATGTTAAATTTTAGTGTGATTTAAATGTAATTATAAGAATTGAATGCATTTTTTTTGTAGTTTTATAGGCGTGTAAAAGCGTGGACCGAGGCACATTTTTTGTATGAAGCGCTAGCGGGCTTCATGCAAAATGTGCTTCGGTCCACGCTTTTACACGCCAATAAAACTGCAAAAAATGCATTCAATTCTTAAATAAAGACTTGAAATCGCAATAAAAACATTGGAGGCTGCTGTAAGTTGGGAAAACAACTGGTTAATGAAATGCGAGGTGCTCATAGCAAGCAACAAACAAGAAGTCTCCTATCCGTAGTGAATATACCATCCATGGACAGGTATTGAACCAAACAGACTCGGCCAAGTACCTAGGACTAAATATTTACAAGAGTTTAAGCTGGGATAGCCACATTGATAAGATCACCAGGAAGGCGAACTCCACCTTAACTTTCTTAGGACGTATTGTGAGCCGTTGCCCAACTATCATCAAGGCACAGTGCTATACCACCTTAGTACGAACTACCCTAGAATATGGATCCCCAGCAAAAAAAACCATTATCAACAAGGTTAAGGCAGTACAACGTCGAGCCGCCAGGTTTGCCACTGGAGATTACCAGCGCACAAGCAGTGACACAGCCATGCTACAGCAACTCCAGTGGCAGACACTACAAAGCAGACAGCGATGATGTACCGCATAGCGTACAACCTTGTTGATATACCAGCGGAACACCACCTCTCTTCGAACCAGATGCAATTCACTACGATTCCTGGTACCACACACAAGAACTACAGTGTGCAAGACATCATTTTTTCCACAAGCCATACGCCTCTGGAAGTGTGGTGGAAGCAGACACCCTAGACAGCTTCAATGCTCAGCTGTCTAGGGCAACTCTCATATAAATTTACAATTGTTTTTATTCTTTTAAACTGCACTGTACATAGACGTCACCCCGACTCAAAAGTGCGAGAATACTATATTGATTATGCACTACACCCGGAAGAAGAAGAAGAAGTTGTCTTTTACTTGCAACGAGCATGACATTCTCCAAGTACGAGACTCATTTACGTCCCGTCCAAGGGCGAGTTCTGTATTAGACCCCCACAACCAACAGACTACCCCTTTGTACGGTTGAAATCCGCAGCGGAAAACCCCATGTACTTGTTCTATTCCACTGAGTTCTCTTGGGGAGCTTTCTACAATAAAATGTAATATTTAACTTGTAATTTTGCTTAATTTGTAAATATCTGGCACTCAAACAAATATTTGCACCATTTACACATGCATGTACATGTGATTTTGACCCTTCAATGAAAGCATGTCATTGATCTGTTTGGTAAATTATCAAAACAATAAATAATCGTTCCAAAAAAAAAGTAAACTAAATTAAGTTTGATACTCAGTTCAGCTATTTTCAAAAATAATACTCCCTTCCCAACTCAAGAGAACAAGATATAAGAAATGTTGTCGTGAAACACTAGCACTTCAATGAAGAAAACATTGTTAACTGCAGAATTCTGTAACAATTAAAGCTTCAAACAGAAATTTAGTGTGAATTGCTACTTAAAAGATGTAGTGCGGAACCATCGAACATTGAAGAAAACCACGCATATTAATATAAGTACGTGTTTAAGCTTGAACTATTCTGCAATTCACATATATCTATATAAAAATACAGATTAAGACCTGTTCATAATGAAAGAAAACTATCATGAAGGAGAATAAGATTTGATAGATGCGGACAACTCTGAAACACCATTGGAACAACCATTTGAGTTCCTGTCAAATACATATATATAGTTATCGAGTCTAGAATTTATCGCCATACTGCTACTAACACTTTATTGGAGGGAATAGTGAGTGAGTATTGTTTAACGCCAATTCAAGCAAATTTCAGTTATATCATGGCGAGAACAAGTTATTTTTTAACGAGATAATGATGAGGTCCGCTTTCTATTAGACCAACACGCTGAGTTGAATTTTTATAGTGCTAGCTCACTGAAACAACAGTCCGTGTGTAAACATGTCGCTCCACTCGGACACATTAGTCTGATTCCGAGCCAACCAGTCTTTGCTCTTTCTTCTTAATGCTGCGTGCTGAGCGGAGAAGCAACAAATGCCAATTTTATAATCTTTGGTTTGACGCGGTCGGGGCTCGAACCCACGATCTACCGCACTCGAGGCGAGCACGCTAACCATTACGCCACCGATGCGGTTTTGGAGGAAATATACTACCGTTCACTAAAATATTTAACAAAAAGGTGACGTTAAATAACACTCGTACGAGTTATTGATCGGTTATATTGTCAAGTAGTACTTTGAAATGTCTTAATTTCAATTTAGTTTCATGTTTGAGATTGAATACGTATGTTAATTTTCTGAGCTTTTAGTCAAAAGAATAGGTAGATATTTAATTTAGTGCGCACGCCGTGTTTCTGAATTAGTCTTCATCAAGTATGCTCATATAGTCAAAAGATTTGATCATGCTTAGAAAATGTTGAAAAGTTCGGACTAATTATGTCTAGAACTGTATATTATAATTTAACATTAGTTTGTACCCATCAGACCGTGAATCAATGTTAGCAAAATATCAAAAACAAGACTCGGGGAAGCAACTATCATTATGAGTGTCCCTTTATCTGGCTTGGTGGTTTAAAGGCTTAATTGCAATCAACACAAATTATAATTTTCTGATTTTACTTATGAGAGTCGTGTATTCAGTGGTTGTGTGTTTTTTAATCAAACTTATTCTATACTCTATGATATGCTTCGGAGAAATATTGTAATTTTTCTGAACAGATGTGAGAAATAATTATTTGACACAGTATAGTTCCTTGTTGACAGAAAATGAATGTTCTATTAATGAAACTTGGCTTAACTAGTCCCAAAACATATTTCAGCGGAAAGCTGTTACTATGGAGATTAGCAAACAATTTATGAATAAATAAATTAGAGTGTTGTTTATTTCTCATTAAACGTGACATTAGACAAAACGATACCAATTGAAATTAAAAAATTTCCATTTCGCTACTTGTAAACTAGTCGTTTTAGAAAAAGCCATTTATATTCACAAATAATTATCAGGTTAAATATTACTTTTCAGTATTTTCGTGGTAATTATTAAGCTTTCTATGTTTTAGTCATGTCTTTAATTTAGTCTCGATTTCCCACGTTTTAATTTGTTGTACGAATGTATATAATCTGTTGTATTATTGTCTCTATACTTGTGTTGTACCAAATGGGGTTGTGGTCATGATCGTATGGTAGTTGGATTTACAACTACCTATGCAATCAGTGTCTATCACCACTAAAGTTATGAGTTTGGGCGATGGACATTTTAGTGCCGCGGAAGAAAATTGGTCTGGACATTTTAGCGCCGACATCATAGGACAATTTAGCGCCGTTTACCTGTACGACTAGCTATGTCCGAATGACTTAACATGCATATAAGTATATACTATATAGTGAATAGCTTTTACCTTACACGTGCCCGTATTTTCTTATGTACATAGTGAATAGTCACTGAAGAATCTCTCTTTCCGGCAGTGTTATGGACAGAACCACCATCACACGCGAAACGCACCAATAATGGACCAGCATCTTTTCACGCTCACTTCAATGAGCAATTTAATTGCAGCCATCCGTCCATTATATGTATTCATTGACAATGTGTTGAAATTGCATAGTGCGAGAAACTACATCAAAATTAGAAACATTGAACAAAGTGTACCTCAGTCTCGATTTGAGAAGGTACAGTTGTTGATCAAATATCAACCAAAATTAATGGAGAAATTTTTATTGAAATATTTTGGCGCCAAATTGGGCTTTCACTTTTCCTATTTGCGCTAAAATGGGTTAAAAGTCCGGGGCTAAATTGTGCTTTAATCCGCCGCTAAATTGTCCATTTTGTCGGCGCTAAATTGTCCTACCAAAGCGCTAAATTGTCCATCGCCGGTGAGTTTGAACCCCGCTCATCGCATTGTTTGTTTTTGTTTAAAATCGAGATGTCTTGTTTTGCTGAAGAGACAAAAAAATATACATCTATCTTTTTTTCATCCAAATTGTGTACCTATCTTTATATAACTGAACACATGTATTATTAGACGACGTAGACGGCCATATTCATTTGGTTATTGATGTACTAACTATATCTCCGTTTATCTACAGTTCTTCCAAAGGAATTTACATATATTCAAATAAAACCAACCCAGCGAAAGACGTGAATATTTTTGCAACAATGTTTAATGTGTCGCTTAATGACACCCAATCAACATTCATGGCAATATTTATTCGCTCCAAAACATCTGTATTCCGATTGTAATTAATAAGAGACGATATCTGTTACTACCACGATTCATAAATGTCCTCCAGGGAATACGCGGGAAACAGTCTTTTGATCAATATCCAAATGGTTAATTTTCAAAATCTGATTTGTCAAATATTAGAGAATCTTTGATTTAAAGAACAAGCGTTTAATATGGCTTGTTAAATAATTTTCTTAAGTACAAAATTAGTTGGTTCGAGTAATTCATCGCGTTCCACCGATTTTGACGTTGATATTATTCATGGTGAATTAGACACGTGACAAAGTTCTACAGGCACGCGTCAATGTAAACTCTAGGGATTTCACTTAGAATTCATTACCATAAACTTTTTTATAAGAAAGTAGGATCACTATATTACGCTATTTAGACAGATATTTATCGCCAGAATAAATTATTGTGCTTTTCTGATTCTGTGGAATTAATAGCTAGGTAAAACGTGAAGAAATCTTAAATTCAATGTTTCATAGATTCAATCTCTTCCGGGGTACATTACCACACTTCCGGTTTGTTGTGGTGTGTCTTGTATTTGTTGTCTTGTAGTATTTGTAGTAAATGACCAGACTATTAATTACGTGTTTATCTTATCACTTTGTTTTTATATTTTTTTTTACATATAAAGACACACAAGGATGATCTATTTAATCTAATATTGTTGAAGTTGATTTAAATATGGTTTTAGCAAATAAATTTTCCTCGTTTGGTAATCTCCCGCCATTCACAAATGACACAACAAGACCAGTGTTAAATGTCATTCTACACACCTCATGTTTGTAACCTATATAATTTTTCTGAATTAGGAAATTAAAAATTATATCAAAATCCAATTTTAGAGATTTAATTTTTAGTATCTGATCTTGAAATCCTGAATAATCATAGGCCCGTTTTGTGTTCTTTTGGAATTTCAACCAAAGATGTAGAACTGGATCATCCTAATTTAAAGGTCAAGTGTCCTTACAAACATTGTTATATTATTAGGTCTGCCAAATGCCCCACAAAACCTCAAATTATTAACATCTATTCTATCATATCAACGATCAAAACCTGGCTTAAGAGTTACTGTGGCACTAGCTACTCAATTGGTGATGTGAATCATGTAGATTGTGAAAGATTCTGAAGATCTGTTAAGAGTACATAGAATAAATGTTCCCTCTCCTCCTGTCCTGTAATAGCATAAAAACGTTTGACTTCTTTACACAACTCTTGTCCACTCTATACTAAACACAGAATAAAGGAATTACACTGTAGTTCAACTCTGCTTCATAAAAAAGCATGGCCAAACGTAGGAACACAATATCTTTTAGGAAGGGGCAAATTTTACATTGTATGATCTCACAATCTTCTACTTGCTGAAGGCGATCAGTATTTGGTAGGAATATAAATTCGCTGATTCTAACAAAAAGTTCTCTGAAACCGACATCCTCAAAATGCTTAAGGTTTTGATTGGCAACATATTTGCAATGTTTGATGGGTGTATTTGAAATGAAGGATACCACAGATACTGCTAGGTCTACACTATACAATGGTCTGATAGTGAGGATCGTAGCTAGGTCTACACTATACAATGGTCTGATAGTGAGGATCGTAGCTAGGTCTACACTATACAATGGTCTGATAGTGAGGATCGTAGCTAGGTCTACACTATACAATGGTCTGATAGTGAGGATCGTAGCTAGGTCTACACTATACAATGGTCTGATAGTGAGGATCGTAGCTAGGTCTACACTATACAATGGTCTGATAGTGAGGATCGTAGCTAGGTCTACACTATACAATGGTCTGATAGTGAGGATCGTAGCTAGGTCTACACTATACAATGGTCTGATAGTGAGGATCGTAGCTAGGTCTACACTATACAATGGTCTGATAGTGAGGATCGTCGCTAGGTCTACACTATACAATGGTCGGATAGTGAGGATCGTAGCTAGGTCTACACTATACAATGGTCTGATAGTGAGGATCGTAGCTAGGTCTACACTATACAATGGTCTGATAGTGAGGATCGTAGCTAGGTCTACACTATACAATGGTCTGATAGTGAGGATCGTAGCTAGGTCTACACTATACAATGGTCGGATAGTGAGGATCGTAGCTAGGTCTGTACCATACAATGGTCTGACTGAAGAACGTTTAAAAACGAATTTCTACGACAAAATAGATTAATTTGATTTTTCAATTTATATGTAGCCACATAATAGCAGTATATGGAGTATATATATCTCACTCGATATGCAGTTCTAGAAGTTGTGTTTCTATCGAGCTTTCCTTGGGAGAGAATTCCTTCTAACAAGAAAACTACTGAACCTAGTGGCAAAATTGAAGTCACCACTTCGCTCACCATCATGGCTTGGTTTGCCATTATAGAATATTTGTGTCAGTACTCACAAATTACCACAGATTTTTAAGTTCCGTATGTCGTAGTCTCAATCTCGTTCTTCTCTCGTTTTTGCCTCGTTACCGAATATGATATCATCGGATATTTAATATGAGTAAAACGCCGGGCGCTACTAGAAGAACAGAAACTCCCCGTCCTTAATGAGCACCTGAGTTCATGTCCGGTTTTTAGATTAGATTAAACATATCTTATTGCTAAATATTTTAAAAATTGGATCGAACACAAGTTCTATCAACTTACATGGGTTCCTCTCCGGTTTTTAGTTGAAGTAAAAAAATAAAATATGAAAATATTTGTAAGTTTGTATAAAGTATGCAAGAAAGTTATGTAATGAGAAAGAAGGAAAAGACGACAAAGCACGTTTTTAAAATTGTGTTTTGAGTGCTCTAAGTTAAACATACTGTGCCAAAAATAAAATATTATATAATTAAAATGTCAACTAGTTCAAAACTGAAAGATTAAGATTGTAGACCATAGTAAAAGAAAACTATTTAGACATTATCCGTCAATATTGGTTTATTATATGTTAGCTTCTTACCATGATTAGCCAAAGACAAAAGACGTTGAAATAACAATCCACCTTTAACTTTCTTAAGCTAAAATTTTAAATAGTAGATGAAAGGAAAGCATTAGTGTTACAATAATAGAACGAGCTCCTTCGTTGACTTTTTAAATGTGGTTTTTATTTTATATAACATTGTTTGTAAACTCTAAATTAACTTTTGAGAATGTTCAACGTACCGTACAAACATATCAATATTACATGTATGTTTAGAACACGAATTTATAAGTTCTCAATATTTAATATCTTCTGTACTCGACATATTATATCGAACGTTCGACGTATTATCTCGAGCGCTCAACATCCCATTTCGAACATTCAATAATATTATTTCAATTACTCCAGCGCTCGATGCTCTATCTGGAGCATTCGATCATTTTATCAAAATAGGGTATTTCAATGCAAAATAGCGAATTTGTGATTTTGATCACTTTTGCACAAAGAACAAATACGTCATCCTTGCATCTCTATAGTCTGTATTTAAGATATTATTTGTATGCGCCACCTCTACCATTCTTCTTCTGTCCTATATAAGTCGGACTCTCCCGTTGCTGAGATCATATGCAGTCAGTGCCTATTGCCATTCAAGTTTGGAGTTCTATTCTCGTCCGTGCGAGGTATATCAAATATAACTTTATGATATCAGGCTTTGTCGGAGAAATATGTAGGTCTGTGTGTTTTTCTGGGTACTCCGGTTTCATTTACAAGTAAAGACGGCCACCACGCTAGCAACGCCAATCATAGCCTCAATATAACTATAAGCTTCAAAATTCTTTAAACAACATTGTAAATCTCTCTAAAAAATGCTTGTTTAATATGGTATGTGTGTCATTTTCTGGACAAATTATTTTATAAGCAGCCATGAACCTCATTAACAGTGTTCTGGACACAGCAATATAGTTTTGAGGAGGATGAGGAAGAACCTTTGCTGATATGCTATAAAAGGCGATAAGCAACATTCGACTAGTGAGCTACAAAAATATGAGAATGAAAATACGACAAGCAAATGTGACTAATGCATAATAAAAGTTTACAAGCAAAATACGACTGGTGTGCAATAAAAGATTACAAGTAAAATACGACTGATGTGCAATAAAAGATTACAAGTAAAATACGACTGATATGCAATAAAAGGTTACAAGCAAAATACGACTGATGTGCAATAAAAGGTTACAAGCAAAATACAACTGGTGTGCAATAAAAGGTTACAAGCAAAATACGACTGATGTGCAATAAAAGGTTACAAGCAATATACGACTAATGTGCAATAAAATGTTACCAATAAAATACGACTAATGTGCAATAAAAGGTTGCAAGCAAAATACGACTGATGTGCAATAAAAGGTTACAAGCAAAATACGACTGGTGTGCAATAAAAGGTTACAAGCAAAATACAACTGGTGTGCAATAAAAGGTTACAAGCAAAATACGACTGATGTGCAATAAAAGGTTACAAGCAATATACGACTAATGTGCAATAAAATGTTACCAATAAAATACGACTAATGTGCAATAAAAGGTTGCAAGCAAAATACGACTGATGTGCAATAAAAGGTTACAAGCAAAATACGACTGGTGTGCAATAAAAGGTTACAAGCAAAATACGACTAATGCGCAATAAAAGTTTACAAGCAAAATACGACTAATGTGCAATAAAAGGTTACAAGCAAAATACGACTGATGCGCAATAAAAGGTTACAAGCAAAATACGACTGATGCGCAATAAAAGGTTACAAGCAAAATACGACTAATGCGCAATAAAATACAAAATACAACTGATGAGCTATAAAAAGATTACGAGCAAAATATGAGTGATCAACTATAAAAGGGTAACAAACAAAATAAGACTACCCTTTAATCAATTACAAGCAAAATTCTAGTAAAGCTTGTGACCGAGAAGAAATTAAGGATTTAAATTTTATAAATAATATAATACATTAAATACACACTATCTACTTTGTTTATATATTTGCTTTACATATTTTCAAATTATTCTCGTCTGGAAAAAATAAAGCGAGCCCCAAAAAGTGAAATCATTTACATTGTTTGACAATTTCCGACTATCTCTCTTTTCCTGTTATGTCTCATGTGAATGCAATACTAGCTGAATATTTAGTACTAGTTCTATCTATTTAATAAATGTCCAAATTATAGTCATGCGTGGCGTTATATCGCGAGGAACATGTAAATGTCCAAATTAAAGTCATTTGTGGCAACATGAAAATGTCAAATTTATAGTTGCTTAGGCCGTTCTGTCGGGAAGAACATGTAAATGTATAAATTACAGTCAGTTGTACCGTTCTGTCGGGAAGAACATGTAAATGTACAAATTACAGTCAGTTGTACCGTTCTGTCGGGAAGAACATATAAATGTATAGATTACAGTCAGTTGTACCGTTCTGTCGGGAAGAACATGTAAATGTATAGATTACAGTCAGTTGTACCGTTCTGTCGGGAAGAACATGTAAATGTATAAATTACAGTCAGTTGTACCGTTCTGTCGGGAAGAACATGTAAATGTATAGATTACAGTCAGTTGCACCGTTCTGTCGGGAAGAACATGTAAATGTATAAATTACAGTCAGTTGTACCGTTCTGTCGGGACGAACATGTAACGTACCAATTAGTCAGTTGTGCTGCTCTGTCGGGAGGAAAATGTAAATGTGCAAATTACTGTCAGTTGTACCGTTCTCTCGGGAAGAACATGTGAATGTACAAATTAGTCAGTTGTACCGTTCTGTCGGAAACAACATGTAAATGCACAAATTCAGTCAGTTGTACCGTTCTGTCGGGAAGAACATGTGAATGTATAAATTACAGTCAGTTGTACCGTTCTGTCGGGAACAACATGTAAATGTATAAATTAGTCAGTTGTACCGTTCTGTCGGGACGAACATGTAACGTACCAATTAGTCAGTTGTGCTGCTCTGTCGGGATGAAAATGTAAATGTACAAATTGCGGTCAGTTGTACCGTTTTGTCGGAAAGAACATGTGAATGTATAAATTACAGTCAGTTGTATCGTTCTGTCGGGAACAACATGTAAATGTATAAATTACAGTCAGTTTTACCGTTCTGTCGGGACGAACATGTAACGTACCAATTAGTCAGTTGTGCTGCTCTGTCGGGAGGAAAATGTAAATGTGCAAATTACTGTCAGTTGTACCGTTCTCTCGGGAAGAACATGTGAATGTACAAATTAGTCAGTTGTACCGTTCTGTCGGAAACAACATGTAAATGCACAAATTCAGTCAGTTGTACCGTTCTGTCGGGAAGAACATGTGAATGTATAAATTACAGTCAGTTGTACCGTTCTGTCGGGAACAACATGTAAATGTATAAATTAGTCAGTTGTACCGTTCTGTCGGGACGAACATGTAACGTACCAATTAGTCAGTTGTGCTGCTCTGTCGGGATGAAAATGTAAATGTACAAATTGCGGTCAGTTGTACCGTTTTGTCGGAAAGAACATGTGAATGTATAAATTACAGTCAGTTGTACCGTTCTGTCGGGAACAACATGTAAATGTATAAATTACAGTCAGTTTTACCGTTCTGTCGGGACGAACATGTAACGTACCAATTAGTCAGTTGTGCTGCTCTGTCGGGAGGAAAATGTAAATGTGCAAATTACTTTCAGTTGTACCGTTCTCTCGGGAAGAACATGTGAATGTACAAATTAGTCAGTTGTACCGTTCTGTCGGAAACAACATGTAAATGCACAAATTCAGTCAGTTGTACCGTTCTGTCGGGAAGAACATGTGAATGTATAAATTACAGTCAGTTGTACCGTTCTGTCGGGAACAACATGTAAATGTATAAATTAGTCAGTTGTACCGTTCTGTCGGGACGAACATGTAACGTACCAATTAGTCAGTTGTGCTGCTCTGTCGGGATGAAAATGTAAATGTACAAATTGCGGTCAGTTGTACCGTTTTGTCGGAAAGAACATGTGAATGTATAAATTACAGTCAGTTGTACCGTTCTGTCGGGAACAACATGTAAATGTATAAATTACAGTCAGTTTTACCGTTCTGTCGGGACGAACATGTAACGTACAAATTAGTCAGTTGTGCTGCTCTGTCGGGATGAAAATGTAAATGTATAAATTGCGGTCAGTTGTACCGTTATGTCGGCAATAACATGTAACGTACAAATTACAGTAAGTTGTACCGTTCTGTCGGAAACAACATGTAAATGCACAAATTCAGTCAGTTGTACCGCTCTGTCGGGAAGAACATGTAAATGTATAAATTCAGTCATTTGTACCGTTCTATCGGGAAGAACATGTAAATGTACAAATTACAATGAGTTATACTGTTCTGTCGGGAGGAACTTGTAAATGTACCAATTACAGTCAGCTATACTGTTCTGTCGGGAGGAAAATGTAAATGTGCAAATTACTGTCAGTTGTACCGTTCTCTCGGGAAGAACATGTGAATGTACAAATTAGTCAGTTGTACCGTTCTGTCGGAAACAACATGTAAATGCACAAATTACAGTCATTTGTACCGTTCTGTCGGGAAGAACATGCAAATGTACAAATTACAGCCATTTGTTCCGTTCTGTCGTGACGAACCTGCAATATAACTATTTTGTTGATTGAAATAAAGTTAATGTGTTTTCTACATCGATTACAGGCCTGTGATCGTTCTGTTTTTTAATCCTATTTCAGTTCCTTTTTGTTTTTGTTTGCAGGATGAACTAGTATACAAACAATATCAAGTGTATTATTATACAATTAATGCCTGCACTTAAGGTGAACTATAAAGCCCTCGGGAAAACAACACTCCTCGGGTGAACAATTATTTTAATTGTTTTATTATACTGAAACTCTATTTTTTTTTTTTTTGCATCGCTCTTATTTCGTTTGATAAATGCGAACATTTCTGTAAATGAACAGCCAGAATGGTTCCACTGGGCACACCGGCGGTGGCCATTTTATATATACTTACGTCACGTACACGTTTTAGATCATGGTCATTTTACCGATATCGTAAGCGCTTTGGCGATCTAGATCACTGTTCCCCCCGGTCATCAGTAAAAAAAAACTGATGACCGGTGAAATAGAGAAAACAAGGAATTTAGGATTTATTAGTTAAAATATTACACTTGATTTTCTATTGAAAAAAGATACTGAAGTATGATAATATATTTTCTCATATAGAAAATGTGACAAAATGTAATTCTATTTTTTGTTGTTTTTGTAATTAGTATCTAATTAATTATTACCTGTAGTATACCTGTATTCTATGTCAAATATTAATAAAAATAAATTAGAATGAAACCTTTTTTCATGTGGATTGAAATAAAGGATGAAATATATTGTAAAATATTTTTAAAAAGTGAGATTAGGTGGAATGAACCAAATGAACCAATTCTACCAAGTAAGATTGGTATGTTAAGTGTGTGTATTAATCAGTGTTTACATGCAATTTATACAAATTTGGTAATAAAAGTATAATTTTGTGGAGAATGTTTGGTCTGTAACAAGCTATAATGTGAAAATGTGATGATGATTTTGTTGGGAAGTTTACAACAAACCTGTTATAGTGAATATACAACTGGATTAAGTGCTGGTTGACATTACAGCTTTAATCACATTTAATGTTATTTTGATAGTTAAATTATTTCAAACAATTTGTACAAACTTTTGTATAAAATAGACACATAATGTTTATAAACCATGCCCAGTATTTTATTATAAAATAGACACATAATGTTTATAAACCATGCCCAGTATTTTATTTTAGTTTTTACTTTTATTTGATGTTTATCTAAGATTTATATCTAACTTAAACTTACATATTAGGCAAAACAAATGTTTTCTTAACCAAAGTAGTGTTCGCACGTTGAGAAAATCCTTAGGTTTTTCTACAGAATTAATTATGACAGGTCTATATTTTGATAACCCCTCTTAGTAAAGAATGTTTAAAGATAGGCAAAAAATCACTTTTGTCTCATTATGTCCATTGATTGTTTAAATATTTTAATTTTTATATAGATAGTTTATCCATGCCAGGTTGAATGTTTATGAGACTTCTAGATTGTAATAATTCTCACAATTTTTAAATTATCCGTTATATAAATGTTGTTATACATGAATATTTCCCAACATTGACTGTTTGACCGGTCGTCATAGGAAGATCTATTACTCATTTATTTGGCAGAAATCTTAACAAAAACATTTTTAATTTAAGCATATTTATTTTGAAAATTAATCAAATCGCTGTGATTACTGGGCTATATGTGATGTAATGGCCGAAAAATGTTCAATATTTGTAAACTACGCAGATGTTAAAATAAATCATAAAAGATATCAAATATGATAATCAATATCAAATATCTACTGTACGAAATATAATGAAATAAGTGTATCAATTTTTCTTCTTTGCCTATTAACAAGAAATATATTTAGGAATTCCATCAATCGATCTCGAACTGCAACCAAATGTATGATTAATTGTTGTTATTTCTTTTAATTAAGAAATAATTAATGGAAGCAATACTGTGTTGTGAGTTTTAACATGGGTTGGCGGATATTAGTATTTTATTCCAAGCGGTAGCCTGCCAACCCATATTTCATTTTCCATTATCACATGTAGCTCTGCTTATTTCACTCTTTGGTCAGTGCGGTTGGCGAAAATTTTATCAGAAGTCGTAAATCGAAGAAGTACAGACAATACAATGGCCAAAAGAGAGAGCAACACAAACCCCACTAAAAACCGGTGGTGAATTCATGTGCTCCAGAAGGATAAGCATTTCCTGCTCCACAAGTGGCACCCGTCGTGTTACTCTGCTTACAAATCCGTTGATAAGTCACGAATGAGGAAAGAACCGGATTGTGATAAGCAAAAATCAAATATATCCGTGGTCATTTGCGTCACGAAGTATCATTTACCAACATTTAAGGGGAAAAAAAACATAAAATCAGATATTTAAAGATGCAGCACTTAGAAACAGTAGAAACTACATCTGTGCGATCCAACAGATTATTATTTTTTTAAATCACACAAAGAATACGAGCTCTCTTGAATTAAAGAGTGATTGAGTGATTGTTTGTAATGCCAATTCAGCAATTTTTCATCTATATAACAAATAGTTCATGGCACTGAGGGTCATATGGCAGTATATGGACCGGTCCGTCACCAAAAACATATATGGACCGAAGCTTCTGAAGTCCATATAATATATTTTTGGTGACGGACCGGTCCATATACTGCCATATGACCCGAAGTGACATGAACTATTTGCTATATTAAAATAATGCAGGTACCTGGCCGGTCCATATACTACCGGTCCATATACGAAAATAGTGACCGGCTGCGCTAACAAAGACAAATAGGGAAAATAAAAACGTAAAGTGTAATATATAATTATATCATGGCGCGAGCAAATTAATTTTCAATGAAATGATGATGAGGTCCGCTTTGTACTAGATCAACACGCTTAGCTGGATGTTTATAGTGCTATCTGACTGAAACAACAGTCCGATAAACATGTCGCCCCACTCGGACACATTATCTTGATTCCAAACTAACCAGTCTTTGCTCTTTCTCCTTAATGCTGCATACTTAGCAGTGAAGCAGCAAATACCAATTTTATAGTCTTTGGTTTGACCCGATCGGGGCTCGAACCCACGATCTACCACACTCGAGGCGAGCACGCTAACCATTTCACCACCGATGCGGTTCTTGAATTAAAAAATATTCTCTTGGACTTAATGACGACATCATGGGGCAAGGAAACATCTGACGAAGTGCATCTATTGATATTATGGATGTTGCAACAACGAAACTGCGCAGACGTAGTTCTCACGGCATACGTATAAACCGTAGTAAACGTTTTCTACATCGAAACACGTTTACCCTGCTCGACCTGTTAACGATCTTCAAAAACAATGGGCGATATGATAGTGCCATATATATTCTACACCTCCACTCAATATACGATGAATGTGTTGAAGTTTCCGCATTTAGGCCCAGGTATGAAGGGTCTTTGTTCATTGAAGCCTTTTTCCATCGCTGGCTGTAACCTAAAATAGACAAACCAGACGATCACAAGAGACATCTTTTTGAAAAATTAAATACATAAATAGGGGCTTAGACTTGTATCAGAAAAACTTTGGAACTTTGAAATTCAAACACTTGTTCCACCTTATTCTCATGATATTGAAACACTAATTGTATCACACTCTTACAAAAGATCTAGTAGAGATATTACACTTCAGTTACTGCGGACTAAGACATTGAAAATAATTGCCCTAAGTGATGCAGTTGTCCCGATTCTAGGGTCCGTTGTGGTCGTGGTCGTATGGTAGCTGTATTTACAACTATCTGTGCAATCAGTGCCTATCATCACTAAGTTTGTCGGTGACTTGTGGCAGGTCGGTGGTTTTCTCCGCGTACTCCGGTTTCCTCCACCAATAGAACTGACCGCCACGATATAGTTGTAATATTGTTGAAAGTGGCGTTAAACACCATAACCAAAGCCATATCCATATCTTGATTATAAATTCATTTATCAACCTTGCGGTCATATTCTTAATGGAGATTTAAATATTGTGCAAGACAAAGTGGTTAAGCGTTTTCTACAATAGGGACCACAATAGCACCCTCATTCTAAAGCAGACTGGAAAATCTGTCGTAATGTCTCATTTGACCCTTTATCCTCTTATTGTAATAAGTGATGTATGAGGAAGAGTGCTGTTAATAAAATCTTTTGAACATTTTTGACAAACTTTATGGACATCGTGGATTTGCGAATTAAGCATTTTGAGAATAGTTGCATACCAATTCTGGCATGAAATATGTCAGTCCCTAGAATTAAGCAGACATTGTAAGTTTAAAGGATTAGGTAAATATTTTGTGTTTCTTCCAGCTGATAAAGCAGCTAACAACGTTGTTGTTTGACGTAAATATAATGTCTATATTGTAAAAGAGGAAATTGTCAACTCAAGACTTTTTCAAAATACACCCATTTCTGAGATGAATATTATCATCAATAAACATGGTTCTCAACTCAAACTCTAAACTCAACATTGCTTCATAGACATATTCCTACTATGTTCTCCTAAAAACACCTCAATTACAATCAAACAACATAAGAATTAACCATTTTTCGAGTGTTAAAAATTCTGTTGAAGTACTAGACAAATGACAGTTATGACTTTTCTACCTTGTATACCACCCTACAACATAAACTTATCAAAGACAAGTTTTCCTATTGATTAAATGCTCATTCCCTAAACCAGGCTGTGATTATTGTAGCGAATATAAATAATTTTTGAATGATAATAAAAGAGGTAAATACAGCAATAGGACTTGTGAGGACATGATTTATGTTATCATTTTTTTTGCTAGACCACGTATTTGTTCGTTTTGGCAATAATTGTTCTGTCAGTTTGTTGGAATTCCAATGGGAACGAATTGTGCTCCTCTCATTGCTGATTTTTTTTTGCTGTGCAAAAACTATTAATTCATGGCTTAACTCCAAAACGACCATTCGAGGCACTCACTTGTTAGTTTATTCAACAATAACTGTAGATACTTAGACATTTTAACTGTAATCTGCGGACTGTTGTTTCACTAAGTTAGCACAAATGCTGAACATTAATGTTCGTAAACTCGGGACTTAACTAGAAGATTAATATTCGTCAACCCGCATGCATAGCTTGAACAATGAGCACTGTGACAGCTCTAGCTCATAGAACCATGTATCAGCAGTTTCTCGTGACTGAAGCACCATTCATCAAAGATTATTTACGTGGTACATGTGTAATTTAACACCAACCATTGATAAATCAAATTTCTGTCCAGAAAAATTTATATTTGCGAGTTTATAACTGGAAAAACCAACTATTGACAACATTTAGAAACTAAAGCACATCTTAGAGTGCATTTCTTTCTAACCAAAGTTTTGTAAACGTTGTGTGTCGTTTGATAAACGCTGCAAAAGTAGAAATAAATACATCGTTTAATCACAGAGTTTACTGACCCTGTTTGACCTGAAAATATGCATGCACATGTTGTTGGTAAATAAACTCATAATTACGCGCGAAAATGGTTGATGATGATATAGAAACAGAGGACATGGTTATTTTAACAGTGTGCACATAATATTTTGGTGAAAGTTCATCTTTTTCATCTGATGAATCTTCTGAAGATAGTGATGATGAAGCTCTTTTATTGAAAACAGCAGTTGCAATGATAGAAAGAAGGGCAATACCTAAAATTGGTTCATTTGTTAGCGGGAAAATTCCACGTGTAGATAATTGATTCAGCGTTGGGATTAGAAACAAATGCAGCGTTTGTAGCAACAAACGATAAACGACAAACTGTAGACGCACATTTAGCGAGTGCATAGTTTGTCAAAGTTTGTGCAAACTTTTCAAACGTATGTTAGAAAAAAAATGCTCTAAACTCGTACGCTCGTAGTCGTTTATATCGTTTGTGTTAGAAAAACATGTACTCTAAGTAGCATCAATGTATACACAATCTCGTTACTGGAAAGCCAGCATGTCCTGTTGTTCACTTTCTAGATATTCGTAATTTGTTTAGTTTTGTGTTTAAAGATGCAGACAGTTAACTATTATATAATTATTATTTTAAAAATGACGAATCTGTGAAGATAAGGATTTAACTCGGAATTTTATAAGGAAGGAAGGAAGTGTATCTTTGCTGGAAGATCTCCTATGATTTATACTTACTCTGTATTCACCAGAGAACTGACACTAAACTTGGTTAATGTTACAATTTTGTTCCTTGCTAAATGTATAAACGACTGACAATTGGTAGACACCTTTAACATTGATCGTATGGATTTTACCACTTTACTGTTAGAAGTACATCAAACATACATGAAAAAAAAAACTTCTCAACAAAAATTCTCTTATCATTTTATAATAATTTGTTTAACTTGAATTTGTTTTCTAAAGATTAAATCGCAATTTTCATAATGTTGCGTGGAATTGCTTAATTAAAAATTAATAGGGTGCATGATCAAGCTTTTTTCCTGCTGGTTGTGTCAATATGTTAATTGTAATACGTTATGTTATATCAACATTGCATCCCCCGTGTGAGATCTTACATAGTTCTCTCTGATACATAGGATCATGTTCATAAAATAAACCATATGTTTACATAGCCGCAATAGTCCTCTATACAAAAGAAGCGAAATCAAAAGTGTAAAAAATAAACTATAGAAAATAGATAACTCGGCGATCAAAGACTTTAGAAATGTAAAGTTTAAATCCATTTTACCACCTGCTTCTTTATCAATCGAGTGTTTTAACACAGTGAAATAAAACACGCATCTAAACTGAAATGTGTGCCTTAGACAATAAGAGTTAGTCGGGGAACATCCCCAAGCCGTGTTTTGTTTGGATTTCATTTCCATTTAAAATTGTTTCTCTATCAAAGAATAATACTGTAGCAAAAAATAACCAAGTATTGTATGTTAACAATTATATGTTAACCAAATATAACAAGTTATTGAGTAAATACGGTTCAGCAAAGTAAATAAAACAGTAACAAAAATAAACAAATTAAGATTAGATTACTAAAATAAGTATTTCGTCAAATAAATTGCTGTCTTTTCTCTAAATAATGATCCATTCGATTAGGTAGCTGGTCGTCTTTTAAACTGGTTAAAGAAACAGGTATTATGTGGTTTTCCTCCCGGCATTGTCGAATGTAGGCTATATATGTTGGTGTTTTAATTTTAAATATTGTGAACAATTGAACAAAAAATGTTAATAATAACAACAAATAAAAAGCAACAATAACACTGTAGACCGTGGATGTTTTAATACATTGATTTAAATCTGTTAAACAATCTTTAAAATGACTAGTAACAATTGTAATTTGCAGCGGAACAACCTACTTTTCATTTCAATCTGGCATTTCATCCACCCAAGGTGTGTGAAACTAGGCATTTGCACCACTTGTAGATAGATATACGCGGATATTTTATAAATTGTAAATACATGTGAATGTGAATTGTAGAACAACAATTAAAGCGTTGTGCCTTTACTTTAATTTGTGTGTAAGTGTAACGTTGGATAGTCTCTCATGTTCATTTACATACTAATCTATTCTATAAAATTTATGCAATTTTATGTCAATTTTGGCTTGACAGATACTTGTTTTTTTTTTTTTTGATGTATTGGGATTGATAGTTTATTTTGATGTTCAGTAATTTTAAAGCCCTACCCTCAATGTAAGTGGTGTGACAGTTCTTTCCCTCGTTATTAACCTTTAATCCATAAGTCTTTTCAATTTCATTAAAATAAATATATAGTGCCAGAATAATTTATCAATTTCTTTTGTTTTCTTGCCATTATTTTGAAAGGTGCGGATATACAACATTAGCGAATCTTGACATGTATAGCAGTATATCGAGCCCATTATAACGTGATGAAAAGTGTATTTATTATGAAACAAAGGTTACGATCATGTTTAATGTAACCACAATGGATTATAAATCGTAACACGGGATATAATTGGATTTTGGTGACATTATTGTAAAATTTACAGATAATCTGTCATTTAAACAAACTGGCCTTGTCTTATCTGGATCAATAGCATTGTGTGATGATGTGTCAACTATAATTATTACATTACCACTATTAATTATCTTCTTCTTTTTTAAATAGATAAAAATGTACATAGACAGTCGCACGGAACCCAACCCGCCACCATCTGAATACCATTTATATACAAATTTATTTCGGAACAATTCATTAAATTTCAGTTGTAGAAATGAAATAAAAAGTAATAGAAATATTACTGTTGATAAAGATATAATCATAAATCATTAGAAATCAATCAATCATTGAAGATTAGTGGCAAAACTTGTAGAAACAAGATAAAAACCGGACGGAACAAGTCTGTTCTGGAAGACGAAATTCATTTCATTTTAAAATGTCCAGTGTTTAGTATATCCAGGAGAAAAAAAAATATTTTCTACGTGTTAACGAGTTATAGATAATAAAATGAAACACAAAAAATACCACACTGTCGGAATAATTCTAAAATCTAATGGAATAATGGTAGAATTAGTGGCAAAATCGGGTACAGGCACTTCATTTAATAGAATAGGTCTTTTTTTCGTTAAACAATCGTTTACATTTTGTTTTTACTTTTATTCAAATTTAAAGCCCATCAGCAAATATGACAAAAAATAAGAAATTGTCGCTTTGTACTGTACCCAAGTGGTTTATCTTGAATCAGATGATGGTCATTGGTCAACAGATAAACCGATGTTTTATGTTCTGTTCACTACAATGTCACCTTTTTGGGCGCATTGCATTTGCGCGGATTTAGGGATCAACTGCTGTTACAATAATATAAGTTGTAGCATCAGTACTTATAAAAAGTATAAAATATATGAAAATACCAAATATATTTATTAAAAAAAACCAGGTAATCCGCGCAAATGTAAGAATGTTACAGGAAAAAAATCCGCGAAATTGTCATATTCTTCTCCGCGCAAATGTAAGATTTGTTTTTCTCTCGCGCAAATGTAATGCACTGTCTTTTTTATATTGTATGCTTGAAGAAATGTTATTGTTCACCATCGGAAGCAATCCTACAATAAAATGTATCTATCAATTGTTATATATATATATATATATATATATATATTTTAATTTGGATATTTTATTTTTGTTGTTCTGTTGTTTATTTTTCGTAATTTAGAGGGATAAGTCCAAGTATTTACTTTTCATATTCAACAAAGCAAAATAATTGAAGATATGCAAATTGTACGAATTGTTATTGAAGTTATCTTTATAAAATAATAGATATATTTATTATTTTAACATACCAT
Organism: Bathymodiolus septemdierum; assembly: GCA_963383655.1. NCBI lineage: Eukaryota > Metazoa > Mollusca > Bivalvia > Mytilida > Modiolidae > Bathymodiolus > Bathymodiolus septemdierum. The sequence goes on along the minus strand of OY726518.1, from coordinate 128,727,759 downwards.
AACGTTATAATAGCATTGACATTTCAGATATTCTTTTAAGTTAACCGTTATGTTACATACCGTCAAATAATTTGTACATAGGTGTTGACGAAAATATAGTGTAACGTGTAACTATAAATAATTTTATTTTTAACAGAACAAAATAAAGCTAAAATTTTCTCTTTCTTTCTTAGTATTTGCTGATTTTGATGAATATTTATTTTATTGTTACTTTTTGAGTATTTTTAATTTGCATTGTATATTTAAAAATAAAACAATTTAACACGTTTTAAAAAAAAGTGACATGGGAAAAAAGATTCATAGTTAGAAAATACATTTATCTTTGTCAATACAATAAAAAGAAATAATATCTTAGACAAGTTAAACAAACAATCGGTCAGTTTGAAGTAATATGGACCAACAACTGTAAAACTCATCATTTCTAAAATCAAAACTCATTTTAAGAAAACTTTCCCAGGAATAAGATAACTATGGTTGCCAACCAGACTAATGAGCAATGATACGACATGCTAATTTAAAATTTGACAAATTTATGAGGAGTTCTATATACATTAAGTACTTAATAGGTAAATACAAACGATATGGGGTGAAACGATACAAGAGTCAGATAAATATTTACAGGTAATAATCTTTTAATATTCAATAACCAGGTGTCCATTTAACAATTTTTATATAAAAATGAATTGATTCCGACATATGCTTATCAATATAATATTATTTTAATGTTGATAAATAATTTTTTTTTTTGCTTTGATGATAGTTGTTATTTTTTAAGACGTTTAAAAATAACTTGAAAAAGTTAAATGGAGATTTATTTAAAACAGTAATATAATGTATTTTTATATTTCATTTGAGATAATTAATATTTTCTTGCATCAAACAAGAACTGTACTTTGACAAAAATTTCCTTAAATTTAACATATGAATAGCTTAACCAATTCCATAAAGATTTCTTTCATGTATGTTCAGATGTTCTGTTATAATTTTAAAATGTGTGACGGACACGGCTTAGTTTAGATAAACCAATAAGAAGGCTGCAACTACGGTACACTATCCCCGCCCACTTGGCTAATCTAAAGTTAAGCAGGATCTGATTGACACCTGAACACCCGAATATAACTATATTTACAAACATAATAAAATGACTATGGTGGTCAAACGCAAGTGATTTAGATAATTATTATAAATAGGTGGTAGCTAAGTGTTCGCTTTTCACACCTTTTATCACCCTGCACAGTTTGGAACCAGGAAACCCAGGATATGAAACTAGCAATGGAGAATACTGTACAATGTATTAATAGTAACAAACTGGACAATCAAAGTTTTCTTACTGAAGATAAAATGTGTTGGCAAACTGAAAATAAAACTTGGTCTCAAGACAGTGAAGATGAAGACATTGATATAGAGGATATACAAGAAGCTGTAGACAATTCAGATTTTGCTTCCGAGGATCAGACTCTGGAACAAGTTAAGAAGGAAGATCAAATGTCTGAAGATAAAAGTGTGGCTAACGTGAATAAAAAACGGTCAAATCTTGTGAAACCTCCATACTCGTACATAGCTTTGATTACGATGGCTGTCTTACAGTCCCCTAGAAAGAGATTAACTTTATCGGGCATATGTGAATTTATAATGAACAGATTTCCGTATTTCCGCGAAAAATTCCCTGCATGGCAAAACAGTATTCGTCACAACTTGTCACTGAATGACTGTTTCATCAAAATACCGAGAGAACCTGGAAATCCAGGGAAAGGAAATTACTGGACACTTGATCCAAGATCAGAGGACATGTTTGATAATGGAAGTTTTCTTCGAAGACGAAAACGATTCAAAAGGGCATATCCAGATATTATGCATCAGCCTACAGCTTTCGGTACAGATCCGTATTTTCACCATCATCCCGCAATGTTCCAAACTAGTCATCCAGCAATGATAGGCACTGGAATTTCATATCCGTATCTTTCTCCTTTAATGACGTCACATTTACCATTTCTTACACAGGAGATGAACAATAGGGGACAACTCCCTGCTATATCACTTCCTCTACGAGATAGGGGGTCGACATCCATTTCTACTACATCTAGTCCGAGCCCATCAACTTCAACAAAACCGGGGTTCTCTATAGATAGTATAATTGGAAACACTGACAGTAAAAAGAACGAATCTCCACCGAGAACATCATCATTAGTGCTTTCTCATACGTCCGCATTATCTCACTTTAGACCAAATGAATTGGAACTGTCTAGGGTAAATAACGCTGCATTTCTTGCACAATTTCAAACTGCAATACCACAAATAAATTCAATAGACATTGAAAAATACAGACAATATTTACACATGTGTGGACTTAGTGGCTGGACGCGTTAATTATAGTGCAATTAACAATTTATTTTGTGTAAGTAAATATTGTTATTTATTTTCTCATTCCTTGTAATTTATTATTTATACCAAAGACTTATTTTGTTAATTTGAAAGTGCTGATATTAACAGAAAATAAAGCATACATGTTGTATTTTTTTAAAGTTATTTTTATACTGATATTGAATTGGAATTCAATGTACATTTTTCTTACCAACTTCTAGTAGAATGGTTGACCATCTTTGTTTAAGAATTCTATTCATACTTTTCATTTTTTTTTTTTGCATTTTAAAGATTAACGGATTAAATAAGAACAGCAATAATCCACGATTGACAATTATATAAAAAATTATAATCTATAATATTTAATCTTGTTTACATGTTTATACCATAAAAGTACATCTAAGAAAATGAAAAATAGCTAATAAGATTACGTGAACGTTAATAATTTGTACTTGATTATCCAGGATTAAATGGATTATCAGTAATAATATATCAACTTTAATAATCAGATGTGTATCACGTGTGTAATACACTTTTTGTTGTTGCAAAATAGTTTAAAAAAAAGATAACCGAAAATAATTAGTATATATCTATTTACTGCTATTTTCTGAATATTATTTAACTGCAGATTTCAATTAGAATAGTATAACTTTTATTAAAAGGGAAAAAAAAGCCTGACATTTGATATTTGATAAGTAATTTGATAATACAGTATAATATTAATTGGTTAGTTATTTTCTGGTTAGATACATTTTTTTTTTTTTTTCTCATACTGAAAAAAAGTTAAATACAACTGTAGATGAGCTGTAAATCATGGTTTCCAAAAATTAATAATTATCTTACATGTTTGAGGTGATTATAATTTTACGGGATTTCTTATAGATAATCAGATTATTTATTACAAATGTTTTTAAATAAATAAACTCAGTTTTAAATATGGAAATTATCAATATCAAAACTTTTGAAGACAGAACTAGCCATTTTTTATGCTAATTAAAAATATAACACATCTTAAAAATAATAAAGCTCTCTAAGTAAGTCTGTCAAACAAACGTCACTTATTAAATCACATATTGCATATGATCATTTTCTTATCATATTACAATAAATTTTTATATTAAAATTTAGCAGTTTTTTATGCTATAAATTTATCCTTAATCATACAAAAATGTTTGTATATTCTGTAAATACACACCCGTCTTAATGGTTGGAATATGAATCTAGCTAATACTTATATATTTTAGTAGATTCATTATGCAATATCAGTTTCTTGCACAAACCTATAAAATTAAAATTAAATACAGATTTTTACAATATTGTGAAGTCATTGCAAAACCTTCTAACATGTTTCCCCATTGATATGTACAAATAAATAGGTCATAGAAAGTAGTATATGATGTTATAACATTTTAAGAAGAGCTTGAAGATACCAAAGGAGTAACCATAATCCGTAAACCAAAGAAGGACAAACAACTCAATGTCCAAAAGAAAAGGGACAAAAGGACAAACAACGATATACAAAACATAAGCGTCATAAAACTATTAAACATGTTTCCTATCAGGTGATCATGAGAGGCTGGATATTGTTTTCTGTGTGATCATGAGAGGCTGGGTATTGTTTTCTGTGTAAAAAAAACATTAGTTAAAAAGTCAAATAGAATTAAGAACAAGCGGTAACAGATGCATGTATTAGGTATGGTATATCTGTCATTGTTATTTATAAAACAGATACATGTATTAGGTATGTGTGGTATATCTGTCATTGTATTTATATATTCTCTTTAGACAGAACAACATATAAAAAATGTGAATTTATAAATAAAACAAACAAACAAACAAACAAACAAACAAACAAACAAACAAACAAACAACAAGCAAACAAACATGCAAAAGCAAATACACAAATAACTTGGCATATTCGATGGTGCTCCACAACAAACAGCTGACCAGTCAAATATATTTTTCCAACTAGCTATATCAATATATTACAATTGTGTCTCGGTGTGGCGGTTGGTTGTTTAACTCAACAAATAGTCGAAAACGACCATACGACTATTATAAGATTATGTTGAAAAAGAGGTTAGGGTCATGATGTTTAGCGCCACTTTCAACAATATTTCAGCTATATCGTAGGTGTCAGTTTTATTGGTGGCGGAAACAGGAGGACCCGTAAAAAACCTCCAGTCTACCGCAAGTCACTGACAAACTTTATCACTTAATGTTGTATCCAGTATGCCTCGCCATGAGCGGGATTCGAACTCACAACTTTAGGAATCATTTAATTCCACATCATATATGATGTTTTTAAAAGAATGATTAATGCCGCCACTATTATTAAAGTGCTCGTACTAAACATAAAAAAGAAGAAAAAAAGTGAGCGGTTATGTATATATGTTTCGGATGTCGATTTTGTCTCCGTTTCTGCGATATGCGATGAAATTTTGGAACTGTATTTTTTTGTTCATTTATTATTTAAATACTAGTCCAAATTAATATTATTTATCCAATTAATAGATATTATAAATATTATATACCAAAATAACAACAATATTAAAAATGAAATATCATACAAGTATTCATATCAAACATGTATGGAAAAAAGGGGTAATATATATCAAAATAAGGGTAAATAATGTCAATATTGAAATGTATAAGAAATACAAAGGATCAAGACTTGAGAGAATAAAAGAAAACATATGTGTCTAAAATCATATCAGAAACATAACCCCATCCGAGTTAATAAACAGACAAAACTTATACACGTAACACCATAGTTTAAAGAATACGAATTTGACCTCCATATTTTCAAACAACGAAGCGCAGAAAACACAACCAAAATCGTTAAAGCGAATAAACAGTTTTCACCCTTCAACAATTAATACAAATCCTTCATTGTGATAACTTTCCCAAAAGCATGACAACAAATCGTCACAATAAATAAGGAAAAAACATAGTCAACAAAAATATCAATATATTACCATAAAATACACAGACAACAATTTCATACCGTAAAAACACAGTCAACACAGACAACAATATCATACCCTAAAACCACCCAGTCAACATTATAATATCATACGGTAAATACCACCCAGTCAACACAGACAACAATATCAAACGGTAAAACACCACTCAGTCAATACACAATATCCTACGGTTAAAAAACACCCAGTCAACAGAATATCATATGGTAAAAACCACACAGATAACACAGAAAACAATATCATACGGTTAAAAACCACCTAGTTATCAAAGACAACAATATCATACCATAAAAACGCACAGTTAACACAGACAACAATATCATACCATGAAAAACACCCAGTCAACAATATCATACCGTAAAACACACAGTCAATATTATCAAACCGTAAAAAAACTCACTCACCACAGACAACAATATCATACTGTAGAAACTCACAGTCAACACACACAACAATATCAAACCATAAAAAATTCACAGTCAATAAGGGCAATAACAAAATTTCCGAACTCCGAACAATCTTACAAAGGGAAAGTCAAAACTCATAAGTATATAAACAGACAAAATCAGTCAACAACACAGACAACAATATCATACAATAAAAACACACAGTCAACACAGACAACAATATCATACCGTATCATATTGTTAAAAACCGCCCATTCAACACAAATTATAATATAATTTCATACCGTAAAACCACAAAGTCAACAATATCATACTGTAAAAACACACAGTCAACACAGACAACAATATAATATCATATCGTAAAAACACACAGTCAACACAGACAACAATATGATATCATATCGTAAAAACACAATCAACACAGATAACAATATAATATTATATTTTAGAACTAGATTTCTTTTAATATTAAAAACTCAATATTTGTATAATATCATATCGTAAAAACACTCAGTCAACACCGATAACAATATCATACCATAAAACCACCCAGTCAACAATATAATATCATACCATCAAAACACACTGTCAATACAGACAACAATATAATATCATACCATAAAAACATTCAATCAATACCGATAACAATATACAAATGTAATATCACATCGTAAAACACCCTGTCAACACATACAATGATATTATAAACATACTGCTTTTGGTTGAGGGTGATATGGTAGATTACTACACACAAAAAATATCACCCGAGACGAAGATACCAAAGGAGTAATCAGAAGCCGTAAATCGAAGAAGGACAGACAATACAATGGCCAAAAGATAAAGGACAAACGATGATCTACAAAACATTACACAGAAAACTAAAGATCTAGCATTATGAACCTCACTAAAAACCGGTGGTGAGCTCAAGAGCTCCGGAAGGATAAGCATTTCCTGTTCCAGATGTGGCGCTCGTCGGGTTGCTCTTGTCACAAATGTTGAAATGACCGGATTGTGATTACGACAATCGGAACATATTCGTGGTCATTTATGACACAGATACTCCGTAATGGTTAATTAAGTCGTGGTGGCGACCGTAAATCCTTCGAAGTGATGACTTCAACTTAACCACTAGGAACCCTTGGTTCAGTAGCTTCATTGTTAGCATCAACTCTCTATCAAGGAATTCATGATAGGAACCACAGGCTGTGGAATATCTGATCCACGGAGAGAGAGATATACTCCATATGCAGGTGCTGCTGGAATATTGCTACATATCAATGGAAAATTAACAATGGGAAAATTTAAGTCATCTCTTTTGTCGTAAAGTTTCGTTCACTGTCAATTTGGATGTGTAGGTCGTAGGTCAAGGTATGAAGCAGACCTGGCTGTATCGGTGGTATCCTTGTTGACATGACATACGCGTAAGAAGTGTACTGAACTTGTTGACATGGTTTACTCATGTGAAGTATACGTAACATTGGTGACATGCTATTCCGGTGTGTAGTGTACATAAACTTGTTGATATGGTATACTCATGTGAAGTCTACCTAATCTTGTAAACGTGGTATAGTCGTATTACGAATACGAAACGTTATTCAAGGGGTATACAAAGGTGAAGCTAACATGTTGACATGGGTTGATCATGTGACGTGCACGGAACTTTCTTGACATGTTATACTCATCTGATATGTACGTAACTTTGGTGACTTGGTAGAGGCATGTGAAATGTACGAAACTTTGGTGACATGATATTCTCATGTGAAGTGTAAGTAATCTTGTAGACATAGTATGCACTCAACTTTGGTATTGGTAACATGGCATATGCATTCGACTTGCTTCGAACCGTGGTAATATTGAATACTCATTCGAGTTGTACTCAGCCTTGGCAACATACATACTCATTTGAGTTGTACTGAACATTGGCGACATGGCATACGCAATCGATTTGTGTTGAACTTGGGTAACAAGGCATACTTTTTCAAGATGCACTGAATCTTGGTACTATGGCGTACTCGTTTAAGTTGTATTAAATATTGGTAACATGTCTTTTTCATTCAAGTTGGACTGAACATTGGTAACATGACATACTCATTCGAGTTGTTTTCAAATTTGGTAACCATGGCATACTCATTCGATGTGTATTGAACTTTGGTAGCATTACTCTTTTAAGTTGTATTGAATCTTGGTAACCATGGCATACTCATTCGAGTTGTTTTCAAATTTGGTAACCATGGCATACTCATTCGATGTGTATTGAACTTTGGTAACATTACTCTTTTAAGTTGTATTGAATCTTGGTAACCATGGCATACTCATTCGATGTGTATTGAACTTTGGTAACATTACTCTTTTAAGTTGTATTGAATCTTGGTAACCATGGCATACTCATTCGAGTTGTACTGTACCCTGTTGTACTAAACCTTGGCAGCTTTGCATGCTCATTCGAGTGGTATTGAACCCTGGTAAGAGGACATACCCATTAAAGGGGTAATGCACCTTGGTAGTATGGCATGCGAACTTTAGGTGTACTTTATCTGACAGAGAAATATGTTGTGCTAACAGAACAGTATCATCACCTCAGTTCACTCATATTATTCCTTTCTGACATGTTCTGCATCACTCGAATTTCCATCATACAACGAGGTTGATCAGTGTATTTATAAATTTATAAATAGAATAGTTTTGTCATTATTACACCAGTATCAGTGGCAATATTTACATTGTTTGAGTTGAACAAAGAGCTTATCCGTTCAAACCATCTAATATATCTGTGAGTAACCAATACGCTTCTGGGTAAAACCTTGTTGTGGTGAAACATTGTGCAGAAATACGAACAGCACTTAGAACAAATAACAAAACATCATATTAAGTAGATACTCCTATAGAGGCACGTGTAACATGTCGTAGCAATCTAATCAAAATTTGATCTCCTCACATGCGACAACGCAAAAAGGAGGCAAGTGAGGAGATGTCAGTTTGCTTAGATTGTGAATTTGTGTGTCGAAGCGGCTTCTTTCCAAACCCAAGCTCATATCATGGAAAAAGTTCAAAAGTAATGGTCCACAATCTTACCAACCAACATACTAGATCAAGTACCGTTTGTTTTGTGCTTTATCCATTGGATGTTATGTGTTTCATTTAGAACTGTCGTTTGTCTATGTTAAGTATGATCCCTGATACATATATTGCACATTTATCATAATAGTTTGTATAAAGCAGCAATCTCATTATTAGTATCATATCCAGGCGCGGATTTAGATGGGCGAATTTTAATTAGCAGAATACTAGTACTGACTGTTATTCCTCAAATCGAAGAGGGGGTTCCATCCTTGTCCCCCAACTAAGACTTTCCCGATTGTCCCACTGTGGACCTTTAGGGAGGTGATCTCCCATATCGTTACCTAAATTTACACCCCTCACCCCTAGATTCGCGTCTGCTATCTTGGCATTTTAAAACTCTAAAGTAAATGAGAAAGAAAGAAGGAAAATCAAAAGAATACCACTATGAACTGTAGTCTTATGGAGATGTAGGCCGTTGTTGACCAAGTGGATAAATAGACAACAGAAAACAAGCGTAACACCACATGTGTTAATGTTTTTAGATACCCACTAATGGCCGAGTCTTTCATTGGTCAGTTCGATATAGTTGTCCGTACCTTACCATTTCGTAGTCTTAATATCGCTGACAAATTGCTTAAATTGACTATAGATACCAGTAACTCCACATGCATACGATTACCAGAAATACAGTTTATAATTGCTGCTACTGGATTGCCATCACGATTTAATTACTTATGAAATCAATAAGACGATATTGTTTGTTTCTTTAGTGTGAATATTGTATTTTAAGGTCAATCTTCTTCAGACATTGGTAACCTTAGTAGATTTTGATCCTTAGGTCCCTTGGTTTACTTGTTCACAAAGACTTTTAGATCATTTGGCGTTCCTGTCTTTTGACTATGAGCGTACCCGATGACAGTTTTTTGGCTTTCCTATCTTTTGACTATAAGCTTACCTGATGAAGGTTTTTTGGCTTTCCTATCTTTTGACTATAAGCGTACCTGATGAAGGTTTTTTGGCTTTCCTATCTTTTGACTATGAGCGTACCTGATGAAGGTTTTTTGGCTTTCCTATCTTTTAACTATGAGCGTACCTGATGAAGGTATTTTGGTTTTCCATCTTTTGACTATGAGCGTACCTGATGAAGGTTTTTTGGCTTTCCTATCTTTTGACTATGAGCGTACCTGATGAAGGTTTTTTGGCTTTCCTATCTTTTGACTATAAGCTTACCTGATGAAGGTTTTTTGGCTTTCCTATCTTTTGACTATAAGCGTACCTGATGAAGGTTTTTTGGCTTTCCTATCTTTTGACTATGAACGTACCTGATGAAGGTTTTTTGGCTTTCCTATCTTTTGACTATGAGCGTATCTGATGAAGTTTTTTTGGCTTTCCTCTCTTTTGACTATGAGCGTATCTGATGAAATTTTGTTGGCTTTCCTCTCTTTTGACTATGAGCGTATCTGATGAAGGTTTTTTGGCTTTCCTATCTTTTAACTATGAGCGTATCTGATGAAGGTATTTTGGCTTTCCTATCTTTTGACTATGAGCGTACCTGATGAAGGTTTTTTGGCTTTCCTCTCTTTTGACTATGAGCGTATCTGATGAAGTTGTTTTGGCTTTCCTCTCTTTTGACTATGAGCGTACCTGATGAAGGTTTTTTGGCTTTCCTATCTTTTGACTATGAGCGTACCTGATGAAGGTTTTTGGCTTTCCTATCTTTTGACTATGAGCGTAGCTGATGAAGGTTTTTTGGCTTTCCTATCTTTTGACTATGAGCGTACCTGATGAAGGTTTTTGGCTTTCCCATCTTTTGACTATGAGCGTACCTGATGAAGGTTTTTTGGCGTTCCTATCATTTGACTATGAGCGTACCTGATGAAGGTGTTTTGGCTTTCCTATCTTTTGACTATGAGCGTACCTGATGAAGGTTTTTTGGCTTTCCTATCATTTGACTATGAGCGTACCTGATGAAGGTTTTTTGGCTTTCCTATCTTTTGACTATGAGCGTACCTGATGAAGGTTTTTGGCTTTCCTATCATTTGACTATGAGAGCGTACCTGATGAAGGTGTTTTGGCTTTCCCATCTTTTGACTATGAGCGTACCTGATGAAGGTTTTTGGCGTTCCTATAATTTGACTATGAGCGTACCTGATGAAGGTGTTTTGGCTTTCCTATCATTTAACTATGAGCGTACCTGATGAAGGTTTTTTGGCTTTCCTATCTTTTGACTATGAGCGTACCTGATGAAGGTTTTTTGGCTTTCCTATCATTTAACTATGAGCGTACCTGATGAAGGTTTTTTGGCTTTCCTATCATTTAACTATGAACGTACATGATGAAGGTTTTTGGCGTTCCTATCATTTAACTATGAGCGTACCTGATGAAGGTTTTTTGGCTTTCCTATCTTTTGACTATGAGCGTATCTGATGAAGGTTTTTTGGCTTTCCTATCTTTTGACTATGAGCGTACCTGATGAAGGTTTTTGGCTTTCCTATCTTTTGACTATGAGCGTACCTGATGAAGGTTTTTGGCTTTCCTATCTTTTGACTATAAGCGTACCTGATGAAGGTTTTTGGCGTTCCTATCATTTGACTATGAGCGTACCTGATGAAGGTGTTTTGGCTTTCCTATCATTTAACTATGAGCGTACCTGATGAAGGTTTTTTGGCTTTCCTATCATTTAACTATGAGCGTACCTGATGAAGGTTTTTGGCGTTCCTATCATTTGACTATGAGCGTACCTGATGAAGGTTTTTTGGCTTTCCTATCTTTTGATTATGAGCGTATCTGATGAAGGTTTTTTGGCTTTCCTATTTTTTGACTATGAGCGTACCTGATGAAGGTTTTTTGGCTTTCCTATCTTTTGACTATGATCGTACCTGATGAAGGTTTTTGGCGTTCCTATCATTTGACTATGAGCGTACCTGATGAAGGTTTTTTGGCTTTCCTATCATTTGACTATGAGCGTACCTGATGAAGGTTTTTTGGCTTTCCTATCATTTGACTATGAGCGTACCTGATGAATGTTTTTTGGCTTTCCTATCTTTTGACTATGAGCGTACCTGATGAAGGTTTTTGGCTTTCCTATCTTTTGACTATGAGCGTAGCTGATGAAGGTTTTTTGGCTTTCCTATCTTTTGACTATGAGCGTACCTGATGAAGGTTTTTGGCTTTCCCATCTTTTGACTATGAGCGTACCTGATGAAGGTTTTTTGGCGTTCCTATCATTTGACTATGAGCGTACCTGATGAAGGTGTTTTGGCTTTCCTATCTTTTGACTATGAGCGTACCTGATGAAGGTTTTTTGGCTTTCCTATCATTTGACTATGAGCGTACCTGATGAAGGTTTTTTGGCTTTCCTATCTTTTGACTATGAGCGTACCTGATGAAGGTTTTTGGCTTTCCTATCATTTGACTATGAGAGCATACCTGATGAAGGTGTTTTGGCTTTCCCATCTTTTGACTATGAGCGTACCTGATGAAGGTTTTTGGCGTTCCTATAATTTGACTATGAGCGTACCTGATGAAGGTGTTTTGGCTTTCCTATCATTTAACTATGAGCGTACCCGATGAAGGTTTTTTGGCTTTCCTATCTTTTGACTATGAGCGTACCTGATGAAGGTTTTTTGGCTTTCCTATCATTTAACTATGAGCGTACCTGATGAAGGTTTTTTGGCTTTCCTATCATTTAACTATGAGCGTACCTGATGAAGGTTTTTGGCGTTCCTATCATTTAACTATGAGCGTACCTGATGAAGGTTTTTGGCGTTCCTATCATTTGACTATGAGCGTACCTGATGAAGGTTTTTTGGCTTTCCTATCTTTTGACTATGAGCGTATCTGATGAAGGTTTTTTGGCTTTCCTATCTTTTGACTATGAGCGTACCTGATGAAGGTTTTTGGCTTTCCTATCTTTTGACTATGAGCGTACCTGATGAAGGTTTTTGGCTTTCCTATCTTTTGACTATAAGCGTACCTGATGAAGGTTTTTGGCGTTCCTATCATTTGACTATGAGCGTACCTGATGAAGGTGTTTTGGCTTTCCTATCATTTAACTATGAGCGTACCTGATGAAGGTTTTTTGGCTTTCCTATCATTTAACTATGAGCGTACCTGATGAAGGTTTTTGGCGTTCCTATCATTTGACTATGAGCGTACCTGATGAAGGTTTTTTGGCTTTCCCATCTTTTGATTATGAGCGTATCTGATGAAGGTTTTTTGGCTTTCCTATTTTTTGACTATGAGCGTACCTGATGAAGGTTTTTTGGCTTTCCTATCTTTTGACTATGAGCGTACCTGATGAAGGTTTTTGGCGTTCCTATCATTTGACTATGAGCGTACCTGATGAAGGTTTTTTGGCTTTCCTATCATTTGACTATGAGCGTACCTGATGAAGGTTTTTTGGCTTTCCTATCATTTGACTATGAGCGTACCTGATGAAGGTTTTTTGGCTTTCCTATCATTTAACTATGAACGTACCTGATGAAGGTTTTTGGCGTTCCTATCATTTAACTATGAGCGTACCTGATGAAGGTTTTTGGCGTTCCTATCATTTGACTATGAGCGTACCTGATGAAGGTTTTTTGGCTTTCCTATCTTTTGACTATGAGCGTATCTGATGAAGGTTTTTTGGCTTTCCTATCTTTTGACTATGAGCGTACCTGATGAAGGTTTTCGGCTTTCCTATCTTTTGACTATGAGCGTACCTGATGAAGGTTTTTGGCTTTCCTATCTTTTGACTATAAGCGTACCTGATGAAGGTTTTTGGCGTTCCTATCATTTGACTATGAGCGTACCTGATGAAGGTGTTTTGGCTTTCCTATCATTTAACTATGAGCGTACCTGATGAAGGTTTTTTGGCGTTCCTATCATTTAACTATGAGCGTACCTGATGAAGGTTTTTGGCGTTCCTATCATTTGACTATGAGCGTACCTGATGAAGGTTTTTTGGCTTTCCTATCTTTTGATTATGAGCGTATCTGATGAAGGTTTTTTGGCTTTCCTATTTTTTGACTATGAGCGTACCTGATGAAGGTTTTTTGGCTTTCCTATCTTTTGACTATGATCGTACCTGATGAAGGTTTTTGGCGTTCCTATCATTTGACTATGAGCGTACCTGATGAAGGTTTTTTGGCTTTCCTATCATTTGACTATGAGCGTACCTGATGAAGGTTTTTTGGCTTTCCTATCATTTGACTATGAGCGTACCTGATGAAGGTTTTTTGGCTTTCCTATCTTTTGACTATGAGCGTACCTGATGAAGGTTTTTGGCTTTCCTATCTTTTGACTATGAGCGTAGCTGATGAAGGTTTTTTGGCTTTCCTATCTTTTGACTATGAGCGTACCTGATGAAGGTTTTTGGCTTTCCCATCTTTTGACTATGAGCGTACCTGATGAAGGTTTTTTGGCGTTCCTATCATTTGACTATGAGCGTACCTGATGAAGGTGTTTTGGCTTTCCTATCTTTTGACTATGAGCGTACCTGATGAAGGTTTTTTGGCTTTCCTATCATTTGACTATGAGCGTACCTGATGAAGGTTTTTTGGCTTTCCTATCTTTTGACTATGAGCGTACCTGATGAAGGTTTTTGGCTTTCCTATCATTTGACTATGAGAGCATACCTGATGAAGGTGTTTTGGCTTTCCCATCTTTTGACTATGAGCGTACCTGATGAAGGTTTTTGGCGTTCCTATAATTTGACTATGAGCGTACCTGATGAAGGTGTTTTGGCTTTCCTATCATTTAACTATGAGCGTACCCGATGAAGGTTTTTTGGCTTTCCTATCTTTTGACTATGAGCGTACCTGATGAAGGTTTTTTGGCTTTCCTATCATTTAACTATGAGCGTACCTGATGAAGGTTTTTTGGCTTTCCTATCATTTAACTATGAGCGTACCTGATGAAGGTTTTTGGCGTTCCTATCATTTAACTATGAGCGTACCTGATGAAGGTTTTTGGCGTTCCTATCATTTGACTATGAGCGTACCTGATGAAGGTTTTTTGGCTTTCCTATCTTTTGACTATGAGCGTATCTGATGAAGGTTTTTTGGCTTTCCTATCTTTTGACTATGAGCGTACCTGATGAAGGTTTTTGGCTTTCCTATCTTTTGACTATGAGCGTACCTGATGAAGGTTTTTGGCTTTCCTATCTTTTGACTATAAGCGTACCTGATGAAGGTTTTTGGCGTTCCTATCATTTGACTATGAGCGTACCTGATGAAGGTGTTTTGGCTTTCCTATCATTTAACTATGAGCGTACCTGATGAAGGTTTTTTGGCTTTCCTATCATTTAACTATGAGCGTACCTGATGAAGGTTTTTGGCGTTCCTATCATTTGACTATGAGCGTACCTGATGAAGGTTTTTTGGCTTTCCCATCTTTTGATTATGAGCGTATCTGATGAAGGTTTTTTGGCTTTCCTATTTTTTGACTATGAGCGTACCTGATGAAGGTTTTTTGGCTTTCCTATCTTTTGACTATGAGCGTACCTGATGAAGGTTTTTGGCGTTCCTATCATTTGACTATGAGCGTACCTGATGAAGGTTTTTTGGCTTTCCTATCATTTGACTATGAGCGTACCTGATGAAGGTTTTTTGGCTTTCCTATCATTTGACTATGAGCGTACCTGATGAAGGTTTTTTGGCTTTCCTATCTTTTGACTATGAGCGTACCTGATGAAGGTTTTTTGGCTTTCCTATCATTTGACTATGAGCGTACTTGAAGAAGGTTTTTTGGCTTTCCTATCTTTTGACTATGAGCGTACCTGATGAAGGGTTTTTGGCTTTCCTATCATTTGACTATGAGCGTACCTGATGAAGGTTTTTTGGCTTTCCTATCATTTGACTATGAGCGTACCTGATGAAGGTTTTTGGCTTTCCTATCATTTGATTATGAGCGTACCTGATGAAGGTTTTTTGGCTTTCCTATCTTTTGACTATGAGCGTACCTGATGAAGGTTTTTTGGCTTCTCTATCTTTTGACTATGAGCGTACCTGATGAAGGTTTTTTGGCTTCTCTATCTTTTGACTATGAGCGTACCTGATGAAGGTTTTTTGGCTTCTCTATCTTTTGACTATGAGCATACCTGATGAAGGTTTTTCATTAAGCACATCGTACGCACTAAATTAGATATCTACATTTTATTAACATGAAACTGACAAATCTCCAATGAAACACAAACATAATTTATTCAGGATGTTCCGTAACAAGGAAACAAATATAATGAATTAGTTACCGGGGTATGATACTGTAATTCTATACTTATATAAAAGTATGTATAGGGCGGTTTGTTTGAAATTGCACCACTATTGTTGACATATTTCAAGGGTAATATATTTTATAGTTCAAATAATAGAGAAAGCGTTACGGTCGCCACCATGACTAGATTGACCGTTATGGAATATCTGTGTCACAAATTACCACGGATATGTTCTAATTGTCGTAAACACTTCCCGGTCTTTTCCTCGTTCATGACTTATCACCGGGTTTGTAACTAGATTAACACGACGGGTGTCACTAGTGGAGCAGGAACTTTCCCCCCTTCCGGAGCACCTGAGTTCACCTCCGGTTTTTAGTGGGGTTCATGTTACTCGATCTTTAGTTTTATATGTATGTTTTGTAGATCGTTGTTTGTCCTTTTGTACTTTTTCTTTTGGCCATTGTGTTGTCTGTTCTTCTTCGATATACGGATTCTGATTACCGCTTTGGTATCTTCAAACTCTTCTTACAATAGTGCGCTCTAAATTAGATTGCTAGTATTCTATTGGCTTTCCAATCTTTTGACTGTGAGCGTACCAGATGAAGACTTTTTCCATAAACACAGTGCGCGCACTAAATTGGATATCTACGTCTTTATTAACATGAGACCGACAAATCTCCAATGAAACAATCAGAATTTATGAAAGATAGCACGTAATAAGACAACACAAATAATGTACCAGTTATCATGATATTGTAATTCCATACCAAAATAAAAATATGTCTAGTGAAGCTTGTTCGATATTTTACTATTATTGTCGACATATTTCTAGGGTAATATATTTTATATTTCAATCAATTGAGAACGTTCCAATCTAAAGTAAATATTTTTCAAGCTATAGTTTATGATATTTTATGATCGCTATTCAAGATTTCATAGTGTATAAATCTGTGCTATAATTTGCTTACAACGACACTAGAAAAAGCAGTAAAGGTTAGCTTGTGTTTGTTTAAGCATTGAGATGTTGTTTTGGAGTGGGATATTTATACATTATTGTCCGTAACACCTTAGAGATTGTTAACAACAGAATGTCACCCCTCCATTTGATGTTGATTTGTAGCTTATATTAGAAATGAAAATAAATAATGATTAGGTTAGCTGATGGTGGTTTGTGTACATATATACTTCACATCAAAGTTATAAACATAGCTTTAGCTTTATGGCTGAATAAAAGATATTTTAAATGAAATTTGTTGAAACATTTATTGTTTTATAAGCGTCATGGCGAATATTTACATAAAACCGTATTGCATTTTTTTCGGACCTGGTGATAACGGCAAGAAACCAAAGGCGATTGATCAATAATTCTGAAAATTGGGTAGCAAAATGGCCGACAAGTAAAAAATAAAAAATAAATGATAAAGAGATATAACAAGAACTACTCGAAGAATTCAATTATTTCCAATACAATGCTTTGTACCCCTACAAAACATAATACAAGGCTTTGTACCCCTACACAACATAATACAATGCTTTGTACCCCTACAAAACATAATACAATGCTTTGTACCCCTACAAAACATAATACAATGCTTTGTACCCCTACAAAACATAATACAATGCTTTGTACCCCTACAAAACATAATACAATGCTTTGTACCCCTACAAAACATAATACAATGCTTTGTACCCCTACAAAACATAATACAATGCTTTATACCCCTACAAAACATAATACAATGCTTTGTACCCCTACAAAACATAATACAAGAACACGAAATAATTCCAGCGTAAAGCGTAATTTCTCATGTTTGACGTGAGAGTATTTTAGAACGCATTTTTATTTAAAAAAAAACAACACAAGGAAAACAGAATGATTAAAGAAAGCAGGTACTGATATTCCATAACATATCTTGCTTTCAATAAATCAACATAGAAAATAATCACAAATAGTACTACAACAATATTTTGTAACTGTTATTGGTAAACGTCTTAAATGACATCTAAGAAAAGTTTGAAAATACCAAATGGGTAATCAGAAGCCGTAAATCGAAGGAAGAAGGATACACAATACAAGGACCAAAAAGAAAAGAGACAAAAGGACCAACAACGATCTACAAAACACAACACTAAAGATTTAGCAACACGAACCAGACTAAAAACTGGGGACAGAAGGTGGGTGGAGTGAACTTGGGTGCTACGGAAGGGTATGAAATTTTAGCTCCACTAGTGACACCCGTCTTGTTACTGTTAAACGATACTAACATCATCTGATAAGTCGTGATGGACGCCAGCATGCGTAAATAATCAACAAATAGTTTTTTTAAGGTGAAAATGTAGTAGCCATCACAACATGGAACTAAACAGGTGAAAACGAGTAATTTTACAACATTGTCATTACTAACCACACTATAACAGGAATTATTTCTAAAACAATTAAATACGTGACATGGTCAGAACATTTCCAAAATTTAATTAACAAAATTGTAGAAAAAGAGACAAGAACGTAACACCTAACACATATATACATAACTGTCAAGTCTCCTGGGTTGGTACATCTCTTCAATAAAAAGTGGTGGGGTTATTTAAGCTTAATAGGCCAAAAACTTCCCGAGTCAGTGATTTGATGCTGCTATGTCAATGTTTTCCAAATGCGAGCAGAATTCCGATCATCACATATAACTAGGAGAGCAGTGTTGCTATTAAGAACGACGAGTCATAATCTTGAACTTTATACATTTAATCTTCGTGTTCCAACCGTTGTATGTACTACTTCTACAAAAGACAGTCGATGTCCTTACCCATCATTTTAAACAATGGTAAACTTGTAGCCAAAATATAATTGCCAATACCGTTTGGAAGTAGCAGAATACTGTTCACCAAGATGTTGGTATCATCTGACAAACCTTTAGGAAGATTAGATGACACGATCCTTTAAACATTCCTGCACTTTTATCACTCATTTAGTACTAAGATTAAGAAAACGAGGACTTAATGCGCGGGAGCTTTTGGTACATTACTATCAAGTTGTGGACAATTTAAAATGAGTTGTTTCTTTTGCTATAGAGTCTGGTAGAAAGATGACTATTAGAGTCAGATTTGAGGCATCTTCTAAGATACAAGACAAGGGAGGCTGTTTAGTATGCTCCTTCTAAGATATAAGCCAGTGGAGGCTGTTTCGGGTGTTTCTTTTATTTCATGTTCTTTAAGGGTATACAAAATGTCTTAATGGAATCCAATGAGCTAAATTTAGGTTATTGATTGACACATCATCAATATATATATATACCTGGATGTGAAATAGGTTAAAGGTTGCAGCCTCTGTATTATTTTTGCCTTTGATAAGTTTTTGTCTAAACTTTGGCTTATAGGAGTAAAGGAAGAGATAGACAAGGGGAGGGAGTACAGTTTATTTTTATAGTGATGTCAATGACTTTGTGCCATCCCTAATATGTTATCAATAAGGAACTCTAACATACTGATCAAAGTGCTTCATTTTATGGCTTTTGTTCGTGCTTAACGTAATAAGTTCCTTCTTGACCCAGAATTATAGATTGTCACGTGATAATATGCGATGTGAATGATTTCTTTTCAAAGAGTATTTTTTTATTTTCATAAGGTTTTCAAGTGGGTTAAAAAAAAATATTATTCGATCATTTAAAAAAGTGAATATTTAGACAGAGATGTCGTATATAATGAAGTGCCATTGTCTCCAACAAGATTGTTGTGTTTATAAACATTACTGACAACGACATCTTTGTGTGACATTAACTGAGACCTTATAAGTGTTCCTGTACACGGTTGTCACGTTAAATGCATCGTGTTAAGTGATGTGAATAATTTGGAAGTGCTTGAAGAAAGGAGATGTCTTAGAAAGGCTCTGTCTTCTTAAGAGATATTTAATTTTGAAACATTATTGTAAAGTAACCCCGAATGACAATGATAAGAAGACAAAGGGGATTTGTGGTAAAGTAATTATCATAGTCGGGTAATGCAGCGTTGTAATATAATAGACGAAACCTTGTAAGTTCAATAATGTTACAAAAATGATATCTTAGTTATGCCTTCATGAATTGTCGTAGCTTATAATGCCTTGTTAAAGTCTACTTCAACTTTAAAACAACAATTAAACCAAACGACAAAGACAACACATTTTTATTCCTTTTTTCCCATCTAAGCATACATGACTGAACATTTCAGGAAAAACACAGAAGATCGCCATTTGCAATATACAGTGTCTTGTCAATCATTTGGAGAACAAAACTTTTGAGAATTTGATTTGATGATTTTTGATGGTTACGTAAAGAGGTACCAAATGGGTGAATTGCTTACAATATATCAGTTCTGAACTAATTGGCTATCCATCCAGTATGTCTGAAATCTGGAATTGTCTTGGGCCTATATGATCGACCATCTTGTAAGTCCATCAGTAGGAATCGCCTCGGAGGTGTATGATCGACCCACCGGTTTATCCTACAGCTATATAATCGACCATCTTGTAGGAAACGTGTCGGTGCTATATAATTAACCAACCTGTATGTCCCACACAAGGAACTGTCTCTGTGCTATATGATCAACCAGCCTGCATGTCCTACAGATGGATCTGTCTCTGTGCTGTGTCATCAACCAACCTGTATGTCCCACATATGAAACTGCTCTGTGCTATATGATCGGCCAGCTTGCATGCGCCACAGATGGATCTGATGTGGTGTTATATAATCCACCAACCTGTATGTCCCCCAGATAGTATTATGCCCATCTGTAGGAATCGTCTCTGTGCTATATGATCGATCAACCTGTATGTCCCCCAGATAGTATTATGCCCATCTGTAGGAATCGTCTCTGTGCTATATGATCGATCAACCTGTATGTCCTCCAGATAGTACTATGTCCATCTGTAGGAATCGTCTCTGTGCTATATGATCGATCAACCTGTATGTCCCCCAGATAGTATTATACCCATCTGTAGGAATCGTCTCTGTGCTATATGATCGACCAACCTGTATGTCCTCCAGATAGTATTATACCCATCTGTAGGAATCGTCTCTGTGCTATATGATCGATCAACCTGTATGTCCTCCAGATAGTATTATACCCATCTGTAGGAATCGTCTCTGTGCTATATGATCGATCAACCTGTATGTCCTCCAGATAGTATTATACCCATCTGTAGGAATCGTCTCTGTGCTATATGATCGATCAACATGTATGTCCTCCAGATAGTATTATGCCCATCTGTAGCAATCGTCTCTGTGCTATATGATCGATCAACCTGTATGTCCTCCAGATAGTATTATGCCCATCTGTAGGAATCGTCTCTGTGCTATATGATCGATCAACCTGTATGTCCTCCAGATAGTATTATACCCATCTGTAGGAATCGTCTCTGTGCTATATGATCGATCAACCTGTATGTCCCCCAGATAGTATTATACCCATCTGTAGCAATCGTCTCTGTGCTATATGATCGACCAACCTGTATGTCCTCCAGATAGTATTATACCCATCTGTAGGAATCGTTTCTGTGCTATATGATCGATCAACCTGTATGTCCTCCAGATAGTATTATACCCATCTGTAGGAATCGTCTCTGTGCTATATGATCGATCAACATGTATGTCCTCCAGATAGTATTATGCCCATCTGAAGGAATCGTCTCTGTGCTATATGATCGATCAACCTGTATGTCCTCCAGATAGTACTATGTCCATCTGTAGGAATCGTCTCTGTGGTGTATGATCGACCAAGCTATATGTCCCACATTTTGAACTGTATCTGTGCTATAATTATGTTCTGCCAACTTGCATGTCCCACATATGGAACTGTCTCTGTGCTATATGATCGGCCATCTTATATGCCCATCAGTCTGAATCGTCTCGGTGGTGTATGATCGACCAAGCTGTGTGTCCTACAACTGGAACATTCTGGGTACTATATGATCGACCATCTTATATGCCCGTCAGTAGGTCGTCTCGGTGGTGTATAGTCGGCCAACAATTTTGTCCCATAGATGGAATTGTCCCGGTGCTATATGATCGACCAACATGCATATCATGCAGATGGACCTTTCTTGGTACAATATGATCGAACATATGATTACTCCTTTTGTATCCTCAAACTCATCCTTGTATACCCGTCAGTCGGTGATGTATTATACCCGTCAGTCGGTGATGTATTATACCCGTCAGTCGGTGATGTATTATACCCGTCAGTCGGTGATGTATTATACCCGTCAGTCGGTGATGTATTATACCCGCGTTAGTCGGTGATGTATTATACCCGTCAGTCGGTGATGTATTATACCCGTCAGTCGGTGATGTATTATACCCGCGTCAGTCGGTGATGTATTATACCCGCGTCAGTCGGTGATGTATTATACCCGTCAGTCGGTGATGTATTATACCCGTCAGTCGGTGATGTATTATACCCGTTAGTTGGTGATGTATTATACCCGTCAGTCGGTGATGTATTATACCCGTCAGTCGGTGATGTATTATACCCGCGTCAGTCGGTGATGTATTATACCCGTCAGTCGGTGATGTATTATACCCGTCAGTCGGTGATGTATTATACCCGTCAGTCGGTGATGTATTATACCCGCGTCAGTCGGTGATGTATTATACCCGCGTCAGTCGGTGATGTATTATACCCGTCAATCGGTGATGTATTATACTCGCGTCAGTCGGTGATGTATTATACCCGCGTCAGTCGGTGATGTATTATACCCGTCAGTCGGTGATGTATTATACCCGCGTCAGTCGGTGATGTATTATACCCGCGTCAGTCGGTGATGTATTATACCCGTCAGTCGGTGATGTATTATACCCGTCAGTCGGTGATGTATTATACCCGTCAGTCGGTGATGTATTATACCCGCGTCAGTCGGTAATGTATTATACCCGTCAGTCGGTGATGTATTATACCCGTCAGTCGGTGATGTATTATACCCGTCAGTCGGTGATGTATTATACCCGTCAGTCGGTGATGTATTATACCCGTCAGTCGGTGATGTATTATACCCGCGTCAGTCGGTGATGTATTATACCCGTCAGTCGGTGATGTATTATACCCGTCAGTCGGTGATGTATTATACCCGTCAGTCGGTGATGTATTATACCCGTCAGTCGGTGATGTATTATACCCGCGTCAGTCGGTGATGTATTATACCCGTCAGTCGGTGATGTATTATACCCGCGTCAGTCGGTGATGTATTATACCCGTCAGTCGGTGATGTATTATACCCGTCAGTCGGTGATGTATTATACCCGCGTCAGTCGGTGATGTATTATACCCGTCAGTCGGTGATGTATTATACCCGTCAGTCGGTGATGTATTATACCCGTCAGTCGGTGATGTATTATATCCGTCAGTCGGTGATGTATTATACCCGTCAGTCGGTGATGTATTATCGACCAACCTGTATGTCCTACAACTGGAACTTCATCGGTGCTATGTAATCAGCCAACCTGTATGTCTTGCAAATGGGACTGTCTCGGTACTATATGGTAAGCCACCCTGTAGGTCTGACAGCTGCAGCTGTCTCGTTTCTATATGGATGGTTTCCCTGTATTGACGACATTGCATCGGTGCCATGTGATTTGTCAACTAGTATGTCTAAAAGTAGGCATGCGGTGTCCAATGGTTGGCCACACTGAGGTAGGAACTGTCACGGTGCTATATGATTGGTTATCACGTTTGTTCAACAGTAAGAACTATCACGGCACTATATGATTGGTTAATATGTCCTACAGTAGGACCTGTCAAGGTGATATGTGATCAATTATCATTTAACCTGTCACGTGAGATATGATTGGTTATCATGTAAAATGTCACGGTGATATATGATTGGTTATTCTGTTTGTTCAACAGTAGGAACTGTCATGGCGCTATATGATTGGTTATTATCTATGTCCTACAGTAGACCCTATCACGGTGATATGTGATTGGTTATCATTTAAGCTGTCATAGTGATATATGATTGGTTATTATGTAAACTGTCACGGTGATATATGATTGGTTATTATGTAAACTGTCACGGTGATATATCAAATATGATTGGTTGTCATGTAAATTGTCACGGTGATGTATAATTGGTTATCATGTAAACTGTCACGGTGATATATGATTGGTTATCCTGTTTGTTCAACAGTAGGAACTGTCATGGCGCTATATGATTGGTTATTATCTATGTCATACAGCAGACCCTATCACGGTGATATGTTATTGGTTATCATTTAAGCTGTCATAGTGATATATGATTGGTTATCACGTAAACTGTCGCGGTAATATATGATTGGTTATCATGTAAACTTTCACGGCGCTATATGATTGGTTATTACCTATGTCCAATAGTACATGATCTATTACTCTTTTCGTACTCATATGATACTTTTTGTGGTTGTTTTGGATTATATCAACAGCTAAAAGAGGGATTAGAGAAAGAAAAATATTTATTATTGGGCTTTAAGTAGGATTATATATTGAAAACATAAATTTAATGGATTTATTGGACTGCCTAGATATCAGAATGCTTGTTAACTCCATTTCCTTACCTCTTCTAATTACCTGCTTGAATTATAACCCTTAGATTGTCCCGTCTAATTACTATGATAATGTTAATCCTTGGGTCGTCTTATCTTTTCAGAGGTGTACTGTGATATATAGTCTATAGAAGTGGGATGTACATTACCCCTTGTTAAAGTAAAAAAAGGAGTAAAAATTACTTTGTGGCGGAACAAATTCTCTTATGCAACTTGAAGCTTACAGAGAAAACCTTGAGTTCTTTTTAAATACGTTTGATTCACTGAACGACTTGGGAAAGGAATAATAAATATGAAATTTTGCTACATGGTTTTTAACCAAGGCGCCATCTATATTCGTATATCTTTGAATAAGAAAATGAAAAACAAAAAACACTACACTGTGGGAACCATTACAAATTCTAATAGAAAAATCGTAGAAACTGAGATTAAATCGATACCCCTAACGCACATATACTTGACCGCGTACTTTCCTGGCTTGGTACAGGCAGTTTGATAAAAAGTGGCGGGGCTAAACGAGTTTTATGGCTCAAATCATTCCCCGATTTTTGTTTAAATCTGAGAATTTTATATCCACCAACCAGGGAGTTTATTACCTTTGTTTTAAAGTATATATTATCACTATATTACACCTTTGTCACTCCTGGCAGGTAAACATTGTTGTTATTTTATGAACGTCTTCACTCAATTTTATCTTTATAACCAAATTTTATTGCATATAATAAGAATGATTTAAACAAATACCATTATCAAAGTTTACAATTTAAGATGTTAATATCTTACACATATTAAAAGTTCTATACCCTGTTTTTCTATAATCATAGCCATTATTTAGATGGCTCTTTGAATCTTAACTTTTGAAGAAAAACTTTATGACAAGAAGAACAAATAGAAAGCATTTGACACTAAAGATTAGAAGATTTACAAAAACTGATCAATATTTACATTACAACCATTCATGAATGATAACAGTTTTCGTATGATGTAATAAATTATTCTTATTAAAGAAGTCTACAGAATGAACATATTTTCTGTTTTGTGTAGTTGTTTTTATTGTTATATGGTTTATATTTTATATTACTAATATAAATTAAGACAAAGTTGTACCCGCTTCACCTATAAAGCTATGTTGTAATTCCCATAACAGAGACATGACACCATGAGGTGAAATTTGCCGCAGTGGTTAATTACAGAATTGGAATAAACAGTCTTTGCTTCAGAAATTGTAATACCCAATATATTGTATTCTTGTAAAACAACTAACATATAGATGTATGTAAGAAATGCAGTCTGTTGGTTGGCGATATTTCATCGCTGAAACCTTCATATAAGAATTAAATTAGATATGTACGATTGTATATATAAATCGGTGTATATACGTAAAGTGTAAAAACACTAATTAGTTTTTGTAAGATTTTCTACTAAATTTGTGTTTTTAGGATAACTAGGTGTTTTGTCTTAAGCTTAAGCTATATTTTCTACAGCAATTATATGGCGCCTCTTATATGTTCTGTCATAATATCATGGGATATTTAAAATCTTGCAGAGAAATGTCACGTTCGTATTCTAAAAATAACACCGCCATTCTCAGAAATTCCGTATTTATCAGTCATGTGTCAAACCTTCCATAAAGTATTAAAATACAACTAAATCCAATCAAATTTTTGACTCAAAATAATTCTTATATATCGACCATCGATCATCAATTTATTTGTGCCATTACACTTAATATTTTCAAAATACGAAAAAACGAAAGGAACTTTCAAAATACGACTATTTTTGTATATGTCCAAATGGTAAATTTATGTTTTATATCATGACAGTGACAGGACATTGTCTGTATGGTCGGTAGGGTAATATACTGTGGGAACAACATTTTAATCATCAATGTTGACATTTGCACGTTCTTCCTTCGGAATTAAAAAAACTAACTCGGAACTGTACGACAAGATCAGATACGATTCTAACTTAGCAAACATCTTATCATTATTTTATGTAACTCTTAGGAAGTTTTGCGAAAGTAAACCTACCTTTATTTACATAATTATCAATGTAATGTTTCCAAAGAAATATAAAATTTACAAAAATGAACTTTGATATACCTTAAATATATATATTAAAAATGTATGAAAATCCTAGTCAGTTCGTTACTAACCTTAATTCTTTATAAAGCTCAAAGTTAGTTCGTGATATTTTGATACATTTGAGGGTTGATATTTTTTTATAGTTTCTTTCTTAGAAGATCATTATAAGCATGTTTGAAGACAATTCTTTCCATAAATTTTCCCAACACAGCTTATGAAAGAAATAAGACGATAAATTGAAGGCAAGAAGAATTTACTCTTTTTGGAAATAGCAATGATTTTAGTGGTCTTCCATTCGAATAGATATTTCTTTGTTGACACGATAGTTTTGAGAGGTTTGGATATATTTTTGAATGAAAATTTTAACATTCTATGGCTTATTTTGTCCCGGACCTCTTGCTTTTCTTACTTTCTCGAAGTTGGAAGATAACGTATTTATAAAATGATAAATTATACAATCAATCACATTCTGTTGAAATGAAATGGCCATCACATATCTCAAATTTGCTTATTTAAAATGTGTTGATTTAAAATAAAAAAAAGTATTTAAACATAAAAAAAGATGCAAACAAGAATGGCCATGGTATTTATCAAAGTTTATTTTACTTCAATTCTCTGCATTTTAGTTGATATTGTATATAAAAACCGCAAATGTGATTTTTCGGTATGACGTCGACAGATGTTTTTGTC
This sequence comes from Bathymodiolus septemdierum, assembly GCA_963383655.1. Classification (NCBI taxonomy): domain Eukaryota; kingdom Metazoa; phylum Mollusca; class Bivalvia; order Mytilida; family Modiolidae; genus Bathymodiolus; species Bathymodiolus septemdierum. Next base: position 128,700,435 of record OY726518.1, on the reverse strand, counting down.
ACTTGACAAACGTTTACAAATCCTATCTCAGAGGCTATACTTTGTTCATTTTGTTATTAACTCAGTTTGATCAAAGTTTAAATGACCCCATCATAATTGTTACAGCTTTCTGAAAACAAATATCCAGGGGAGATAATTATGGGTTTTTACAATTGTTTGGGTGGAGGCAAGAAGTGAAACTAATATTTACCTAAACTTAACAAATGCTACCCTCTTATTACAGTATCACTTGAACCGTATGTTATCAGTACTAATTAGCATCACTATAAAGGAGATGTACTTAACATAGTATAATACCAAAGCCTCGATTTAATAGGAAAAGATTTAGATATATATACGTCAACATTGAAAAACAACCCATCTAAAACTGCGATAAACATCAACATTTGAGGCACAACGCTTTTATAGCTTCATCTCATAGTCATGATGGTGCATTCCGACATGAGCATAACCCATATCTCATTGAATATGAATCGCATAGGTGGTGTAAAGGTTAGCGTGCTCGCCTCGAGTGTGGTAGATCGTGGGTTCGATCCCCGATCGGGTCAAACCAAAGATTATAAAATTGGTATTTGTTGCTTCTCCGGTAAGCACGCAGCATTAGGGAGAAAGGGCAAATACTGGTCCGAGTGGGGCGACATGTCTATCCGCAGACTGATGTTTCAGTGAGCTAACACTATAAATATCCAACTAAGCGTGTTGGTCTAATACAAAGCGGACCCCATCATCATTTCATTTGAAAATTAATTTGTTCTCGCCATGATATAGCTGAACAATTTCTGAGCTGGCGTTTAACAACAACCACTCACTCACTCATTCATTGAATATGTAGTGACCCTGATTTCTTACTCGCACAGTTTTGCAGATGCAGCCAAATAATACCTTGTAACACGCAAGTTTTTCATTTCCGGGGCTTCGGAGAGGGATTATTTGACGAGGCTCATTTGGAATTTGGATTTTGATAGCATAAATTATACAATTAAAAATAAAAAAAATTAAAGAACAAACAAACAAGTAAAAAACAAACAAACAAAAAAAAAAACAGAAAACAAAAAAGGAAAAAACAAAAACAGAAACAAAACAAAAAATCGTAAAATGAAATAAAATCCGCTAAAACTATGATTCTTTCACAAAACAGTTGAAAGTAATTCTATTGACATTATTTATCACTGTCTTCTGAACAGTCAAACGTCGTTGTCTAGAAATCTGTTCAGTCCTTCCTTTGATGAATAGAAGTAATTAATTGGGGTTTCTAATAATTTTATCTTAATTAATCATTAATAACTTGAATATTGTGTTATTACGAAGTAAAATCCATCGCATTCACTAAGTGATCCAGATTCAATAGTGTAGATAGTTTGGACGTTTATTATTACTGACTTTCGAAAACTAGGCGCAAACAATTTCCTAAAATAGTCATTCATATTTATAAATAAAAAAATCTAATTAAAATAAACAAGCAGTAACACGGGGTTAAAAGCTTACACTGTTGAAAAGTCATTGAGTCTATTCCAATGAATAATTATAAAATATAAATAAGTGTAAAAAAAACTTTATTATTTATATATTTTTGTTTTGTTAGATCCATGTTCCATTATGACATGTTTATATAAATTAAGAATGAAGAAAGGTTACCATAGATGGAGTCGTCTATGGAGAATGTCGTCGCTCTCATATGTAGATTTTGAAAATAGAGTTGGCGCATTTGTAGCCTGTACAAAAGGCTAATTTTGTCGTTTCTACCTAGCTTTCAATAATATTTTCAGTGACATTCAGCAGTTGGCCCATTCCCCTCTCATTTTTATATAATACTTATTTATTGATTAACTAGTTATCGTCCTGAATATGTATAATCTATTTATCACTGCACGTTAAACAACAAACAATCAATCAATATGTTTCTTACTATCAAGTTTTTTCTTAATCTTCATTTTCAAGATCACTTTTATTCAGTAATGTTGGAAACCGTTAGTTTTGAACAAGCAACTTTCTACCTGTAATATTTGGTGTTTTTTCCTTTTAATTTTACAAACTGTTTTTCTACCTCCTAACAAGTGATGTTATGTTTGTTTACGTTGTGGCGTTTGATCTTTATCTTTGTTTATTTGTCGCTTTTTGTGTTTTAGACTGTTTGTACCTCTAAATTTCAATAATATATTGTCATGAATAGCACAAACTGATTAATTTAAATATTCGTAACTTACTTACAACGTAATTCCCTTTCTTTCAATTCGATTGCATGTCATTAAGAATTAAAGCGTTTGGTTTATAACTTCATAATATACATTATAAAGTGAGCCCCGGGGAGCTGAGGATAACAACTAGATTTGTGTCTATACAACAAAAGACAGTGACAGCACTACTTTAGCAGTAAAACTACTTCATTATTTAAACCATCACCACAGACATGGCCACTTCAACTAATATTTTTCTATTTATCGTGTTACATTTCATACTAATTACATTTATAATGTGCCCGTGGATAAATGTATGGATAAATTGCCTGCTGGATTGTTGTTCTCGTACCGCTTTTAGTCTTCTCTGTTAATAAACAATTTTCAATTCTCACCCAATATCAATTGTAGATTTGATTATTGTTATACCAAAAGATTTCCAATGATTACTTAAGCCTGACTACTTGAGAAGATTGACTCAATAAGGACATTTAATAAACATCGTTGTTCTCATTACTATAGGATTAACTACAGAGCGTGAATAGGAATTGAGTAGCGGAAAATTGTTCTGTTAATCATTGGCTATTAGTAAATTGAATTGTTATGAGAGGCTGAACATACACCAGCTGTGTAGTACCGGATATCGGACACCGTGTCATGTCATAACTGTTCTTCTGTAGGGCCCACTCGATTGTGCAGTGATAAAAACATCCTTTCCGAATCTAAATGTAATATTATAATGTGAATGCTCTTAAGCCAATTCAGTTTTAAATCCATCTAATGCCCTCTTATCGAAAATGATGACAATTTCTCATTCTGAATCGCTAGAATAGTATTCTTTGATTAAAAGAGAATGATTGCAGATCATTGAATTAAATATGTGTAAAAAATCTGAATGCTAGATACTCATAATAAAAATATGAATTAAATACTTAATTGAATTTCGTTTTCATCTAAATAAAGCAAATAATTTTACGATTTTGGAACTTTTCCTGTTCTGACAGTGGTATTTTTTTTGCTTTTCTCTTAGATTTTAGAACTGTTTCGACAATGTTTTTGTTTCAAAAATGTATTCCAAATAAACTGACGTCGAAATCAAATGTATTTTTATTTAAAGGATATTTACTCGTATTTGTAAATGGCCTTCATTATTGTATAATTGTGTTGTATCAATCCGTGAATAGAATTATATCTCGTTGTATACTTTTGTTGCAACCGTCCGCATGGGGAACTACAACTAATTGTTTATTTTTGTTGTACAGATCCGAGGATATAATTATTATCATGCTAACTAAATCTGATCAAATTCTGGCCTAAGGATGTCGATTTTACCCCCGAAACAAGCTCGATTTGAATTAATATCCTATTTATTTATAAAGTACAATTTTACGCTAAAGAGGTATGATGCATATAACACAATAAAAAAATATATCGTACAATGAAAATTATGATTCATTAGAAAAGACACCCGCAAATAAACCTTAATAATTTACCATGGACTAAAAATTAATATGAACAAAAGTTTTATGCACAGATCATATCCACTTTCCTCAGTGACAAAACTTTTAAAAAACAATAGAAAACGACCTGCATATATCATTCGGATGACAATATTTTTGCTATCTTATTAAGATAATGAATAACATATAATCTTAAAATATTGATAATTTGCTATTTGTCAAGAATTATTTTTATTCCAACCATCTTTGATCGAGTCGGTTACGGTCTTGAAAGACCATCGAATTAAACTGGTTCTACGCATTATAGATATTTTTTATATGATTATTGGTCTTAATTTTCCTATTATGTACAATCGACAATTTTCATAGAAAACTCTAAATTATGTGATATATAACTCATAGCTATGCAACTACAAATTACACATCAGTCAACTACATCGTTTTGAATATAAATGTACAAGTACATTTTTGTATTTATATTTTTCTAAGAAACAGCTATCGTATTGAATGGAGCGAGGGGTTGGTTGGATTACATTTTGAGGGGTCACCACCAAAGGACTATTCAAGACAACTTTAGTTTACACTGCTTCAGTATTGACAGAGGATACAACTATATAGAAACCTGCAGAGCAAACGTGATTTTTTAATCAGCATCAATCATCATATTAGCAACTTTTACAGAAAAACAAGAGTACTTATTAAACAACACTTTATAATACACCTATATGTTAACTTATATTAAATCATTAATATACAAATAAAACTTTTTTAACAATCAGAAGTAATTATTTTATTGACATTATACAACAGAAAAAACATAAACCTGAAATCCTTATTGAAATTATTATATATAGTAATGGTTGCAGTATTAAAGGAAGGACGGGACAATTAGTTATAGTTTGTAGTAGTATTAAACGAAGGACGGGACAATTAGTTATAGTTTGTAGTAGTATTAAACGAAGGACGTGACAATTAGCTATAGTTTGTAGTAGTATTAAACGAAGGACGGGACAATTAGTTATAGTTTGTAGTAGTATTAAACGAAGGACGGGACAATTAGTTATAGTTTGTAGCAGTATTAAACGAAGGACGGGACAATTAGTTATAGTTTGTAGCAGTATTAAACGAAGGACGGGACAATTAGTTATAGTTTGTAGTAGTATTAAACGAAGGACAGGACAATTAGTTATACTTTGTAGTAGTATTAAACGAAGGACGGGACAATTAGTTATAGTTTGTAGTAGTATTAAACGAAGGACGGGACAATTAGTTATAGTTTGTAGCAGTATTAAACGAAGGACGGGACAATTAGTTATAGTTTGTAGTAGTATTAAACGAAGGACGGGACAATTAGTTATAGTTTGTAGCAGTATTAAACGAAGGACGGGACAATTAGTTATAGTTTGTGGCAGTATTAAACGAAGGACGGAACAATTAGTTATAGTTTGTAGTAGTATTAAACGAAGGACGGGACAATTAGTTATAGTTTGTAGCAGTATTAAACGAAGGACGGAACAATTAGTTATAGTTTGTAGCAGTATTAAACGAAGGACGGAACAATTAGTTATAGTTTGTAGTAGTATTAAACGAAGGACGGGACAATTAGTTATAGTTTGTAGCAGTATTAAACGAAGGACGGAACAATTAGTTATAGTTTGTAGTAGTATTAAACGAAGGACGGGACAATTAGTTATAGTTTGTAGTAGTATTAAACGAAGGACGAGACAATTAGTTATAGTTTGTAGCAGTATTAAACGAAGGACGGGACAATTAGTTATAGTTTGTAGTAGTATTAAACGAAGGACGGGACAATTAGTTATAGTTTGTAGTAGTATTAAACGAAGGACGGAACAATTAGTTATAGTTTGTAGCAGTATTAAACGAAGGACGTGACAATTAGTTCTAGTTTGTAGCAGTATTAAACGAAGGACGGGACAATTAGTTATAGTTTGTAGCAGTATTAAACAAAGGACGGGACAATTAGTTCTAGTTTGTAGTAGTATTAAACGAAGGACGGGACAATTAGTTATAGTTTGTAGCAGTATTAAACAAAGGACGGGACAATTAGTTATAGTTTGTAGTAGTATTAAACGAAGGACGGGACAATTAGTTATAGTTTGTAGTAGTATTAAACGAAGGACGAGACAATTAGTTATAGTTTGTAGTAGTATTAAACGAAGGACGGGACAATTAGTTATAGTTTGTAGTAATATTAAACGAAGGACGGGACAATTAGTTATAGTTTGTAGTAGTATTAAACGAAGGACGGGACAATTAGTTATAGTTTGTAGCAGTATTAAACGAAGGACGGGACAATTAGTTATAGTTTGTAGTAGTATTAAACGAAGGACGAGACAATTAGTTATAGTTTGTAGTAGTATTAAACGAAGGACGGGACAATTAGTTATAGTTTGTAGCAGTATTAAACGAAGGACGGGACAATTAGTTATAGTTTGTAGTAGTATTAAACGAAGGACGGGACAATTAGTTATAGTTTGTAGTAGTATTAAACGAAGGACGGGACAATTAGTTATAGTTTGTAGTAGTATTAAACGAAGGACGGGACAATTAGTTATAGTTTGTAGTAGTATTAAACGAAGGACGGGACAATTAGTTATAGTTTGTAGTAGTATTAAACGAAGGACGGGACAATTAGTTATAGTTTGTAGTAGTATTAAACGAAGGACGGGACAATTAGTTATACTTTGTAGTAGTATTAAACGAAGGACGGGACAATTAGTTATAGTTTGTAGTAGTATTAAACGAAGGACGGGACAATTAGTTATAGTTTGTAGCAGTATTAAACGAAGGACGGGACAATTAGTTATAGTTTGTAGTAGTATTAAACGAAGGACGGGACAATTAGTTATAGTTTGTAGTAGTATTAAACGAAGGACGTGACAATTAGTTATAGTTTGTAGTAGTATTAAACGAAGGACGGGACAATTAGTTATAGTTTGTAGTAGTATTAAACGAAGGACGAGACAATTAGTTATAGTTTGTAGTAGTATTAAACGAAGGACGGGACAATTAGTTATAGTTTGTAGCAGTATTAAACGAAGGACGGGACAATTAGTTATAGTTTGTAGTAGTATTAAACGAAGGACGGAACAATTAGTTATAGTTTGTAGCAGTATTAAACGAAGGACGGAACAATTAGTTATAGTTTGTAGTAGTATTAAACGAAGGACGGGACAATTAGTTATAGTTTGTAGTAGTATTAAACGAAGGACGGGACAATTAGTTATAGTTTGTAGTAGTATTAAACGAAGGACGGGACAATTAGTTATAGTTTGTAGCAGTATTAAACGAAGGACGGGACAATTAGTTATAGTTTGTAGTAGTATTAAACGAAGGACGGAACAATTAGTTATAGTTTGTAGCAGTATTAAACGAAGGACGGAACAATTAGTTATAGTTTGTAGCAGTATTAAACGAAGGACGGAACAATTAGTTATAGTTTGTAGCAGTATTAAACGAAGGACGGAACAATTAGTTATAGTTTGTAGCAGTATTAAACGAAGGACGGGACAATTAGTTATAGTTTGTAGCAGTATTAAACGAAGGACGGAACAATTAGTTATAGTTTGTAGTAGTATTAAACGAAGGACGGGACAATTAGTTATAGTTTGTAGCAGTATTAAACGAAGGACGGGACAATTAGTTATAGTTTGTAGCAGTATTAAACGAAGGACGGGACAATTAGTTATAGTTTGTAGTAGTATTAAACGAAGGACGGGACAATTAGTTATAGTTTGTAGTAGTATTAAACGAAGGACGGGACAATTAGTTATAGTTTGTAGTAGTATTAAACGAAGGACGGGACAATTAGTTATAGTTTGTAGTAGTATTAAACGAAGGACGGGACAATTAGTTATAGTTTGTAGCAGTATTAAACGAAGGACGAGACAATTAGTTATAGTTTGTAGTAGTATTAAACGAAGGACGGGACAATTAGTTATAGTTTGTAGTAGTATTAAACGAAGGACGGGACAATTAGTTATAGTTTGTAGTAGTATTAAACGAAGGACGGGACAATTAGTTATAGTTTGTAGTAGTGTTAAACGAAGGACGGGACAATTAGTTATAGTTTGTAGTAGTATTAAACGAAGGACGGGACAATTAGTTATAGTTTGTAGTAGTATTAAACGAAGGACGGGACAATTAGTTATAGTTTGTAGCAGTATTAAACGAAGGACGTGACAATTAGTTATAGTTTGTAGTAGTATTAAACGAAGGACGGGACAATTAGTTATAGTTTGTAGTAGTATTAAACGAAGGACGTGACAATTAGTTATAGTTTGTAGTAGTATTAAACGAAGGACGGGACAATTAGTTATAGTTTGTAGTAGTATTAAACGAAGGACGAGACAATTAGTTATAGTTTGTAGTAGTATTAAACGAAGGACGGGACAATTAGTTATAGTTTGTAGCAGTATTAAACGAAGGACGGGACAATTAGTTATAGTTTGTAGTAGTATTAAACGAAGGACGGGACAATTAGTTATAGTTTGTAGCAGTATTAAACGAAGGACGGGACAATTAGTTATAGTTTGTAGCAGTATTAAACGAAGGACGGGACAATTAGTTATAGTTTGTAGTAGTATTAAACGAAGGACGGGACAATTAGTTATAGTTTGTAGTAGTATTAAACGAAGGACGGGACAATTAGTTCTAGTTTGTAGTAGTATTAAACGAAGGACGGAACAATTAGTTATAGTTTGTAGCAGTATTAAACGAAGGACGGGACAATTAGTTATAGTTTGTAGCAGTATTAAACGAAGGACGGGACAATTAGTTCTAGTTTGTAGTAGTATTAAACGAAGGACGGAACAATTAGTTATAGTTTGTAGTAGTATTAAACGAAGGACGGGACAATTAGTTATAGTTTGTAGTAGTATTAAACGAAGGACGTGACAATTAGTTATAGTTTGTAGTAGTATTAAACGAAGGACGGAACAATTAGTTATAGTTTGTAGTAGTATTAAACGAAGGACGGGACAATTAGTTATAGTTTGTAGTAGTATTAAACGAAGGACGGGACAATTAGTTATACTTTGTAGCAGTATTAAACGAAGGACGGGACAATTAGTTATAGTTTGTAGTAGTATTAAACGAAGGACGTGACAATTAGTTATACTTTGTAGTAGTATTAAACGAAGGACGGGACAATTAGTTATAGTTTGTAGCAGTATTAAACGAAGGACGGGACAATTAGTTATAGTTTGTAGTAGTATTAAACGAAGGACGGGACAATTAGTTATAGTTTGTAGTAGTATTAAACGAAGGACGGGACAATTAGTTATAGTTTGTAGTAGTATTAAACGAAGGACGGGACAATTAGTTATAGTTTGTAGTAGTTTTAAACGAAGGACGGGACAATTAGTTATAGTTTGTAGCAGTATTAAACGAAGGACGGGACAATTAGTTATAGTTTGTAGCAGTATTAAACGAAGGACGTGACAATTAGTTATAGTTTGTAGTAGTATTAAACGAAGGACGGGACAATTAGTTATAGTTTGTAGTAGTATTAAACGAAGGACGTGACAATTAGTTATAGTTTGTAGTAGTATTAAACGAAGGACGGGACAATTAGTTATAGTTTGTAGTACTATTAAACGAAGGACGGGACAATTAGTTATAGTTTGTAGCAGTATTAAACGAAGGACGGGACAATTAGTTCTAGTTTGTAGTAGTATTAAACGAAGGACGGAACAATTAGTTATAGTTTGTAGTAGTATTAAACGAAGGACGGGACAATTAGTTATAGTTTGTAGTAGTATTAAACGAAGGACGTGACAATTAGTTATAGTTTGTAGTAGTATTAAACGAAGGACGGAACAATTAGTTATAGTTTGTAGTAGTATTAAACGAAGGACGGGACAATTAGTTATAGTTTGTAGTAGTATTAAACGAAGGACGTGACAATTAGTTATACTTTGTAGTAGTATTAAACGAAGGAAGGAACAATTAGTTATAGTTTGTAGCAGTATTAAACGAAGGACGGGACAATTAGTTATAGTTTGTAGTAGTATTAAACGAAGGACGGAACAATTAGTTATAGTTTGTAGCAGTATTAAACGAAGGACGGGACAATTAGTTATAGTTTGTAGCAGTATTAAACGAAGGACGGGACAATTAGTTATAGTTTGTAGCAGTATTAAACGAAGGACGGGACAATTAGTTATAGTTTGTAGTAGTATTAAACGAAGGACGGGACAATTAGTTATAGTTTGTAGCAGTATTAAACGAAGGACGGGACAATTAGTTATAGTTTGTAGCAGTATTAAACGAAGGACGGGGCAATTAGTTATAGTTTGTAGCAGTATTAAACGAAGGACGGGACAATTAGTTATAGTTTGTAGCAGTATTAAACGAAGGACGGGACAATTAGTTATAGTTTGTAGCAGTATTAAACGAAGGACGGGACAATTAGTTATAGTTTGTAGTAGTATTAAACGAAGGACGGAACAATTAGTTATAGTTTGTAGCAGTATTAAACGAAGGACGGGACAATTAGTTATAGTTTGTAGTAGTATTAAACGAAGGACGGGACAATTAGTTATAGTTTGTAGCAGTATTAAACGAAGGACGGGACAATTAGTTATAGTTTGTAGCAGTATTAAACGAAGGACGGGACAATTAGTTATAGTTTGTAGTAGTATTAAACGAAGGACGGGACAATTAGTTATAGTTTGTAGCAGTATTAAACGAAGGACGGGACAATTAGTTATAGTTTGTAGCAGTATTAAACGAAGGACGGGGCAATTAGTTATAGTTTGTAGCAGTATTAAACGAAGGACGGGGCAATTAGTTCTAGTTTGTAGCAGTATTAAACGAAGGACGGGGCAATTAGTTATAGTTTGTAGTAGTATTAAACGAAGGACGGGACAATTAGTTATAGTTTGTAGCAGTATTAAACGAAGGACGGGACAATTAGTTATAGTTTGTAGTAGTATTAAACGAAGGACGGGACAATTAGTTATAGTTTGTAGCAGTATTAAACGAAGGACGGGACAATTAGTTATAGTTTGTAGCAGTATTAAACGAAGGACGGGGCAATTAGTTATAGTTTGTAGCAGTATTAAACGAAGGACGGGGCAATTAGTTATAGTTTGTAGCAGTATTAAACGAAGGACGGGGCAATTAGTTATAGTTTGTAGTAGTATTAAACGAAGGACGGGACAATTAGTTATAGTTTGTAGCAGTATTAAACGAAGGACGGGACAATTAGTTATAGTTTGTAGCAGTATTAAACGAAGGACGGGGCAATTAGTTATAGTTTGTAGCAGTATTAAACGAAGGACGGGACAATTAGTTCTAGTTTGTAGCAGTATTAAACGAAGGACGGGACAATTAGTTATAGTTTGTAGCAGTATTAAACGAAGGACGGGGCAATTAGTTATAGTTTGTAGCAGTATTAAACGAAGGACGGGACAATTAGTTATAGTTTGTAGCAGTATTAAACGAAGGACGGGACAATTAGTTATAGTTTGTAGCAGTATTAAACGAAGGACGGGACAATTAGTTATAGTTTGTAGTAGTATTAAACGAAGGACGGAACAATTAGTTATAGTTTGTAGCAGTATTAAACGAAGGACGGGACAATTAGTTATAGTTTGTAGTAGTATTAAACGAAGGACGGGACAATTAGTTATAGTTTGTAGCAGTATTAAACGAAGGACGGGACAATTAGTTATAGTTTGTAGTAGTATTAAACGAAGGACGGGACAATTAGTTATAGTTTGTAGCAGTATTAAACGAAGGACGTGACAATTAGTTATAGTTTGTAGTAGTATTAAACGAAGGACGGGACAATTAGTTATAGTTTGTAGCAGTATTAAACGAAGGACGGGACAATTAGTTATAGTTTGTAGTAGTATTAAACGAAGGACGGGACAATTAGTTATAGTTTGTAGCAGTATTAAACGAAGGACGTGACAATTAGTTATAGTTTGTAGTAGTATTAAACGAAGGACGGGACAATTAGTTATAGTTTGTAGCAGTATTAAACGAAGGACGGGACAATTAGTTATAGTTTGTAGTAGTATTAAACGAAGGACGGGACAATTAGTTATAGTTTGTAGCAGTATTAAACGAAGGACGGGACAATTAGTTATAGTTTGTAGTAGTATTAAACGAAGGACGGGACAATTAGTTATAGTTTGTAGTAGTATTAAACGAAGGACGGGACAATTAGTTATAGTTTGTAGCAGTATTAAACGAAGGACGGGACAATTAGTTATAGTTTGTAGTAGTATTAAACGAAGGACGGGACAATTAGTTATAGTTTGTAGCAGTATTAAACGAAGGACGGGACAATTAGTTATAGTTTGTAGTAGTATTAAACGAAGGACGGGACAATTAGTTATAGTTTGTAGTAGTATTAAACGAAGGACGGGACAATTAGTTATAGTTTGTAGTAGTATTAAACGAAGGACGGGACAATTAGTTATAGTTTGTAGTAGTATTAAACGAAGGACGGGACAATTAGTTATAGTTTGTAGTAGTATTAAACGAAGGACGGGACAATTAGTTATAGTTTGTAGCAGTATTAAACGAAGGACGGGACAATTAGTTATAGTTTGTAGTAGTATTAAACGAAGGACGTGACAATTAGTTATAGTTTGTAGTAGTATTAAACGAAGGACGGGACAATTAGTTATAGTTTGTAGCAGTATTAAACGAAGGACGGGACAATTAGTTATAGTTTGTAGTAGTATTAAACGAAGGACGGGACAATTAGTTATAGTTTGTAGTAGTATTAAACGAAGGACGGGACAATTAGTTATAGTTTGTAGTAGTATTAAACGAAGGACGGGACAATTAGTTATAGTTTGTAGTAGTATTAAACGAAGGACGTGACAATTAGTTATAGTTTGTAGTAGTATTAAACGAAGGACGGGACAATTAGTTATAGTTTGTAGCAGTATTAAACGAAGGACGGGGCAATTAGTTCTAGTTTGTAGCAGTATTAAACGAAGGACGGGGCAATTAGTTATAGTTTGTAGTAGTATTAAACGAAGGACGGGACAATTAGTTCTAGTTTGTAGCAGTATTAAACGAAGGACGGGACAATTAGTTATAGTTTGTAGCAGTATTAAACGAAGGACGGGACAATTAGTTATAGTTTGTAGTAGTATTAAACGAAGGACGGGACAATTAGTTATAGTTTGTAGCAGTATTAAACGAAGGACGGGACAATTAGTTATAGTTTGTAGCAGTATTAAACGAAGGACGGGGCAATTAGTTATAGTTTGTAGCAGTATTAAACGAAGGACGGGGCAATTAGTTATAGTTTGTAGCAGTATTAAACGAAGGACGGGGCAATTAGTTATAGTTTGTAGTAGTATTAAACGAAGGACGGGACAATTAGTTATAGTTTGTAGCAGTATTAAACGAAGGACGGGACAATTAGTTATAGTTTGTAGCAGTATTAAACGAAGGACGGGGCAATTAGTTATAGTTTGTAGCAGTATTAAACGAAGGACGGGACAATTAGTTCTAGTTTGTAGCAGTATTAAACGAAGGACGGGACAATTAGTTATAGTTTGTAGCAGTATTAAACGAAGGACGGGGCAATTAGTTATAGTTTGTAGCAGTATTAAACGAAGGACGGGACAATTAGTTATAGTTTGTAGCAGTATTAAACGAAGGACGGGACAATTAGTTATAGTTTGTAGCAGTATTAAACGAAGGACGGGACAATTAGTTATAGTTTGTAGTAGTATTAAACGAAGGACGGAACAATTAGTTATAGTTTGTAGCAGTATTAAACGAAGGACGGGACAATTAGTTATAGTTTGTAGTAGTATTAAACGAAGGACGGGACAATTAGTTATAGTTTGTAGCAGTATTAAACGAAGGACGGGACAATTAGTTATAGTTTGTAGTAGTATTAAACGAAGGACGGGACAATTAGTTATAGTTTGTAGCAGTATTAAACGAAGGACGTGACAATTAGTTATAGTTTGTAGTAGTATTAAACGAAGGACGGGACAATTAGTTATAGTTTGTAGCAGTATTAAACGAAGGACGGGACAATTAGTTATAGTTTGTAGTAGTATTAAACGAAGGACGGGACAATTAGTTATAGTTTGTAGCAGTATTAAACGAAGGACGTGACAATTAGTTATAGTTTGTAGTAGTATTAAACGAAGGACGGGACAATTAGTTATAGTTTGTAGCAGTATTAAACGAAGGACGGGACAATTAGTTATAGTTTGTAGTAGTATTAAACGAAGGACGGGACAATTAGTTATAGTTTGTAGCAGTATTAAACGAAGGACGGGACAATTAGTTATAGTTTGTAGTAGTATTAAACGAAGGACGGGACAATTAGTTATAGTTTGTAGTAGTATTAAACGAAGGACGGGACAATTAGTTATAGTTTGTAGCAGTATTAAACGAAGGACGGGACAATTAGTTATAGTTTGTAGTAGTATTAAACGAAGGACGGGACAATTAGTTATAGTTTGTAGCAGTATTAAACGAAGGACGGGACAATTAGTTATAGTTTGTAGTAGTATTAAACGAAGGACGGGACAATTAGTTATAGTTTGTAGTAGTATTAAACGAAGGACGGGACAATTAGTTATAGTTTGTAGTAGTATTAAACGAAGGACGGGACAATTAGTTATAGTTTGTAGTAGTATTAAACGAAGGACGGGACAATTAGTTATAGTTTGTAGTAGTATTAAACGAAGGACGGGACAATTAGTTATAGTTTGTAGCAGTATTAAACGAAGGACGGGACAATTAGTTATAGTTTGTAGTAGTATTAAACGAAGGACGTGACAATTAGTTATAGTTTGTAGTAGTATTAAACGAAGGACGGGACAATTAGTTATAGTTTGTAGCAGTATTAAACGAAGGACGGGACAATTAGTTATAGTTTGTAGTAGTATTAAACGAAGGACGGGACAATTAGTTATAGTTTGTAGTAGTATTAAACGAAGGACGGGACAATTAGTTATAGTTTGTAGTAGTATTAAACGAAGGACGGGACAATTAGTTATAGTTTGTAGTAGTATTAAACGAAGGACGTGACAATTAGTTATAGTTTGTAGTAGTATTAAACGAAGGACGGGACAATTAGTTATAGTTTGTAGCAGTATTAAACGAAGGACGTGACATTTAGTTATAGTTTGTAGTAGTATTAAACGAAGGACGGGACAATTAGTTATAGTTTGTAGCAGTATTAAACGAAGGACGGGACAATTAGTTCTAGTTTGTAGTAGTATTAAACGAAGGACGGAACAATTAGTTATAGTTTGTAGCAGTATTAAACGAAGGACGGAACAATTAGTTATAGTTTGTAGCAGTATTAAACGAAAGACGGGACAATTAGTTATAGTTTGTAGTAGTATTAAACGAAGGACGGGACAATTAGTTATAGTTTGTAGTAGTATTAAACGAAGGACGGGACAATTAGTTATAGTTTGTAGTAGTATTAAACGCAGGACGGAACAATTAGTTATAGTTTGTAGCAGTATTAAACGAAGGACGAGACAATTAGTTATAGTTTGTAGCAGTATTAAACGAAGGACGGGGCAATTAGTTATAGTTTGTAGCAGTATTAAACGAAGGACGGGACAATTAGTTATAGTTTGTAGCAGTATTAAACGAAGGACGGGACAATTAGTTATAGTTTGTAGTAGTATTAAACGAAGGACCGGACAATTAGTTATAGTTTGTAGTAGTATTAAACGAAGGACGGAACAATTAGTTATAGTTTGTAGCAGTATTAAACGAAGGACGGGACAATTAGTTATAGTTTGTAGCAGTATTAAACGAAGGACGGGACAATTAGTTATAGTTTGTAGCAGTATTAAACGAAGGACGGGACAATTAGTTATACTTTGTAGTAGTATTAAACGAAGGACGGGACAATTAGTTATAGTTTGTAGCAGTATTAAACGAAGGACGGGACAATTAGTTATAGTTTGTAGCAGTATTAAACGAAGGACGAGACAATTAGTTATAGTTTGTAGTAATATTAAACGAAGGACGGGACAATTAGTTATAGTTTGTAGTAATATTAAACGAAGGACGGGACAATTAGTTATAGTTTGTAGCAGTATTAAACGAAGGACGGGACAATTAGTTATAGTTTGTAGTAGTATTGAACGAAGGACGGGACATTTAGTTATAGTTTGTAGTAGTATTAAACGAAGGACGGGACAATTAGTTATAGTTTGTAGCAGTATTAAACGAAGGACGTGACAATTAGTTATAGTTTGTAGTAGTATTAAACGAAGGACGGGACAATTAGTTATAGTTTGTAGCAGTATTAAACGAAGGACGGGACAATTAGTTCTAGTTTGTAGTAGTATTAAACGAAGGACGGGACAATTAGTTATAGTTTGTAGTAGTATTAAACGAAGGACGGGACAATTAGTTATAGTTTGTAGTAGTATTAAACGAAGGACGGGACAATTAGTTATAGTTTGTAGTAGTATTAAACGAAGGACGTGACAATTAGTTATAGTTTGTAGTAGTATTAAACGAAGGACGGAACAATTAGTTATAGTTTGTAGTAGTATTAAACGAAGGACGGGACAATTAGTTATAGTTTGTAGCAGTATTAAACGAAGGACGGGACAATTAGTTATAGTTTGTAGCAGTATTAAACGAAGGACGGGACAATTAGTTCTAGTTTGTAGCAGTATTAAACGAAGGACGTGACATTTAGTTATAGTTTGTAGTAGTATTAAACGAAGGACGGGACAATTAGTTATAGTTTGTAGCAGTATTAAACGAAGGACGGGACAATTAGTTCTAGTTTGTAGTAGTATTAAACGAAGGACGGAACAATTAGTTATAGTTTGTAGCAGTATTAAACGAAGGACGGAACAATTAGTTATAGTTTGTAGCAGTATTAAACGAAAGACGGGACAATTAGTTATAGTTTGTAGTAGTATTAAACGAAGGACGGGACAATTAGTTATAGTTTGTAGTAGTATTAAACGAAGGACGGGACAATTAGTTATAGTTTGTAGTAGTATTAAACGCAGGACGGAACAATTAGTTATAGTTTGTAGCAGTATTAAACGAAGGACGAGACAATTAGTTATAGTTTGTAGCAGTATTAAACGAAGGACGGGGCAATTAGTTATAGTTTGTAGCAGTATTAAACGAAGGACGGGACAATTAGTTATAGTTTGTAGCAGTATTAAACGAAGGACGGGACAATTAGTTATAGTTTGTAGTAGTATTAAACGAAGGACCGGACAATTAGTTATAGTTTGTAGTAGTATTAAACGAAGGACGGAACAATTAGTTATAGTTTGTAGCAGTATTAAACGAAGGACGGGACAATTAGTTATAGTTTGTAGCAGTATTAAACGAAGGACGGGACAATTAGTTATAGTTTGTAGCAGTATTAAACGAAGGACGGGACAATTAGTTATACTTTGTAGTAGTATTAAACGAAGGACGGGACAATTAGTTATAGTTTGTAGCAGTATTAAACGAAGGACGGGACAATTAGTTATAGTTTGTAGTAGTATTAAACGCAGGACGGAACAATTAGTTATAGCTTGTAGCAGTATTAAACGAAGGACGAGACAATTAGTTATAGTTTGTAGCAGTATTAAACGAAGGACGGGGCAATTAGTTATAGTTTGTAGCAGTATTAAACGAAGGACGGGACAATTAGTTATAGTTTGTAGCAGTATTAAACGAAGGACGGGACAATTAGTTATAGTTTGTAGCAGTATTAAACGAAGGACGGGACAATTAGTTCTAGTTTGTAGCAGTATTAAACGAAGGACGAGACAATTAGTTATAGTTTGTAGTAATATTAAACGAAGGACGGGACAATTAGTTATAGTTTGTAGTAGTATTAAACGAAGGACGGGACAATTAGTTATAGTTTGTAGCAGTATTAAACGAAGGACGGGACAATTAGTTATAGTTTGTAGCAGTATTAAACGAAGGACGGCACAATTAGTTATAGTTTGTAGTAATATTAAACGAAGGACGGGACAATTAGTTATAGTTTGTAGCAGTATTAAACGAAGGACGGGACAATTAGTTATAGTTTGTAGCAGTATTAAACGAAGGACGGGACAATTAGTTATAGTTTGTAGCAGTATTAAACGAAGGACGGGACAATTAGTTCTAGTTTGTAGCAGTATTAAACGAAGGACGAGACAATTAGTTATAGTTTGTAGTAATATTAAACGAAGGACGGGACAATTAGTTATAGTTTGTAGTAATATTAAACGAAGGACGGGACAATTAGTTATAGTTTGTAGCAGTATTAAACGAAGGACGGGACAATTAGTTATAGTTTGTAGTAGTATTAAACGAAGGACGGGACATTTAGTTATAGTTTGTAGTAGTATTAAACGAAGGACGGGACAATTAGTTATAGTTTGTAACAGTATTAAACGAAGGACGGGACAATTAGTTATAGTTTGTAGTAGTATTAAACGAAGGACGTGACAATTAGTTATAGTTTGTAGCAGTATTAAACGAAGGACGGGACAATTAGTTATAGTTTGTAGTAGTATTAAACGAAGGACGGGACAATTAGTTATAGTTTGTAGTAGTATTAAACGAAGGACGGGACAATTAGTTATAGTTTGTAGTAGTATTAAACGAAGGACGAGACAATTAGTTATAGTTTGTAGTAGTATTAAACGAAGGACGGGACAATTAGTTATAGTTTGTAGTAGTATTAAACGAAGGACGGGACAATTAGTTATAGTTTGTAGTAGTATTAAACGAAGGACGGGACAATTAGTTATAGTTTGTAGTAGTATTAAACGAAGGACGGGACAATTAGTTATAGTTTGTAGTAGTATTAAACGAAGGACGGGACAATTAGTTCTAGTTTGTAGCAGTATTAAACGAAGGACGGGACAATTAGTTATACTTTGTAGTAGTATTAAACGAAGGACGGGGCAATTAGTTATAGTTTGTAGTAGTATTAAACGAAGGACGAGACAATTAGTTCTAGTTTGTAGCAGTATTAAACGAAGGACGAGACAATTAGTTATAGTTTGTAGTAATATTAAACGAAGGACGGGACAATTAGTTATAGTTTGTAGCAGTATTAAACGAAGGACGAGACAATTAGTTATAGTTTGTAGTAATATTAAACGAAGGACGGGACAATTAGTTATAGTTTGTAGTAGTATTAAACGAAGGACGGGACAATTAGTTATAGTTTGTAGTAGTATTAAACGAAGGACGGGACAATTAGTTATAGTTTGTAGCAGTATTAAACGAAGGACGGGACAATTAGTTATAGTTTGTAGCAGTATTAAACGAAGGACGGGACAATTAGTTATAGTTTGTAGTAGTATTAAACGAAGGACGGGACATTTAGTTATAGTTTGTAGTAGTATTAAACGAAGGACGGGACAATTAGTTATAGTTTGTAACAGTATTAAACGAAGGACGGGACAATTAGTTATAGTTTGTAGTAGTATTAAACGAAGGACGGGACAATTAGTTATAGTTTGTAGCAGTATTAAACGAAGGACGGGACAATTAGTTATAGTTTGTAGCAGTATTAAACGAAGGACGGGACAATTAGTTATAGTTTGTAGTAGTATTAAACGAAGGACGGGACAATTAGTTATAGTTTGTAGTAGTATTAAACGAAGGACGGGACAATTAGTTATAGTTTGTAGCAGTATTAAACGAAGGACGGGACAATTAGTTATACTTTGTAGTAGTATTAAACGAAGGACGGGACAATTAGTTATAGTTTGTAGTAGTATTAAACGAAGGACGAGACAATTAGTTCTAGTTTGTAGCAGTATTAAACGAAGGACGAGACAATTAGTTATAGTTTGTAGTAATATTAAACGAAGGACGGGACAATTAGTTATAGTTTGTAGCAGTATTAAACGAAGGACGAGACAATTAGTTATAGTTTGTAGTAATATTAAACGAAGGACGGGACAATTAGTTATAGTTTGTAGTAGTATTAAACGAAGGACGGGACAATTAGTTATAGTTTGTAGTAGTATTAAACGAAGGACGGGACAATTAGTTATAGTTTGTAGCAGTATTAAACGAAGGACGGGACAATTAGTTATAGTTTGTAGCAGTATTAAACGAAGGACGGGACAATTAGTTATAGTTTGTAGTAGTATTAAACGAAGGACGGGACATTTAGTTATAGTTTGTAGTAGTATTAAACGAAGGACGGGACAATTAGTTATAGTTTGTAACAGTATTAAACGAAGGACGGGACAATTAGTTATAGTTTGTAGTAGTATTAAACGAAGGACGGGACAATTAGTTATAGTTTGTAGTAGTATTAAACGAAGGACGGGACAATTAGTTATAGTTTGTAGTAGTATTAAACGAAGGACGGGACAATTAGTTATAGTTTGTAGTAGTATTAAACGAAGGACGGGACAATTAGTTATAGTTTGTAGCAGTATTAAACGAAGGACGGGACAATTAGTTATACTTTGTAGTAGTATTAAACGAAGGACGGAACAATTAGTTATAGTTTGTAGTAGTATTAAACGAAGGACGGGACAATTAGTTATAGTTTGTGGCAGTATTAAACGAAGGACGGAACAATTAGTTATAGTTTGTAGTAGTATTAAACGAAGGACGGGACAATTAGTTATAGTTTGTAGTAGTATTAAACGAAGGACGGGACAATTAGTTATAGTTTGTAGCAGTATTAAACGAAGGACGGGACAATTAGTTATAGTTTGTAGTAGTATTAAACGAAGGACGGAACAATTAGTTATAGTTTGTAGTAGTATTAAACGAAGGACGGGACAATTAGTTATAGTTTGTAGTAGTATTAAACGAAGGACGGGACAATTAGTTATAGTTTGTAGCAGTATTAAACGAAGGACGGGACAATTAGTTATAGTTTGTAGTAGTATTAAACGAAGGACGGGACAATTAGTTATAGTTTGTAGCAGTATTAAACGAAGGACGGGACAATTAGTTATAGTTTGTAGTAGTATTAAACGAAGGACGGGACAATTAGTTATAGTTTGTAGTAGTATTAAACGAAGGACGGGACAATTAGTTATAGTTTGTGGCAGTATTAAACGAAGGACGGAACAATTAGTTATAGTTTGTAGTAGTATTAAACGAAGGACGGAACAATTAGTTATAGTTTGTAGCAGTATTAAACGAAGGACGGGACAATTAGCTATAGTTTGTGGCAGTATTAAACGAAGGACGGGACGGTTCTAGTTTTATTAAAATGTAACCACAAGAGACCTCGAGCAAAATTTGGTTTAAATCCGTTAGCCAAGCGGTTTCAGAGGAGATTGTCATATTTTTGGTTAAAATTAGATTTAAAAAAATGCCAATATTAAAAAATATGATAGAAATGGAAGGCACATTTATAAGACTATATCTATTAGAAGTTTTCGTCTGTGAAGACATCTTTATTTTAGTAGTTTGATGCTATATTGAGTAGAGTTTGGGGCCGTGGACCATAGAAAATTAAAACCTTGTTTGGAACTCAAACAGTAATCCTGTTTGTGTTTGTTTACATGCATTCATTATTGTAAAACTATTTACATGCAAAATCTGATATTCTATAATTTCGTTAATATTAAAAAAAACCTCATTTTTTTCACAAGACATTCTCAAACATGATTGGTTTTCCTTGATGTAACACAAATATTTTGCTGAAACAGAAAACATATCCATTAAGCCATTATATTTCTTCAGCTCATTTACTTTACAAATAGACTAGTAGTTTGACAGACACGGTTAATTAAGATATGTATCAAGATGTAATAACTACATACAGTAATTAGAAATCACAATAAATAATTAGCAGCTGTTTTCCCCAGTTGGTTCAGGAAACATCGGTATTTTGTATGTAATAACATTTATAGTTCTGACATTTTAATTTACATAGCCCAACCAACAGCTGACGGTATCGCTCATTTTGTTTCCATACTCGCCGTAGAAGTATGCAAATACAATTCATCATCAAAAACAACATTTTGTTTAAACGGCGCACAGCTTAAAGCTGATGGTTTTTCTCTTATGTAAAAATACAGAAGAAATTGTGCGTAACTTATGATCTTTTGTCAAATTAAATGAGGCGGCTTGTGTATGTTTGATCATTTTTGTGTACTACATATCTGGTAAGTCAATCCCGAACCGGTAACGTCCCACCTTCGTCTTCAATATTCAACGAAAAATTATTAGGCAAAGGTGAGGACGGGCAACAGATGTGAAATATTTACATTGTAAAAGATGTAAAGCAAAGGAAATTTGCAAGAAGCGTGAAATAGACTCATCATAGTTAGACTGTTTAAACGACTGCCTCGTCAATTAAATGATCCGTTACTGGGGAGATTTGTTGTGTTAATTAATCATTTGTTGTAAACATTTCATGGCTTGTAATGAAGAAAGAACGATCTGTTACCCAGCGTGATTACAGGAAATACAGTACCCCCCAAATGTATAATGCTCTAACATCTCATAATGTCTCCAAAATTTATAATATTGTAAGAACGCCTCGATAAAGCTGAAATACTGCTAAAGTTGGAGTAAAACACAAATTAATCAATAATATATTGTTAGAACATACCCTTAGATAACAAATATAATGCCTCTAAATATATTATTATGGTAGACCTCTGCATATGAAATATAATGCTTCTAAATATATTATTAGAGTAGACCTCTGCATATGAAATATAATGCCTCTAAATATATGATCAGAGTAGATCTCTACATAGGACATATCATACCTCCAAAATATATTATTAGAGAAGACCTCTACACATGAAATACCATACCTCCAAGATATATTAATATTAAAGTAGACCTTTACATATGAAATATAATGCTTCCAAAATATATCATTAGAGTAGACCTCTACATATGAAATATAATGCTTCCAAAATATATCATTAGAGTAGACCTCTAAATATGAAATATAATACCTCAAAAATATATCGTTAGAGTAGACCTCTAAATATGAAATATAATACCTCAAAAATATATCGTTAGAGTAGACCTCTACATATGAAATATAATACCTCAAAAATGTATCGTTAGAGTAGACCTCTACACATGAAATATAATACCTCAAAAATATATCGTTAGAGTAGACCTCTACACATGAAATATAATACCTCAAAAATATATCGTTGGAGTAGACCTCTACATATGAAATATAATACCTCAAAAATATATCATTAGAGTAGACCTCTACATATGAAATATAATACCTCAAAAATATATCATTAGAGTAGACCTCTACATATGAAATATAATGGTTCCAAAATATGTTATTAAAGTAGACCTCTACATATGAAATATAATGCTTCCAAAATATATCATTAGAGTAGACCTCTACATATGAAATATAATGCTTCCAAAATATGTTATTAAAGTAGACCTCTACATATGAAATATAATGCTTCCAAAATATATCATTAGAGTAGACCTCTACATATGAAATATAATGCTTCCAAAATATGTTATTAAAGTAGACCTCTACATATGAAATATAATGCTTCCAAAATATATCATTAGAGTAGACCTCTACACATGAAATATAATGCTTCCAAAATATATCATTAGAGTAGACCTCTACATATGAAATATAATGCTTCCAAAATATGTTATTAAAGTAGACCTCTACATATGAAATATAAAGCTTCCAAAATATATCATTAAAGTAGACCTCTACAGATGAAATATAATACCTCAAAAATGTATCGTTAGAGTAGATCTCTACATATGAAATATAATGGCTCCAAAGTATATAATTAGAGTAGACCTCTATATATCAAATATAATGCCTCAAAAATATGTCATTAGCGTAGACCTCTACATATGAAATATCATACCTCGAAAATGCATTACTAGCCTTTACCTCTACATATGAAATATAAAGCCTTCATAAGATATCATATTATAAGGATACACCCTAACATCTCATATGTAGTACTCTCCACAATTTATAATGCTTATTAGAATATACACTAAATCTCACATATAGAAAATGTTTACATGACGGCAACATTCTACTAAGAAGGTAGGTTTGGGCCCATAAAACTTGCAAAACTCCATCACTTTTTAATGAAACGATCGTCATTCGTGACCAAGTCAAGTATGCACATGTGTAAATAAATGTTAGAGGAAACCGAATGAGGCAATCAAGAATGAACAATTCAGAGAAACTGGCAACATTGGGTACACAAGACACAGGACAAAGACAAACAAAGCAAAAAACACAACACAGAAAACTAAAAAGATGAGCAACACGGACCCCACCAAAAACACAACACAGAAAACTAAAAAGATGAGCAACATGTACCCCACCAAAAAACACAACACAGAAAACTTAAAAGATGAGCAACACGAACCCCAACAAAAAACACAACACAGAAAACTTAAAAGATGATCAACACGGACCCCACCATAAAACACAACACAGAAAACTTAAAAGATGAGCAACACGGACCTCACCATAAAACACAACACAGAAAACTATAAAGATGAGCAACACGGACCCCACCAAAAACACAACACAGAAAACTAAAAAGATGAGCAACATGTACCCCACCAAAAAACACAACACAGAAAACTTAAAAGATGAGCAACACGAACCCCAACAAAAAACACAACACAGAAAACTTAAAAGATGATCAACACGGACCCCACCATAAAACACAACACAGAAAACTTAAAAGATGAGCAACATGGACCTCACCATAAAACACAACACAGAAAACTTAAAAGATGAGCAACACGGACCTCACCATAAAACACAACACAGAAAACTTAAAGATGAGCAACACGGATCTCACCAAAAACACAACACAGAAAACTTAAAAGATGAGCAACACGGACCTCACCATAAAACATAACACAGAAAACTAAAAAGATGAGCAACACGGACCTCACCATAAAACACAACACATAAAACTTAAAGATGAGCAACACGGATCTCACCAAAAACACAACACAGAAAACTTAAAAGATGAGCAACACGGACCTCACCATAAAACACAACACAGAAAACTAAAAAGATGAGCAACACGGACCTCACCATAAAACACAACACAGAAAACTTAAAGATGAGCAACACGGATCTCACCAAAAACACAACACAGAAAACTTAAAAGATGAGCAACACGGACCCCACCATAAAACACAACACAGAAAACTTAAAAGATGAGCAACACGGACCCCACCATAAAACACAACACAGAAAACTTAAAAGATGAGCAACACGGACCTCACCATAAAACACAACACAGAAAACTAAAAAGATTAGCAACACGGACCTCACCATAAAACACAACACAGAAAACTTAAAAGATGAGCAACACGGACCTCACCAAAAACACAACATAAAAAACTAAAAAGATGAGCAACACAGACCTCACCAAAAAACACAACACATAAAACTTAAAGATGAGCAACACGGATCTCACCAAAAACACAACACAGAAAACTTAAAAGATGAGCAACACGGACCTCACCATAAAACACAACACAGAAAACTTAAAAGATGAGCAACACGGACCCCACCATAAAACACAACACAGAAAACTTAAAAGATGAGCAACACGGACCCCACCATAAAACACAACACAGAAAACTAAAAAGATGAGCAACACGGACCTCACCATAAAACACAACACAGAAAACTAAAAAGATTAGCAACACGGACCTCACCATAAAACACAACACAGAAAACTTAAAAGATGAGCAACACGGACCTCACCAAAAACACAACACAGAAAACTTAATTGAGGGGCAACACGGACCTCACCATAAAACACAACACAGAAAACTTAAAAGATGAGCAACACGGACCCCACCAAAAAACACAACACAGAAAACTTAAAAGATGAGCAACACGGACCTCACCAAAAACACAACACAGAAAACTTAAAAGATGAGCAACACGGACCTCACCATAAAACACAACACAGAAAACTTAAAAGATGAGCAACACGGACCTCACCATAAAACACAACACAGAAAACTTAAAAGATGAGCAACACGGACCTCACCATAAAACACAACACAGAAAACTTAAAAGATGAGCAACACGGACCTCACCATAAAACACAACACAGAAAACTTAAAAGATGAGCGACACGGACCTCACCAAAAACACAACACAGAAAACTTAAAAGATGAGCAACACGGACCTCACCATAAAACACAACACAGAAAACTTAAAAGATGAGCAACACGGACCTCACCATAAAACACAACACAGAAAACTAAAAAGATGAGCAACACGGACCTCACCATAAAACACAACACAGAAAACTTAAAAGATGAGCAACACGGACCTCACCATAAAACACAACACAGAAAACTTAAAAGATGAGCAACACGGACCTCACCAAAAAACACATCACAGAAAACTTAAAAGATGAGCAACACGGACCTCACCAAAAAACACAACACAGAAAACTGAAAAGATGAGCAACACGGACCTCACCATAAAACACAACACAGAAAACTTAAAAGATGAGCAACACGAACCTCACCATAAAACACAACACAGAAAACTTAAAAGATGAGCAACACGGACCTCACCAAAAACACAACACAGAAAACTTAAAAGATGAGCAACACGGACCTCACCAAAAACACAACATAAAAAACTTAAAAGATGAGCAACACGGACCTCACCATAAAACACAACACAGAAAACTTAAAAGATGAGCAACACGGATCTCACCAAAAAACACAACACAGAAAACTTAAAAGATGAGCAACACGGACCTCACCATAAAACACAACACAGAAAACTTAAAAGGTGAGCAACACGGACCTCACCAAAAAAAACAACACAGAAAACTTAAAAGATGAGCAACACGGACCCCACCAAAAAACACAACACAGAAAACTTAAAAGATGAGCAACACGGACCTCACCAAAAAACACAACACAGAAAACTTAAAAGATGAGCAACACGGACCTCACCAAAAAACACAACACAGAAAACTTAAAAGATGAGTAACACGGACCTCACAATAAAACACAACACAGAAAACTTAAAAGATGAGCAACACGGACCTCACCATAAAACACAACACAGAAAACTTAAAAGATGAGCGACACGGACCTCACCAAAAACACAACACAGAAAACTTAAAAGATGAGCAACACGGACCTCACCATAAAACACAACACAGAAAACTTAAAAGATGAGCAACACGGACCTCACCATAAAACACAACACAGAAAACTTAAAAGATGAGCGACACGGACCTCACCAAAAACACAACACAGAAAACTTAAAAGATGAGCAACACGGACCTCACCAAAAACACAACACAGAAAACTTAAAAGATGAGCAACACGGACGTCACAAAAAACACAACACAGAAAGCTTAAAAGATGAGCAACACGGACCTCACCATAAAACACAACACAGAAAACTTAAAAGATGAGCAACACGGACCTCACCAAAAAACACAACACAGAAAACTTAAAAGATGAGCAACACGGACCTCACCAAAAAACACAACACAGAAAACTAAAAAGATGAGCAACACGGACCTCACCATAAAACACAACACAGGAAACTTAAAAGATGAGCAACACGGACCTCACCAAAAAACACAACACAGAAAACTTAAAAGATGAGCAACACGGACCTCACCATAAAACACAACACAGAAAACTTAAAAGATGAGCAACACGGACCTCACCAAAAAACACAACACAGAGAAACTTAAAAGATGAGCAACACGGACCTCACCATAAAGCACAACACAGAAAACTTAAAAGATGAGCAACACGGACCTCACCATAAAACACAACACAGAAAACTTAAAAGATGAGCAACACGGACCTCACCATAAAACACAACACAGAAAACTTAAAAGATGAGCAACACGGACCTCACCATAAAACACAACACAGAAAACTTAAAAGATGAGCAACACGGACCTCACCAAAAAACACAACACAGAAAACTTAAAAGATGAGCAACACGGACCTCACCATAAAACACAACACAGAAAACTTAAAAGATGAGCAACACGGACCTCACCATAAAACACAACACAGAAAACTAAAAAGATGAGCAACACGGACTTCACCATAAAACACAACACAGAAAACTTAAAAGATGATCAACACGGACCTCACCAAAAAAAACAACACAGAAAACTTAAAAGATGAGCAACACGGACCTCACCATAAAACACAACACAGAAAACTTAAAAGATGAGCAACACGGACCTCACCATAAAACACAACACAGAAAACTTAAAAGATGAGCAACACGGACCCCACCATAAAACACAACACAGAAAACTAAAAAGATGAGCAACACGGACCTCACCAAAAAAAAACAACACAGAAAACTTAAAGGATGAGCAACACGGACCTCACCATAAAACACAACACAGAAAACTTAAAAGATGAGCAACACGGACCTCACCATAAAACACAACACAGAAAACTTAAAAGATGAGCAACACGGACCTCACCATAAAACACAACACAGAAAACTTAAAAGATGAGCAACATGTACCCCACCAAAAACACAACACAGAAAGCTTAAAAGATGAGCAACACGGACCTCACCAAAAACACAACACATAAAACTAAAAAGATGAGCAACACGGACCCCACCAAAAAACAACAACACAGAAAACTTAAAAGATGAGCAACACGGACCCCACCAAAAAACACAACACAGAAAACTTAAAAGATGAGCAACATGTACCCCACCAAAAACACAACACAGAAAGCTTAAAAGATGAGCAACACGGACCTCACCAAAAACACAACACAGAAAACTAAAAAGATGAGCAACACGGACCCCACCAATAAAAAACAACACAGAAAACTTAAAAGATGAGCAACACGGACCCCACCAAAAAACACAACACAGAAAACTTAAAAGATGAGCAACACGGACCTCACCATAAAACACAACACAGAAAACTAAACAGATGAGCAACACGGACCTCACAAAAAAACACAACACAGAAAACTTAAAAGATGAGCAACACGGACGTCACAAAAAAACACAACACAGAAAACTAAAAAGATGAGCAACATGTACACCACCAAAAAACCGCAAAACAGAAAACTTAAAAGATGAGCAACACGGACCCCACCAAAAAACACAACACAGAAAACTTAAAAGATGAGCAACACGGACCTCACCATAAAACACAAGACAGAAAATTAAAAAGATGAGCAACATGTACCCCACCAAAAAACAGCAAAACAGAAAACTTAAAAGATGAGCAACACGAACCTCACCAAAAAACCACAACACAAAAAACTTAAAAGATGAGCAACACGGACGTCACAAAAAAACACAACACAGAAAACTAAAAAGATGAGCAACATGTACCCCACCAAAAAACCGCAAAACCGAAAACTGAAAAGATGAGCAACACGGACCTCACCAAAAAACCACAACACAGAAAACTTAAAAGATGAGCAACATGTATCCCACTTAAAAAAACCAACACAGAAAACTAAAAAGATGAGCAACACGGACCCCACCAAAAAACAACAACACAGAAAACTTAAAAGATGAGCAACACGGACCCCACCAAAGAACACAACACAGAAAATTTAAAAGATGAGCAACACGGACCTCACCAAAAAACACAACATAAAAAACTAAAAAGATGAGCAACACGGACCCCACCAAAAAACACAACACAGAAAACTTAAAAGATGAGCAACACGGACGTCACAAAAAAACACAACACAGAAAACTAAAAAGATGAGCAACATGTACACCACCAAAAAACCGCAAAACAGAAAACTTAAAAGATGAGCAACACGGACCCCACCAAAAAACACAACACAGAAAACTTAAAAGATGAGCAACACGGACCTCACCATAAAACACAAGACAGAAAATTAAAAAGATGAGCAACATGTACCCCACCAAAAAACAGCAAAACAGAAAACTTAAAAGATGAGCAACACGAACCTCACCAAAAAACCACAACACAAAAAACTTAAAAGATGAGCAACACGGACGTCACAAAAAAACACAACACAGAAAACTAAAAAGATGAGCAACATGTACCCCACCAAAAAACCGCAAAACCGAAAACTGAATAGATGAGCAACACGGACCTCACCAAAAAACCACAACACAGAAAACTTAAAAGATGAGCAACATGTATCCCACTTAAAAAAACCAACACAGAAAACTAAAAAGATGAGCAACACGGACCCCACCAAAAAACAACAACACAGAAAACTTAAAAGATGAGCAACACGGACTCCACCAAAAAACCACAGCACAGAAAACTTAACAGATGAGCGACACGGACCCCACCAAAACACACCACACAGAAAACTTAAAATATGAGCAACACGGACCTCACCAAAAACACAACACAGAAAACTTAAAAGATGATCAACACGAACCCTACCAAAAAACACAACACAGAAAACTTAAAAGATTAGCAACACGGACCCCACCAAAGAACACAACACAGAAAATTTAAAGATGAGCAACACGGATCTCGCCAAAAAACACAACACAGAAAACTTAAAAGATGAGCAACACGGACCTCACCAAAAAACACAACATAAAAAACTAAAAAGATGAGCAACACGGACCCCACCAAAAAACACAACACAGAAAACTTAAAAGATGAGCAATACGGACTCCACCAAAAACACAACACAGAAAACTAAAAAGATGAGCAACATCGACCCCACCAAAAAACACAACACAGAAAACTAAAAAGATGAGCAACACCGACCCATCCAAAAAACACAACACAGAAAACTAAAAAGATGAGCAACACGGACCCCACCAAAAAACCACAACACAGAAAACTTAAAAGATGAGCAACACGGACCTCACCAAAAACATAACACAGAAAACTTAAAAGATGAGCAACACGGACCCCACCAAAAACACAACACAGAAAACTTAAAAGATGAGCAATACGGACTCCACCAAAAAACACAACACAGAAAACTAAAAAGATGAGCAACACGGACTCCACCATAAACTGGGTGTGTCAGGGGTATCGATTTTGTCTGTTGTAACCATTTTCCTATAAGAATTTGATACCTTTCTGACCATGTGGTTATTTTTTTGTTGTTTTTCACATGTACAATACCTATTAGAGTGTACCGTAACAAATACAATTTAATGCCTCCCAAATATATAATATATATTCTCATATCTAAAATGCAACGACTCCAAAATATATATATCCTAGCATTTCAAATGTAATACAATGACCTGCAGATCATGATGTATATCTTACAAACATTGTTCCTACACAAGTTTTTCCAAACTTATAGAGAACCTTCAAATATAATAAGGTTGGTTGAGTGTTGTCTAACGTCAAATTAGCCTTTCTACAGCTACATTCACGACACACAAAAAGATGACATAGGCTTGTATGCGGATGTTCTCATTGCAACAGGTAAAAGTTGAGGTACTGGATAGGATGAGAATAGCTTACTTTATATCGAGGAACCAACAACCACTCACAACAAGGCTGTTGCAAGGTTAGTTTTGCTTGTTATCAGCATGGCATTATTTAAGCCATAAGCAATGTTTATGTTCCGTCATTAGGACCAGCTTTGTATATGGTATATATCACACCATAACCAGCAGACAAAACACAAAGCAGAAACTAGATCTGATTATCATGTCTTCGACTTATCTACTCTGAACCATAGTGACAACACGTAACACAAATATTAACTAACTGGACGACAATGCCCGCTCTTGTTCTCACTACAACTGTTGTTTTAAAGTTACTTCATATTGTTCTACGTATGTTAAATGTGTTATATGGTGTCCATTACAATTGCCTAAAGCAAAAAAAGCGATGTTTGATTTTATATCATTTGCGTTAGTTAAGTAAGTCAAGTAAACCTAAATGTCGTAACTGTGATTTTCAATATCATTGAATTAAGATAAATATTGGATGCAAGTGATAGGTGACATTTATTGCTGGTGGCTCTTCTTTGTTTGTGAATTATTCAATATTTTGAATTACTTTATGGACTGTTAAGTGATATAATATCGCAAAAAATGAGGGAATGATTATTTTTTGTTAATAAGAAATTTACCACCGGTTTTTAGTAAGGTTCGTGTTACACGATTTTTAGTTATATGTTTATGTTTTGTAGATCGTTGTTTGTTCTTTTTTTTTTGCCATTTTGTTGTATGTCCTTCTTCGATTCACGATTCGGATTACCTCTTTGGAATATTCAAAGTCTTTTAAATAGAAATTTGTTAAATGTATGGGTTTCATGCAATGGTGATACAGTATATAACAATCGGACTCTTTATCAGTAAATGCTAATTTAGCAGGAACTAGAACCTTTTGAACATGTTTTAATAAAACCGTAGATATCTAATTTAGTGTACACGACGCGTGTCTGGAATAAATTTCATCAGGTACTCTCAAAGACAAACTATTGGAAAGACATATAACTTAAAAGTTTTTGGGAGCAAGAAAACCTAAGGGCATCAACAGGATAGCTAAAGTCGATAAAGGTCACCTATACATGAGAGATACAGATGTACATGTTACTGAATATCATAACCGACAAAAGGGAGATAAGTGAAATTATTTTTATCAATTCGTCAGCGGTTATTCCCCTTACATTAAGTCACAATTATATTCTAATCTAATATAAGACACAACATACCACTGCATAAATTGTGTGTATGAGTTGCAAAAACCACAAAAAGAGCTTAATTGATATATCGAACAAATGTAAATTGTGTCTGATAAAATGTCTTCAAAACGTCTACACCTTTACCAAAACAAAATCATTCTAATAAACAGCCGAAATGAAGATATTAACGGAATAGAAACACATGTATATTACTATTGAAATATTCTAATAATCAAATAGTGCTAAACAATACTAGCCCACCAATCAGACACATCGTAACAATCCAAGACACAGAAACCCTTGAAGATCTAGTTTGAACTGGATCAGGAATGTGACAGGTTAAACATGTTATAGGGTATCATCTGTCTCTTTATTTGCTATTTAAAACAAATATAAAACATCAACAAAGGAAAAACTGTACAGACTCTTATTGACCAAAAGAATGTCAACTTTCCATTTATATGTAGCAACATTCAAACAGCACCTGCATATGGAGTATATATCTCTTAATTGACCCGATATTGCAGAACTTGTGGTTCCTATCGTGATTTTCATGGTAGAGGGTTGTTTCTAACAAAGAAACTACTGAACCAAGGATTCCTTTTGGTTAAGTTGATGTCATCACTTCGCCTCATGACTTAGCTAAGCGCTATGAAATAACGGATATGTTCCGCTTGTCGTAAGCTATACCCGATCCTTACCTCATACATGGCTTATCACCGTGTGGTTAAATAGAGTAACATGCCGAGTGCTACTAGTGGAGCAGGAACTGCCTACTATTCCGGATCACATGAGTTCACCCCCGGTTTTTAGTGGGTTCGTGTTGCTCGATCTTTAGTTTTCTGTGTAATGATTTGAAGATTGTCCTTTTGTCCTTTTCTTTGCCATTGTGTTGTCTGTTCTTCGATTAACGGACGCTGATTGCCCCTTTGGTGTCTTCCAACTCGCTATCATAGAAAGTAGAGAAAAGAGCGACATTCAAGTAATTTGATGCAGTTAAGTGATTACAAACTAAGGATGTATATTCTGTCAGTTGTAGATCATTACACTAAAGATACTCCTAACATAATTATTATTAATTAGGTATGCGTATTAGACAAAAAGGCATTAATCACTGACAAACTAGACGTACATACAAACGTCTATGAAAAAAGTGTGGTTTTGGTTCCACTCTATGACCGGTTGTGATTTGTATATCTTTAGTGT
The DNA here is from genome assembly GCA_963383655.1 of Bathymodiolus septemdierum. Classification (NCBI taxonomy): domain Eukaryota; kingdom Metazoa; phylum Mollusca; class Bivalvia; order Mytilida; family Modiolidae; genus Bathymodiolus; species Bathymodiolus septemdierum. The sequence goes on along the minus strand of OY726518.1, from coordinate 128,667,005 downwards.
ATTATTTTATTTTATTTTTGTAATTTTGATAATGCAGTTGCATAATAAAAACACACGATGAAAATTATCTTTAGTTTCAGCAAAGAAATCGGGTATCACAGACATTAATTGAGAAGTTATTGCCTTTACCAAAATATTTTAAATAACGTAGTAAGTTTAGAAGTATCAGACTTAAAACTTTAAGAAAGGCATACTCATAGAAGAAACATTGATATTTTGATCTAAACCGCAACTCCTCAAAATAATCGCCCAAGATAAGCTTAATAATGATGTAAAACCTCAGACATAATCATAATTTTGATTTAAGTTTCTTCCGTGAAATAACTATTTTGATTGTTGGAAGAATTAAAAGAAGATATCAATTTGATAATGAGAATCGAAGGACAGTCAATAAATACAATGACCAAAAAGAAAAAGCAAAAAGTATATAAAGAAAGTAGTTATTATTTTTAGAAAGTCTCCGTCAAACATACATTCCGTGTGATTTGTGTTTGGTGGTGTCCCACGCATATTGTGTTGTGTTTCTGATATTCTTCGTCTTGTGTACCCTATGTTGCCAGTTTCTTTGGAATATCTTTTTTTGATTGCCCCTTCGGTATTCACTAACATTTATTCAGCTGTCAATACAGTTATGTTTCAGTGGCTTATGATATACAGTGTAGGAAACACAATCAACTTGAACAATACAAATGATAGAATTGTATTGGTTAAAATATAGTATTGGTCAAGTGTGTTAAAGCTATAGGTCTGGAGACTGACTGCCCACAGTTCCATGCAAGACTTTGTTCGAATATTGTTGTTCGGATGTGATATAAAAATCCTACTTTATTTGGATGATTAATTGCGGCATAAGAGAAATAGTAATTGAAGACGTACATGGTTTTGGAATGATGTTTTTTTTACATACTAGTCTGTAAACAGAGGTTTAAAACATACTATATAGTAATAAGTCTGATTCTTTATATGACAAGAATGTAACCCGCTCGCTATATCACCATATGCATAAGTCACTGTCTGCCACACAGGGTTGAAGTCACATGTTTGCAACCTCCCCGCTCTATAGCTTAAGGCCACATACCTTTTCTAAGACACATGGCCGTAATTACTGGTATGAATTTACTTGCTCTACAACCGTATGTCTAAAGCATTGTCTGGCACACAGAGCTGTTGTCACATGACTGGAAACGCATAGTTTTATTATTGCTATGCAAGAGATTAATAAGTGATGCAAAATACTATTGTGTCAGACATGTTACATATGACTGACTGATGGGAACCATTTGGATGTTCAGTATGCAGTAACTGTGTAGGAGTAGGATTTGGGTGCACATATAACAGGTTTCATAACAGATAAGATGCCATTTTGGATATTAACCATTAAAAAGTTTGTCAGCTCGGAACCGTCGAATGCTTGGGATAGTGGTGGTTTTCTGGTTGTATAGTGATATATTTTAATACACATAATTTGATTTTAACATTGTTGTTTCCTTTGAAGACCGCCTCGGTGGTGTAATGGTTATTGTGCTCGAGGTGCAGAAGATCGAGGGTTCTATTAACAATCGGTCAAACTAGATACAATGAAGTTAGTATGTATTGCTTTCCATATATGCATGACCATTAAGGAGTGTGAGCATTATGTTAGAAGCTATAAAAATGACTGTTCTCTCTGAGTCACAGGTAGTACATTCTATAATGTATAAGGATGTAGGAAGAACTGTCAAATTTATTTCAATCTTGAGTTCTTTCGGTTGATTTTATGACACCTATATAAATGAAAACGTAGATATTAAATTTAGTGCGCACGACGCGTTTATAGAATAACCTTCATTACGTTTATAGAATAACCTTCATTACGTTTATGGAATAACCTTCATTACGTTTATAGAATAAACTTCATTACGTTTATAGAATAACCTTCATTACGTTTATAGAATAACCTTCATTACGTTTATAGAATAACCTTCATTACGTTTATAGAATAACCTTCATTACGTTTATAGAATAACCTTCATTACGTTTATAGAATAACCTTCATTACGTTTATAGAATAACCTTCATTACGTTTATAGAATAACCTTCATTACGTTTATAGAATAACCTTCATTACGTTTATAGAATAACCTTCATTACGTTTATAGAATAACCTTCATTACGTTTATAGAATAACCTTCATTACGTTTATAGAATAACCTTCATTACGTTTATAGAATAACCTTCATTACGTTTATAGAATAACCTTCATTGCGTTTATAGAATAACCTTCATTACGTTTATAGAATAACCTTCATTACGTTTATAGAATAACCTTCATTACGTTTATAGAATAACCTTCATTACGTTTATAGAATAACCTTCATTACGTTTATAGAATAACCTTCATTACGTTTATAGAATAACCTTCATTACGTTTATAGAATAACCTTCATTACGTTTATAGAATAACCTTCATTACGTTTATAGAATAACCTTCATTACGTTTATAGAATAACCTTCATTACGTTTATAGAATAACCTTCATTACGTTTATAGAATAACCTTCATTACGTTTATAGAATAACCTTCATTACGTTTATAGAATAACCTTCATTACGTTTATAGAATAACTACCAATTAATTACCATCGAGGCGGTCCACATTACCAAAGTCATTTGGTAATTACAAACATGTACTATTACATAATGCATTTGAACGTCAAATCCAACCGAAACGCAATGTAATATAATTATGTGTGTATTTTTGTATTATGAATGGGATTGTGAAATATTTCTCGACAGATTTACTTAGCTGTTTAATAAAACCATGATAAGTTAATCAGAGTTATCTTTCTTTGTATTTATTGCGCTTACAAAAACTGTTTCTTACCATTACGTATAAACCATCATTATGAAGCTTGCATAGCCAGATTTCAGCACTTGGTTATATTACGTATACAGTATTGAATGGAGGCTATCATCCGCCCTGTAATCTTGTGACATGGTTTATTATATATATTTATTATCGATATTTACAGTTTCTAAATAATGTAATTATTATTAAAACTAAGGTTTTCTTCTCTCAGGCATACATGTAGGTGACCGTAGCCGATTTTGGCTATCCTGTTTAGGCGCTCTGGTTTTATTGCTCCAAATAATTATTTGTCTTTCCAATCTTTTGGCTTTGAGCATACCTGGTGAAAGTTATCTAGAAACGCGCCGTGCGCACTAAATTTGATATTTACGCTTTTGTACTATTTTCAGCTTATTCTCTAGATCTACTATCAGAAGTTGAATTTATTTACATATAAATTATTTCTGATAAAGTAACTATATTGCAACACTATCTTGTATCTTTTCAGTCATTAGAAAATATGAAGCATATCCGTTTTAAGCATGTTGGATTTATTAGTTGAACATGTAAAAGAAATTGACTTTTACATAGAAATAATACAGCAAACCTGAATACAAATGGGTATATTGAGTACACCTCGCCATGAGCTGCAGTCGATCATAAAACTATACAGAAATGAGGGAGGAATGGAACAAACGTCAACGACTTTTGACTACCACATGGAAAACTGGATATGACGAAAAATAATCGTTTTTAGCGGATACAATGCGCCTGCTATTTTCTGAAATCACAAAGGTGGTCCCTAACGCACAGGGGCATGGCAAACACGTTGCCCACTATGGTTCACGATCTAGATTTACCTAACAACCGCCATGGAGAGGAAACCTATATCCGCTACCTGGGAACCAATGATTGGTGAAAGGATTGTGATCATAATATGATTGATTGCCTATGTTCCAGCCTCATTTGCGAAAAGGATTATAGTCATTATATAATATTGACCGCCTTAATCATTAGACCATATAATGATCTCTATGTTCCCGCCACTTTGGAAAAATGATAGGGGTCATGATATGCCATTGATGGCCTTTATCAGTAGACAAACACAATCCACAATGTCAATGTTTATCAAAAGTAGTATTTTCGTTCCTGTTAATGAATTAATCACTCGAAGCAGGGTATAAGACGTCTTCAGACATAGTGCTCACTCAAACGTCACCTTTCAAAAAAGTGCAATATACACATGTATTATTATTTATCAGTGTTTAATAATTAGGTGTAGGGATATAATTGTGCAAACAATATACTGTGGTTTGACATTATTATGTAAACCAATACACTGCCTTTTATATACGTGTATATGTTAAATCGTTTCCTTTTGCTTCTAAAGGAAGGGAATGAATTTTGATGTCAAACATTGATGGCAACATCTCTGATGGATATTTTTAATACCTGGACTGGGTTACACAAACCTTATTTAAATTTAAGTGTCAATTAAAACTTAATTGACACTTAAAATTACTTGAATTGTACATGGAATTAATTTACACTTAAGGTTTAATTGAGACTTAAATTTAATTGAGGTTTGTGCTACCCAGTCCTGGTCTTGTGTCGGTAGGGAACGTTTGACGCACATCCAAATTTAAAATACGCCGTCGACTGGATATGTTATGCACATACAAATCAGAACAAATTGAATTATTTTGAATACTAAACTACCAGACATTATTGTTTGAGAGATGCCCATAGACGTAGCATCTTTACCAGATGTAAACATTTTCATTAGTGATCTGTCGTCTTTAAATCGACTGTTAATACTGACACCATGTTCCTTTTGAAGGCCAAATAATGACAAAGCGTCATCCTTGCAATCACTGGATGATATAATATTCATGACGTCATCTCTGAGAGGAAGTTCTATTGGCGGCAATGGCGGTGGAGGTAAAGAGCAGTTAATTGTCTTACATCCAGGAATGTTGAATGGGTAAGATGGAGGTTCCGAACAGTCGATGCTGTTACACCCGGTTCTCTTCAGCGCGGCACTCTTGTCTGTTTCATTGACATTATCTACAAAAAATACGTTTATAATAGGATGTTTGATAAAGTTATCTTCTGAAATTTCAACCCGCATCGGTGGTGTAATGGATGCATGCTCGCCTCGAGTACGGTAAATGACACCATGTTCCTTTTGAAGGTCAAATAATGACAAAGCGTCATCCTTGCAATCACTGGATGATATAATATTCATGATGTCATCACTGAGAGGAAGTTCTATTGGCGGCAATGGCGGTGGAGGTAAAGAGCAGTTAATTGTCTTACATCCAGGAATGTTGAATGGGTAAGATGGAGGTTCCGAACAGTCGATGCTGTTACACCCGGTTCTCTTCGGCGCGGCACTCTTGTCTGTTTCATTGACATTATCTACAAAAAATACGTTTATAATAGGATGTTTGATAAAGTTATCTTCTGAAATTTCAACCCGCATCGGTGGTGTAATGGATGCATGCTCGCCTCGAGTACGGTAAATGACACCATGTTCCTTTTGAAGGTCAAATAATGACAAAGCGTCATCCTTGCAATCACTGGATGATATAATATTCATGACGTCATCTCTGAGAGGAAGTTCTATTGGCGGCAGTGGCGGTGGAGGTAAAGAGCAGTTAATTGTCTTACATCCAAGAATGGTGAATGGGTAAGATGGAGGTTCCGAACAGTCGATGCTGTTACACCCGGTTCTCTTCAGCGCGGCACTCTTGTCTGTTTCATTGACATTATCTACAAAGAATACGTTTATAATAGGATGTTTGATAAAGTTATCTTCTGAAATTTCAACCCGCATCGGTAGTGTAATGGATGCATGCTCGTCTCGAGTACGGTAGATCGTGGTTTCGAGCCCCGGTCCGGTTAAACCAAAGACTATACAATTAGCAATTGTTGCTTCTCCGATAAGCACGCAGCATTAAGTAGAAAGAGCACAGACTGGTTGGCTCCCAATCTGGATAATGTGTCCGAGTGGAACGACAAATCTATCTGCGGACTGTTGTTTCAGTGAGATAGCAATTTAAAAACCCAACTAAGCGTGTTGGTCTAGTACAAAGAAATCATTATCATTTCCTCAAATGTAACTTGACCATAATATAGCGGAAAAATCACTCATTTGACGTTAAACAACAACCACTCGCTCTGAAATTTCAGGACCGATTTAAGTTGTGAAAATAAGTAGGCAAAAGAGGGTACAAATTATGTTAATGAATTGTAATTATTTATATTTACACCTGTTATTAAAGATGCAACACAACATAAAACGATACGAAATATGTAGTTTTGTAAATACCTTACGAATGTAAAACAAAACGGACCCAAGGCAAAATCATTGCTGTTTATGATTCAATAACATTCATGATTTTAGTAGGGAGTGATACACAATACAATAATTACCAATATGTATTATGGAGGACACACCAAAACCCAAGTAAATAACGTTCATGCTTTAAACAGGATAAGACATCCAACACAATCATTACAGAAGAAATAATACCGAACTCATTCAGTATCGTTCATGATTTACACAAGAAAATATGATACCCAATCAAATCGTTACCGTTCATGATTTATTCCAGTAAATGTATACTAACAAGGAGGTTTTTTGACAAGAATAACACAACGGGTGTCACTAGTCGAACAGGAACTGTTACCCTTCCGGAGCACCGGAGTTCAACACCGGGGTTCGTGTTGTTCGTGTCATCCAATTATATGTCTTCATGTTTTTACTTTAGTGTTGTGATGTCCGCTAGGATTTTCAAGTGATAAAGTTGCTTGCCCATGGTCGGTGGTTCTCTCCGGGTACTCTGGCTTCTTCCACCACTAAAACTGGTCGCCATGATATAGCTGAAATATTGCTGAAAGTTGCGTTAAACACCAAAAATCAAAAATCAAATCCGTGTATAACCGATGTTGGGTTCGTCTTTACACCAATTTGTTTATGGGGGGGGGGGGGGGGGGTGGGTCATATTTTTATCTGTTATTGTATATATATACGAATACTGGTGTCCAGCATGATGCTTGTGTCGCTAAGCAGTACACGACGGGTGCCACTAGTGAAGCATGAACTGCTTACCATTGCGAAGCACTTGTGCTTACCTCCGATTTGGTGGGGATCTTGTTACTCAATCTGTAGTTTTTCATATAGTGTTTTATAAATCATTGTTTATGTATCTGCCCTTTTTCTTTTGACCATTGTATTGTCTATCCTTCTTTGATTTACGACTTCCGACTACCCCTTTAGTATTTTCAAACTTTTCAAATAACATATATCTATTATTGAAATTTAATGTTCCTAAATAAAGTAATTATTATTTAAACTAAGGTTAATCTACCTAAGCCATTCGTAACATGAGATGTCCATCCTGTTTAATCTTTTGGTTTTCTTGTTACGCCGGAATGCTTTGGATTTCCAATCTTTTGACTTTGAGCGGCGTACCTAATGAAGGTTATTTGTACCTAATGAAGGTTATTCGTACCTAATGTAGGTTATTCGTACCTAATGAAGGTTATTCCAAAAACGCATCTTGTGCACTAAGAAAGGTTTGAAGATACCACAAGCCGCCAATCGAAGAATGACAGACAATACAATGGCCAAAAGAAAAAGAACAAACAATGATCTACACAACATTACACACAAAACCAAAGATCGAGCAACACAAACCCCATCAAAAACCGGGGTGAACTCGGGTGCTCCAGAATGACTAGCAGTTCCTGCTTCACATGTGACACCCGTCGAGTTACCGTTAAACGACATGAATGTCATCTGATATGGAAATTTGATTTCTTCGGATTTATTATATAAGACAAGATGACACCCAACTAATTCATTACCGTTCATAATTGACAAAAGACAAGATATCCAACACAATCACCTACCTTTCATGATTTAAGTAGTTAAATATACACAAGACGTTCATTATCGTTCATAAAAACATTAATTATCGCTTTATATACAAAAGATAAGATACCCAACATATAGGGTATAAAATCGAGAGAGATGCAAGATCGTAAAATCTGAGTCACCGGAGAACAAGATTTAAATCGTATATGACGAGGCTTGCCGATTCAAATACGAATTAATTCTTACCCGAGAGGGTCTCACTTTTACGTTATGGCACCTTTCACGGTGTTTGACACTTTTGCTCATCTCTTTCTGTCGTGCATTTTTGTTTACTTTAGCGCACACGTAAATAAAAAATTACCTATCTTTAACCAATTTCTAAGACAAGTACAGATCCGGAAAATGCGAAATGTGTGTCAAAATTTTGCTATAGGTATTATCTTTTTCCACTAAATTAAGGACCACTTTATCCAAGGGGTGAGAAAAGATAGTTCCAAGCACAATCATTAGCAATCCTGATACACAGAAGACAAGATACCAAACACAATCATTAGCAAGCCTGATTTAAACAAGAACAGATACCAAACACAATCATTAGCAAGCCTGATTTAAACAAGAACAGATACCAAACACAATCATTAGCAAGCCTGATTTAAACAAGAACAGATACCAAACACAATCATTAGCAAGCCTGATTTAAACAAGAACAGATACCAAACACAATCATTAGCAAGCCTGATTTAAACAAGAACAGATACCAAACACAATCATTAGCAAGCCTGATTTAAACAAGAACAGATACCAAACACAATCACCTATCATTCATTACTTGAAAGGGAAGAGCTACACAACAAAACGATACTTTTATCGTTCATGATATAAGCTGGACAAACGTAGTGTTCATATGTCCAACAAGACACAACAAATAATGTTGATGACTTACACAAGTACATTTCTGTTTACTGTAGAAGTGCCAACAATTGAATATGCCACTAAGAACATTCCTGTCAAGTATATACTTTCAGAAATACAAATGAAAATTCGAAATATGATGAGTTGACGACGTCAGGTAACACAAATTCTCGCTTAATACCTTGATTAAAATATAAGCTAGTTGTCTACCATTGTTTGTCCTTTTTCATTGGGTTATTGTACTGTCTGTCTTTCTCCGATTACACCTTCAGAATATTCCTTTGGTGTCTTAAACTTTACTAGTAAATATACCGAAACGTACCATTTCATGTACTTGCATTATATATATTTTCATCGTAACCATATCACTTTCGAATTATGTTTTGCGATGGTGCACGGCGTCAGAATGCTTTCACTGTTTTCCTTTTATATTTTTTCCATGCATGTTTTTTATAGACAACTTTTGACTTCATCTTTTGTTTATTTAAAAATAGCAGTTACAAATTTATCACATTTGTTGTGTTTTTGTACAAATTGAAAACAAACAAGATTACAAAAATATAAAAAATATATAATAGTAATCATTAAATCTATAAAATATACCTGTTTTGAAAATGCATTTAATGATTGTTATGACGCACAAAGAATTCCAAGGATGACATAGCATCGGTATTATCTGGGTAGTTTTAATTGAAGGCTATAGTTTTCAATTTTCCAAGCAAAATATAAAATAGTTCCACTTTTAAATATAGTCGTATGATATATATTAGCATCCCAAGTCATGCATAATAATTCCGTCCTTAGCAAATAGTAAGTAAGGGCTAATGAGTGTCCCAAGTAATTCCTTTTGTGACAAAAGAAAATGAGAAAATTCTGATATTTCCTTTTATTCATCTTAAAAGAAATGATAAGGGCATTTCCACATGCTAGATTATAATTGTTTGAAAGCTGTTTTTATATCATGTATAACAAATACACTGTCTTAATTTTCCCGTAATTTTTTTTATACATTTATGCCGAAATTAGCTTCACACTTATCCTATGTCAACAGAATTTGTCTGTAGAATTCTCAAAGCAAGAGATAACGAAATGCACAGGCTAAAACTATTTTCAATTGCCCTGTAAAAAATGGATAATAATCTAACCATGCCAAAAACAAATGTTTCTAAGGTAGGGACACACAGTAATTTGAAATGCTAGTATATATTTTGTTCGCATTAAGAAATAATTGAACCATTTATAGGGAATAAGCTAATATCATACTGTCTTCAATCCTATGTAGCAATGTGTTGTTCAGTAATCAAAATGGGATTGACAAACCATGAACGACGAAACTAGTAAACGTTTCAAAATAGGTCATTATACAAAGCAGAAAGGTAAGGAATGATGGTAGAAGGTACATCCAGATTATTTAGAAGTGCCTATATAAACTGGTTCAAGCAACAATTCATTATAATGCAGGCGGAAGTAAGTAAGATTCTTTGGTGCTATATGGGCTGTGAAGACTGGCCTAGCGTGACGGTTGTGGTATGTCTCCTCGGAGTTCATGGTCGCCGGTACCATCAATATCAAAATCTAAATATAAATAAGAAAACATGTTATTTACCGTCTTTTGAATGTTTCAAATTGTGTATTGAATGACGTTTATTTATTTAAGAGTCCTATCTAATTTTAAAGTTTGTACTGAATTCTGATATTATTACAATTTAATATTTTAATAACAATGACAAAATATTGAAGGAAAAACAATAAAAGCTACCGATATACACCATCAACAAAAAACATTCCTCATTTGTATTATTGTTGATTTATCATGGCTTGGATAATAAACTATCATTTATGTCTTTCATTTTTGTAATTGATATCTCATCTCTGTGTTTAACCAATGTTTCTACCGAATGTTAAACATTATACAATTATTGCCTGCACTTAAGGTGAACATCATAATTGTTCACCTGAGGGGTGTTGTTTTCTCGAGGGCTTTAGCCCGAGTGAAAACAACATCCCAAGGGTGAACAATTATGATGTTCACCGCAACTGCTGGCAATAATTGTTTTAGTATTCCGAAACTCTATTTACAATAATGTTGGATGCAATAAAAACTTATTTGTGTGTTTTCATAAACTTCATATTTGTGTTTTTAACTTCCGGTCAAGATTGTAATATATACGATATATACAATATATTGTGCATTTATTGATTTTGAAAAGGCCTTTGATACTGTTTGGAGAAATGGTCTTTGGCATAAATTACTTGGAAATGAAATTAATGGTAAAATGTATAAAGTTATTTTTAATATGCATAGTGGTATCAAATCTCGTGTTTTATATAATGGCGAAATGTCAGAATATTTTCCATGTAATATAGGAGTACGATAGGTAGAAAACCTTTCCCCTTTCTTATTCTCAATATATTTAAATGATCTCCAACAGTTTCTTGAAAGAAAGGAATGTATGTGGCTTAGATTGTATATCTGATGAGATCGAAGGAGAATTTGATATTTATTTAAAGCTCTTTGTGTTACTATATACTGATGATACAGTTTTATTTCCGGATTCTGCATAAGATCTACAATTACAACTAAATATTTTTTGTGAGTACTGTAATATCTGGAAACTTAAAGTTAATTCTAGCAAATCTAAAATTGTAATTTTTTCTAGTGGTCGATTGCCCCAAAATATTAACTTTTTATATGATGGGAATGCAATAGAAATTGTCAATGAATTCACATATTTCTCAAGAACAGGTAGTTTTACAAATGCGAAGAAGGTTTTAATTAATAAAGCATATAAGGCTATGTACGAGGTATTAAAGAAGGGGGGGTTACACAACTTGTCAATTAAATCTCAATACGATCTTTTTGATAAAATTGTGAAGCCAATCCTGTTATATGGGTGCGAAATATGGGGGTTCGGTAACAGATATTATTGAAAGAGTGCACTTGAAATATTGCAAATTAATATTGAATTTGAAGAAGTCAACTCCGAATTTTATGATATATGGAGAACTTGGCATTTATCCTATGTCAGTCTATATAGAACTACGCATGATTAATTTTTGGTAAAAAATGGTAAATGGAAAGGATAGTAAAATTGCAAACATTTTGTATATATACATGTTTTTGAAAAATTCGCAAAATCAATATAAGTCTGATTGGTTGAAATGTATTAAGAATATATTAGATAGATGTGGTTATAGTAATGTATGGATATCTCAAGGAAATGTAAATCCAAAATGGTTAAGTGTTAGTTTAAAGCAAAACATATTTGACCAATTCCTACAAAAATGGAGATCTGATATTGAAAACTCGCCAAAAGGTCTGTCTAACAGATTATTTAGAGAAAATTTCGAATTTGAGCATTATTTAGATATTTTACCAGATAAAGATAGAATTACATATTGAAGATTTAGAACTGGAAATCATAGGTTACCAATAGAAACGGGCAGATGGCATAGAATTGAACGACAAAATAGACACTGTAATTTATGTCAATACCAAGAACTTGGTTACGAATTTCATTATATTCTTCAGTGCCGATCTCTAGTAGATATCAGAAAACAATTTTTAAATCCTTATTTTATACACAGAATTAATATATTAAAGTTCGGAAAATTGTTTCAATCTAAACAAAAAAGTAAACTGAAACATCTTTGCAAATTTATAAGGGTTATAAATTCTCAAGTTGTTCTTCCCGGTTAATCCTCTGTTGTTGCTGTACTGTATTTGTTAATCATTTTACTTATTTCATCTTGTCATGTGTGTTATTATTCTTTGTACCACTGTACTTACTATGGTGTTTAAGAAAATAAAGAATCTTGTCCAAACAGTATAATTATTATTTGATAATTAGTTAATTTTCTAAGCTACCCCGTATGTCTAATAATAGACCACGAACCTAAAACATATCTTAGATAATTAGTTCACAAACAAACAAATATACCTAACATATACGACTAACCCTTGTAAGGTCAGAAATCTATGGTAACGTATAATTTTGTTTTCAATATTTACGCAGTGCATATAGGGGAAATATGGTTATTTATGTTTTATAAATTAGTTTTTGACCAGACAGGACAACATATTTAGAACCTATCATAGCCACACTTCAACCTCGAAAAGAAAATTGTTAGTGTCTTGGATCACAAACCTACCTACATATATCTTACATTAATTGGCAAACCGACCACATTTGTCGAATATTGAACCACAATGCCATCAAATATCAAACATTAAATTACCAAAATATCACATATGCTTAATATTACACCAAACACCCTACACATTATACCATGATTTAGGTCACAAATATACAAACAATGTATAACATTATATTTTAAACCTACCACATTCATCTAACGTTTCGTCGCTATCATCGTCGCAATCATCCACTCCATTACACTTTAAGTCTTGTTTTATACAATTTCTATTGGCACATGTAAATAATCCTTCAGGACATCCAGCTCTTCCCTCACCTTAAAAAATATATCACATTGTTAAAATTTTAATTTATTAACGCGTCGTTTTAAAATTCCACATGTTGGATGAAACATAAAAATAATCTTAGGGAACTAATGCGATTATGCAATTGCTTTCCACATGTAGTTAAAATGCCAACCCTGACATAAGCGGGCGAACAGCGTATTATAATCTTGAACATTATATATAATATATTTAATCTTCGTGAAACTGTCATATGTATTATGTTAGTTCAATTGATTAGTGTCAATTGCCACCATTATCTAAATATTGAATAGTATGCAAGGTCATCGTATGACATAATAGTGAAGCAAAAGTCAACATTGAACCAAAATTTTAAATTTGCTAATACCATCTTTCGTCATCTATGCGCAACTGATAGAATACTTTTCTACAAGGTGTTGATATCTCCCGAACTCTATTTTGAAAGATAAGCTGAAACGATTATTTAAAAACCATTAATTTAATAGTACTAAAAATACAATGACGTTGTAAAAAGTCTTAGTACAAGCTGCAATCTCGAGCGTAACGTATGACTTATGAAATATAAACTCCATACGCTGCAGCGGTTGGTATATTACTATCAAGATGTGGAAACTGGTTGACCATTGTTTAAAAGCATATTGTCGTATGTTAATAAAGACTTACATCCAACTTCATCAGACATATCTTTACAGTCAAAATCGTTGTTACATTTTTTATCCAAAGGAATACATCGTTGATCTGACACACAAGTGAACTGAAATCGGTTACATTCTGGAATAGAGAGAAGTTCTTTTTATCATCCTTTTTCTGAAGAAGTTCACAACAGGGATCGTGGAAAGAATATCTTACAATCTCTTACAATTAGTTCTTATTCTCAATTAATTGCCTCTCTTTTAATGTAAAACTTTCCTGTTAAAATTAATCATAATAAGTCTTTTGTTTAATTGTAAATGACGTAAAACTTGACAACGTCGTTGTTGGGTGACGGCATCAATTTTGACTTAGATCAAACTGACGGTGATAACATTTCATCTTGTTTTGTTGCATTTTAAAAAAGAAGCATATTTTAACTGACATTAAAAACGGTAATATAATCTTAAGTTAACAATGCATTAACAAATATACAATACACGCATTCCATTAACTTCTATATCATGAATGCCTTGGTAGCTGAAATAAAGATAATGTTGACACTAAACACTAATTTACCAACCAGTTCTCATAACAATAAACAGCTCAAGAGACGGTTGTCTATATCTAGTGATCAACTAGCGCCACCTGCCATTCGCTATCTGATAATTTCAAGAAACATTCGCCAGTTCTCTACTTTATTTAAAATCGTTTTACCGTTCAATACCTCACGATTCGTCAATTTAAGTGACTCAACCCGAACCTGAACGAATCGTAATTATCAAACTCATCATGATGGTAAATACATATCTCTTTACATGACTCATCCATTCACCAGTAAAACTGACCACCACAATATAACTGAAATATTGCTAAATCTACAATATAACTAAAATATTGTTAAATCTAGTATTAACATCCTATAATTGTAATCTTTTCCCGTCTTGACGTCACACTTCAATGATTAAATCATCACTTAATATATTCATAATCATAATTCCAACATCGTCATGCATGAATAATTGTACTTACCACAACTGATTTCGTCACTTTCATCGTCACAATCACCAATTCCGTCACACCTAAATTCTGATGCTATACATCTGTCGGAACTAACACACTTAAACTCATCTGGTTCACAGCCTGTTTTTGAGTATAATTTATTGCAAATTATTTCAGCAATAAGTGTAAAATCAAAAGTACTATCTATTATCAATTATCAATTAAAACCATTAAGTCAATTTGGAAGAGCCAACTTTCTAATTTTACTAAAACATGGGCAATGAATACGTAGATATCAAATTTAGTGGCAACGCCATGTTTCTGGAACAAAACGTCATCAGGTACGATCAAAACCAAAATATTTGTCTCCTCTTTCATGTTGACATATGTGTATTCTTGATTGTGGTCTGTATATTGTCGCTGTATTATTTTCGTCTATTTCGCTCGTGTATATAGTTGCCAGATTTACGTCATTTATGCGATTGTTTGTTGTTGCTTTGTGACTTTCATGGATTTTCTCAAGGCTTTTGGTTGTTGCCTCTATTGTATGATGTATATAGCATTATTGGTCTCGTAGATTATTCTATACAATTAATGACTTTTGATAATGTTGACACGATGATTTATCAACCCAGAAGAAGTGATAAGGACCGAGGCCAACGGCCGAGGTATTTATCACTTCTTGGGTTGATAAATACCGTGGAAACCGATATCAAAAGTCAACAATTGTTTTATTAAATTACTAAGAAAATATACCATCCAATCAAAACATTCGATTTAAAGCAAACGTCAGCAGGATTTCTCCGAGCTATATATGGATATTTGACAGCTATGATACACTAATTGTCTACCCCTCGTGCAAGATTGCGCGGTGATCATAATGTTTGATCAAAAAGGACAATGTATGGTTTTGACCAATCAAGAATGCAGATTCTTTTAGTCATTTAATAATTGTTTTTATTGATCTGTTGACTTTGCGGAATATTCTTATGTTTATTGCTATATAACAGCTTAATACTGTATCTTCTCATCTACATATTAGCAACTTGAGATGAGTTTACACCTGTGTGAGTAATAACATGAGAACAAATACCTTGAAAATCACCTCATTAATAATGCTTCACCTGTTAAGGTGTTCTAAAGTGTATGACTGATATAGGTATTATTATAATTACATGTTAATTTGACACACACCTGTTAATGGTGTAGTTACTGGTAAAGGTGTTGTGGAATAGTCTGGTGGTGTTACTGTCTCAGTTGTAGTTGTTGTAGTCAAGGATTTCAATATCCCAGTGACAACTACATTCAGCTCTTTAACTTCATCACAACAAAATGTTACTGTATTTTCTAAATCCTTAAAAAACATTCGTCATAAAATAAAAAAAAAATAATAATAAAAAATACCACATCGTCAGAACAGTCCTAAAATACAATCATAATATCGTAGTATCAGAGGCAAAATTGATGTCCACATAATATGATCCCTCACTCTCCTGGTTTAATGCATGTACTGTAGTCAAAAGTGGCGAGTTAAACAGTTTTAAGTGCCCATTTGGCCATTGTATTGCCCGTCGTTCTTCGATTTTTGGATTCTGATTATCCCTTAGGTAGCCTCAAACGGTTCTAAGACATGTTATGACATCTTTATATATATATATATATATATATATAATATAAGCTTTAATTCCCATTTATGCAATTATCTACCTCGTGGAATTTACAAAAAGACTAATGCAAATGATAACATGCATATTACTAAATATCTTAATTTATCCGAAGAAATTAAATGATATTAAACAATTTGTATTAGATCACAACATACAATATTATTATGTCTATTTATTTTATATAATAGATGATACTGACCAGTTCACATTAGAGTGGTGATTTCTACTTTGTGATTCAAACTCGTTCTAATCCATCATTAGCAGTGAGGTTGTTTTAGTTGGTGTTGTTGGGTGGGGCTTTTTGTGTGTGGGTTTTTTCCCAATTTTTAGCTGATGCTGGTTTGTTTATCCTGTTGATGTTTTTGTACTGATCACTTATTGGCATTGTACCTGTACCTTTAAACGTTTCTGATTTTTACTATTTTAAATACATATAATATTTGTATTTATTATTGATTTTACTATTTTATTTTCACCTTCAATGTTTATATGGTAGGCAGTTATCATTCATCTTTACTTACCTTTATTTTTTCCTTTAAAATTGTAATCTCTGAAACGAAATGAAGACTATTGTGTAAGATATTCTTTTGCTTTAACAAAGTAGAAGTGTTATAGTTTATACTGATTTACCAACTGGTTCACCATCTGATAGTGGATGTTAACATAGTCAATGTTAAACCATTGACCAATCAAAACAGAATGAAAGTACCTTCTATTACGAAATGGTGATCAATGGAAAACAGTTACGTGGTATATCGAAGCCATGTAATACCATACAAAATGTATGCTAAGCGTGATAACTACGATTTCCATAAAAAGGGATATGTCCTTATTTCTGAACTAGATGTATACATGTTTACCTTAATATATAGGTAAGGCAAATAATTATACACCTAATCTTAATCATCAATGACATCAAACACAACAAGAAAATTCAGCTTTAAAATAACGTCAAACAGACGGACATATGTGTCTTGTACCACACTCTATGACTTCTTTCTTCTTTTATGTTTTTTTCGCCCATTAAACGACGATAAGATTTAACTTGACAGAAACCATTACAGAAATAAGCCTACCCGAAAACCAATTTCTCTGAGAATAAAGAGAATTAAACAAAAGACTTTTCAATTGTTTTTTATTCATTTGTTTTGTTTTACTTTTGTGTTTGTTTGTTTGTTTGTTTGTTTGTTTGTTTTGTGTATTTTTCCCCTTGGTATTCAGATTGATCATTCACTCGTAAAAATCTCATCGGCCATGGATACTCTGTGTTTGTCTAATTACCTTCATTGGGTATCACGATAGTAGTTGTCTCCCCTGCTTCACCTTTTGCCCCAGGCAGACCGGAAATACCAGGTGGTCCATCAAATCCGTCTTCACCAGTTGACCCTTTCAACCCTGGATTCCCCGGAATACCAGGATATCCACGTTCTCCATCCGATCCTGGCAGTCCACGTGGACCTGGTGAACCATCCTGGCCATTTGTTCCTGGGAATCCATTTAACCCTGGAAAATGTTAATTGGTAAATGTATTAAAACAAATTTGTATATCTTAATGATGAGGAATAGCGGGTCATACGATTGAAATCTTGCTTAATGATTATGATGCCCATGACATTAGTTTGATTATAATTTTTTTTTCTGCCATGATACTTGATGATCAATAATGCGTATTTTAAAACGATTCCCATAGTATGATTAAACAAAACTCATTTATGAAAGAAAAATACCCTTTTATTTTTTCCTCCAATTTGTTGATAGTCATAGAAATGTAAAAATAATGTTACAAACTGCTAATATTGGATGACGTTTCAATGTATTACGTTTACATTTGTAACAAAGACACTCTTGTAACCGTTAACTACAATAACACTCATGGTATGATTTAATGCTATAAATTACAATATTAGGACTCAATTAAGATTTCTTTACTTAACAAAATACTAGTATTTACCATTCATTCCAGGTTCACCCTTTTTGCCTGGTAAACCATTTATTCCCGACTGTCCTACATCTCCTTTCGGTCCAGTTACACCTGGTGGGCCACTTGGACCAGTAATACCAGGTTCACCTTTCTGACCCGATAGTCCTACAACTTCATTATTTCCAGTTCCGGATTCTCCTTTTAACCCTCTTTCTCCTTTAAGTCCCCTGTCACCGGTATCTCCTTTGTCACCTTTCCCTCCTGCGTCTCCTTTAAATCCGGTAAGCCCTAAGAGTCCTTGGTTTCCTTTTTGACCAGTTAATCCTCTGTCACCCTTTCCACCTTTCTCTCCCATTTGACCTTTTGTTCCACTACCTCCATTATTGCCAGGTATTATAACCTTGTATTTATGAATACCAGATTAGAAATTAGCTTTGATACAATGTGTTAATAAAAAGAATACCAGCTTTATAATACATTAGTGCAATATGCTTAGGAACAAGTACTAGTTTGCACATGTTTCGATACAATGATCCAATGAAAGGGTACCTGTTTATAAAAACTTTGAAATGATTTTGCAATTGATACCAGTTAACTAACAGAGCATAATGTTACGATTTTTATAGTAGCACTGCCTATTTTGGCAACCTTGCTCAACCGATATTTATCGATGACTGACAAATTACAATGTAATCTATCAATTATCTAACTTTTATGACGAATTTCCAATCATCACGATTTTTTTCCGATTTCATTTTGCATGTTTCTAAAACTTAATTCTGCGAAATTATTACGCTTTTTTTTATTTTCTAGAGAATGGATATTCATTTATTAAAATGTTGAAACACTAAAACCTATTCGACATTTAATTGGAGTAGAACTTTGTATTTTAATTAATCTGAACAGCATTGTGGCAAATACTTTTAAAATTGCATCTGTTTGACTTGGAAATTAAGTTTTGTTTGTCTTACTTAAAATGTAGTACTTACTGGGCGATTGTTTTCTAAATATGTAATTTTAGTCTGTAATTCTCTATAACCTTGACAACTAAAACACTCTGAAAATAGAATAAATCACAATTGAACATTTATCAAGTAGAATGTGTTGAAAGAAACGAATCGCTCCAAATCTGCAGAAGTTACATTCAGTTAACTTAAATGCAAAAAAAAAGGTACGCGTCACATCTTGTTAAAACTTAAAATGACACATCGTTCTGACATTGGCTTCTTGGAACTGAGCCAGATAGATATTACTGCAATCCATATATGAGTTATCACTCATTTCACTAAATATAAGTCAACGACAACATATGTTGGTACCAAACTTCTTTTATGCAATGGTGTCATTTCCATCCAGTCACTTCCGAAGCTCTAACATGACATTTTATGCGAGTTATTGCCCTTTGAATTATTTTGTACACGAACCGTTGACACTAGCAATTGGCATTGACTTCACTAGTCAAATCGTTTCTCCCATAGATGTATATCTTTTCTTAAAAAATGCATATATTGGTCCATTGATAAAACAAGCAACAAAAGATCAACTTTTTTAAAATTGTTTTCCTTACGTAGAGGAACCTTTCATGCCAATATAAACAAATCAAGTAAAGCGATTTTATAGGAGTTATTTACCCTTTAGATATTATACAATAATTACTAGAACTTATGAACAGTTTGTCGCATGGTATGGGTCTTCACTATTGCAACCATTGACTTTTGACCCTTTTCCTTGTCAAATGTCAAAATCTAAGACTTGGTTTATAATTGAAATAATTGCCTTTGAATGCTCAAGTGAAGAAAGTGAGCGATCATATGTATGTGTGTTCGGGGTATCAATTTCCTCTGTTTTCTGTTTCTGCGATCTTTCGGTTGGATTCTGGTATTTATTATTTTTCATTATTTTTTTTATGTTAATCAATTACTCATCGCAACCATACTTCCTTCAAAATTTAAAACCTTATTATAGTGTCTGTTGAACATTTTGAGGGGGTTTTCTGTATGCACTTCATTCGTTCATTTACTTTGAAATCTCCGTATTCCATAGGCATTTATATATGCAGTACCATAGTTGCTTACCGAAATTATAGAATAATGTTGATATCTCGCAATTTACAATAAATATATATTTCACAATTGTACTGACGATACTACACTTCCTCAATCTGGAATTTACAACAGATAAAACACAGGTACAAAAATGAACAAAAGCATTCCTTTCATCTGCACATACCACCCTTCATCACATCTAATGACCATGAGAATATTACTAATTGTTAGTTTACATCACATAACACCCTTCATCACATCTAATGACCATGACAATATTACTCATTGTTAGTTTACATTGGGGCTTTCATTAATCGAGTCAGGTATGATACATATCTGTCTCAACCTAAATGTGTAGCCATTATTCAAGTCAGGTATGCTACATATCTGCATAGTCTCAACCTAAATGTGTAGCCATTAATCAAGTCAGGTATGATACATATCTGCATAGTCTCAACCTAAATGTGTAGCCATTAATCGAGTCAGGTATGATGCATATCTGCATAGTCTCAACCTAAATGTGTAGCCATTAATCGAGTCAGGTATGATACATATCTGTCTCAACCTAAATGTGTAGCCATTAATCAAGTCAAGTATGCTACATATCTGCATAGTCTCAACCTAAATGTGTAGCCATTAATCGAGTCAGATATGATACATATCTGTCTCAACCTAAATGTGTAGCCATTAATCGAGTCAGGTATACTACATATCTGCATAGTCTCAACCTAAATGTGTAACCATTAATCGAATCAGGTATGATACATATCTGCATAGTCTCAACCTAAATGTGTAGCCATTAATCGAATCAGGTATGATACATATCTGCATAGTCTCAACGTAAATGTGTAGCCATTAATCGAGTCCGGTATGTTACATATCTGCATAGTCTCAACGTAAATGTGTAGCCATTAATCGGGTCAGGTATGCTACATATCTGCATAGTCTCAACGTAAATGTGTAGCCATTAATCGAGTCCGGTATGTTACATATCTGCATAGTCTCAACGTAAATGTGTAGCCATTAATCGAGTCAGGTATGCTACATATCTGCATAGTCTCAACCTAAATGTGTAGCCATTAATCGAGTCAGGTATGATACATATCTGCATAGTCTCAACCTAAATGTGTAGCCATTAATCGAGTCAGGTATGCTACATATCTGCATAGTCTCAACCTAAATGTGTAGCCATTAATCGAATCAGGTATGATACATATCTGCATAGTCTCAACCTAAATGTGTAGCCATTAATCGAATCAGGTATGATACATATCTGCATAGTCTCAACCTAAATGTGTAGCCATTAATCGAATCAGGTATGATACATATCTGCATAGTCTCAACGTAAATGTGTAGCCATTAATCGAGTCAGGTATGATACATATCTGCATAGTCTCAACGTAAATGTGTAGCCATTAATCGAGTCAGGTATGCTACATATCTGCATAGTCTCAACCTAAATGTGTAGCCATTAATCGAGTCAGGTATGATACATATCTGCATAGTCTCAACGTAAATGTGTAGCCATTAATCGAGTCAGGTATGCTACATATCTGCATAGTCTCAACGTAAATGTGTAGCCATTAATCGAGTCAGGTATGCTACATATCTGCATAGTCTCAACCTAAATGTGTAGCCATTAATCGAGTCAGGTATGATACATA
This sequence comes from Bathymodiolus septemdierum, assembly GCA_963383655.1. Classification (NCBI taxonomy): domain Eukaryota; kingdom Metazoa; phylum Mollusca; class Bivalvia; order Mytilida; family Modiolidae; genus Bathymodiolus; species Bathymodiolus septemdierum. Next base: position 128,644,991 of record OY726518.1, on the reverse strand, counting down.
TCTGCATAGTCTCAACCTAAATGTGTAGCCATTAATCGAGTCAGATATGATACATATCTGTATAGTCTCAACCTAAATGTGTAGCTTAACTTTTACAGAAATTAACCAACTTTGAAATCATAATGAAGAAATGTCAGTTATATTAGTCATAATGATTCAAAATATTGTTATCCCTTAGTGACTTCGTTGAATAGACATGAGAGGCGAGAAGATCTTTTAATTGACCGAAATAAATTTGTATTTACAGCATTTTTTATTATTTGTCAATTTGTCAATCCATTTAGAGGTAGAACTGACCATTCCATGCCGTATTTTAATATCCTATACTGCACGTATAATCTTCATAGCAACTAAGTTCCAGCTTGTGTTTATGCGTTTCTTTGTTTTTGTGGATTCTCCATATCATAATTTGTTCTGTATAATTTTTATCCCTTAGTGTTATCCTCATGGGTGAAATTTTGCAATGTGTGAAAGAATATAAGTATCTTGATCTAATGATCAACTGTGGTGGAAACTTTTCCTCTGCTATGACAGATCTTTTCAGCAGAGGCCAGCATGCTCTCTTTAAAGTTAAGAGTATTTTCAAAAATGGTTATCCTAGTGTTTCAACCTTCCTTAAACATTTGACCATACTGTTAAACCTGTTTTGCTTTACTCCTCAGAAATATGGGGCCTGTTTGATGTAACATCCAGAATTACTAGATCCAAGAATAATGTCATCTTTAATGTTTTTCAAAATAGCAAAATTGATCAATTTAATCACAATTCAACAAATATGTACTTGGTGTAGGAAAAAAAGCCTCAAACTGGGCAGTGGTTGGTGAACTTGGTAGATATCTGCTGTATATTGATATTATCATTAGTATGATTAAATATTGGATTCATTTGCATGACGATACATCAAGTCCTATATTAAGAGCAGCACTAGATGAAAATTATGGTATGTTTTAGAGTGATCAGCATTGTTGGGTTACTTGTATTCATATTATTCTTAAAGAACTGTAGTTGCTAAAATTATTTTATTCACCAATTAGTTGTGGAAACAAAGAAATAAATGAACTGAAACATAGATTAAAAGATAATTTTGCTCAGATTTGGAAAACTAATATTAATTTAGTTAAGTTTAACAATACCACTAATAGAAATGAAAACAAATTGAGAACATATAGTAAATTTAAGACTATTTTTAAACAAGAAGAATATCTAAATATCAAAGATTTTAAGATGCGCTCTATATTAACTCGTTTTCGCATTAGTGCACATAAACTTGAAATAGAAATTGGACGTTTCACTATTCCAAAAACACCTCTTGAAAACAGATTATGTAAGCAGTGTAATTCATCAGAAATTGAAGACGAAGAACACTTTTTTAATAAATTGTCCTAAATATAGTTTACATCGGAAAGAATTATTTAGGAAGTTGAATAACTCTAATTTCAATGAACTAAATAACATGAACAAATTTGTTTGACTGCTAAGCAATGAAGATATATATGTGAATGTTGAAATTGCCAAATATTTGTCTAATTGTTTTATTCTTCGAGACACAAAACAATGCTGATCTTCTGTATCCTGCACTCTGTGATATTGGTATGTAGTAGAAAACAATAGTAATTTGAGTTGTCTCTCTTTAATCATTTGATAAATGTATACCCCTGGCTGTCAGTCATGTCAGCGAGTTCGATAGTTTAGTTTATTACTTATGTATGTATATGTTTATTTCTAGTCATCTCTTTTGTCTTTGTCTTTGCAAATTGATGTTCAATTTTGGACTTTCTTTCAATAAATTACTTTGAACGTTGTATAAAACCATTCTCTCTACTTAATTGACTGAGTAAGCAAGTTTCCACATCATTTGTGGCAAGGTACAACATTTCGCTGTAAAGATTCCCAGTAATACATTTATAACTGTTAAATAATATTGGATGCCTTTCATCCAGATTACAAGTTAACGCCAGAAATATTTATGAATAAGACACTCCTACAGTAAATGGCACCTATAATCTTCTTTTAACTGACAGAAGCTATATAAATTGTCTATGATACCAATTTTGTATTGTAATTGTCTATAGTTTAAATCAGTTTATGTTGTATACAAATACGTAAAAGAGGTGCATATACAGCGGAATATCACAGAAATTCAAAAATATACAAACAAGCAAAAAACAAAACAACAAAAGAACAAAAACAAAAATCAAACACAAAAACAAGCAAACAAACAAATGAAATAGCAACATTTATAATGTATATGAAATGTGGACCACTTCCGAAACAATATTACATTTTGCCATTTCAAACTTTATAATATGCCCCATACATTGATCAGGAGAATGGTACCCTTTTGGTGGTACGTAGTTGTCTCTTTGTTTGTAAATTGATTATTAACTAAGACCTAATGTTACTGTAATACATGTATAATTTCAATATTTCTATAGCAAGGTAGCAAACTCTGTGTTCCTCGTCAGACTTACGTGTTGCACAATTTTCTCCTTCAAAGCCAGGAATGCACGTGAGTCGTCGAACTGGAAAATATCTTCGTAAATACTTTTTTGTATGCCTATAAGATATATATGATATTTAGTTTGTTGTCGTTTTGTATTGAGCAAGACCTAATTTGAATAAATTAATGATATGTCAAACATATAAGCATCCAATATATTGTTTTTGAAATAAAGCTAAATCTTGATACATAACAGATAATTAAAACTGACTTGGTGTAGTCAGTGTCTAAACACTGCCATGGTTTATTAAATATATTTACTATTGAAACAAAGTTCCTAAATAGTGTAAAGTTTATCAAAGCTAAACTTCAATTTACTCAAGCATATGTGCTATTAACCAATTCTGGCTATACTGTTTAGGACGTTCGGTTGTATTGCACCAAAGCGCTTTTAAATTACATTTTATTTGACAGTCCAATCTTTCGATAAAGTTTATTCCAGAAACGCATAATGCACACTAAACACTAAATTTGACATCTACGTTTTTATATTTATTACTAACTATCATTGATCTATCAGAACTAGTTCTTATATTCGACGAAACCCAATCAATCCGATATTTTTCTTCGAATTCGGGATTATTTTCTAACGAAATAAAACTCAACTCGTCTTTTTGATACCTTTCATGAAAAAGTTTAAATGCTTTGTGAAATTATATTATATTTCTATTTCCATTTGGAATGAAAATTTCTTAGAAAATTTTGAGTAAGTTACAATTAAATTAAGACATACAATTATTAAATATATACACTGGAATCTTAGAATTAAGAACTACACTTTTTTAACACATCTCCCAAGGAGAAAGTATTTAGGTGATAATGTTGAGGCAGTTGTCTTAATAGTTAAGTTTAAAAATTACCTCATCTAAATTATTTCGTAGCTGCATGCTACTTTTACTAATACGTAATATAGATATTTATATCTGAAATAATTTGATGAAATTCAAACGAGCAAGGCATGCATGCATGTACGTACTACAACACTACAAAATCATTCAATGTTCATGCAGATTTTGGTAATGCAAATAATTGTGGAACATTACCCCCGAGGAATCATGTGGAATAGAAATATGACATAGTGTCTCTACTGTGTGGTATAAAACCACTAAAGGGACGACTGTTAGTTTTGAGGGACGAATCATTTGCACACTCATCTTTAGTCATAAAGTAATGCCACGTGCTTTGAAAGTACCACGATAATTATATGTAAAAGACAGGTACAACAGGTTACTAAGAATGGTTGCTGGGAACCCCATTTCAAGACAAATATTTTCTGAAGCCACCCATCATCTCCTCTTCTCACTGAAGTGATTAAGCATCAGTCCATAGGCTCAGCACCATCCTTTTCCCTATATAATTTGTTGTTAGTGAACTTCGTCTGCTTGATATGAGCATAGCAGACATATCCCTTTTTTGAAACTTGAACTTTGCGCACGAAATATCTTGTCTTAGCTTACATACACACTATACAACTAAAGAAAAGTTTGAAGATACCAATGGGGTAATCAGAAGCCATAAATCGAAGAAAAACAGACAACACAATGGTTTAACCGGTAAAACAACATGCAAACGTTTGTGCAAAGAAATACAAATTAGTATTATCTAGATATTATTAAAATAGACATGCAGGAAAACAAAGGTCGTCTGAGTTTCTATATAAGGAAAAGTTATTATAAGAGAAAGAAAAATCTGCTCAGAAATCTAACAGCGTTTCAAGCCACGAATATCGTACATCGCACCTAGAGAAAAGACTCAACCAAGGGCTAATAACGATAAAACAGTATACTTACGGGTCCCAACACCATTTTGATATCATTTCAATTTTACTTATAGTAAGCGAATTTCTGAAAATCACAATCGGTTGCAAATAAATTGTGTTATGGTGTATACATTTAAAACTGTAATGTTAATCATGATTCTATAATTATTGACGGAAAATGGCAGTTCCACTCCTCCATTGAATGGTATTGAACGAAGGAATGAGCATATGTTCAGAATGTAGTTGCTATTGTATTTTTGTAATGCACGTTTTTGGAAAAAGGAACAAAAATGAAACCATTCAAGATGAACGATAGATATTTATACTTTACAGTTTTCTCACAATTTATGTTCGTTTATGTTTTTGACTAAAGGTCTGTAATGTGTTGAGATTGTTAATATACTTAGTTCTTACTCATATTTAAAATGATGCGAAATTAATGTAGGAATGATTCTGTTTTAAGTGGAGTTAGTATTGCTCCAATTTTAATGTAGGAATGATTCTGTTTTAAGTGGAGTTAGTATTGCTCCAATTTTAATGTAGGAATGATTCTGTTTTAAGTGGAGTTAGTATTGCTCCAATTTTAATGTAGGAATGATTCTGTTTTAAGTGGAGTTAGTATTGCTCCAATTTTAATGTAGGAATGATTCTGTTTTAAGTGGAGTTAGTATTGCTCCAATTTTAATGTAGGAATGATTCTGTTTTAAGTGGAGTTAGTATTGCTCCAATTTTAATGTAGGAATGATTCTGTTTTAAGTGGAGTTAGTATTGCTCCAATTTTAATGTAGGAATGATTCTGTTTTAAGTGGAGTTAGTATTGCTCCAATTTTAATGTAGGAATGATTCTGTTTTAAGTGGAGTTAATATTGCTCCAATTTTAATGTAGGAATGATTCTGTTTTAAGTGGAGTTAGTATTGCTCCAATTTTAATGTAGGAATGATTCTGTTTTAAGTGGAGTTAGTATTGCTCCAATTTTAATGTAGGAATGATTCTGTTTTAAGTGGAGTTAGTATTGCTCCAATTTTAATGTAGGAATGATTCTGTTTTAAGTGGAGTTAGTATTGCTCCAATTTTAATGTAGGAATGATTCTGTTTTAAGTGGAGTTAGTATTGCTCCAATTTTAATGTAGGAATGATTCTGTTTTAAGTGGAGTTTGTATTGCTCCAATTTTAATGTAGGAATGATTCTGTTTTAAGTGGAGTTAGTATTGCTCCAATTTTAATTTTCTGTGTAGAGTTTCGTGTCCACCATTGTTTGTCATTTTCCTTGTTGTTATTGTAATGTTTGTTTGTTGTCCATCTACGGTTTCTAACCTTTTGGTATCATCAAGCTTTTCTTACAAAATGGAGCAACGAAAATAAAACATTTGCCTGTCAGTTAATCTATCAAAATACATGTCAATCCACCACAAAATGAAATAGAAATGAACAGACGATAATACAATCTAATTCGTCAAATTTAAGTGATGTTCGGAATTGAGGAAACTACTCTGGTCCTTTCTGAATTTGACATTGCTATGCAGGTATATTTGATATTCCGTTATGATGGGGGTATTGTTAATGCTGGATTAATTAAAAAACATTTGTAACCTCAATCCATTCGTTTCCTTTGATCTTTTTATGATTTATATACCAGAATGTAAGAAACAGCTAAGAACTATGAAATGATGCACGCAGATACGAAATAATACACACTTTAAACATGGGCTGTAGTTTTATTACTGTCAGAGAGCCGTGTAATAATGAACGACCTAGATGTGTTATCGCATGGCCTCATGTTACAAATCATTTATACCACGGTTTTTAGAGTTAAGCCGTGGTATAAATATTACAAAGTACAATTATTGAAGTATTACCCCTTTGGTATCTTCAATCTTTTTTTTTAACAACTTTTACCATTCAATAATGAAATTACATCTGTCTGTTACAATAAGATATAGATAAAGATTTGATAAGATCTTGATAAGTTATGCTTTGTTGGAATTGATATCTGAATCTTAATTACTGGTACGTTATGCAATGTTATACGCTTCGTTTAAAATAACGCTTATTTAACTCATTATTATACTGGATTCTGAGGTATTCATTTGAACCATGTTGCATTCTTGTGTTTCATTGTTAAAATTGAACGTATTATCTATTTCAAATACATCCACATCATTTTCGATTAACGAAAGACACATATATATATAGATATAAGTGCATGTCGCAGATATTTAGTCAGTTTTCTCTTTTCTGATTCAATGGGGGGGGGGGGGGGGGGGGGGGGGGGGGGGGGGGAGGGGGGGGGGATGAGGGTCCTACAGCAATCTGTGCTTGAAATATTTTCAGTTTTCGGTAGTGTTGTGTTTTATTACTTTGTTTGTCTTCGTTATGTGTCTTGTGTGCCTAATGTTGCCAATGTCTCTGGATTGTCCATTCTTGATTGCCCTCTTTGATTTTTTCTAACTTTTACATAGAGAAACAGTATTTCAAACCTCCTCTTACCCATAAATGTCACCTTTATTTGTGCTCATTTGAGCACGATACCATGATCTTTGTGTTTATTGTTTGTATTCAAGTCGTCTCTTTTATCGTAAATATCTCCTGACTTTTATATTCTGTCTTCGTCTCTTAGTAAATATCTGTACTGACCACGCTAGCTAACTACTACTAATACACATTATCAGTCTAGTTTGTACAGATATGTCTGTACGGACCACGCTAGCTAACTACTACTAATACACATCAGTCTAGTTTGTACAGATATGTCTGTACTGACCACGATAGCTAACTACTACTAATACACATTATCAGTTTAGTTTGTACAGATATGTCTGTACTGACCACGCTAGCTAACTACTACTAATACACATTATCAGTCTAGTCTGTACAGATATGTCTGTACTGATCACGCTAGCTAACTATTACTAATACACATTATCAGTCTAGTTTGTACAGATATGTCTGTACTGACCATGCTAGCTAACTACTACTAATACACATTCTCAGTCTAGTTTGTACAGATATGTCTGTACTGACCACGCTAGCTAACTACTACTAATACACATTATCAGTCTAGTTTGTACAGATATGTCTGTACTGACCACGCTAGCTAACTATTACTAATACACATTATCAGTCTAGTTTGTACAGATATGTCTGTACTGACCATGCTAGCTAACTATTACTAATACACATTATCAGTCTAGTTTGTACAGATATGTCTGTACTGACCATGCTAGCTAACTATTACTAATACACATTATCAGTCTAGTTTGTACAGATATGTCTGTACTGACCACGCTAGCTAACTACTACTAATACACATTATCAGTCTAGTTTGTACAGATATGTCTGTACTGACCACGCTAGCTAACTATTACTAATACACATTATCAGTCTAGTTTGTACAGATATGTCTGTACTGACCATGCTAGCTAACTATTACTAATACACATTATCAGTCTAGTTTGTACAGATATGTCTGTACTGACCATGCTAGCTAACTATTACTAATACACATTATCAGTCTAGTTTGTACAGATATGTCTGTACTGACCATGCTAGCTAACTACTACTAATACACATTATCAGTTTAGTTTGTACAGATATGTCTGTACTGACCACGCTAGCTAACTACTACTAATACACATTATCAGTCTAGTCTGTACAGATATGTCTGTACTGACCACGCTAGCTAACTATTACTAATACACATTATCAGTCTAGTTTGTACAGATATGTCTGTACTAACCACGCTAGCTAACTATTACTAATACACATTATCAGTCTAGTTTGTACAGATATGTCTGTACTGACCATGCTAGCTAACTACTACTAATACACATTATCAGTCTAGTTTGTACAGATATGTCTGTACTGACCACGCTATCTAACTACTACTAATACACATTATCAGTCTAGTTTGTACAGATATGTCTGTACTGACCACGCTAGCTAACTATTACTAATACACATTATCAGTCTAGTTTGTACAGATATGTCTGTACTGACCACGCTAGCTAACTATTACTAATACACATTATCAGTCTAGTTTGTACAGATATGTCTGTACTGACCATGCTAGCTAACTACTACTAATACACATTATCAGTTTAGTTTGTACAGATATGTCTGTACTGACCACGCTAGCTAACTACTACTAATACACATTATCAGTCTAGTCTGTACAGATATGTCTGTACTGACCACGCTAGCTAACTATTACTAATACACATTATCAGTCTAGTTTGTACAGATATGTCTGTACTGACCACGCTAGCTAACTATTACTAATACACATTATCAGTCTAGTTTGTACAGATATGTCTGTACTGACCATGCTAGCTAACTACTACTAATACACATTATCAGTCTAGTTTGTACAGATATGTCTGTACTGACCACGCTAGCTAACTACTACTAATACACATTATCAGTCTAGTCTGTACAGATATGTCTGTACGGACCACGCTAGCTAACTATTACTAATACACATTATCAGTCTAGTTTGTACAGATATGTCTGTACTGACCACGCTAACTAATTATTACTAATACACATTATCAGTCTAGTTTGTACAGATATGTCTGTACTGACCACGCTATCTAACTACTACTAATACACATTATCAGTCTAGTTTGTACAGATATGTCTGTACTGACCACGCTAGCTAACTATTACTAATGCACATTATCAGTCTAGTTTGTACAGATATGTCTGTACTGACCACGCTAGCTAACTACTACTAATACACATCAGTCTAGTTTGTACAGATATGTCTGTACTGACCACGCTAGCTAACTACTACTAATACACATTATCAGTCTAGTTTGTACAGATATGTCTGTACTGACCACGCTAGCTAACTATTACTAATACACATTATCAGTCTAGTTTGTACAGATATGTCTGTACTGACCATGCTAGCTAACTACTACTAATACACATTATCAGTCTAGTTTGTACAGATATGTCTGTACTGACCATGCTATCTAACTACTACTAATACACATTATCAGTCTAGTTTGCACAGATATGTCTGTACTGACCACGCTAGCTAACTACTACTAATACACATTATCAGTCTAGTCTGTACAGATATGTCTGTACTGATCACGCTAGCTAACTATTACTAATACACATTATCAGTCTAGTTTGTACAGATATGCCTGTACTGACCATGCTAGCTAACTACTACTAATACACATTATCAGTCTAGTTTGCACAGATATGTCTGTACTGACCACGCTAGCTAACTACTACTAATACACATTATCAGTCTAGTTTGTACAGATATGTCTATACTGACCACGCTAGCTAACTATTACTAATGCACATTATCAGTCTAGTTTGTACAGATATGTCTATACTGACCACGCTAGCTAACTACTACTAATACACATTATCAGTCTAGTTTGCACAGATATGTCTGTACTGACCACGCTAGCTAACTACTACTAATACACATTATCAGTCTAGTTTGTACAGATATGTCTGTACTGACCACGCTAGCTAACTATTACTAATACAAATCAGTCTAGTTTGTACAGATATGTCTGTACTGACCACGCTAGCTAACTACTACTAATACACATTATCAGTCTAGTCTGTACAGATATGTCTGTACGGACCACGCTAGCTAACTACTACTAATACACATCAGTCTAGTTTGTACAGATATGTCTGTACTGACCATGCTAGCTAACTACTACTAATACACATTATCAGTCTAGTTTGCACAGATATGTCTGTACTGATCACGCTAGCTAACTACTACTAATACACATTATCAGTCTAGTTTGTACAGATATGTCTGTACTGACCATGCTAGCTAACTACTACTAATACACATTATCAGTCTAGTTTGCACAGATATGTCTGTACTGACCACGCTAGCTAACTACTACTAATACACATTATCAGTCTAGTTTGCACAGATATGTCTGTACTGATCACGCTAGCTAACTACTACTAATACACATTATCAGTCTAGTTTGTACAGATATGTCTGTACTGACCATGCTAGCTAACTACTACTAATACACATTATCAGTCTAGTTTGCACAGATATGTCTGTACTGACCACGCTAGCTAACTACTACTAATACACATTATCAGTCTAGTCTGTACAGATATGTCTGTACTGACCACGCTAGCTAACTATTACTAATACACATCAGTCTAGTTTGCACAGATATGTCTATACTGACCACGCTAGCTAACTACTACTAATACACATTATCAGTCTAGTTTGTACAGATATGTCTATACTGACCACGCTAGCTAACTACTACTAATACACATTATCAGTCTAGTCTGTACAGATATGTCTGTACTGATCACGCTAGCTAACTATTACTAATACACATTATCAGTCTAGTTTGTACAGATATGCCTGTACTGACCATGCTAGCTAACTACTACTAATACACATTATCAGTCTAGTTTGCACAGATATGTCTGTACTGACCACGCTAGCTAACTACTACTAATACACATTATCAGTCTAGTTTGTACAGATATGTCTATACTGACCACGCTAGCTAACTATTACTAATGCACATTATCAGTCTAGTTTGTACAGATATGTCTATACTGACCACGCTAGCTAACTACTACTAATACACATTATCAGTCTAGTTTGCACAGATATGTCTGTACTGACCACGCTAGCTAACTACTACTAATACACATTATCAGTCTAGTTTGTACAGATATGTCTGTACTGACCACGCTAGCTAACTATTACTAATACAAATCAGTCTAGTTTGTACAGATATGTCTGTACTGACCATGCTAGCTAACTACTACTAATACACATTATCAGTCTAGTCTGTACAGATATGTCTGTACGGACCACGCTAGCTAACTACTACTAATACACATCAGTCTAGTTTGTACAGATATGTCTGTACTGACCATGCTAGCTAACTACTACTAATACACATTATCAGTCTAGTTTGCACAGATATGTCTGTACTGATCACGCTAGCTAACTACTACTAATACACATTATCAGTCTAGTTTGTACAGATATGTCTGTACTGACCATGCTAGCTAACTACTACTAATACACATTATCAGTCTAGTTTGCACAGATATGTCTGTACTGACCACGCTAGCTAACTACTACTAATACACATTATCAGTCTAGTCTGTACAGATATGTCTGTACTGACCACGCTAGCTAACTATTACTAATACACATCAGTCTAGTTTGCACAGATATGTCTATACTGACCACGCTAGCTAACTACTACTAATACACATCAGTCTAGTTTGTACAGATATGGCTCTTTGACGGACAACTGAACAAGTTGAGTGGGGGGATGGTTAGCATGTTCTCCTCGTGTACAGTAGGTCATGAGTTCGATTCCCGGTCAGGTAAAATCAAAGAATATAGAATTGGTATTTGTTGCTTCCATGAAAGAACCAGAAAAACAACAGGTTGATTCGGAATCAGGATAATGTTTTAGACTGGAGAAACATGTCTATCTGCGGACTGTTGTTATTCCGAGAAAAACACTAAATATCGAACCGAGTGCGATTAGTACTAAACAGACATTTTCTCGTGAACATTTATCATCGCTCAACTACGTACTGTTGGTTGTTTTAGTTTAAGCACTTGCTTTGCATTGTTTCTGTCCGCTGTCTTCGATCAGGCAGTTATCTTGGCATTGTTTCTGTTCTTTACTGTCGTTCAAGTTCTTTCACGTTCTTTTCTCTCTATTGTATCGTCCAAATATTTATTTTGGCATTGTTTCTGTTTGTTGTTTTTATCCAATTTATTACTGGTGCATTGTATTTGTTTTGTGATGTGCAAGGAATTGTAGTAAGTTTACATGCAACCAACCTTGACGTTGTTTCATAGCTTTGCTTCAATACTTGCAATAGTGGTTCCGCTGTTTAATTTACAAATATCTAATTTTAAGAAGGAAAAAGTTTCAATTTACTTAGAAAAGACTGGTCTATGTAATATTTTTAAATTCATCTATATAATAAACGTTAGAGAAAACTGACGGAGACAATTAACATTGGACAGTTCAGAGGCATAGGTAACCTTGGGCATAGACCGGACGACAACAAATCAAACAAAGAAGGGCAATTAACAATGGACAGTCCACAGGCATAGGCAACCTTGGGCATAGACCGGACGACAACAAACCAAACAAAGAAGGGCAATTAACAATGGACAGTCCAGAGGCAGAGGCAACCTTAGGCATAGACCGGACGACAACAAATCAAACAAAGAAGGGCAATTAACAATGGACAGTCCAGAGGCATAGGCAACCTTGGGCATAGACCGGACGACAACAAACCAAACAAAGAAGGGCAATTAACAATGGACAGTCCAGAGGCAGAGGCAACCTTGGGCATAGACCGGACGACAACAAACCAAACAAAGAAGGGCAATAAACAATGGACAGTCCAGAGACATAGGCAACCTTGGGCATAGACCGGACAACAACAAACCAAACAAAGAAGGGCAATTAACAATGGACAGTCCAGAGACATAGGCAAACCTTGGACATAGACCGGACGACAACAAACCAAACAAAGAAGGGCAATTAACAATGGACAGTCTAGAGACATAGGCAACCTTGTGTATAGACCGGACGACAACAAACCAAACAAAGAAGGACAATTAACAATGAACAGTCCAGAGACATAGGAAATAGTGGGCATAGACCGGACGACAACAAACCAAACAAAGAAGGGCAATTAACAATGGACAGTCCAGAGGCAGAGACAACCTTGGGCATAGACCGGACGACAACAAACCGAACAAAGAAGGGCAATTAACAATGGACAGTCCAGAGGCAGAGGCAACCTTGGGCATAGACCGGACGACAACAAACCGAACAAAGAAGGGCAATTAACAATGGACAGTCCAGAGGCAGAGGCAACCTTGGGCATAGACCGGACGACAACAAACCGAACAAAGAAGGGCAATTAACAATGGACAGTCCAGAGACATAGGCAAACCTTGAACATAGACCGGACGACAACAAACCGAACAAAGAAGGGCAATTAACAATGGACAGTCCAGAGGCAGAGGCAACCTTGGGCATAGACCGGACGACAACAAACCGAACAAAGAAGGGCAATTAACTATGGACAGTCCAGAGACATAGGCAAACCTTGGACATAGACCGGACGACAACAAACCAAACAAAGAAGGGCAATTAACAATGGACAGTCCAGAGGCATAGGCAACCTTGGACATAGACCGGACGACAACAAACCGAACAAAGAAGGGCAATTAACCATGGACAGTCCAGAGGCATAGGCAACCTTGGGCATAGACCGGACAACAACAAACCGAACAAAGAAGGGCAATTAACAATGGACAGTCCAGAGACATAGGCAACCTTGGGCATAGACCGGACGACAACAAACCAAACCAACAACATATAAAGCTAAAAAGATTAGCAACACGGACCGTATAGAAAAACAAGGGTGAACTCAGGTGCTATTGAAGGGCATAATGTATAATTGCTAATGCTATTAATATACCGTACATCATGTACATATGACTTCTGACACTACTCTAAGCTATTGGCACGGTATTATTAAAATATATATAAAGGGAAATGATCACTTATTTTACGTAAGTATTATTTAATTGTAGAACCCACTCGAATTAATTTCTTCCTTGTTGTAAATGTCAACAACATTACTCCTTTTGACATAGATTCAATTTACCAGTGGTATGTTTATAATTACATCATTTCTAAACATAAAGACCTGTTCATTTTGCAAATGATAAAGATATAGATTGTATGATGCATGAGCTTATCTGTTTTGTTTTAATGCGACATGTTGTATTTCGAATTTCACAGGAATTATGTCCACTGTAGAATGTTACTCCAGAGTCAGCTCAATATATATATAGCTCCACTCTGTCAGCTCAATGTATATAAACCTTAATGTACCTGTTGCTGTATTTAGTCAGCTCAGTGTACGTATAAGTCCACTCAGTCAGCTCAGTGTATATATAGCTCCACCCATGCAATGCAGTGTATATATAACTCCATTCAGTCAGCTCAATGTATATAAACCTTAATGTAACTGTTGCTGTATTTAGTCAGCTCAGTGTACGTATAAGTCCACTCAGTCAGCTCAGTATATAAACCTTAATGTAACTGTTGCTGTATTTAGTCAGCTCAGTGTACGTATAAGTCCACTCAGTCAGCTCAGTATATAAACCTTAATGTAACTGTTGCTGTATTTAGTCAGCTCAGTGTACGTATAAGTCCACTCAGTCAGATCAGTGTATATAAACCTTAATGTAACTGTTGCTGTATTTAGTCAGCTCAGTGTACGTATAAGTCCACTCAGTCAGATCAGTGTATATAAACCTTAATGTAACTGTTGCTGTATTTAGTCAGCTCAGTGTACTTATAAGTCCACTCAGTCAGCTCAGTATATAAACCTTAATGTAACTGTTGCTGTATTTAGTCAGTTCAGTGTACCTATAAGTCCACTCAGTCAGCTCAGTATATAAACCTTAATGTACCTGTTGCTGTATTTAGTCAGCTCAGTGTACGTATAAGTCCACTCAGTCAGCTCAGTATATAAACCTTAATGTACCTGTTGTTGTATTTAGTCAGCTCAGTGTACCTATAAGTCCACTCAGTCAGCTCAGTGTATATATAGCTCCACCCATGCAATGCAGTGTATATATAACTCCACTCAGTCAGCTCAATGTATATATTACTCCACTCACTAAGCTCAATATATGTATAACCCCAATCAGACAGGTCAATGTATATAGAACTCCATTCAGTCAGCTCAATGTATATATTACTCCACTCACCAAGCTCAATATATGTATAACCCCAATCAGGCAGGTCATTGTATATAGAACTCCATTCAGTCAGCTCATTGTATATATAACTCCACTCAGTCAGCTCAGTATATATGAAGCTCAATGCAGTAACCCTAATGTATATGTTGCTCTATTTAGTCAGATCAGTGTACCTGCAACTCTTCTTCTCAATCAGATTAATCAAAGCACAAATGATTAATATATCGTTGATGCTGTACAAAAACATGTGGACAGTCTCGTAGTCCTTTTCTTATTTGGTCGCAGATTGCCATCGGCTCAAACATCATTTGTGACGTCAAATGTCCTTATAGCGTTGTCAAAATACAATTTCTAATGATATCACAGCAAAAGAAACTCACACTAGATTGCACAATACCGTAAAAGAGTAAGGGTTATGGTGTTTAACGTCACTTTCAACAATATGTCGATTATATCGTGGCGGTCAGGATTATTGGTGAAGGAAACCCAAGTACCCAGCGAAAATCACCGACCTGCAGCAAGTCACTGACAAACTTAACCAGGAAAAGTATATTTTATATGCTTAATTATTGGAGAAACCAGCTCTCTATCTATTTCCGGTGGGTGGACGTCGATATTTCTCCATTCAGATGTGAACATATATTTGTCTCTACTAAAGAAATAGCGTAATCCCCTCGAAGGACACGGAGAATCTCTATCATATATTTTACATCCATGGTATGATACACCTATATCTATATCTATTATTGT
Source organism: Bathymodiolus septemdierum (assembly GCA_963383655.1). Taxonomy (NCBI): domain Eukaryota; kingdom Metazoa; phylum Mollusca; class Bivalvia; order Mytilida; family Modiolidae; genus Bathymodiolus; species Bathymodiolus septemdierum. Next base: position 128,629,186 of record OY726518.1, on the reverse strand, counting down.
GGGTTCGAATCCCGCTCATGGTGAAGTGTGCTCGATGCAACAATATGTGATAGGGTTTGTCATTGACTTGCTGCAGGTCTGTAGTTTTCTCAGAGTACTTCGGTTTCATCCACCAATAAAACTGATTACCACGATAGAGCTGAAATATTGTTGAAAGTGGCGTTAAACACCATAACCCTAACCCTACCCCTATATTAATTTTCATAAGAATATATCTATTAAATTTCCAAAAATAGCGGAGAAAAACGAATGTGTAGTAGTCGTTATAATTTCACATTTTATAGATGATGCTATTGGGGCGGAGGGGGGATATAATTAGATCATAGGAGAAAAAAGACAGATAATAGACAAATAGTAACCCTTCCTGGTTTAGATTCAGAGTTTACATTCCTGCAGATATGTTTCCTGGGTGTAATTTGACTGATGTCTGGTTTTAACACAAATGTATCAGGTTTCTACAGATCAGTCAAATAAGATAATTTAGTCATGCTCATTGAAAAACTTCCAGAAACCTTCACATCCAATACAGATTAAACTTCATTTATCTTTATACATACACTTTAAACTATGTATATGAAATCAAAAGTCATTTAATTAGGAGTATTACATATGTGTTCATTTAATATATCATTCTGTTTTAATTATTTCTAGTTTATGAATTTGATTTTTGGAGAAAAATATATTATATCTAAATTTAACAGTCTGATGTATATTTCAATAAAGGTTTAGGTTTATGGTGTTTAATGCCACCTTCAACAATATTTCAGTTATATCATGGCGGAATATATTTAAATGAAAAGTACATTGTAATTGACAAGATTTCAATAATAGCGTTGTATCGAATTAAAAATAATACATGGCATACATTTAAAACAAAAAAATAAAAATAGATAAATAAAAAAAAGTATGAAGATACCAAAGGTGTAATTAGAAGCCGTAAATCTGAAAAGGACAGACAAAACAATGATCAAAAGAAAATGGTCAAAATATGTTTAATTTCAAATATTTGTGTCAAGTGAATGTGAATGCATGCTTCTATATATGTGATCACAGATACTATCGTGATATATTTAATACAAAAGTAACGTACCTGTATCTTGGTATCCAGTTGTTACCGTCGGTCAATGATATACACGTCAATATAACGGGAAATATTAATATATTCATTCTGGACCAAAATTCATATAATTCCAATAATTAATTGCATAAAATCGTTCCTTAATTTGAAATTTATAAAACACGCATCTTCTCTAGATAATTTAGTTAAACAAACTGTAACGGAAACTCGAATTACAAAGCTCTTAATAAAATCAAAGTACTGAAAAACTGACTGTATATAGGTAATTGTTAAATGTCAGTTAGATTACAACCGATTAGCAATGAGCCAGAATTTCCACATGCTATTCATACCTTTGAAGTTTAGAAATAAATGCATCTGTCAGGTATTTCCATTTTACTTTGGTTAAATTCTCGCAGTAGTAATTTCATATTCACATATTCACTTGTAAATAGAACACTTCGTTTCCTGACCCGCACAAGTGCGATAACCTTCAAATTGAAAGATGCACTGTATTTGGAAGAAGAAGAGAAGAATAGATTTTCGAGTTAAGAAAGCCCCCCAAAAATACAGTACAATCAAAAAGGAAAACGCTCGGACATGAACCAACTCAAATCCCGGAGTGAAAACAGTTTGTATCTCCTTTCAATTAATGGTTAAGTAGTAATTCCCTTAAGAAAGAAAAATAAACGCATAAAACAGGGAAATTAAAAAGAGTGACACTGGTTTAAAGTCGTAATGCTAAAGACATTGGTAGTCATCCCTTCGAAGGAGAAAGAACACAAACTAGATTTCAGCTGCTGTGAAAAAAGGCCAGCTACATGTATATTATAAATATTACCAATCCTATTTTATTCAATGCATTATAGAAGCAAGTATTGGGTACTTAGACATGCAGAACTTAGACAAGCAGAACTTAGACATGCAGAACTTAGACACGCAGAACTTAGACATGTATAATTCACTTATTACAAAATAAAACTAACTGATGTAAATAAGAAATAAATGAAAAGTTTGTGCATTCTCTATTAATATTCAATTTCTTACTTGTATTTATTTAGGCATTATACTATACACATGATTTCCATAATACTAATGTTCGTGTAGTTTAGCTGCCAAAGGAACTGATTACTCACCCACCTGAGTTTGTTACCCACTTTTTACTGGGGTTGTAGTTACTCAGTCTTTAATTTTCTGTGTAGCAAGTTGTGAACCATTGTTTTCCTATCGTTTACTTTTCTTTTCGTAGTTGTAGTGTCGGTCCTTCGATTTACGGGTTCTGGTTACCCCTTTGTGATCTTCTTACTTGTCTTACTGTTCGTCGTTTCTAAAATCTTTGGATTTTGATGTTTATTATCACAGTTATAACTGATAACATATCCGTCAATGTATCTTAGTCGGCTTGTACAGATTGAGTAAATATCACAATTGAAATCGCAAATTTCCACGACAAAATTGGTTGATATATCAGTAAAATCTCGTTTGAAATGTATTAAAATTGTAACGCTTGTTGCTGGAATAATAAAGAACACAGTGCTTGGTCTTTTTTAGAAATATGAAAAAAATATATCTACAAATAAGATTAAACAAGAAAAAAATAATCATATTTTGTTCCGATACTCAACATATTTTTGATAATAGAAATATCATGTGTAACTATTCTGTAATTTTTTAAATAATCTGTAGAACTTTTTTACTTTCCTAAAATATTTTCAAATGGTTAGCGAGACGTTAACTGTAAAATATGCATTAGCTTGATACACAACACATCTTCAATTATGAATAAAATAAAAATATTTTATCCCAACTGTCACAGACGAATTAAGAACGGTTAGCATATTATATAATAGTCAGACATTATTTGTAATAAAATTATGGAATTAAATCTTTTTTTATTGTTAATGTCACTGGTGGAGCAATAACTGCTCATCCTTCCGGGGCACATGAGTTCACCCCCGTTTTTTTAGTGTTGCGCAATCTTAAGCTTTCTGTGAATGTTTTTGTAGATCGTTGCTTGTCTCATTTCTTTTAGTCATTTCTGTCCTTCTTCGATTTACATTATCTGATTACCCCTTTAGGATATTCAAACTTTTTTTGCTGAAAATTATTCCTCAATATCACCTTTGCTAAATATACAACAATATTTTGTCATATCAAAATTGAATTCCTACATGTGTATCAAAACCCATTTTAGGAGTCTACAGGTTTAACACTTAAACATTGCCATTCCTGCGAAATTTAGCGGAATAATATGTTGGAATCCATTGTAATATGGTATCTAATAAATTATTGACTATACTAAATAGGAGCACCAATAAATCATACCAATAACTTTAAAATCTTCATATTTAATCATCTCAATTACACGATTATTAGTAAGACATACTTTATCTATCTTTTTTCTTTTTTAGTTTATTTGAAATAAAACATTTACAATTGTTAATTTATTGTTTGTGGGTCATTGAAGCAAACAGAGATGTCGTAACAAGTGTAACTGTACCTATGATCATACACCAGACAGATCTAATCTCGCCAGTCTTCCACCATTAACCCTCTATATACAGATGGTTTGTCCATGACATGCATGATAGGGATATACCCTGATGGTTAGATATACCAGGCATCATAAATCGCCACTGACAGGGATGTGTTGTAGTTTATTAAAATAAGTGACACAGATCATTCTATTATTATCACATGATCTGTGTCACTTGTAAAAACTGTTAAAAAAAACTGTGTACAACTTGTATAACAAAATGTACTTTTGCAAAACAATTGCTCTAGTTATCTTGCAAGATTTGTGTGAATTGTATGTTGAAATGTATATCAGCAAGGATTTCAAGTGGTTAACATATAATATATCAATTTTAAAGTTTTCGAGGGAATTCTCATTGAGGCAAAAAAGGGTAAAAAAGAAAAGAAACATTTTTCGTGTCACAATGATATATTATTAAAAACAATATCAGGTCATAGTTTGTCCGAGGTTCTTGGCTTTCGATACAATTTCTCCACAATATTATTATTCTCGGTGTGAACTATCCTATTTCACCCTTTCTGTATCTTAGTATGGATAGAGTATAAAATATTTTCGGTGTGAACTACTCTATTTCACCCTTTCTGTAGCTTTGTATGCCATAGAGTATAAAATAACAGTTTGAACAAGTTCCCCGGCAGAGTTCATTCTGACAACGTTCTTTATAACACATTTCATTTTCATAATGATTTTATTTCACGTATTCGTGCTTTCGTTCTTTGCTTTGTATGTTGAAAACAAAACATTGGCGAATATTTCTAAGGATTATGACAATACTCATGGTAAGTCAACATTTGTTAATTATTGTGTGTATTTAAATAACAGTTTTTTATAGAACTAATAATACTAGAGGCAGATCAAAACATTTCCATAAGGCCAGGGGTCTGTTTTTTAAAGAAGAAAAAAAATCAGATTTCAAAACAATTTGCTTTATGAAATATCAAAGGATACCGGGTCGCAATTCAAAACGAAAATAACAAAAAAAAAGTAATTGGAAATATTCTATTAAAACACGTGTTTACCAGTCTATAGCTTAGCTAAAAAGGGGCGGACCTCGTAACCCCTGCTCCTGATTCGGATCCAAACCAGCCACTGCTCTAACATATATATGTATTTTTGCATGTTGTATGTTGAGAAATGCCATATTCATAGTCTTGGTTTGAACCGAATGGGGGATAGATCCGACGATCTACCATCTATAAAAAATGAATCGACAAATCGAGTGAAACCTTTCATAAGATAAAGATAGTATCTCGATACATTTTCATGTATGCAGTAGACGTGCATTTTGGTATATCATGTATATTGTGAAAGATGCGCATACATAACAAAAGTTTGAGGACGCACACTCAGATTTACACACACACACACACACACTGGTCATCGACCTGGCGTAAGTCACTGTCAAACTTTATCACATAATGTTGTATCGAGTACAACTGACCTGAGCGGGATTCGAACTCACAACTTTAGTGGTGATAGGTACTGATTGTATAGGTAGTTACTGATTGTATAGGTAGTTACTGATTGTATAGGTAGTTACTGATTGTATAGGTAGTTACTGATTGTATAGGTAGTTACTGATTGCATAGGTAGTTACTGATTGTATAGGTAGTTACTGATTGTATAGGTAGTTACTGATTGTATAGGTAGTTACTGATTGTATAGGTAGTTACTGATTGTATAGGTAGTTACTGATTGTATAGGTAGTTACTGATTGTATAGGTAGTTACTGATTGTATAGGTAGTTACTGATTGTATAGGTAGTTACTGATTGTATAGGTAGTTACTGATTGTATAGGTAGTTACGATCACGGCGGTCCTCTATATCAATCTAGAGAATAAATACATCATAAAGGATACCTCTAATGGTTATAACAAAAACATAATTCTAAATCAAATAAAAAACTGAAATGGAAACAATAAAATATACTTGTATAAATTCTTAAAGCAAAAGCAAAATGAAATGGAATATTATTTATCACACCCAGATAGAAATGTTAGACATATTTTAACAAAATTCAGACTGAGTGAACACAAACTTTTAATAGAAATAGGCAGAAATCTCAAAATACCAAAGGATCAAAGACTATGTGCGATTTGGAAGATGAATTTCATTTTTTCTTTAAATGCAAGAGAAATGCCAATAATAGAAACATTTTATACCAATGCTTTCAAAATATATATTCAAATTTTCTTGAATTAAACCATGAAGAGAAACTAACAAAAATACTTAACCTGTCAACACCCGAACATTTTTGCCTATGACGTCACTCAGAGGTTTGAAAGTACCATAGATCGATAGATAAATGAAAGGGCTACACGTTACCTAAAAGGAACGAAGTTACGAAAAAGGTACGAAAGGGTTACGAAGAGGATACTAAATAAGTTACAAAGTTACGAAAAAGTTACGAAAATGTACGAAGTTACGAAAGACATTGGTTACGAAGTTACCAAGTTACGAGATAGTAATTGCGAAGAGATTGCGAAATAAGCTATGAAGTTACGAAAAACGTACGAACTTACGAAAATGTACGAACAGGTTACGAAATACATTGGTTACGAAGATACCAAGTTACGAGATAGAAATTACGAAGAGGCTACGAAATAAGTTACGAAAGACCTTGGTTACGAAGTTACCAAGTTACGAGATAGCAAAGCCACCTATCGGAATAATTTATTATGATGTATAGTGATGCATTATAGGAAAATAAAATGGCGGGAGCTTCCTATGGTTATAGGACGCGGACGTCCTAGAGAACACCTCCAGCCAACATTTTGTATTACTACAAAGAAAAAAGGGCGGGAAACCCGGTTGCGCATGCGTGCACTCAAGGGTTCAACATTACCAACATTTTGTACTACTCTATTAAGGAAACAAACGTGGGGGAAATCCGCGTATGCGCACGCTATCACTTCCGGTAGCTCCACCTCGCTCCACCTCCGCAAATACTACTTTGTAACCACATATATACTACATTTTTTTATTAATTTTTTTGACGGGTAAGCGTCATATCCGAAAACACCCGAAAAAAGGGCGGGAAACCCGGTTACGCATGCGCGCAGCCAAGGGAACTCCATTTTGTACTACTCTAGTAAGAAAAGAAAAAACGCGGGGGAAAATCCGCGCATGCGCACGCGACCACTTCCGTGACTTCCGGCCTCTTACGGTCAGGGTTGATGACGTCACCCCCTGTCACGTCACTAACGTCACTTCCGATCATGCGCAATGGTCCGATCCCCCTCAAATATGACTTGAGCTGTGCCCATATACTACTCATAAGCTCTAAATAAAGTTTATCATTTACTCACGCTTTTTAAAAAGTTTTAGCACTAAATGAAAGTAACATCTAGATTGACTACCATAGAACCAATGCACAGAATAGTCAGAAAGGAATTTTTGCATCAAATAATTATATATAATATTTATGTTTTATAACGTTCAGTTATTCAATATGACCGCCACGGCCAGGAATGTATTTTGATTAACTGGATTTTCAATATTCTGGTTTGAACTGTTACAGTACTGGGGTGTCCCTTAATGTCCTTTATTCAATTTATGCGGTGATCAAAAACACAAGATGGTTACAACCATAATAATGCATTTAAGATGTCAATATATGTACACGGCTACTATCGCTTTTCTAGCAGCCATATCGTTGTTACGAGATAATAATCATAAGTGTTGCATAAAAATATATCGGTTATTGTAAATAAAACTAAATGATACGGGAGATTGACCACCCTCCCTTAATGCCATGTCTTGTGTAAATAATAGTAAATGTGCATCTTACCCAATTTGTTTTCCCCTCGTTACATCAAAGTACAAACCGTTTAAATAAAATTTAATAGGACATCTTGAATTATAGTGAGTGAGGGATTGTTGTTTAAAGCCAACTCAGCAATTTTGCAGCTATATCATGGCGAGAACAAGGTAATTTTCAATGAGACGATGATGAGGACCGCTTTGTACTAGACCAGCACGCTGGAATTTTATAGTGCTGCTCACTGAAACAACAGTCCGCGGAGAGACATGTCGGCCCACTCGGACACATCCTGATTCCGATGCAACCAGTACTTGCTATTTTTCCTTAATGCTGCGTGCTTAGCGGAGAAGCAACAAATACCAATCTTAAAGTCTTTGATTTGACCTGATCGGGGCTAGAACCCACGATCTACCGTACGGAAGATATAAAAATGGAAAAGAGGGTGGTGTGAGTGCAGAAATAGGCCGATAAGGAGTTTGAGGCAGAAAAGAGGCGGTGGAGTTGGGAGAAGGAATACGAGAGAGGGCAGGGAATAAGAATGTCACATGATTATGGTAGGTGCAGAAATGGTAAAGGGAGGTTGAAGCAGAAATGGGTTGGGAGAGATGATCCAAAATGGGGCAGAAAAGAGAAAGTCTAGAGATCAAGGTAGGGAAGATATAATAAAATCATTAATAATAATCTACATATACATATAAAAGTCCAGAAAATTCTATGTCAAATTGAATATTTACGAACGAAAAGCTTGTTTAAAAAGATATGTTTTTAGACACGATTTAAAAGCTGATAGCGAATCCATAGTTTTGAGCTGGAGTGGTATGTTGTTCCACAAAGTTGATAAATGATTTACATAGAATATTATATACATACTCACGAAAGTCTCCAAAATACTTTCAGAAAAATGACTATTACTGCTATATGGTATTTGTATTTATTTACGTATACTGACACATATCAGATGATGCTCTTGTCAGTTAACAATAACACTACGGGTTGGACAAGAACACTTCCGGAGTGCATTAGTTCACTTATAGAGGGTTCTGTGCAGTGTGTTGTAGAAAGAAAACACCAGTTCTTCTGTACACACTGAAGATCACTCGCACTGAAGGCTAATAGCAAATAATTCAACCTTCATCGCCATCATGTTTATTATAAGAAAGTGGCATAGAGATATATACCATTACTGATTGCACGAGTCTTGTAGATGCGTGTCCAATGACGGTTCTGTTGCCTGGTGAGATATGGGAGTCTATGACAAATATATAGAAATAACGGCATTCTTTTAAAAATCAAATGGACTGTTTGCAAAAACGTTGAATCAGAATGATAATATAATGATGTCGATGGTAAAATGTAAATTACGATCGATAAAAAACATGTTAATTCGCATCATACGACGTACATTTACAAATCTTATTCCGAAAGGAAATACAACATTTCCTCCACAATGGAACATATTGTTCCATAAACTATATTTGTAATATAAAAACTAATCATTAAAGGCATACAGTAGCTCAAATTGATTTTTTTTTATATTAAAAGTTGCCAATATTCGATGCTTTATACTAATTGCAGTTGAAATTTTTCATTATATCATACCTAAATAGCCTAGAACGAAGGAAACACGTCGCTGTTTAATTTTCTTGCTTCCAGTAAAACATTCAATGTAAACCCGCATATCATTATTGTATTATTCATATATTCCGTGACCAACAAAGTCAACCTATTCGGTAAAGCGTTTGCGCATGTGCGAAATTATTTGCGGAAGGAAAAGCACATGTATGACACAAACAAAAATATTGACGAAAACGACACAAATATGAGGATTTAGCAAGCTTCGTGTAAAAATAAAAAAAAAAGTGTTATATCGACTTACTCCATTTTTCAACACGTATACGGTAAGCATAATTTAGTATCTTTTTACGGCCGAATCGTATTTTGACAGTAGAATTGCATCGTCGCTTTTTATATTATTCTTTGGGGTTTTTTTCAGGAGGAAACGCTAGGTGATATCTCTTTTAAATTAGAGACTAAAATAATGAACTTCGTAACTGATTTTTTTTTCGAAAAAATATAATCAAACTCAAGTGCTGTCAATACTATGCAATACAATTTGTTTACAATTTTCCCATTATCAGACCCCTTTGCAGAGTTTGGGTTTGTTTTTATTGATTACATCACGTATTTCAGATTTTAAGTGTCATTCTTACTAACTACCTTTATATAATATTAACTGATTACCCCAGATCCAATTTCATATATATATTTCTTGAATTATATTAATTATAGCGAATTTACATGAAAAGCATGTTTCCTGGTTATTCATAGCAGTTATCAGTGTCAGGCAAACTTCGGAAAATCAATCGACTTATAATTAGGTGTGTTAATGGCGATTTTACCAACAGACATTCGAATTCTTTTCACTAATTACGACGTTATAGCATATTTTTTAAACCTGGCTTCTTGTTCAGAGCATTTTATTAATATAAAACATCGAATATTGGCAACTTTTAATATAAGCAAGAAAAAATCAATCTGAGCGACTGTATGCCTTTAATAAAACTTAAAAGAATAAGGGTAATAACAAAATTACCGAACTCCGAACAATCTTCCAAAGTCAAAGTCAAAACTCATAAGTATATAAACAGACAAAATCAGTCAACAACCGGAAAACTGTGAAAACCGTAATGAACCTGATTTGGTACAGGCATTTCTAAAGAAATGGTGGGTTGAATCAGATTTTAAGGCGCCAAACCTCCCGCTTTCATTACGGCTCAAAGTTTCCGACTGTCACTATAACAGTATTTATAACAATACTGGAACAAAATAGGTAAAATTGTTGTCAAAGTAGTACCAAATTCAGTGAGGAGGGTGGAACATCTATCGTGAACCATCTTCATCAACAACTCCGAATCACCTGAAGTATTTTAACTACGAAAGTAAATGTCAAAAACACTTTTACGTCACGCATTGATAAAAAAATATTTTGACATTTTTGTTGATCTCCTTATCTTTATACATTTTCACTATATGAAAATCCATCATTTATTATCGTCTCTGCAGAGACGGAATATATTTCGACAAGATTTTGGTATCGGAATATACATAGAAGATCCTTTGGTGGTTCTTTACTAGGTTTGTGTTGATGGCTGATCAGAAATTCACGATGTTTGTTTGCTTAATTGCGGATGTTGTTGGAATAGTAAATTTTCATAATTGGACAATTTCTCAAATATAATTCATTATTAAGATTAACTATTAACCGTAGTTACATGATAGTGGATCAATATTATGTGTTAAAACTAAAGACAAAAAGTAACACACAATTTAATTAAACAGTACAAAATAACAATCCAAACTCCAACTACAAAACGTGGAAATTGAGCCTGGTGTTTTGAAAGAGTCATCATATACAGTTCCATTAACGGCACTCGTCAGGTATAATTACAATCATGTTCTACTTTACAATGGGAATACATGATCCAGTTTCACGCAACACGTTAACAATTCTTCCTTAGAGTATTCAAAATGATGCAAAAATCCGGATAGGGGAGATAACCCCGTAAAGTTATTTGAAAGTGACACTTTATGCACATGCACTACAATAGATCCTACAACAGACCACGACGACTGTCACCATTTAATGACATCCAATAGTTTGTAGAGCTTATTTTGCATAGCGAGACAATTAATAATTAAACTTTTTTTGCCATTTACTAAGTGTCTACTCCAGGCAGTCCATCATCACTCTTCTCGTTGTATCCAGAATCATTTGAGGTACTTATATTACTAATTTTTCTAGGCTTATCCATATCTGAAAAGAAAAGTGCACAATCGGTTAACTTTATATATATAAATAATTACAATGAAAATTATCATCAAAGAATTGGAGGCATAATTCGATTCAAGCGTATGTCATGAATGATCATCTAAACAAGAAATACCTTTAGTGCACAAACACTAATGTATCACCTTCAATTTGTTTAATTGTCTAATGGGTTTATCAATAAAGGAACACCCTACCACATGAATGTTGGACACATCCCATGCAGCGTCACCACATAATCGCTCCAGGTCTCCCAGGAAATCAGGTTGGAATTAATATATTTTGGAAGCTGATTGTTCCATGTTAAAACTATTGTTTTTCTGGTTCCAGAAATTTACAATTGGTGGGTACATTTTCACAAAATGACATAGATCTGAGGTTCTTCCTTGATATTTGGCAATTGCAATCTTCCCCATAAAAAAATCATCCATGACATTCATATTTTATATTCATTCAAAGTAGTTTTGAAATAAAATCCGATTACTCACATTATATTATCATGAATTTAGGAAAAATAGAAAAAAAATCTGATCTGGTTTGTATGAGAAGTAAGTAAGGGTAATAACAAAATTACCGAACACCGTGCAATCTTCCAAAGGGAAAGGCAAAACTCATAAGTCAACAAACGGACAAAATCAGTCAACAACCGGAAAACTGGGAAAACCACAATGGCCCTGACTTGGTACAGGCATTTCCAAAGAAATGGTGGGTTGAATACGATTTTACGCCGCCAAACCTCCCGCTTCCATTACGGTTAAAATGTTCCGGTTGTCATTATAACAGCATTTTTAACAATACTGGGACAAATTAGGTATAATAGTAGTCAACGCAGTACTTTATGAAAATCCATCGTTTATTATCGTCTCTGCAGAACGGTTTAACTAAACGGCCATCTTCTTACACAATTTGATTTCAAATGAGATGTTGAATGACGTCATGTCTAAACCACGATTACATAATCCTTATCTTTATACATTTTCATATTTACTTTATGAAAATCCATCGTTTATTATCGTCTCTGCAGAGACAAATTATTTTTCGACAAAATCTTGGTATCGGAATATAAACTTTTTAAGAGATCGAATAAGGCGAATCTTTTGATAGCCCTGGTCCAGTAGCCTGTTTCGCAGATAAAGATGACGTTTCAAGAAATCAGAATAATTGCTACTGGCCCATGCATAGCGAATCAATTGCGAGATGTAAACACTATATGCAGGAGAAGCTGGTTTATTGCTGCACATATTTGGAAAATTTATGATTCTAAAATTGAAGTCATCCCGTTTATCATAAATTTTAGTTGACCACTGTCGTCAAATTCGAGGTATATGTCCTAAAATGATGCGGACGAAGCTGTATCTGTGGTCTCTTTAATTTCCAGCTCTGGATGATATATCAAGGGAAGAAATTCTGCAAATCTAGGATTATTGATAGATAAAACGTCATCAATATACCTGTATGTGAAATTAAAGGCTCTAGTTTCATGAATCTTCTTATCTTTTACAAGATTTTGAAGAAACTCCGACTCATATGAGTATGAAAATAAATCGGCTAGAAGAGGGGCACAATTCGTACCCATTGGTATGCCGACGACCTGCTGAAACAGTGCCCCACCAAAGGAGACAAATATGTTATCGATGAGGAACTCCAGCATACTGATCACTTGTTCCTCGGAGTAGCATGTTTTAGCTTTTTGAATTTTGTTTGAAAAATATGTGGAATTGTAGCATAATACAGCAAATTTTGAGCCATCGTTTCTATGACTGAAAGCTTTGTGAATGGTTTCTTTCAAGCGGGTTTTTAATTTGTCATGCGGTAGGGTGGCATATTCAGGATATAACTAACAATGTATTATGGTTTCATTTGATGTCAAGCCGAGTACATTAGGTTCTGTTATTAGGTTGCCTGTTTGTCTATCCAATTACATATCACTTGTGCGTGTAAAACATGTTTATCCTTGAAAAATGTAGAATGGTGCTAAAATTTCATCGTCATGAAGTAACGTATGTTAACGCTGCTAAGGTATTCTACAAAAATGTGCAACACCAAATAAGTGCAAATGGTTGAATTTTCAAAATCAAAAGTTACGTCCATCATCATACAATAGTTACTGATGTGGTATGCAGGATAAATTATGTCCGCTGACGGCTGTGGGTAGGTTTATATACCCGAAGCTGGGAAAATGACATTATATACCTTGCATATCACCTGAATAAGTTATATATAGGAGATACATAATTACTTATATTTACGGGAGACATAATTCTATCTACAGGATTAAATTATAGAATGATCTTTCACTAAAGGTTGTCTTTAATGTAAGAAGAATTTGAAGATACCAAAGGGAGGTAATCAGAATACAATGACAAAAAAGTACAAAAGGACAAACAACGATCTACAAAACATTATACAGAAAACAAAACATTGATCAAAACGGGCATCATTAAAGACCGGGGGTGAACTCATGTGCTCCTGGAGGGTAAGCAGTTCAACATGTATCACCCGTCGTGTTACTCTTGTTACAATTCCGGTGATAAGTTATGAATGAGGAAAGGACCGGAGTGTGATTATGACAAACGGAACAATTATTGTCATTTGTGACACAGATACTCCGCAGCAGTAAACTAAGACATGGTGGCGACCATAAAACGTTTGATGTGATGACTTCAACGTAACCACTAGGAACAGTAGCTTCCTTGGTAGTATAACCCTCTATTAAGGAAATCTTGATAGGAACCACAAGCTCTGGAATATCGGAGTATCTGGTATAAATATACTCCATATGCAGGTACTGCTGGAATTTTGCTACATATAAATGGAAAGATCACAATGGGACAATTAAAATTATCTCTGTTGTAGTAAAGTGTAGTTCTTAACCGGTCCTCAATGTCAATTTCGAGTGTAGCTCAAGGTAATAACACTTCATTAAACCTTTATATAGTTCCTTAGCTTCTTTATGAATTTTATGAATTGTATAAATTGTATAAATACTTTTTTTCTTTGAAATAGTTCCTTAGAAATACACTGAATGCCTGACAATGTTTCTTCATTTAGAAAGTGTTCAATGTTCATGGGTGCAGGCATACAACTTAGGGGTTAACATTTTGAAGTCAGAAAGAAGAATGGTCGAGTTTCTGATTTACGTGTGAACTGTAAGTTGGACTTATTTCATTTCACTTTATTGGACATCACTAATTATTGTTCTGCCATCAATCGGCATATCATCAGATACGTATGTCCAACTTGAAAATGACAACACCAGTGACCAGTGCAACATAAGATATAAAACACCGAAAATAGCAAACTATCAAACAGACATTTGAAATTACTGCAATGCGTTCATTGCTAAAACATTCGCATGAGGAAAATCACAGTTCTCTTTGGAGAGAAAAATCAATGAAAGCTATCCCATGTAACAATCTTAACCTCTCTGAAACTGATGTTATTAAACTGTTCGGTTTTTTGATTCACAACATATATATTTGTCCTTTTGCAGATTAAAAAAAAATTATTAGATGAAGCAGAAGTTTTGTAGAGATTTTTTAGACGAAAAGAAACTAGTCCGATCAGTTCCTTTTATGCTCCACTATACATATTATGTAGTTTTATTAAATAATTCGAAGCTTAGTGATTATGTTGATCGCATCTAAGCAACTGAAATAAAAAAATAATAATATAGATCCAGCTAGATTTTACGACAAAAAATTGTGAGGAAACGTTTGGGGTAATCAAGAATGGTCAATAAGTCACAGTCGATATTGGTCACAACACGCAGAACGAAGACAAACAAAACAATGCACACAGAAAAATAAAAACATGAACAACACAGACCCAACACAATAACCAGGGATTGAATCTAGGTGATCGCAAAGGGCAAACAGTTCTTGATTCTGATAAGGATCGTGCTACCCATACACAAATGCGATAGAACTGTCCAGTTATATGTCGCAATATTCCAGCGGCACCTGTATATGGAGTATATATATTAATAGGATATTCGAGTGATCGTGGTTCCAATCATGATTTCCTTGAGAGACGGTTGGTGCTGAAAAGGAAGCTACCAATGCTTCCTATTGGCAAGTTGAAGTCATCACTTCGAAAGTTTTATGTTCGCTTCATGACAGTTAATTGTTATGGAGTATCTGTGTCACAAATAACCACGGATATGTTTCGTTTGTCGTAGGCGCAATCCTGCCTTATCATAATTCAACGCTTTACCATCGGATTTTTAACAGGAATAAACGGGGAAGCTAATAGTGAAGTAGAAACTGCTTACCCTTTCGGGGTACATGATTAACCTCATTTCCTTCTTCGAATTACGGATGCCGATTGTCCCTTTAAAATCTTCAAACTTTTCATACGATTACATTATTTAACCCACATTTTATTGTTTCTATAACATTTTAAATTAATGTATAAGCAACAGAGAGAAGAAATAACTATATAAAAAAAGAACTATGAAAACTGACATCATCATAACTTGTATTTTATTGTACAACATGACAGTATATAATAATGGAAGACCAATATCATTGATATACACAGTGAAATAAAATAAAAAAATTAAAGAAATACGATCGAAAAAACCGAGCCATGCAAAGTCATGATAGAGAATACATAGATAGGTTACAAATGAATGAAATACCTTATTTACAAATTACTATTCCTGATTGATATGAATAAAAAATATATTATACAGATATGTATGTAGGTGCCTAAGATTTGATGATAAATATTTTGTATATGATAAACGAGAAAAACAATCGTTACCATTATACAAGATAACATCACAATTACCCTTATTCACGAAGACCTTCTGATTGCGGTACTCAACGTTAGTCTGTACGTGGGTACGAATAGAAGCAATCGATATGGATAATGGTATCAAAATTTTCTCTTTTCTAGTGAGAGAGAATATGGATGTAAATGAACATGAGAGAAGAGTTTGGAGATACCAAAGGGGTTATAGGAATCCATAAATCGAAGGACAGACAACACAATGTCCAATTATAATTTTCTCTTTTCTAGTAAGAGAGAATATGGATGTAAATGAACATGAGAGAAGAGTTTGGAGATACCAAAGGGGTTATAGGAATCCATAAATCGAAGGACAGACAACACAATGTCCAATTATAATTTTCTCTTTTCTAGTAAGAGAGAATATGGATGTAAATGAACATGAGAGAAGAGTTTGAAGATACCAAAGGGGTTATAGGAATCCATAAATCGAAGGACAGACAACACAATGTCCAACCAAAAAGGACAGATAGCAATCTGCAAAATACTGCACAGAAAACTAAAGATTGAGCAACACGAACCCCCACTTAAAACCGGAGGTGAACTCATGTGCTCCGGAAGTGTAAGCAGTTCCTTCTCCACGTGTGGCACCCGACGTGTCCGACGATATATATTCGTGTCTTACATACCATCCCATAAACACATATACAAGGCCTAATACATTGTATTTTTAGATATTCGACTAAGGAATCATCTGTAACGTAATCTAGTATTTTTAGATATTCGACTAAGGAATCATCTTTAACGTAATCTAGTATTTTTAGATATTCGGCTAAGGAATCATCCTTAACGTAATCTAGTATTTTTAGATATTCGACTAAGGAATCATCTTTAACGTAATCTAGTATTTTTAGATATTCGACTAAGGAATCATCCTTAACGTAATCTAATATTTTTAGATATTCGGCTACGGAATTATCCTTAACGTAATCTAGTATTTTTAGATATTCGGCTAAGGAATCATCTTTAACGTTATCTAGTATTTTTAGATATTCGGCTAAGGAATCATCCTTAACGTAATCTAGTATTTTTAGATATTCGGCTAAGGAATCATCTTTAACGTAATCTAGTATTTTTAGATATTCGGCTAAGGAATCATCCTTAACGTAATCTAGTATTTTTAGATATTCGACTAAGGAATCATCCTTAACGTAATCTAATATTTTTAGATATTCGGCTACGGAATTATCCTTAACGTAATCTAGTATTTTTAGATATTCGGCTAAGGAATCATCTTTAACGTTATCTAGTATTTTTAGATATTCGGCTAAGGAATCATCCTTAACGTAATCTAGTATTTTTAGATATTCGGCTAAGGAATCATCTTTAACGTAATCTAGTATTTTTAGATATTCGGCTAAGGAATCATCCTTAACGTAATCTAATATTTTTAGATATTCGACTAAGGAATCATCCTTAACGTAATCTAATATTTTTAGATATTCGGCTAAGGAATCATCTTTAACGTAATCTAGTACTTAGGATTATCTGCTCCTACTTATTTTACACATTTTGACTGCATGAACACATTGTCATTATCACCATTAACAAGTCATAGCACCATGTATACTGTGTATGTAAACCCCCACTACATTACGTACTATAAACTCAGTCATTAGCTACGTTAGCAAGCTCTCAAGGTCACGATGTGGCTTATGGAAGCGAATTCCTTATTTTTACGTAATTCACAGCTAATAATTTTGACAGTGTGGTACTTCTTGTTTGTCATTTTATTACAACACTGCTTTCACTAAACATGTTTTCTTTGCATATAAAATAAACAAGCAATGATAATCCGTTATGTACTAGGAATTAATATGGTTGCTATGGAAACAAACAAAGAGCAATTAAAACCGGTATTTTCGTATTTCTCAACAACTTATATACGAAACGTATAGAAATAATACAACAGATGCAACAGTTGATAAACCAATAAAACATAACGTGAACGGAAGTGCAATAAATTGTCGTTTATACAGAGCTGCAAGTAATTGAATACCAAAGTTCACTTATTCTTAGGGTAGATGTGAAAAAAGTAAAATTACAAGTAGTTTTGTTTCTAATCTGATTATTGCTGTAGATGGCATAAGAGAAAATGGTTCATTCTGAAATGTTCAAACAAAAAATCCCATGGTGACCGGCAAAACACGAACCTCAAGTAGATTGCAATATTTTAAGATGATTGTTCATGACCAATACTACTGGCTTTTAGTCATCACTTGTCCGTTCGTTCATCGTCCGTCTTATGTCGTAAACGTTTCACAATTAAATCTTTTCCACTAGATTTGAAACCATATAGCGAAATGAAACAAAATATGACTGGATTAGTCCTTGTGTGTTCATTTTTCCAAATCATGTCCGAAATGCCACCCTCCCATCAAGATGGTGACAATTACAAGAAATATAAATTCTTTAATCGTCTACTGTTGCTTTATATTATAAGTCCAAACCATCTCATATTTCGGCTGCAGCTGCAAGGCAATGTATAGTTAATCATATATTCCGGGTTTTTCATTGAGGTTTTTCTTTCAGTTTATTTATACCGATTATGCAAATTTGGCATATTTTGATCAACATTGATATTTAAATCTTCTCCTCAGAATTCACTTAACCAATAAAAAGTTCACTGGTAAGGTCCTTATGCGCCCCCTTTACCAATTGTGACCGGTGGGCTACCCGTCATTCAGGATGGCCACCAAACCAAAAACAGAATCTTAAGTTGCTCATTGCTGCTTTAGTTAAAAAATCCAAAACTCTTTTTTAATGTTAATTTTAAACAGGGACCAGTAGAAGTTAGAAATTTAACATATGTTCCGACATTTTCTGCTAAATCTAGAAGTCAAATAGAAAACCAGGTGATCAATAACAGGCTCCTATGATATTCTAGTTGGTGCAAGCAATATGAAATGGCAGATTTATTTGTCTTTTTTTTTGTAAGTGCATTCTCTGGTATTATCGTAGCTTAATGGCCATTATATATATTATATAAATAAAATATGACGAGCAAATACGTGCTTGGTGATATATCCCCTCATTAATTTTAAACTTTCAAGAGTATTTTATGTTCGTGAATTTACATTTTCAAGTTATTAATGAATTGTAAGAAAGTATTCAAAACAAAGCTTGTATTGTCGTTGGAGATCTAAATATCAGAGGAAGGGAAGAGTTGGGATCATATTAACTGGTCTAACTCCATCAAATCTTTATGTTTGTCAGGACATGGATTTCCAGCGTGAACTTTTTTGTATTTGATGGTTTGAGGTGAAAGGTGATAATTCGCTTTGTTGATTTTGGTGAAATTGTTGACCATTACTATTCATTATTAATCTCAAAAGGTAATCCCTTTGTAAGATTGTTCGGAGTTCGGTAATTTTGTTATTATCCTTATAGACGTTAAACTATATGCTGTATACAAAATACATTACCTGGAATGTCGAATGCTTGCGTCGTCGGTGAATCTTGTAATGGTGGTAACCTGGCTGGAATGTTTGTAGTTTTGTGTTCTGACAATTCCTTTGTAGCTTCATGAATCAGACTGTACTCTTTTGTATGTCCACGTAACCACCATGTTTTCATGTCTCCTTTCCCCTAAAATGAATTATCTTATAATAATGTAAACAAATACATGTATTCATAAAAGAACTAGCTTACTTTTGAGTAGTGGGATAACTATGTGTGAGAAACATACATGTAGTCAAAGGAGCTACAATGTTATTTGCATTGGCTTGGAATGTTTGATAGGACATTGTATGACAGCTCAAGTATCACAGACCAAATAACTATTCTGAGAAACATATAATATTAGGGAGGGAAAGTATGATTACAGTCAATGTAGCATAGCAAAATAATAACGAGATAGAAGCAGATTCTATGTGGACAAGACATAGCAAAATAAAGCATGGTAATGTTTACCGATCCTATCCATCATCTCTACTGTCCAGTGTGGCCATAAAACCCAACAGTCTAAAGAGACGGCCTTTACCTATACAATTCATTATTATCAAACATGAAAATAGCTGAAATACTCTTCATATGATGTTCAATAACAATCAATCATGGGGGTCCAAAGTTTCCACTAATGAACATAAAAAAATAAACTACAAATGGAATGGAACTGTAATTGTACTTGACCAGTGAACTTCCTAGAGTTTATTAGGTTAACGTCTGAGAAAATCAAAATTTACCATATGCTACTATAGGCAAATGTTTACCAGTTGGGGGATACAAGCTCATTTAAGTACCTAGCAATAAAATCAAATATTAGCGGGACTAAACAAATCCAGTACACAAGTTTTGCTTAAGTACTTTTTTTAATGTCAAGGAGGTCCAGGGAACCCCATGTTTCGCCTGTTTATGAAATACGTGTAATTTGGTATTGCTAACAAGACAAGTTATCAGTAGGCAGTATGAACTAGGAAGTCAGCGGTACAAAATAAGCATTTAGATGTAGGCAATAGGTCATCAGTTATGGATTTCTATAGTTTGAAAGTAATATTAACACTCATTAATTGGAATCTGTAAACTATTATTAATTATAACTGGTACCTTTACTGGTATGACTCCTCTCAATTCACAATCAAATCCACCCATTCTTTCTAATTCTTCATATGTGAAGTTACTCATGTGGATTCTATATGCTGTAAAATTATAATAAATATACATAAAAGTCTACCATCAGTTTAATATTAACTCCTCCTCCACTCTTGTCCATGGCTATATATGTACGCCGTTAAATTAATGAACGATATAACAAATCCACTGTACATGTCTATACGTGTTTCTCACATCTACTGTTCATCAATGTAGATATGCCCGTTTGGATTAAATATATGAGAGGCATATTTGACACCTTAAAGGCGACGATTTGTGAAGATTGTCCTTACATGAACGATGTTTTTTCGTTTTTTTTTATTTCGGGTTTATTAGTATTTGGTAATTTTGTGCTTTCTATACAAAATTTTGTGTTGATCTACCGGAAAATATTACATTGTAAATATTACTTTCCATTACATAATAATGTCATGGATACATATTTCTACATTTTATATGCCGCAATTGGTTTCTTGAAATCATGTGTTAAGACAAAGATAAGACACCAATAAGGCCAAACAATACACATAACCACCGGATAGACAAAACCAGAAGTAAAGCATAGAATTGACAAACAAAAAACAAAAAGCAAAGAAAATGAGAACATGAATTCTCAAAAAAATACGGGGGTGATAGGGTATCCACGAAGAATTATATATCCTTTTTCAATGGTGATTTACGGTTGAACTAATAACACTGGTAACGATGATTTACAGTTGAAATAATAATACTGGTAAAGATCAGAATCATAATTCACACAACGACTCTTACCCTGCCCTCTCTAATCCCCATACACAATCTTTAATTCCTTTGTAATGTTCTATATTATATATATTTTTTTATTTTATTTAATGTCATACCTTCTCCGTTAGATTCCATTCTAGATGCCGTGTTCACAGTATCTCCAAATAAACAATATCTCGGCATCTTTAATCCTACAACTCCAGCACATGCAGGCCCTATACAATACACAAATACAATTAGTGCACTTTCAGTTGTGGAATTAAGCATATCAGAAAGAAATATATGTCCATATTGATAATACAGCAACCGACTATATACTAGCAAACACGGACATTCACGATCATATATTTAATCGGTATATTTGTTTCACGTGTTACATGTACGATTTCCATATACAAACGATGTTCGCCTCGTCTTTACTTCCAGCTGTTTGTAGGAGGGCTCATGTCTTATTTACCTTATTTATGTTGGCTAGCGTATAGTAATGTCCAACACATATTGTGTTGTGTTTTTGCTTTGTCTAGTTTTAACCACTGATTAAATATACTAAATCCATGCAAAAAATAGACGACAGAATTCGATACAAATATTGGTCCTGTATTGAGACAGATGGGTATTAACTCCGTTATATTGCATTTACAATGGTTCTTATATTAAAAGTACACGTGCATATTTAAGTCTGACGCACTTCCGTTCTTCCTGTAAAATGTTCTTAACTCCTCTTCTTTTCATTTGTACAAGATAATACGTTTATAAATATATGTACACTAAACACTTGATTATAATACAGGTAGTTATTATATACAGACTCGATATAACTATGAGTAAGAATTATGCTCCCTCATTTTCCTTTTTGTTTCTATATCCGTGCTAAGTGGATTTTTCTAAAGATCTTTAATGTTATTGATTCGCCATGATGGTGTCATGTAACAAATACTTTACAAGCAGCTATAGCATCATAATTCAGATCGACTTTTATTTTCCTGTATACCCTTCTGAATGCTTTACCACGACGATACAGAATAAACAAAACACTTTATCGCTCCCAAAACATTAAATTATTTGGTTTTCCAATCTTTCGATTTTGAGCGTACCTGATGAAGATTATTCCGGAAACGGGTTGTGCGCACTAAATTTGACATCTACGTTTATGATTAAACTTGGGCTTACCTGTATGGTAACTACCTTAATGTAATCAAACTTGTTCTTACCTGTGTGAAGCCCAACTCTAATCTTAAGTGATTCACCAGGACGATGTGGTATAACAAACACCTTACAAGCAGCTACGATATCTAAGGACATATTAGCTACTTCTCTAGCATGCAGTCCAGTACGTACAGGAATACCAGAAACGACCATATCTATTAATGAGAACATGTATGTAATTATCATTGATTACTATATTTAACTATTTAAACATTGTGGAGGTGGTGGGTAGATGGTAAGGGATTGACTATCACCTTTATTTGCGTAAACAGTAATTTTTCTTCAGTTTGTACCAAACTTTCTTGTTGAAAAGATTATTTATATTTGCATATTTCAGGTCAAAATATATTGTCTATAGATTTTGGCGACAGACATTTAAAAAGCAAAGCCATCCCACCAGTTAAACGTTCGCTCCCCAAGCATTAATGATTATATTAATAAAAAGAAAATAAATCTACATTTTCAACCATTTAATAATAATCGAGCAATGTACCTCATGGCTCTGTACAAGGTCAATGTTCTGAGCAGTAATAATCGCCAAAAGTTAAACAAATGCAATAAGCTGAACATATATATGTCAGGCAAAAACGTAAAGGTCACATAATATAGTAATAACATGCAATAAAGGTCATGGTCGGTACATACGACTACACATCCGCTCTGACAACCACAATTATTGTATATTACACCATTACCATTCTAACACAATAATTAATATATTGTTCGATAACTTAATGATCTCAATAAACTTTATTATATAATTGTTCGATATTCACTGCCACGAAATCACCTGGAATTTTATATAGCCTTAGCATTGAGAGAAAACTCATCTTCAAAGGTACATATCTATAGTAGACAAGTACAGTCAAACGTGTCTTATGTGACCTTCCAAGGGAACAGTGAAATAGGTTCAGATAAGACAGATGGTCGCTTAATACAGGTTTAATTGATATGAAATGCACTGTGATGGCAAATTAAAATTAAAGTAATATAATACAAGTTATTGCTTAATAGAAGTGGTCACTAAAGCAGGTTTGACTGCATTTTCCAACCTTTTATTCGTTAAACTTACAAGCATCGCCAATTGTTTCTACTTTATATACGTCATATTTGTCAATGATGTCATCGAATGTGATATACAGGTGGTTAAGTAACTGTACGACCTGTATTGGTGTACTTCCACCAGAAATAGTTGTGAAGCCCACAATGTCGCTAAAGTAAATGGTACAATGGTCAAACCATTCTGCTTCTATAGCTTTACCCTGTTTTAGATTATCAGCCACCGACTTTGGTAACATACCTAAAAGTACAAATGGTATGTATACATAGTTATTCTGCTGCACGTAATGATAAACGGAGGCATATTAAAACAATGAACATACGTTTTTTTCTTAAATATTAAAATTAGAGTTCTTATTGATGGCTTGAATGCAACAAAGAAAATTGAAATTGAGCAGTTAGGACAGATACCTCAGAAAAAACGTATGTTTTACAATGAAGAAAAAGTCATCTTAAATTCAAAAGCAATACGCTAAGAAAGTTTGAAGATACCAAGGGAATAATTAGAAGCCGTAAATAAAGGGACAGACAATGATCTACAAAACACTACACATAAAACTAAGATGGAGCAACACGAACCCCTCTAAAATCTTAGAGATAAGCTCATGTTTCCCGGAAGGATAAGCAGTTCATGCTCGACTGGTAGCATCATCTGTCGTGTTATTCTTTTTACAAATTCGGTGATAAGCTATGCATGAGGAAAGAACCGGATATTATTACGATGAACGGAACATATTCGTGATTATTTGTGACACAGATATTCCGTAACGGTTAACCAAGTAATGGTGTCGACCATAAAACGTTCGAATTAATTACTTCAACTTAATAACTAGGCACCCTTGGTTCAGTAGCTCCCATGTTAGCAGAACCCTCTATCAAATAAATCATGATAGGAACCACAAGATCTGGAATATCGTATCAACTGAAAGATGTATATTCCATGTGCAGGCGCTGCTGGAATGCTTCTTACATACAAACATAAAAAGTTCACAATGGGAAAATTGAAATCATATCTTTTGCTATAAAGTTTCATTCTTTACCGGTCGTAAAGGGGTTGTCATTCTAGAACTTTGAAAACCATCGTTAATTACATTAACTAGTTGTGCATTATTATACTTTATATTAATATACCATTCATTTAGTAGATTGTGTGCGATTCTAACATGGAGTAGTATTAAAATGAGAAATAAACAAATACAGCTCCAAAACCGTAGAAAGAGGCAACATCGATACCCCCTAATACACGAACATGACCGCTCACTTTCCTGGCTTAGTACAGGCATTTCAATAATAATAAACAAATTAAATAAAAAATAAAAAAGTGGCGGGGTTAAGCTAGTTTAAAGGGCGTAAGCATCCCTTCTTATATTACTCTATTTATAATCTCAACAATACACACATATACCAAAATACTATATTTAACATTAGTACATAACATATAGAAATAGTAAATGTTCATTGGTTGTTAGTTAGGCACTATATTTCAACAGTATAGTTCATTTCTTGACTACGGGAGACTATACTTCGCAACAGGCACTATACTAAAACGACCATTCTTCCCGCGGGACTATACCAAATTTCCCGCGAATTTATGTGATGAATTTTCAATAAAAGTTACTTCCCTTGATATGCGCGGCGCTACGATTAACAGTTGATTAGGCTGCCAGATTCGGCAGCACGGATGCCGACGAATTTACATTGCAAGAACAAAATGTAAAGACAAAAGCGGCAACCAAATATGCAGTTAAAGTTCTCTCGGACTTCATGTTGGAATAAAATTATGACGGGGAGATAGGCACAATGGATAGTGTTGTACTCAATGGCATTTTACAAGACTTTTACGCGAATGTCAGAACCAGCAGTGAAGATTATTATTCTAAAAGCTCATTAGTTGCAATTTTTTAGCCATTAGGCATTAGACATGTTATGTACTAAATTTATTATATACTTCTCCCTCGGGAACCGTTCTCCTATAGTGTTGTGTGGGAAGGTATAGTACCCTCGCCTACCGGCTTGGGCACTATACCTACCCAGACAACACTATAGGAGAACGGTTTCCGTGTGAGAAGTCCATAATAGGATAATAGAATCACAAAACTTTGATTATGGTATACTAGTTATATGAATTTAGAAAATAGAAATCTTTCTCGTGTGAACACATAAAACAATTTTATAATATTTACAATACTGTAAAATGTTCTACTAACCAGAGACGTTGATTTTATTGAGTTTATTCATATTGCTCTGCCGACTGACATCTTTAATATCTTATTATCTAAGTATACTAATTATATTTAAGACGCTAGACGTAATGTTTAGACTATATATATATTTAAATCAACAACTCACTGTAGAGCAGACGGTCGGTTTTCTGTTTCTCGTGTACTAGGTCTTGTGTTCTCTCGGCTACTATTGATTCTAAATGTTTAGAATATTTCACCATCTGGAATGTTGTACACCAGAAATAGAAATCATCAAACATGAAAGCCCCTAAGACAATAAATGTGAATTAACCTTTTCAACATTTTGTTGATTCTGTATATGTGAATCCATCAGCACCAAAATAATCAAATGAACTCCATATAGCTTCCTGTTTTATAAACATTAATGTTAATATCATAATATAACACTGTGTTTCTTCTTATTTCATCTTACCCCCCACACTTTTTATATATTATTGTCCTTTGACAATACGAATTTAAAAAAAAAAGTTTCTAAATTGTTTCTTATGTAGTATTCTGTCAATGTTGTAGTATTGAATGTTGATGTCATGTATATTTTTCTTTCTTTTTGAAGTATTTATAAGTATCTAATTCCCTACAAATGAAGACCTCTTCAACAGTGTAATGGTCAGCGTAGATTCGATTCCCGAAGGTGTGAAACAAAAATATAAAGTTTGTGTTTGCTTGTACTATACTATACAAAATCAGGGGAGTTGGTACTAGGAATATTCAGCTTAGACTATTGTCTAACACAAAAAAGGTATAATCCTAATCACATTAGCAAGTAAGTTGTCTCCCCGTGATATAGCTGAAACTCACTCAATGCAAATGCAGATTGATGTAAATATCTTTCCTATATTTACTGCAAGGCTTCTGTTCAGTGCATACAAACAATAAAGATCAGTTTGAAGATACAAAAAGGGTAATCGAAAGCCGTAAATCGAAGGACAGACAACACAAAGTTAAAAATGAAAAGGACAAAAGGACGAACAGTGATCTACAAAACGCTACATAGAAGACTAACGATCGAGCAACACGAACCTGACCAGGGGTAAACTTAGATGCTCCATAAGGGTAGGTATTTCCTGCTCCACAGGTGGAACCGTCGTGTTACTCTTGTTACACACGCTGTGATAATGTTGTTGACGAGAATATAGTAAAATAACAGGTCAGTAATCTTTTTTAATAGCTGTAAGTGAAGTCATTTGTAGTGCTCATACGACATTCACATTATTGAACATGATAATTCATTATGTTAGCAGCAAATATTGTGTTTTAACCTATGTTTTTGGACTAATAACTCCTTTCAATTGTTACCCCCATTATTTATAATTGATGTGCTTGTTTTACTTACCATAGCCATCATTAAATCGACAGGACTCATCTTGTGTGGATTTATTCTGTGTATAGTTTTCTTGACAGATTCAAAATCTGGTCTGTTAATTGGTGAATCATCCCAACATTCGTTCATCAGCTGCAAAAAACAATTCGACAAGCCATGTAAATCACTGGAGAAAATACAAACATGACATGAAAGAAAGTAATGATATCATATATTTTTTCTATCCAACGACATTTTCCTACAACCGGGTTACTTTATCTATTATGTCGTTAGCTATGGGCATTCACTGACCATGCTAGTGCACTGTCCTAGGTTCACTTACGATTATATATTGATTGGTGATATTGTCGATTATTATTGTTTTGTTGATGGAATTTGCCTATCATTACTGCTTTGATTGCATTTATTGATCACTGTTTTGATTGGTGTTTTTGTCGGTCAGTTCTCCTTCACCTGGTAGAATTGTTGATAAATATTTTCGGCCATTACTGGTTGAAATGTTGGAATTGTCGATCCGCAATGGTTTGATTAGTGGATTTTTCACTCACTGTTGTCTTGATTGGTGGATTTTCCACTCACTGTTGTCTTGATTGGTGGATTTTTCACTCACTGTTGTCTTGATTGGTGGGTTTTTCACTCACTGTTGTCTTGATTGGTGGATTTTTCACTCACTGTTGTCTTGATTGGTGTAGTAGTCGATCATTTCTATTTCTATTTATGAAATATTTGATCATTGCTCTTTTTCTTCTTTTTTTCTTTCTTTTTTTGTTTGTTTTTTGTTGTTGTTGTTGAATTGACGATGGTTGCTGTCTGAATTCATTGAATTGTCTATCATTACTGTTTGGATTGTTGGATTGTGGGTTATTCGTGTTACAATTGGTGGAATTCTATAATTACGTTTATATAAGCCTCCGGACATGGACATATATTATCTTTGTCTCCGTCATCAGAACTTAAATCAGGTATTGGAGGTTTCCAATTATCAGGCAGGTCACTTGTATCTTCATCCTGTTAACAAAATTAATCTTTATTATTTAGACAGAAAGGAATCGAATAACATGTGTCGACGTTATCGTTTAATAAATATGTATATATAACATAATTACCCTTTGTTAAACCTAGGCATAATTCAACGCTTTCTAGATATACACATTTTATGAAATTATATCTGTTTTGTTGAGCTTCGTAATAAATTGAGATTTACATGGAAATAAGACACACAAAAAACCAACTGTTTACAAACTAAAATAAAGAATATGATACTCTTTTAACATTCTGTCTTTTGCACTAAACCATACATTCTCAGTATACTTTGCAATCCCAGTATGGACAAGGGTTATTCCCGTATCACTGTGGTAAATAAGGACATAGGTATTGATGTAACGTCCAAATTGGGGCTCGATTATAACTACGGTTGATTTTATATCGCAATATATAAACTCATTGTCGTCTGCTTAAAAATGAAAACATATTTTCAGTGGTTGACCTGATTACATGTTTGTTTTCAACGGCACCCAAACAGAATAGAAAAAAACATGGGATATATTTTTATACACTCTGTGGTCCGAAAATCATAATATTTGTGTCATTATGGTTGGAAAAATATGTATATTGCTCTCCATTCCATTATATTTCAAATATATCTATCCCACTATTGTAATTAGGAGATAGATAATTTTCGATTCAGCTATGTAAGGGCCAGTAGCAATTATTCTGATTTCCTGAAACGTCATCTTCATTTGAGAAACAGGCTACTGGACCAGGGCTATAAAAAGATTCGCCTTATTCGATCTCTTAAAAAGTTTATATTCCGATACCAAGATCTTGTCGAAATATATTCCGTCTCTGTAGAAACGAATATAAGCGATGCGTTTTCATATAGTGAAAATGTATAAAGATAAAGAAGTCAAGAAAAATGTCAAAAATATTTTTTTTATCAATGTGTGACGTAAAAATGTATTTGACATTTATTTCACTGAATATGGTACTGCTTTGACAACTATTTTACCTATTTTGTTCCTATATTTAAATACTGTTATAGTGATAACCGGAACCTTTGAACCGTAATGAGAGCGGGAGGTTTGGCGCTTTAAAATCTGATTCAACCCACCATTTCTTTAGAAATGCCTGTACCAAGTCAGGGTCATTACGGTTTTCACAGTTTTCCGGTTGTTGACTGATTTTGTCTGTTTATATAATAATGAGTTTTGACTTTCCCTTTGTAAGATTGTTCGGAGTTCGGTAATTTTGTTATTACCCTTATTGACATAAACTTGAATTCATAGAAGTGTACACCCGACGTCTTTACCACATAAACATCATATGGATCAGTAGCGAAAGCAATCATAATAAACCTTTCGCGCATAATCAAAATGATGGATTAATTTCCAGTTTTCGATAACGACGAAAATTTACGATTTCTGATTACCCGTTTGGCATCTTGAAACTGTTCTTACTGCTAATTGCAAACTATCACTTTCTTATTACATTTATCATGGTACCATATATTACTAATAAGTATCACGTATGAATCTTTCGTAATTGTTATTTCTGCAAAAATTGTTGTCATCACGGAGCAATATAGGATCTCTAAATTTGACATACCCCATATGGATCATTCCTGGTTGCTATTTCTACTAATATAATTGAAAAGGCATAAACATCGCCAGCTACTGTTGGTAGAGGTGGTGCTTTCCCGCGAAGTTCCGGTGCAAGGTAAACACGTGCTCTCAATTCTTGATAAAAATTGTCCTCCTCATCATCTTCGTCAATCATCATCGGATCTTTCTTCCTGAATTCTGGCAATCCATAGTCTGTTATTTTGACAGTCCACCGATCATCTACCACACAGTTACTACTTTTTAGCCGTCCATGTATAATTTTATGTGCATGTAAGTAAGCCATGCCTCTTGAAATGTCAGCTGCAAATGAAAATCTGAAGAAAAAAAGTTTCGTGTGTTTATCTTATTAATGTTTTGTATACTGTTGCCTGTAATAGATATTTCATCTTTCTCTTGATAGCATAGACAGACATTTTCGGGCAATAGCCACGGGTAGGTTTCGTACGTGTACAGTTCACTCGAACTGTGTTAACGCATGAAACGTACTAGATACATTTTGTTGCTGATGTGCCTAATATGTACCCAGTTTATATCGATAACTCTTTAAGTCATCATATTAGATCAGGTATTAATATGTTTCTAATCTTCTAAAAATCTGCTAAAATGCAAAGCAATTACTATTTATATTTGGTGAAGCGGAGTTACTACGTATGTCGAGACAATTCCTTATATCTTTATAAGATTACAGGTAAAAAACATGCTGTAGTTTTATGCTTACCACATCTGCTCTGGTAACAGTATTATATGTCTGGGTTGTTTTAGATGTTTATCAATAATTCGATCAAGGATACTGTTGGTGCATGTAAGAATGAGAAATGCACTATTGTGGTTATCGCATTGTCCTGCTTTATTAGAAAACTACGTGGATTAATTTTTAGGATTTCAAACAACAATTTTCTTTTCTGTATTGTTGGCTTCATTTACAGGATTGCTTTGTTCAAATAAAAAAGTATGATTTGCAGAGTTAACATTTGGGATAACACTGGAAATTTGTCAGCACTTTTTCTCTGTCATGGCTATTCATGAAATGTGAGAGAATTATAACCGAAAGAACAGAACGGCAAATAACATATTGGACATTTTTTGTTTTTTCATAGATACTAATTATCAAATACGAACCTGAACGCCCAATTCAATGGTACTTCGTCGTTCAAGAGAACATCACCGATACTGCCTTTGGGGCAGTACTCGGTCAGTATTGAAACATTCGGAACATCTATACAACCACCGAAAAACTTACACAAATTTAACTGGTCCAGTTCCCTGAAAATATAAGTATTAATATTTGTTTGTTTATAAACTCCATTTTCCATTAAATACTGCTTCTATAGCAGTAAAAAAGGTTTGAAGATACCAAAGGAGTAATCAGAATCCGTTAGTCGAAGAATAGACAACACAATGGCAAAAAGAGCAAACAAAAACAAAAAATGACAAACATTGATCTACAAAGCATTACACATAAAGCTAAAGATCGAGTAACACGAACCCAACTTAACACCGGGTGAACTCAGGTGTAAAACTAAAGATCGAGTAACACGAACCCCACTAAAAACCGGGGGTGAACGGACGCAATTTCAGGTGAGGAAAATAACAGAGACAATTTTGATAGACATAATTTTGAAACAAGTAAAACTTAAACACTATTTTACATTAACAAATAATATACATAGAATACTAGTCCATATGTCTAATAGTATGTATATAAATGTAATCTATCATATGTGAAGCAGGAAATCAAGATAGATAACACCTGCTTTTGCAAATAGTTGTAGAGTTCTCGCTTTCTAAGACATTATTCTTAAAATTATGTTTGTACCATTGTTATTTTCTTATCTTGATCCTTCCATTATTTAAAAATCTGTTCTAAATGGGTACTGTGCATTCGCCTTGAAATTAAGGGGTAATCTCCTGTGATAATGGTTCTTTTGTCTTAGCAGAATGAGAGTTTCTCATACAATCGGATCATATCACAATCCTCAATTTATTCCTATGAAAGAATCTGTTTCTTTAGCAAATAAAGTTTATGATGTAAGAAAAGACTATGTTTGGGAGTTGATTTGATTGTGACGTCAGTCAATCTCTGATATATCTTTATAAAACATCAGCCCATTGAGACTAATAGGTTTAGACACGAGTTCCTATTTATGATCATAAATATCTTCCACAAGTATGAGAGTGAAACATTTCGTCTTTTACTGACAGAAGAGCAGCGTTTAAACATTGGTTTTTAACACAAGTAAAACGTATATATCTAATTTAGTGTGCACGACGCGTTTCTAAAATAATCAGGTATGCTCAAAGTGAAAAGATGAGAAAATCAAATAATTCAAATCTATGAGAGCCAGACAACCCAAGGACATAAACAAGATCCTGATCTCAAATCTTGCCGAATGCCAGAATATGTTTTATGTCCGTACAATACGACGGTAAGACTCCACAAATCCAAGAATTGAAGGCAACACCTTAATAATCTTTGGGACGTTTTCTATGTTAACGGTAAATTAATCATGACATATATATTATATGTACAAATTGGTACGTTTGATTATTTTTTTCCCGTGTGAGACAGCTACACGCAACACTGACTCATATGAGCATATTTAAGTGATATCAATTTCAGTTTCAGAGTGGAATAAGGTGGTGTGGTACAACTATTCCCCTACTCAAAACTAAAAGACAGATTAAAAGAATTAGTTCAAATGTGCTTCATTAAAAATAATGGCCAACATCAAAACAAATACGTAGTTTCGGGAAGGGGCTACAACTTTTGTCGTACAACTCTGATTATCATCAAACTGCTCGAGATTGTTTTTATTGACACCATATTTAGTATGATTGATGGACGTGTTTTTCAACACCTAGGGATACCAACGGTGCTCCTCTTCTCGTCGCTTTGTTCATTTAGTCGCTGGAAAAAGGGTTTCTCAAGAAAGAAGAAAAGAACTAGCCCGATCATTTTATTTCATTTTCTGCTATATGGATTATTTTCTTTCACTTAGTAATTCTAAGCTTGATGATTATGTTGATAGCATATATTTATCCCATTGAGTCTGAAATAAATGATTGCATAGAAAACAGCTAGGTCTGCTTCATATCTTGATATACTCCTAGATTTTGACAGTGATGGGCGGTTAAGAACGAAACTTTACGAGATGATTTCAATTTTCTCATTGTGAACTTTCCATTTATATCTAGCAATATTCCAGCAGCCCTTGCATATGGAGTATGCGACTCTCAGTTAATATTCTTGATTTCCTTGATAGAGGGCTGCTGTTAATAAGGAAGCTACTGACAGAAGAGTTTCTAGTGGTTAATTTGCAGTCATCACTTTTATCGTCTTACTGTCGTCTCCATGACTTGCTTAACCCTCATTCATGACTTTTCAACGGGTGTTGTGTGTGTATCAAGAGAAATACAACAGGTGTAATTAGTGTGGCAGGAATCGATTACCCCAACTTTAGTGGGATTCGCGTTGCTCAAACTTTATATTTTTGTGTTGTTATTTAAATCTCCTTTTGACTTTTTTCTTTGGTCACTGCATTATATGTCCTTCTTCAATTTCCTGCTTCGATCTTCAAACTTTCCTTATCAAGATCAACGACAAAAATCATCTAAGTACCAAATTATAAGATAGAAAAAAACAGTACAAAAAGAGGGGTAGTTGATGATATAAATTAATTTCTAAGGGCGATTGTAATTATATACTATAGTCAAGAAAATGTTTATAGAAAAGGTATCTAGTAATGTAAAGTTTGACAAATGGATGCCACTAGGAAGAAGCCTGTGATATGTGAATAGAATAAACCACCTCTCTAAATATCTGGCCATACCAAATGATGTACTATGGATTTGTGGTTTTAATTCAATGTTATCTTATATGCTTCCATCATGAATGTTAATTAACAATAATTACCTTACAGATTTTACTTCTTGTCTGATCTTTGTTGACAACGAAAACTCCTTCTTTTTAATCTTTCTGACAGTAACTGTTCTGCCATTGCTACAAAGAAATGCCAGTTTTATTATAGTTCAATCAGTATTATTTTACCAGTGCGTTGCCATTGAATATTCCATCTCCCATTTAATACACATGATATCTTGCCTTAGAGTGAGTGAATTATTGTTGTTTAACGCCAACTCGACAATGTTTCAGCTATATCATGGCGACGCCAAATTAATGTTCAATGAGATGATGATGAGGTTCACTTTGAACTAGACCAACAAGCTTAGGTGGATTTTTTTTATAGTGCTAGCTAGCTCACTGAAACAACAGTCCGCGGATAGACATTTCGCCCCACTCGGACAAATTATCCTGATTCCGAGTCAACCAATCTTTGTTCTTTCTCCTTAATGTTATGTGTTAGTGGATAAGCAACAAAAACAATTTTATAGTGTTTGGTTTGACCCTATCGGGGCTCGAACCCACAATCTACCGCACTGGAGTCGAGCAGACTATCCATTACACCACCGATGTGGTTCTTGTTTTAGACATATAATACATCAATGTATATGTAAATAAAAAAGCTTGATAGAACATTAAAAAGGGGTTAGTGTTATGGTGTTTAACGCCACTTACTACAATATTTCAGCTATATCGTGTCGGTCTGTTGGTTTTTTTGGTGGAGGAAGCGGTGTCCATGGAGGAAACCACCGACCTACCGCAAGTCACTGACAAACTTTATCATATAAATTCGAACTCACAACTTCCGTAGTCATAGGCACTGATTGCACATGTAGTTGTTAATCCAACTACCATACGATCACGTCCACAACATGAAACAAGCTATCTTACTCAAGACCCGAGCTTTAAATAATCATTAATCATTAATCAGACCCTCGTTGTTTAATGCATGTGAATTTTATGAACATAGTCATTGTATGGATATATTCAAAACTTTCTCGTACGAATCATTTTCAGGATTCATTTTATGTTATGAAAGCTGCTTCTATATCTACTTACTAAATAGCAGTCTTAGCAAACACTTGTTTCCTTGTTGCAGACATCGCCATACTATTGGCCGTACCCATGTCGCTCTTGCTGGATACGTTAACACTGATCATACTACCAAAGGCACCTCTTAAGCCATCATCTGAAACAGTATCGTGTATTTAGACATATTCACACTGCCTATACTATCAAAGACATCTTCTCTCCCGTCGGACAGCTCAGGAATTTAGACACTTTGTACTAATTACACCAACAAACACAAACTTTATCAGGAATTTTCATGTATAAGTCATTGTTTACTCTAATTATATTTACAAACACATATCTTGTGTTCTCGGGCTTTCATTTTGATCTAATACTACACGGACCGTACTGTCAGACAAATTGGTCAAGTAGGTGACCAACAAGTCATTTAAATATGCCTGTTTCCATTAATTATACTACTAGACACCCTCTTAATCCAACACCAATCCCCTGTTTATCTGACCATTCTACCAGACACATCTTGCACGAAAAATCAAATTGGCCTGTGGACAGATGGGGTACATCCGCATTGAAAAATCTTAGGGAAATATGGCACGACGCCAAAAATGTGTTCACAGTGAACACTTTCAAAAGTAGGAAATACATTTTATAAATTTGAGTCCTAGTTAGGCTGAACCCCGTTACACATTTTCCAATGTTTAATCTTTATATTATAGTAGTTTATGCGTACTCCATTGTGGATTGTTGTTTTATTTAGTTGTTTATTCACTACAGATATAAATTTAGATATATTGCATTACCAAATTTACCTTCTTTAATTTCATGGTGTTTGACGATCCACGATTCGTCCCATAACAATTTCCTTTGTTGATAACGGAAATACTACAAAAAAAATGAATTGTAATGTTTTTCTTTATAACATAAGAATCCCAAGACAGGTTTGTGAATTTAGAAGAAAATCTAAAATAAATTATTGTAAACAAAAATTACGTAGTATATGCTACGTCATCCTAGACATTTTTTTTCAATATCTAATCGCCATTTTGTTCCTCGCCTATATCTTATCTCTTCAAAACATCTGTGTTAATCTCTTATTGGAAAGAATGTCAACTGTGGGTTTATTTTTTGTCTTCGTTGGGTTTTAAATAAAATAGTTTCTCCTTTAATGAAAAAGAACAAAGAACCAAAGGGTTATGGTGTTTAACGCCACTTCCAACAATATTTCAGTTATATCATGGCAGTCTGCTTTATTGGTGAAAGCAACCGGAGTACCAGGAGGAAATCGCCGACATGCCGCAAATCACTGACAAACTTGATCACATAATGTTGTATCGAGGACACCTGGCCGTGAGCGGAATTCGAACTCAAAACTTGTGTAGTGATACATGCTTATTGTACATGAATAGTAGCCATACGATCACAACCACGACGGCCGCAAGTATAAGCACAGATTTTGATACCAATGAACACGACAACAAATATTTTGGAAAAAAACAACATGAAAACAAATTCATCTGTAAAACTGGTAAAACATTAAAACTTCTAATTATAACTGTTCTTTATATCATAGAAACATTTATTATTACTTGGAAGGATCTATTACGTTGCTTTAATTCTTAATTCCAGTAAATACCTTACCCCAAAAACTACACATGCAGCCACAGCAGCTATTGCCAAAAATATTACAATGAGTGCGATTTCCCAAGCTTTCAATGGACATTTTCCACAATCTTTAGGACACGACTCGCAGTCCTCCCCATCAGATAATTCGCAAGTTCCGTCCCCACAATCTACAAAAAAAAACTTCAAATGAAATAGTATCAAACCTCAAATCAAAAATAAAAGAGGGAAAATTCAGTAAAGTAGAATATTTTCAACAGTGAAATGATTTAAAATTTAGTCGTCTGAGTGTATAAATGATATATGTGTAAATAGTAGAGTTCTATCATATTCGTATTTAGGAAAGGTCACACTACTTCCAATTGAAATTCGACACAAATCCAGTCCAAAATTTGTGCGTGCTTTCGCAAAGATACCAGATTACTATCAAATTAATATGTAGTCGAGATTTTAAAATATCCAATGGATTCGTTACTAATCATGTAGTCATGACTTGATAATCGTTTTCGAATGTAATAAATAGCTAAACATCATATTCAATAAAGATATTTGACATTTTACGTTTAAATAAATTGGTTATGAATATTCTATAGACATCCTTTCAGAATGTCGTTTGGACTTCGACTAATGTTGCATTGCATTAAGAGAAAGGGCTACAAGAAAACTAATTAATCATATCAAACGATTTTCAATACATGGCTTTGCTAATTGATTTAGCTACATATACTTGATTATCCGTATAATTAGATACAAGCAAATTTAAAATAACCCACCTGTCTTAGATAAAACTTTAGTCTCAGCTTCTAGAGCAAGATGTAACCCAGCAACTTTAAAATGAGCAATTAAAGCAGTAAGACCCTCAGCATATAATCCCCCGATATAACTTGTCCAGTTTCCCTGCTGAACTGGTCCTACTAACACACTGGAATGAGTAAATACACTTCCGGTAGGTGGTATCCAGGGTCCACACAATGCGTCAGGCAGTCCAGAGAGAGGACATGAGTGGACATTAACGTGGTGGATACAGCAGTTTGTTTCATCAGCGCTTACTACTGCAGGACACACAGTGTTTTCACACCATGACTGGGCTGTCGCAGCATCTCTGTAATTATAACAAAAATGTAATGTGTTATTTAGCTGTTTGTTTTGTTTGTTTGATGATGTTTAACGCCCCTTTCAACAATATTTCAGCTATGTCGTCGCGGTCAGTTGTATTGGTGGAGGAAACCGGAGGACCCGGAGAAAACCACCGACCTGTCGCAAGTCACTGACAAACTTTATCACATAATGTTGTACACCTCGCCCTGATCGAAATTCGAATTCACAACATCAGTGGTGATAGGCACTGATTTTATAGGTAGTTAACTCCAACTACCATACGATCACGACCACGACGTCCCCGTGTTATTTAGCAATGAATACAGGTGGGTACATGTAAGTAAAAGGCAATATAAAATTTCTTCTTTCATAATTAATATAGACATGCTTTGAAAGAAGAAAACAAACACATAGTAACACCAATGCACACGCTTGTGTCTATACTAATTGTATATCGAGTTTTTCTTTAAAGGAAATTAATATCAATATATCTAGAATCCCCATATTGGTGATGGCTGGAATAAATTTTAAAAGTGAAACTGTCATATACAACCATGTACAACTCAGGTATCAGCTTGTGGATATTGTACATCTATGTGTATTAAGATCGTAAAATTCCCACAAACCTTCGGCATATAATCCTCCGAAATAACTTGTCCAGTTTCCACGGTGTTTTCACACAATGGTTTACAATATATAATAGGTACATAGACGTACTGAAGGACAACACAATTTCATAAAACATGAGATAAACCAAATGAGAATGGTTTGAACATACAAAGTGGTAATCAGAAGCCGTAAGTCAGACACACAGGCAATACAATTGTCAAATGAAAAAAAGACGAAACAGCAACATTGGTCATCAAGACACTACATAGAAACTTAAGATTTAGCAACACGAATCCCACTGAAAACGAGTTTGAACAAAGTTAATGTTATATTCAATTATAAATTGATTAAATATAATATCAACCATTTGTGAATTCAATCATCCATGACATATTTTCAAACGTTTTTCGTTAAAGGACATTTTAAGAATAGCCTAATGAAAACTACTTACCCAAATCCTGAAGCTGTAGGACCGGATGTATCAAAATATCCATTAGTGTACGCCCATGTATAAAACGAGGTATCTACAACTAGCTCATATGTAACATTAAAGTCTGTCTCGGCTTTCATTTCAGAAGCTGGAGGATAAAGCCATCGCATGCTTATACCTAAATATATAAAAATACGGGTTAGGATTAGGGTTATGGCGTTCAACACTTTCAACAAATATAAATAAATTAATTTTAGAGTCGCATGTCATTTTATACGTGCTTTGATTGGTTTAAAAAGTTGAGGTTATTTTCATATGTACTGAATCTGAAAATAGACGTCGTTCTCAAGGCGTCGCGTGCCGTTGTCATCGGGTGATTTTCTTTAAATGAGGTACCTTTGAGGCTATATAAATTTATTTCCGATTATTTGCCTTATTTT
The DNA here is from genome assembly GCA_963383655.1 of Bathymodiolus septemdierum. Lineage (NCBI taxonomy): Eukaryota > Metazoa > Mollusca > Bivalvia > Mytilida > Modiolidae > Bathymodiolus > Bathymodiolus septemdierum. The sequence continues at coordinate 128,590,295 of OY726518.1, read as the reverse complement.
GAAAAAATAAATATATTTTTCAATATCATAACAAAAAAAGCTTGAATTAATTTATAAGGGTTGATCGAAATTATTTGTTCGGTTCATTCGAAATAACCTCAATCAGGTTGTACACACCCTTGTGTACGCGGGTTACACGGTGTGTACAACCTGATTGAGGTTATTTCTTCATAAACCGAAAAAAAATTGCGATCAATCCTTAAATATACAATTACATGTATAAAATAAATAATTTACAATCTGATGACAATACACACATGGACAATTCTTGACATAGTCTATTCTTGATAAGACCATTGAGGTAATTCTTCCATGGTGAGACTTAAGTGGTAATGGGTATTTAAGAATTAATCTGCTAACCATTCCGGAGCCCCTGAGTTCACCCCCGGTTTTCAGTGGGGTTCTTGTTGTTCGATCTTTAGTTTTCTGTGTCGTGTTTTGTAGATCGTTGTTTGTCCTTTTTCGTTTGGCCATTGTGTTATCTTTCTTTCTTCGATTTACGGATTCTGATTATTTATATATTGATTGATTCATATTTCATTTTATTTACAAGGGTTTGTTTGTGTTATTTATGAGATTTACTCGGGAAAGGGGTTAACTTTCTGCACTTGATTGTTATACCACAATCCCCAGATCCTCTTCAAAATTGTTTCTTTTATTGTCTTCTTATAAAAATTCATTTATGAGGTAAGTATAAACATATCAACACCAACGCTGCTATTTTCTAACTCTGCTTTTCTATAGGTCACATATGCATTACAACGAGAACGTGACCAATTATCAGTTTGCATAAAAAAGTTATTCTGAAGAAATTATCTTTTTTTTTTAAGAAAGGTAAGGCATGTGGAATGAAATTGTTTTTAGCATGTTCCAAGAGCCATTGTTAAAAGAATGTCGGTTTTGCTATATCATATAAGATTACATCATAAAGTTGATGAGCTTTCACTCTGATTGCGACCGTCCTGGAAACTGTTGATTATGTTTACGAATAATTATTACTCTGAAAGTTCTCATATTCACAAAAAGACAATACATATTGATATTCCAGCATCATTAGGAATATTGTCATGATTATTATACCACACACAGGAAATAATTGTTATTTACATCTGACATTAATTTGATGGTATTTTAATATTTATTCACCGAAAGTATATCTTTGTTAACTAAGCATTTCTATGAACATTAGAGCCTCCCGAGTATTTGAACTTCTAGTGAATGATGCTAAAAAAAAGTGTTCAAACATCATTGTACGATGTTGCATTTATTTGACGACCTATGATTGGATAAACTCATTCCTAAAAATAACGATGAAAGCAGAGCCAGAAAATAAGATCAATACGCTTTACTGGCCAGTGGAAAATTCCATTCCTAAGAATAACGATAGAAGCAGACTGTAGCATTTTGTAATCTATTATTGCATAATTTGACCTTGACGCTGTCCGAAATAAAGAAATATTGTAATCAATAACTGAGACGACGTATTTGACGAGGCTCTTTATATATATGTGTGTGTATTTTGATTTAGCATAATTAAACACAACTGCAAGAAAGATGATGATTTATATTTTCTTCTAAAATAACACAGTAAAAAAACTCTTCTTGAGACACAATACAGAAGGGCAGTGGGCGGTGCTTAATTTTGTGTATTGACCATTACGTCTTTAGCATTAGAACTTCCAAGAAAGTCCGTCAAACATAGATCGTGGAAAAAACTTAGTTACTGTTTCAAGTTATAGATCAGCAACATCGTACAAAAATGCTATAAGCTCCCGTGACCGACTATGGTTATTTAGACGGTCACTAGGGAGCTTATAACTTATATTATCAATACTGTCATAATTATTGTATACTATCTAACTCATTTCTGATCCCGATAACTCATATCATTTGAATTTTCGATTGACATACAACAATCAATAGTCAATGCTACAAATTACACTGTGGCCAAGTCTTTTATAATCATCTTGGAACATAAAAAGATACTTGACATACACCACAATTGCTTGTAGACTGCTTCAGTCAATCGGTTACACGATCGAACTCTTTTGATTGACAAAACACGCAGGAGAAGGATTCTAGCGTCACTACGGCACATCAGTCAACGAAACGGTTTACTCTGGCATTATAAATTTTTAAATTGCGTCGAATTACATGGCCCTTTTTGTAAAAAGTGCTTGAATACAAGATAATAATGTGCAACTTGCCTCTTTGTAGACGTGAAAAGATCCCACCAATGCATATCCGGAAATCCCGATAACTTTACCGTTAGCATATCATTTGAATATGAGTTAGAGAGATTGGTGGTCGTCATAGATATCAATGAATTATAACTAGAGTGAGTGGGTGGGTGTTGGTTTACGCCAACTCAGCAATCATGACAAGAACATGTTAATTTTCAATGAGATGATGTTGATGTTCGCTTTGTACTAGACCAACACGATTAGTCGAATATTTATAGTGCTAGCTCACTGAAATAATAGTGCACGGATAGACATGTCGCTCCACTCGGAAACTTTATCCTCATTCCTAGCCAACCAGTCTATGCTCATTTTCCTTAGTGCTGCGTGCTTAGTCTTTTGTGTGTCCCGATTGGGGCTCGAACCCACGATCTACCGCTAACCATTACATCATTGATGTGATTAGCGATTATTTACAACTAGAAGAATAATTAAGGGTAATAACAAAATTACCGAACTCCGAACACGTGTATCCTCCGGTATTTACAAAGTTAGTGAGTTCCACCCACTCATCACAAAATGAACATCTACTTAATAATCTCTATTATTGTTTTGTAGCCCAGACTAATGCCAAGAGATACACTACTATCTGTCCTTCGATATACGGCTTCTGATTACCTAGCCCAGACTAATGCCAAGAGATACACTACTATCTGTCCTTCGATATACGGCTTCTGATTACCTAGCCCAGACTAATGCCAAGAGATACACTACTATCTGTCCTTCGAAATACGGCTTCTGATTACCTAGCCCAGACTAATGCCAAGAGATACACTACTATCTGTCCTTCGATATACGGCTTCTGATTACCTAGCCCAGACTAATGCCAAGAGATACACTACTATCTGTCCTTCGATATACGGCTTCTGATTACCTAGCCCAGACTAATGCCAAGAGATACACTACTATCTGTCCTTCGATATACGGCTTCTGATTACCTAGCCCAGACTAATGCCAAGAGATACACTACTATCTGTCCTTCGATATACGGCTTCTGATTACCTAGCCCAGACTAATGCCAAGAGATACACTACTATTTGTCCTTCGAAATACGGCTTCTGATTACCTAGCCCAGACTAATGCCAAGAGATACACTACTATCTGTCCTTCGATATACGGCTTCTGATTACCTAGCCCAGACTAATGCCAAGAGATACACTACTATCTGTCCTTCGATATACGGCTTCTGATTACCTAGCCCAGACTAATGCCAAGAGATACACTACTATCTGTCCTTCGATATACGGCTTCTGATTACCTAGCCCAGACTAATGCCAAGAGATACACTACTATCTGTCCTTCGATATACGGCTTCTGATTACCTAGCCCAGACTAATGCCAAGAGATACACTACTATCTGTCCTTCGATATACGGCTTCTGATTACCTAGCCCAGACTAATGCCAAGAGATACACTACTATCTGTCCTTCGATATACGGCTTCTGATTACCTAGCCCAGACTAATGCCAAGAGATACACTACTATCTGTCCTTCGATATACGGCTTCTGATTACCTAGCCCAGACTAATGCCAAGAGATACACTACTATCTGTCCTTCGATATACGGCTTCTGATTACCTAGCCCAGACTAATGCCAAGAGATACACTACTATCTGTCCTTCGATATACGGCTTCTGATTACCTAGCCCAGACTAATGCCAAGAGATACACTACTATCTGTCCTTCGATATACGGCTTCTGATTACCTAGCCCAGACTAATGCCAAGAGATACACTACTATCTGTCCTTCGATATACGGCTTCTGATTACCTAGCCCAGACTAATGCCAAGAGATACACTACTATCTGTCCTTCGATATACGGCTTCTGATTACCTAGCCCAGACTAATGCCAAGAGATACACTACTATCTGTCCTTCGATATACGGCTTCTGATTACCTAGCCCAGACTAATGCCAAGAGATACACTACTATCTGTCCTTCGATATACGGCTTCTGATTACCTAGCCCAGACTAATGCCAAGAGATACACTACTATCTGTCCTTCGATATACGGCTTCTGATTACCTAGCCCAGACTAATGCCAAGAGATACACTACTATCTGTCCTTCGATATACGGCTTCTGATTACCTAGCCCAGACTAATGCCAAGAGATACACTACTATCTGTCCTTCGATATACGGCTTCTGATTACCTAGCCCAGACTAATGCCAAGAGATACACTACTATCTGTCCTTCGATATACGGCTTCTGATTACCTAGCCCAGACTAATGCCAAGAGATACACTACTATCTGTCCTTCGATATACGGCTTCTGATTACCTAGCCCAGACTAATGCCAAGAGATACACTACTATCTGTCCTTCGATATACGGCTTCTGATTACCTAGCCCAGACTAATGCCAAGAGATACACTACTATCTGTCCTTCGATATACGGCTTCTGATTACCTAGCCCAGACTAATGCCAAGAGATACACTACTATCTGTCCTTCGATATACGGCTTCTGATTACCTAGCCCAGACTAATGCCAAGAGATACACTACTATCTGTCCTTCGATATACGGCTTCTGATTACCTAGCCCAGACTAATGCCAAGAGATACACTACTATCTGTCCTTCGATATACGGCTTCTGATTACCTAGCCCAGACTAATGCCAAGAGATACACTACTATCTGTCCTTCGATATACGGCTTCTGATTACCTAGCCCAGACTAATGCCAAGAGATACACTACTATCTGTCCTTCGATATACGGCTTCTGATTACCTAGCCCAGACTAATGCCAAGAGATACACTACTATCTGTCCTTCGATATACGGCTTCTGATTACCTAGCCCAGACTAATGCCAAGAGATACACTACTATCTGTCCTTCGATATACAGCTTCTGATTACCTAGCCCAGACTAATGCCAAGAGATACACTACTATCTGTCCTTCGATATACGGCTTCTGATTACCTAGCCCAGACTAATGCCAAGAGATACACTACTATCTGTCCTTCGATATACGGCTTCTGATTACACCTTTAGTATCTTCAAACTTTTTTTCGTTATATTAACAAGAAAGCTTAATTGTTAAAAAGAAAAGTGAAACAAAAATTTATATTTTCCCGTGATTGTTTTAATTGGGAGAAATACGTATTAATGAGGTTTCAATGTAAATGATCAAAATAGTACATTTTGTAGTTCATTTGAAGCAAAAGATACCAGATACCACAGATCTGATTACAAATTGTTAACAATTAAACATAAAAGCTGACTTGATACGTCTAAGATGCAATTAATGTCGTATTTATCAGATTGACTTTCCAATCTTTTGACATTGAGCGTACATGATAAAGGCATTCTAGACACGCGTCATGCGCACTAAATTAGATATCCACGTTTTCATTATGCATATAAAGCAATTTAATCATAGGACAACATTCTTGCATTATTGTAAAACATACAAGGACATTCTTACTTTAAACCTTAAAAATGCAAGAAATATCATCTATAACCTTTATTCCTATGCTTATGAAAAGAATTTTTTATCAGTGATGGTCAACAATTCCACCAATATCAACAAAGCGAACAACCACCTCTCAACACAAATCATTGAACATAAAAACACCTTGACAATAACGTTGGAAATAAAGGACTTGACTTCAGACAAGCACAAAAATGTGGTGGGGTTATACCGTATTGAAAACCATATATATGTAATTCTTTTTATAAACCGTTGGACAATATGACATCGTGAGCATTAACGGTAACAAATTCTAACTGTAAACATACATATTATGCATGGAATATATTTAGAACCAAGATGTATTATTTTTCTGTCTTTCAGCATAATCAATCACCTGGTTAATTACTAAATGTTAATCCAGGTGATCCATATATAATTAGGTGGACCTCTTGTTTATTGAAACGACAGGTATCGATATAAAATTATATTATTATTGTTATGATTCAACAGAATTCTTCATAATCAAAAATATTTGCTACATTTCTTTAAATGGGCATCGAAGCACTAATACCTTACACCCCTAGAGAATTGTCGATCACTTATCAGTGAATGTCTTGAAAGATATGTAATTACAGTCAATGATGATTATAACCAAGTTTTTAATTACACGATATAATTTGTCTTTAAGTTCCATTTGTTTAATGTATACGTCTTTAGATATTCTGTGACCATGACATCATTAAAATAGATTAATATTTTGATACCAAAATAAATTGCAGACCAATGAAAAAGATGGAATAATGACAATGGTCACTTGGGACCACTTGTGTACGCTTCTATACATGTTTGGTTTGTACAGGAATGATAAACGGCTAAATTAAGTACTTTGTTTATAATTGCAGTGTTCCACTGCCTTGACAGGGCATAGCTGTGACAGTATATATACATGAAGCTTACATATTCATTCCTTGTCATCGGTAATGGAGGATTCACTTCTTCATAATTTCACAATCGCTCTCACTGAAGACCACTTTTATCACATAAAGATTTGTTTTATCTTTAAAATTTATAAGCACACTAAACATATAAGTTGAAAATTTAAAACATAAAATTGTCTGGTATCTGCTGATGTGGCTGGCATTATATTGTTCTCATCTTTGTCTCTTTGTAATGCGTTAGACTGTGTTGTACTTTCCTTGACAACTTTTTGGCTACTGTAAGCTGTGATGTTAGAAAACAATTCTGTTCATTGGGTGCATCGGTGTTTTTCCATATTGTATGTTGTATACGTACATCACTTGCTGTTTCTCCTTTAGTTTTGGTCTATACTGATTTTCTTGTGGGTTTCCTTTTTTTCGTGATATTTTGGTATTAATCCTTTACCTGATTTGTGAATCATACCCTTTGTCGTTTTGATAATCTTTTGTTTCATGTAGAACTCCGTTCGTAATTGTCGCTCGGTTGACATTAATATCGTATTTATCCTATTTTGTTTTTAAAACAGATGTTTTGATTTATATTATATTCCTACGTTTAAAAGTTGCTATGACGGGTATGTGGTCTGATGTATAGTTTGCCTACATATCAAACACTTGCGTCTTTCCTATCATTTTTCAATTGTTCTGACAATATAGTCAATATATCCTGTTGACTTCGCATTGTTGTGGTAGGAGGTGACTTTTTCTGGTTAGTTAGGATCTAGTTTTATACTTTTATCAGTAGAGAGTCGTGAGATGCTTTAGAACTGACCACAGATATTTTTCGTTTGTGGTCAACACAATCCCGTCTTTTCCTCATTCATGACTTATCACCAAGATTGTAATAAGAAAGAACACGGCGGGTGTCACAAGTAGAACAACAACTGACGACTCTTCCGGATCACCTGGGTATTGTGATGTTTGTGTTGGTAAATTTTTAGTTCTCTGCATACTGTTTCGTATATTCTTCTTCGATTTCGTATATTCAAACTTTCCTTTCTTACATCGATGTGCATAACCAATCATATCACCATATACAGTTACGTCTATTTCTGTCTGCCAAGGTTTGTATTTTATCATACAATTCCTTTATTCAAGAATATTTTTAGTCCTCCATACCTTCTTCTTGAGATCATAATCATCTGTAATTTTGGCTTTTACTATCATGAGTTCGTCTAGGTCTTCTAAAAGTTGTTGCTCAGACCTATATGTTGCAAATGTTACTATATGAAGCATATATCAAGTCTATTTTTGAACATTCTTAATATACGCGGCATTATGCTTTGTACGTTGAAAGCGGACAATGGATCCCTGTCTAAAAACTATTGTTATTCTCTTTTAATGGCACAGAATTTGACTTGGTTAATGTTGCATTCTCTTTTTTCTGAATGGACCTTTTAAATTCTAATGTAGTTGTTTAATATTCCTGGTTTGTGATTGGACAATGCTGTAATTTTCAAGGTATCAATTACACGGTTGAAATATCAAGAGATATTTTAGCCGATTACCGTTTACGTCATTTTGTCAATAATGTGGCAATGCACATGATTACATTAGAATGGAGACAACTGTATTGTATTTGAAAATTTCACAGCATTAATTGTCGACTTAATGGTGTAATTTTCACAGTATCTATTCCACGGTTGAAATAGCATGAGATTTTTTTTTTAGTTTTAGCTGATTACCACTTATGAGAGCGGGAGGTTTGGCGCTTTAAAATCTTATTCAACCCACCATTTCTTTAGAAATGCCTGTACCAAGTCAGGGTCATTACGGTTTTCATAGTTTTCCGGTTGTTGACTGATTTTGTCTGTTTATATAATTATGAGTTTTTACTTTCCCTTTGTAAGATTGCTCGGAGTTCGGAAATTTTGTTATTACCCTTATTTACGTCATCTTGTCAATAATGTGGCAATGCACATCTATACACATGATTACATTAAAATGGAGATAACTATCGCGTCGCCAGTAAACTCAATTTGCAACCATCAAATCTCCAATTGATGCCGTGAAATTTTTAAATACAATACAACTATCTCCTAATTGTACTTCTCTATACAATGATGTTGTTGTTTTCTTTAATAATATTTTTGTACGTCATATCATCCGATTTTCTTCTTTCTCTCTTTTCATTTGTGTGTTTTAGTTTGTTGTTCTGGTAAATTCCCATTGTTTTGTTGCTACTTTGTTTTTTTTTCACCATTACGTATCTGTGGTGGATATTTCTTACAGTATACAATACATTTTCATCTATTAGCAGACTGTCGCTATCTGCTTCTGTCACATTTTCATTAGGTCCCCTGGTGGAATTTCATATATATATATAAAATTTGTCTCAAAGGGAAAATGTGAGATATTGTCATAATTAATTATCCGTCGTCCGTTAACATTTTATAAATCTTCTCCTTTGAAACCACTTGGACTACGGTGACTACTTTCAAACTTTATCCGATGTTCCCACCGACCAACCAATCTGAATGTCGTTACTAATCTTAGCAACATCATCTCTATGAATAGTTCAAAAGGCCATATCAATTACATCAGTACCAGTTTTCAAATATTTCTTTAAAAATATATATATTTATAGTTAGGGTAGATTTGTTGGCTGGTGTATGCAGGTCAACCGACATATATCTGAAAGGGGTCTATCCTAGGACTAATTCCCCCAAATTGTATCGTAAAAGACCGAATACCTGTAAAGAATATAATCAATATTTGTGCTTTATCCCTATGCTCGGTTTATAGTAACGATTGTCATATTGGTTTGTTGGTGAGAACATCGAAGACAAGCCTGAACGTAGACACATTAATGATGATTGCTTATGTTCCAAATCTTCAAGTGGTTTCAAGTGAACGTTATTTTCAAAAGTTTTCCGCAAACATGTCTTTGTTTTAACCCAAAGCTGAGAAGCAACAAATGCAATTTTATCACATTTTATCACATTTGTACAACAAAGAATCTGCCCTATGTCTTACCCAGCCAAGGGAAGTGAGTTAATCGTGACATTGCAATGTGCGTCAACTGAGATTATCACTTTTATTACTTGGTGCATGACAACATGAAAGGCATTGCAAGATCAGAACATTTTTTTATCTTCAATATTACAAGATTAGAACATTTTTTTATCTTCAATATTACAAGATTAGAACATTTTTTTATCTTCAATATTACAAGATTAGAACATTTTTTTATCTTCAATATTACAAGATTAGAATTTTTTTTTATCTTCAATATTACAAGATTAGAACATTTTTTTATCTTCAATATTACAAGATTAGAACATTTTCTTATCGTCAATAGAGTGTTTCGTTGTGTTTGTTTCTTAATTTCCTTTAGAAAAACGGAGAAAAAAGCTTTTAAATTTTACAAGCGGAATAAATTCAAGAAATTTGTCTGCACATTTTCGTACTGACTGGTGGTCTTTAGGGGAAATTCTATTTAAACCTTTTTAAAATGACACTATTAAGTGGTTAGTATATGTATAATATAGGTTAGCTCAAACTTTCTTTGACTTGTGTTATTGAATATTTGTCATATACCACATATGTTGTAATTGAAGGAAATGCTTTTGAGCTGATACTCATTCAATCTAATCTGGTTCAGACTGCCTAAATTAGTAATAATTGGTAATCATGACACTAGACAAAGAAAGTATGGGCTAAATTGATAATACAATACCTGGTCATTAGTATATGAAAAAGAATGCGTCTCTACTTCGCCTCAAGGCATTCTTTTTCATATACTATGACCAGGTATTGAATAACCTACATGTATACTTACTTCATATTAAATCTGGAAAACTTAAATGTTTGTAATTGGTCACTTGAACCAATAAATAAGACGGTTTGTAATTCTGTGTTTCAAATTAAGTACTTAACAATCGTACCTTTATATTTTCGCGACGAGGTTACCTTGCCGTATTTAATGGACTTCGTGTTTCTCAATCTTAGCTTTCTTTGTAATGTATTGTACATCATTGTTTGTGCTTTTGCCTTTTTCGTTTGGCAGCCATTGTATTGTGTGTCCATCTATTTACGGTTTCTGATTACCACTTTGGTATCTTCAATTTCTTCTTAGTGAAAGCACATCATAAAACAAGGTATTTGTATCTGCTTATAATGGTTTGGCTCCTACATATGTCATTTAAATCAAGAGTATAAGTGTTGGCAATACAAGATCGAACTCATTTTTCTTTTGACCGTTGTATTGTATGTCCTTCTATTACCTCTTTGGTATCTTAAAACTTTCCTTGTTGTGACCTATTTCATTTCATATTACATATTAATGATTTGTCACTTTCTGAATCTAAATGCGCATTTGTTTGCTGATGATGGCATGTCTGTTATAAAATTGTGTTGCCAAAGTTGCCTATCAAAATGTATACAATTTTGACAAAATCATCTTCTGCAAGAATCTGCGTGTTTGTATTTTTTTTGCACAATAGACATTAGCTGATATTGGAAAAAATTGGTACAGAACACTTACCAAATGACGATGGCAGTAAGACGGGATAATTTATATTAGCTAATAATGGAGTTCAGAATTTGACCTCAGTTGATGTTGGAAAATACTGATATAGTACACTAAGAACGACTGTATATAGAACACTTACCTGGACACGATGACAGTGGGTCAGGAGAATTGGCATCAGCTGATGAAGGCCAACAATGGTACTGGGCATTACCAAAGGAATGATAACCATGTGTTCCAGTTAGAGCCTAAAATGAAACGATAATAAAGATTTGTTCATTCATAAAATTAGATAGTGTCAAATGAAATGATTATTTTTATTGAAAGTCTACAAAATGCGATACGGTTTTTTTTTTGTTTTTTTAAAGGGTGCTTCTTTTATTATGAAAACGAGTAACAACACTGATGGTAAAAGTCTGTTGTTTTGCTATTCTGGGGATGAAGTATAACACTATCGCAAAAAAAATATAAGTAATAAAAAAATATTCTACAACATATTTTTACAAGTAGACTGTTATTCCCATAGTCACCATTGTACAGCTATTGATTTATAAAATTTAATTCTTTTGTATTTTAAGTGATAGTTTTACGTTAATTACTCTCGGGGACCATTGAAATCTTTAGATGAATAAAGTTTTTAATTAATTCAATTGAATTTTGTTTTGTTATCATTACTGTAGTTATGTCATCTGTCATCTCCTAAAATGGGTGCTGTACAACTAGAGGTTCCTAAAGTACCACTTATCTGGTAAATCATTTCTAAATACCAAACATATATACATTGCAATTGGTGCTCATGCTAATCTTGAATTGTGTTTTTAAAGGTCCTTTCAATGAATAATCATCTATGTTCGCTTTGTTCATAGTTATTAACGAAATTTGGATATACTAGAAAGCAAGAACTATACTTTGTGTAACATATCCATTTTTCCAAAATATGATACTTTTTATATGTCTATTCATTACCCGTTTGCATTTAAAAACAAGTACTATACAAGGTAAATGGTCAATATGTTGTATTCTCCCATGGCAATTTAAATACGTCCTTCACCTTCTCTTTAGAAATTTATTATTATATAGTCGTCATCTTTGTTTCTAATGAGATGCTGAGTTGTTTTCCTCGCTTTGTTAATTTGTCAGCCAATATCTTGTATTTCTTTTGACATTAAGAAGAATTCCGAGTACATCCGGTATAAGCAATAGCCAAAAACTCTATATTAAATTAACTATGACATGCGAATAAAACCCATACATTCAAAATGATTCAAATGAAGAATATTCACTGTAGAATTTAAGTTGCACATAAATAGTCACTCAGATGCACTTTAGTTTTATGCAACGCGGTAAGTAGATTTCATTTCCGATTTTTTTTCAACAGATTTGAAACTCGGTGACACAGAGTATAAGTAGAATCACGTGGTACCATTGACCTAGAATCTATATCGATTTAACTGTCTCGGGTTTTCTAAGGTACATATCTTTATACAATTGTATAGTATTACTACCTATATACCATGTATATTGCATATGCGTAGTCAGTTGTTTGAAATTTCAACTATCGTATGCAAAATCTTATTTTGTTTTATAACCATTGAGACGTTATGTGACAGCATGAAACAGGAATCAATAGATTAATCGGTATGGCACACTGTTCCGGTAAAAAAAAATACGACATTTACCTTTAAAAATTATACAATTAAAAAGTAAAACTTTAAAAATTAAACTTAAATTCATTTGGGCAGAATTTTTAACACAAAAAATCTAAGCAGTTTACAATATTTTGTAATAGGCTTTTTTTATATCTGGGGTGGTTTTTCTTGATTTCTTTCTTTTTGCCTTGTGCAAAGGCCTGTCTCTTATTTACGTCCATGCTGGGTGACGGTAATATTGACAAGGTTCCACCTTCAAAAATATCATCTTCGTTTCTCCGTTTATGTCCGCATATTATATTTATATTTCGACCGTATCCGATATGTGTTTATAACCCGTTTTGTATCCATGTTCATGGTTAAGTAAACATGAACATTCGTTATTTGTTCATAATTGACGTTACTGATGTTTCCACTGTTTATGTAAAAAAAAAATGTATACACGCAGCCGCAGTTCATGGATCTTTTCAGTTCGTCTGGATCTGATTACTTTTTTTTTTTTTTTTATTATATCTATATTACACCTGTGAACAATTTACCTCTGGGTGCCAGGAAACCTCAAAGGTTTACAAATATTTACAATGAACAATATAATTAAATAAATAAATACTGGTACAGTTGTAGTAAGAATACAATACCATAAGTAAATAAATCATATTTTATCTCTCATATTCAATTTATAAACATACATTTTTACACAGTAAACAATGAAAGGAATTACTAATACAACTAAATTCATAATGTATCCAATAATAACTGTAATTTCCTAATATTATATAAGTTTCGAACTTCTGGGTTCTTAATCATCATTTGTATATTACTTCTGAGTTCATTTTTGAGATTTGTGATAACTATTGCTTCCCTGTAAGTACTTTTATTATATTTTATATAATTTCTTGTTTTCCAAATTATCCATTTTAATATACAAATTACTAAATTCATTAAAAGTAGGTTTTCAGTTATTTCTCCCTCATACACCCCAATGATTAAGTTTTCCTCAACAAGTACTATATTTTTTTCAAAAATGCTATTAAAAATGTGTTTTAATTCATCTAAGACATGTTTAATTGTATGACACCTGTAAAACAAATGCATAAGGGACTCTATTTCATTTTTACAAAAATGACATTGACCATTTGATTTTCCCATTTTTTGTAATCTATATTCTGAATAGACAATGTTATGCAAACATTTCCATTGGAACTGGATAATGCTTTGTTTACATTTAATCTTGTTCAGTATATACCAAATTGATATCCAGTTAAATTTCTTTTCATAAATTGTATCCCATTTGAATTGACATTTTGGCGTAATTGGTTTACGTATTTCTTTCTGGATATTCTTCAGTTTCAGCTCTTTTGGAACAATGATTTTATTATTATGATTTCTAATATTCAAATTACTATCTATTTTTAAACCTAATGATTTTTTTATCTTTTCGTTATCATCGGATTTTAATTTCTTAACAAAATTTTCTGGTATTGATTTTTTTATTTTTGCCCATTCTGATATCCAGTTCCTTTTATCATCCAGTCTATTAAATATAGTCTGATTATCAACAAAGGTATTATTGTTTTTATCCCATATATCGTTTATTTTAAATATATTATTTCTCAGAAACGATTGAAAAAAAAGTGGATTTCTATTAAATTTGATCTCAGAGTTACCAAATATGTTTTTATCTAAAATGTCATTTTTAGACTCCGTAGAACATGACCGCAAAAAATTGTTCCATGCTTGTATAGCGTTTTGATAGTATTTTGGAATGGATGCAATATCTAAACCTTTAATATCGGAGCATTTACAAAGAAAAAAATCAACTCCAAATTTTTTATCGTATTTCTGTAACCAGTGTTTACCTATCGCATTCCATGAGTCCATCTCACTCTTGATTATTTTGTATATAAATTTTATCTGTTTATTTTTGACAAAATTGTCTATGTTAATCATTCCCATCCCCCCTTCATTAATATTTAAGCAACATACGTTTTTTTCTATTTGGTTTGGTTTATTGTCCCAAAGAAATTTCCAAATCAAATCATTCACCTCTTTTTTATATTTCTCTGGTATCCCCCTCATTTCAGTTTCAAATCCCATTTGAGCTAACAGAAAATTTTTAACGATTAAAGTTTTTCCCTTAAAGGTTAAATTTCTGGTTTTCCAAACCTGAGTGCAGCTTTTCATTTTATTTATAATTTTTTTCCAAATGTCATCAGTGTCTATATTGTACCCGTGAAAAACACCTAAAGTCTTTATATTATCTGAAATCCATGATATGTTAGTTAATCTGGGTCGTTTCCCTCTTAATCTACCAATAAATAATCCTTTTGCTTTTTCATAATTTATCTTAGAGCCGGATGCCTTTTCAAATTTCGAAAGAATTAAAAAGGATTGTTCAACAGATTCTTCGTTTTTGTTTAAGAGTTGCGTGTCGTCTGCAAACATGCATATTTTTGCTTCCTTTACGGGCTGCCCCTCACAGTCGGGTAGTTTGATACCATGTATTTCCGGAGTGTTTCGGATAGCACAAGCCATCGGCTCTGCCTGAATAATGTACAAAATCGGTGCAGCAGGACATCCTTGTCTGGCTGAACGCGATATTGCGAAAAATTTTGATATGAAACCATTTGTTTTTATACAGGTTTTTCCCTTTTTAAATAACATATAAACCCATTCACGAAATTTCAGTCCAAAATTAAAACATTCCATAACATAATTTAACCACCCCATTCCATTCTATCAAATACTTTTTGTTGATCAACAAAAATAATTACACCT
Source organism: Bathymodiolus septemdierum (assembly GCA_963383655.1). NCBI lineage: Eukaryota > Metazoa > Mollusca > Bivalvia > Mytilida > Modiolidae > Bathymodiolus > Bathymodiolus septemdierum. Next base: position 128,574,765 of record OY726518.1, on the reverse strand, counting down.
TCCTCATCTTCATTATCTACAAATTCTATAATATCATCAATCATACGATTATTTTCGCTTATATTTCTCCCTGCTACGAATCCTTTTTGATCCGTATGAATAATTTTGTTTAATACTGGCTTCATGCGATTTGCTAAAAGTTTTGATATGATTTTATGGAGTAGTGTCAACATTCCTCGACACTGGGAATCACATATTTCAAATTTATCAAAAATTTCTAGTAATACTTCATATAAATCTTCCTTTATTGTATCCCAATATATCTGATAAAATTCATTTATAATCCCGTCTAATCCAGGTGATTTGTATTGTTTCATCGAAATAATTATTTTCTTAATTTCATTAATTGTCAAGTCTTTTTCTAAATCTTCACTTTCGTCGCATGTTAATTTTCTATCCATATGAGTAACCAGTTCCTCTGCTACATTTTTATCCCACCCTTCTGTTGAATATAGATTTGCGTAAAAATTTATCTGTTCATCTAGTATCTCGTCGATATCAAATTTTAAATTACCATCTAGACCCCTGATTTTTTGCCATAATTTATTTTGCCCATTTTTTCTCTCTAGATTAAAAAAATATTTAGTTGATTGTTACCCCTTCTCGTACCAGTCAACTTTAGCTCTTAACCTTGCGGCGTCAGTTTTATTTTCATAATGTGAGTGTTTTGGTTTTCTAAGTCTGCTAACTCTTCTAATTGTTGCCTGGAGGGTTCAGATATATCCTTTAATGTCTCTAATTTATTTTCTAGAGCCTTTATTTTGTCGTCAGTAGTGTTTACCTTTTAGACGCTTCTATAGTTATCGATTTAATCTTAATTTTGACTATGTCCCACCATTCCCTCAAATTTGAAAAAGATTTCTTTTCTAATTTCCTATATACCCACCAATTTGTAAACACTTGTCGAAAATAATCAGATCTAATTGTATGCAAATTCATTATCCAGGTACCAGATCCTCTAGTGATATCGCATACGTTTAATTTCATAATTTTAATATCATGATCACTGAACGGACAATGAATTATTTTAATGTTAATGATATGACAGGAAAGTTCTTCACTGATCAATATTAAGTCTATACGTGATTTAGAATTACCTCTTCTAAACGTGTATTTTTTCACCGACTGATTTTTTTCTCTCCAAATATCGATTAGATTATTTTTCGTCAAAATAGTCTTAAGTTCTTTTCTCCCCGTATCATCATAATTACGAGAAGGATAACGATCTATTTCCTTATCTAAAACACAATTAAAATCGCCAGTGAGTATATGCATTTTTTCAGTAAGACTCCCATCTGTCACATATGGATCAATATCTCTAATAAAAGTTTTTCTAACCCCACTATCATTTGGACAATACACGTTTGTTATTATATAAGTTTTATTTTCGTATTTTAGTTCACATGACAATATACGCCCAAAATCATTGGAACTAATTTCTTTAACAGTAGCATCAATATCATATAATAAAACCCCCACCCCTCGCGATGCCCTTACTCCACAATTCCAACTACTTTCGCATCCACCAGAACTTTTCCACAAGTTTTGCCATGATTCTATTTCAGAAAATGTAAAGTGCGTCTCTTGAACACATATTACATTGATTTTTTTACTAATCAACCAATCAAAAAAAGTTCTACGTTTTTTATCATCTCTCAGCCCATTTATATTTATAGTTGCAATAGAAATTGACATGACATAAATAAATAAAGTGTAATATTATGATCTAAAGCCTCATGCGATAGAAAAAAATAACATATATATAGATATATATCGCTTAATTCCACGATTTTACGATTTTTCATTTGTATGGAACAAACAACAATAACATGTATCTTACAATAAATCATATAGTGGGAGAATATGTATAATTTTGTCTTTAAAGGTCTCATGCGATAACGAGAAATTTTAATTTGTTTTATTATCGCTTGATTGCTCAATCTTACAACTTCTACTATTTGTTTACAACCGGTAACAATACCGTATTCTTGACAATAAATCATAACATCAATTGTTGCAAAATAATACAGTCTCTTGTAATATTTGTATACACACAAATGTAATAATTTATACAAAATAAAAACATGAATACTATCATAATAAAGTAGTACAAATATTAAATTACTACACTGGTGGCGATACAATTCGGGTTTGTTTGTTTTGTCTCTCTAGAATTTGGTGTCGACGAAAGCGCACTGTTTGTGCGTTTACGTGGGGTTTTCAACTCTACACTTATTACTTTATCTGAATTGATAAAGGTTACAATTTCGTCTCTAATTTTCGTACATCCTTCAACGCTAATATGGACACCTGAGGAGTCAGTATTATCAAATAATGACTTTAACACATTTCCTTGTTTCGTGAACAATTCATAAGCATCTACACATTCAATTTGTTCTCTAATACACAACTTTTTCAAAAATATGTTGACATTTAAAACTGTGTCATTACATTTTGTTATGTTTGGACCTTTCCCTTTTCTAGGGAGAATAGTACATATACCAACTACAGAATTCGGGAAATTACATTTTATTTGGTGTATTGCATGTGTAAGATTAATATTAACCTGGTCATGATCACCTTTAGACTTTGTAATGTCGTTTGTACCTAAGGATACTACTACTTTATCTACAGTTTTATCAAACACTTTAGATTTGGCTAGTTTTATTGTCTCATCTATATTTTCTAATGTTGCACCTGAAATTGAGGCATTTATGCAATTTTGGGAAACTTTCCCAAGTCTTTTACAGTTAGAAGCCCCTAGTAAAACATTTACTGAATTGTTGTCGTCTGTAGTAGGATTACTGTCAGCCTGTCCTGATGTGTCTTTATGTTCTGTTTCGTCATCCAAGCTTGAGTTGTCTCGAGTATTTCTACCCTCTAAGATTTCATGAAAATAATCACTATATTCCTTCCTAGCTGTTTCTTCTTTATGAGCAGGGCAGTCACGTTGTATATGGCCACACTCACCACAATGCTTGCACAATATATCATATAACTTTTTATGCAGTTATTGGTTTCAATTATTTGAAAATGAAACGCAAGTGTGACATAGATCTATAATTATTAAAACAACAGAAAATGAGTAAATTTTGAAATTTTCACGGAAAATAATCTAGACGGTTGACAGTATTAAAAATGTCAGCTGTAATAACTTGTAAAAATATAGAGCAATATTTAGTATATTTTCTCTTAATATTTACACATTTACTACTTCCACAAATACATTATCAACCAATTTTAAATACATGTAGTGAGTAAATTTAGACTTACTTATAAATCCTATATGTAAACACTTATAACTATATACATATAAACAAATCTAAACTTTGATCTGTAACCTAACATAAAGTAACATCTCTTTCCAAATGGTATTTAATTAGATTTTAATATTTTTCAAGTGATTAAAAACTGCGTTTGAAATAGTACATATCTGACATAAGGAATATGTACGTGCAGAACATGAAGGTGTGTGATAAGCAATTTCAATTTCATCCCGACTGAATATATTGCGGAGCCATGCATGCGGCTTTTTTTTTTTATTATTTAAAACAAATTGTTACATGCTAAAAACCACCATTAAAACTATCATCGTTAACACACCCAATGAATTTTCTTTCTTAGATTTTAACTGCAAAACATCTACAATAGGTCATAGCTTTTTTTTCTTATGACAACAGAGCTACGGATTTCACCCGTTACAATGGTTTACAAAACTTGCGAAATTCAGACTTCAGCTGGGGTCAGGCATTTCGGGTACTATAATTTCTTTTTTGGAGTTCGTTGAATAAGTACATTGATACCGTTCGGTTTAATAAATATTGAAATTAAAAAAAAGTTCAAAAGAGCTACGGTTCCGAAACTACAAACAAGAAAAATATAGTAAAAAATCGAAGATAACGAATACTTATGTCCATGGACTGTATGTCAAGATAATGAAGTTTTTTTCCATGCCGACTACAAGATTACTGTAGACATTGTTACTACAACACCATTGATTGTAATGCTACATGTGCGTTCATGCAGACCTCACGTTTGTTACCATATCTGTGATCATATATTGTATAATTTGTAACGATATTATGTGATAGAAAAAAACTTGTCATAGTATTTATGTTTTAAAACTGTACGTGATAAATAATGCATGACTTTACGCATCCTCGGAGGTTATACACATTTCCGTCAGCTAATTTATCCTATCCTGTTTATATGCCCTTTATTTCGCTTGTCCCGAAAGACTTTTTCTTTTTATTCCAGTTGATATCTTGTTAAGTATATTCAAAAAGCAATAAATTTGACAATGATATAAGAGATGAAAAGAATGACCGTTAACTACACCTAACTTATAGTGTATACAAGACCACTGTCGTCAAAGAGCTCCGATCGAAAATGTTTGGTCAACATCCGGGATATTTTAAAGCGGTATTTCTAAAGCAGACACGGATAATTATCGTAAGTATTTATAAATATACTGTGTATATAACGTTTTGAATTATGATGCTTTATATTGTTATTATTATTAATTTCATTTTTTGTCCAAATATCATTTATTTTTGCAGTGTAAAATTAGATTTTTCTATAAGTTATAAGGAATCCGGCTTCAAAATCATTACAATCAACTGAAATATCGCTATATCTTGCATTCACGAATGAATTAAATGTTGCCCAAAAAGAAAAAAAATGTTGATGAATGATTGATTTTACTTAAAAATACTATTTTGTTGATGAAAAGTCAATTAGTAACTAGTTATACCCTAAAACATGATGTCAACAGATGTTTTTGAAATCCGGCTTGGTCAAAATGTAAGCATGTATACAAACCGGTTGGGTCATTTATAAATAACCGGGTTTGTCAGTATGTAAATACCACTGATCTTATTGTTATTGAGCATTATATTGCAATTTAACAATAGTTATGATTAGGAAATATCTCAAAGGCGATAAATACTGATCCATAGTATGAATATTCGCCATTGCTGCTAATTTCAGCTACTTTGTGCAATAAAAAAATCGTTATTTCTATGTTAAATTGCAACTGTCGCGAACACTTTATTTTTTTCAATGCTTTTTGTGGCACTGACATCACGGTTGGTGCTCAATACGCTACACTCACTTTAAGTAGCTGTCCAGGCGCATCAATTGAGTAGTGGGAGATTCTTTTTATAATGCAATATTTTAATTTTATACTCGTTGATAACGAAGTAAGTCATTCTGTGGAAATAACTTCATGGATACGATATTTAAGTTTCTTCACAGTATAATGTTTGCATTAACATTACAGATAGGCAAATAAACAAAGGCTGTAGTATTGAATTCCTTTCCGCACGAACGATTTTGGCAGTTTGTATACAGAGAAAATGTTAGGTGTACTTGATTAATGCGACGTTCGTTACAAGTTGTAATACGACAAATGTTCATGCTTTGCACACTGAAAAATGTCGTTCACCTTTCATTCTGCTTTGAGGAAGCTTAATACAGACAGAACCTTCTATAGGTGCTTCCCACCAAAGTTCGGCTCATTTGGCTAAGCAGTTTCAGAGAAGAAGATTGTTAGAAATCGGCCAATCAGAAACAAGAATTGTCTGTGTCGACCATGTTTGTCAACGGATCGGGATGAAATCTCTAATCTTTATAGAAGACCTTTCATAGTTGCTTCCTACCAAGTTTCGGTTCATTTGGCTAAGCAGTTTGAGAGAAGAAGATTTTATCAAATCGGCTAATTAGAAACAAGAATTGTCTGTGGAGACCATGTTTGTTAACGGATTGGGATGAAATGAGTACTCTTTATAGAAGACCTTCCATAGTTGCTTCATACCAAGTTTCGGTTCATTTGGCTAAGAAGTTTTAGAAGAGAAGATTTTTTTTTAGATCTGCCAATCAGAAACAAGAATCGCTTGTGGCGACCATGTTTGTTAACGGATCGGGACGAAATGAGTAATCGTTACAGAGGGCCTTCCATAGATGCTTCCTACTAAGTTTCACTTCATTTGGTTGAGGCGTTTCAGAGGAGAAGATTAAAATGTGAATAGTTAATGGACGACAGACGACGGGCGCCAAGTGATGGTAAAAGCTCACATTGCCTTTGGCAAGGTGAGCTAACAACAATCATTGGGTAGATATGTCTCTCCACTCGGACACATTATTTTGATTCCGCGCCAACCAGTCTTTGCTCTTTCTCCTTAATGCTGCCTTCTTAGCGGAGAAGCAACAAATACCAAGTTTATATTCTTTTGTTTGACAAGACCGCAGTTCGTACCCACAATCTATTTCTCTCGAGGCGAGCACGCTAACCATTACGCTACCGATGCGGTTCCCTATTTCTATTAATTTTTTAATAAAAATTTCTTATTGTCCGTCAATATATTATTTGAAAACAAAAAGTAATCCAAAACAATAAGAGTTACTTGATATCTATATAAACAGTGAGAGTTCCTACTTTTGTTCAAACACTCTTTGAATATTGCAATAATCCAACTGCATAGCAAATAATGAAAAAGAATTATAAGTTCTATACAAAATCATGACCATTTTGTCGAAGGTGACTTGGCGAATGCCAATTCTGCACAAACCGTTTTGTATTTCTTTCTTTTAATGTTATACAAAACATCCACATGTAAAATATTTTGACTATGTGCTGTTGTTTTTTTTCACAACTTTTATTCATTGAAGACAATTTTTTGTTTTTTTGTTTTTTCTTTTTATCAATATACAAGTCGAACATACCCTTGACAAGTGTTATAATGAACCTTAAATAAATTACAAAAAGGAAACATAATTGTGATATTGAGCTGCTTTCGCTATTCTTTCAATTTTTTTACATAGACAAAACCGGTTCTACTGAAATACAATTTTTGGGACCCAACCGAAAAGTAGTGGCTGACAGAGCCGGAACGAATGTACGTAAATAAGCATTGTGTTTTTTACTGTAGTAAGTCTAAAACTATTCATGGTGGCACGCCAGTGCAAACTATCATGTATATAAGCATTACAAAGGGTTTGTGTACTTTAATTACACATATAGACTACTTTTTATAGCTTTATTTGATGATTTCAATCTCATTATTAGCATTTTTCATTGTTTATGTCCATCATTTTATCTATATCTGAGTAATCTATTAAGTTAACCACAGAAACATATAGGTAAAAACAAACAAAAATAATCGGCCGATAACGACAACTTCTAGATTCAAGATATAATAATACTATATGATCATAAAACTTACTTTTTGTCGTCGCCTGTATGTCAAACATGCCTAATTGACTTGTACCGGAAGATGACAGAACAATTCCGACCGGAGCTCTTTGACGACAGTGAAGACGCACGGTAAAAAACACGCGTTATTAGCTTGGATTTCATGCATTTCGTGTAAGTTTCATCAAAATTACTCCAACATCTCTTTACTTAATTTTAAAACGGGTCGATGTGTGTAATATTATAGAAATGCAGTCTGAACAAAAAAAAATATGCTTAACAGTCATATCAATTTTCCTCTTTTCTTTTTTTGTGAATTTTATAGTTTTTTTCTGTTTTCGCGAAAATCGTTTATAATACTTAGTTTCGACTGCAATATATCAGAATAATTAGAAATTGACTGCTAACTGCTACCCTTTCTGATATGTCGTGTCATATAGAATGGTATGCTCAATGAATGGTACATAGAACTACGTCGGTGGTGTAATGGTTAGCGTGCTAGCAAAGAGTGCGGTAAAGCATGGGTTTGAGTCCCAGTCAGGTCAAACCAAAGGTTATAACATGGCTGTTTGCTTTCTCTTCGCTAAACATCAGCATTAAGAAGTAAGAACAAAGACGTGAATGGACGCAGGAGGTATTGTGGGAGATAATACATTTCTAGACTTGAATCAAGGCAAACCTACACAACTGAGATCAATTTCTCAGAGAAAAAAACATTGAAATCTACTTGATGAAACACATTAACGGATGACAACGTAAAGTAGACACTCTAATTCATCTATCTATTCATTTGCACTAAATCACATTTCATTGTTGGTGCGACCAGGGCCTATAAGAGGCGGGGGTTCAGTCGGTACATTGGTCCGGGGCCCCGGAGACCAAAGAAGGGGCCTGTGAATCTCTGAACTATGCATGCAACTATGTATCTAACCCTTATGTTAATCAGTAACAAACTTTGCTTGATTTAAAAAAAATAGAATTGTATGAAAGTTTCATGAAATTTGTTGAGTAAGCGCCAAATGAGTAATTTTTCAGCTATATCATGGTGAGAACAAGTTACATTCGATGAGATGGTAATTGTGCACGCTTTGCACGAGATCAACAGGCTTAGCTGGACTTTTATAGTGCTAGCTCACTGATACAACATTCCGTCACCAGATATGTCGCTTCACTTGGACACATTATCCTGATTCCGAGCCAACCAATTTTTTTCATTAATATTCCGGCCTTATTGGAGAAGCAAAACATACCAATTTTTGGTTTGTTCCGATCGGGATTCGAACCCGCGATCTACCACACTCGAGGCGAACACGCCTAACTATTATACCACCGATACGTTTTAAAATTTGTTGAAATATAGTGATACCGATGTTTGTAGTGCATATTTCTGAAAATCATTGATAATCAGTTAGGTCAATATCAAAGTTAAGCAAAGATGGATTATTTTTTTTCGGAGGAGTTTAAAATTAAAGTTGCTCAAAATCAATTAAAATTTAAAAATTTACATTTAACAGAATGAATGGTGTCTGCTCTCTTTAAATAAAATGATTCGATGTATTGATCTTAGTGAAATAAGTTTTTCCAGTAAGCAGTTCCAGCAATACCAAAACGGATATTTTTAGATAATAAAATGAGCCTAGCCTTAATTAAATAATTACCATGAATATAGTAACAACTTATCTCTTATTTTATCAACAAACAAAAACCTATTTAGAAATGCCCTAATGGAACGTTAAATACCGACAACATATGAACATAATTATTGTGATAATATTAATTGTTTGGCAAGTGTGGACATCATTGGAAACTGCTGCTGTTTAAATTCATTTGATATTTGTTCATACGAGCCATTGAAATACAAATTAAAATCAAATGTTAAACAATGGTCGACAACAATAAGATCCACTAAAGAAAAAAAATTAAACACATAAATGACCAAGTTGAAACGATCTGCCTCATATGACGATCAACTAACTACCTTCTAATAGAAACGGTGTGTCTGGTGGTGTGAATGTCAACTAACTACCTTCAAATAGAAACGGTGTGCCTGATATGACGATCAACTAACTACCTTCAAATAGAAACGGTGTGCCTGATATGACGATCAACAAACTATCTTCTAATAGAAAGTAAGTTTTATTGGTGGAGGAAACCGGAGGACCCGGAGAAAAACCACGGAACTGTCGCAAGTCACTGGCAAACTTTATCACATAATGTTGTATACCTTGCCCTGATCGAGATTCGAACTCATAACATCAGTTGTGATAGGCACTGGTTGCATAGGTAGTTGTAAATCCACCTACCATACGAGCACGGCCACGACGGCCCCTTCATTGCAATGCAATGCATACCCTATGTGGAATGTATAATCAGCTTCTTGTCAAGTTCTAACAAACTTGATTTACCCACACTGTACATGGATAAGTAGTTGATGGTCTCTTACAAAGATTACTTTGCGTGAATCGGAAATTCAAGATGGCCAACTTTATGGAAAATTATGAATAAAAGTTCTTCCTCAGAACATTTTCTGAACATCAAATATCAATATCAAAACTGATCAATTAACTGTCACCCTCACTTCAAGTCATTATTAAAACAAAATACTAGTAGTATTTTATAATTATTGTTTTGGATGTCATAAAACACGATTGTTCAATTTCTACCCGGGATATGAAATGAGTAAGATTTCCACCTTTATTTACCACAACAATCAATCAATATGGGGGATTAAATATATTTTATTACAGCAGCAACCTACCTCAACAATAAATATTAAAAGATGTTGTGGTTAGGGTTATGGTGTTTAATGTCACTTTCAACAATATTTCACTTATATCATGGCGGTCAGTTTTATTGGTGGAGGAAACCGGAATTCCCGGAGAAAACCACCGACCTGTCACAAGCCGCTGACAAACTTTATCACAACATGTTGTATCGAGTACACCTCGCCTGAGCGGGATTCGAACTCACATTGTTAGTGGTGATGGGCACTGATTACATAGGCAGTTATAAATCCAACTACCATACGACCACGACGGCTCCCATGTTAAAAGACCTACAAAATTATTTCAGAACTAAATAAAGCACCCTGTTCTAAATTACAAGTGTTCTGTTTCGTAATCAAATATAGAGATATGTAATTTTTAACTTGCACTGGAACTGCACACCACTTTAATTGTTTTTAAGACTAATGTACGTATCTGATAAATCATGTCAAAATTACAGTTTTCACAATTTTTAAAGTATTGTTTGAGTTTTTATTTATTGAAAATTTATATTTACCGAATATAATTAAAAATTTAATATTGTTTGTAGAAGAACCATGTTGACTTACCGTTATTAACACTAGAAAGCTCTGATAGTAAGACATATTTAATAACTTTGTATTGTTCCTTTACTACATAGTCACATTATCTCAATGTATCACTATTACTACTATTACTGTACCATCTCAATCTCTTCTTATACTGTTTTGTTTTAGTTTCATATATCTATATTAAAGTCTTGTTTGTTACATCACAATTTAAACACATGTATTTCATTTTAGATCCATATTCTTAATAATCGTATTTTCCCATTATTTCCTAGAGAAGTCTGTACGGAGAGATCTACTAATAGTTACGTCTATAAACCAAGTTATCGCTTGTATTCTAGTTTTAAGATTTGTCAACATCATTGATTTGTTATTGACTATTTCTTCCATTATTTGACAATTACAAGATTTGGGTTTTATTTACTGGTCTTCCAAAGTGCTTTTGTCCACACATTTAATGGGTAAACACAGCCAACAATATCCTCTCTTACTGATTGACGCTATTCTATAGAATGCTCCATGTTTGTTTTCACATACTTGTTTTTCTTTCTCAAGTAAATTATACATGTATGAGTTGTTTTAAACAATAACTGGTTAAACTATACTTTTAATATTTAAAAATTCCGCAGTCTTTAGTACAATTGTTTGAAAAGATTGAAAGGTTTAGACTGAAGTGTTCAAGTATATCAGTTGTTTAGAACCGTCTTTTTTTCACACAGATGCTAATAATACTGTCAATATTACAGAGGCCATTTTAATATGCTCAAATAAAACTAGTTAATCAAAGTATAAATAAGTAAGTCTTGAAGAGGTCAGTTGAATAGAAAGTTGTCAATATTTTTAAACGTTGACTAAGTGTGATTTGTTTCTTCTAGAGCGTTTCTGTTAGTCTGTTCACCAACAATGAGATTCATTAAGTGTTTTATCAATATAATGTTCGTCTATTTACCAACAATTACACCAGGATCTATATCTAGTGGATTATGTACGATTTATCATTACGTAACCTTGTCTTTATATTTATACAAAAGATGCTTAAATACCAAAATCAGTAAATGTTATTTAACACAATGAAATAGCAATCATTTTGAAAAATTATCATGGCAGGTTGAAAAGTGTATATTTTTTTTATGTTTATACTAAAGCTATATTAATAGTGTTAGTTCGTACTGTATCAAACAAAATACATTGTGCACCCTATACCAGAACACCATGTCTTGTCTGTGTTCCAGTTCTGTCCTAACGCATTCCAATTGAGAGCACAGGGCTATTTAATAGTCCTTCCATCTAGAATTCCCTAAATGAACAATACAAATTAGCAGTAAAGTATAAATTATGCTACCACCGATCTTTATGTGTTGTCAAGTGACTTAGCAGTGACGACTTCATCATTTTTCGACTGTCACAAATTGTTTTAAGCATTTAATGGAAATCCCTTTTGCTTTTGGCTCACAACTTTAAGACCACTTAAAGAATTCTGAGATTTATCTTTCTGAATAAATTTGTTTAAAGCCTCTCAAAGTTCTTCACGTTACTTACAACCATATTCAAAAGTGCATTACACTGTATATTTTCTTTACAACAAGATGAATAACCCATAAAGGCGTGATATTGAACTTGTCCTTTGTAGATTGAATTTAGAAAAGGTCGGAAAAGCTTATTAGTGAAGCCCATATAACCTGCATATAGCTGGGTATTTTTCAATCTTATTCGTTTCAATCTTACAAGAAGATTCATTTTGTTCAAATCGTTCATAAATTAACTTTTTTAAATTATTCAAAAGTATATCTCAATCCAAAAGTACGTCTATGAAATTAATGTTTGTTATACACGAAAAAAGATACCCCAAATATGAAAGATATTGCGGACATTTTGTCTTCTGCTGTGTATTAAGAAATGTGTATGAAATAGCAATCGTTTAACATCGAATAGTATGCACCTATTTACTAGCTATGAGGACAACAAGAAAATTTTGAAAATACCAAATGTATAATCAGAAGCCACAAATCGAAACTTTTCTAAATGACTAACGTAGAAAAACAGCTTTGTTATAGGTTATACCTATTATATGCCCTTGTGTAAAGTAGATACTGATTTCAAATAATAAGTGTTTGCTTTTTGGCAAAGTCTATAAAGAACTGGGAATACATATACGAAGAAATGTGTATATGTGTATATGTGTCTTTTAGAAAAAAGGGATTTCAAAATGTACACTATTAAAATTATTTATATTTCAGTCATATAAATGTTTTGACCACATCATAGAAGTCATCTATTAAAAATCGAAGAATTGTTAAGTACTATTTTTCATTTTATTAGTTAAACGTCACTTTAGAGTAAAAACCATGCAAAAATGAAAAAAAGATATTATTTTTACAAAACCCGATTTATCACAGTATGAAACTTCTCATGAGTGCTAAACTGATATTGGTTATGTTCAGTAGAACTCGGTCAATTTGTTTCGATACCTATAGTTTGTACAGAATTCAAATAAGAGAAATTTATTGCAAATGTGTTGTTAAATGTATCTAAGAAATGTAATTTCAAGGATTCTAAGCCAAGCAAAAAAATTGTACTTTAATATAATTTACTTAAACCGATCTGATTCTTGGAATTACTGCTATTAATAAACTCTTTAATTCTCAGATGATTATTTCCCATGTTATTTTCTAGTAATTTAAACTATATGATCGAGTACGATATAATTGAAAGAGTTAAAAGTGACAATTCTGATCGAATTAATCAGAATTTCTTGTATGGAGACACAGAAAACACCAATGCGTCGGTGGGCACTAAATTCGATAACTACGCTATAAATAGTACACATTGACGTGTCTCTGATTGTATTTTTGGTTTCTTTATTTTAAACCCTTTGTTTTTATGTTCCGCTTCACTGCAATGTGCATTGTGCTTATATGTTGATTTGTAGTAAGGAATTAAGGAAGGAAAGAACAATGAATCATTATATTGACACAAAAACAAATGTCACCTCCCACATTCATCATCTTTTGAGAAAGATACATTTAAATTCCATTTAAAATGTAGGAGGATTTAAAGTGTGGACAATAAATCGGATCAAATTGACGTAACAATATGTGAATCTTCATACGGTAATAACCATGTATGTAAAGACTTTAGTAAGAAGAGTTTGAAGATACCAAAGGTGTAGTCAGAATCCGTAAATCTAAGATACCAAAGGTGTAATCAGAATCGGTAAATCTAAGATACCAAAGGTGTAGTCAGAGTCCGTAAATCTAAGATACCAAAGGTGTAATCAGAATCCGTAAATCTAAGATACCAAAGGTGTAATCAGAATCCGTAAATCTAAGATACCAAAGGTGTAGTCAGATTCCGTAAATCTAAGATACCAAAGGTGTAGTCAGAGTCCGTAAATCTAAGATACCAAAGGTGTAGTTAGAGACCGTAAATCTAAGATACCAAAGGTGTAGTCAGAATCCGTAAATCTAAGATACCAAAGGTGTAATCAGAATCGGTAAATCTAAGATACCAAAGGTGTAATCAGAATCGGTAAATCTAAGATACCAAAGGTGTAATCAGAATCCGTAAATCGAAGAAAGATATACAACACAATGGCGAAAAGAAAAAGGACAAACAACGATCTACAAAACATACACATAAAACTAAAGAACGAGTAACACGAACCCCACTAAAACCGGGATGAACTCAAGTGCTCCGGTAGGGTAAGCAGTTCCTGCTCCACTAGCGGCACCCGTCGCGTAAAACTCATTACAAATGTAAAAGTTGTGCATACAAACTTTCTGAACTTTCAAATAGGACAATGACTCCTTCTAGGATTGTCCCATCAAATTGCTGTAACGATATGCGAATCTTCCTATGGTAACGATAAGCATGCACGGTTTTGAGTAAAATCCATCTAAATTGTAGGAGGAGTTGAATATCACATATTCTAAGTCAAATTGGGCAATGATGCCTTCAAACATTATCTCTATTCAACGCTCACCAGTGGCAGTAAAAAGTCATTGACCCGATTGTGCTGTCTCTCCATCATTTTGACCTAGTTTTCAGATATTGTTTGACTTGTTCTCATTATGAATATGCATTCATATTTACTGTTATAGTTTAAGCCAGAAACCAACAAACATACTCAACAAAATGGAATTGATTACATGTAGTCGTGTTAAGATATAGCTGAAAAACTGCAAATGTTGGCTGTAAGCACGGATCAATCAGATTGTCGAAGTCGCAAGTTAGTCTTGACTTCTGCACTTCTCCAGTAATGTACAATTTCTTAATTTAGTAATATGAGCAATGATTATCTTAGATTGATGACACCGCGTTTTATTTTTTGTAAAGATGGTCTATTACATATATAATTCGATTATTAACAACAATAGTAAATCAATAACACAGTTCCTACAACATAATTCCTACAAAAACAAACTCCTCTAATGAGACCAGAACACAGCTATTCATTCGCTATTTGAAACCATTATTGTTTTGTTATTGATTTATTATTGAATGAATTGTTTAATTATATAATTAGCACAAATTAACTTTGAATGATGTAACAAACTTGTTACTTGGTCATGCTTGAATGAATTTTACTATCAATAGTTGAATACGTACAATTATTGTATTATGGAAGGTTCTAAGATAAATGTAATGTATCAATGAATTTACAAATACTATACATGTCAATAGACTATTTCAATAAACAAAACCAAGCATTTCACGTACATTTTCTACGTTTTTATTCGAATTTGTACATTTGTATTGATTGTCGAAAAGCTATGTTTGTTTCTTTAATAGACATTTTCCTTTAGCAAGTTCCGCAAGAGTCTTTGAGGGAATTTCAAATGACTTTTCACAATACATGGAGACTTAAATTGTGACTTTATAGTCCGCATGCATGCAATAATCATGATTACATATACAAAACTACTTATCCTGCTCATGAATACACTTATGTACATGTATATCATACGTCACATTTTCCTGTGGCATGTGTCGTGCCAATTGCAGAAGAGTTCCGAGTGTAAATGTTGATGCGCGTTATGAATCCCATAAATAAAACCTAGGGTTTGGACATGAACGCGATGTTTTATATTATAGAACTAGCCAACAACGTAATGATGTCTTTTTTTATTGTTGTTTAACGTAAATTGAGCAGTATTTCATTTATATTTATGACAAGAATACATTATATGAATTACAATCTGAATATCAACAATTTGAAGTAAAATACTGCCACGTTGTGTCAATGTTTGTTGTCTATATATCAATGTTAGCATTATCCTAGATATCAGGATGCCCAATATCAAATTCCCCACTGTTTTCATATATACAATATGTGCCGTAGCTGAAAATCTATTTCTACCACATAGGTAAATAAACGTTAGTGAAAACCGAATAGGCAATGGGGTTCACCTACGATTTTTACGCTAATAGGTGGCGCATGTGTTCCATCAGTTATTTCTTTCGGAACTCCTCGGCTAGCATCAATAACGTAACTAATGTAAACTACGATATTGATTTACAAAAAATGTATATGTATTCGTGTAAAATGCCACAAATGCTGTGTTTAACAAGATGAGGGTAGCTATCAAGAAGACTGACCATGCGACGAGAGGTCCGTGGACGCCAGGGAAATACGACGTGGTTTGCTCAGCACATAATGACATCTCAAGGACATCGGCTTCTCAGTGTCGGGATTATTATGTTAGATGTCTTCCAGTGTTGATTGAATAAACAGTTTATATTATTTTTACTTAAGGAATGGCTCCTCTAAGCATAGTGTTCAATATATTTAATAAGACATAAAGCACTAACCATTTTACTACTGAGGGGGGAGGGGGTTAGAATAAAAATCGTTTATTTTCCACTATGTCCAAATTTTAAAGTAGACCTGAATACATCTCAGCTCTAAAAAATATTGCTTGTTTTGGTTAACTCGACTCTACCTAAAATTTAGTGCCTATAATCCTAGCTATTTTATTAGTTTTTCTCAACAAGCACAGTCTTGGAACATCTGCATGCCCAATATATCCCAATGCAAAAAAAAAAAAAAAAAAATCCTGGTCACCTTTACCTAACCTTTTTCACAGGGTTACCGGTAACCCTAAACACACAATTATTTTTTTAGGTCTCGTATGCATGTATCTTTTATCTCATGTATGTATAAAAAATATTTTTGATCTACCCGATGCTTGAAAAAAAAATTGGATTCTCTACTGACACATAAAAAATCCTATGCCCCCCTCCCTCTTTCACTAATAAAATTGTTGGTGTCTAATAAAGAAAACAAGTGAGTGGGAAGACATGTCACTCCACTCGGGTACACTAATTGATATTCCGGTTCCTAGCCGGCCAGTCTTTGTTCTTACTTGCATGCTTTAATAGTAGAGAAGCAACAAATACCAATTGTATAGTCTTTGGTTTGACCAGACTGGGGCTCTATCCCATGGATCTAACACACTCAAGGCGAGAATGCTAACCATTACACCACCGATGAGATAGGAAACCATTTTGTCTACAGACCAATAACATAATACCACCACAACAAAATGTATGTGGTCGTATAAAAATCACACTGAAAAAGGAGCAGTCTTTCAAAACTTTCATTAAGCAAGGGACTTGTGCCCAAGTTGCTTAGTTGAAGTTAGTTAATACAGTCAATATCATCAAACAAACATTAAAAAGGTCATAGATTAGCTTCCAGTCAGATTTGAACTGACATCTTTTCAACTTTATTGAAATGTACTACCTTGTACTATAGAAGCTATAATGATTGTAATGTTACACAAAGTACACATACAGATAAATAAACCACTCAAACAAGTACTTCAATAGCATCTTGTACAAAGGACTGTATTTACGACATATTATTAACTACAGATGTACATGTATTTTAATCTTCACCATAGGATAGTTAAATGTTTAAATTGTGTATTTATTGACACTGAATACATCAGGTAACAATATTCATTAAAAAGTTGTTAATGTTTTCGTGATTCATGAAACCTTTTTTTTTCTCTAGCTACTGTTAGTAGCGACTAGCCCCTTCGCTTAAATAGTCTTAAACTTAAAGGGTCAATATATTACTTTAATAACAATATATGATATAAATATACAAGTATAACATGACAAAAAGACAAATATTTAATGGCTGACAAAAAATTACAATACCCAGAAAACTGAAGACAGACGCTCAAACAACTAAAAATCCGAACTGACATGAACTCAGATGCTCCATATGAGTCTGCAGTTCGAACTTCACTAATACCACTTCAAGGGCGAAAGAGCTGGGGGCAATTGCCCTCCCTACTTTTAAAAAGTGAGGGAGGGGGGGGGGGATAGTTTTGCCCCCCTTTTTGGCATTAAATTTAAGAAAAAAAACTTTTTTACTATAGTATGGAAGCATATATTGTCCATTTAGCCAAGGGTATAAGGATATTTGGACAAGGGTATGCTTTGAAACCATAGTGACTTTTTTTTTTATTATTGCTGCACAGTTTTGAAAATATACCAGACAAATAAGGAATACATTTTTTGTACAAATTTCATAAAGATGTATACCGAATGTAATGAGCATCATTTAAATTAGTATATTTATTGAGGTAATTACACATGATTGTGTATTTATATTTCAAAGATAAAAAAAATTGTGAAAATTGTGAAAAAAATAATGTTTTTTTTTTAAAATGTAAAATGTTTCTTAAAAAACGTATGAGGGTACCCCTATTGAAAGCCTCATACTTTTTTTCTATTGAAAATATGCCCCGTTTTTCCACATTCTGAATGATGACATGTATACGATGCTTTCAGTGTGTTGTTTTTGAATATTTAATCAAAAGAAAAGGTGTGTAAAAAGTTGGGTCAGTTTTTTTAATAAAAATGATTTTTTTTCCTCACCTATGCCTGGATATGAATCCCATCTGGTTTTATAAAGGCAGTTAACTTCAAAATCTTCTTTTTCAATTATAATGGATAGCATAAATATGACAAATTCTCCTGGTCTTGTCTCTGAATTCTGTCACGAAAGCACATTCAAACTGATCCGTCATCATAATTTTAATGATGTTTTCTTTTCAGTCGGGGCAACTTGGACATTCAACAAATACAATAATATTGAAAAGTAACGAACATAAATCGTATGCTTGGGTTTTCGGTGTGATATGTACCTTTCAATCAAGTCAGTTTTTCGAACGTTTGTCGATGCATTTCGGCGTAGTAGATCATATTCGAGCTTCGGCACTGACCACAGCTGATCATCGTCCGCCATCTTGGAATCAAATAACTGATAGTACACATGCGCCACCTGTCAGGAATGGGATAGGTGAACCCCATTAAGAATGGGCAATTCAAAGACACGAACAACATTGGGGACAAGAAATAGGACAAAACGAACAAAGCAAAAAACCCATAACAAAACACAGCAATATTAACTGCAAATCCAACATTTTTTCGAACAAACATGGGAACCAGGAATTTGACATAACATTAACAACAACAAACAATCAATCAATTTAACTTTTTGCACAACTCTGTTTCCATTTGTTGTTTTATTCATTCAAAGCATGCTCTGATTATCGTGTGCTCATGATGAGATTTTCCCAATACACCATTAGGGGATCAAATTTATCAATTTACTCCTGGTACTCCGGTTTCCTCCACCAATAAAACTGACCGCCACGATATAACTGAAATAGTGTTGTAAGTGGCGTTAAACACCATAACCATAACCCCTGATTATTATGATTGTCCATATGAGGGACTACTTTCATCAAATTTTATTTTAGAATTGTTCCGACAGTGTGGTATTTTTAGAATTGTTCCGACAGTGTGGTATTTTTAGAATTGTTTCGACAGTGTGGTATTTTATTTTAGAATTGTTCCGCCAGTGTGGTATTTTAGAATTGTTACGACAGTGTGGTATTTTATTTTGGAATTGTTCCGACAGTGTGGTATTTTATTTTAGAATTGTTCCGACAGTGTGGTATTTTTAGAATTGTTTCGAAAGTGTGGTATTTTATTTTAGAATTGTTCCGACAGTGTGGTATTTTAGAATTGTTACGACAGTGTGGTATTTTAGAATTGTTCCGACAGTGTGGTATTTTAGAATTGTTCCGACAGTGTGGTATTTTAGAATTGATCCGACAGTGTGGTATTTTCTACTTTTCATTTTATTTATACATACGAACTGTTTAATAAAAACAATCGATATCAAACTTAGTGCTTACGATGCATTTCTAGAATAACCTTCATCAGGTATTAAACCATCATCAGGTATTAAACCATCATCAGGTATTAAACCATCATCAGGTATTAAACCATCATCAGGTATTAAACCATCATCAGGTATTAAACCATCATCAGGTATTAAACCATCATCAGGTATTAAACCATCATCAGGTATTAAACCATCATCAGGTATTAAACCATCATCAGGTATTAAACCATCATCAGGTATTAAACCATCATCAGGTATTAAACCATCATCAGGTATTAAACCCAAAGTCAAAAGGTTGGAAAGCCCAATAATTTAAAAGTTTAGAGAGAAAGAAAACCAAAGAGCCTAAGCAGGATAGCCACATGTGTCACAGATGTATATTGTGTGTTATATTATTTACATGTGTCACAAATGTACATTGTGTGTTATATTATTTACATGTGTCACAGATGTATATTGTGTGTTATATTATTTACATGTGTCACAGATGTACATTGTGTGTTATATTATTTACATGTGTCACAGATGTACATTGTGTGTTATATTATTTATATGTGTCACAGATGTACATTGTGTGTTATATTATTTACATGTGTCACAGATGTACATTGTGTGCTATATTATTTACATGTGTCACAGATGTACATTGTGTGTTATATTATTTACATGTGTCACAGATGTACATTGTGTGTTATATTATTTACATATGTCACAAATGTACATTGTGTGCTATATTATTTACATATGTCACAGATGTACATTTTGGGCCAGTCATATTATTACATCTGAAAACACACGCATTTTAATTAGTCTACTAGTGCTATATATTAACAGTACAACTGAATATTTATGTTCTTTTAACTTTCCGTTATGTTTTGTTTGACTTTGTATGTGTATTGTGTTTATACCACGAACGTCCATTTGTTTTAGGATCTCTTCTGACTTGGTCTTCTTTGTTCGTCTTTCTTGTTTTTGATGAACGAAGAATTCATCAAAATTATTGGCATTATTCTTTATGTTACCTGTTATCAGTCTTCTTTCATCTATTTTCTTTCTTCATTTTTTTTTTTTTTTTTTTTTATGTATAGGTTTACCTTTTTGGCTCCGTCATATTATCTTCTCTATATCTGCTTGATGTTTCTGTGCTATCCATGAATTGTGGTGTTTTACATTGTCTTACACCAGTCAAATTAAAACTCTATAAGCGACCTTATCCATTCAGAAATTACAAATGTTGAAAGGGCGATAACTCGAAGACATATATAGGCGCAAAATGACATTATAGCAAGTTTATAGTAAAGATTTATTTTTAGCAGCAATACGATATTTTTTATTCAAAGGCTTGTTAATTAAAAGCCCCAACTACTTATGTAGTATTCATGTTAATATTTGCTTTCATAAGTCGGATGATAGTGTATAACTATATTCTAATTTTTCAATATTATTCTTTATTTTTCGATAACAATATACTAATCCTGAAGTTGTTGCACCTGACCAATTTTCTCATCAATGAAGATTATATGGTTTTTGTGTCTTACCTTGAAAGAATTAGTTGTAAGTATATATAAAGATATATATGTGCCCTTTTCAGACTTTAGACATGGAGGTATTATGGCTTATACCTCTAAGAAAGAACATAGTATACTAGTTCCTACGTAGTGCCCGGTTAAACTGGCAGGTTTTTGTGGCGTTAGTATTGTCTGAAATTTTGTCTTTTGTTGTGTTTTTTTTTAGCTTAAGCATATTTTTATTTGCTAAATATAACAAATAGGGATCGGACACAAGTTTTTCCAACTTATGAAGTCTTCTCCCGAATACAATAATTTACAATATGGATTAGCATGCGCAATGAAATGATATAATATGTATATAATAGCATAGAGTTAAATATACAAAGAATGATTATATACAAAAACATAGGTTTAGACAATATACGAAAAAAAAAGAATAAAGAAAAAAGAAAAGAGAATAAATACTTTTGGAAATGTGTGTTGGTTCTTTAGATCATTTAGACAATTTAGTTTGTTGAATGAAGATTTATATTGAATTTGAATCTTCCCCTTAACTGGAAAATCTCTTAAGACTTCGGATACTCTACATCTGAACCCACCACTTATGCTAATCACACAATTCATCACCATATCCCTTCTTTGTTGAACTGCAGGTTTCTTTATATTGTAAACTGCTTTATTATAAGTAAGGTTTATTGTTCATGCTAAGATTTTCCTACAAAACACACTATTCTAAATAATATACAAATGTAGTTAAAATGTTGCAACAATGTGGGATTTTTTTTATTTCAAATGTTTTTATCTGTATTTATAGAATATATATGTACATTAACCGTTTTGTCAGTATTTTGGATGTTGAAACAACTCATTATACTTAATTTACTGGTTTATTTTGTTAGCTTCAAATTCAAAATTTTTCTTGAATGGGGCTCAATTTTGGATAGTGCATGGATAATCGAAGTTGTACCAAGTGAGAGGAAGAGGTTATTTATCAAATACCAAAAACAGCGGGTAATATCTCACTTCCAATATAAGACACTATTATGAAGGGGTATAGAAATAAGAGTTTCCTCGCTGCTCCACCAAATAAGACACCCACTTTGTCGTGCTACAGTATTGTAGACGAATCAAATTATACACAACTCAGCACTAGGACTGAATGGAAATGAATCCCTCGTGTATGGTGGTCAATTGCAAGGCAAACATTTTCGACCCTCGTCATGAGATCTCATTTTCCTTGTGGCAATCAGAATATCTGTTCATATTCCTATGCAAGTGCTACCTTTCTACCTGAATGGTGTATTGCTTGCAACTCTCAACCAGTATTGTTTGGTAAATACCCCTTACAAACGTGATATATTTCTTTAAAATCTTTGTAGAATTTAGTTTGATACATATATTATGAACAGTTTAAATAGATCGTTTATGTTTTTGTTCTCTTGTCTACCTCTGACTGTTTTGTGGAGGATTATTTAGTCTTAAATTATTTTTTTGTTTTTAGAAACCAACACATTTCTATTCTATCCTTTTCTTCAATAGAAAGATAAATACACTATTGAATAAAGATCTACTTAAACAAAGATAAAAACAAGTAAAGACCAAATCAATTGTGTAAGATAAAAACAAGTAAAGACCAAATCAATTGTGTATGATAAAAACAAGTAAAGACCAAATCAATTGTGTAAGATAAAAACAAGTCAAGACCAAATCAATTGTGTAAGATAAAAACAAGTAAAGACCAAATCAATTGTGTAAGATAAAAACAAGTAAAGACCAAATCAATTGTGTAAGATAAAAACAAGTAAAGACCAAATCAATTGTGTAAGATAAAAACAAGTAAAGACCAAATCAATTGTGTAAGATAAAAACAAGTAAAGACCAAATCAATTGTGTAAGATAAAAACAAGTAAAAACCAAATCAATTGTGTAAGATAAAAACAAGTAAAGACCAAATCAATTGTGTAAGATAAAAACAAGTAAAAACCAAATCAATTGTGTATGATAAAAACAAGTAAAGACCAAATCAATTGTGTAAGATAAAAACAAGTAAAGACCAAATCAATTGTGTACGATAAAAACAAGTAAAGACCAAATCAATTGTGTAAGATAAAAACAAGTAAAGACCAAATCAATTGTGTAAGATAAAAACAAGTAAAAACCAAATCAATTGTGTATGATAAAAACAAGTAAAGACCAAATCAATTGTGTAAGATAAAAACAAGTAAAGACCAAATCAATTGTGTAAGATAAAAACAAGTAAAGACCAAATCAATTGTGTAAGATAAAAACAAGTAAAGACCAAATCAATTGTGTAAGATAAAAACAAGTAAAGACCAAATCAATTGTGTAAGATAAAAACAAGTAAAAACCAAATCAATTGTGTAAGATAAAAACAAGTAAAGACCAAATCAATTGTGTAAGATAAAAACAAGTAAAGACCAAATCAATTGTGTAAGATAAAAACACGTAAAGACCAAATCAATTGTGTAAGATAAAAACAAGTAAAGACCAAATCAATTGTGTAAGATAAAAACAAGTAAAAACCAAATCAATTGTGTATGATAAAAACAAGTAAAGACCAAATCAATTGTGTAAGATAAAAACAAGTAAAGACCAAATCAATTGTGTACGATAAAAACAAGTAAAGACCAAATCAATTGTGTAAGATAAAAACAAGTAAAGACCAAATCAATTGTGTAAGATAAAAACAAGTAAAAACCAAATCAATTGTGTATGATAAAAACAAGTAAAGACCAAATCAATTGTGTAAGATAAAAACAAGTAAAGACCAAATCAATTGTGTACGATAAAAACAAGTAAAGACCAAATCAATTGTGTATGATAAAAACAAGTAAAGACCAAATCAATTGTGTAAGATAAAAACAAGTAAAAACCAAATCAATTGTGTATGATAAAAACAAGTAAAGACCAAATCAATTGTGTAAGATAAAAACAAGTAAAGACCAAATCAATTGTGTACGATAAAAACAAGTAAAGACCAAATCAATTGTGTAAGATAAAAACAAGTAAAGACCAAATCAATTGTGTAAGATAAAAACAAGTAAAAACCAAATCAATTGTGTATGATAAAAACAAGTAAAGACCAAATCAATTGTGTAAGATAAAAACAAGTAAAGACCAAATCAATTGTGTACGATAAAAACAAGTAAAGACCAAATCAATTGTGTAAGATAAAAACAAGTAAAGACCAAATCAATTGTGTAAGATAAAAACAAGTAAAAACCAAATCAATTGTGTATGATAAAAACAAGTAAAGACCAAATCAATTGTGTAAGATAAAAACAAGTAAAGACCAAATCAATTGTGTACGATAAAAACAAGTAAAGACCAAATCAATTGTGTATGATAAAAACAAGTAAAGACCAAATCAATTGTGTACGATAAAAACAAGTAAAGACCAAATCAATTGTGTAAGATAAAAACAAGTAAAGACCAAATCAATTGTGTACGATAAAAACAAGTAAAGACCAAATCAATTGTGTATGATAAAAACAAGTAAAGACCAAATCAATTGTGTACGATAAAAACAAGTAAAGACCAAATCAATTGTGTAAGATAAAAACAAGTAAAGACCAAATCAATTGTGTAAGATAAAAACAAGTAAAGACCAAATCAATTGTGTATGATAAAAACAAGTAAAGACCAAATCAATTGTGTAAGATAAAAACAAGTAAAGACCAAATCAATTGTGTAAGATAAAAACCAGTAAAGACCAAATCAATTGTGTATGATAAAAACAAGTATAAAGACCAAATCAATTGTGTAAGATAAAAACAAGTAAAGACCAAATCAATTGTGTAAGATAAAAACAAGTAAAGACCAAATCAATTGTGTATGATAAAAACAAGTAAAGACCAAATCAATTGTGTAAGATAAAAACAAGTAAAGACCAAATCAATTGTGTAAGATAAAAACAAGTAAAGACCAAATCAATTGTGTAAGATAAAAACAAGTAAAGACCAAATCAATTGTGTAAGATAAAAACAAGTAAAGACCAAATCAATTGTGTAAGATAAAAACAAGTAAAGACCAAATCAATTGTGTAAGATAAAAACAAGTAAAGACCAAATCAATTGTGTAAGATAAAAACAAGTAAAGACCAAATCAATTGTGTATGATAAAAACAAGTAAAGACCAAATCAATTGTGTAAGATAAAAACAAGTAAAGACCAAATCAATTGTGTATGATAAAAACAAGTATAAAGACCAAATCAATTGTGTAAGATAAAAACAAGTAAAGACCAAATCAATTGTGTATGATAAAAACAAGTAAAGACCAAATCAATTGTGTAAGATAAAAACAAGTAAAGACCAAATCAATTGTGTAAGATAAAAACAAGTAAAGACCAAATTAATTGTGTAAGATAAAAACAAGTAAAGACCAAATCAATTGTGTAAGATAAAAACAAGTAAAGACCAAATTAATTGTGTAAGATAAAAACAAGTAAAGACCAAATCAATTGTGTAAGATAAAAACAAGTCAAGACCAAATCAATTGTGTAAGATAAAAACAAGTAAAGACCAAATCAATTGTGTAAGATAAAAACAAGTAAAGACCAAATCAATTGTGTAAGGTTATTTTCTAAATAAAGAAGTGTATTGCCTTTTATTTCAGAAACTTTTAGTTTCTTTTATAGTTCTTAGTTTTGATCTAAGAACTTCGACCCCTATCATTATTTGTATTTCCACGTGTTTCATCTCCTTGCCAGAGTTCATGCCTTAGAAAAAAATCAACATCCTTGCAAAATGGAGCAGTTTTATTAATAAATTCTTCTTTGTTAATCATTATGTTCTATTGACATATTGCATAATGTTAAAGCAACTTCTTCAGTTGGTAATTAAATGTTTAAAAATACAAAGATTTATTTTCTCAAAACGGTAAGCACGTGATCGATGTATGATATTGGTTAATATAAATAGCCGATACGGGTTTCAGAAATATAAGTGAATTTAAAATCTGATACGTTTTTATGCGGGTGGTGTATGGTGGAAGATAAAAAGAAATATTAAGTACACAATTGAAGTAACAAAAGGATCTATAAAATATAACATGGCGGAGTGTGCCTGTTCGGACTTAACAGATCTTCTTACATCTGTACAATAATCTTTCTTACTAATGTCTTTATGGGTAATAAAGTTTAATAGTTTAAATTGCACGGTCCTGCGCTCTTGGTCTTGACAATCAATAATACACAAGAGTGGAGATGAAAATTATCACCGTTATCTTTAGTTAATGGTCACTTGATTACATAAATGACCCTTATCAAAATTTTGACATCTTTATAACAATTTTTTTTTTTTTTTTTTTTTTAGCAACATAATAATTTTATTTATTCTGAATTCTTGCTTGTTACAAATTTTAATATTTTCACAACGTCTTATAATTTCCCTCGCTTTAACCTAGGTACCTTTCACGTCTTATAATTTCCCTCGCTTTAACCTAGGTACCTTTCACGTCTTATAATTTACCTCGCTTTAACCTAGGTACCTTTCACGTCTTATAATTTCCCTCGCTTTAACCTAGGTACCTTTCACGTCTTATAATTTACCTCGCTTTAACCTAGGTACCTTTCACGTCTTATAATTTACCTCGCTTTAACCTAGGTACCTTTCACGTCTTATAATTTACCTCGCTTTAACCTAGGTACCTTTCACGTCTTATAATTTACCTCACTTTAACCTAGGTACCTTTCACGTCTTATAATTTACCTCGCTTTAACCTAGGTACCTTTCACGTCTTATAATTGACCTCGCTTTAATCTAGGTACCTTTCATCTTTGTTCATATCTTATTAATATTATATGTTCTGTTGGATCTGTTTATTTATTGCACGATAAACATTTAATTTTAATTAATTCGGGTAAAAAAATTGCTTTGTGAGCGAATCTTTGTAAAATTGTAAAATTTAAATAAATCTAAAAATAACGCAAGGTATTTTTCTTATTCTTATAAATGAATTTTGCACACGCCAATTTTTTTTATGTTTTTATTTAATTTACAAATATTGCTAATTTACATTTTCAACTGTTTCGAGTACCACAGAAAACTAGTGGGTGATTGTTATGAAGTGCCAAGTCATATTTTCATATTTTTTCCCCAACTATATCATGACGAGGACATGGTACTTTTTGATAAGATGATGATTATATCTGTTTGTACTAGACTAACTAACTGAGTTAGATTTTAATAGCTCTATGTCACACTGAAACAACAGACCACACGAAGACAAGTTGCTTCACTCGGATATATTATCCTAACTCAGATTCAACCAGCCTTTATTTATATTTCTGGAGACTGGATGCTAGGCGTAGAAGCAGCAAAGGCCAATATGACAGTTTTTGGTTTGACCCTCTCCAGAGATCGGAACAACGATCTATCCCACTAGAGTCGATTATGCTAACAATTATACTATCGAACTTGTTTATCACTGACGAAACTGAACACAGGAATATGCATACGTTTTTGCTAAATTAATATTTATTTATGTTCAGTAAAACATAGACACTTAAAATCTATAGAGTAATGGTAATGTGTTTAGTTGAATGGTGTGTTAAAGCAATGTAAATGTTTTCTAAATAAATAAACGTTAGAGAAAACCGAACGAGCAATCAAGAATGGACAATCCAGAAACATTGGAAACATTGGACACACAAGACACAGGACGAAGACAAACAAAACACAAAATTATACGTTTAAAGTCAGAAAAACTATACATGGGAGGCGATAAACATGGTCAGATAGACACAATAATATGTCTACTATTTCTATTGTTGAAACATTACAATGAATGGAACAAAAAAAAATCCTCATGCTTCATTTGTCAATGAAATGAATTAAATGTTGATTTGTTGACTTATTATATCTAATAGTTATCTAGTTTACAATTATGTATACAGTGTAGTTGTTTTGTCTAATAGTTATCTAGTTTACAATTATGTATACAGTGTAGTTGTTCTGATAAATGTTTCTACTATAACAGGGAGAACCAGTATTATCAAAGATGTTATTTGTGTTACTTCATCAACAACTGTGTTTGTTTACATATTTTCTTGTATAATTACACAGATTCTTTGCAGATTTACTTGTTTTAATCGCACTTTCCGAATTAAGAAACATGCATTATAAATTTCCTAAAATT
Source organism: Bathymodiolus septemdierum (assembly GCA_963383655.1). Lineage (NCBI taxonomy): Eukaryota > Metazoa > Mollusca > Bivalvia > Mytilida > Modiolidae > Bathymodiolus > Bathymodiolus septemdierum. Next base: position 128,546,379 of record OY726518.1, on the reverse strand, counting down.
TCTACCACATTTTTTGTATAACAAAACTTTGTTGACAATAGTCAGGACAGGAACTCGGACAAATGTTAAACAAGCATGCGTGTATATTAATACTAATAATAATAATAATAATAATAATAATAATAATAATAATAATAATAATAAGCGCACTTGCCCATCAAAAACAAACAGATTCAACAAAATAACATAGAAACAAGTTTTGAAGATACCAAAAGGGTAATTAGAAGCCTTAAATTAAAGGACAGACAATACACTGACCAAAGGACAAGTAGACTAACAATGGTTAACAAAACACTACACAGAAAACCAAAGATTCAGCAACACGAACCTCACTAAAACCCAAGATGTTCCGAAGGAGTAAGCAGTTCCTACCCCACATATCACATTTGCATCGATAACATATCCGTTGAACCAGGTCCAACTTGTGAGAGTTTGCTATGAATAATCAATTTGGAGCACCAAGTCAAACTCATATGAGTATCCTATCTATAATCCGTTCGAAGTCCAATTCGTATGAGAGGTTGCTTTGGATAGCCCGTCCGCAGTACAACTCGTATGTGAGTTTGCTTGGATATTATGTTCAGTGCACGAAGCTTAACACGCATGAATGAAAGTTTGTTTTGATAACCCGTCCGCACCATAAGGTTCAACTGGTATGCGCTTTGTTTTATATAACCCTTACGGAGCGGCCGGATCCAACTCATATAAGGGAAGAGAGTTGTTTGTTATAACCCGTCCGAAACACAATGCCAACTTACATGACAGTTTGCTTTGGATAACCAGTCCGGATCACCAGGTCCAACTCAAGCTTTGTTCGACCTTTTGTTATTTTATTTTTCCTTGGGTTTTGTTTTACTTTTAATATTTTTTTCATGCAGGGCGGCATTTATCTTCACAATATCTTTTGACTCGGATGCACAGGGTTCGTTCCAATAAACTTCAATCATATCTTGCTTACAAACCCAACCACTTAACATAATCATGTAGCGAGGTAATTAATAAGTGAATACAAGACTGGAAACTGATAGAACGGTAAAAACTAGTCAAGCATTGTCATACAATGGTATGGTTTAAAAGGGAAACACTGTGACAATTTCAACACGTGTCTGTTGCTATTTATTCCCGCCTTATTAAAATTTATAGTTGTCTCCCTAATCAATGAGAACGACTATTTGTTTATTTATGGTATTATTTCAGAAGTATAAAGAAGACGTCACGTGGCTTGCATTCTTCAGAGAATATCTACAGGATGAAAGTTTGGTGGAGATCAGCTAAGTAGCAATGAATATTAAATCAGAATTAAATCGATATAGCATTATAATTAAATGGAGAATTTAATTTAATTCTTACTTCTAATGACAGTCTGTATCGACAATATATAAATTTATACCGTGCCAAGTTTTTTTTTTTTACATTATATAAAGTTACGCATTGCTATGTTATTATTTATTTTTTACATTATATAAAAAGTTTTTTTTTACATTATAATTTACACCGTGCTATGTTAGTTTTTTTACATTGTAATTTACACCGTGCTAGGTTATTTTTTTACATTATAATTTACACCGTGCTATGTTAGTTTTTTTACATTATAATTTACACCCTGCTATGTTAGTTTTTTTACATTGTAATTTACACCGTGCTATGTTAGTTTTTTTACATTGTAATTTACACCGTGCTATGTTAGTTTTTTTACATTGTAATTTACACCGTGCTAGGTTAGTTTTTTTTACATTATAATTTACACCCTGCTAAGTTAGTTTTTTTATATTGTAATTTACACCGTGCTAGGTTAGTTTTTTTACATTATAATTTACACCGTGCTAGGTTAGTTTTTTTACATTGTAATTTACACCGTGCTAGGTTAGTTTTTTTACATTGTAATTTACACCGTGCTAGGTTAGTTTTTTTACATTGTAATTTACACCGTGCTAGGTTAGTTTTTTTACATTATAATTTACACCGTGCTAGGTTAGTTTTTTTACATTGTAATTTACACCGTGCTAGGTTAGTTTTTTTACATTGTAATTTACACCGTGCTAGGTTAGTTTTTTTACATTGTAATTTACACCGTGCTAGGTTAGTTTTTTTACATTGTAATTTACACCGTGCTAGGTTAGTTTTTTTACATTATAATTTACACCGTGCTAGGTTAGTTTTTTTACATTGTAATTTACACCGTGCTAGGTTAGTTTTTTTACATTGTAATTTACATCGTGCTAGGTTAGTTTTTTTACATTATAATTTACACCGTGCTAGGTTAGTTTTTTTACATTATAATTTACACCGTGCTAGATTAGTTTTTTACATTATTTATAAATGTATACTATGTTAGTGTTTTACTATGCTGGGAGTTTTTTAATAGTTTCTAACAATGGTATTTGCTCATAAAGACAAAAAAGATCAGACACAAGTGTTACTAACTTATGAAATCTTCTCCTGAAGTCTGTCGGGAGTAAGGGGTAATTTATATAAAATGTGTCAAAATAGGGATTTACTGTTGGATTGAGATATTTACTGTTGGATTGAGATATATATATTGAATTAAAGATACATATTAGAAAAATTATATAGAAATTGACATTGCTATAAACGTAGAATTTTCAGACAATAATCAGCCTAATATATTTTTGTAATGTTTATGCATTTTGTCATTTGTGAACCGGTAGATGCAAACAGTTATTACTACAAACTAGGTCGACGTCAAAATTCCTCGTAATTTTTTTAGGATTGTTCTGCTTGCGGACCTGACCCCACAGGCATCTCAGCCATAATAGATTTAAACTTAACTGTTGGATTTTTTGGAACTGTCCAGACAGTGTGGTATATTTTAGAACTGTCCAGACAGTGTGGTATATTTTAGAACTGTCCAGACAGTGTGGTATATTTCGTTGTTCATATTATTACCTATTCAAAGATGATTTATCATTAGTTTTGAATGAAATGTTGTGGAAATTGATACAAATCATGATTAAATGTCTACTTTCTCAATGGGAATAAGGGTAATAACAAAATTACCGAACTCCGAGCAATCTTACAAAGGGAAAGTCAAAACTCATAAGTATATAAACAGACAAAATCAGTCAACAACCGGAAAACTGTGAAAACCGTAATGAACCTGACTTGGTACAGGCATTTCTAAAGAAATGGTGGGTTGAATCAGATTTTAAAGCGCCAAACCCCCCCCTTTCATTACGGTTCAAAGTTTCCGGCTGTCACTATAACAGTATTTATAACAATACTTGAACAAAACAGGTAAAACAGTTGTCATAACAGCACCAAACTCAGTGAAGTGAATGTCAAATATATTGATATATGTATACTGGGTTAATAAATGTAAAACACAAGACAAATCTTGAAATGTTGATCATATTTGGTTTTTCCTCAGACGCTGTTGTGTTGATATGCATGATTATTCTATTTTGTGGATGAAACAAAGTCGAGAATCAACAAAAATATTTGTTTAATTTACATATAATTTATTGACAATAAGGCACTGTCTATGACTAGAATAGGAGAGACAACATGATTTTTTTACTTATAAGTAAAGGTAATGTTTATACTGTGATTACAATTGCAATATTGTTTCATTGCACAACTACAAGAACACGTATCACCACGATGCCGCATTTGTGTGCCATCACAAGGCGTCTTCTGTTGTTCTGCGGACCTATAAAAGCTCGTCGGCATGGGTATCCCATCAAATGTAATTGGAGACGGTTCTTCATTTCTCTTTCTAAAACAAGCGTCCATTGACTTATTTTGGAGTTGGTTTATATTTGTAAGTGATCCGGAATTATTTCTTTGACGAGAGCGAATTGGTTTCAGTTCTGCATATTGCGGTGTGGATATCTGTGGAGGGCTGTTTATTGGATATGCCGCTGAATCTGATGTGCAACGTGGGACAAGCGACTGAAATACATCGGGATCTAAGATATCACCATAATTGGTACTATAGTCAAACCCATTTAGAATATCATCTCCACAAAAATCATCCGAGCTCAGGATGGTAGATAAATTGTCTTTTGCATCCATATCCACACAACTTTCTCGAGCCTCGCTCTTTATTTTCTGCTGTTCTTCCCCAAAGCAGTTTTGAAATACGGACCGTTCTTCTGGCATGCAGTCGTGTACTTTGTATACTCTTACATTTGTAGCAGAATTTCTATAAACGTCTTCGCATGTTGTGGCGTTATTATAATTGTTCTGTTGAAAAATAATATTCATCTTGGGAAACATATTCGATACACCATCGCATGGATACTTCTGACTGTTATATTGTGGATAAATACCAACGTTATGATACTGGTCAACGCAAGTGGCGTGGTCTACGTTTCCAAAACTGTCATTGAAAACAGGTGCTTGACCTTCAGAAGAACCAACAGATGAAGGCCGTTGCCACGGTGATGGGGTAGCTTCGTATATTTGTGGTGTCCATGGATTTGGACGTTTTGGCACAGTGGGATGATTATGCATATTATATCCGACTGACTTGCAAGTGCACTCAAAGGGTGGGCATGAACACACACAATCTGAATCTAAAATAAAAATAATAACATTATTATCATTTAAATCAGTCTTCATGAATGCTCATTTCAAACAAACACGACGAGGTGTTACTACATCAAGTATATCTGAAAATCTGGCATAACTCGCGTGATTGATGTTTGAACGTTTCTCTTTTTGCTTTACATTAGTATTTATACTTGTGTTATTTTGTATCCAGATCATCCCATCACTCATCATATTAGTGTTCTGTATTCTTGTGTTCTGTATACTTGTGTTATTTTGTATCCAGATCATCCCATCACTCATCATATTAGTGTTCTGTATTCTTGTGTTCTGTATACTTGTGTTATTTTGTATCCAGATCATCCCATCACTCATCATATTAGTGTTCTGTATTCTTGTGTTCTGTATACTTGTGTTATTTTGTATCCAGATCATCCCATCACTCATCATATTAGTGTTCTGTATTCTTGTGTTCTGTATACTTGTGTTATTTTGTATCCAGATCATCCCATCACTCATCATATTAGTGTTCTGTATTCTTTTTCCCACAATTACTACATATATGATTCGATTAATTACACTAAAGTATTGAGTTCTTTTGGATACTGTTGTGACGATTTGATGTATTATTGACTTCATGGGATTTCAAGTATGTTTGCAGAAGGATATTCCTATCGCTTATTGATGACAGGGGTATTTTTGAATATTTTGTTTTAAGATAAAGATACAGATATGTTACTTGCTATTGTACAACTTAACGTAATACAGCTTGTCCAGCGCTTGTCATTGTGGTGCTGTACTTCAGCTTTTATTTACTCTCATGTGTTTTGTTAGGAGTTATAACTCTTGCTATAACCGTATGCATTTTTGTATTATGCTAAAATTAATGGACATTTAAATAATGTTAAATATAGTAAGCTCACGTCTACTGTAAGCTTCTACGATGTTTTGGTATTTTTAATTGAAATGAAATAAACTTTTACAAAAAAGTTGTTCTACATAAATATTATGTCGATGCATTATTTGTTTTTCTCAATTATCACTTAAGATAAAAATAATCCTATGAAATTAAATATATAGAACGCACTTACATTGTATTTCTTTCTTCTGTCTTTCTGATGGTAGTTTTCTACTTCGTTTTTCGTTCAACAAATTTGTCTGTAAAAAAAGTTAAAAGTGTAAAAATAATACAGTCTACCTTATTATACCTTATTTTATTCAATACGCCCCTATTCCATGCACCTCCGCTCATTTGAAACATCTCAGCAAAACAAATAACTGGGATTTACTTAATAAAAAATACTTTTAAATGTATTTCATGGTAAAATGCAAAAAAAATTGTTTAGTCGCTCTGTATATGTCTTTTGTAAAATTCTTAATATTTTTATTTTAACTGAAGATGTTAAGCAGAATTTGTTCAAACTTTCCGGATTTCACGGTAAGGACAACACATTTTAATATTTAAAAAAAAATGATAGTGTCAATCTCACTTACAATCATTATTTTATGTTGTTGTCGTGTCATTTTTTGATGCCTTCGCGATATTGAAGATGCTTTCACTTCCGGTTTCGGGTGATCGTGCACTCCTTTTGCCTGGAAGTAGATAGCTCCATGGACGTGTCTCCAAAAATGTGTTACTGGGTATCCACAGTGACCTTTACACGAGAGCAGCTCTAGTCGTCCTTTACAATTTACATTTGGGCATGGTTTACCTAAAATAAAACAGATATGACTGGTTAAATGTTTATAAGGTTACGCTTACCATTTTTCCCTTAGTAATGTCGACTTTTATTTATTTTAGTTTTTAGTTTTTACTGCAATTGTCTACAGCTATTAGATTCTATAATACTAACTTATAATCAGTGAAGTAAAATTAATTGAATGCCATATGATTTCGTCAAATCTGTGAAGGTATGCGGTTCTCTTTGGTATATGTTTTTTTCCTTGTTTATATTCGTCCGATGTTGTGAAATTCAGTTATCGAGTGAAAGGTTTTGTAATCCCATTAAACTGTTAAACTCTGGCGCATCATTTACTTTTACGGATTTTGATTACCCCTTTGGTATCTTTAAGCTCTTCTTACTTGTTCTAATCAAGGGTATTGATTTGGTTGGATTGATTCGTTGTTGTTTAACGGCAAGTGAGCAGTATTTCACTAATATGCATAAACAGACCAAGTTTACAGACAATGCATCATGTAGGTGAAAGGATGGCACTGCAATGAGCGTACGGGCGGAGGTTTTAATTGCCATGAGAAAACGCATCGTCTCTTACACACGGCTTATACATTGTATTATCACGCTTCCCTTTTCACTCGACAGAAAATCTCACGATACTGATATATATCTAAGTGAATGTCACAATACTGTATAAAATGTTTTTGTCTAGCAAAATGTCATATACATGTAAATAATTTCCATGATGAAGCCAATCAGATTCAAGATGAATTATTCACCACTAATTTTGGTTGGAGTTGCATTTTAATTGTTGTATACTGTTCATTAGATATAATTTTTATGGGTTTTATGGTTACTTCCTAACGCGAATTTCAGTGCATAAATAATATGGGAATTAATCAGCCTTGTGTCAAATTGACGATTGCATTTGCTAAAGATCAATGACAAACGAGATTCGGTATCAGTACGAATCAGAAGGATTCATCTCGAGGATCATGTATCACACTTGAAAATCGTAGAGGTCATTGTTAAGATTAATTTTAATTTTATTTTTTAGTGAGACCCTATGACGTTTTTAATGTTAATTTTAATATTCCTGATGTTGGATGTCAAATTCGTCACTTGAGATAACAAGTCCGACAACTCTTGTTGAACCTCGCAGTATAGTATTTACCTATTTGTTTACGTCGTGCTTTATCACATATAGCAGGTCTTAATTGTATTTTAGCTCCATTATCCAATCTACAACCATGACTACATACATACACTCCTAAACATGACTTCTTCAATATATGTGCATTATGATTATTGGTGTTGCGCATGGCCCAGCCACTCACGTGACGTCTGGCATCTTCTATTTCTGCATTATAAACGTATCTACAGTTCCCTTCTGGCCATTCGTTGAACACATCATACGCCTCGACCTTCAAAAAGGAAGAAGAGAACATTGATAAACATTACGAATAGCATCTTACAGGTCAATCAACGTGATGAAGAACGAGAAAGGCATGACTTTTGTGACTTTGTTTCGGCTGCGGTAAAAGGTTTTGTGTTCAATCGGATTCAGATGTTGAAAAAAGGTCCTGAAACTTAAATCTGTATATTTGTCCCATTCTGATGTACTATATTATATCTAATAATAACGGCTGTTTACTGTTTGAAGGGCTTCAAACCTGTGTGAATTGCCAGATACAAAATATTCTAATTGTTATATTTATGACGTCATTGTGTGCGCACTGCTTTTCCACACAAATTAATAGATTCGACGTTCAACAAATGATTCAGCTTGAAAACGCAAGAAAAAAATGCAAATAACATACTTTTTACATGTATTGAATATAATTACCGTAGTCTAAAGTATATTCAATTGCTATAATCGCTTTAGTATCAAAGGTATTGTTATCCTGTGCATGTAGTTGAATCGGCTAATGTACGAGACAAATTATTCAATAAACAGTATATATAAACAAATTAAACTTTCACAAATGACTATCTCTGATTTGCTTTGAGTGTATGAAAATACTAGAATGTGTGGTTCTTCTATACCACTCTCAAGCTCAACCTATAAACATGATAAACTTTTCTTCTACTTCCATGTCCGAATAGATATTTTTCATTGTGGGTTTAAGGTTTGATAAGTGTGTTTTCTCTGTATTTCTCTTAATTAACATGGATCATATACTTACTAGTGGTAAGGAGTTGTCGTTTATATCCCATTTATGTTTCGCTTCTTCCCGTGACTTTATAGAAGGTAGGAAGACTGGTTCTTCTGTTAATGTCATTGTATTCTGGAAAATAATCAGAAAACTTGTGAAGAATAAATATCATTTATTTTCTTAATTATAGATATCAAAGACGGACGTGCGTTTTCTTCTGTCTTCACTCGAATGCTTGGAATTCAAGATCCGAGGAGTTTTCGAAAACCCTTCAGGATCAACTGAGTTCACCTCCATTTTTTTAATAACGTTTTGATTGCCTAATCTTTAGTTTTTAGTAGCGTTCTGATTGTCTAATCTTTAGTTTTTAGTAGCGTTCTGATTGCCTAATTTTTAGTTTTTAGTAGCGTTCTGATTGCCTAATCTTTAGTTTTTAGTAGCGTTCTGATTGCCTATATCTTTAGTTTTTAGTAGCGTTCTGATTGCCTAATCTTTAGCTTTTAGTACCGTTCTGATTGCCTAATCTTTAGTTTTTAGTAGCGTTCTGATTGCCTAATCTTTAGTTTTTAGTACCGTTCTGATTGCCTAATCTTTAGTTTTTAGTAACGTTCTGATTGCCTAAATCTTTAGTTTTTAGTAGCGTTCTGATTGCCTAATCTTTAGTTTTTAGTACCATTTTGATTGCCTAATCTTTAGTTTTTAGTAGCGCTTTGATTGCCTAATCTTTAGTTTTTAGTAGCGTTCTGATTGCCTAATCTTTAGTTTTTAGTACCGTTTTGATTGCCTAATCTTTAGTTTTTAATAGCGTTTTGATTGCCTAATCTTTAGTTTTTAGTACCGTTCTGATTGCCTAATCTTTAGTTTTTAGTAGCGTTCTGATTGTCTAATCTTTAGTTTTTAGTAGCGTTCTGATTGCCTAATCTTTAGTTTTTAGTACCGTTCTGATTGCCTAATCTTTAGTTTTTAGTAGCGTTCTGATTGCCTAAGTCTTTAGTTTTTAGTAGCGTTCTGATTGCCTAATCTTTAGTTTTTAATAGCGTTCTGATTTCCTAATCTTTAGTTTTTAATAGCGTTCTGATTGCCTAATCTTTAGTTTTTAGTAGCATTCTGATTGCCTAATCTTTAGTTTTTAATAGCGTTCTGATTTCCTAATCTTTAGTTTTTAATAGCGTTCTGATTGCCTAATCTTTAGTTTTTAGTAGCGTTCTGATTGCCTAATCTTTAGTTTTTAGTAGCGTTCTGATTGCCTAATCTTTAGTTTTTAGTAGCGTTCTCATTGCCTAATCTTTAGTCTTAGTAGCGTTTTGATTGCCCTTTAGTTTTTTGTAGCGTTCTGATTGCCTAATCTTTAGTTTTAGTAGCGTTCTGATTTCCCTTTAGTTTTTAGTAGCGTTCTGATTGCCTAATCTTTAGTTTTTAGTACCGTTCTGATTGCCTAATCTTTAGTTTTTAGTAGCGTTCTGATTGCCTAAATCTTTAGTTTTTAGTAGCATTCTGATTGCCTAATCTTTAGTTTTTAATAGCGTTCTGATTTCCTAATCTTTAGTTTTTAATAGCGTTCTGATTGCCTAATCTTTAGTTTTTAGTAGCGTTCTGATTGCCTAATCTTTAGTTTTTAGTAGCGTTCTGATTGCCTAATCTTTAGTTTTTAGTAGCGTTCTCATTGCCTAATCTTTAGTCTTAGTAGCGTTTTGATTGCCCTTTAGTTTTTTGTAGCGTTCTGATTGCCTAATCTTTAGTTTTAGTAGCGTTCTGATTGCCCTTTAATTTTTAGTAGCGTTCTGATTGCCTAATCTTTAGTTTTTAGTAACGTTCTGATTGTCTAATCTTTAGTTTTTAGTAGCGTTCTGATTGCCCTTTAGTTTTTAGTAGCGTTCTGATTGCCTAATCTTTAGTTTTTAGTAACGTTCTGATTGTATAATCTTTAGTTTTTAGTAGCGTTCTGATTGCCTAATTTTTAGTTTTTAATAGCGTTCTGATTGCCCTTTAGTTTTTAGTAGCGTTCTGATTGCCTAATCTTTAGTTTTTAATAGCGTTCTGCTTGCCCTTTAGTTTTTAGTAGCGTTCTGATTGCCTAATCTTTAGTTTTTAATAGCGTTCTGATTGCCCTTTAGTTTTTAGTAGCGTTCTGATTGTCTAATTTTTAGTTTTTAGTAGCGTTCTGATTGCCCTTTAGTTTTTAATAGCGTTCTGATTGCCCTTTAGTTTTTAGTAGCGTTCTGATTGTCTAATCTTTAGTTTTTAGTAGCGTTCTGATTGCCTAATTTTTAGTTTTTAGTAGCGTTCTGATTGCCCTTTAGTTTTTAGTAGCGTTCTGATTGTCCTTTAGTTTTTAGTAGCGTTCTGATTGTCTAATCTTTAGTTTTTAGTAGCGTTCTGATTGCCTAATTTTTTGTTTTTAATAGCGTTCTGATTGCCCTTTAGTTTTTAGTAGCGTTCTGATTGCCCTTTAGTTTTTAATACCGTTCTGATTGCCCTTTAGTTTTTAGTAGCGTTCTGATTGCCCTTTAGTTTTTAGTAGCGTTCTGATTGCCCTTTAGTTTTTAGTAGCGTTCTGATTGCCCTTTAATTTTTAGTAACGTTCTGATTGTCTAATCTTTAGTTTTTAGTAACGTTCTGATTGTCTAATCTTTAGTTTTTAATAGCGTTCTGATTGCCCTTTAGTTTTTAGTAGCGTTCTGATTGTCCTTTAGTTTTTAGTAGCGTTCTGATTGCCCTTTAGTTTTTAGTAGCGTTCTGATTGCCCTTTAGTTTTTAGTAGCGTTCTGATTGCCCTTTAGTTTTTAGTAGCGTTCTGATTGCCCTTTAGTTTTTAGTAGCGTTCTGATTGCCCTTTAGTTTTTAATAGCGTTCTGATTGCCCTTTAGTTTTTAGTAGCGTTCTGATTGCCCTTTAGTTTTTAGTAGCGTTCTGATTGTCTAATTTTTAGTTTTTAGTAGCGTTCTGATTGCCCTTTAATTTTTAGTAACGTTCTGATTGTCTAATCTTTAGTTTTTAGTAACGTTCTGATTGTCTAATCTTTAGTTTTTAATAGCGTTCTGATTGCCCTTTAGTTTTTAGTAGCGTTCTGATTGTCCTTTAGTTTTTAGTAGCGTTCTGATTGCCCTTTAGTTTTTAGTAGCGTTCTGATTGCCCTTTAGTTTTTAGTAGCGTTCTGATTGCCCTTTAGTTTTTAGTAGCGTTCTGATTGCCCTTTAGTTTTTAGTAGCGTTCTGATTGCCCTTTAATTTTTAGTAACGTTCTGATTGTCTAATCTTTAGTTTTTAGTAACGTTCTGATTGTCTAATCTTTAGTTTTTAATAGCGTTCTGATTGCCCTTTAGTTTTTAGTAGCGTTCTGATTGTCCTTTAGTTTTTAGTAGCGTTCTGATTGCCCTTTAGTTTTTAGTAGCGTTCTGATTGCCCTTTAGTTTTTAGTAGCGTTCTGATTGCCCTTTAGTTTTTAGTAGCGTTCTGATTGCCCTTTAGTTTTTAGTAGCGTTCTGATTGCCCTTTAGTTTTTAGTAGCGTTCTGATTGCCCTTTAATTTTTAGTAACGTTCTGATTGTCTAATCTTTAGTTTTTAGTAACGTTCTGATTGTCTAATCTTTAGTTTTTAGTAGCGTTCTGATTGCCCTTTAGTTTTTAATAGCGTTCTGATTGCCCTTTAGTTTTTAGTAGCGTTCTGATTGTCCTTTAGTTTTTAGTAGCGTTCTGATTGTCCTTTAGTTTTTAGTAGCGTTCTGATTGCCCTTTAGTTTTTAGTAGCGTTCTGATTGTCCTTTAGTTTTTAGTAGCGTTCTGATTGTCCTTTAGTTTTTAGTAGCGTTCTGATTGCCCTTTAGTTTTTAGTAGCGTTCTGATTGCCCTTTAGTTTTTAGTAGCGTTCTGATTGCCCTTTAGTTTTTAGTAGCGTTCTGATTGCCCTTTAGTTTTTAGTAGCGTTCTGATTGTCCTTTAGTTTTTAGTAGCGTTCTGATTGCCCTTTAGTTTTTAGTAGCGTTCTGATTGCCCTTTAGTTTTTAGTAGCGTTCTGATTGCCCTTTAGTTTTTAGTAGCGTTCTGATTGCCCTTTAGTTTTTAGTAGCGTTCTGATTGTCCTTTAGTTTTTAGTAGCGTTCTGATTGCCCTTTAGTTTTTAGTAGCGTTCTGATTGCCCTTTAGTTTTTAGTAGCGTTCTGATTGCCCTTTAGTTTTTAGTAGCGTTCTGATTGCCCTTTAGTTTTTAATAGCGTTCTGATTGCCCTTTAGTTTTTAGTAGCGTTCTGATTGCCCTTTAGTTTTTAGTAGCGTTCTGATTGCCCTTTAGTTTTTAGTAGCGTTCTGATTGTCCTTTAGTTTTTAGTAGCGTTCTGATTGCCCTTTAGTTTTTAGTAGCGTTCTGATTGCCCTTTAGTTTTTAGTAGCGTTCTGATTGTCCTTTAGTTTTTAGTAGCGTTCTGATTGCCCTTTAGTTTTTAGTAGCGTTCTGATTGCCCTTTAGTTTTTAGTAGCGTTCTGATTGCCCTTTAGTTTTTAGTAGCGTTCTGATTGCCCTTTAGTTTTTAATAGCGTTCTGATTGTCCTTTAGTTTTTAGTAGCGTTCTGATTGCCCTTTAGTTTTTAGTAGCGTTCTGATTGCCCTTTAGTTTTTAGTAGCGTTCTGATTGCCCTTTAGTTTTTAGTAGCGTTCTGATTGCCCTTTAGTTTTTAGTAGCGTTCTGATTGTCCTTTAGTTTTTAGTAGCGTTCTGATTGCCCTTTAGTTTTTAGTAGCGTTCTGATTGCCCTTTAGTTTTTAGTAGCGTTCTGATTGCCCTTTAGTTTTTAGTAGCGTTCTGATTGCCCTTTAGTTTTTAATAGCGTTCTGATTGCCCTTTAGTTTTTAGTAGCGTTCTGATTGCCCTTTAGTTTTTAGTAGCGTTCTGATTGCCCTTTAGTTTTTAGTAGCGTTCTGATTGCCCTTTAGTTTTTAATAGCGTTCTGATTGCCCTTTAGTTTTTAGTAGCGTTCTGATTGTCCTTTAGTTTGCTGTGTAGTATTTTGTCGACCGTTGTTTATTTTTGTTGTGCTTTTCCTTTGGTCATTGTCTGTCCTCCTTTGGATTACAGCTTTTGATTACCACTTTGGTATCGTCAGACATTTATTGTGCTAACAAACGATAAAGCCCTAATTGTGAATCCGTTGACCTATGGTAGAATTTTTAAATTTTATTATTAAAAAGGGCGATGAGAAAGATTAAAAGGGAATTGTACTATGTGAATTATATACATATATAAGTTGTTATTTATGTCATCAAAATGTTAAGTTCCTCTTTTTTAATTGACTAATTAATGTAGATTATCAATGGCATGTTAAATGTGTTTCAATGTGTAGTACGTATAAAGGTGAAATGCAAAGCTTATTATACAGAGTGTTTTAAAGATGCTTGTAGATTTTCTTCATTAATTTTATCATTAAGAGTATTTTAATTTATTCATAGAGAATATCATATTTCCATAAAAACACGGCCAGTGAATTTATTACAATATATAATGCCATTTCGGACAGTCGTCTTTCAACATAAAAAGACATTTCGCTTGACTTATAATATTAAATAAATGAAGGAGATACAAGTAGAAAGTTACACGTGTTTTGATGTTATTATATTAAATGTTACCATCAGTTAGTCATGGTGGTTATTAACTTTAAACACTGGTATCAACCTCCTTGTTATGATAATAATACATTTTTTTCCCTTTCATGTTTGTATTAAAAAGTGATTTTTTTCTTTCACTGATTTACCTTCCGTATCAGAAAACCGTTTAACACCGTACGTCGGATTAGGTATCAGTATTATCGGTCGGGTGTCATGTCAATGTTAAATACATTTGTCATTGTTCAGATCATATTGAACATAGCGATTCTCATTTTAGATTGTGTTCATATTTCTCCATATGGCAAATTTGGTAATGCTATTTTTCATGTATATAAAGTCAAAGAAATTCGTATGCTTAGCCGAACACTGTATAATATATTGTTTGATGCTTAGGATAAAGAGATATTTTTTTAATTTTAGATGTTTGAACACTGATCGGTCTGAATGTTGGAAATGAAGATTGGTGATAGGTATGCTGTAAAACAGTTATGATAAAAAAAAGTCTACCGTTGGTGTTTATTTTAAGAAAACAGAAACCTTTTTCTGGATTATCCTTGTTTGATTGTCCCTTCAGTTTTCTCTAACGTTTATTTAATAAATTGAAAAATAAAAAATAAAAAACTATCGGAACAGTTCCAAAATTCAACAGAAAAATAGTAGAAAGAGACAAAATCAATACCTCTTATACATATTTCATGATTTAACTTCCTGGATTGATCCAGACACTTCAATAAAAAGTGACGGGGTCAAACTAGTGATAATTTCTGAAGGCAAAATTCAATTATATTCAATACAACTAAATAATTATTCAAACATATAATCAATTTTGGTAACAATGAATATTAATAAGACGCTAGCAGAATACCAACTTAGTGTATCCTTGTTTGATTGTCCCTTCAGTTTTCTCTAACGTTTATTTAATAAATTGAAAAATAAAAAATAAAAAACTATCGGAACAGTTCCAAAATTCAACAGTGTATTCAATAAAACAAAAAAGGTGATTCTGATATTATACAATGCAAAGACAAATATAAAACACCATAGTGTAAGGGAAAATTAAACCCCCAAAAAAAGAAAAACAATCCTGGTTTAATGCAATAAAAAGACAACAGTGTAAAGAGACATACAAAACTAAAGATAATCCTGATATGATACAATATGCAAACACCCTAGTGTAAGGGGAAACAAAACAAAAAGGTGATCCCAATATTATACATTGTGAAAGAGAGAATACAACACAACAGTGTAAAAGAAAATACAAAACTAAAGATTATCCCGATATTATACACTATAAAGACAAATATAGAATACAACATAACATTGTAAAGAGAAACTATAGACAATCGTGATATTAGACAATATAAAGAAAAATATAGAACACTACAGGGTAAAGAGAAACAAAACCCCAAAAAGCAATCATGGCATTATGCAAAGCTAAAGACAACCTGATATTATACATTATGAAGGTAAATATAGAACACCTCAGTGTACAGACAATCTTGATATTACACAGAAAAAGCAACAACAAAATGCAAAAAAGAAAACAAAATAGGGGTAATAACAAAATTACCGAACTCCGAACAATCTTACAAAGGGAAAGTCAAAACTCATAAGTATATAAACAGACAAAATCAGTCAACAACCGGAAAACTGTGAAAACCGTACTGACCCTCACTTGGTACAGGCATTTCTAAAGAAATGGTGGGTTGAATCAGATTTTAAAGCGCCAAACCTCCCCCTTTCATTACGGCTCAAAGTTTCCGGCTGTCACTATAACAGTATTTATAACAATACTTGAACAAAGCAGGTAAAACAGTTGTCAAAGCAGCACCAAACTCTGAAGTAAATGTCAAAGACACTTTTACGTCACACATTGATAAAAAAAATATTTTTGACATTTTTGTTGACACCTTATCATTATACATTTTCACTATATGAAAATCCATCGTTTATAATCTTTTCTGCAGAGACGGAATATATTTCGACAAGATCTTGGTATCGGAATATAAACTTTTTAAGAAATCGAATAAGGCGAATCTTTTCATAGCCCTGGTCCAGTAGCCTGTTTCTCAGATGAAGATGACGTTTCAGGAAATCAGAATAATTGCTACACAAAACACACATCAAGACAAAAATAGCACATCAGTTAAAAGCACGACTTCAAGATAAATATAGAAAATCGCAATGTCAAGAAAATACAAAACAAGATAGTTTTGATATTATACAGGATAAAGACAAAAGTAGAACATCAGGGGAAACACACAATACCACGACAAAAATAGAACATCACAATGTCATGCGAATACAAAACAAGACAATCCTGATATTATACAGCACCAAGACAAAAGTAGGACATCGGGGGAAACACACAATACCACGACAAAAATAGAACATCACAATGTCATGAAAATACAAAACAAAACAATCCTGATATTATACAGCACCAAGACAAAAGTAGGACATCGGGGGAAACGCACAATACCACGACAAAAATAAAACATCACAATGTCATGAAAATACAAAACAAGACAATCCTGATATTATACAGCACCAAGACAAAAGTAGGACATCGGGGGAAACACACAATACCACGACAAAAATAGAACATCACAATGTCATGAAAATACAAAACAAAACAATCCTAATATTATTCAGCACAAAAAAACATAGAAACCACAGTCTAAGAAGAAAACTAAAGTAAAAGACCATTTTGATAATATCCAGCATCAAGTAAATTATAAAAAAACCACAGTCTAAGAAGAAACAAGAAAAAAAACAGTCCTGATAATTTCCAACACCAAGACAAACATAGAAAACCACGTTCAAGAAGAAAACTAAAACAAAAGGCAGTCCTGACAATTCCCAGGATCACGAAACCCACAGTCTAAAAATAAAAATAATATAAAAGACAGTCCTGGTAATATCCAGCATCAAGAAAATTATATTAAATAACAGTCATGAAGAATAATCAAGCAAAACAGTTCTGATAATTCCCACGATCACGAAAATAATAGAAAAACCACAGTCTAAGAAGAAATAAAACACAGGACAGTCCTAATAATCTCCAGCATCAAGACAAACATAGAAAACAACATTCTAAGAAGAAAAATAAAACAAAAGGCAGTTCTGATATTCATAAGTCAACAGAGAAAACCGAGTACAAATACTGATATCACACGACTATATATGTGCTTTTCCAAAGATTCTACAACTTGTAATATCTTTTGGAATTAGACAGAGTTGTCAATTTAGTGGTGACAATATTATATTATTAGATGTATACACTAAGTCTATTATTATCTTGATAGCATTATACAAAGAAGTAAATAATTTCAATGAACAATTTTTAATCAGTCTTTTTACTATCATTTTTTATTATTATTTTTTATTATTATTTTGTTTTATTATTTTTTATTATTATTTTTTATTATTATTTTGTTTTATTGTTGTACAAACTTAGATCTCTACCTTAGTGCACACAACGCGTTTCTGATATAACTTTTATCAGTAAACCATGCCAATGTCGAGCCACTTACTACTTGACGGAAGACGCCCTCTGGGACTAAAAGTCCACCAGCAGGGGTATCGACCAAGTGATAGTAATACAATCTAGATATCAAATTTAGTGCGCACGACGCCTTTCTGTAATAACTCTCAAAATCAAAAGATTGGAAGGCCAAATAATTTAAAAGTATATGCTTTACAAATACAGGGACGAAATCTGGACCTGAAAACTCGTTATTAACTGCCCATGTCTGCGGTTGATTAAATGTATCATAATATTTTAGTATAGCTAAGTACATTTACTGTCTTGGTAAAATGGCAAATTTATAATAGGAATTTTTCAAATTATTAGATAATCTAAAAATGTTTCCATTATAAACACTACAATATATTAACGTTGTATTTTTGTATATTTTTTAAACTGCTTCAAAGATATCTTGGGCATGAGTTATCTTCTCTTAATATTGTAGTATGATTGTATTTATCTTCTCTTAATATTGTAGTATGATTGTATTTTGTTTTTCCTAAAATAAGATAATAAATCAAAATGCGGGTATAATAATCTGAATAGATGTATTAACTAAGAGACATTAAAATGACAACTCATATACTTTACATCAAACCAACGAATACAATGCTACTTATATTCAAAGCAACTAATTTTTTTTATTATTATTATTTTAATATATATCTTTTAAATTTAAATACAGACGAATGATAGCGTTGGGCTTTTATTTGCATACGTAGTTAATAGATAAATTTATATATATATATAATTGTAATAATTAGCTGTGTACGTTTAAAATGATCACTTACCCTGAGAATTGAACCAATTTTCCAGTCGGTGAACAAAATCCGATAAAATAAAGTAATACTGGTGACACACTCAAAACTTTATAAAAACTCCCAAGAATTAAATATCCAATCGGATGCTGAATGTCGCAGCAGAAGTCCCACCTGTTTTGTCGTCTGTCAATAAACTTAAATAATTTTATAAAGTAATTTTATTTCATCAATCCAGCCAATCAGAATAGGATTAAATTTAATTTATATCATTAATTTTAAGAAATTGTGTTGAATATTAAGATATCAAAAGAAAAATGATTTAAATAACAAAGTTGATAGTTTGTGAGGGATAAAGAAACGTTTAAAGAAATGATATGATTACCAAAAAAATATCACACGTGATAAATCGTAAAACCATCATAAAAATATTTTTTTTAATCTCAGCAAACGACACATGAAGATAAATTATTTTTATAATTCAATTTTCAGACTTAAAATTCAAAATGAATTAGTCACATATTGAATTATTACAAATTATAAATACTAAAGCGTTAAATATTTGTAAAATTAATTTAAGGAACGTGCGATATTTTCTTTATTAAAAAAAATAATTGTAAGAGAAGAGATTTTCGAGGAAATGTAAGATTCGAAAATCCCAAACAACAGTAAAAAGACAACAACAACAAAACACAAAAGAACATGTCAAAAATTCGGACAACACAGAAAAGGGATTGAAAAATTCCATTGTTGTCAAAAATTAAAAACTTTCAGAGTTTGAGGGGGTTCCGTACTCATTCTATAAACTCGTTACACTATTCCAGTATTCAGTATTTTGAGATGTTTTGAAGTTCGTGTAATATTGAATGTACTGTGAAGTTTTATGAACGCAAGACCACGTGATTTGTAACTCCTGTAATATAATCAGACCAGTATTAACTTAGTGTACTACGTACACATATCTGTACGTAACTTCTTACATGGAGCTCAACCCAAAATAGATTACCAACTACACTTAAATATCTGATGTATTGAATAATAAAAAAAAATGTCCAAAGGTACAGCAAAGCCCGGTTAACGTTATCTCTATACACGAGGGAGAATAACCTTAAAATGGTATCTGCATATGGAGTATAAACTTCTCAGTTGATACAAGATTCCAGCGGTAGTGTTGCCCTTGACCTACCCCTTTTGTATCTTCAAACTTTTCTTGATATTGGTAAATTTTGGAAAGAGCATCAATATAGCGAAACATGGAATTAGGACTTGAGATCTTCTTTTTATCTTTGAAATCCATTCAATTTAAAAGTAATTCAAACTTTTTTTTTTACCAAGCTCAGACATTATGTATTCATTGCTAGATTCTGTGTGTTTTAAAACAAAATACGTTTTTTCTGTACCGAAAACTAAGCAAATTTGTAATCGTGTACCTTCTGCACGAAAATAAACCCTGATACAGCAATTGCATCAATTAGCCTTTTCGTATTAAAATGTGATGATGATGTACCGTGAAAATCAATAAGAGTGTTTAAGTTCGTTGAAAACTTTCTCACTAAAAGGTTCAAATCAAACTCATCCAATGTAAACTTTGTGCAAATGTATCCCCATTGAGGGGAAAGATGGAGGACTGGAATTTGAAATAGATGATTAAAGCTCTACCATACAGGCCATCTCAACACCTGCTCTGTTGGTTTGAACTTACATTTTGGTATTCAGATTGACAGCTTGCAATGAACTCAAGTGTGACGAGATCTCTGAGAAAACTAGAGAGTGTGATACTAAGAAGAACAGTACAAACAGACAAAAACTAGGAGTTACATTCGTTCACTAAGTGGACCCAGGAACTGCATATCCTTCCAGAGCATAATCCGGTCTTTCCTCATTCATGTCTTATCAGCGGGTTTGTAACAGGAGTAAAACGACGGGTGTTATAATTGGAGCAGGAACTGCTTACCCTTCCGAGTATCTGAGTTCACTCCCGGTTTTTAGTGGGGTTCGCGTTTCTCGATCTTTAGTTTTATGTGTAATGTTTTGTAGATCGTCATTTATTCTTTTGGGGTTTGTTTCTTTTGGCCATTGTGTTGTCTGTCCTTCTTCGATTTACGTATTCTGATTACCCTTTTGGTAACTTCAAGCTCTTCTCATGCTGTTCCATTATTAGCATCGGAGTATAAATTTAGAAATTTACTGATAAGGAATTAAAAAAATATCAGTAATCAAATATCAAATCATATCTGATTGTCAGATAAAATAATATTTAACCCGCAGTGAATTAATAAAACTGGTGAATATGCCGATAGGGAAAACAAATGTGATATGATATGGTGTGAAGTAGTACTAATCGATCGGACTTTTTCATTGAATGTTTAGCTTGTTTGTAGATTTTGAAATCAATCATATTTCAAAATAGAATCGCATCTTTGATGAAAAAGGAAACGCATTTGTTTTGCCATGTTTTCCTTCTTTAAATTCAGACATTTTGTTGAATTATATGTACATGCTCATGTAAGTGTGCTTTCGTTTTGACCATAGAGTTTGTTTGCATTTAATTACTTCAAATTTCCACACATTTTTATATATATTTTGCAATGAATAAAATCCTCGTCTTTTCTATCATAATGCGTGAAAAACTAGTTGACAAGATCTGGTATTATATAGTTCATAGCAAATAAGTACTAACAGAATAGATGCAAATTTAGAGCAAAGAAATACAAACAATTACATTGGTTTAGCTCCTATTGATACAAAAAGACGTGAGACTTACATACAATGACTGTACAATGTATATCTTCTCCATTGTCGCTGTGCACTATAACTCTGCTGTCAACGAATGACCCTTTTCATAAGATGTCCTCTTGGTGCAAATAATGTATATTAAACAATCAATAATAAAGATTCTATTCAATATGTGGTTGGGTAGCATGTTGATGGGCACACTTTGTTCGTGATGGTTCATCTAAGGTCAATCTTATATTATAATGATTAACTTATTAAGACGTTTGAGTTGAATCGTTCCCGACTCAGGATTCCTATTAATATGTATAGTTTTTTAAACAAATTTTAGAGAATAAAGAAAAATTATTTTACAACAACAACGTACATGCCATAAATGACCTCTTTGTTTGTTCTTTCATGAGCATCTCTATCTTATTTCAGAAAAGAAGATCTCAGAATTGTATTTAAATCCTTATATACGACAGACTGTGGACAGTGTGGTATATTTTGTTCATCTTGATACAGCATATGCTGGATTAGGAGGGTTCATGTCTTATTTACGTTATTTATGTTTGTTTACGTATAGTGGTGTCTAATACATGGTGTGTTGTATTTTTGCTTTCTTTGTCTTCGTCTTGTATATCCTATGTTGCCAGTTTCTCTGGATTGTTTTTGTTTTCTTTGTCTTCGTCTTGTGTATCCTATGTTGCCAGTTTCTCTGGATTGTTTTTGTTTTCTTTGTCTTCGTCTTGTGTATCCTATGTTGCCAGTTTCTCTGGATTGTTTTTGTTTTCTTTGTCTTCGTCTTGTGTATCCTATGTTACCAGGTTCTCTGGATTGTTCTTGTTTTCTTTGTCTTCGTCTTGTGTATCCTATGTTGCCAGTTTCTCTGGATTGTCCATTTTTGATTGGTCCTTTCATTCTCTAACGTTTATATAGATGTTGCGAAACTCAATCTTCCTATGTCAAATTGAAAGATATTAATAAGTAATACCTACCTATTTTTTAAGTCATTTAATTATCTAAGATATTGCATAGCACACCAATAGGCAATATCTTAAATATATTACAATAATTTAAAAGTGATAATCTTCTCATAAATACTAATAAAGCTGTGTTATTCAAAAAGCTTAATGTCGTCACAATCTATGTAATGTCGAACAAGATTCCAACGTTTCGTAGAACATGACGACATCTCAATTCTCAAGATTCAAAATTACCAATATCTTGACCTGTTTGATACGATGCATTGACGATTATCATTTGACCTGTTAAATACGACGACTGTCGATTATCATTGACCTGTTTGATACGACGAGTGCCAATTATCATTGGTTTTTTTGATACGACGAGTGCAGATTATCATTGATCCTTTTGATACGACGAGTGCAGATTATCATTCATCGTTTTGATACGGCGAGTGTTTATTATCGTGGATCTTTTTGATACGACGATTTCCGATTATCATTTACCTTTTTGATACAACGAGTGCAGATTATCATTGATCCTTTTGATACGACGATTGCAGATTATCATTTATCTTTTGATACGAAGAGTGCAGATTACCATTTATCTTTTGATACGACGGGTGCAGATTATCATTGCTCCTTTTGATACGACGGGTGCAGATTATCATTGATCCTTTTGATACGACGGGTGCAGATTATCATTGATCCTTTTGATACGACGGGTGCAGATTATCAAGTCAGGAGATATTGTCGAGTAAAAGGACGAATACAAAAGCACATAATAAATATAAATCAAGATAACACGAAATACTTCAACATTAATGTTTACAATACACATTCAACATTAAGCACCTAGTGCACTTGGTTTGTTTTCGATATAGCAGCTCATAAACTAACCAAAAAAAACACATTAATATTGTGTATACACCAGACTAGTGTCTCATCGAGAATATCATTTACTACTACTATTTAATATATTATTATCAATTATTGAGCTAAGACGAGTTTGATACGACGAGTGTTTATTATACTTCACAGTCCCTGTCTTGTTTTTTTTTTCTCTTTAAAACATATTAGATAACAATGTAAATACTGAATACAGTTTCCTGTTTTTCTATATGCTTGATTTTCTCTTTAAACCTTCTGTCGTTTTCCAGTATTTGTTAAACAGGGTAAAAAAAAGATTGAAAATAAAACATATTACTTGGTAATTGATACAAATTTAATCGTTTAAGTTTAAGGCCCGCATGCTGAAACACAGATTGGTAACATGGCTTAACATTTGTTTTACACATACCCGCAAGTTTCTGTCACATGAAATATTTCTGCTTTTTTTTTCTAATCCATTGATTAGCTGAATAAAACGACAATATTCTGATTACCAATAAATTATGATTTATGTCAAGAGACTAAACGATGAAATATCAGAAATCTGTTTTACTTTTTTGACAATCGGTGACAATTAGATCAATCTGTTTTAAAATAAATGGTTAATTTTCGTGAGAAAGACAAAAATAAATATTCCAATTCCTCCTCCTCCTTTGACCTCTCACCGTAGATGACCAGGGTTGTGTAAATACTATCCACCCGAGTCCTCTCATTAATTATATTTGTCTATTATTTGCAACTGCAAATTAAATTGTTCTATATCTTAATTTTGTAAAATGAAATCTGAAATTGACCAACGGCCATGATGATCTTGACAAATTTATTTCATTGAAATTATACTTTGGTACCCCGTACTTGACAGAAGTTGATAGGAACTACCGTTGCCATCACATTCCGTAAAATGATACTTCAATATAAAACCTTGTTTGTTATTATATTACTGCACATCATTATCTATTTTAAAGTCCCATTTTATGTTCCGCACTTAAAATTAGACTGGTAGCACAAACAATATCTGCAATTGTTGTTTTTGTAAATTTAGCCACGTGCCAGCTATCATCATTTATGAAAAGAGCGATGACAGCCTGACACACTCCAAAAATAAAACCCGCTCGTGCACCTTACCTTACAATGTACATTATTATTCTAACATTTCTAACTAAACAAAATTTGTCATTTTCATTGTGCTATTTTTCGAAATTTAAATAAAAAATACACTATTTCTGGTTTGAAAGATAAGTTTGTAACTTGTTTCACCTTGCGAATTCTGACGGGCGCGAGAGTGAATGACTTTTTCAATAAAAAATACAATTATGGTTTCGTGTATTTGTAGATATTAATCAATTTTAACGCATTATAAAGTAGACTGTTTACAGTATCTTTTATTTAACAAATTGGAATGTAGCAAGTTTAAATATATGAATGATGTTAATATATTTGTCCTTGTTTCATATTACAATAATATCGTTGTTTTTGGTTGATGCAAATAAGCACTGCACAATAAGTTAGTTTTACAGACATCCTGATTACAAATTCTGGGCAATATTTGTTTATCACGGCATATTATTCTATCTTTGTAATAATTATTATAATTTTAATTATGCACAACTTTTTCAGTGTTTTACGTTATAAGTCGAATTATTATTTTCAACTTTTTTAATAATCGTCTATATAAAATGTACAAAAATGGAGATATTTTATTCTAGTTCGATACAAATTAATATATTTTACATAATGGTATGTAATAATTGATGGTATAATATAATTCTATAATGTCTGAATAACAATTATTTATATTGTCTTAATATTTTAAAACAATTTAGATTTTGTCTCTGCATCTACGATTTTTCGGTTGAATTTTGGACCTGTTCCGACAGTAGGGTATTTTTTGTTTTTCATTTCATTATTTATGAATTTTGGACCTGTTCCGACAGTAGGGTATTTTTGGTTTTTCATTTCATTATTTATGAATTTTGGACCTGTTCCGACAGTAGGCTATTTTTTGTTTTTCATTTCATTATTTATGAATTTTGGACCTGTTCCGACAGTAGGGTATTTTTTGTTTTCCATTTCATTATTTATGAATTTTGGACCTGTTCCGACAGTAGGGTATTTTTTGTTTTTCATTTCATTATTTATGAATTTTGGACCTGTTTCGACAGTAGGGTATTTTTTGTTTTTCATTTCATTATTTATGAATTCTGGACCTGTTCCGACAGTAGGCTATTTTTTGTTTTTCATTTCATTATTTATGAATTTTGGACCTGTTCCGACAGTAGGGTATTTTTTGTTTTTCATTTCATTATTTATGAATTTTTTATCTGTTCCGACAGTAGGCTATTTTTTGTTTTCCATTTCATTATTTATGAATTCTGGACCTGTTCCGACAGTAGGCTATTTTTTGTTTTCCATTTCATTATTTATGAATTTTGGACCTGTTCCGACAGTAGGGTATTTTTTGTTTTTCATTTCATTATTTATGAATTTTGGACCTGTTCCGACAGTAGGGTATTTTTTGTTTTTCATTTCATTATTTATGAATTTTTGACCTGTTCCGACAGTAGGGTATTTTTTGTTTTTCATTTCATTATTTATGAATTTTGGACCTGTTCCGACAGTAGGGTATTTTTGGTTTTTCATTTCATTATTTATGAATTCTGGACCTGTTCCGACAGTAGGGTATTTTTTGTTTTTCATTTCATTATTTATGAATTTTGGACCTGTTCCGACAGTAGGGTATTTTTTGTTTTTCATTTCATTATTTATGAATTTTGGACCTGTTCCGACAGTAGGGTATTTTTTGTTTTTCATTTCATTATTTATGAATTTTTGACCTGTTCCGACAGTAGGCTATTTTTGGTTTTTCATTTCATTATTTATGAATTCTGGACCTGTTCCGACAGTAGGGTATTTTTGGTTTTTCATTTCATTATTTATGAATTTTTGACCTGTTCTGACAGTAGGATATTTTTGGTTTTTCATTTCATTATTTATGAATTTTGGACCTGTTCCGACAGTAGGGTATTTTTTGTTTTTCATTTCATTATTTATGAATTTTTTATCTGTTCCGACAGTAGGCTATTTTTTGTTTTCCATTTCATTATTTATGAATTCTGGACCTGTTCCGACAGTAGGCTATTTTTTGTTTTCCATTTCATTATTTATGAATTTTGGACCTGTTCCGACAGTAGGGTATTTTTTGTTTTTCATTTCATTATTTATGAATTTTGGACCTGTTCCGACAGTAGGGTATTTTTTGTTTTTCATTTCATTATTTATGAATTTTTGACCTGTTCCGACAGTAGGGTATTTTTTGTTTTTCATTTCATTATTTATGAATTTTGGACCTGTTCCGACAGTAGGGTATTTTTGGTTTTTCATTTCATTATTTATGAATTCTGGACCTGTTCCGACAGTAGGGTATTTTTTGTTTTTCATTTCATTATTTATGAATTTTGGACCTGTTCCGACAGTAGGGTATTTTTTGTTTTTCATTTCATTATTTATGAATTTTGGACCTGTTCCGACAGTAGGGTATTTTTTGTTTTTCATTTCATTATTTATGAATTTTTGACCTGTTCCGACAGTAGGCTATTTTTGGTTTTTCATTTCATTATTTATGAATTCTGGACCTGTTCCGACAGTAGGGTATTTTTGGTTTTTCATTTCATTATTTATGAATTTTTGACCTGTTCTGACAGTAGGATATTTTTGGTTTTTCATTTCATTATTTATGAATTTTGGACCTGTTCCGACAGTAGGGTATTTTTTGTTTTTCATTTCATTATTTATGAATTTTGGACCTGTTCCGACAGTAGGGTATTTTTTGTTTTTCATTTCATTATTTAATATTCAATGTACAAGTGTATAGTCGATGGTCAACTTTTTGTTTTTGCTTGTTCGTGTGATTTTATGTCATGTTATTTTGTGTTTGTGTTTTTAATTTTGTTTTTGTTTCAACTAAGACTGAATATTTTAATGTTCTAGATGTAGTGAAGCTCATAAAATGTGACAAAGTAACAACGAACACAATGGATTTTATATAAACCACAGAATATTCTTGTTTATTTAGAATAATTACAATCAATTCTGATCATTATCGTTTATTGAGAATGTTAATGTTATTTATGGTTGATGCTGTGTCAATCAACTGCCAAATTAATTAAAATTCTATAATAATCCTGGATGACATGTATGTATGGAAAATGACCACTGACCAAAGATACTCTAGAAACTGACCAGTGGTCAACTCTGGTAATAATAAAAACACTTGAGCATTTCCAATTTTGATTTGTGTGATTTAATTTGTGGTGCTTGTCCACTTGAAGTATGAGTTAGTATTTAGAATAACAATAACTATCGTGAAGGTTATTACTGTAACAAAGACGAGGTCTTAAGCCGTGTCAAATATTGTCACCACAGGTCCCATACTACATAATTCTGTCCGTTATCAACATGTGTTCGTTTCTTTGATATGGCAGTTATTTTTTTGTAATTTGAGGTCATGATGATCTCTTTTTTTCTTTGGCTTTTTTGTCTTTCATAATATCAAAAACTAATTTATGCAAATATAAGAATTTATATGTTAATAATGCTCAGATAGATTATAATATTAATTTTGCGGGTAGAATATTGCAATATGTCGACTTGTTATTTTGAATATGACAAAAGGTTATAGTTAATACAAAAATATGACCCCAACAAAATCTAAAATACAATCAAACGAGAAAAATATGAATTATATGATTCCAGGAAAACAAATAATCAAAATGAATACAATCCATCAAAATGTAATTGTATAGCTAATAAATTTTCTATCAACTTTCAAAAAAAGAAATATTAGTGTTTGATGTTATCAGAAACATATAATTTTGTATTCTTGTAAGTCTCTGGTGTAAAATCTATTTGTCAGAACTTTTGTTGTCTTTTACATTTTTGTCTGTACTGTTGTTGTCTTTGTATTCACAATTTATTCCTAAATCTGTTCTGAATTGGACACTCTGTATTCGTCTGAGAAATTAATAATCCTATATTCACTTCATACATTATATATATTATATAAGCCAGTTTTACGTTTATTGTTTGAGAACTGAGGACTTTTAAACCTATGATTGAGATGTGTAATTGAAACAAAATATTAAAGTCCAGTATAAACTAGACCATAATATTTTGTCCCTTCAATCGGTATTTGGACAGTGGACCGGTGACTCAGTTCATTATTCGATTTTTTATTAATTTTCTTGCTCTTACACTTGACAAGATATTAAAATAAGACAAAATGGAAGTAGTGTTATTAATGTAACTGATAAAACTGATTTAGGTTCATATTATTTCATTTAGGTTCAAAATATTGCTACATCAACAACAGTTGAAGAAAGTTACTGCTACAAATAGTGAGTGAGTGAGTGAGTGAGTGAGTGAGTGAGTGAGTCAGTCAGTCAGTCAGTCAGTCAGTCAGTGAGTTAACGCTAAGATGAGAAAATTTCAGCTATATCATGGCGAGGAGAAGTTACATTTAGATGAGATGATAATGACGTCTGCTTTTTACTAGACCAACACGCTGAGTTGGATTTTAATAGTGCTAGTTCACTGAAACAACAGTCCGCGGGTAGACATGTCGCTCCACTCGGGCACATTGATTCCGAGACAACGAGTCTTTGCTCTTTCTCCTTAGTGCTGCGTGATTAGCGATGAAGCAACAAATACCAATTTTATAGTCATTGATTTGACCCAACAGAGGCTCGAACCTACGATCTGCCGCACCCTATGTGAGTACACTAAATATTACACCAGCGATGCGGTTTTAAACATTAAGATAAAATAAAATAAATTATTGCAATAAACATACATTTTGCATGAGAAAATGATATAGCATCAATAATATGTATTTATAAATGAAATCAGAGAGCATAATGATACAAAAAACAAAACTTCATGTTATCAATTGTGCCCGTAGTATTTTAATTTAGAAAACAGCAACGTTTAAAGACAAGATATCTTAAAAATGTTCTAATAAGTTATACAAATTTTGCCAAATGTGGCAAAAAGCAAAAATGAAATTTGTTTGACAAATATCTTAGAGGCACATATATATATGCTGGGCATATCATAACAAAATGAGATTCATTTTCATGTGAATTCATATTACTTCATTGACATAGACTATCAATTGTATCATTATGAAAACTTCCACTTTCAACGTTTAGTTTAATGAATCACACCTAAGTTATAAAACATATTGGTATTCATCTGAATAAAAACGTCGATATCTAATACTGTAAAGGTACATTCGTGGTCACCAATTTTCGCGGTATCTACAAAATGCATTGATCTGTGGGTTCTTTAATTCGTAGTTTCAAATAGTGGAGGTAACAAATATATGGAGAAGTTCTATTTCGTTGTATTATCATTTCCCTGGCTTTTGGTGAACCATGAAATCCACGAATATTAGCACCCAACGAATATTAATGCTTTCACGGTATACTGCGCCCGACGCGCTTGTTTTGAAAACCTACATCAGGTACGCTCATAGACAAAAGATTAGAAAACTTAATAATTTAAAAGTCTTTGGGAATAAGTAAACAAGATAACTAAAATCGGCTAAAGTTACCAATATAAGTAAATTTCTTTCATGTCCTACTTTAAGGTTATTCCAGAAACACTTCGAGCACACATAATTTGATATCTATGTTTTTATCTTTCTTTATTATTCTATTTCTCTCGTAATACATATCTTGTATATGAGTGAATACAATAAAGAATTATCTTTCTCGACACGACTAAATATTCGTCTTATCACTGGAACAATTAAATGCAAAGATAATAAACAAGTGCACCAATGCAACACATTCTCAAGAAGATTTGATATTAATTTACATTATGAGAGAAAACCTAGTGAAGATATTTCGTTTACTGTTGCTGTCCAATGGTAAGGATCAATTAATTAATTATATCAAATACTGCATTAAGAACACGATCTCTCTGACATAATCTTCTACTCGTTGAAAGCAGGCAGTTTTTAGTAGAAGATGGTTATAACAATCTTCTTGACTAAATGGGGTTTTAGTTTCAATTTTGTACATGCTGAAGTTGGCATAATAAAACGAAAACAAAGCAAAAATACCACATTGTCGGATTTAAATACAACTGCAATTGTAGGATTCTCTATGTATCGTTCAGTACATGCTGAAGTTGGCATAATAAAATGAAGAAAACAAAATACCACACTGTCTCTCTATATATCGTTCAAATACATTTTGAAATAGAATCGACATGTTCTGGACATATTTTACTCACATGGTGAAAGCACTTGCGTGACCGCATCAGTTTTCTACAATGTGAGGTCCATAGCCCAGCACTTTTCATTGCCTGTGCCAAGCCAGGAAATGTAGCAGTCTTGTATTTGTGTGTTTGAGGTATCGATTTTGTATCTCTCTACGATTGTTCTATTGGAATTTGGAACTGTTTCAAAAGTGTGGCATATTTTGTTCTTCATATTATTCCATTATCAAAATTAGGTGAAGTACAATTTCTCTTGATGTATCATAGCGGAGAAGCAACAAATACATTTTTACAATCTTTGGTTTAACCCGACAGGTGATTGAACTCAAGATCTACTGCATCCGAGGCGAGTATGCTAACCATACACCATCGAGGCTGTATCTGAAGGAGAGAAAGGAAATTATTCAATTTATTGAAACCTTATGGAGCATTGATCCGGGCTTGTTGACGTTTGTATTATCAGGAGTAGACTATTCCTAGCTCTTTGCTTTGTTTTCCTATTCTGTTTATATCGTTGATGATTTTTTATGTGAATTGTTCTTTTGTCGATTTTTGAGATCAAACAAATACATTAGACCAAAAGTAACTGTTTTATGTTATTAAAAAATGAATACGACAATGAACATTTTCTGAAGAAATTAGAAGGATTCATGAGTATAAATCCGGAAAAGGCAAAAAAATTAATAAAGTAAATATAACGATTTGTCTCCTGTATACAGGAGGTTTATTGTTATTGACGACCACCCATGAAGGTCGTGTGCTTCATCAAATAATTGTAATTGATATCAGTGATTTATCATTTCTATCATTACTATCATTAATAAAGCCATGCATTCTTTTGTTATTTACCAAGAAATCAACCTCGTTATTGGCTAAAGCATTTACTGTATCTCATTAAAATAATTCAACAGCCTTTACTCCTGATATTAATTCTTCAATGACGGATTCAAGGGAGGGGGGGCTTTGGAGGTTTCAGCCCCCCTCCCCGTCGAATAAGTCAAGCACATATATTAGCATACGCTTTGCAAGGGTAGTTAACGTCACGATATGGCTTTTAATCGAATGGTTTCGATCTGCGTGATGAAAGTAAAAGAAAATACAAATTAATTTCTTTGTATTGAATTAATCTTCAAAGATGTAATTATAAGTAATTATTCTAATTAACATTTTCAAGTTTATTTGAAGTTTTTATGAATGTATTGCACGGTCAAAATACCAATTAATCAGGTATTGTCTAAACCGTTATATAAACATGTCTAGTGTCACAATTTCATATAGGTATAACCACCAACACCTGTAAATTTATGAATACAGCATATTTTAAACTCTAAACGAAAATATAAATACATATAAAATATTACAGTCACGACCACAACGGCCCCTGGGAACTAGAACAAAACCAATCCTCTAAACAGTAACAGATTATGGAATCATATGATGTTTCTGTTAAGTGCACATCATCAACACAAGGAGAAAAGTAAAACGACAATTACTGAAAGAAAATATAATATAAAGAAAGACCAACAAATAATAATATTGTATATAATATTATCATTAATGTAATACTAGTATGAAGGAGAGAAGGGAGGCCAGAGAAAGCTTAATTGTGCTGGTTGGATATCAAATTAAGTAAATAATGGATGTCACATGTAAAAATGAACAATTTTAAATATATTTATAGTCTGTTCATATTAGAATTCTATATTACTATGCAATAAAAGATAAACATATATGTATGTCATCGATAAAGTTTGTCAGTGATTTGCAACAGTTCGGTGGTTTTCTCCACCAATAAACTGATCGTCGCTATATAACTGAAATAATGTTGAAAGCGGCATTCAACAACATTACTCTAACCATAACCCTATGTCATCGATGTTATCATCCAGTAAAATGAGAGACTCAAACAAAAATTAGACGTTCAGCAGTATACTTTGGACATTCCATGACAAAAAGTGTATTGTCCTCATCAGAGTAACTACAAATGTTATCTTTCCACTACCTTACAAAAAGGAAGTTAGGGCTTCTCTAAGCTTAAAGGCAGGTCATTCCATTACCTTACGATGGAAAGAAGTTGGGACTTCTCTAAGCTTAAGGGCAGGTCATTCCATTATCTTATGATGAAAATAAGTTGGGACTTCTCTAAGCTTAAAGGCAAGTCATTCCATTACCTTACGATGAAAAGAAGTTGGGGTTTCTCTAAGCTTAAGGGTAGGTCATTCCATTACCTTATGATGAAAATAAGTTGGGACTTTACTACACTTAAAGGTAGGTCTTTCCACTACCTTATAATGAAAGGAAGTTGGGACTTCTCTAAGCTTAAAGGCAGGTCATTCCATTACCTTACGATGAAAAGAAGTTGGGACTTCTCTAAGCTTAAGGGTAGGTCATTCCATTACCTTATGATGAAAATAAGTTGGGACTTTACTACACTTAAAGGTAGGTTTTTCCACTACCTTACGATGAAAAGAAGTTGGGACTTCTCTAAGCTTAAGGGCAGGTCATTCCATTACCTTACGATGAAAAGAAGTTGGGGCTTCTCTAAGCTTAAAGGCAGGTTATTCCATTATCTTACGATGAAAAGAAGTTGAGACTTCTCTAAGCTTAAAGGCAGGTCTTTCCATTACCTTATGATGAAAATAAGTTGGGACTTCTCTAAGCTTAAGGGCATGTCTTTCCACTTTGACTGTATATTTGTTCCACATAATATAAGTTCCAACAGGAACCAAACTGTGTATAATAAAAGTTCCCTAGAACAAATGTTATATAATATTTGTTCTACGTTTATAAAAGAATTTCCAGGAATAAATCTTTATAATATTTGTTCCATCTATTGATGGAAATAACATTATGGTACATGTATAGGCAAGGTCATGTGATACATGTATTCAGTTTTTAAATCATCCACCTGTGACTTGTTTACTTTAATGCATGAACAACATGGAAGCAAAGGAGTATGAAAAGATTTTCTCATATTTATCAGATGGCTCTTACATAAAAAGTAAGGACTTTCTATTTATTTACCAATATTAGTATTATGTTCATATCTTCCTGTTCAAATATTTAAAAAAAGAATATTGAATATCATAATAATAACTTCTTTACAGTCAGTCAATGAATGGCCAGTATTTAACTTAAGAAAAAAACATATTGACAAACATTCTAAGATTACTGCTAGTAAGGATTCATTGCAGTATTTGATAAGATTATTATCATCTAAACAGTTATTGTGTTCCCTTAATATCTGGAACTTCTCATATGTATTATGCAATATTTATTCCTGTCATAAATTTGTAAAATAATTATTTCACACGGAAATGTTATTATTATTATAATCATACATACCACTTGTAAATATCATTATATGATGATAATTCATTATATAAGAATTGTTCTACCTGGAAACTATACTACATAATATGTATTCCACTCGGAAACTCCATTACATGGTATTTATTCCATAAGTTTAAGTCAAGCTAAAAATCCTCTTTGGATGTATTTTTCCTCTGTTGGAAGTTTTATTGTGTAATTATAAAAGTTCCGGAGGGAACTTTCCTTATATAATATTTTATCCAGTTACATGGAAGATTCCTTATGGCATTGGATAAAATATTATATAAGGATAGTACCTAATGGAACTTTTTCTACATAATAAAATTTCCGAGGAACAAACATTATGGTGGAACTTATATTCCGCCACACCACTACTTTATAATGAAAAGAAGTTGGGACTTCACTGCCATTAAAGGCAGGTCTTTCCATTACCTTATAATGAAAAGAAGTTGGGACTTCACTACAATTAAAGGCAGGTCTTTCCACTACATTATAATGAAAATAAGTTGGGACTTCTCTAAGCTTAAAGGCAGATCTTTCCACTACCTTATAATGAAAAGAAGTTGGGACTTCACTACACTTAAAGACAGGCCATTCCAATACCACATAATGAAAAGAAGTTGGGAATTCACTACACTTTAAGGCAGGTCTGTCCACTACCTTATGATGAAAAGAAGCTGTGACTTCTCTAAGCTTAAAGGCAGGTCATTCCATTACCATATAATGCAAAGAAGTTGGGACTTCACTACACTTGAAGGCAGGTCTTTCCACTACATTATAATGAAAAGAAGTTGGGACTTCACTACACTTAAAGGCAGGTCTTTCCACTACCTTATAATGAAAAGAAGTTGGGACTTCTCTAAGCTTAAAGGCAGGTCATTCCATTACCATATAATGAATAAGGGTAATAACAAAATTACCGAACTCCGAACAATCTTCCAAAGGGAAAGTCAAAACTCATAAGTATATAAACAGACAAAATCAGTCAACAACCGGAAAACTGTGAAAACATAATGACCCTGACTTGGTACAGGCATTTCTAAAGAAATGGTGGGTTGAATCAGATTTTAAAGCGACAAACCTTATAGACAGGTCTTTCCAGTACCTTATTATAAAAAGAAGCTGGGACTTCTCTAAGCTTAAAGGCAGGTCATTCCATTACCATATAATGAAAAGAAGTTGGGACTTCACTACACGTAAAGGCAGGTCATTCCTTTACCTTATTATGAAAAGAAGTTGGAACTTCACTACACTTAAAGGCAGGTCATTCCATTACCATATAATGAAAAGAAGTTGGGACTTCACTACACTTAAAGGCAGGTCATTACATTACCTTATTATGAAAAGAAGTTGGAACTTCACTACACTTAAAGGCAGGTCATTCCATTACCATATAATGAAAAGAAGTTGGGACTTCACTACACTTAAAGGCAGGTCATTCCTTTACCTTATTATGAAAAGAAGTTGGGACTTCACTACACTTAAAGGCAGGTCTTTCCACTACCTTATAATGAAAAGAAGTTGGGACTTCACTACACTTAAAGGCAGGTCATTCCATTACCTTATTATGAATAAGATAAAACTGTTGTAATTCTGGAGAAAGGGAATATAATGTTTTTTTCCGTTTCTTAAATTGTTTACCTAAGATGACAAGGCTCGATTAATTCATATACTATCTTTGGGTTAGACCATTTAATATTTTATAAATAAAATAAGTGTATCACTCAAACCGGAATTCCATGTAAAATGTGTGTGTAGATGATTTACGAATAAGACATGCTATTATTCAAGCAGCTTCAATTTGTATGCTTTCTAATGGATTTGAGTCTTTATGTGTACATTTCTCCCAGACTACATCACTATCTTCTCAAATGGGTCTAATGAAAGCTAAATATTTCCGAATAAAATAATTTCTATCTAAAGAACGTTTAATGTGTACAATAAATTAACAGATAGTTTGTCTTTAAATATATATTTTTCTATGTGTATTCCCCATGTTTCAGAACATTGAAAGCTGAGTCATAGGTGACAATGATGAATCATTTATCAACTTCTTCTACATCATAACCAAAATAAATAGTTGCATTTAGTACATTACGTCTGGTATATATATGGGGGGGGGGGGGGGGGGGGGGGTACACTGACGTGTCCAATCGGTGGTATCTAAATATTTTTCCACGATAAAGATGTATCATTTTTCCTGAAATGTCAAGCTTTTGCTATAAGAAGAACTTGTTAGTTTTATGCTTTAGAGTTTTAACATATGATCTAGCACATTTTTGTAATAAGACAAAAGTAAATTGTCTTTTAGAGTGAATGGTACAAAGATTACCAATCTGGACAGATAAAAAAACTCAGAAGTGAGATAAAGTTATTTGAAAAGGTCATCATCTCATCATCTGTTGAAAGAACATAATTTTCAGATATACTATTATTTTGAGATTTACTATTATTTTGAGATATACTATTAATTTGAGATATACTATTATTTTGAAAAATATTATTATTTTGTGTCTTCTGTTTCATCAAAGTGAAACAGGTTTATCGAATACAAATATCCTAATTAATAAGATCGTGTATATGCATTATATATTAGTATTTACTATCAGTGGTACCTGTGGCTCTAAACGTCGTTAATGATGAGTAAAAATTATATCAAAATCTTTCTCTTTATCTTTTGTTTTAAGCATATTGCGTATCACCCCGTCATATCACAAAGAGAATTGTTTGATAAATAAATTAGGTCTTGCGTTGCCATGTAATGATTTACTAATTTGAATTTGACGACGTGGTCTCCATTTTGACTTTGATGTAGATCACATTACTTAAATAAAAAAAGTTAAACATTTTGTTGATATCAGAATAAATTTAAATCTTATTTACAGCAAGGGGTCTTTATCCAATTAGAGATAAAACTGTAATAAAAAGTCAGTCAAGATGAAATAAATAGTGGGAACATTCTCTTTGACGACTGTTGATTTTTAAATCAAACTGAATAAACGCTGTAAAAAAGAAAAGAAAAAGAAAAAATAGAATGAAAAGGAGAAAGAAAATAATGACATGGCGACAACATACAATTTGTTTTTCTTGTCGTACTTATGGAGGCTTTAAAATTCACAAATATTCATTTTGTCAACTTTAACAACACGCTAGATCATTTGTGCAAAAATCAGGAGCGACTCCAACATGCAACACTACAGTATACCTTAGGTGTTGAATTGTACAGGGATATATTCCTATGTATCCTTTCCAATTCTCCTATTTTCAAAATTCAATGAATTGCATTAAATAATTCACCTTAATAACATTTATGCAAGAAAAGCTTGAAGATATCAAAGAGGTAATCAGAAATCGTAAATCGAAGAAGGACAGAAAACTCAATGGGCAAAAGAATAAGGACAAAAGGACAAGAAACGATCTACAAAACACTACACAGAAAACTAGAGACCGAGCAACACAATTCCCACTTAAACCAGAGTATCACCTCAAGTACTCTGGAAGAATAAGCAGTTCCTGCTCAACTAGTGGCACCAGTATGAATACTTGTGATTAAAACAAGAATCACAATGCTTATCGACAAAACGACACAAAGGTAATATAAAGTAAAAAATATGATGTATGAAGTAGCAACGTAAAAGCTATGTTTAATAAACTATATTATGCTGCTATCAAATTAACAAAAATAAATAAATAAAATCGTAATCCTGATAGCCAAAGCAACACCAGTGACATATATAATAATAAACGTGATAGACAAAACTACACCAGTGAAACATAAAATCACAATCCAGATATACAAAATGACACCGGTGAAATACAATATCACACATGTAATATTCTAACAATATATAGACATAAATATGCAATTAAGCTAGTGTTTATAATGTCTAATAAGGACTATATGACACCTATTGTGTACATATATTACTTTTACAATTGTTTTATTCATTAGTTTACATTAAAGGTTCTTGCATATATAAAATCACTACTTTTATATACACAGAATATATAGGATAGTGGTGCAATACATGACTTGATTGTAGACATTGAACGAGTAAATATAGATAATGTTATGTCTCTGTGTGCTTGCACTGCTAATCTGAAGTAACTTTATGGAATATGAACTCGTATGTTTTTAGGATGGCGTCCAGACGTTTCACTGAATGAGCAGATTAATTTTAGTAGCATGACGATTGTATTGATACGATACAGAAAATGTTAGAACTGTATAATGTTGTCTATAAATGTACAAATGACAAATTTAATTATCTATTGTTTGGATTTTTTCGATTTTGTAAACTAAAGTTCTTGTGATGGACACGATGCACAATGTAAATAGTCTTCTTTATTGTACAATCATTACATTTGCTGTACAAATGTATCAAAGGCACAAAAGTGTTAATTAAATTGCGCCTTTAGTATACAACTAACAATATTCTGATATCTGATTCATGTAGAGCGAACGATAAGAAACGGTATCAGCATAGCGCGGACAGACGTTACACTTGAAAACAATTTGGCTGTTGGTTTGAGCATTTTGGCGTGGCTGCATAAACACAATATACGTCGGTCAAGTATAATTTATTTGCACTCGCTGCGGAAATGACTAGAAAAGCTCGCCATGTTCTCGTTTTTCTATCTGTTTTCTAAAAGCTCGTACAAATTAATTTTACATTTTCCGACAATCAACATATATTGAATATATATCAACCAGTTGGTTTATTCATATTGACTCCAACGAAAAAGGAGCCGTCATAGCAGTGATGGTAAAGTAGTTGGATTACATCTTCCCATGCAATCAGTGGTAGGTGGAATAAATGAACTTGCACGCAGTTGCAAACTGAGACCATAAGCCAGTTCATTTATTCTATCCACCATTTCCTTTGGAACAATATAGATATATCAATAAGAAATTACCCTACATTATCTTTATTCAAAAATAGAGTGAATGATGACATACAAAAGTCCAGAGTAATGACGGTCCAAGGAAGCTAAGTATATTACATACTAGACTTAGACACCAATACAGCTCCCTCCATGCCGATCTGTCAAGGATACATACATAACTATAAATGTAATTGTGGTGCTTCCTTTGAAGATGCTATACATTATTTTCTAGAATGTTCTCTTGAAGCTTTACTCTTTGGGAACGATGACGATAGTTATGATGTATATTCCAAAATGTTTGGAAAACTTCGAACAATTGTAAACCAATCTAACGATTTTAGGGCTAAAAAAGCAATTCTTCACCTATGCTTCTTACTTTCTTTCTATCAGTGTCAAAAAATCTTTGTAAGTGCTTAGCTTTGCTGTATGTATATTAGGTAAGGAGAGGACTTCATATAAGTTTGTAAAACTTGCTGTCTAATCCTATTGATAATATACAATAAAATATTATTAAACTAAAGTGCCGCTATTTTCAAGTTGTGAGTTTGATTCCCACCCATTACGTGGTATAGTCAATATATGATACAGTTTCAGTGACTTGCAGTAAGTTGGTGGTATTCTCTAGGTAATCAGGTTTCCTCCACCAATACAACGTATTGCCATAATATCACTGAAAACAAAACAAAAAAGTAATGTTGCATACGCATGAACTCACAACCCTGTTAATAAGCATTATAGTTGTTAAATATTCATGAAAAAATAAATGTAATTCAACAACTCACATGTTTTGTAAATTAAATTAAAATCTTTGTTCTGGCCACAAGAAGTCTGCAATACATGTACAAATATTCTAAGTAAGGCTGTACATTAAAAGGTGAGGAAGTAATCAGCAGCATGAACGTTACACCCTGTATTAAATTTCAAATCTATATTTACACTAGACGTCAATAATACGTTATTTGAACATATATCATTTCTGTTCATCACATTTCATCAAAAGTTTCACCATTAAATGTCACAACGTTTTATGATCATAGATCGTAAGGTACAAATATAGTATCAAGAAGAGTTTGAAGATACCAAATGGGTAATCAGAATCTGTATATCTAAGATACCAAAGGGGTAATCAGAATCTGTATATCTAAGATACCAAAGGGGTAATCAGAATCTGTATAATCTAAGATACCAAATGGATAATCAGAATCTGTATATCTAAGATACCAAAGGGGTAATCAGAATCTGTTTATCTAAGATACCAATGGGGTAATCAGAATCTGTATATCTAAGATACCAAAGGGGTAATCAGAATCTGTATATCTAAGATACCAAAGAGGTAATCAGAATCCCTATATCTAAGATACCAAAGGGGTAATCAGAATCTGTATATCTAAGATACCAAAGGGGTAATCAGAATCTGTTTATCTAAGATACCAATGGGGTAATCAGAATCTGTATATCTAAGATACCAAAGGGGTAATCAGAATCTGTATATCTAAGATATCAAAGGGGTAATCAGAATCTGTTTATCTAAGATA
Organism: Bathymodiolus septemdierum; assembly: GCA_963383655.1. Classification (NCBI taxonomy): domain Eukaryota; kingdom Metazoa; phylum Mollusca; class Bivalvia; order Mytilida; family Modiolidae; genus Bathymodiolus; species Bathymodiolus septemdierum. The sequence continues at coordinate 128,506,547 of OY726518.1, read as the reverse complement.
CCAATGGGGTAATCAGAATCCCTATATCTAAGATACCAAAGGGGTAATCAGAATCTGTATATCTAAGATACCAAAGGGGTCATCAGAATCTGTATATCTAAGATACCAAAAGGGTAATCAGAATCTGTATATCTAAGATACCAAAGGGGTAATCAGAATCTGTATATCTAAGATACCAAAGGGGTAATCAGAATCTGTATATCTAAGATACCAAAGGGGTAATCAGAATCTGTATATCTAAGATACCAAAGGGGTAATCAGAATCTGAATATCTAAGATGCCAAAGGGGTAATCAGAATCTGTATATCTAAGATACCAAAGGGGTAATCAGAATCTGTATATCTAAGATACCAAAGGGGTAATCAGAATCTGTATATCTAAGATACCAAAGGGGTAATCAGAATCTGTATATCTAAGATACCAAAAGGGGTAATCAGAATCTGTATATCTAAGATACCAAATGGGTAATCAGAATCTGTATATTTAAGATACCAAAGGGGTAATCAGAATCTGTATATCTAAGATACCAAAGGGATAATCAGAATCTGTATATCTAAGATACCAAAGGGGTAATCAGAATCTGTATATCTAAGATACCAAAAGGGGTAATCAGAATCCGTATATCTAAGATACCAAAGGGGTAATCAGAATCTGTATATCTAAGATACCAAAGGGGTAATCAGAATCTGTATATCTAAGATACCAAAGGGGTAATCAGAATCTGTATATCTAAGATACCAAAGGGGTAATCAGAATCTGTATATCTAAGATACCAAATGGGTAATCAGAATCCCTATATCTAAGATACCAAAAGGGTAATCAGAATCTGTATATCTAAGATACCAAAGGGGTAATCAGAATCTGTATATCTAAGATACCAAATGGGTAATCAGAATCCCTATATCTAAGATACCAAATGGGTAATCAGAATCTGTATATCTAAGATACCAAAGGGGTAATCAGAATCTGTATATCTAAGATACCAAATGGGTAATCAGAATCTGTATATCTAAGATACCAAAGGGGTAATCAGAATCTGTATATCTAAGATACCAAAGAGGTAATCAGAATCTGTATATCTAAGATACCAAAGGGGTAATCAGAATCTGTATATCTAAGATACCAAAAGGGTAATCAGAATCTGTATATCTAAGATACCAAAGGGGTAATCAGAATCTGTATATCTAAGATATCAAATGGGTAATCAGAATCCCTATATCTAAGATACCAAATGGGTAATCAGAATCTGTATATCTAAGATACCAAAGGGGTAATCAGAATCTGTATATCTAAGATACCAAATGGGTAATCAGAATCTCTATATCTAAGATATCAAAGGGGTAATCAGAATCTGTATATCTAAGATACCAAATGGGTAATCAGAATCTGTATATCTAAGATACCAAAGGGGTAATCAGAATCCCTATATCTAAGATACCAAAGGGGTAATCAGAATCTGTATATCTAAGATACCAAAGGGGTAATCAGAATCTGTATATCTAAGATACCAAAGGGGTAATCAGAATCTGTATATCTAAGATACCAAAGGGGTAATCAGAATCTGTATATCTAAGATACCAAAAGGGTAATCAGAATCTGTATATCTAAGATACCAAAGGGGTAATCAGAATCCATATATCTAAGATACCAAAGGGGTAATCAGAATCCCTATATCTAAGATACCAAAAGGGGTAATCAGAATCCGTATATCTAAGATACCAAAGGGGTAATCAGAATCTGTATATCTAAGATACCAAAGGGGTAATCAGAATCCGTATATCTAAGATACCAAAGGGGTAATCAGAATCCCTATATCTAAGATACCAAAAGGGGTAATCAGAATCCGTATATCTAAGATACCAAAGGGGTAATCAGAATCTGTATATCTAAGATACCAAAGGGGAAATCAGAATCCCTATATCTAAGATACCAAAGAGGTAATCAGAATCTGTATATCTAAGATACCAAAGGGGTAATCAGAATCCGTATATCTAAGATACCAAAGGGGTAATCAGAATCTGTATATCTAAGATACCAAAGGGGTAATCAGAATCCCTATATCTAAGATACCAAAGGGGTCATCAGAATCTGTATATCTAAGATACCAAAGGGGTAATCAGAATCCGTATATCTAAGATACCAAAGGGGTAATCAGAATCTGTATATCTAAGATACCAAAGGGGTAATCAGAATCCGTATATCTAAGATACCAAAGGGGTAATCAGAATCTGTATATCTAAGATACCAAAGGGGTAATCAGAATCCCTATATCTAAGATACCAAAGGGGTAATCAGAATCTGTATATCTAAGATACCAAAGGGGTAATCAGAATCTGTAAATCGAAGACAAACAACGATCTACAAAGCATACACATAAAACTAAAGATCGAGTAACACTAACCCCACTAAAAATCGGGGGTACCAACAGTCGGGTTCATTAAAAAAATGTAGAAATACCAAACGAGCAATATCTATCATAAAAGATTACAAACTAATGAAGATCTTCATTTGAAGGGACAATCCAATGCATATACTACTTCCAAGTCGAAGTATTAAAAAACCGACTATTTTATTAATGTCTACAACTGACAGTGATTGCCGGTTTTAAGAACAAAGCTAGCTTTATGACAAAAGAAATTATTTCAATTTTTGCATTGTGAATTTACATAATTATGTAGCAACATTTCAGCAGCACCTGCATATGGAGTCTATAAATCTCTGAGTTGATACGATATTCTTCAGTTTGTAATTTCTATCACGATTCCCTTGATAGTTGGTTGTTGCTAACAAGTAAACTACTGAACCAAGAGTTCCTAGTGGTTATGTTGAACTCACTTCGAAAGTATCACGGCAGCCGACATGACTTGGTTAATCGTTACTATATATCTGTGTAACAAATTGCCACAGATATGTTCCTTTCATCGAAATCACAATCCCGCCCTTTTCTCATTCATGATTTACCATCGGATTTTTAACCAGAATACACGACGGGTGCCGCTAGAGGAATAGCAACTGCTTATCTGTCCGGAGCACCTGGGTTAACAACCCCCCTACCCAATTATTTGCTGGGTTCGTGTTGCTCAATAATTAGTCTTCTGTGTAGTATTTTATAGTTTGTTCCTTTGAACGTTCTCGTTTGGTCATTGTATTGTCTGTGCTTCTTTGATTTACGGTATCTGATTACCTCAGTTGGTATCTTTAACCTTTTCTTTTTTTAAATAAGCATGAGCTAAAATACCAGCTAAAATAATCACACAAACCTGTTATACATAATACAGTGAAACATAAAATGCTATTTTTATGCAAATTACATAAGATTATCCAAAATTATATCAAATTAATTTTTGTCAACTGCTGCTTTGCATTTTTTTAATAAACTCATAATGCTATTCGTAAAGTTAATATTTACCTGGTTCGTTTTTATTGGTTCAATTCCAGGTAAACAGATAAATCTTTGTAGGTAACAATGCAAATAGTATCCTCGTATGGTTAGCTTACATGTATAACTTCAGGGTAACATCTGCTCTTAAATAAATGTTAGCTAAAACCGAAGGGGCAATGCAGAATTACCAATCAAAAGACACGGGCAACAATTGAGACAAAGCACAGAACGAAGACAAACAACGCAAAACAAAACTTACAATTGTTGGAATAAAACTATTAGCTATAACAATCGTGAACATTGTGTCTATGGTAGTTTTCTCTGGGTACTCCGGTTTCCTCAACCAATAAAACTGATTGCCACGATATAACGGATATATTGTTAAACACCATATCCTAACCCTAACATAACCTAACCCTATAATAGCTGTATAATGGGGTACCGGATAAATGGATTCGAAACAGTTTTTTGTATGGGAAGATGAGGCCATTCTATGAACTTATCCTGGAACTTTGAAATTTGTAAAACAAAGTTTACATAGACGTAACTATAGAGGGACCAGTAACATATATGTTTTCAGTTCAACATTTTCGAATCCCAGTGTTGCCAGCTTCTCTGAATTGTCCATTCAGTGTTCTCCTTCGGTGTTCTCTATGTTTATTTACTCATTGTGTGGACAGTTATATCCAGCTTTGTGATATTTGTTTTTTTTATCTGATTCAAATCATGACTTCAAAGAATGTACCTAATGTACCCTTTGATAATTGAAGTCATCATAGATGCATTGATTTATCACGATCTGTTCAGTCTGTTATCACAAACTCGTTACTTCATTTTCACTCAGAGCTCTTTGTGTTTAATCATATAGACAAACTCGTTACTTCATTTTCACTCAGAGTTCTTTGTGTTTAATCATATAGACAAACTCGTTACTTCATTTTCACTCAGAGCTCTTTGTGTTTAATCATATAGACAGACTCGTTACTTCATTTTCACTCAGAGCTCTTTGTGTTTAATCATATAGACAGACTCGTTACTTCATTTTCACTCAGAGCTCTTTGTGTTTAATCATATAGACAAACTCGTTACTTCATTTTCACTCAGAGCTCTTTGTGTTTAATCATATAGACAGACTCGTTACTTCATTTTCACTCAGAGCTCTTTGTGTTTAATCATATAGACAGACTCGTTACTTCATTTTCACTCAGAGTTCTTTGTGTTTAATCATATAGACAAACTCGTTACTTCATTTTCACTCAGAGCTCTTTGTGTTTAATCATATAGACAAACTCGTTACTTCATTTTCACTCAGAGCTCTTTGTGTTTAATCATATAGACAAACTCGTTACTTCATTTTCACTCAGAGCTCTTTGTGTTTAATCATATAGACAAACTCGTTACTTCATTTTCACTCAGAACTCTTTGTGTTTAATCATATAGACAAACTCGTTACTTCATTTTCACTCAGAGTTCTTTGTGTTTAATCATATAGACAAACTCGTTACTTCATTTTCACTCAGAGCTCTTTGTGTTTAATCATATAGACAAACTCGTTACTTCATTTTCACTCAGAGCTCTTTGTGTTTAATCATATAGACAAGCTCGTTACTTCATTTTCACTCAGAGCTCTTTGTGTTTAATCATATAGACTAAGTTATCACAAACTCGTTACTTCATTTTAACTCGGAGCTCTTTGTGTTTAATCATATAGACTAAGCTATATGACATAAGCTATGTTGTTTATAGAACAGTTCCGATTACCATGCAAGTGTTTGGTGGTTGAATTATTATATTACTAAAAACAGAAACGATAATTGCAATCTTGCAAGCTTAAGATTGTTTAAATTAATCATGTACACTCATGTACACCTAGAGTGTAAGTGTGCTAGGTTTACGAATCGTGTTTGTTCCCAGCTAGAGTTTTTTTTAATCTAGAATTCTTTAATTCTTTATCTCCAAATGACATAACCGTTTTGTCAAACCATAATAGAAATTCAAACGGATGTTCCTTTAATCATTGTACAATATTTACTCATCATGTCACAAAACTTATTTTGAATTGAATAATTTAAATAATTCACCGATAAATTAGATTACCGTGATTTATGCGGCATGATTCCATCCACTTTATTGATGGCTACCTGTGTTTTTATTGCTGTTCAATTCTGAATATTTAACGCATTACTGAACATTATAAAAAAAGACAATAGTGTTGAAGTAAATTCTAAATAATGAAGATGTTCGGGTTTTACATTTACAGTAAATAGATTTAGCGATTTTACGCCAATTTCCACGTGTGAGCCACTAATCAACAATGGTTACCTGTCATGCAATCAATTCTTATCAAATCTGTGAACATACGTCAGTAATTGTCAACACTGGAAGGGTGTTGTGTAACAATATTAAAAAGATCGACGTCATCCATAAAATCTATTATCAAATGAACTACCGTGGCCCTGTCACGAGTAGGGGTCTAAATTAGGGAAATTGATGAATCTGAACGGTGTTCGTGTTAGGAACTCGCAGTCGTAGGTTATTCAATGGTTACTGGTAAATTCTGCGGGACCCGTATATCATCCAAATAAGGCGTGTGTTATTCTGCACCGAACATTTAAATATCTGTCTTCAATGTTTTCTCTAAGAAAAAGAAGATGATAATATTATTTCAGTTTAATGCTTGATCTGTTATAATGAATTAATTCGTGTTTTAATTTATGGATAATTAAAGGGATTTCAAGACACCGGTTGTTAAGAATCGTCATCCGGGCATTAAATCATGTAAACGGTTTTATTTATTAATGATAGTTCCTTCATTTTACAACTTAAAGAATGGTTTATTGGATTATGGAATCTTGTAGACCCAGACCATTCTAATTAAACAGATGTAAGGTCATTCTGAGTATGCAATACATTAAAATTTGTATAGCGTTTCATGGTCATGGTTCACATTTGTTAACACACGAAAAAGCATGGAAGCATTCTACAAAACCATCTTAATATTCAATAACTTGAGGATTTATTTCACGAACAAAGGGGGGGGGGGGGGGGTATTTCTTATGTAAAGATATATAAGACGTGTCGCTGGAATGGTTAAACTTGTTCAACTTTCAAATATAACAATGGGTGGAAATTTTGCACTTAAATGTATCAATGTGTGGGGGAATTTTAAGCAATGATATATTAATATAGGCCATAGTTCCACAAAATCGTGCAGCTTCATTATTGCCAAGACAAATAAACGTTAGAGAATACCGAAGGGGCAATCAAAAAGGTGTGTGCATGAAAAAAAGAACTGCATCGGCGGCGTTATGGTTAGCGTGCTCGGCTCGAGTGTGGTAAATCATGGGTTCGAGCCCCGGTCGGGTCAAACCAAAGACTTTAAAATTGGTCAGTATTTGTTGCTTCTCCGCTAAGCACGCAGCATTAAGGAGAAAGAGCGAAGATTGGTTGGCTCGGTATCAGAATAATGTGTCCGAGTGGAGTAACATGTGTACCCGCGGACTGTTGTTTTAGTGAGCTAGCACTATAAAAATACAACTCACCATGTTGGTCGAGTACAAAGCGAACCTCATCATCATCTCATTGAAAATTAACTTGTTCTCCCCATGATATAGCTGCAAAATTGCTGAATTGGCGTAAAACAACAATCACTCACTTACTCTCAAAAATTGACAATCCAGAGAAACTGGCAACATAGGTACACAAGACGAAGACAAGCAAAAAAAAACACAACACAATATGTGTTGGGCACCACTTACACAAACAAACACAAATAACGTAAATAGGACATGAAGACTCCTACAAACAACTTGAGGTAAAAACGAATCGAACATCGTTTTTATGTGAAAGTCGTAACAGACATCACAACACTGAACTCAGAACATAAATACATATACCATGACAACACAAAAAACTAAAATGATGAGCTACACAGACCCCCCACCAAAAACCCGGAGGTGAACTCATGTGCTCACGAAGGCTTAGCGTGTTACTCATATGTACAGTTGTGAAGTATAAACTCCATACAAAGTCTTTTATTATTATGTTATAATAAAAACGTAAATATAAAATTGAGTGCACAAGACGCGTTTCTGGAATAACCTTCATCAGGTACCCTCAAGGCTATAATCTTCATCAGGTACCCTCAAGGCTATCACCTTCATCAGGTAACCTCAAGGCTATAACCTTCATCGGGTACCCTCAAGGCTATAACCTTCATCAGGTACCCTCAATGTTATGACCTTCATCAGGTACCCTCAAGGTCAAAACCTTCATCAGGTACCCTCAAGGCCATAACCTTCATCAGGTACCCTCAAGGTCAAAATATTTGGAAGCCAAATATTAGTAATTTAAAAGTCTTTAGATGCAAGAAAATCAAGGGGTCTAAACAGGATAGCCAAAATCGGCTCATGATGGTCACCTACGACTGGGGCAGGAGAAACTCGGCTATGATCACCTATGTCTGAGGCAGGAGAAACTCGGCTAAGGTCACCTATGTCTGAGACAGGAGAAACTCGGCTAAGGTCACCTATGCCTGAGGCAGGAGAAACTCGGCTATGGTCACCTATGCCTGAGGCAGGAAAATCTCGGCTAAGGTCACCTATGTCTGAGGAAGGAGAAACTCGGCTAAGGTCACCTATGTCTGAGGAAGGAGAAACTCGGCTAAGGTCACCTATGTCTGAGGCAGGAGAAACTCGGCTAAGATCACCTATGTCTGAGGAAGGAGAAACTCGGCTAAGGTCACCTATGTCTGAGGAAGGAGAAACTCGGCTAAGGTCACCTATGTTTGAGGCAGGAGAAACTCGGCTATGGTCACCTATGTCTGAGGCAGGAGAAACTCGGCTAAGGTCACCTATGTCTGAGGCAGGAGAAACTCGGCTATGGTCACCTATGTCTGAGGCAGGAGAAACTCAGCTATGGTCACCTATGCCTGAAGCAGGAGAAACTCTGCTAAGGTCACCTATGTCCGAGGCAGGAGAAACTCGGCTATGGTCACCTATGTCTGAGGCAGGAGAAACTCGGCTAAGGTCACCTATGTCTGAGACAGGAGAAACTCGGCTATGGTCACCTATGCCTGAGGCATGAGAAACTCGACTATGGCCACCTATGTCTGAGGCAGGAGAAACTCGGCTAAGGTCACCTATGTCTGAGGCAGGAGAAACTCGACTATGGTCACCTATGCCTGAGGCAGGAAAATCTCGGCTAAGGTCACCTATGTCTGAGACAGGAGAAACTCGGCTATGGTCACCTATGCCTGAGGCATGAGAAACTCGGCTATGGCCACCTATGTCTGAGGCAGGAGAAACTCGGCTAAGGTCACCTATGTTTGAGGCAGGAGAAACTCGGCTATGGTCACCTATGTCTGAGGCAGGAGAAACTCGGCTAAGGTCACCTATGTCTGAGGCAGGAGAAACTCGGCTATGGTCACCTATGTCTGAGGCAGGAGAAACTCAGCTATGGTCACCTATGCCTGAAGCAGGAGAAACTCTGCTAAGGTCACCTATGTCCGAGGCAGGAGAAACTCGGCTATGGTCACCTATGTCTGAGGCAGGAGAAACTCGGCTAAGGTCACCTATGTCTGAGACAGGAGAAACTCGGCTATGGTCACCTATGCCTGAGGCATGAGAAACTCGGCTATGGCCACCTATGTCTGAGGCAGGAGAAACTCGGCTAAGGTCACCTATGTCTGAGGCAGGAGAAACTCGACTATGGTCACCTATGCCTGAGGCAGGAAAATCTCGGCTAAGGTCACCTATGTCTGAGACAGGAGAATCTCGGCTATGGTCACCTATGTCTGAGACAGGAGAAACTCGGCTAAGGTCACCTATGTCTGAGACAGGAGAAACTCGGCTAAGGTCACCTATGCCTGAGGCAGGAGAAACTCGGCTATGGTCACCTATGCCTGAGGCAGGAGAAACTCGGCTATGGTCACCTATGTCTGAGACAGGAGAAACTCGGCTAAGGTCACCTATGCCTGAGGCAGGAGAAACTCGGCTATGGTCACCTATGCCTGAGGCATGAGAAACTCGGCTATGGTCACCTATGTCTGAGACAGGAGAAACTCGGCTAAGGTCACCTATGTCTGAAGCAGGAGAAACTCGGCTAAGGTCACCTATGTCTGAGACAGGAGAAACTCGGCTAAGGTCACCTATGCCTGAGGCAGGAGAAACTCGGCTATGGTCACCTATGCCTGAGGCATGAGAAACTCGGCTATGGCCACCTATGTCTGAGGCAGGAGAAACTCGGCTAAGGTCACCTATGTCTGAGGCAGGAGAAACTCGACTATGGTCACCTATGCCTGAGGCAGGAAAATCTCGGCTAAGGTCACCTATGTCTGAGACAGGAGAAACTCGGCTATGGTCACCTATGCCTGAGGCATGAGAAACTCGGCTATGGCCACCTATGTCTGAGGCAGGAGAAACTCGGCTAAGGTCACCTATGTTTGAGGCAGGAGAAACTCGGCTATGGTCACCTATGTCTGAGGCAGGAGAAACTCGGCTAAGGTCACCTATGTCTGAGGCAGGAGAAACTCGGCTATGGTCACCTATGTCTGAGGCAGGAGAAACTCAGCTATGGTCACCTATGCCTGAAGCAGGAGAAACTCTGCTAAGGTCACCTATGTCCGAGGCAGGAGAAACTCGGCTATGGTCACCTATGTCTGAGGCAGGAGAAACTCGGCTAAGGTCACCTATGTCTGAGACAGGAGAAACTCGGCTATGGTCACCTATGCCTGAGGCATGAGAAACTCGGCTAAGGTCACCTATGTCTGAGGCAGGAGAAACTCGACTATGGTCACCTATGCCTGAGGCAGGAAAATCTCTGCTAAGGTCACCTATGTCTGAGACAGGAGAAACTCGGCTATGGTCACCTATGCCTGAGGCATGAGAAACTCGGCTATGGTCACCTATGTCTGAGACAGGAGAAACTCGGCTAAGGTCACCTATGTCTGAGACAGGAGAAACTCGGCTAAGGTCACCTATGCCTGAGGCAGGAGAAACTCGGCTATGGTCACCTATGCCTGAGGCATGAGAAACTCGGCTATGGTCACCTATGTCTGAGACAGGAGAAACTCGGCTAAGGTCACCTATGTCTGAAGCAGGAGAAACTCGGCTAAGGTCACCTATGTCTGAGACAGGAGAAACTCGGCTAAGGTCACCTATGTCTGAGACAGGAGAAACTCGGCTATGGTCACCTATGTCTGAGGCAGGAGAAACTCGGCTATGGTCACCTATGTCTGAAGCAGGAGAAACTCGGCTAAGGTCACCTATGTCTGAGGCAGGAGAAGCTATGTTTTAATAATAGTAACAAGATTTAGGAACTCTAAATTTCGATAAAGATACATCTAATAAATTCATAAAAACTGGAACAACTGGAAGATGCCAGAATTGTTACAGAGCTGCCCATTTTTACAAAGAACTAGTTGGACGGAAGAGAAGGGAACTTGTTTAAATGTATTTCTTTAATGTAAACACAAATGCAGTTTAAAGAAGACTTAATAAGTTTATTTAAACCATTTTGTCTATTATATTTACAAATAAAAATATGCTTAAACTAAATACAAGTGAAGCATAAAAATGTCAACAAGAAATAAATAACAAAAACTATCGGGCAACACGATCTCCGACAAAAATCGGAAGTGAGATGATTTGCTTTGAAATGTTCAACATAATCTGCTCCATAGAATACACCCATCGCTATAAATATGACAACATGAACAATGTTTTCTTATACAGAAATCGTATTTGCAATCACAATATATAACACATTTAGCATAGACGAGGGAAAAACTAACTTCCAACAATAATACTTCAAAAACTAACTTCCAACAATAATACTTCAAATTGTATTAGTATTTAATATAGTTGCAAAATATAAACTGATATTGAGGAGTTAAAGGAGTTTTGTTTTTAATAAAGTTTAATTGTATTCAAAGATCTTAAAGATAAAATTAGTTTTAAGGCAAGTATGCTTTAACCATCTTGTCTTCGTTTAATTTAAATTATGTAAAAACATCGGATGCATATTGCACAAAGGCTTTCTAGCACTTCCTATTTTGAGAAGCCTGTGGCAATATGAAATAATAACCTAATCGTGTAAATCTTACTAGCATAAGAAACCGACCTTTTAATTTATAGAGGGGGTTATGTTTTTCCTCCCGAGCTCCATGCAATTTTCCCTCTGCGAAACAAAAATCAGATTTTTTACATGAAATATCGTCATTTTCTTAAAACAAGTTTTACGAAACTTTCTTGTTGTATACATGTATGCGTTTATATATATGTAAGGATGAACTGATATTTATGTATGGGATATGCTACTTCCAGAAATTATTCTAATAATTGTAAATTGTCATTTTATGAACATTTTAATATAATGTATTTAATAATTAAAGAGAAACAGGACAGCCCTCTGTGGCAGATATATTGACATAGAGGTAGTACTTAATCTAAACGTAATGCAACAATGAATTTTCAGTTAATTTCTGACACGGTGATTCTTTCAAGAACGGCATATAATTTCGCTTTCACCTAATGAACAACACTCTAATTATTCCATCAATGAACATACTCTATATAGCATTTCCAAGACATACACTCATGACACTGTCAATACTTTTAATGTCGTAATGTTGGATAACCGAAAATGTTGTAAAGCCGAAAGGTTGTTTAGCAAAGAGGTTTCATAACCAAGATTCTTTATTCTCATAAACCAATGCATTACAATGGTACAGAGATAAATACAAACATTCAATATCAATATTTGCACGCACACGACAAGAGGATGGATGTAACACAATAAAAACACAACAAAGAAGGAGAGAGAGGTGACTAACCAGGAGGACGTGTTTTTGAAAAAATAATTTTATTTCTAGATTGGAATAAATTAGCAAATTTTAAAACATTAACTCTAGTCAAATAGGTAGAATCCAATAGACGTCGTCTATCGTCGTGAAGAGATGGACACTGTAGTACATAATGGAATTCATCACCAATCTCATTTTTATCACATATGTTACATGTCCTATTGTGTCTCTCAATGCCTTGCCACCGACCAATTTCAATAGGTAATCTATGATTGCATGTCCTAAATTTACAAAGTAACTGTCTGTCTTTGTCATCAAGTAAATTTAGATCATTTTCGAATTCAAAACAATCCTTAAAATTTTTATAGCATAACACTTTTGATGAATTATTCATGTCCGAACGCCATTTTTGCTGAAACTGATCAAATAGTTTTTGTTTTAAATTAAACCGAAACCGAAACAATGGAAAGCTGAAAGGTTGAACAGCCCGATTCTGTGGGTATTCGATAAAACTTTGCATGATAAAGTTTGTCAGTTACAAGACTTGGTTTTCTTAGGTACTCTGGTTTCCTCTACAAATATAACTGACTATTGAAAGTGTCGCAAATACCAATATTCTCTAATTCTCAAGAAATCAAATGAAAAGTAACATAAATGTAATCAAATACTCAAAACGAGTCAAAGGCAGAACTGACATGGCGAAAGGATACAGACGAGAAAACTCGCAAATATGGTTTAGTTGAAATGTTACGTTGCGATATAGCATATTGTAGTTTGATCTAACTAAACCTCCACAACTCCATTTTAAATTGTTATCTACTTGACATGTCTTAGTTAGCATCATTATAAGTTACATTTTATTTTGATTGCAGAAATATTTACCCTAAAAAAAAAGATGTATAAAAAATCAAAGATCAGGCTAAAAATTGAAACAATCTACCAATATAATATATGTTCTTGTAAAACCAAACAATCAAACAAAAACCACTGTTTTCAGTTTTTCTCTCTCCGTTAGCTTAGTTTCAATGTTATTTTCGAAACATCAAAAGTTTGCATCATAATCATTCTTTTTCGAGTTTTGATTATTTGAATATTAATGCGAAAGCTTATTGCCGATTTACATCTGATTAGAGTTTGAATCTAGAGATAAAATATAAATATTCACCGAATCTTCCCGTTGCTTCACTAGTAATTCAACATTTGTGCATATTCGCGTTGTAAATAAGAGATAAAGAATGATTTACAGTATCTATTTCCCTTTTGCAAAAAGAAAAAATGACGTTTTTTTTGTAATTGCTATTTTATTCAAAAATATTGATATGACACCTTTGTATTACCGCAAAAACTGCTGGGCTATGAACTTTATGCAGATTCTAGGTTTCTTTACAGTATAGTGTTCAATTAATTGTTTAAATAATTGAAACATAATTATCGTCTTTTTAACTATTTCTATTCGAGTATATGCTTTTCTCATTTTGAACGTATTGCATGTTTTTTAATCAAGGCAGATGTTTTGAAGCAAAATTTTATTTTTATTCATTTATTTTCCCGTAAAACATAGACAATGAACGATGTAATACAAGCCGAGGCCAGAAGTGCATCGCCTATAATAATCATTTTCCTTTTTTCTTGACTATCATTGTTGATAATAGGCATATAAAAACTAAAATATTTACTTCTTATAACTACTACATATGTCATTTTTCAGCCAGTCAGCAGTCTAGCTTTTCTTCATTAAACATTTGATACACATTTCAGATTCGTAAGCCAAAAACAGTTTGGTATTTCGTTCAAGAACCCATTTATAATGTTATGTGTAAAGAAGGGTCACAAAAGGTCGCTGACATGTAGTCCTGTCGGTTTAATTCACTGGTCGAGGATGAATTTGATAGCACTTGAATTATGATTGTCGCCAACGAGATTTTAACCTCATTAAAGATGGTCAGAGATGTTTTACTTTAGAAGATTGAGAGGGTCTTCCATTGTAATTTACATGTTAAAGTTCTTCTGTCTAGCTTTAAGGGGTAAAATGTAATAGATATGGAAACTTTATCTTGTCACCTAACCTCTTCACCATATCAATACTATTCAACTCATTATGAACAAGAGGCAAGCATCACATTAGCTAACATCTTTTCTAAATATTTACAGCTGATTTTGTGAACTTTCTTATTAACATATTGAAAAGGTAATATTATAATCTGTCACTTGCATGCCTATTGTGTTTTACTGACATAAAGTGTTGACCGCATGTCAGACAATATCAAGTCGTCCTGACAATATGCTAGTATTGCATTAATAGTTCCACATATTCTAACATATGGTATTAGGTCACACTCCGTATGTTGATTTTGTGCAAGGGAGAACGAAGAATCAATCACTTGGATAAATACCAGTAATTTAATTTTATATTATTCAAAATTAGCTCGTATTTATACGTAATCAGTTTGTTTTTACATTAGAAGCGTGAAGACAGGAGTTTGCTATGACTAAAGAGTCTTTGTAAAGTTTTAGAACTGTATCCTTGCATCTCAATAAGATTAGTATTAATTAGTGGTTTATTTCCCTCTTGCTGGTGCCTTTGTAATAATAACAAGTACCATTTCTAGTAGTCTCTTGAATTACATGGAAGCAGTTCGTCTCCTGCGGGTTAGACACATGTATTACGCACGTCAACTTAGTTTTTTGAAAGATAGGGAAACTTGGATGCGGGTTGCAATTTCTTCAACAGATCTGATGCTGTAAAGAGCCCAGGTGCCGACAGCTGCAGGCAGAGAACGAGATTTCGGATGGCCTATGATGCAAATGATATCGCTGGTTTCGTAATACTTTGCAGACGATCTCTCTTGTAACTCAACTCTACGTCAACACTTGATGACACCCCTCCATTTAACATGCATCATTTTCTTAAAATTTACGATGTCTTTTTCATTGGCAATACATATTCGTTTTGTATGGTCTCTCAAGAAGTAATAAATCATCTTATAGGGTGAACATTTAACCTTACATCTCTGTACTCTTCTTTTAATTCGATTCCGTTATGTCTTTGTTTATTCATCTCACCTGCCAAATAGTCTCCTATTTTACATCATGTGCATGGCGTCACCTTCTGACAATAAAACAACACTCTGCTTCGTTCTTTTGCCTATTATTCCATGATAATTACTCAACACAATCGACATTATACACAAGAAATTTTCAAAAAAGTATAACAAAAGAATTTAAGGAACAGAGCAAAAAAAACTTGTCTAAGATGTAAGACTTTTATATAACATATTACACAGCTGCAATCATCATTTAAATTATGGGACACAATATGGAGATTATTCAACTTCAAAATAATCAAGCTAGCTTGAAATTAAAATATAAAAAAAATCAGAAATTAAATCAAATTGAACCTTCTGTCGATACAATAATACAAATCCCTTGAAATACCAGGTGAAATAAATATCTTTGGAAATCTCCTACGAGTTTTAGGAACACAAACGCATGCATATCAGATAATTACCCATAAATGTGTGATATAAAGCAAATTTATTGGATTAAATATTCATACAAATATATTTTATTAATATTTTCCTCATAACTCTTATTCGTGTTGAAGCCTACAACTTGTGGAAAATTTTCCCTGCAAAACGATTAGAGTAACCCGCCTTTGCATGCACTTATGCACATTATTGTCACCTGGTGGCGCTTGTGAATTGTAACAATGGCAACGCGTCCTTTAAAACGTTCAATGGTGTGCAAGCGGGAAATTACAGGGTTTTCAAACAATGTTCTGGGACACTTACCCCTCCATAAATTATAATATGTATTTTTTGCTAGTGATAATGAGAGGATACGTTAACAAATTATCGTTCTTTTTTTTGTGGTCCATGAAATAATACAAAATGATAAATTGTATTTAAAAAAAAAAAGTTTTTTTTGTAAACAAAACGATTCTATTCCATACTTTCTGCTAAATTATGTAATATATTTTTTGCGTATGACTAAAAATATTAAAATCTATATTGTTAATAAAAGAGAAGTAAACGATATAACATGCGAAACGACATGACTTGTGCAAATAAATAAATAAAAACGGGTTTACAGTAGGCTATGCATATTCACATTGTTCGGTATTTTTGTTTTTGGTTTTGTTTACATCTAGCGAGCACATGTTACTTGTTGTATGACAGCTTCCCGCCATCTGACGTCACAGTGAAATGTTAGAGGTCGCCACCTGGTGGTGAAAAAGAAATCGTCTGCTGAAGAGGTTTGCAACAATGAACAACGGAGGAATAATAGAACAGTCCCTCACATAAATAGTGTATTATAATATCTGCATTTAATGGATAATCCTACTGTATCTTGAATGTACAAGTAGCACACAATATTTTCAGAATGTCTAAATGCTAACAGTAACATGTATGCGCACAATGTCGAAGGGGACCACACACAAGACCATCTCTTCAGTCATTTGACGAAACAGTCGGTCACGCGATGACAAGTGTCTAGTTTCACTCGTGGTTTTTTTTTCCATTCGTGTAATCGTTACAATTGAGACAACTACTGGGAGTTGACAGGAGGGAAGTTATAGATTCTAACGGGAATATCACATAAAAATATGACTTGCCAAGTGGCCCAGCTAACCCCCCAACATATTCATATTGCACAGTAACTCCCTCTTAATGTTGTCTATATAAATACTAACTAATTTATTTGTGTACCATTATAATATTAGTAGCAGATACTCGAATATAGTAATCTAATTTAAAATACATACCAAACATAACTGTTGAATTAACTATTGTGCATTTGTGGTAAAAATGCCATAGATGATAAAAGAAACATGTATTTTATTTTACATGTGTGATGAGAACAGCATGAAAATATTGTGGGTGAGACACACTATTTACCCATTGTAAAATGTGTATGATACACACTATTAACTAAAACATAACATAAAAGAATGGAACATATGGTGACTTGATCACAATAGCAAACAATATAATATACTGATGGTAATTTATATTACAAAAAATGTGAGTAAACTGGAATACAATCAAGTAATTTAGGAAAACATATATATTCTTTAATTCCTCTTGTACAGCGATTGCACAAAATTCATCTAGCCAGAAGGGCCAGACCACAAAGACAAAAAATAGAGCAAAACATACCCTTGTTAAATAATGGAAAATAACTGAAGTTGTATGATAACAACCAAGATAGTGTCTCCCACACACAGCGGTGCTGCAACATTAAAATAACATACCCTGGGTCCGTTCGCAGGTTTCATATTGTCAACGATCGTAAAACAGCCCTCAATATATATGACTGGTAGTGGATAATGTTTATTCAGTGACACTGACAGTGTGTGAAGCTAAATTATGTGGTATCATAAACCAATTTCTATTTTATATACCGTTAGAACTCGCTATACATTATATGCAAAATTTTGAAAATTTTACATAGACGTCTTTAGGTCTACCGCTAATTTCGTACACTGCTTATTGTTCGACCAAGATAAAAATCGCTTAAATGCATATGCCAAAATCTAAGAAAACGAAATGGTCCTTCAACTGTGAGTTTTGTATACTATTTAAATACCAACTGATTTTCAATATATATTAAACAATTGCCGATTGGATGTAGGAACTGCTCACATTTTACAAATGTCAATTTTTTTTTTATTAAATTCTGTAAATGTTTTATTTTCAGCATGTTTTAGTAATTTTTAGGAGGAGACCACATACCAAGACAGTGATGTTTATGGAAATAGATAGATTGCAGAGTTTAGTTGATTCAGAAAATGTAAATCAAGACTTGATAACAACTGCTGAAGGTGTTTGTAAGGTTAGTGTCCTTATTGTCCCCTCGCCAACGAAGTTGCGAAGGGATATAGTAACGCTACCGTCCGTCCTTCCGGAACATCCTTGTGAACATTGAATCAACATCCTTCAATGGATTTTGACCAAACTCAGTACATACTTAGTCCTTTAAGAGAATCTGGAACCCTATTGATTTTCAAGGTCACCGGGTCAAATTTTTAGGCGACGGGATACGCCACGCTTTGCGTTTCCCTTGTTTACTTTTCAGGTGATATACACAGACAAGTGAAATTAATAAAGTCAGTAAAAGAGTTTTAACAAATAAAACAAGCTCTATTTAGGTTTTAAAACTGACATTCCATAATTGACAACATACACTGTCACTCACAGATCATATAACTTCACATAAAACATGTTGATTTAAACATATAAGCAAAGCACAAAAGCATATTTATAAGCAGGGATAGAAATTAGTTGTTAGACCACAGGTCTAGGATATTTCTAATTATATAGACAGATAATGGGGGTATTATTGAAGGAGAGGAAGAAGAGTGTGAAGTATACATAACATGAAATGAAGGAATTGTGGAAAGTATTAGTATACAAATGCTTGGTTTTGTAGTAAATCATCATCGTCCTATAAAATTACATGGTTTACTTTACAAGCATTAAAAAAAACTTTGATTCACAGACTGGTTTACTGTCCAGAAGTTAACTGTACGATTGATCATGAACAACTACTTAATCATGATACTGATTAGCTTGTTGATAATGTAACAATTTCTGTCTTGATTTCAATTAATACCCAATATGTCTATCAAATATATTAATAAGTAAACACTGCTGGACTATAAAATTGATGTTGAATATACATTATAATTGTTTGTTTGAAAAGAATGATAGACATTTCCAGAAATTTTATTACTTCTATGTCTATCTATTCTGTTATAAACCAAGCTTAAAAATAGCAATTTGATTTACAGCAATTTTGCAACTGTAAAAACTTGTGTTATACTTCTCAAGTTTTTGTTTAACACATGCTAAATAAATTCCATATCAGGGATTCCAGAGGTATTTTGATTTTAACTGTACAATTGGTTCAGTAAAACAGAACACTTAATGGACGGAACCATATTTTACTAGACATTTACCACGTTGAATCTATGAAATTACTTGTATTTATAACCGTATGTCGTCACACAGAACCAATGATGACATCTAGTTAATAACTAGATGTCATCATTGAGGTATGATTCCAATAGGTTAATCTATTTGAGGATGCAATGGCCCATGAAATAAGTAGCTCCAAAATACTGACCAAAAATGTAATTCACAATGAATTTGAACATGACACACTACATTCAGAAAAGAGGTGTGCTTGACAGTCAGTTAAACAAACGTGTTCTTCTCATCAATGGAAATAAATAATAAATCTTCTTGCCTGAATTATAATTAGAATATATCCTATGAACTCCATAAGCATAATAAAATATACAAAACTAGAAATGTAATATAAATACTTGACTACATGAAGCTTGTTACAGTATGCTCTGTTAATTAAACTTTTAGTGAGAAGCAAATAGTAATAGAAAACTATTTTTATGTAACATTTGGTCCGAATTAACAGAGAAAAACATTGGACCAACTCAAAATTTACCAGACATTTGCCACTATCCAACAGACCTTCAGAATTATTGCACATTTGAACAAGCAACATACAGTAGTACCATTCCTAATGTAAATCTAGTTCTACATATTGTATTTTATACTCTGAAGTTGGATGCTTTTGTCTTCTTTTGATAGAATGTTGCCTCACACATCATGGATGGTTTATCTGACAAAGATGAAATACAGCAGATTTTATATGTACTGCAGAACATTGGAAGAAATGTATCAGATTTCAACGATCTCATTATTAGTAAAGACTTTCAACAAATGATAAGTTTTAATTAAATTTATAGTAGAATTAAACCATATTTTATAGTCCTTTTACAAATCTATCAACCTTCTATATGAGAGGGAGATCTCTCTCACGGCTGTGACAAAGTTAGGAATAGTGTTTGTGATATTTTATCAAGATGAACAAGTGATACAATGTAATTAAAATTAGATCTTTAATTTTGAAGCCATTGGAAATCCAAGATGGCTGCCCTGGCCTCTGATGGAGACATTCTCAACTTCTTCTCCAGAATCGCTGCATGTGAAGTCACCAGACATGTTGGAAATGTTCCTCATTGGGTCCTCAAGAAGTGTTGTTACTTTTGAGAGCTATTCGAAATCTAGCATGACCTCTGCTTGGCAGAGACATTTTTTTATCTCCGCAAAACCACTACTTCATATGAAGTCACCATACTTGCCAGAAATGTTCCTTTAGGGTTTCTGAAGAAGTGTTGTTACTTTTGGAATGATTCGAAATCTAAAATGCCCATTCTGGCCTCTGATGGACAGGGCATTTTTTTCCTGAAAAATCTGCATTCTAAGTCACCAATTTCCAGAAATGTTCCTGTAGGGATTCCTTGAGTAGTAGAATCAACCAAAACAAAAGATCCATTTTGAGTTGAATATTCACTTCCTATGATTTTCTCCTATAGCAGGAAAATCTTTATTTCAGCTGAATTGTCGCATGGGATGCACTATAAATTCAATTATCTGATGGGGGTTTCCTAAAAATTTAATTTGAACAAAGAAAGATAACTCTACCCTATATTTAAATATTTACTGCAAAATACTGAAAATAAAACCAGAAATTACTATTAAAATATATTTATAAAACATTCGTATATAAATTGATGTCAAAATGTTAATTTTATTTATTAAAAAAAAATTATAAGGAAGGGAGATAATTTTAACCATATTCAAAATGTAAATTGTAATCATGTTTGTAAACTATTGTTTCAACTTCGAAAAATTTGGACAATGTGCATGGCCAAGGAATACAATATTTCTACTTTATAAAACAATGATGTGATACAGTACAGGTAGAGACATGGTATTACATATCACTCTGAGAGACATCTGGTCAGACATGTAGTCTGATACAGGTAGATCACTGCATACCTGCTGTGACAATATACAAAATCTAACTGGAACACCTGATTAAGATGTCATAAACTTGTACTGGGATCAATTAACATATCCAGGAAACAGAATGTTTTATGGCTATATTGTTAAATTATTATCTTCTTTTTCAGCTATAATTTTAATATGAAGATTTTTAGTGAAAAGGAAAGCAAATGATAATCTGAAATAAAAAATTTGCTATTTTGTTTTTGTTTTTTTACATACAAATAAAGATAAACATGAAAATTATTGTTATATATTATTATTAAATTTTTTTTATTGGAATTAAATATATTAAATGTTATTCTTGGAATCAAGTATATTAAAAGTTATTCTTGGAATTAAATATATTAAAAATTATGATTGGAATTAAATTAAATAAGTTCATATTCATATCTTTTAGTACATTGTATCAAGGATTTATATAGTAATTGATTGTATAAAGAAATTGTATTTCCTAATTTCAAAATAATTTTCTCAATTAAGAAAATTGGTCATCCCTTAAAATTACTAAAATCAATTATTGCTTTTTATATTATCATTTTTATTTATTTTTATGGGGGGGGGGGGAGGGGAAATTTTTTTTTATAGCAAAATGATAATAATTTTTCAAAATGGTGACATTCCTCTGAATAATTTTTTATATCAACCCCTCACTAATTACACAAACTTGTGTAGTGTGATATCATAATTAATTTTTTAAAACTGATTTTTTTTTTTTTAATTGCATCATATTTCTTTTTCTCTTGGTCATGATTTCAAAATATTGCGCCAAAACAATTAATTTTTGGAACTTTTCTAACCCTATCGTTGAAGTTAATGCATTCGGAATTCAGTGGTACGTCACTTCTGTCAACGAAGAGTACTCAACGAAAAATTTGGCAATAAATGTGTGAAAATCTTAAAATTCTGGAGAACTGAGCTATCGTATGCACAAAACAAAAACAGGGGCGAAAAGATGCGTCTTTTAGGAATGGATACATGTCCTAGTTTGAATGACATAATGAAAATAAGGTGCAATAAATGTACTCGAAGCGAGCAGGTGTACGATTTTTAAACCTGCTGAGTTTCATGCCTTGTGGATAGGGTCGACACATGCAATTTGATGTTAACATAAGATTGTATGAATATTGACACGAACAAGTTAAAATAAGGAAAAAGAGATGAAATAATAAAGAAATAAAGAAATTTTATTGAAAATAAATTTCTAAACAGAAAGTTCGAAAAAAGGGGGTGGTAAGTCTGTGCCACGCCTGTGTTTTTGTCTGTAAAACTGAAAACTTATAGTTCTATAAGATATGACTTCACATTCTCTGTTCATATTTTACGTTTTTATTGGGATTTTTTTAAACTCCGCAAAAGATAAAAAAAATCCCAATGAAAAGGTAAAATATGAACAGGGAATGTGAAGTCACATGTTAATTTACGAATGAAAGGGAAACATATCCGAAGTACAACATAGGAGCAAACTGAAAATAATGATACAAAGAAACGCACATAAACCATAAAATATTTGAAGAAAAGTAGACTCCCAAAAAGAGAAATAAAGTGCAGAAATGAGGGTGATCAGAATGGTTCTATAAATAGAACACTTCCAAGTAGTCATGAATATTCATGAATCCAGTTGAAAACTGCCGTAAAGTGAAACACATGTAACTACAATATTTGTAGACCTACTTTAATATTAGTTGTTATTTTTATTTATTTTCTTCCAAATATTTTATTTTTATCCACATCTTGTAAATTTTAACACATGCTGCCGCGAGTAAAATGGTAATTACGTATGCACAATATTGGTTTTTGTGACCTACTTCTACCAAGTATCCACACCTGAAAAAGAAAACGTTACATCTCATGAAATCAACATTGTTTCAACTTAGTTATCACCTGTAACAGGTACATGTAGATAAAACTAGCCAAGCATCGTATACTTAATCTTGTTAATTGCACCCTGCTGTTTCTATACAGGTATTTTATTACCTGTCTCTGTCCGACCCAAGGTCTGACATGTCGGGTCGGACGTCGGATATCTATCGTACCATGTCTCTACCTGTACTGTACATATCAAATGCTACAAATATAGACTATCGGTGGTGTAATGCTTAACTTCCTGTCGATGATGTAGTCAAACCCTGTTCAGATCAAACCAAAGACTTGAGAAATTGATATTTGCTGCTTCTTAGCTAAGAACACAACATTATGGAATAAGAGCAAAGACTGGTTTGCTCTTAATGAGGATTATATGTTTCAGAGTGGAGCAACATGTCTACCAGTAGACTGTTCTTTCAGTGAGCTAGCACTTTAAAAATCAAGCTAAGCACGTTGGTCTAGTACAAAGCACACATCACCATTGAAATGCAGCTTGTTCTTACCATGATATTGCATAAAAATTGCTTACAACAATCACTCGTTCACTCACCAAAAATAGGATTTCTAAAAATATCTAAATCATTTCTTTTTCGCAGATACATTGGTTTTCATGCAAATAATTTGATAAATTTATGTTTCATCCATCCATAAATAATTTTGGTTTTCATGCAAATCATTTTTCAAAGCACAAGTTGTTCACAAGTCAAACAGCCTTGTGTAAGGAAAGGAAATTGTTTTGACTTTAGGCAGAGTTATCGTTCTTTTCCCACATTTCTATCGACAAAGAACACACCTGAAGGTGCTACCTTCAGAATGTTGTTATGTTTCTAAGCAGTTCGTAACTGCCCAGTCTGCCCTTGACTTCTTTCCTAGAATAACTGCATGCCATGTCACCTAACTTCCCAGAAATGTTCTCTTGGGGTAATATCTTTCAGATATGTTATTATCATTAAGGCAGTTTTAAATTAAAGTTGACTAATTTGGCCTCTGAATGGTTAAAACATTTCTTACGTCTTTTCAAGAACTCGTGCATGGGAAGTCACTAAAGTAGTCCACAATGTTGCCTGAGTGGTAAAACATTTTGAAGCAAAACCAATTTCAGGATGCTGTCATGATCCCTAATTGGTGGAGACATTTTCTACTATATTTTAAAAACAACGAAGTCGGCCAAAGCTATATGAAATCATCCTTTATTTTTTTGAAATGAAAGCCAGCCTGGCCAAATTGTACAGAAGAAATTATTTTCTGTTGCACAACAAAGTAAGTGACAAATTGGCTTAGCTTGTATGAAAACATCCTGATATACTGGTACATGTATTCCATATTCAATCTTCTTTAGATGAAGGCTGTCTATTCAAGGACAGGACCAAAGTTTGTATATATGTTTAAAACATTGCTTGGGCATTGTAAAGATTCAAATTATTTAATTAAAGACCCAAAGTATAGGATGAATGTGGATATTAAGCAAGGCCCATTGGTTCCTATTTATCAAAAACCAATTGAAAGGACTCTTTTTTCCGTTGCAGGTGTCGCGAATAATAATTGGTATTTGTTAAAAATACCAGATTTTTTTTGGGTGGAGAAAATGGTCGATAAGAAAACTAAAAAAATAACCGATCTTAAACTGCAATCCATTCTTAATGTGAACACTAACATACTATTAAACTTTTTGTTCTCATTTGTCTCATTATTTTATTAAGATAAATAATTGTTTCATATGAAACTACTTAAAATAATTGTTGTCTTTATATATAAATGTTATTCATACTCTTTTACATTCAGAAGGCAGCTTTATACCTTAAGCTTGGCTGTGAAACAGAAAAGGATGAGGACATGTTTATGTTAATGGAACAGTTTCTTGATGCTGTCAATGTTAGTACATATTGTATAATATTATACTTTACGTTTTTATTTTCCCTATTTGTCTTTGTTGTTAGTGCAGTCGGTCAATATAACGTTATATGGACCGGGACTGGACTGCCTCCGTTTTCGATTCGGTTCCGGAATGGTACCTGCATTATTATTTTAGATAAAAAGTATAATATAGCAAATAGTTCATGTCACTACGGGTCATATGGCAGTATATGGGCCGGTCCGTCACCAAAAAAAGTATTATATGGACCTCAGAATCTTCGGTCCATATAATATTTTTTTGGTGACGGACCAGTCCATATACTGCCATATGACCCTCAGTGCCATGGACTATTTGCTATTTATTCAATCTCTCTGTATTGTAATATTTTATGCCATAGGTTTATTTAATCAGTATTCTAAAAAAGAATCATGTGCGTAAGGCAAAGTGGAGCAAAAGTCTCCTAATGTGGCAAAAAGAGCTTTTTTTTTTAGTTTTAGAAAATCGTGAAATTGTACACTTTTTCATACTGTTTCAGAATAAACATTTCAATTTAAACTTTTAAACAGAATTTTACATTAGTTCATCAATCATAACTTCTGTCTGTCATTTTTTTTCTTATAAAACCATATAATTTAGTATGATTAACCATATTTTTTTCTAGAGTGAATCTAAAGGTAAATTTAAGCTAATCACACATTTTCTTCATTTTCCACCAACAAACAATACTGAAATTTCAGTCTGTAACATCTGGAAAAACTCTTAAAACTAAGATTAAATTTTGCATAGAGAACCCACTTTTGATGCTGGGTACTCGTTTGTAATAAATGCAATCTGACATTTATGGATTGTGCTTTTTTGCATACTAAATACAATGTGTAAAAAGTGTTTGCATTTCCCTTTCATATACCTTGTCACAAAACAAAATCACTGGTATAATGTAAAGTACATACTTGTGAAATATTTGGGTAGCATGGCCCCTAGAAAATTGGCTATTTGCCCCCGCCCTTCATCATACACCAGGCCTATTTGCTTGGACAAAGAAAATTATACAAGGAAATATGGAAAGTTCTCCTTATTTCAAATGAAACATACTTTTATGCAGAGTAAGACAGTTTAAAAATATCAATGCAATAAGCTTACCTGCAAGAAAAGAGCTCTGATTAGGGAAACAATGTAGGCCATCCTGATTTCCAACAGCAGGGCAATCTGCATTAAAAAAGTAAAACTTGAGTCGAGTAGGATTGGGGAAACAAACAATATTTTATTTTGTAATACAAGTTTACAACATCTGCATGACATTGCAGTAAGGTTAATGATTAATGTGATTTGTTTTCTATTTATTGACATTTCTTTTAAGCACAAACTAATCAGTCTTTATTTGTGGTAAATTTGACTGATACTGGGTGAAATGGAGCTGTTAAGCTGCATTTAGTCAAAGCACAGGATTTTTGGTATTATTTATTTATCTTGTTTTTTTTTAAATTTCAGATACTAAGTGAATCATCTGCTGAAGGTAAAGCAAATTATAATTGCATAACTATAATTAACAGGATAGCTTTATTTCAATTTCATGGTAATGACCACTAGCCAGAAGTCCCAAGCTTGTAAAAATCCTTTCAGAAATAAAAAAATAAAAAATATTGAAGATATCTTAGGTCTTTTATCAAAACCTTTCAAAGTCAAAGACTGACAATTTACTTGCCTTAAAGCATTTCCGCTGAAAACTGGTAGTGGAACCTCAGTTTTCCTGAAAGTTAAGAGTTTTAATAATTAAGATTGCAAAGAATATTCCTGGGTAGTGTAATGGTTAGCCTACCTGCACCAGTTGTGGAACATCATTAATTTGATCCCAGGTCTGGTCATATCAAAGGATAAAAGGTATTTGCGATGTGTCGAAATTTCATGTTTTTCGAAGTAACTCTTCAGTCTCAAATATACAAAAATAATAACATTTTCATATACTGACAAATCAAATATAATGAGGCTTTATGCTTTCTTTTACAGGAAAATCAACATTTGTTGAAAATTGGGTTGAAATTTATTTGGATATACTTCTACAAGACAAGTCAGATTTTAGGCACATATTGGAGGTAATTTAGTACTCTTATAAAAACTAATACAAATGAAATCTTTTGTCTGTCTGTCAAATTTTACTTTGTCTTAAATCTACACCCTTTTCATCTGCACAATCCTTTAACTTTTAAACTGAATACTGAAACCATGTGAAACAAAAATTAACTAGAATTTTCATTTGTCTTTTATGCTGTGAACAGATGACATGTCTTTCAGGAAAGACCTATACATGCTGTTAATGATACAGTAACCAGAAGCCATGAATTGAAGGACAGACCATACAATCTCCAAAAGAAAAAAGACAAACCATGGTTGACAAAGCACAACACAGAAAACTCAAAATTGAGCAACATTAACCCCACTAAAAATCTGGGATGAACTCTGGTGCTCCCAAAATTAAGCAGTTCCTGCTTTGCTCTTCATTGTGAAATATTTATACTAATTTGTTATGTTATAAAATCCTACTGAAAAAAAATTAATTTTCAGGGTTTAAGCTAAATAAATTGGACAAGATACTTGCTAATTTTATTTTCTGAGACCCCCAACTAAGCTTCCAGTTTATGGCATGTGTCCAAATTAAAGATTTTTATTCATTCTGGAGACTACTCATTCTATTTTATCCATGATTTTTCAGAAGGAAGATTCATTTTGTTGTCGCAATCAACTTTAATATGATTTTGTCATTTTTTGTTGATCAGATTTTTATTATGTAATTGTCATCAGTCTTTGGTACAAACCAGCATGTTTTTGTATCTAGAAAAGTCTTGTTCCAGTTTTTAACTTGTTGAGTTTAATCCCGGTTGCAGTTACCTATATATTTTTTAGTTTTAAACTGTTCTCAGGGACAAGTAATTGTGTGTACATATCTATTAAAGAGGATGCTTTTTTTTTAAATAAAATTTCCAAAGAAAATAGGAGAGGGTATGTTTATTTAGGGCATGAGGACTTATCAGGGTGAATAGATTGTTTTACAAAATTTCTGATAAAGGATCAAATGGAAAAATATTTAAATAGTTTCTAAAATAATCTACATTTTTTTGTGCATAAACTGTACATAAGTGATCATAGGATATTAAAGAAATCATTATAACTAGAAAATCCTCCAGTTTTAATGGGTTATATTACTGTATTCTCATTGCTTTTTTTTATCTAGGTTCTCAAATCATTGAATATTTTATTAGAGGATGCAAGCAGCAATGTAAAGGAGTATCTTCTTAGTAGAAATTCTGTCACAGATTATCTGTAAGTAACTGGTTCTTAAAAGTATTTGTTCAAATTGACCACATTGTTTAAAGAGTCAACTTTAGGGAGTTTGGTGGTATGGAAAAGAAATGATCGCCTTTTTTTTTATCTTATGGTCTAGAGCTGCTTTTATCCAAGCACATAAATAAATCAAATAAGAATACAATTGCAATTACAATCTAGTTCTCTAGGAGATTTGTTGAATTTCATCCTAATGCAGCCCATTTTAAACTTTTGGTAACAAGGACTCAGAAACCCGAGGGCTTGGACCGCATAGACTGAGGTTTTCATTGGTATTGAACTATATCTGCATTTGATAATGATGTATTACTTTTAGTGAACAAAGACATGCCTTCCCTTCATTTTGCCCCTGGAATCCTATCAATGATGTTTAAAAAAAACTGTATCCCTGTTGGGTACTTCTCCAAAAATATAATATGCTCTTGAGACACTCCTTAGAAGTTTAAATTCCAATATAGCTGTAAATTCAATTGTAACTGCATCAGTGGCGTAATGGTTAGCGTGCTCGCCTCGAGTGCGGTAGATTGAGGGTGCGAGCCCAGATCGACACAAACCAAAGACTATGAAATTGGTATTTGTTGCTTCTCCACTAAGCACGCAGCATTAAGGAGAAAGAGCAAAGACTGGTTGGCTCAGGATTAGAATATTATGTCCGAGTGGAGCAACATCTCTACCCGCGGGCTGTTGTTTCAGTGATCTAGCACTATAAAAACCCAACTCAGCGTGTTGGTCTCAAAGCAGACTTCATCATCATCTCATTGAAAATTAACTTGTTCTCATCATAATATAGCTGAAAAATTGCTGAATTGGCATTAAACAACAATCACTCACTTAAAATAAATTGTTGCATTTCACAATTGCTGTATAGTGATTGTTTTTGTGGTGTATATTTTGCAATTTTTTATTTTTTTATTGTTCGTGTGAGGGTTAATTCTATGAAAACTGAAAAGCAAAATAATGTTTTTTTAAATAAAGGTATCAAATATTTATTCAAGATTTAGGGAAAAAACATGAATATCTAGGTCGTATTGAAAATGTTATAAAAGGAAACAACATTGCAGACCAACAGGTATGAAATTAGAAATTTTTCTAAGTAAAATTTACTTTTATTAAATAAATACTTACCACTATAAATTCTGAGACGCTCCCACAAGCGACCTTCACCCACAGTAGTTTAAAACCACCATCAAAATAACATTGAGATACTCCCTCAACATCGGATATATCCCAACAATTCACCCATAAACCTCATTCCATTTCCCCAAGAGAAGCCTCAACAGGGGAGGAACGGGTGGGACCTATAATTTATAGTGGTAAGTATTTAGAAAAATTTCTAATTTTATAGCAATAAATAGCTTACCACTATAAATTCTGAGAAACTCAGAATCTAACAGACAGCTGAATCCCCTGATCTCTCAGAAACCAAAGGAACACTGACATGTTGAGCAGCAACTATAGGTCCAAGTAAAAAAAGACTGTCTGCTTGTGCAGACATAGATCTAAGATAAAAGGAAGTAAAAGAATCCTGACATCTCCAAAACCCAGCCAACAAAACCTCTGAAATAGAGGCTGAATTAAAAAGTGCCCAGGAAGAAGCAAAGGCACGAACTTCATGAGCTTTAACCGAGTGGCGGTTAAGAAATTTTTACCCTGAAGACTCGTAAGACAGAAGAATAGTACGACAAATCCAAGAGGAAATAGTCTTGGCAGAGATGTCAGAAATTCCCTTTTTCAAAGGAAGAAAAAGCCTAGTATTCTTGGCAGGACGAGAATTCTTAGTTCTATCTAGATATATGCTAAGGATTCTGATTGGGCAAGACAACCTAGAAGAAGCATCTTCTGGCAACGCTGGAATAATGACTGGTTCAGCACCCCTATCTGGAATCTGATTCTTTCCAAGGAAACAAGGATCTGTTAACAGGGTTACAGAAGATTTGTTTCTGTTGAAACGTAGACAAGAGTCAGAAACAGAAAAAGCATGAATCTCACTTCTCCTTCTGCTAGAAGCTAAGGCAAGCAAGATAGCATTTGATTCAGTTGAATGGAAATTTTTGAAAAAAGCCCTCTCAAGTTTTAATTTTGGACCATCTGTTTGTAAATGGTTTGAACTATTCTATTCAAAAGCCAAAAGTTGTGTTATAAATAATGGTCACATGTCAAATTTTTTTTTCTCTAGAAAGAGGCTATCGACAAGGTGATCCGCTTTCACCTTATTTGTTTATAATCGGTGTGGAGCTGCTTTCATTAAAATTGAAGGCCAACCAAGACATTCATGGTATTATTATCAATGAAGTTGAATCTCTCATAAGTTTGTATGCTGATGATACCTTTCTTATTCTAGATGGGAGTGAAAATTCATTGAGGGAGGCTCTTGAATGTTTTGAATCTTTTTACAAGGTGTCTGGTTTAAAAATGAATTCATCCAAAACAAAAGCTGTGTGGGTTGGAAACGAGAAGTATTCAGATCAAATTATTTATCCAAATATGAAACTAAATTGGTCTCGTGAAAACTTTAAGGTTTTGGGAATTGATTTTTCACTTGATTTAAACTGTATTACAGATATAAATTTTACCAAAAAAATCAAGGAGGTTAAGGCAATATTAAAAAGTTGGCAGCATAGAAAACTGACATTACTTGGTAAAATTACAGTTATAAAAACTCTTGCACTACCAAAGCTAATTCATTTACTGACATCTCTACCAAATTTACCTCTGACAAAAATAAATGATTTAAATTCACTTTTTTATAAATTCATATGGAATGGGAAGTCAGATAAGATAAAGCGAAGTACTTTAATCGGTGATATATATCAGGGGGGTTTGAAAATGAAAGATCTTCAATCATTTAATATTTATCTGAAAGTAGGTTGGATTAAACGATTATTTTCCAATTTAGATGGTGATTGGCAAAAAGTATTATTATTCAATCTTCAAAGCTATGGCGGTGAAAGAATTTTAACTTTTCAGAAAGAAAAGCTAAAGGAAGTTGCTATGAAGCTTACAAATCCTTTTTGGAAAGATGTTCTGTCTAGCTATCATTTTGCAAAACCTTATACAAAGATGAATACTAATGAACTATTGTCTCTTGATATCCTTAATTTTGTACCAGTAACTGATTTAAATTATTATATTAGATGGATAGAACATAATGTACAGTATTTATGTGATCTTATTGACCCACATTCTGGTAATTTTTATACTTTTGAACAGACTAGAAATAAACTGAATACCAATAATTTTTTGAAGTACTATAGTCTGGTGTCAAATGTTCCCAAGTACATCAAAGATCATCTGAAGGAAAACTGTGTAAATGTAAATTTCGACATACTTAGTAAAAAGGATGCCTATTTAGAAAGAATAGTTCATAGTAAAAATGTTAGGTTTGTTTATAAAGGTCTTGTGAATGCAATCATTTCTTTACCAACAGAAAAATTTTCCAAATGGGAAAAACTTCTTAATTGTGAAATAACAAATTGGTCAAAATATTTTATTATTTTAAACAAATCTTGTAGAAACTCATATCTTCAAAATTTTCAATTTAAATTGTTACACAGGATCATTCCTACCAATTCCTTTTTACATAAAATAAAGCTCAAGAATACTAATTTATGTACATTTTGCAAAATTCATGATGAAACTATTGAACATCTATTCTTTGACTGTCCTGTGACACAAATTTTTCTCAAATCTTTGTCAAAACAATTAAAACAATATTACAAGAATTTGATTTTTGACAAAAAAGATTATTTCTTTGATTTTAAGTCAGGGGATCTTCTTGTTAATTTGATTTCAATTATTGCAAAAAATTACATCTTCAAGTGCAAACTCAATGAACAAAGGCTAAATATTGTAGAATTTAAGCATAAAATTATGTGGTACCGTTCACTTGAACAATATATATCAAAGAAAAACAATACCATTTTAGCATTTGAAAAAATGTGAACCCCCTTGCAATATATTTTCAACTAATCATAATATTTTTTGTTTGTTTGATTCATATAGTGATGAGATTCTTTTTTCAGCTTTTTTTGATTAAGTACAAAATGTCAGGAGCAATCAAATATTTTAGAAAAACAAAATGGTAAGAGAGTGTGTGTGAAAGATGAATGAAAGTGTTTATTACTATTATATATTATTATTTCTTTATTTTGTTTATCAAAATGTAAAACCAATGTAGTCACAAAACTTATTTTTGAAAACTCCTGTCACATCATAGTCAGGTGGTGATGTAAGGGAATTTATAAAATCCTGACTATAGGGAACAAAAAAAGAAAAAAAAGAAACAGCACTTGTAGTAGAGGAAACGTAAATCTACTTCCTCTGCTGGTTCAAAAGGGGGAGAGTTTAGGGCAGCTAAGACTAACCCTAAATTCCACTGAGGAACCAACTTATTCTGTTTAGGTCTCTCCAGACTAAAACTTCTAACCAGTAAAGAAATGTATTCATTTTGCCCAAAATCAGGTCCACCAAGTATAGAAATAGTTCTGCCAATAGCTGATCTGTACCCCTTAATAGTAGAGGGTACTAACCGTTTAATCTCAAAAAGGTAAACTAGAAAATCAGCTAGCTGTTGAACAGTGACTCGGACTGGATCAATATCCTGTCCACTACACCAATCACAGAAGATTGCCCACTTGGCTTCATACACGATCCCTGTAGACTGTCTGACAGACTTAGAGATGTGCGAGGTTGCTCCTTCAGAAAAGCCTTTCTGACGGAGTCCCTCCCTGAGAGTAGCCAAGCGTGAAGATGAAGAGACTCTGGCCTTGGATGTACCACTTTTCCCTTGAACTGAGACAGAAGATCTCGTCTGAAAGGAAGTTTCAGAGGCCTGCCACAAGACAGAAGCAGAAGTTCTGAAAACCATGCTTGTCTTGGCCAGGCTGGTGCAATAAGAATGATCTTGCAATCTGATTGCTTGATCTTGAGAAGCACTTGAAGAAGAAAGCGGAACGGAGGAAAGGCATAAGCGAACATTCCGTCCCAAGAGAGAGACATGGCATCTACTGCGAAGGACAGAGGGTCTGGAACTGGAGATACAAAGGTTTCCAGTTTGTGATTCAGACTGGTAGCAAAGAGATCTACATGAGGACGATCCCACCGCAGAACAACTGAGTCGAACACTACTTGCCGTAGTTCCCATTCTTTGTTGACTGGATTGTGGAAGCGAGACAGACAATCTGCCAGTACATTGAAGGTCCCTGGAATATGCCTGACTACCAGATGAATGTGCGATAGAAGACAAAGAAGAAGAATTTCTTTGCAAAGAAGAAAGAGAGCATGACAGCGAGTTCCTCCTTGATTCTGCAAGTAGGCCACTACTGTTGTATTGTCCGTCGCTAGCACTACTGCTTTTGAAACTAGAAGAGTCTTGAAATGTTGTAACGCTAATAGGACAGCTCTCATCTCTAGCAAATTGATGTGTTCTTGTTGCTGAACAAGAGACCACACTCCCGACACAGACTTTCCCTCTAGAAAAGCTCCTCATCCTTGGAAGACTGGAATCTGTATACAGAGTTAGAGAAGGAACTGGGTGAAGCAAAGCTACACCTGTCAAAACATTTTCCCTGTGAGTCCACCAATCTAGGTGAGGTAGTAAGACAGGAAGAATAGGTACTAGAGCCTCCCAAACTTGAGAAGCGGAGTCCCAATGTTCCTGAAGAAAGAACTGGAGAGGTCGAATGTGAAGGCGACCTAGAGGAACCACATCGGCTAGAGAATTCAGAAAGCCCAGTAGTTGAGAGAATTGTCGAGCCGTGACTGAAGGACTGTTGCTGAAAATAAGAATTTTCTGGCAAAGTGACTGAAATTTTTCCTCTGGGGGAAAAATCAGACCTAAATCTGTCCTGTAATGTTCCCTCTAAAACAGGAAGTCTTGGGAAGGAAGTATCTGAGACTTTTTCCAAGAAATAAGGAAGCCTAGGTCCAGAAGAAGTCTGATAAACAGGAAAGTATGACGAGAAAGAATTTCTGAATCGAATTCCTTCAGAAGAGAATTGTCCAGATAAGAATGAGCTTGAATCGACAGAGTATGCAGGTGAGCTATAACCGTCTGAAAAACCCGAGTAAAAACCTGTGGTGCAACCGCCAGGCCAAACGGGACCGCCAGAAATTGGTAAACCTTGTTGTTCCAGACAAATCGGAGAAATTTCCTGGAAGCCAAAGAAATTGGGATATGGAAATAAGCATCCGAAAGGTCCAGTTTGGTGGTCAACATACCTGGAAGAATACAAGCTCTGATAGATCTGTTGGTCTCCATTTTGAAATGGGGAACAGAAAGGTAACTGCTCAGAATAGAGAGATCTATCACAGGTCTCATTCCCCCAGTTTTCTTGGGAACCAAGAAGAGACGAGAATAAAACCCTGGTGTCGACTGAGTCGGAGGAATTTCCTCTATTACTCTTTTCAGTAATAGAGATTGAACTTCCTCGGACAGAAGATGGAACTTCTCCTTGTCTGAGGTCTGAGACATAGGAATCAGACTGTCCGACAAAGGAGGGCGTTCCTGAAACACAAGATCGAATTACTGACCAAACCCACACATATGTGGTGAACTTCTCCCAATGATGTAGAAACTGGGTAAGTCTCCCTCCCACTGGAACAGAAGGAAGAGGAACAGGAAACTGTTCCTCTCCTAAGGGAGGTGTCAGCAACATACAAGGGGGCAACAACCTATTTACGAGACCCAGGCTTCTTGGCACCTATAAAACCTCCTTTCTGATGGGTTTTCTTAGGACCAGAAGCCTTGGGAACAAACATTTTCCTCCTCTTGTCAATACCCGTTGGGGCAGAAGATGAAACAGAAGCTGACCTCTTACCATTAGTCAATTGCACATTGACCCTAAGAGGCTGAGGTGTCTTATTGACCTCCTCCTGAACCTTCTGTAAAGATAAACCAAAAACCTTATCAGAAAGAGGAGAACGAAGTAATGAGTCCTGAAGAATTTCATTAACAGAAGACTTCTCAAGTATTTCACGCCTTTTAGAAAGAGTGAAATTGGCTTGTGTGCCCATGAGAAGGCACTGAGAGGACCCAAGGGCCTGATCTACTTGCAGAAGAGACTTTACCTCTGCTAGATCATCACCTTCCTTGCCCTGAAGCAAAGCACCGACTGCTGAAAGAAAGAACTCGGCAGTATCCAGAACATGTGAAGCACTACGGAGGAAGTTCTCCGATTTGGCCCACAAGGACTGAGAAAGGCGAAGCCCATCAACTGGTTTGGCCCCAAGAAGTTGTGAAAAAGACTTATCACAAACTGGGGCCGTTTTCCCGATAGAAGAGTCATGGATTTCAAAATCTTTACTCTTGAAATTACCGGGAAAAGAACTGGCACCAAACCCAGAAAAAGAAGAACCCTGAGAAGACTTGTCATTAGCCTTCACTGAAAGACAGTTATTCACAAACTGAAGTGCAGAAGAAGCATGATTAGATTCAGGAAAAGAGCCAAAAGTATTAGGTTTATCCTGAACCAAACCACAAGAAATCTCAAAGATAGAGCTAGTCTTCTTAAGTCTAGGAGGAAAAGACAGGGGCACATGAGCAACTTCTTGCAAGAGAGAGTAAACTCTAGCCCTCAACTGGTCTTTAGAAGACACAGAACAATCCTCTGCCTCCGATTCCCTAGGGGAACCAACATCCGTAGATGTAATAGACTTAGTCCGACCAGCCAAAGGAACCTTATCAGAAACTCTAGCCATTGAAGACTCACCTTCCTCGTGTTCATCTTCACTGAGGAAGGTAGCTTCTTGACTCCCTGGTGCCATAGAAATTAGATTGGATACTTCCTCACAAGGAGTGGGAAGAGAGACCCGATGGCCAGTTTCCAAAGAAGAAATCCTGGAAGAAATGGTAGCCAAATCAACAGACATTGACTTCTTAAAGTCAGATAAAACCTCCTTAAAAGAACTAGCCAACTCTGAATTCTGTAAGACAGAAGAAGAGTTAGACTGACTACAAGTAACCGGAGTCCTAAAGGTATCCTGACTGAAAGGAACTGGCTGAGGCCAGTAAGCAAAGGGGTTAACACCCTGAGAGCCAGGATAAGACTGGGTGGGTACAGCCCATGGTGGACGAGCCCAAGTCTGCACAGGAGGTATGGAAGGACCCGGTAAGCAGTATCCATATGAAAAAACTGGTGGTCTAGAACCAGGAAGGTTCAAACCCATAGAAGAACCAGGTGCTGAAGAAAAAGACCCTGTAGTGTTTACTGGTCTGGAAACAGTATGGGTAACAGTGGACAAGGTTGGTATACCCACCCTTGATCTTGACGGAACTAGGCCCGCAAGACCGCCGACTCTTGCACCTGCTCCCGAAGGCTCAGGCATAATGGAAGAGACGGACATGGTTGTGCTACCAACCGACACTAAAGGATTAGGCACAGACCCATCCCAGAAACAATCTCTACCCGTTATACTAATTGCCTCGAAGGGCAAAGTATCACTTACACTACTAGTCACACTTTGTAAGTTATCAAAATCCATAACTCACCAGTTAAATACTCACTATTTTACCTCGGTAAAAGCAGTAATAATAAAATTAAATACTAATATATATATAGTATTAAGCAACAAATTAAAATTTAAGCAATGATAAAAGTTATCTTTGGTTTCTGTAAATCCGCTGCTGCACGAAATTAATGTGTGTGTTGTATCGCAGTAGGAAATGGAATGAGGTTTATGGGTGAATTGTTGGGATATATCCGGTGTTGAGGGAGTATCTCAATGTTATTTTGATGATGGTTTTCAACTACTGTGGGTGAAGGTCGCTTGTGGGAACGTCTCAGAATTTATAGTGGTAAGCTATTTATTGCTATAAAAAAAAGAGTTTTATTCATAAACAGGTATTTCCAATAAGTGTTAAGATTATTTTTATTTTTTGTATCATTGTCTAGTTTTCAACCAAAAAGCAAAACATTAGAGATGTAGTGAGAAAAATCAAATAACATTATTTTGTTTTGACCTTAACATCTGATAATGATAGTTAATGATGTATATTTTCTCAATTTTCAGTAGTCGGCTTGCAGCCTTCTTGAATCAAGTTGGTGGTAAGTAACTAATAAATAATCACTGTTTATTAAACACATTCTAGATGTGTGATACAGACTCAAATGAACATATAGTTTGTTATTGTCATCATTTGGATGATAATGTTCTTTTAAGATTTTGAATATGAATACTATTAAGTTGATATTTATTCAGTCAAAACGTTTTACCATTATAAGTATGTTGAGAATATGCAGATAACTTATACAATATTTTATTTAAATGAAATATGGACACTTGTACAATATTGAACAACCATGAACCTTGTAATAAATTCTTAAAATGCCAATTTTCCATTATTATTTTTTTTAAACATGCAATTGCCTTGGGTTGTAAAAATGTATTTTCTCTTTTTATTGAATTGTTGTTTTGTTTAATAAATTCAGTAATTTTAGACAAAAGATGAAAAAAGAAGGATAAAATTTTTAATTCAACATTTTATGATTTCACTGAAAGTTGTATTATCTTCTTAATCATTTGAAGTAGTTATATAGATGTATTTTATATCCTATTCTGTAGATTATGAATTTCAAGTTGGTATTGCTGAATGTTTGTTTCGAATAATACCAAAAAAGATTAGGGAGCAGGTCTCATCATCAATTTTCCAGAACCAGTGCACAAGAAAAAGCTTTCTTCAAATAAGAGATAATGAATTTGAAACTGTGAGTTCTTTGAACATTTATTAGTACATGTACATGAAATACACTTCAAACTTGAACAGTAAAATTTGTATGTAGGAGTTGAGTGACACCTTTTGCAACACACCTGTACACCATCCATCAAACTTGGGCGTTATCCAGCAAAATTCAAGAGAAATGTATATTTCTGTTCATTTGTCAATTTACAGAGTGTCATTTGAGTTGTATTTAAATTGTGGTGCCAGCATAGAAAAACTAAAATGCGGATATCAGTATTTTACATTGTCTTTACTCCGTCATTGCACTATTGCTTAATCTGCAATTTTTCATGATTGAATTTAACCAAGTATTACCATATTCTTGTTTCCACATGCCTACCAAATTCATGTCCTTTTCAATTTAAAGACCCATATATTTTCTAAAAATATTAACATCCGTTTCAGCTCATCTGACCCAAAGATCCTGTGAGATATTGTCGTTTTGCGTATATCGTAGTCGTCATCCATAAACTTTTATATTAATTTACTGGACTTCAAATTAGTTCAAGCCATCCATGGTGTTTGACCAAATTGAGTTCGACCTACTGAAATTTGACTATTTCAAATTTTGTTCAATTGAAGTAAAAAGTATCTTGTGAAATAAAAGCTTATTTCATAACCATTGCTGTTCTTTTTTTTTTTCAGGATTGTCGATTGTTCTTAAATTCTTTGAATGCATCATTAAAAAGAAGTAAAAGGTAAATTATATACACGGGATAAAGAATTGAGGAGATAGATTTACTGGTATATATATTCATTAATCCATTATTGCCATCTACCCTATGTTCAACACTTTTGGTCCACCCATTAATCACAGTGGGTACATGTCAGCCAGACAGGTGTCCTCTGACCATGACCTTATGTTCATGATCTACTGATTTTCTAAAGTACAACCAGTTATTAGGACAGTTTTTCCATTGCTATACAACTTGGGTTCACTATATTTGGTCAACACGTTCCTGATGGAAGCACATTTCCAGATCTGTCTATATGTCTCCTTAATTTCATTTCAATTTTTGTTGCATTTCCATATTAAAATTTAAGCCTGGATACATTTAAAAAAAAAATTAACTTGAAGACAGTATTTTCTCATGTTTTAACTTAGGTCATTATGACCTCTGATGCTGAAAAGTTTTGACACATGTCAGAATATATTTAAAGAAAATTCTGATAAAATATCAAGTAGTAATGGAACATTGTTGTCTGACCTGTCATTGTACACTCTGAAGTTAGGAATACTGTGAATCTACTTTTATTCATACATTCAAATTTCCATTGTACGTTCATATTTTCTCTGTTTATAAATTTGTGGTTTTGCTGAACCATGATAAATTGATATTCTACATGAAATATATGCTGAAGTGAGAAATACTATTTCAATTTATAGATTAAAATCTACATACTAATGACAATTTTTTTCCTTCTTTTTCTAGAGTGTTTTCTCTACCTTGCAATAAAGCTTGGCTTGGTGATAAGGAGGTAAGATGAAACATTAGAATTAAGAATCAGCTAATGGTTTGCTGAATGATGATCTGATGAAACTTTTATATCTTGCCATATATACTGGACTATAAGTTGATCTGCCTATAAGTTGGAAGGCCTTTCCAGTATGGAATCTCGAGAAGTTATCAAAGACCCGCTTATAAGTTGGTCCGAGAGCACTGAGAACAAAGAAGAGTGCAAAACCATGTTATAGTGTTTCATTATATTATTCTGTATAATTACAATAAATGTATTTCCTCTCTTATTTCATATTTATTTAATTTTCTCCAGTTTGGTGTTTATTCTGCGTTTCCCACACAGTGCTGCATATATAGATCAAACTCTTCCAACCTCGGAAGATTCCACTGTTCTCTCATCGTTTTGGCTGTGTTAGGTGTATAAATATGTATAAAACCGAAACATTTGAATTTGCAGGACAGTTTATTTTTCATTTATTAATGTGCATCTAAAAAAAATTGCAGAGCCCAGCTGTCTCATGGATTTATATTTGCAAAGTAAGACTTGTTTTTCCAGTCAGCTATAGATAAAGTGCAAGCTCTGTTCAAATAAGACATTATAGCACTATCTAATTTTCAATTGTTATATTCATATATCTTATAGCTCATGTTTTCATATATAATTTGTATTACAGCTTTATAAACCAGATGACCCTAATTATGACACATTCTGGATTGATTTCAATGCTGGCAGTGAAAGATTGACTGTATTTTGTGGTCCTTACAACAGTGCAAGTTCCCAGGTAAGGTTGTTTAAATCGGGAAACAGTAGTATAGACATGATATTTTCAAGTTTTTCACTTCTTTCATCTGAATTTGCAAGAAAAAAAACAACAACAAAGCAAAACTAAAAACACCCCAGTTTATTAAAGACTTTCCTGATGTTGTATCTGTTGACTTCAAAACATACAGTCAAACACATTTTTGTTTCAAAGAATAACAGCAGGTGCCAATCGAGGATTGTGGTGTAATATAAAAACATAGATATGTCCTATTAACAATTCTCCTTAGCAAGTTATAACAGTATTTGAACACAAGGATTCCCTTTATTAGCTCAACTTATCCAACTGGGTCAGTTGAAATCAAACTTTGTGGGAATCATCATTGAGTGATCCTCTGCAAAGTTTAAATGTTTTTAGTTTCAATCGTAAATCCAAGATTGCAGAAACTAGAGTCCCAAAATAGGAGAAAATTTTGTAAGTGACCCAAGAGAGTCATGTGAGCATATGGTATCCGTTGTCATCCGTTTATCTATTTGATGTAAACTAGGTTTGGTTTGGATTCCAGGCACACCTCCACAGACACATTCATATATGCATATTGGAACATACAATCTATTGGGTCTAGGACAAAAGCCCCCCAATAATGATGAAAAGTAAAAGTTGATGTTTTTTTGTTATACATTTTTTTATATTGATAGTGATATTAGATATATTAAAGTATAAAGTGAAAAAAATTGTAAAAAATTAATTTAAAAAAATTTAATCCTTATAGAAAAATATTTCTTTACATTTTGTTTATCATTATTAACATTTATATTTATAAAGTGTAAATTACAAAAGAAAAACTGATAATTTATTTATAAATTAAAATTAATTTTTGAATTATTCATAATTAAAGTCAATACATTTCATTTTTTAAAGTACAGAAATAGCTTTTTTATTTCTGGTAAGCATTCAACTGTTTGGATTTATAAAATTTTCTTTGTGTTTTCTAACATGATTCAAGATTTTTTTGTACCTCTGTATTTTAATTCCTTGTGTCTGTATACTGTAAAAAATATTTATATCTTTGTGTTTTTGCACAACTGCCTATGCAACCATTGCCTATCATCACTGATGTGAGTATGAACCTCGATCAGGGAGATGTGTACAACATTATGTGATAAAGATAATTAACAAAATAACTTTAATTTATAAACAAATTATCAGTTTTCCTTTTTGTAATTTAATAAATATAAATGTTAATAATAATAAACAAAATGTGAAGAACATTTTTTTTTATTTAATTTTTAATTTTTTTTCTCCTTTATACCGTATTTAGGGTTGCATAATGTGCAGGATTTTGCCCAGA
Organism: Bathymodiolus septemdierum; assembly: GCA_963383655.1. Lineage (NCBI taxonomy): Eukaryota > Metazoa > Mollusca > Bivalvia > Mytilida > Modiolidae > Bathymodiolus > Bathymodiolus septemdierum. The sequence goes on along the minus strand of OY726518.1, from coordinate 128,465,142 downwards.
TTCTTTATTTTGTAAGAGAGGTGCGCATTATAAACAGGAACAATGTATTTCACTCTTTCCCAGACCGGGAAATCACATGTCCGCCATGTTTTTTTGTTTACTATTGTCAACATGCAAAGTTAAATATTTCTTAAATTGTTTGGACACTATTCCACTAAATAATTAATTGCATCTACTATGTTTTAATTATATGAAAACACCAATAAAACCCAACACATTTAATATTTTGCAACTTTATTGAAGATGAAAAGAGATAAATGGTTCTTAAATTCTCCCAGCAAATGAAACATGCTCAAAGGACTGAAAAATATATACGACTGATATTTAATTCTTACATTTCCGACGACGATTTTTTTCAAAAGTCCATGCGCATTATAGACACGAACTAGTTTTTTTCTGGAGATTTTCAAGGCCAAGAGGGGGTGCGCATTATGCAACCCTAAATACGGTACTTTAATATATCTAATTATTATCATCATTATAAAAAAAAATGTATTAAAAAAAAAAAACATTTTACTTTTCATCATTATTGGGGGCTTTTTGTCAGGGGGCTTTTGTCCTGTTCCCCAATCAATCTTCAAATTTTTTCATCCTGTGGTTTCTCTACGAAATTCCAAATCAAGCACTTGTTGAGTCTACATTGCAATTCAAGACTTAATACATACTCTATGAGCCTCATACACAAACATCATACATAGTCCACCTGGTTGTGGGGGAGGGGCATTTGGTGCCTTCAAACAAGTGGTTTTGGATAAATATATTTAGAAATATATTCATAGGAAGGTCATTATAACTATATTTTTACCTTTCCAAGTCTTCTTTCTCATGGAAAGAGTTAATGATGTTTTTGGTATGCATACATGTTAATGATTTACAACTCGTATTCCCAATTTTTTATATGAATTTTTTGGGGTTTTTTTTGTGTGCAAATTTTTGTCCAATTAAACATTAGTATTTAATAAATAGCAATATGATCTGAAGTTAAGTTACACGAAACTGTCAAATAAGCCTCCTTTCACAGGCTAAACTTGTTATCCCCCCTCTTACCCTTTACAATAATTTCTAGGAAGTCCTTGAGCAAATATGATAAAAAAAAAATGTACAATGTAATATGCATTTTTGAAAAGACATTGATCATAGTTTGAATGTTGTACGATGTACCATGATAATGAGATAATTTTATGTAAAAAATTCACTTTTGAACAAATTTTTATTGAAAAGTGAACAAATACAGTATGCTGAGAAAATTACTTACTATTTTATTACTGACAATTTGATATTTGTAGGTATCAAATGAAGATCTTTGGGAGACTTTAACTGTATGGAAAGATGATGTTCATTCCTGTAATGTAAAAAGTAAGTTCTAATTCAACCAGTATCTGATATAAAGCTATACATATAAATTTGTCATGACACAGCTGCTATGTTGAGACTTAATTATGAAGCTATGAATTTATTGGAAACATTAATTCTTTTTGTCATTTATTTATGTATGTGAGTGATTGTTGTTTAATGCTAAGCAAGTTTTTTTTTTAGCTATCATAGAGAGGGCGTGTTACTTTTTGATGTGATGATTTTGACAACTTTATATTAGCCCAACATAAGTAGTAATACTCAAAGAAGTAAACACACTTCCTCTTTCGAATTTATTTGTTAATATTTAATTTTCATAAAATATTTTTTGAAACTTTGAAATTCAATAGACAGTACTGATAACCAATTGGTGGCAAAAATCCACCGGCTACTGGCTATTTTTGATAACGGTGGGCTTCATTAATTTGAAGAAGAAAAAAAAGAGTTTGTACTTATTTGATTAAATTCTGAATATGGCTACTTCACAATTATTTTTGTTTAGAAATAAAGAAGATAAAGATAGTCAACATTTTATTTTCCAAGACAATATCAGACATTTATCCCAGTCAACAAGATGTCAGTGGTAGAAGTGTAAGGTTACACTTTGATATCAACTGTTGTGTAGAAGAAGCCTTGAATATGACATTTGGCACAGAGATGGTAAGCAGAGAAATGTGTAAATTCTACATTATCAGATCTACAACTATTTTACTAATTGTCCATACCCCCATCCCAGTTCGATCTTGATTCATTATTATACCCCCGCTCCCCGAAGGGGGAGGGGGTATACTGTTTTACCTCTGTCCGTCCGTCCAAGATATTTTTCGTCACATTTTTCTCAGTAACTGTTGATGGCAGAAATCTGATATTTGGTCACAAGCGTCATATAGGTATACCATATTGTGGGTAGCGTTTTTGGACCCGTCCGATTCCTACTTCCTGTTTGCCGACTTAGTTGGTTTTTATACACATTGAACATATATGCACATTTTTCTCAGCAACTATTGATGGTAGAAATCTGATATTTGGTCACAAGCTTCATATAGGTACCCCATATCGTGGGAAGCGTTTTTTGACCCATCAGATTCCTACTTCCTGTTTGCCGATTTTGTTGATCTTTATACACATTTAACATACATTTGTATATGCACATTTTTCGTCACATTTTTCTAAGCAACTATTGATGATAGGAATCTGATATTTGGTCACAAGCTTCATATTGTGGGAAGCGTTTTTGGGCCCGTCAGATTCCTACTTCCTGTTTGTCGACTTAGTTGGTTTTTATACACATTGAACATATATGCACATTTTTCTCAGCAACTATTGATGGCAGAGATCTGATATTTGGTCACAAGCTTCATATAGGTACCCCATATCGTGGGAAGCATTTTTGGACCCATCAGATTCCTACTTCCTGTTTGCCGACTTTGTTGATTTTTATACACATTGAACATACATTTTGTATATGCCCATTTTTAGTCACATTTTTCTCAGCAACTATTGATGGCAGAAATCTAAATATTTGGTCACAAGCTTTATATAGGTACCCCATATCGTGGGAAGCGTTTTTTGATCCGTCAGATTCCTACTTCCTGTTTGCCGAAGAGCGGGGGTATCATAAGTGAGTATTAGCTCACAGTTCATCTTGTTTAACATGTTTTGTGCAGTAGCATACAAGCTTTCTATTTGGTCTGCCGTCAGTTACCAGCATAAGTGATATTAATTATTTGTATTGTAAATCTATGTTCTGCAGTTTGCTACAATAAACATGTAGGTTATCTGCTTGCTACCTCTGTAATTTATATATCCTGGAAACTTGCAAAAACAGCAGAATGATTTGTAAAGATCCTCTAGGCTTTCAACTTAGATAATCAGTCCAAATCTGTGAAAAGGTCAGGAAATTTAAAATTGGAGATAATTATATTTATTTTATGTTTCTAGTACTTGTGTCAACACATTATTTTTACTCTAAATAATAAGCTTCAACATACATATGATATTCATGGAGACTACATGATTGATTGTGTTGACTGGATATATATATTCCTTCTAAATCTGGTCATCATGATATAGCTGAAGGTGATGTAAAGCAAACATGCTTTCAAAGTTGACCAGCATGGAAAAAAATACTTAAAAGACATATGCACATGTAGTCTTTGGACAAAAGTATTGGTAAATTCAAATTCAATTAACAATAAAAATTGCTAAAGATACAAACTGGCTTACCTTAATACTTTGTAATACATCCTTTAGCCTTTATTACCCTATTTAACTTCCTGGGAATCGAATGATAAAGTTCCTTTATAAAGTTTATTTGTATATTTTCCCACTGTTTTTGTGGCAGCCATGGGCATGAGCAGATCAACTAGTAAGATGTTGGGCTTGATTCTATAAGTTACTCTTACAGTTTTAACCAATTCATTTTCGATAATATTTAGGTCTGGAGTTGGCCAACCAATACATTATTAGTATAATCTATTTTTAGACAGGGCCAAAAGTTTCAACAGTTTCAACACCACTTGTATATAAGAAAGGAGAAGTACAGCAGGTATTTATAAAAAGAACAGTGATGGTCAACCGTCCATTCCCCCAATATAAAAAAGTGAACAATCTGACCTCTCACCTCAACTTATTGAACATAAAAAAGACCATGACATATGATGATGGAAATCCAGATACTGTGCACAAAAAGGTGGCTGGGTTAAACCTGTTAATGGGATCCGAACCCTCCTGTTTACATTTGGAAGGATTTAGTATGCTTTGAATATGTTTATTTTGTTTGAAAAATTCCTGTTAGAACTGTTTAAACAGATTTTTTGTAGCTTTTACTCTATCAGAGATAAGAGAAGACCAAAAGGGACAAACGCCCTAAAATGAATTTTCATTTCAAGTCATAATTCAATGTGGTAAAAGTTTAACATCTATAGTACCCAATGTGAAAATGAATAAAAATAACTTTTCATAAAATCTAGACTTAATTGAATACAAACTGTAGGAATAACTAGGTGAACCTCTAGTATAAGTGAGATCTTTCCGTTCTCCAAACTTTTAATGTATTGATTAATGAATGTGTTGTTATATATCACTATGATTTTATTTAGGAAGAAGATGGTGAAACCTTACCATGCACACCTGTGTCATCTCTATGTAGAAGAAAAGCATCTGTACCTGAAATGCATATGTTGGGCATGCAGTCTCCAGCTTTGTCGATCTCATCCAAAGTATCTGAACCCATCTCTGCTGTTAGGATAAATTTTTCCAAAATGCCATCTGATCCTGTACCCAAGGACACCTCTAAAGGTATGCTTTTCTTCCTCTTCACAGTATGGGGAAGACATGTTATTTGCATTTCTATACTTGTCTAGCTGAACACCAATTTTTGGGATGAGGTGGATTCTCAGAAATCACTGGACAAAATGAAACCAAACTTGGCAAAAAATATTTGATGTGATTTTCGTTTCATTTGAAAATTCAACATGGCTGCTAGTAACAAATTTCTGCTTGGCTGCCACCACTAGCAGTTCACTGATCATTGGAAACATAAACTAATTAGTCAGACAACGTAATCTGATATGGTGATCATTTTTTTTAAAGTCTATTCTAATTCCTAGTGTTAAAAATAAAAATGCATTATTCAAACTTTCCACAGTGATTGCTCTTATATTGAAGATGTGACTACATTCTTTATAGTTACATATTGTACACCTAAATATATATACACACAACCTTTTTCCAAAATGTGACAATTGAAATGGAGTCAGTGCTGTGCAGTAATGCAGGTTCAGGCTAGACTTTTGGCCTTGCTTTTATTTTAATGTTTCCTCATTATATATGACAAATGTGTAGTATTATATTTCCCTAGTCTTCCAAAGTTGTGAGCTTGAATTTGGTGAGCACCTGTCCAATGCCAAATGCGACTAATATCTTATTCGGGCGACCAAAAGCTGCTCCAAATTAGGTAGTCACTGGCCCAACAAAAAACGTCTGGGCGATTTCCTAAAAGACCGTTAAAAATTGTTGTTTTACCGAAACCAGACATAAACTGTAACTTCCAACGGTAGATAACTCTTCTGTTCTAGTCGAAAACAGTTTGTTACGAGCACAGTGATTGGTCCAAATACATTTTTGTAGCCAATGTAATTTACTGTTCTCCCCAATTATTTATTGTTATCAAGCCAATCAATACACGTTTCCTACACATTTTCATGTAATACACAAGTATTCACTAAATATTAGAAAAGAAACATGTTTTTTTTGTTTCTTTATGATTTAATTATTAAAATTGTTAAATTTCACGGACGAAGTGGAAAGCTGTGAACAATAAAGAGAATTCTGTCAACTAATAATGTTTGCGATCTGGTATCTTCCACGGTTCCGAAATTTATTCATTCACTGCTGCAAAATGTACATGTACGAATTTCATTTTACAGAAATCGGAAACTTTTTTGTGTCAATCCTTAGGTAATCATTGAAAAACTTTTCCCCAACAACGGAGAGAAAATCGTTGACAGTAATGTCAAACTACGGAAACGATCTGGCCTGTCACTTCTTTTAAACTTTTCATAGTTCATCTCTATATGTACATGGCTACATTTTAATGGCAATTGGGAGTGTTTTCTTTTTTGGAACCAGAACTTTTGTTTACAAATTAAAGAATAACAGGAAAAGTTAACAGTTGTTTATATAACAGAAAATGACAGCACCGTTTGTTATTTCAACAAAGTGAGATACTTGTTTGGAATGAATAACCAACTGACATTATCCCGAACTGAGAGGTTATTTTTACTTTATAAAATCACTTCTTCATAGTGGATTGAAACAAGTGATGTCACTCTTCACTTTGGGGAGTGCAAGAGCGGTCCTTGTAGTGGCATTAGTCTACTCTTTTCCGGATGTCTTTAATGTGATCATGGCATTGATCTCCCCTTACACAAACCAGCTTTTATTGTCCCCATCCGACGGACTAGCATCGTTTCTTGAGACCACCCTAGCCAATAGGGTCAAGGTTGTTGAAAAGGTTATAACAAGTAAATTCAGGTTTCATTTGATAGTAATATATGCATTGGGGTGTTTTTGCAATTTCAGCTGCACGCCCGTTACTGTACCAAAATTACCTTGAAGAGCCCCAACCACCGTGAGACTAGTGAAAGAATGAATTTTAATGTTATTGATAAAAAAAAACAATTAACCTGAAAACTGTTTATATATTGATATCTGATGTCTTTTTTTCATAAAAAAATGTCACAAAATGACTAATATTTTACTGGCCCTCATTTCAGGCACTGCCTGTCAGTTCTATCAGTTTGTGTGTGTGTGTGTGTGTCTCCTATCAGTATCAATTCCTAATTAATTCCATTAAATGAATTATTAGTCTTTGTTTAAGAGTTGTGGTTGGAATTACCCATAAAGTTTTTAGGTTTATTTTTCGCAAAAACTGACACTTTTTTTACAAGAATATTAATTATAACCCCGCTCCCCGAAGGGGGAGGGGAGTATACTGTCCGTCCAAGATATTTTTCGTCGCATTTTACTAGGTAACTGTTGATGGCAGAAATCTGATATTTGGTCACAAGCGTCATATAGGTATATCATATTGTGGGTAGCGTTTTTGAACCCGTCAGATTCCTACTTTCTGTTTGCCGACTTAGTTGGTTTTTATACACATTGAACATATATGCACATTTTTTGTCACATTTTTCTCAGCAACTATTGATGGCAGAAATCTGATATTAGGTCACAAGCTTCATATAGGTACCCCATATCGTGGGAAGCTTTTTTGGACCCGTCAGATTCCTACTTCCTGTTTGCCGATTTTGTTGATTTTTATACACATTTAACATACATTTGTATATGCACATTTTTCGTCGCATTTTTCTCAGCAACTATTGATGACAGGAATCTGATATTTTGTCACAAGCTTCATAGGTATGCCATATTGTGGAAAGCGTTTTTGGGCCCATCAGATTCCTACTTCCTGTTTGCCGACTTAGTTGGTTTTTATACACATTGAACATATATGCACATTTTTCTCAGCAACTATTGATGGCAGAGATTTGATATTTGGTCACAAACTTCATATAGGTACCCCATATCGTGGGAAGTGTTTTTGGACCCGTCAGATTCCTACTTCCTGTTTGCCGACTTAGTTGATTTTTATACACATTGAACATACATTTTGTATATGCCCATTTTTAGTCACATTTTTCTCAGCAACTATTGATGGCAGAAATCTGATATTTGGTCACAAGCTTCATATAGGTACCCCATATTGTGGGAAGCGTTTTTTGACCCATCAGATTCCTACTTCCTGTTTGCCGAAGAGCGGGGGTATCATAAGTGAGCATTAGCTCACAGTTCATCTTGTTACAAATTGCAATTATTATTTAAGCATTTCAGACACCAAAGGTCCCGGCAATGAAATCAAAAACTAAAGTGAAGACGCCAGTTGTAACAGTCACACCCCCATCAAAGTCTAAAAAGAAGACGCCAACAAAAACGTCATCTACAAAGCTGAATAATGACACATCAAATGTTATGATTACATCCACTTCAAAGACAAAGAAACATATTGATGCAGATTTATTGGAGAAAAAAACTTCTCTGGCGGGTAAAATAAAACTTATTGTATTTACATATCTCAAGGTAATAATATTGTTGTGAAAGTGAAAAGTTGAAATCCCAGGTTTTTTATTACCTGGTTGCTGGTTGACAACACTTTCATCTGGTCAAGTGTGGAATTCCCGGTTGTGATCTGCCTTAATTGGGTGAGTTGACAGGTATGCATTCATCAAATATTTTTTAGAGGGAGGTAACTGCAAATCTAATGCACCCACTAAGAAATTATTTTACTAATATATTAGAATGTCAACCAAAGTCAATATTGTATCATACCATTGAAAAACCTGCATCATTTTTTCTTCAATAGAAAGGGGAAACGTTTCTTCAGATAAAGTGGCACAAGAACCAAGATATTGTTTTGGGGTAATTTTTTCAGAAATGGAGAGAGAAAAAGCAAAGCTTATAAAATATGCAAGACCAAATATTTTTCTAAAACACACCTTGCATCATTTGCTTCAAAGATAGCTTTTATATTGTTTCATTATGTTTCAGATCCTTTAGTGCAGTTGGATAATACAGATATGGACAGTATACCAGATTCTTATCCTGATGTGATTTATTTGAAAGATTCTAATAAGTAACTATTCATTATTTCTCTACCAATAATAATTCCATGTCCCTTTGCATTAAAAAGAGATTTAAGGACTAACATGACAAAATTTGTTTTCAAGCTTACTGATTAAATGAAGAAAGAAATAACACACTGTAGAATCAGTTTTAAAATCTATATGAAAATTATAAAACCAGGGGCAAAATCAAAAGTTCTAACATGTATATATATATATATATATATATATGACTGATTTTTTTCCCTAGCTTGGTACAGTAACCTCAATAAAAAAATGGAGGGTTTAAATTAGTTTTATGAACCCAAACCTTCCTTCTTAGTGAAATGATGCTGTCATGTAAAATGAACATGATAGAGGCAGAGGCAAAATTGATATCCCCAACACACATAATAGATGGCCACTCACTTTTCTAGCTTGGTACAGGCACTTCAATAGAATCAATTTTCTGTTCTAACAGACTAGTGAAAGGTCATTCTGTTGTGAAGTTTTTAAAACACAAATTATTATATCAAGATTATTGTGATTTGTTTGCTTGTCACAAAGAAAACGGCTTTCAATTCAAGTACTTTAAGGAATCTCAACTTTATTGAAATATTTTTACAATAATGGAGATGTTGCAATAAGACAGCTGTTGATTTTAAAGTACTCGACCAACAAGAGTTTTTATTTTTTAATAGTTGTAATTTGAACTACAATACAACAACATATGAAAATAAAATTTAGAGGGTTGCAGTTTTGAAAACAAAAAGAATCTTTTTGTTAGATAGATTCAATTTATTAGCTCAACCGAATCAAAGGGTCTAGTGAGCTTTTGTTATTTCTTGGTGTCCATCATCATAAACTTTTCAAAACATCTTGTCTTCTGAAACTGCTGGACCAATTTTAACCAAAATTGTGTTGAATCATTCTTAGGGTGTATAACTTTCAAAATTGTATCTGATGATCCCACAAATCATCTCTAACATGGCTTTTGTTACTATAAATATATCATAGGGGTAAAGCATACCTATAGAACCAATAAAGCAACACTTTTCCACTAAATGAGCTGAACAGTAGTTTCATATGATATGAGTTTTTATTAACACATAATGTGTTTTGCCGATTTTTGTTGAAAATATGCAATTTAGGGTGATTTTGAGAAAAAAAAAATTTTTAAACCACTTGGCCTATATTATCTAAATTATACTACGATATACTTTGGATGCTCTGCTTTCAAAATCTCATCTGACAGCCCTGATCTCCATTCAAAATGGCCAATACTACTACATTTTAAAATAAAAATGAGCTGGTAAATTCATGTTAATGAGTTACCTGATAAAGAATTTCAGATTTTTTTTAATTACATGTATTAAACAGGTGAACAACAACCTCTTGAGAACATTTGGTTTAATTTTGTTTTATTCCAGGATTGACAGTGGAACTACATGTAAGAAGTCCAAAGCAAAAGACAAGGATACAATGCAGGTAATTATGAAGACTTGCATATACCGGTAATAGTGCTGTACTTGTGTATATTGCATAGATGTCATACTATTTTTTAAATGAGAGTTGTTGTACTTATATAAGGTCAACAGCAGTCAATGGTGTCCATCATCGTCCGTAATCTTTAAAAAAAGAAATCTTGTCCTCTTACTTCACTGTGCCAATTTGTACAAAAATTGGCCTGAATCATCCTTATGACACTTCTGAAGAGAAAAAAAGATAATGATAGGAAGGAATACTTCCAGAAGTATTATAATAAGTGTATTATGAAACGTTGCTTGAGATTGTAAGGCAGTGATATGCTTATTCAAAATTTAATTGATATGTTTATTGCTCTTGTATATCCTTTTGCTAAAATTTCTGAAAAGTTGTCTCATTTCAGAGACCTACATGTCCCCTAAGTAAACTAGTTGCCTCCCTGTATATGATGACAGATGGTGATTGAAGTCTTATGTTATAATTTGGGAAAGGAACAAATACTGTTAATGTAGTAATTTTCTAGGTGTACTAATTTTCCTACAAAAGTGCAAGAAATATTAACCTCTACAATATGCACCTCTGATTAAACTGCTGAATCATAAACAGACTTGTGCAGTCAATCATTGTATAATAAATAAACTTATTTTCAATTGGTAGAGATTGTTGATTAGGATTAAGTTATAAGAAGTATATCCAGGTCAGGTATGATTATTTTTCACCCTAATTTGTCATAGATTTTAATTTTTGAAAGCAAGAACATCTGTATAATTTTGTTATTTTGCCTCGTTTTTTGACAAATATTAAAAATGCTGTATGTCATTTCAGAGTTTGGATTTAAATCCATTACCATTATCGTCCAACAAGACAAAGAAAGGAAAGTCCAAGAATGAAAAGGCAGTTAAATCTGGAAATACCAAGACAATTGAGAGTAAACCAAAAAGATCATCAGATCCTGACATGGGAAAAGATGTTACAAATACACAAAATACAGCAGAAATGCCCTCTAATTGTTCAGTAGATAATCCAGTTCAAATGGAAACAAAAGGTGCTAAGCATGAAAACACAGAGAAACCCTTGAGAGAAACTGTAGATTCTTGTGGAAATCTCCACTCAAATTCGGTGACAATGTCAAATAATGCCAAAGATAATAACAATACAAGTGTTGGTAAAGATGAATTTCAAGTTTTGGATTATTTTCCAAAACCTATGAAAACATTTAGTGTGAACAGGAAGAGAAATGTTGAAACTGAAAATGAGGATGGTTTATTAGAAAATCATTATAATCGTAAACAGCAGGAAATAACAAACAATAAGCAAGAACAGATAAAAAAGAATGAGATGATAGATAATAAGGTAAAGAATAAATCAACTTTTGACTTTACTGGAGATGACGAATCATTTAAAGATGAAAAGACTAACAAGAAGCAGTTAAAAAAACAGATACAAGAAAAAATAAAAGTTCCTACTGTCCAACTGCAAGAAGGTGTGTATGAACAGAATGAAGTTTTAAAAACTACTTATAAAGATGAAAATTATGTGGAAAAGGAATATGCTGAAGAAACATTAGTAATGGGGAAATCTACAAAGGATAGAGGATGCAAAGTCATTAATAAAACTGAATTAAAATATTTGAAGAAAAATGAAAAGTTTGAACAAACCACAGCAACTGGAAAGGGTAAAAAAGGTAAAAAGAATGATAATACAAAGTCCATAAAAAGATCTACAGATTCTGATAACACAGGAGATGAAAGTAACATTAAATCTAATAAATACTATGATTATGATGAACTACAACCTCTAGTTGTGGAGGAAAAAACACAACCTTCATGTGATGAGAAAACTTTAAAATTATGTTCTAACAACAAACTGGTACCTCATAAGAATAAACAGGGCAACAAAAGGGGAAATTTTGATAAATATGCTACATGTGAAGTTGAATTAAATGTAGTTGACTGTGAACTGAATGGTGTAGAGGAAAATAAGAAACAAGCTGATACATGTTATAAATTCTCCGGTAAGAAAATGCCATATGTTATTCAGATGGAAGAAAATACTAATTATGAAGACACAGATGTAACTATTCCATGTAGTCTTACTATAGAGGATGGTGAAACCAACATAGGAACAGAAACAAACAAATATTTAGTACAGGGAAAATGTGTCAAGAAGCAAACAACTTCTGAAAAATGTTCTAAACAAAGACAAAGAAGTAAATATAAAAATGAAAATAAACAAGGAAATAAGAAAGTTAATAAGTTGGAAGAATCTAATGTTAGTGAAATAATGGATCAATTTTCTACAGAAAATAATGCTCGTTCCAAATTGGTGGGTAAACGAACATCAAGTGAACAAAAGAAGATCAGTGGTAAAATACCTCAGAAATTATCACATACAAACAAGAAAAGGGAGAAGGAGATGGTAGAAACACATGACAATGATCAAGTTGTATTAACGCTTGTCTGTGAGGAAAAACAGTCAAATCAAACGAAAACCACAAAGGAAGATTTGATGACAAAAAAGACCAAGAAGTGTCAAAAGCTAGACCCAATAGTAATTGATGAAGATGATGAACTTATATTCAAAGAAAAATCAGATTTTGATAGTGAAGATTATTGTCCTGTTACTATGGATGATAATGATATCACTAAACCAAGATCTTGGTTTAAATCTGGAAAAAATAGAAAAGCAAGTGACGAGAAACAGTTTCATTTGCATGAAACAAAAACATCTCAAAGTGAAGAGAAAAGTTTTCAGGGTAATAAAAAGAAAATACATACTAAGTCTAAAAGTCAAAAAAGGATTGAAAATAATAAAAATGTATTTGACTTTACTGTTCATGAACTCTGTTCACAAAATGATGACTTGGAAAAGAGAGATGAAGCTGATAAGGCGACAACAAATATAGTTAAGGAAATGCCAACTTTTTCAAAGTGTGGAGATATCACAGCAGTTAATCTAGAGGATGCAATAGTTGATAATATAATTCAAAGTACTTTTGATAATTCACAAGGGATTGAAAAATCTCCACCTTTTACCGAAACAAAAGGAGTTGGGATGAGCAAAATTGGAAAATATTCATTGAGGAAAAGAAACAAAGAAAAATTAAGGGAAGCCTACAAAACCTCAGAAGATACTGATGATGAAGTAACAAGTATTAACAGTTCAAATGAAAAGTTGGTGAATGAAAGACTTCACTTAAGTCCTTCTGATAAATTTGTACAAAGGAGTAAATTGGACAAAAGTAAAGCAAATGAACAGCTTTATGGAAGGAAACAAAAAGAGTCTAATGAGGGGAAAAATACTTGTGCAGTGATGCAAAATAAAAAGTTTTTCCATTCATATTCCTCTTCAAAATTAAATAATGATAAAAGTGAAAATGTTACATCAAGAACTTTCAAGAAAATGGATTCCTCTACTTGTTTTGGATTTAATTCTCCTCTGAATAAAGTACAACAATCTCACAGTTCCAAAAAAAGTGTTTTGTTGTTCATGTCATATTCCCAGTCTGGAACTATTTTACCTTGTGAGAAAGGAGATGCTACATCTGACCCTTATGACTTTGATGCAGAATGTAACATACAAAAAACTACTATTCGTACAAATAATCAATCAAAGGAGAAAAGATCACATTTTACAGCAAAAGATGATTTATATAAGACAAACAAATGTAAAGATAAAGATGATGCATATATGACTGTTCAAAGGAAGAATAAAACCAACACAAACAACTATTTTGACTCACAGTCATCAGATAATATTCCAGTGTTCAACTATGAAAATGATAAAGGGAAAAAGAAAAAACAAAGAACATCAAATATGACCAAAAAATATTTTGCAAGAAGTCCGAATTTTTCTGACGAAAATTGTGCAAATCAGAATTCGTTTGACTTTTTAAAGAAAACAGTAGTTGGCTCTAAAACATGTGTACAGAGAGAAAATAGTTTACAAAAAACTAAAAGTCATACTACTTACAACAAACAAAAGAAGAAACAAAAAGAAAGTAAGCAAAAGGAACAAGACAATTATATACTGAAGTTAGATGATTTCTCATGTATAGAATCCCCAGATCAAAATATTGCAGCAGATTGCAGTGAGATAAACACTGAAAAGATATCCAAATATAAATCAACAAGTGTAGAGCAAAACAGAAATTCTACAGTAATATATCAAGATGATGAGAGAGATGATGATCACTCATTAGATTCACAGTCTCCAGTGAAACCATTGAAAAAACTACAAAATAAGAAAAATATGGTAATTAAGTATTCTTGAGATATGTATATGTATCAAACAATTTACTATTTATATAGTATGTTTTATTTGGGAGCAGGACAATTGCCCCCCACAAATTGTTTTCAGTTTTATTTTTAGTTTCTGATTACCCCTTTCTGACTATGAACTCCATTGCACTACTATACTTTCACTATATTTTTTCTCAAAGTTCTTTTTAATTTTTGACCTTTGTACTTAGCTTTGATCATTGTTTAATCAAATTCCTTTTTGTAATTTTTCTTTGAAGACCAATTTTGTAAGGTAATTAAACTTAATTGGAAAATCTATAAACTCTATCTAAAAATAATAAGAGAAAGTTATTTTTATCATAGCTTGTCCATTTTTTCTACTTATATTGTGAAGTACTACTTTGCTCAATTTTCTTTTACTTGTATTACTTTGTAATTACTCATATTATGTCCTTGGAAATACATTTCAGAAAAAAAGAAAAAATAAAGACATCTATTCTGATGAGGACTTCAACCAGTAAGATATTTAATATGTTAACTTATATGTAAAAGGAATTACCTTGCATTTATATTAAGATTTTTATACGACCACAAAAATGTTGCAGTTATATATTTATGGGTCTGTCGATGTTGTCATTGACATTTTTGTCATCCAACAGACAATAGAAACAATGTTTCCTTCTGACATTTTAGCACAATGATCCTTTACACAAAATAAAGTTTGGGAATGTAGGTTTATCTGTTTCCAAATAACAGGCCCCAAGGTCCAAGGTGCCAGAAAGGATGTTTTCTGGGTTTTTTGTATGTGGAGCATTGTTTTGTTTGTTTTGTTTTGTTTTGTTTTTTTTTTTAGCTCACCAAAGCCAAAGGCTCTCATGAGCTTTTCCCATCACGTCTGTTGTCTGTTTGTTTTTCACATTTTGGTCTTCTTCTCAAGAACCAACATGCTAAATTCAACCAAACTTAGATGTGATACTGCTTCAGTGCGTGTATGGTCCTCTTCCAAAATTGTGTCCGGTGACCTTGCCCTACACCCAAGATGGCTGCCATGGTTGAAAAATTGGAAATCTTCAGAACCACTTGATGGAATGAGACCAAATTTGGTCTAAATACTCATTGGGTGGTCCCCTTCCCAAATTGAGTCAACTGACTCAATTATCCAAGATGACAGCCATGGCTGATTATGTAACTTTTGGTTTTCCAGCATTCTCTTCAATTTCTGCCTCCAGATTTAACTAATATTTTGGAATTACATTTAGATGGATGAAATCAGAGTTTTTGAGAAAAAAAATTATGACTGCAGGACAATATGTACACTATATCAGTTTCTGCTGGACCTACTAGTTTTCTGCCGGACCTAAGCACTAACAGAAATTTCTGAAAGCATGAATTATTATTCCATACCAATCTACATGTATTGGGCATATACATAAGTGTTATTAAGATGTAGCATTTTATTTCATTCAATACATTTAATTCAAATAAATTCTCTTTGAATTTCATGCTCCACCTCCAGAGCAAATTTTTTGAGATTTCCAGTTTCCCCTCGTTTACCATACTTTATACATATTGTATGATACATGTCATGACATTTTCATCACGGTCATATTTTAACCAGGGACGACCTTCGCACCATTTTGCGTTAAAAATCCGTTCAGGTCTTTTCTCCTTTTCATATTTAAATCTTTTTTCTGCATTTGTTGCATTGTCACTTGTGCCGACCTTTTTAATCCAGGACGAGCACCCTTTATAAATTTGATGGGCCATGAGGCACGACATTTCTTTGAAGCTGGTTGGACATACATGTAAGATATTAAGATACAAATCGTCATCGGTACATTCGTTCTGCGAAAGATACAATAGTAGAGAAAATAAACATTTTAAGTCATTGCTGGTAAATTAAAAAAATCAAAATTCAAAACGGGTAAAAGGTTTTGATGATGGTGAAGTCAACAAACAATCTGTTACAAAAATAGAATCCCTTTTTTTTTTAGAAATCGACGTCATCGCCTTTAAACAATATCCATTGGTCGGAACTAGTTTTAAGTTCTATATTTGTTAACTGTCTGCAATCACGAGATTGTACGCAATATTCTTTAAAGGGATTCCCCTAATCCCACCAATCAACGATAATGTTACAGAACGACTGCGGATAACTTTGTTTACCGAATTTGCTATAAATTTATGAAACCTGGACAAATACGACCATTATATTTAGAACCAAGGTTGCATAAGCAATCTGTTAAACAAGAAATCAATAACCACGGGACATGTTTGACAAAGCCATTACATACAAAACAACAACAACAAAATTTGGCGGACAATAGGACCACCAAGTATGAGGCTTCTGTCAGACCTGCCGAAAATCTGCCCCCGACGGATTGACGAATTTCAAAAACTCTGAAATACATGTAAGTCTTGATTTTGAGATATCTGACATTTATCGGAGTTATGCCCCTTATTTATTCTTTAATTATATATTTTGGGGGGGGGGGGGGGGGGGGGGGAGGTTTAGAGCATTATCTTAAGTTTCGCAAATCCAATTTGAGTAATAGTTTGTAAATACATTTAAATTGATAAAATACAGGTCAAGCTTGATTTTGAGGTATCTGACTTTTATCATCCCTTAATTATGTTACCAATGTCAAAGTTTTGTGATTAGGTCAGTTTCCCTATTACCATACAGCCTAGGCATGTATTTAGTCCACACAATGATCATGACATGCGTCACCTGACTTTGACCTCATTTTCATGGACTACTGACTTTGGTATATTTACATTAGGTCAGTTTCCCCATTCCTTTGGTGACCGACCCCCTTCCAAAATTGTATCCTTTGACCCCATCAATTATCCACAGAGGAAACATTGATTGATTATGTAACTTTTGGCTTTCCAGCATTATCTTAAGTTTTTGACATCTGATTTAATTAATTTTTGGAAATTAGTTTAAGCTTACTATATCTTATTATTATATTTTAGCATTGAAGATGAAATGGAATGTGCTCATAAACCAACAAATTTTATATTGGACAACTTCAGTAGTGTTTGCAAGGTAGTATTTTCTAAGATATCCTTTTTTGTTTCTAGATAAGTTCTAAAAAAAATGCATAATTATGTTACAAAATATGATGATCAAAACAAACAGACAATTCCAAAAAGTAATTAGTCAAAAATCACCATCACATAGTGACATGACATTAATTCTCATTTTTAGCTTATCTGGTTCACAGGTAAATATGGCAGTTTATTTCCATATGTCATCAGTAAGCTTTTTTTTCACATTTCAACCTTTTTCAGAGAAACAATTGTGCCTAATTGGAACCAAACTTGTAGAAATTCTACTTGGATGGTTTCATATATTGTGTGTGATTTTCATTCTATTTGGATGGCACTCCATTTAGAGCAAACAGATATGGTGACTTGTGAATTAAAGAAAAATGTGATGTTGTGTAAATTTTGATTTTTACTCGAGTTTCAGATGAATATTCTCTGACATACCCTTTCTTATTGAATTAAAATTCACATTATATTAATTAAATTTATACTTTTAACCATATAACTGAAAAAATAGTGTTGAAAAGAATATTACTCGCTTGCGATTTGTATCCAAAATGTACTTCCTATTTATTTTTCTTGCTTCATGAATATATAAAATTATGTATTTATATATATTTATTTTTTTTGGTAGAAAATAGTGAGCAACTATGAAGATGATGTAATTTATAACAGGCAAGTCTAATAATTTGATGGATTATCTTACAATAATAGTAATTTTGGATGCACTTTGCCACTTGTCAATATGTGACAGAATTGTCAAGAACTGCTGGAGTTCCTCATGATTTAGACATGGTGTGTAAACGAACAAAACATGCATGACAGAATCATGCATTATTTAATTGTCATGAAGCAGCATTGTGATATAAAGATTCAATTTTTATACCATAAATGACACAGGATCTATAGAAATTGGTTTCAAGTTTTGGGAGATTAAAATTTAAGATGTTCTTCAATATGCAATACCTTAATAAATAATCTTGACCAGGTGAGCTAAAAAAATGTATGTAGGTTCACTTGAGCCTCTAGTTATAATTGAAACCATATGGCAGATCGTTTTATGTGAGGATGTCATTATATTGAAGGAATTTAAACTTAGCGAAAACAGGACTTCTGAAAATGATGGCAATATAAGAGTTTGACTGTTTAACGAGGGGTAATATAATTAGGGAACACTCTGTTTTTATATTAATTGCATTGTTTTTACTGTCAATTGACTTCTTATTTCTGCTTCTTCTACTTTGTTATTTACTTAAGTAACATTCCATCCAAAATAGTCATCTTCCTATAAAATGTTCATTTGTATAACATTGATGTGCTTCCTGATTATTTCTCTTATGAAAAGAAAGTTTAAACAGTGATGGTCAACAATTCCACCTATACCAACAAAACGAACAATCACTTGTCACCTCAACTCATTGAACGTAAAAAAAAAGACCACAACATAATTTTGTAAGCGTATGACTTGATGTATGGCATATTTATCATGGTATTTGACTTCAATTACTTCACCAGGACACTATTTAGAAAATGTAAATCACATATTATTAGTTAACAAGAATTGTCAGTGAGTAGATGCAGTTTATGATTCAACTAATATATATATATATCTTTTATTTTTAGTAAAGAAGATAATTTACCTGTCAGAAATACTAAAAAATCAAAGGTAAGATTAATAGGTTCTTACATATGTTCTTGGGAAAGACCGGGTGATCTTCCACGAGTGATAGAAATTTTATGTCTTTTCGCGAGTGGAGCGCAGCGAAACGAGCGAAAAGACACAACAATTTCTATCACGAGAGGAAGATCACCTGGGCTTTCCCAACAACGCATGGAAGTACCTATTTCTTCCGTAAACCAACAACTTTCACTATCGCGAACTCCTAGAGACGCCCGCCATTGATCAGTAACTAATTTGCATAAATTATCAGATCAATATCATTGAGCGTTATGAAATACACATCACATAAAATTGACTTTTGTGACACCGACTAATAAACTAAGTAGCTTTCTACTGATATTTGAGCTTTTCTTACTAATATTTTATTGAAAGTACAGTATTTTCCTTCATGAGACATGAAATATGACGTGACACATATTTTGACGTCATTGAAGAATGACGTCAAAGGTACGGAAAAGGACATCTAGAAATACGAAAAAATGAAAATAAAAGACACAAATATATTTAATACGATTGGAGTCTGGAAAAAAACCAATGGTTAAATCCGTAATATATCTGTTATTCAGCTATCAGACAAGGTATATAATGTGACATTCCCGGTTTAGTGCACGTGGACTCGTCTTACCTCGGTTGTCTTCACCCGAAAACGGCCATTTACAGAAGAATATATACATTAATATGAATTGTAGAACGACAAATAATGTATTCTCATTGATTTCATAATACAACTAAAAATTATTGTTATTGCAGGTTTTATTAAAAAAAAAATAATAATAACTAAAGAAAGAGAAATTTAGGACTTTAAATGTCCAGAAAATGAATGTATTGATTATTACAGGATGATTATTAAAAGAAGAAATAAAATCCCAATGATAAAAAAAAAGTATTTTGTTATTCTTTGTACACATAATTTCAGCATGCATTTTCTATGGAAATGATTTCTTTTGTTTAATATGAATTGCAAAGTGAAATAAATCTCTTACTTGCAATTGATTTTTTCCAGATGCTGAGTACCCCAAATCTGCCAATAACCAGTTTTATGAAGACACCGACAACTCCAGGAACTGCTAAAAGACTGTACAAATCACTGGACATTTCCTTTATAAAAACACCAAAAACTCCAGTCTCTGAATACAATGATGACAGTATGTGTAAACATGTATTCCATAGAATATTTTTTTCTTTATTTGATATAGATATATACAGTGCTGGACATCCATTGGTTGACTCGGTGACGGTTTGTCTTCACTACTAGGCACTTCCTCCATAGCTAAATTGTTCTCATTCATTTCCTTGACTTGGTCCTCCACTTGCTTGGATGCTATTAAGGGTTTCAGCTGGATTTTATTATACTATAAAGATCAAATGACCTAACTCATATAAATTCCTCGGGCCTTTTTTCCTGAAAGGCACTTATTCAATAGGTCAATTGTGTCCTAATTTGCCTAAAACTTATAGGTCATTTAATGCATACTTATTATGATATTTGGAATTGACAGCCAGACAGATTTTCAGAGGTCCCCATCCTCTTTCCAAAAAAAAGTTAAACTTAAAAGTGAAAATAAATAGAAATTAAAATCAAATTCCCCAATGAGGAATAAGTCAAAGACTTAAGAGAAAGCTACCCTAAATAGGTTACAAAAAAATCTGCTTTGAAGTAAACATTTTGTAGAATTTATTATTTTATATAAATAAAGCAAAGTATTTTATCTAAATTCACAGAGAAATAAGAATTTTAGTGGATCTTTTCAACCATTTGTCTTAATCAGGAAAAAGCTTGTAATATTTGTCCATTTCAAAGGTTTCAATATTTCCCAAAAACCTAAATCAAGTCCTCTATCGTATTTTGCACAAAAGACAAGTTTAAATTTGGTGCCAAATTGATATCCGATAATATTTACGTGTCCGGTTCGGAGCGATTCTTGTTCTTATATTTCAAATATTGATATTTTCGTTCATTAAAGTGTTTCTGAGATTGTGACTTTAATTTTGTCAATGTTCTTGAACTTCATCAAGTAGAATCGTATTTACTTTATCGAGTACCCGGAAAATAAGATGTATATATAATAATATTTGTACTCGCCCATATATTTAAATTTGAGCCAGTTACTACCTGTCTTTTGACAATATCTAGTCGCCCATATGTGGTTTTGGTCCTCGTTGGCAACCAGGCGACCGGCTGTGTCCAGCACTGGATATATAGTAATCTTTATTTTCTTCACTTTGTATCTTTTTGTCCCCGTTGCTAGGTGTTTGGGTCATGAAATTTTACCAATATTCCGCCTGTATGTTCCAATCAATAAAACTGAAGTTTCCCTTTTAGTAGGGGGGGTTAGGGTTTTGGGGTTTAACACCACTTTCAACAATATTTCAGTTATATCTTGGCGGTCAGTTTTATTGGTGAAGGAACCAGGAGAAAAACACCGACCTGTCGCAAGTCACTGAAAAACTTTATCCATAATGTTATATTGAGTACACCTCGCCTTAGCGAGATTCGAACTCACAAACTTCAGTGGTGATAGGCACTGATTGCATAAGTATTTGTAAATGCAACTACTATGTGATCACCACCACGCCGGCCCCTCCCCTTAAGTAAATCAATTGAAATTTATGCAACCATACATTGCTGGAACCTGAAGAACAAAAGCTGTAACAGAACATTTGGATTTCAAAATATTTGAATACAAATAGACCAACACCCCACATTTTTCATTATTTTTAATCTTATTTTAATTGTTCATGAATCCTTCTTTAAAAATAGAATAACATTTTTTTTGTTACAAACTAAACTTGACCGAATACAAACAACAATGAAGATAACCAGGTGAACCTTTAGTTGTAAGTTGTTATTTGAGAACCATCAGATGCTTTTAACAGCCTTTTGCTTTTCTATGTTTTTTATCATCATGCAATTGATAGATATAATTTCTTGTTTCTTTCAGATTATATAGATATTTCTGAAGGATTATCTCAGAAATCCTTATTAATGGTAAGTTGAGTCTCATAATTTTTAGCCGAGTTGCAATAAAGTTGTACTCAGATTATGTTTTGATGAAAAGTGGATATGACATCAGTTTTCTCTGTGGATGGGGGGATTTTTCGGATGTAAAAACAAACTTTAATTATTTGTCTTCAAAAGTACTATCATTGTATTGTGTTTAACCTATGAACTCTCAAAATTCTTAGGTTATGAAATTATGCTGAAATTATAGGGTAAAACTACTAAAATTTGGTTTTTGTTGATGAACTTTCCATCAATAAGCAAGAATTACTATCGAACAGATTTTATGAAATACATGGTGAAATAATTTAGTGACTAAATACTGTTTGCACATCTCTGTAGATTGTTTAACAAATATTATAATCTGGACCGCTATGACACTGACAATTTAACTGAATATTCCAAGATGTAGCAAAGGTATATTTGGATCTCTTTAAATAAATACTGCTTTGTATCAGTAGCCGATATTTTTTGTTGTTATATTTTTGTGCCAAAAGTAAGGTTATTGATCTAAATATAATGTATAAAGAAAACAGTATTGTGATGATGATTATGGAAACATAATATGCTGTTGTATAAATTATTTAA
Organism: Bathymodiolus septemdierum; assembly: GCA_963383655.1. Lineage (NCBI taxonomy): Eukaryota > Metazoa > Mollusca > Bivalvia > Mytilida > Modiolidae > Bathymodiolus > Bathymodiolus septemdierum. Next base: position 128,442,576 of record OY726518.1, on the reverse strand, counting down.
TTTGTTTGTCTTTACAGAACCATGAATCGGATGTTGACAATAATGAAGTTAAAGAACAGTAAGTAGGCTGTCGGAGATAAAAATGAATAATATGCTATGTGTCTGATTTATACCTTGACTGTTTGGTCTAATCAGGTTTAAATGCCATGCATTATTCCCTGCTTTACTTCAGATTTGCTTTCTCTTTTTTTTAATACATCCCTACCAAAATTCTTTGTCATTTGAAATCATATCCTTCTAAAAAATGTTTTTGCTGATAGCCAGTGTGCAGTAGATAAATGTCCTTAATAGAACATCCAGAAATTAAAACTGCAGTTGAAAAATTCATTGTCAATACCCAAAACATGCAAAACAGTCTCTAACCATCCTCCATGTCATAACACTCAAGAAAGTTATAAAAGAAATAAACAACTTAGATGTTAATTTTCTTAGCATCTTTTGTATGTATGATATATGCATTTTTAGTTTTAAAAACACATAGCCACGGCTTATCGTACTTCTTTTGACCCACACTAGGTACTCCTATTCCAGCTCTTGATGCCTATATAATGGTTAGGGTTATGGTTGTTTTACGCCACTTTCAGCAATATTTCAGTTATATCGTGGCGGTCAATTTATTGGTGGAGGAAACTGGAGAAAACTATTGACCTGTCGCAAGTCACTGACAAATTTTATCACATAATGTGTCAATTAGACCTCACTGAGCAGGAGTCTTCAGAAGATCTTGTATATGAAATACAATAGTGCAATTCTTTTCAAAAATATCTTCTGTCTTAAATATAGAGCTAATTTCTGGCAGCTGTTTTCAGTATGACCAAAAAGAAATCAGTTTAAAAGATAGAAACTCCAAAGAAAATTCTTCCAATGGAAATAATTTACAGATTTAACACTGATATCCCAAGTGCTGATATACCAAACTCTCTGTGGGTTAAGATGAGAGCAATCCTCAAAAATACAGGACAATAAAGAAATGATGGGGAAATTTGGCTTGTATTACCTGTCATATTGGTTCCAGATATACATATATTAATCGTTGACATCAACATGAAAGGATGTGAATGTCCATTCGAAACACCAGTAAAAATCTAATATTAAGAAACATCTCTTAAATTGTTGATCATTGATTCACATGCACCATGAAGTCTTGATGTTCATTGTTAATTTCCAGTTACCTTGAATAGAAAATAATATTATTTCAGAGAAAATAGTTTGTCTTTGGAAAAAGATCGAAATCAAAGATCAATGGATCTAATAGATAAGAAAAGAAAAAGAAGACAGGATACAATAGAAGATAAACATGTTGATGATGTAAGTTAAATGGTACAGTACTCTTATATAAGGCGAAAAAGTCACACCTACTGAAATGGATTTTAATCAAATGTTTTCCGAGATGAAACTTTTCTTCTGATCAGCGGATTTCCTCTTTTATTAGCAACATTTTTGGAAATAAAATGTGTCAAACCTGGTCCAAACAGAAAAAATGTGGAGATTTGGGGCACCATAGAGAGGGTTTCCTCTTTTACATTAGTGAACACTTTCATCTCTAAGAAGTATCCACATGCCTTAAAATGGCTGTGGGGAAACCAATGGCACAGTTTAACTACAACTTTGACCCATCTGCAAAAGGGTCAATTTGCATTGTGGACTATATATTTTGTTCTCAAGTTATGTGCCTACCCTGACCAAGTTAATGGGCTCTGTATTTTACACAGATAATATTGACATGATATAAAGTGTTGTATAATCACCAAGAAACTTAAATTATGTCCTCAAAGCTTTATTAATTCAAAAGCTTAATTTCTTCTGTCAAGCTTAGCAAGCATAATTTATTCTTTACAAAATTGATAATTTCACAAAACTGTATTGAAAACAAATATTCACATGCATCAAACAGTATTGTTTCTGGTGTTTCAAGAAACATTCATAAAATGATGTCACCAAAGGGAATTCCAAAATAAGTTGGGATACAGATTTATATAAGTTTAATAACTTGTTTTCGGATCCTCTTAATTAATTCATAGTCATTACTATTGTTGTATTTAAATTGTTGTACTATATTCATATATATTGATTAATAAAATATGTTTACAGTAAAAATAAGTTGTCATTAGATATGACATGCTAGTTTTCTTTTATACTTTGCATTTTGACTTTCTGTTTTTGGAAAGTGTGTTTTATTTCATGTATTGAAGTTTGTTATCTTTCAGGTAGTCTGTAGTCCTTGCTCGACTATCAATAAAATATTATCCAGGAGCTTAGCATCCTTTGTTGACATGGAAGAAGATACATTAATGTGTAAGATGTGTTTTCTTAATCTAGAAAAAAATATGAATCCATTTCAGGTGTACACATAGTACTTAAAATCTAAATAGAGAGATATTGTATACAAAACAACAATGTACTTAAAATCTAAGTAGAGAGATATTGTATACAAAACAACAATGATACAACACAGGGTTAAAAAAAAAAATTACATGGATTATATTTGGTTTACAGTTTGATTGTCTAAAAAAAATCGTAAGTTCTACAGTTGAAAACACATTATGTTATAACTTTGCTGCCTTATAAATTTGGTCAAAAACCATAACTGAATATACAATTATCTTTAGATAAAAGTTTATTTAGTTCAAGTGAACCTCAAGTATTAGGGCAGCTGCTGTAGTCGTGATTGCATGGTAGTTGGATTTACAACTACCTATGCAATCAGTGACTATCATCACTAAAGTTGAAAGTTCATATCCCGCTCATAGCGAGGTGTACTTGATACAACATTATGTGATTAAGTTAGTCAGTGCTTTGCGACAGGTAAGTGGTTTTACCAGTGTATTCCGGTTTCCTCCACCAATACAACTGACTGCCATGATATAACTGCAATATTGTTGAAAGTGGCGTTTAACACCATAACCCTAACCCTCGAGGTTTGGTAGTGGCAGTCAAAAATAAAACCAATCAATTTGTTATGAATTGCCCAACATGGACAATCACTAAGAAATGACTACTGACAGTATTTAATAACAGAAATAATTTTCACTGAAGTAAATATTTTAGAATTCCTGTACTCGCCATATTGCAAGAAGATTATTTTCTCATAATCCGCTTCAGATATGTAATTGGTAAATCTGAATTAGATGCGCCGATTAAGTTCAAGTCAGAATATTGACATGGGTATGTGATATATCTATAATCTATATTTATGAGCTAACAGAATAAAATCTTGTTCATCATAACTTTTAAATGGTGCATCACATGATATAGCTGCAAAATTTTACAATATTCACTAACTTGTACTCTCTTCTTCTTTTTTCAAGCACCAGTAAATATCGATGAAAATCCAGTATGTGGACCCTTAGACAAGGTATGTTAACTCATACAGTTTCACCTTTTTTGAACAGTCTGAATTCTATTTCATTATTGTCTTATTAATTTTTATTTATGTATACAATAACTCCCTCAACTAATGTGGGAGAGTATGCTTTTTTCAAAGTAGACAGACAAAATAAAGAGTGTGTATTTAAACGTCTGTGTTTCAATGTTTTGCAAAATAATGACTTGTCAGTTTCATTCGATGTTTTTTTGTCATAAGGGTAGATCAAAAAGAATTTAGTTTCTCATCGATCTAATTATATAAAAGCTGTGTTAATAAATGCCCTATTTTTATTTTATTTTATTTTTAAAGAGGCTAGATGCAGATGAGAAACTACAAAATTTTCAACTACCTTACATTCCTTGTGGTATGGTATCAAGTAATAAAACAAAGTTATGTTTAAAATATTTTTATTACATTGACAGCATAGTACTAAAGTTTACAAATATTTACATGAATTAAAAATTAAAAAGATAACAAGCACTAGTAACAAGTCAGTGATTATCGATTTCACAGAGCTGGTATAAAAATACATGTATCATAACATGTTGAAACGTTAATGATTGCTCCCCCAAAAATTCATCTATTTATGGCATTTTTTTAATTTCTAATTACCGTATAGTTAATTGTCAGAGCAATATTTTATTTTAAAATATCACTGAAAAAAAGCTGACTAAAATTTGTTTGTAAAACTGAGCTTGTTCTGATAAAAGATTCATACAAGCCATAATTCTTTTAAACTGCCGTTTTTGTTTACCAATTTATTTTGTACACTTCAATTGATCTTTGAAATTTCATTAACCTTTATATCACCCAAGCCTTTGGATATTCAATTACTGTCGACTCGGCACGTGACTAAAGTTCACTTGTTACAAAAGTTTCTAGATCCCCAAAAGCACGCTTTGATCGATAATATATTACCAACATGTGGAAACCTTTCTAGATTCTCATTCATGTGAAAAATGTGTGTACAAAGGGAAATATGTATCCACTTTAATTAAAGGTAAACATGACACGTGGCTTGCAAGGGGATTAACGACATACAAATACGAAAACGAAAACGCATGTTTAGATAAAAATTTACATCAATTTTTTTTTCTTTATCTTGGCGCTTCGCAATAATTAAACCTTGCATTTTTGTCGGCGGTTGAGGAATCACAATAATAAATGCACGCAATAATTTCTGAATTTACAGTAAGTATTTTGTTTATCTTGTTGCCCTAGGGTCATTATATTTTTATATAACTGCATTCAAAATTGGCAATGAATGCCATAGTGAAGAGTATTTAATATAATCTTATGTGATAAACTTTGTCAGTGACATTCAGGAAGTTTTCAGTTCTGGTATCCCAGTTTCTTACACCAATAAACTTTTCCAGGTGAAATTTGATATTGACGTTAACTATTCGTCAACCACATATTATGCCTAGCTGTATTGTATTATAGCTTTTGGAAAATGAACTAAAGTATGTTATATATATATATAAAATGAAATAATGGATATTAAACTTTATGTAGTTGGAATCCCGCTCAGGCGAGTTGTACTCGATATAGCATTATGAGATAAAGTTTGTCAGTGACTTGCGACAGGTCGATGGTTTCCTCCACCAATAAAACTGACCGCCACTTAATGTAAGGCAGAAATGCAGTGATAAAACATAACAGTAATCATTAGTGTTGTTTTTATTGCCTTCTTTATGTTTGCATCATTAGTGATAACCAGGCCAAGTTATTGATATGTTAAAAGAAAATGTTACTTACAGCATCTATGACAAGTCTGGAATTTGTTCTTATGATTGCAGATATCATTCACAGATGATACAGTTAAGAATTTTATGAGACAAGAAAAGCTTCACCGTAGTGGTTTTGTTTCAGGTAATATTTAAGGTTGTAATCTTCTTATTTTCTTTCAGGGATAAAGATAAATAAAAAAAAAAGCCGATACGGTTGCAAAATATGGAAAATTAAACCATAGAATTCAACAATATATTGTGAATTGGAAAGTTGAGCATTTAAAATATTTAACAAAAACAGCAAGTTGACTGTACTGTAGTGTACATATCAGTCTGACACATGTTGTCTTACTGTGACTTTATTAAGATGATCCATTGTAATTGTTTGGAGAGATTTGTGATTACATGTTTTTCTCATTACCATTCATTCTGGATCATATATCTGGGATACAAATTATTATACAGCAAATATATATATATAACATGTCTGCAACACCTGACATTGACTTTATTTACATTAATCCTTGGGAAATCCATCTCTGTGTGTCCATACTTAACTAGAAACTGTTAAGACATATTGTGACTTTTTAGCTCATTTAGCTCATCTGTTCATGTCCATCATACAATGTACACTTTTCACAGTTAAATCTAAACCTCTGAATCCACATTGTAAAATTAAACTAAACTTTGCTTTGGTGGTCCCGTTTTAAATTTATGTTTAACAGCACCACCCTCCATTAAAGATACTGCTGTTACTAAAAGTAGAAATTTTTAATTGACCGTCAAATTGAGAATTTCAACATATGTGTGTTCTTCCATGAATATTTTCTTCCGCCGATTTATACTGATTATGCATATAAGGCTTATTTTGATTAAAAATCATATTAAAATCTTCCCTTCAGAAACAATTTATCCAAATTTGACTGGAATGGTCATTGGGCACTCCATTTAAATAAATTTGTCTTGACAGCTCTGTCTAAGATGGACACCACAATCACTTACTAAAAAGATAAATTTCTTAAATGACCATTACTGCTTTATTTTATGTCAAAAGGAGATCATATTTATACTGCAAGTGATTACCAATGAGTAGTTACCAAATAGTGTTCGATAGCATTGTCCTCTATCCAAGATGGTGACCATAACTAAAACTAAAGAAGAAAAAAAAAGAAAGACAATTACAGCTTTATTCTTGGTCAAAACTGAACTAAAAAATAAACTGCAGCTGCATGACAATTAGTAGTTCAACATATCTCAGGAGTTTTTATGTGCAAACCCTTGTTCAGCCAAGTCATACTCAGAGTTGTCAGTAGAATTTTGAATAGGCGGCAAAAAAATCAGGCGGGTGTTTGGGGGTCACCTAGGACCCCTGATGCTTAAATGGTATAAAATCCTGCATTCTGGGCATTTCCTGGGACTAAAATTACTTTATTTCTTGTCCTGTTTTTTACTGCATAATCTTCAATTATTGTTTCTAATGTCCATTGAGATTGATTGAGCAAATATTTAGTAAAAAAGATTAAAAGGGACTGTATTTAACGAAAGTAGGTATTATTTCATACCAAAAAAAAAACCTATTTTGTTGATTAAATTCCAGAAAATGTTTCAATAAGCAATACATTATATTAATAAATTTCACTTTCAAATTCACTGTCACTATCATCAGCATGAGTTACTATATTTTTGGCATCAATTAAGCATTTCACAATTGTTGGTTATAGCCATGTATCTTTAGTAACAGAAATTATGTACTAGAAAAGACTTACTGGTACAATAATGTTTGATTTGAAATATAACATTTTTATCTTGTTTTAACTTGCATTTGGATTAATTATACCCCCCGCTCCCCGAAGGGGGAGTACTGTTTTACCTCTGTCTGTCCGTCCTTCCGTCCGTCCAAGATATTTTTCGTTGCATTTTTCTCAGTAACTGTTGATGGCAGAAATCTGATATTTGGTCATCGAGCGTCATATAGGTATACCATATTGTGGGTAGCGTTTTTGGACCCGTCAGATTCCTACTTCCTGTTTGCCGACTTAGTTGGTTTTTATACACATTGAACATATATGCACATTTTTCGTCACATTTTTCTCAGCAACTATTGATGGCAGAAATCTGATATTTGGTCACAAGCTTCATATAGGTACCCCATATCGTGGGAAGCTTTTTTGGACCCATCAGATTCCTACTTCCTGTTTGCCGACTTTGTTGATTTTTATACACATTGAACATATATGCTCATTTTTCGTCGCATTTTTCTCAGCCACTATTGATGGCAGAAATCTGATATTTGGTCACAAGCTTCATATAGGTACCCCATATCGTGGGAAGCGTTTTTGGAATCATCAGATTCCTACTTACTGTTTGCCGATTTTGTTGATTTTTATACACATTTAACATACATTTGTATATGCACATTTTTCGTCGCATTTTTCTCAGCAACTATTGATGACAGGATTCTGATATTTGGTCACAAGCTTCGTATGCCATATTGTGGGAAGCTTTTTTTGACCTGTCAGATTCTTGCTTCCTGTTTGCCGAAGAGCGGGGGTATCATAAGTGAGCATTTTTATTTTCTGTCTTGAGTGAAAATACGATTTTTCACCTTTTTCATTTCATTAGAAAACCACCTAAAAAAAATTATTTCGTCGGGGAAAAAAATATCAGATAAAAAGTTTAAAATTAGAATTTTCTAAATTTGGTAGTTAAAGCAATAAAAATATAACTTGGTACCACTACTGAGTGTCCGAAGTGAAGTGGTTTAGAGAAAATCGGACGCCATGTTCAAGATGTTGATTTATGTGACCAACGAGAGACCTAATTTTCAAAAATAAATCCGTGACCTATCCCCAGACCAATAATTCATGTATTAATTAAAATTTGCAGAAACTCTTCAATTTTACGAGTGGGTGATCATTATTTAAAAAAAAGGTCAAAATCGTAACGTAAAATATAAAAGTTTACAAAACACTGTTTAATTATCTATTAAGGACACGATCTCGCATTTTACAAAAATATCACCACAGCAGTATTGATCAGAAGCTTGAATGAAAGATGGTATCTGAAGATCATATACACTCTCTTCTTATCCTTTTGGATCTTTACAGAGGTGTTCTCTTCGCGATCTGCGTCCTAAAAAAAAGTTGTGTATGCCATGGTCCATAGCAGTTGTTTCACTAAATGGTAGGTGCGCACATACAATTTTATAAATAGCGACTAAATATATACTAAAGGGGATTTCCAAATTGGATTTAATCTATTAGAACGTTGATTAATCCGCCGTCAAAATCCATAATTAATTAATTGTGCGATGTAATAATTTATATAATATTGGAATATGGATTTTTCTGTCGCATTATTTTATTACTCATTGAAAAATAGCCGGCAAGGAAAGGACAATAATCGGCGAAAATCGTCGGCTGCCGGCTTTTAACGACATCACTGCATACTGATTATGCAAATTAGGTTTATTTTGATAAAAGAGTGACATTAAAATCTTCTTTGAAATCACTTAGATCAAATTGGACTGAAATGATGATTGATTGTTCCACTTTCAAAGTGTGTGACAGCTTCGCCCATCCATCCAAGATTGCTGCAGGTACTAAATTAGAAAATTCTTAATTTTAAAAATCTTGATGCAGCCTCTGGTTTTTCTTTAAAAATATACCATTTATATCATTACAGGTCCTTCAACTACCGTAAGACCATCCAAATCATCATTGAAAAGAAAATACAGTGTATCCTTTTGTGTATGATATAGACATCTTCCATTTAAAAGTGTGCCAATTCAGATTTTTTTTTGTAAACAACTGTAAATTGTTTTTAGTGGAAAATGAAAGAAAATAATGTTAATAACAAAAGTATTGAGAAAGGAAATTTATTCCTCAAGAAATTGACTCGTTAAGCTAATTAAAAAGGTACTGGCTACGATTACCTGGATTAGGTAATAATAACGAAAAATTAGGATTACCTGAGAGACTAAGTGCCGGAATACAATTCCGGTTCAGGAACCTATTTCACGGGAAAATATCGGGTAATCGTAATTTTATTTGTTAGAGCAAGGATTTATATAGTATATAAATCCTTGGTTAGAGTTACCTGGTCTTATTATTACCCGGAAGTTCTAGGGATTTCATTATTGGACATAAAGAATTGAAAGAATTATTATTATTATATATCAATTTGTAATTGATAATACATTTTAAATCAATACATCAAAAAGATATGAAATATACTTCGTAAATATATTTACAAAGATGGAATTACAGTAAGAAATTATCAAGTTACTTTCCTTTGTTATATAGTACTGTCTGCATAGCCAGTACGTGGATTTTGGTGGTGCTTTGAGGCCTTTTAAGATGGTTCCACTCTAAACATCCATCGCAAACTATGGATGCATAAAGATGAATATCAATTTTACAGACTGAACAGTTCCATTCGGCTGTTTCTTTTGTTTTTCAAATTTGGTTTTTAGACATTTCCATCCATCAATCGTGACATTTTTTTTAATTCTGTTTAAGTTAATGTTTTCATCTAAAATCTTTGTTGGCAAGTCTACAACCATCTGCTCGTCCGCCGAAATGTTTGTTGTCCCATCCATTACTTCCATGATATTTACTTCTGTTTTTAGGATCAAGCTTAACATAGCTGAAAATTCAGTAAAGAGATGAGATTATCTCCAAGTTGAAATCTTTCAAATAAAATCTTATAGGTGCAATTTTAATAATTTAGGCATATTTAGCATTGTATGAACAACACAAAACAACTTAAATTCTAAAATTTCACACGATTGTATGAACTTCAAAAGAAACAAAAATGATACAGCTATGTTATGTAAATCTTTAAGTGTAACTATTTGTCCTGTCTTCTGTCCAACATGGTCTTGTACAAGTCGTTTATTAGATAAGTACTATGTTTGCCTTGATATTGCACGACGTTTGTAAAGACAAAATTCAAATGCTTACCTCTGATTTGGTCTTGATCCTTTGGAATTGGAAGCAAAATTTTGGCCTCCATGAATACATGTGTATTTAAATTCACTGAAAATCAGATCATTGTTTGTAATTGTTTGCTTTGTCTTCGTTGACTCAATTTTGCAATTACTTTTGTACATTTGTATAAATTTTGCATCTTGGTAATGTTTATGTTGGCTCTCAAATTCCTTAAATGACATAAACTTTTGTCCAACTTCAAAATTGAAGGACTGGACTCCCTCATTCACGTCCATTTTAAGATTCCCAAATGAACTACATGTCTTGATAACATACATGGTGAGCATTTTTCAGCGCCTTTGACCATATTTTTACACAAACAAATATAGACAAATTAAATTCAGAATGAAAGTTTATAATAAAATTGGTACCTATAAAAATAAATCAACCACAATAAATAAGATTTAATATTTTACTTTGTACATACAACTATTCCGGGTAATAATAAGACCAGGTAATTCTAACAAATAAAATTAGGATTGCCCGATTTTTTTCCCTGAAATAGGTTTCTGAACCGGAATTGTATTCCGGTACTTAGTCTTTCAGGTAATTCTAATTTTTCTTTATTATTACCCAATCTAGGTAAATCCGGGTAATCGTAGCCAGTGCCAATTAAAAAATGGTTGCTAATGTGATTTATTGATGGAAATGCTGACATTTGCACCTTTTATAATTGAAGATTTATTCTAGAAAACATTTTAATTTGCACCATAAATGCAGCATACCCTTGAATCTTACTTTTCCCAATTAAATCAGTGGTAATCATAATCTGGCACAAAGATGTTTTAAATGATTGCCATGTTATTGAAACCACTGAGCCCATTTATATTTCTCCAGATTATGCTAATGAGGCCACATATTTTGATAAAAAAAATATTTCAGAACCCACTTTCATCTGACTGTCTGTCCTCCATCCAAAAAATTCACCATTACTTTTTAAATTGATTTTTTTTTAGAATAGAATGGGTTGAAATTCAAATTATATTATACTAACATGTTAACGAGTTGTAGAACATATCGATCATGTTTTTCTGTGAAATATGTAATTTTGCTAGTTATGCAAATAATGTCTATTTTGATAAAAGATCAATTAAAACTGAACTGCAGTGAGTTGTCTTTGGGTATTCCTTGTTCAGTTAATACCTCTATTTTATGTAAATGTAATAACATTTTGACAACACTCTTTTAGTGAAAAAAAAAAAAAAAAAAATCCAAGTTGTATAGAAATATCCTTAACTTATCCAAGGATGTGATCGACTCTGAAGAAGAGGATATGGAATTAGACATTGTAGATGTACCAGATAAATTTTACAGACCAAGAAAATTATTTAAAGGTAATAATGCTAGTTTATTAAACTACTTCATTTATGAAAACTAAAAATATCTTGTTGTTTAATATGCTCATTTATCGCGTTGGCATCGTCCATCATCATAATAAAAAAAATCAAGAATCTTATCTGAAGCCACTGGGCCAAATTGAACCAAGATTGGTCTGAATCCTCATCCACTTTCAAAATCCAATGAACCCGCCTATATGTTACAAGTACATTATGTACTATAAATAGATCATAGTATTAGTAGCTAAAAAAACACACCTAGAGTCAATAAATCCTCATTTTACCACCAATAGAGCTGTTCAAAAGCTTCATTTTAATGACAGGTATGATATATGCTACGAGTTTTGCTGAAAAGTTTTGTTTGCCAAATATTGTCGGAAATATGCTGATTTTGATTTTGACCCCAAAAATGAGTTGATTTTCATATTGCAAGGTATCTTTCTCAAAAGATGAAAGAATGTAGTGGGGGTGGGCAGTCATTTGATTTTGTGTAAAAAAAAAAATAACCTTTAATTTTTCAGGTTTCTGTTCAGTAGCTTAAGTTCCGCTTATCATTTCATTCAAATCATTTGAATTTATACACTAGGGTCATAAAAAGCAGACCAAGTCCGATATTGAACTTTATCACTTGTTCCATTCTAGAGATGTGTCCCTTGATTGACGAAATATACCGTATTCTCAGGTTTCCACTCAATAATAAGTTCAACATAACCAAACCATTTGATATTTATAGATAACAGTCCATGTATTATTTATAATTATGGTTCCAGAGTTATACTCCTGTTACTATAGCAGAATATTGTCTAATTGGTTAGGTCTGCAAAAATTTCTTATTTTGAGTATTTAACATCCTTGATTTAAACATATTTTATTGTCAAATATATACAATAGGATTGAACATAAGTTTTACAACTTATGTAATTTCTCTATCCTTCTTATTTCAAAATTATTTATGTTACTTTAAACATATTTTATTGTTCAATAAGAAACAATTAGATAGGACACTTAGAAACGACTTCTCCAATACATACATGAATTAATACAAATTCTAATATGACGTCTATAAAGCGACACACACGATAATACTCAACAACTCTATATTTAGCGCAAGTGCAGTACAGAACAAATCTGGCTGTTCCAATGTGACTCCCGCTGTGAAATTACTGTGACGGCCGAGTGTAAACAAACAAAACACCGGCATATAATGTATTTTTAAAGTCCTTAAAATAAAAATTCCCCCTCAGTTATAAATAAATATTCTGTAACTGAGTATTTTTTTATCATTTGTTTTGAAAATTTACATTTGGGGATCCCCAATACGCACACATACATTCCATTGATGTGTCGGCCATGAATAACAAAATGCACTAACCTTGTTTCCCTACGTATACATTGATAACTAGACGGTGATGTAATTAAGTTACTGTTATTTTCCAATTTGATGGCATTTTGAATTTTGCTACTCAAACAAGTAAAATGCTCACAAAATCGTAAAATAAATCAGTAACCAGCTTGTGTCAATCAGCGTCCCTTGTAAACAACATCACAGGATGACGATATATTACAAAAGTCAGTCGATAGATGGTTGTCTTAAGTGTTTTTTCTGGAATTTTTTTTTATATCAACAATACAAGCTGTTTTTTCCATTGGCATTTACTTTTTTACTTTCATATGTAACAATAATTGTCGATTATTAACAACTGTTCAAGTGTTCGATATTATGTTTGACAACTCTGCTCCGCCATCTTGTTAGTGCACGAAATGATGAACGAATGAACTCCGACTTTTTTTTAAATATTTTTACGCAGGAATTGTTCAATCGAATCTATGATGGAAAATACACAATAAATATGTTTTTCATGTTAACATCCATATCTTTGTTTTAAAATATCTCGTTCAAATACAAATAATTCAAAATCAATTCAAAATTTCCAAAGGAGGTAAATGGAACAGCCACCAAATGCCGTGTGTATGCAGTTCACGAATGGTTAAAAATTACCGTATTTGTCCTATTAGAAGCAAAATAATTCATGGCAGGCATAGAGTTGTGCAAATTTACACATGGGCTGGGCCTTTATATTCTTAGATTTTACCCCTCGCTTTCGCTCGGGGTAAGATTCAAATGTAAAGGCCCAGCTCATGTGTAAATTTGCACAACTCTATGCCTGCCATGAATTATTCCTTAAATGAACTTATATAATATTATATGCATATTTCATATTAATAAGTGAAGACATGAAAAAACAAAAAACTAAAAATGTTGAGCGTCATGCAAGTGGATTATCCAAGCTAAAGTATACTTAATCGAACACATTCTTTTATCTTAATGACACAAACACACCAAACATTCAATTGGGATTTAGCTTTCTAATGGATTTATATTTAAAGTGGGTGTTTAATTAAATTAACATATGAAGATATAGGGAGGAAGCATTCCTCTATTAACGTTCGGTAAGTATATTGCTTTTTTAAAATATTTTTGTTAAAAACTTATTTATGATATGACGACTCGATAATCCAGTTGCATGAGACTGTCTCAAAACTAGTTCATATGATCTTGATCAATAAAGTTAGACATAAATACATTATTAACCTGTTACATGTTACAAATATGACTGATTTACAAATATTTATGATCACGACATAGAAAAGCGACAGGTGTCGTTAATGTATTTTTGTACAGCCAAAAATATGGAACAATTTATATCGCAGTGTTTCATTTCCAAATGATAATAAGTCAATATTTACTGGAATTCCAATCAAATTCAATTTATTTATTCCAAATAATATAATAATGTGCGATAAGGTAAATCTGTTACTATACAGTGTAACAAGTAATGCAGTCATCGACTTTAGCAGTGGCCCATGGCCAGTGACTTTTGCCAAATTTTCTCAATAGAATCTATATGAATATTCTAATTTTGAAAATTTTGGGCCAGTAAATTCGAAAGTCTAATTTCGAAGACTGGTAATGCTCTGCATTTTCATTAATGTATCCACATAAACAATTAGAATTTACAATTAAATTTGCATGATATAAATCTGCATTTATTTCACATTCTAGAGCGGTGACCTACATAATAATATTGAGGATTTCTCCTCTTTGTAAAAAAATATTTGTTGAAGTTTTAGTTAAAGGAGGAAAACGTAGGAAGATTTCTAATAGTACGATCCAAAGAATTCCATGCTTGAATAGTACATGGAAAGTAAGAATTTTGGTAAACGGACAAACAGTTAAAAGGTACATGTATATTGTGACTGTTGCGTAAATTATAATTATGTTTTATATTGGAATCAAAGAGTTCTTTTTGTTTTGTTTTTGAAAATTTGAGAATAGAAGATTTCTTTTATGCTATAGTGTCAGCCTAGCATGTCTGGTTAAAGATTTGTATTGTTTTGTATGATTTCAGAACAGAGGTATTTTGTAGAAGAGCATAGCTTTACCAATGAGACAGTGTCTGATGGAAGTAGTGTTGCATTTTCTGAAATAGCAGCAACCACAGAGGTGTCAACTCTGCTGAAAGCTTTTGGCCTAGATGTTCAAAGACATGTCAAGGTTTCTAAAGTTGTAAAGTGTAATGAAAAATGATTTTTGGGACAAACATTAATAAAAACAAATTGCATTCTGTATTAACTGCTGAAAACACATGGCCTATTTTATTTTCATTTTTTTACTCAACTACGTGTATAGCGATTTCTCTATAAATCGATTTTTAAATTTATCGTGACCAGGCAAAAATAGTTCTCAAATAGGCATCTTTGGAGCTATTTGAAGTTAAATTAGAAATTGATCATTTGCAAGCAAATTATTATTTACATGTTTTATTACTCATAGAATAGAATTATAAGATTTGAGTTTGCTGAAATAATTCCATCCCCCCAAAAAAGAACTATATCAGGGATGATATATAATCTGGGGTCAAATTTGGCCATTTCTGTAAATCGTGTAAATTCATGGAGAAAATTTAAGGGGAGGTTAGGTCTGGCAAATCTTGAAAATGATATCGTATGATTGGATTGCAATCTACAGATTCAAAGAGTAATGGAGATTAAAACTGGTTTTCTTCTAAGGACCCGTTGGCAGTAACGATATCTTTCCGTTTCTTCGGGATTGTACCTTCCCACAAGCTTAATAAAAACATGAGGTAGTAATGGCAGATGCTCCTTTCGTATGAATTGTTGTCCCCCATGGAATTGAACAGGGAAGCCGATGATAGACATTTGAAAACAGTAGAAAAATCAATTTAGATGGCAATGGTTAGAGACGACCGTTGATATTATGTTGAAAGGGGAAAGAAAATCCATCCCTCTTATCGAATGGATACGAAAGAATTAGACGCACCCAGCAAGGCGAAGTGTATTATATGTGACAAAATCATTAGTTATGGTGCTCGGGGATGAGTATCTTTAATAGAACATTCAAACAGCAATGAGCATGCCAAAAAATTAAAACTTAAAGACAGTAATTATACCCTTGGTGTGTCTAAAGAGTAAACCCAACAATAAATCTTATGGGATTCACCCATTTTTCCTTAAGTCCAGAACTGATGTACAACAACCAGAAACTGTTAAAACTATTGTTCCTTTGGAAATCCCTTCTGCTATGCTTTAAAATGCTTAAATCCAGGAGCTCCTAGGGGCTTGGCCCCCTGGTCCCCCACCAGAGCATTGCCCCTGGACCCCAAGGGGGCCTTGTCGGCCCACTGCACCCCTGGTCTTAAAAAGTTTTCCTCTGGTCTATTCCTCTTCCAATCACATCCCTGCTATATTTATGATATTTCTCAAATATTAATTGTACTTGAATGAGCAAAATTATTTTCCAAATTGTACATAAAATACTTCACATTTTTTTTATGTCCCCACCAATAAGTGGCTGGGACATGTAGTGTTCCCATGTCCGTAATTCCGAAATAAAACAGTTGCGACCACTTTTTTTCGTTATGCTTTGAGATATTGACTTGATATTTAGTATGTGGGTGTATAATGACAAGTTACAGATCAAGTTTGCGTTTCGTTCCGGTCCAATGATTTTTGGCTGAGTTATGGCCCTTGGACTTTGAAATTTTGTCAAATATTTAGTTGTCACCACTTTTTTTCGCTATGCTTGGAGATATTGACTTGATGTTTGATATATAAATGTATAATGATGCGTTACAGATCAAGTTTACATTTCGTTCTGGTCCAATGATTTTTGGCCGAGTTATGGCCCTTGGAATTTGAAATTTGAACAAATATTTAGTTGTCACCACTTTTTTTCGCTATGCTTGGAGACATTGACTTGATTTTTGGTATATGAGTGTATAATGATGAGTTACAGATCAAGTTTACATTTCGTTCTGGTCCAATGATTTTTGGTCGAGTTATGGCCCTTGGACTTTGAAATTTGCCAAAATATTTAGTTGTCACCACTTTATTTCACTTTGATTTGAGATATTGACTTGATTTTTGGTATGAGAGTGTATAATCATAAGTTACAGATCAACTTTGAAATTCATTTGTTATTCTTAGCCTATTACTGAGGGAATTAAAAAAGGGTGAAACATTTGCAAGCCTCCTTAATATTCACGGCGGGGACATTCACGTCATTCCGACACATCTAGTTTCATATAGAACCTGAATTTGTGTTGTGAAATTGAAAAATTAAAAAAAAACATCTTGTCATTGACAGGAGAAAAGTCAAAATTTGGAGTTCTTAACAAAAGCTGCTTTGAAATCATCACAAAAAAAGATCGACTCTGTATGGATGAAACAGCAACACAAAAGGTAATTCTAAAATGAATTTACAATCTTTTGTATACAACTATTTCTATAAGTCCTCTGTTGTTAACACTATAATATTTTTTTACAATTATTCACTTTATTCTCTGATAAACATTTATGAAATGTTTTTAAGTGTACTTTTTACCTAGAGCACAGAGAAGAAATTTAATCCTTAAGCACACATATAATTCAGCCATTGGTGTATATACCATCGCCACATGCTTAAGCACTCATATAATGTCAGCCCTTAGTTACACCTTAGGTGATAAGGTAATACCTCAGTTTATATAGCAGATTTTACCAAAAGAGGCTAAATGGTTCGTTATTATGCTAAGCAAGACGGTTCTGAAGTGTGCCAACAATAATCCAAAAACAATTGTCTACTAAAGAATCTAACTCAAACACTGTTGGTTTTAATTTTCAGCCCTGTGTATATATTAAATGAAAGTGGTTTGGAAGGATTTTGATATTGAATTATTCATGTTATCTGGATCTCTCTTATTTTTCAGATCTAGTGTCTTAGAAAAATACCAGTGTAATATGTTGCAAGAATTGTTAGCTCTGGAAAAAGATGTATCTTTACTTGAAAAAGCTGAGGATAATGCTATGGTAAGATTAATTGTCTATGGCTTAAATATATATGTAAAATTGAAATATTTAGATTTAATTTTAAAATATATAGCTGAACACATTGAATTTTAAGGACAACACTATCAGTGGAAGGTATATGTTAAATAATATCTTTTTAAGATGTCAGATTGTGGCATGGGATTTCAGAGATGAGATTGTAGACTTTTTTTTATTTCCTGTTATCACTGTCGTCGAAGAGCACCGGTCGAAAATGTTCCGTCAGCTTCCGGTATAAGTCAATTAGGCATGATTGACATACAGGCGACGACAAAAAGTAAGTATTATGATCATATAGTATTATTATATCTTGAATCCAGAAGATGTTGTTATCGGTCAATTATTTTTGTTTGTTTTTACCTATATGTTTCTGTGGTTAACTTCATCGATTACTCAGATATGGATAAAATGATGGACATAAACAATGACAAATGCTAATAATGAGCTTGAAATCATCAAATAAAGCTATAAAAAATAGTCTATATGTGTAATTAAAGTACACAAACCCTTTGTAATGCTTAGATAAATGATAATTTGTCAAGGCGTGCTACCATGAATAGTTGACATACTACAGTGAAAAACACAATGCTTATTTACGTACATTCGTTCCGGCTTTGTCAACCATTACTTTCCGGTTGAGTCCCAAAAATTGTATTTATATAGACCCGGTTTTGTCATGTACAAAATTGAAAGAATAGCATAAAAAAGCTCAATATCACAATTATGTTTCCTTTTTATAATTTATTTAAGGTTCATTATAACACTTGTCAAGGGTGTGTTTGACTTGCAAATTGATAAAAAGAAGAAAAAACATTGTCTTAAATGAATAAAAATTGTAAAAAAAAACAACAGCACATCACGGCTGGTAATCGGCACAAGCAGAACAGTTGGTTCTGCAAAGAAATTCGTGAGGATAACTTCCGGTTTTGGTGGAGGAGAGTTCACGAAGACGCTTCGCAATGTCAAAAATTGTAATTTTCTTTTTTACTGCTCGAATATTGCAAAATCAGAGAATGCTATGCTGTGACGAATGCTTTCACGACTAGAAACATGTATAGTTTATTCTTGTATATGAAGCGTAACTCTCGCAAAATCAATCGTCCCACGAAAAACATGACGAAAATTGTGACACTCTTACATTTCTAAGTTGTTCTTGACAAAAATGCAAGTTAAATTTTCAATATTTTTTCATCATGGGAGTCTAAATGTAATCGGGGATAAATTCCGATTCGTCTGAATTAGATTGAAGTCTAGATAAATCAACAAACTGTCAATTTTCTAGTTTTCCTGCTTGAGGAGAACGGTTCTGATAGAGCACATTGCGAATGCATGAGGAGATTTGCTAGTTTTGTTAATTGTTTTCTGCAAAATTGATAAATTGACACTTTTAAACACAAAACTGATAAATACTCTAATCAAAATAAACTATTCTCTGTCCACTTTCAGGAGATGCCAGGATTCAAGGCCTACACATAATTTTTTCCCCAACATTTGTTTATTGATGAAAAATGACAAACAACGCATTACATATTTTAATTATGTCTGTTTTATGTTTATTGTACTGATGATAAGCTTCCACCAGTTGAAAGATAAACATTTGCAATGAGTACTTTGACCTTAACTCTTTGAAATTGACAGTTCATTTTATCTTCAAAGGCTTTGTCTTGACATAAAATAAAACACAATTTGTTTTTCACACTCTGAATCTACATTTAATAGTTTGTCATTGAGCCGTCAAAAGAACTGTTGTCGGGATATTGGCTTGCAGTATAAAAATGTCTGGCTCTATAAAAGTTAGAACTTTGGATGAAATGTTTAAAAAGATAAGCTGAGTAGCTCCACACATTAACAGATCAGACAACTAATTCAATCTATGATTCTTTTCGTACCGATATTGGCGACAGACAAGCGTTTCTTGATGAAGTTGCTAGGTGAAAGACACGCTGGAATATGGTTGATGGGCAAAAACCACAAACATTACTGGAAACACTCAATGTCACAAACCAAGACTTGTACCCTAATATTTATGCAATTTTTACAGTATTGATAACAATGCCAGTGTCTTCGGCGTCTAGCGAGCGTTCATTCAGTGCGATGCGCCACGTAAAATCTGTCTTAGAGCTACAATGGGTGATGAGAGATTATCAAAATCGTTGTTACACATCCACAGAACAAGAAATCTAAGCATAGAAGATGTTATCAACAAATTTGCAGTGAGAAAAAACAGACGTCTGGACTTTATCTAATTACCGGTCCGTATTGCTGGACATGATGGCTGCATGTGCTTACATGAACTCTGAAACTTTATTATTTGAATGTTTCCGGGAATGTTTCTTTCATACATATTGCATTTATGATAATCTTCGCTATAGATTCGATGCTTTGTGATGCTGAATTTTTTGCAATTTAAAATTATTCTGAAAAGCGGTGTAGAAACATTCACTCAAAAGTTCTCATATTCAGAAAAATATATTAACGATTTCGATTTTTGTATTGTTTCCATGATAAAATAAGAATATATTTCATGTCTTTTATTGTTCAGATTTCGCCATTTGTACATCTATTTACGCTTAAAATCGTTTTCCGTTGGGGGCCTAAACCCCCCACCAGACCCCTCGCCGCAAGTTGTGCCTACATTTCATTTTTTACCAAGCTATGCCCCTGCAAAGGAAAGAGGAAAAGGGGACTGACATTGACTTTTTACAAAAAACCATTTCGATATAGATTGCCTGTATCACCGCCAAGGAAACGAACAAAAATAAGTAGCAGTACACCAAATTTAAAATCCCCATCAATCAGGACACCAAGTTTATTAAAAAAATCTCTTTCAATTTCAAAATATTTATATCCTTTCAAACGGGTTTCCACATCTATTCGGCGCAACCTTTTTACTAAAGATGACGGAAACTTCACCGCAGATCTACACAAGTTATAATATTACATGATTTCAGCACATACATAGGTCTAACGTAAATAAACATTCACTTAGTGCTAGTAGTCATGAATAAATTAAACACAAGATGTCAATTAAATTGTGGACATATCCTTAAAATCGGTAAAGCGCTTTACAACTTGAAACCACTACTAACAGAGATCTTTTTTATTTACAAGTGAGTACACATAACACACTACATAATAGAAAAACAAACCACAAATTAATATTATTCTCAACTGTATGATATTTAATTTAGAGTGTATCATTTGTATTAGAAATTATAAAGATATGATTCACACAAGTTTAATTATTCTTGATTATAAAATTATCTTCCAGTGCATTTTCAATTTTTTCCAATGTAAGGGAAGTTAATCTTGTGTATCCAATACACAATGGAAGTTGTCACAAACAACAAATGATCAATAATGACAAGTTAAATCATGGGAAACCGCAGTTACAATTATGAATTGATTCCTTAAATGAAATGTTTCTTTCTAGGTGGACAGCCCATGAACAATGAAATATTACTTTTATACTTTTAAAAACCCGACGGGAAGAAAGGCATCAGTTCGTGAATTTATTACCAGACAGACATGCACAATTTGTGATTATACAGTGGATTACATGTGTCGTACCAAAACTAGCAAATCTCCTCATCCATTCGCAATGTGCTCTATCAGAACCGATCTCCTCGAGCAGGAAAACGAGAAAATTGACAGTTTGTGGATTTATCTAGACTTCAATTTACTTCTGACAAATCGGAATTTATCCCCGATTACGTTTAGACTCCCATGATGAAAAAATATTGAAAATTTATCTTGCATCTTTGTCAAGAACAACTTAGAAATGTAAGAGTGTCACAATTTTCGTCATGTTTTTCGTGGGACGATTGATTTTGCGAGAGTTACGCTTCATATACAAGAATAAACTATACATGTTTCTAATCGTGAAAGCATTTGTCACAGCATAGCATTCTCTGATTTTGCAATATTCGAGCAGTAAAAAAGAAAATTTAAAATTTTGACATGTACATACCTTGCGAAGCGTCTTCGTGAACTCTCCTCCACCAAAACCGGAAGTTATCCTCACAAATTTCTTTGCAGAACCAATGTTCTGCTTGTGCCGATTACCAGCCGTGACATAGTAAAATATTTTACATGTGGATGCTTTGTATAACATTAAAAGAAAGAAATACAAAACGGATTGTGCAGAATTGACATTCGCCAAAGTCATCTTCAAAAGAATGGTCATGATTTTTTGTAATGTTTTCTTTATTTGCTATGCAGTTGGATTATTGCAATATTCAGAGTGTTTGATCAAAAGTAGGAACTCTCACTGTTTATATGCTCATAAGTTGTATTTTAATGCCTGAAAATTGTTTCAGAAGTGGGAAAAGTTGCAAAATGTATGCCATATTCACAAAGTTTTCAAGTTCTGAGGTATCTTTTCAACATTTTGAAATTAAATAACGCTATATATATATATATATATATACCTAGCCTATTCCATTAACATCATGTTGTGCTATTTATTTTTAAAATTTTGTTATTTAAAGCAAAAGATCTGAATTATATAGAAATGATGTGGAATCATACGAAACCGGAAACTTTACCATCCATTATTAGACATGTAAGATATCTATGTGAAAACATCATCTTGTATAGATATCAAGTAACTCTTATTGTTTTGGATTAATTTTTGTTTTCAAATAATATATTGAAGGACACTAAGAAATTTTGATTAAAAAAAAGATAAGATAAAATAAGAATTGGAAACCGCATCGGTAACGTAATAAATGGTTGGCGTGCTCGCATCGAGTTCGATAGATTGTGGGTTCGAGTCCCAGTCGGGTCAAACCAAAGAATATAAAATTGGTATTTGTTACTTCTCCGCTAAGCACGCAGCATAAGGAGTAAACGCAAAGACTGGTTGGCTCGGAATCAGAATAATGTGTCCGAGTGGAGCGACATATCTACCCGCGGACTGTTGTTTCAGTAAGCTAGCACTATAAAAATCCAACTCGGGGTCTAGAACAAAGCGGACGTCATCATCATCTCATTGAAAATTAACTTGTTCTCACCATGATATAGCTGAAAAATTGCTGAATTGGCATTAAACAACTATCACGCACTCACTCACTTAAAAAAATTGGCATATCGAGTGTACCCTTTGAGTTTGATAAATGTTATAACTTATAATGAACCTTTAGTATGCAACTGTTTGTTTGTTCAGAATATATTACAAAAACCGGTCCAAGACATGTATGCTGTTTAATATTTTGATTGTACATTTTGTTATGAAATTTTAGTTTTGTTTTACTTGCATTTCAGGTAGAGATGAATACTGGAAGCTTGTCACCATTTGGTTGTTTTTACTGTCAAACGACATTCTTGAATTTTACAATATAATATAAATGTACCAATCAAATTATCTGAAGCTAATGCAAATGAAATGAGGGTAATCGCAAGATTGAAACATAAGGTGTTTTAATAGTATTTCTTTGCCGTTCCGTTACTGGTTTTTTTTATACTGCACTTGTTCTATTTGAGCAGTTACATTGACCGGATATTTTTTGTTATATTTGGTTATTGACCAAGATATAGATTTGTTGTACCTGATTCATGTTGAGCGACAGTAAGAAACAGTAACAGCATTGATGCTTATAAGCTTATTAGCGTGGACTTCACAGAGAACACAATCAAAAACGATAAGAACGACGCTTGTTTCTGCTCTTTTTAGACAATTTGACAGTTTCTTTGGGGCTTTTGACATACCACGATAGATACAATATATGTATATTGTCGGAAAATATATTATTCATTTCCACTCGCTGCGAAACAGGTAAGAAAAACTCGTCAAAACTCGTATATATAAATTTTATATTTTCGACAATGTATGTATATTGTCTATTTATTTTCTCCCTAGTTTCACTCTCAAAAAATAATTTTTTTATAAACTAAAATAATGTAATATAAATAAGACTCGACACAGTGTAGGATTGTGTGTTCGCTACAAGATCGCATATCATTTATTATAAACATATATCAACATAACAAATTCATTCAGTCTGTCATTTCTACTCCTAAAAATGCAAAATATATACGAGTAGTGGGTGGATGGGAGGGGGACTATAACATCCAAATCACGAACTTTTGTCGTATTACAACTTGTAACGAATGTTGCATTAATCGAGTACACCTTAAAAAAATAATTATATACTAGCTGCCAAAATCGTTCGTGTGGAACGGAATTCAACATTACAGCCTTTGTTAACTCTTTCCCTACCACTAGCGTGTATACACGCCTTTATTGTCACCCTTCTGGTCGTATTGACGGATAAATCTGTGGTAATTAACTCCATGCTACTCGCAGTGACTGATATATCCGCAGTAAACAAACACATGCGCAATCGTAGTGACAGATTTTTCCGTTCAAACGGGTAGTGTTAAAATGCGAACAATTGGTCAAATTCTTTGAAAGTTCAAAAGGTGAACCAATGAAATTCATTTTTAGAAATGATTTCTCTGTCATATGATACTTTCGTTTTCTATATTTGGTCACGCAAATTTCCAAAACAGTATGAATGAAAATGAATGTGTGCGTTGTTGTAAACAATGGCAGATGAATGGAAATCTTTCTTTAATTCTGACGACGGTGACAGCGAATTTGAGGGTTTTAGCCTATCGGATATTGATGAAGCGGAAACTAGAAGCATCGGGAGTGATATTAGTATCTCCGAGGTGGACACGGACTCGTCTGATGACGAAAATCCCGACCAAATAGACCAAACGTGGTCGTGAAATTTGAATAAAACCCCAAGTTGTCGATTTTCGTGAACAGGTAGGAGCAACATTTCAACTAAATGAAGAAAAAAAGGAATTTGATTTCTTTCATAAATATTTCCCTGTGAGTTTGGTTGAAAAAATAGTAGCTGAGACCAATGCATATACAGTAAGATGCATTCAAGTACGACCTGACAAGGTGTGGGTTCCAACAACTTTCCCTGAAATGATGGCATTTTTGGGAATCCATGTAGTATTTTCAATCGTTGGGATTCCTTCATACACACTGGCATGGAAATCAACTTGGCCCTTTGAAATACCTGCTGTACCTTCAATCATGACCAGGACACGTCTTGAAAGAATTTCAAAGTACTTTCATATGAATGATACTTCCCAAAATCCACCAAGAAGACAACCAGGGCATGACAAACTTTGTTACATTCGTCCAATTCTCAATGAACTGTCTAGAACTACAAACCCAACAAAGAACAGTCTATAGATGAAGGAATGATAGCATTTAAAGGCAGACTATCTTTCAAGCAGTACCTTCCAGCGAAGCCAACTAAAGTTGGAATAAAGGTTTGGGAACGAGCCTCCCCACAGAATGGATATGTCCACGAATTCCAAATTTATACTGGTAAAGTGGGAAGGAGTAAGGACTGAAGAGGGACTTGGTTCACATGTAATTAAAGATCTTTCCAGGCATCTTGTTGGGAAAAACCATGTAATTTATATAGACAACTTTTTTTCAAGTCCAGCTTTATTTGAAAGTCTGTTAGCTGAGGGAATATACTGCTGTGGTACGGTTCATATCAATAGAAGAGGTATGCCAGAGGCTATCAAAGGAGTGAAGTTAAAAGAAAGGGGTGACACGTTGACTGTTCAAAAGGGAAACCTTGTAGCCACTGCATGGAAAGATAAAAAGGTAGTTGCATATCTAATTACCAACTGTGATCCGACAGAAAGTAGGGTGGTAAAAAGATGGAACATTACAGAATGTGTCGGCTCCAATTGTCTCAGATTTATGTTTGGTGTTGACCTAGCAGACGAAAAGAGGATGCAATATTCTACTTGTAGAAAGTCCAAGAAATGATACAAGTATTTATTGTGGTTTTGTTTTGATTTGGCTGTTACCAATGCATTGATTTGCATGCAAGAATCACAAAACCACCAAAAAAGGACAAAAAACAACAAGGTCATTAAAATGACACAACTAGAATTTAGAACTGGCCTAGCCCAGCAACTCATTGGGCAGTTCAGAGGGACAAGAAAAAGGAAGGCACCAGCAACTGTTAGAAACTGTGGACTAACACATTTTGACAAGCCAGGCAGGAAACTGTGGACTAGCACATTGACTAACACAGTTTGACGCCAGGCAGGAAACTGTGGACTAGCACATTGGCCAACACAGTTTGACGCCAGGCAGATGCAAGGGATGTACAAAGCAAAATCGACGACATGAAATGAAAATAGGGTGCAAACAATGTGACATTAGACCCTGTGTAAAACATGACTGTTTTGCAAAATATCACGAAGAATTACTTATTAGTGAATAAATGAAAATTCAAGGATGTATATATGGAATTTATATAATTATATTTGTATATTTTGGATAAAATATGTAAATTTTTCTTTATTTTTGTGACTAAGCATTGACTTTTTATGTTCACTATGGATTTATTTCTTGCTCAAATTGGATTTAAATAAAGAAAAACTAAATACAATCAATGGTGAGTTAGAATCATGTTTTATTTTTTAATTATGTTAAGTATTTATTGAGATATAGGCAATTAAATCAATGCACCATCTCTCTGCTGCAATCAACTTCTCACTATAAAATAATCTCTGGTAATTAACCATCAATTCAGCTGTGGTAGCCAGTCTTATCAGTGATGTGTAGTAACTAGTATGTAATCACTACAGCAGCTATAGTAGATAAGAAGTTAATTTGCATATCTATAACGTTTATGAAAACATTATACTGCGAAGAAATTTAAATATCGTTTCCACGAAGTTATTTCCACAGAGTGACTTACTTCGTTATCAACGAGTATAAAATTCAAATATTGTATTATAAAAAGAATCTCCCACTACTAAACTGATGCGCCTGGACAGCGACCGCAAGTGAATGTAGCGTATTGAGTGCCAGCTGTGATGTCAGTGCGACAGTAGCAATTTAACATAGAAATAATGATTTTTTAATTGTACAAAGTAGCTGAAATTAGGAGCCATGGCGAATATTCATACTATGGATCAGGATTTATCAGGATATTTCCTAATCATAACTATTGTTAAATTGCAATATAATGATACGATCAGTCATATTTACATACTGACAAATCCGGTTCTTATAAATGACACAAACGGTTTCTATACATGTTTACAATTTGACAAAGCCGAATTTCAAAAACATCTGTTGACATCAAGTTTTAGGCTATAACTAGTTACTAATTGACTTTTCCTCAACAAAATAATATCTTAAGTAAAATAAATGATTCATTAATAATTTTTCTTTTTTGGCAACATTTCATTCATTCGTAAATGCAACATTTCAATTGATCGTAATGATTTTGATGCCGGATTCCTTATAACTTTTAGAAAAAATTCGAATTTTACACTGCAAAGAGCAATGAAATTTGGACAAAAAATGACAATAATAATAATAACAATCATAAAGCATCATAATTCAAAACATTATATATACAGTATATTCATAAAAACTAACGATAAAAAAATCTTATGTGTTTTCTTTATAAATACTGCTTTATAATATCCTGGATGTTGACGAAACATTTCCGATCGGAGCTCTTTGACGACAGTGGTTATGCAAAAAACAAAGAAATTGGGGAACACAATATATTCATTCATTATAATTTGTAGATGAAATCTTTAGCTGGTTTCATCACAGGAGAACAACATTGTTTTCATATGATATATAAACTACATAATATTTTAGAACCCTCAGGAAAATTTACTATCATGACTCATTGGAATAAAACAATGTTACATTTTCAGACATTCTACAAGCAACAGATGTCTTATCTTCAGAAATTTAGAATGACCCAGGATAAAAGGTACATACAAAGATAAGAATAATAGTTGTAAATGGTTTGGAAAATTGTGGTCTTTACTTTCAGTACATAAATACACTTTACATTATGTTAAGTACAACAGATCTTTTAGATTTTATCAGAATTGGGATTGGACAAACAACATTAGAAACCTCTTCTCTCTACAATTTACAACATAGCATAATACATTGCAAAAATATATTAGAACAATGTATAGTATATGGCACAATATGCAATAGTTCAATAAATCTGTTTTATCAAGTGTGTTATGCAGGTTCATGTGAGCCTCTAGTATTGGTTTAGGCTTTCCTATTGTTGAACGTGGCATTAAGCACCATAACACTCCTCTATATAAGTTTGATAGTCTGAAAAATTACTGAAAGTGACAATAAACTCAAATAACCCAAGTAGAAGGAATAGAAAAATACTTTGAGCTAGGCATGAACATTTCAGCATATGAAGATATTTAAGCTTGAGCAGTCATAAATTTGTATCATTTTGTGTCTTGTCAAATTTAATTAATTTTCTTGTATAAAAAAAATTGCCAAACTTTTTTTTCAGATTGTCAAATTTAAATGATTTACAACAAGGCTTACAGGAAGAAATGAGTGAAATAGAAAATCAGTCATCAAATCAATATGTATGTTTTTATTTATATAGGTGTTACTTTTCTATCAAATTTAACTGCCTCATTGGTTGATGGTAAGCATCAATCCCCAATCAGGTTAAACCAAAGACTATAAAATTGGTAATTATTTCTTTCACTGCTAAGCTAGTAACATATAGGTGTTAGAGCAAAGACAGAATAGCTCGAGTCGGGATAATGTGTCGTAGTTGAGCGACATGTCTACCTGTGATCATATTATCCCACCAGATTGGTTTGACAATTTTTTTTCAGAGTTATAGAATTTTAACGTTTTAATGCATTTTCAAAATAGTTATACTTTATGAATGAAACTCGTCTGAGGTTGATGGTCTGACAGCTTTCATATTTTGTAGGATAATTGGTCATGATGTGTAGTTGATCATATTATCCCGCCATTTCGATTCATCAATTTTTGTAGAGGTTATGGGACCTTAACGTTTACATGCATTTTCATTATTTTTGTGCTTTGTGAATACAACTGGTCTGAGGTTGTTGGTCCAATAGCTATCATATATGATACAATGATTGGTCATGATGTATAATCGACCATATTATTTGGAGGGGCATATTGTCCTTTGGACAAAGAGATTTTTGTGAAAGAATTAAGATATAGTTTTTACAGACAGTGTTATAGTGTATATAAACTGTTAAATAAAAGGCAGTTGCACTCTCAAAACTGCTCAGTTTAAAGTATGTGGGGGTGGAGCATGGTGTTGTTATGACATTGTCTTGTTTAGTTCAGTCTGCCAAAAACATTTTGACAAGCTAACCCGAACAGCATTTTAGAAGAATTTTTTCTATTTGATTAAACAAATTTTATGCAATTTTTACTAGACTGGGGAATAGGGCTGGTGGTTTTTTGGTGCAGACTGTTAGTTATTTAGGTAGGGTATATTACTAATTTATCAATTTTATTGTTTAAGGCTGTTGTGAAAGCAAAGATGAAAGAAAACATGACTTGTATGCAGAAGAAATTGTTATTAGAATCGGTAAATTATATATCTGTTGTATCAAAATATTAATACAGGAAAAAATGAAATGATGAAAACTTTTTTCCATAACTTGATTTAACTTAAATGATTTCCCTGCACTATTTCATCCTCAATGATTTGGATTTTAATACTTTATTCATACTACAAGATGATGTAACACAGGTCTTCACTGCATTATTGTTCTATAACAACAAAAAGGTGATGTGTACTTGATACAACATTATGTGATAAAGTTTGTCAGTAACTTGCAACAGGTCGATGGTTTTCTCTGGATACTCCTGTTACCTCCACCAATAAAACTGACTGCCACGATATAACTGAAATATTGTTGAAAGTGGCGTTCAACACTATCAGATTTTGATAATGTTATGGCACTAATACAAACTTCTTCTTTCTTGACAGCTCAGTAAATACTTTACAAAGTTGAGGTGTGTTTCTAGTGTCAGCTTTACCTTCTGCATATTTTTGCCAGCTTTACTTTGTGTATTTCTTTGTAACCCAGTAGTAATTATACAATTCTCTTTTTTTTCTGTTTCAGCAAAAAGATGAATTGAACCAAGTTAAGAGAAATTTACAAACAATATTCTTCTAAGTCTTTTAAATTCTTATATTTTTATGATAATTTGAATTTAGGACAAATATTGTTATTGTGGAAAATAGAAAGGAAATGTTTATTCTTTGTCTTTCTCTATTAATCAGTAACTTATATGAGGATTGTGGTTTTCTTGTGGTACTCTTATATCCTCCACCAATGCCTTGATGTCTTTTGAGAGTAGTATCCCTTTGCAGAATAAATGTTCAAGAGACTTCCTTATGTATCACACTATCATATTGGAACAATAAGAGTTTGGAGGAATAATTTTATTTTAGACTTGTTCACCATAATTTTTTAACAATTAGACAAGGATATCAACTATAGTATATAAGTTCTTAAACGAGTTGATACAGAGAATGTGTATGAATTGGTCAAACTCTATATATACATTTAAGATTTATTGATATTAGATTGCATAAATTTAGAATATTGGCTCTTTCCAATCAGAAAAGCATATTCAGATCTAAGCATTGGAATGCAATTAAAGTTTGTTAAAATGGTGAGCATAACATTTTCAAAATGAGATATGTTTATTGTACTGTTTCGGAATTACTGATTAGAAATTATAGCACACCATTTCAAGCCAAATTATGTATATTCACTAAGATTATTCAAGTCTTGAAAATAGAAAGATAGACATGAGAAACAGTTTTATAATAGCAGGCTAGATTGTATAATTAGTTTTATTTGTTGAATATTTTGTCATGGTGAAATTTTAATATTTGTTTAAAATCTTGTTATTGTTAATTTTGTTATTTGTTAAACAATAAATCCATCAAAATATTGCATGTTTTTGATTCATTGTCTATATTGTCTGAAAGGATGTACCATAGTATACTTCAGTACACATCGCCACTCATTAACCTGATTAATGCTCTTTGCATCACTAATTATTCCTGCTTAAGTATTTATAAAATGAAAAACAAAAAATACCACACCATCAGAAAAGTTGCAAATTCCAATCTGGAATTCTTAGAGACAGGGGCTAAATTGATAGCCCTAATACACATATACATAACAGGGCCTAAAATTGGAAAAAAATATGATTTTTGGCATAAAATCGTGATTTTTCACACGAAATACCCCCCCCCCCCCCCCCCCAAAAAAAAAAAAAAATAAGTGTGTGTCCCCTAACTTGAAATCCTGGATCCGCCCCTGCATAACCGCTTGGTACAGGCATTTTGATATAGCTTGGTTTTGTGGGTTCAGTCTCCCCTCGTAGTGAATTGATGCATAATTTATATTTTTAGCATAAGAATATGTGATGAAACATTAAACTTAAGCATAACATATTTTCTCCCATTATTATGGCACTTTAACCCAGCTGAACCAGTGGTGGAAAAATCTGTAATCCTTGGGAGGATTAAAATGTCTGGTGCCTTTCCCCGCATCCTAGCAACAGAATTGTGTAGAGGTCCGCCAAAGGATTTTGAAATAAAGTTTGTGTTAAATAATGGGAGAAACAAATTCTCCTTCAGTTGCCCATGTGGGTTACGATATTTCTCGAAAGTTAAATTAAATTTTTTATCCTTAAGCCGTTAATTTATCTCTCGAGTGGAGAAATATCGTAACCCACGGGCAACTGAAGGAGAATATATATATCCAGAGATTAAAGCCATCTTAAAATATCCATTGCCATTCCAGTGAAGAGGACAGAAGTAAAGAGTTCTACTCAACTGCAGTCTAGGGGCATTTCACACTCATTTTAGGGTGTGAGTTATTCTCATTGTTGAAGACCTTGCTGTGACTGAAATGTAGAACAGCAATAAAAGTGTGATTTCTTTACTTTAACTTGTGTTTAAGTGTAATGTTGGATAGTCTCATGTTCATGTACATCCATATCCTTTCTTACTACAAGTCGTTCCTTACTTTAATTTGTGTTTAAGTGTAATGTTGGACAGTCTCTCATCTTCATATACATCCATATCCTTTCTTACTACAAGCTGTTTCTTTACTTTAATTTGTGTTTAAGTGTAATGTTGGACAGTCTCTCATCTTCATGTACATCCATATCCTTTCTTACTACAAGTCGTTCCTTTACTTTAATTTGTGTTTAAGTGTAATGTTGGACAGTCTCTCATCTTCATATACATCCATATCCTTTCTTACTACAAGCTGTTTCTTTACTATAATTTGTGTTTAAGTGTAATGTTGGACAGTCTCTCATCTTCATATACATCCATATCCTTTCTTACTACAAGCTGTTTCTTTACTTTAATTTGTGTTTAAGTGTAATGTTGGACAGTCTCTCATCTTCATGTACATCCATATCCTTTCTTACTACAAGCTGTTTCTTTACTTTAATTTGTGTTTAAGTGTAATGTTGGATAGTCTCATGTTCATATACATCCATATCCTTTCTTACTACAAGTCGTTCCTTTACTTTAATTTGTGTTTAAGTGTAATGTTGGATAGTCTCATGTTCATGTACATCCATATCCTTTCTTACTACAAGTCGTTTCTTTACTATAATTTGTGTTTAAGTGTAATGTTGGACAGTCTCTCATCTTCATATACATCCATATCCTTTCTTACTACAAGTCGTTTCTTTACTTTAATTTGTGTTTAAGTGTAATGTTGGACAGTCTCTCATCTTCATGTACATCCATATCCTTTCTTACTACAAGTCGTTCCTTTACTTTAATTTGTGTTTAAGTGTAATGTTGGACAGTCTCTCATCTTCATATACATCCATATCCTTTCTTACTACAAGCTGTTTCTTTACTATAATTTGTGTTTAAGTGTAATGTTGGACAGTCTCTCATCTTCATGTACATCCATATCCTTTCTTACTACAAGCTGTTTCTTTACTATAATTTGTGTTTAAGTGTAATGTTGGACAGTCTCTCATCTTCATATACATCCATATCCTTTCTTACTACAAGCTGTTTCTTTACTATAATTTGTGTTTAAGTGTAATGTTGGACAGTCTCTCATGTTCATGTACATCCATATCCTTTCTTACTACAAGCTGTTTCTTTACTATAATTTGTGTTTAAGTGTAATGTTGGACAGTCTCTCATCTTCATATACATCCATATCCTTTCTTACTACAAGCTGTTTCTTTACTATAATTTGTGTTTAAGTGTAATGTTGGACAGTCTCTCATCTTCATATACATCCATATCCTTTCTTACTACAAGCTGTTTCTTTACTATAATTTGTGTTTAAGTGTAATGTTGGACAGTCTCTCATCTTCATATACATCCATATCCTTTCTTACTACAAGCTGTTTCTTTACTATAATTTGTGTTTAAGTGTAATGTTGGACAGTCTCTCATGTTCATGTACATCCATATCCTTTCTTACTACAAGCTGTTTCTTTACTTTAATTTGTGTTTAAGTGTAATGTTGGACAGTCTCTCATGTTCATGTACATCCATATCCTTTCTTACTACAAGTCGTTCCTTTACTTTAATTTGTGTTTAAGTGTAATGTTGGACAGTCTCTCATCTTCATATACATCCATATCCTTTCTTACTACAAGCTGTTTCTTTACTATAATTTGTGTTTAAGTGTAATGTTGGACAGTCTCTCATGTTCATGTACATCCATATCCTTTCTTACTACAAGCTGTTTCTTTACTTTAATTTGTGTTTAAGTGTAATGTTGGACAGTCTCTCATGTTCATGTACATCCATATCCTTTCTTACTACAAGCTGTTTCTTTACTATAATTTGTGTTTAAGTGTAATGTTAGATAGTCTCTCATGTTCATATACATCCATATCCTTTCTTACTACAAGCTGTTTCTTTACTATAATTTGTGTTTAAGTGTAATGTTGGACAGTCTCTCATGTTCATGTACATCCATATCCTTTCTTACTACAAGCTGTTTCTTTACTATAATTTGTGTTTAAGTGTAATGTTGGACAGTCTCTCATGTTCATGTACATCCATATCCTTTCTTACTACAAGCTGTTTCTTTACTTTAATTTGTGTTTAAGTGTAATGTTGGACAGTCTCTCATGTTCATGTACATCCATATCCTTTCTTACTACAAGCTGTTTCTTTACTATAATTTGTGTTTAAGTGTAATGTTGGACAGTCTCTCATGTTCATGTACATCCATATCCTTTCTTACTACAAGCTGTTCCTTTACTATAATTTGTGTTTAAGTGTAATGTTGGACAGTCTCTCATGTTCATGTACATCCATATCCTTTCTTACTACAAGTCGTTCCTTTACTTTAATTTGTGTTTAAGTGTAATGTTGGACAGTCTCTCATCTTCATATACATCCATATCCTTTCTTACTACAAGCTGTTTCTTTACTTTAATTTGTGTTTAAGTGTAATGTTGGACAGTCTCTCATCTTCATGTACATCCATATCCTTTCTTACTACAAGCTGTTTCTTTACTTTAATTTGTGTTTAAGTGTAATGTTGGACAGTCTCTCATGTTCATATACATCCATATCCTTTCTTACTACAAGCTGTTTCTTTACTTTAATTTGTGTTTAAGTGTAATGTTGGATAGTCTCTCATCTTCATATACATCCATATCCTTTCTTACTACAAGCTGTTTCTTTACTTTAATTTGTGTTTAAGTGTAATGTTGGACAGTCTCTCATGTTCATGTACATCCATATCCTTTCTTACTACAAGTCGTTCTTTTACTTTAATTTGTGTTTAAGTGTAATGTTGGACAGTCTCTCATCTTCATATACATCCATATCCTTTCTTACTACAAGCTGTTTCTTTACTATAATTTGTGTTTAAGTGTAATGTTGGATAGTCTCATGTTCATATACATCCATATCCTTTCTTACTACAAGTCGTTCTTTTACTTTAATTTGTGTTTAAGTGTAATGTTGGATAGTCTCATGTTCATGTACATCCATATCCTTTCTTACTACAAGCTGTTTCTTTACTATAATTTGTGTTTAAGTGTAATGTTAGATAGTCTCTCATGTTCATATACATCCATATCCTTTCTTACTACAAGCTGTTTCTTTACTTTAATTTGTGTTTAAGTGTAATGTTGGATAGTCTCATGTTCATATACATCCATATCCTTTCTTACTACAAGTCGTTCCTTTACTTTAATTTGTGTTTAAGTGTAATGTTGGATAGTCTCATGTTCATGTACATCCATATCCTTTCTTACTACAAGTCGTTTCTTTACTATAATTTGTGTTTAAGTGTAATGTTGGACAGTCTCTCATCTTCATATACATCCATATCCTTTCTTACTACAAGTCGTTCCTTTACTTTAATTTGTGTTTAAGTGTAATGTTGGATAGTCTCATGTTCATGTACATCCATATCCTTTCTTACTAATTATATGTTTAGTATTCAGAGGTCAAAGTTCATCTTATACAGGAAAATAAATCGAATGAACTGAGTTGGATTTGATCTGGACTTTATTTCAAGGTATGGCAAATAATCTGACACGAGATGTTAGCTAATATTAAACTTTTCCCCCCCAATATGCTTTGACTGACTCAAGTCAATCATATACCTGTGATTAGAAGAAAGTGTTATGCCTACAGATATGGTCACTTTCATTTTTATTGTACTTTGATTTAGTTTGTCAAAATTCTGAAAATCTTTGCCGACTGAACTATACCTCCGAATGATTTGGAACTTGGTACAAATGATGTTTTTTGTGTCCTCAACAGAGATTCCTCATATAATCTTGATCTGGCAATTCTTGTTTCTGAATGGCTGAAGCTTAAATAATATTTGTCTACTATACTACAAATTTAAATTATTTGTAACTTGTAATCTCAGAAACGACAGGTCAAAATGAGTTGTTGCCTAATACAAATGCTATAGGTGAAGTTCTCTACAAGATTTCTCATTCAACCTTGTTCCAGTGAAAAACATGACAATGATGGACAGTTGTTTCTAAGTTGCTGAAACTTTAAAAAAAAAATCAAATAATGTTCATGAAATCCTCTACAAAGATTTCATTTAGATCTGACAAAAACATGGCTGCAATGTGTAATCCTTAGTTTTGATAGACTGAAACTTTAAAAAAATCTTCTCTCAAACTACAAGTGTTAATGATGATTAACTTGGAACAAATGATGTGAGGTCCTCTATAAATAATCCTCATTTTGTCTTGATCAGGGCAAACCATGACCAAAATGGACTATTCTTGTTTCTGATTGGTTGAAACTTAAATATCTTCTTTGAAACTACCAGTCTAAATGAATAGTAACTTAGTACCTGTAGAATTTTTTTACATGAGGTCCTATACAAAGTTTCCTCATTTCAACATGATCAGGCAAAAATGCTTTTCAAATAACCATCTTCTGAGCTACATGTATTTGCAAACCAGATGAGCAATTGGAACTTCAGGTTATTATATGCCCAACTTATATCCATGTATATGTCTGTGAAATTGTGATCTTTTCAGTTAAAGTGAATCTGTAGAATTTTATTGTTTTGTTTATATCTGTTTGGCCATTATATCTATATAGCTAGTTGGAGAGTTTAGATCCCATTAATCCTGCAAAATTTCTGTGCCTGTCTCGAGCCAAGACTTGTAGTTACATCACCTTTGTCGTCGGGACCGTCATGGAAGTTGGATTTACAATTACCTATGCAATCAGTGGCTACCACCACTAACGTGAGTTCGAATTCTGCTCAGGTGAGGTGTACTTATTATGTGATAAATGTCAGTGGCTTTCTCCTGGTACTCCAGCTTCTGCCACTATATAACTGAAATATTGTTGAAAGTAGTGTTAAATACCGTAACCCTAACCCTTTTGTCATCTTTTCTGTATTTGGAGATGTGAGGTTTGCCAGAGGATTCATTGGATATATTTTGACCATTACTACTTGGCTTAATTTTTACACTGGACAAAAAAATTTACCAGTCATAAGTCATATAAAACCTTTCCATGAGGACTAATCAAATACACAATGAACTTGCATATTTTGATTTAAAAAAAATTCTCAACTATAGGTAAAATTATTTATATACTTTAATTTGATTGGAAATATATACATCGGCAATACAACAATGTATAATTTATTATATGTCTTTATATTCTGTAACTAAAATGTAGAATACATCTAATTATTTATAACTGATTTGGAAGCACTTTTCACACAGCAAACAACTCAAACAAAGCACTCTCATTCTGAAAGACAATAATCCAAACTTCAGTACTGATTTTATAACGGCCATATTCAAATTCTTATTAGACTTCTTTTTAAAGATCATGTGCTCCCTTTTTTCATATCTGCATTAAATAAATCTTAAAATTTGTAGATTTTTAAAGCTTTATTTAGAATAATCCTTGTAATGAAAATTAAACTCTAGCATAATCAAGTGTTTATGAATGTAATACTAGTACTTATTTATTCCATTAAAAAAAATCTTTCCTTTGTGGAACAAATTCAACAAGGTTTGTTGCTCTAAATAACAAACAAGTATTCTTGGTCCTATTTATTATAGTAATAAAATTCGAGATTTCTAAACAGTTCATATTTTTCAGAACATGAATGCAAAAAGAGCACAACATCCTCAAAATATTTCATTTTGTAGAAAATATTGTTTTCATCAAATTCAAATAGGGCTGTCATAAAAAAATGAAACTGAAGAAGATCGGGGAAGGGAACACAATAATGGCATACAAGATCAACACACTTAGATGATTAAAGGAAAACGATCGGCAAATCCTGAAATTAAGAGTACCAAGGGTTACAACACAACATACAGAGTAAACTTTAGTCCTATTGCCATCTTAATGAGATAATAATTTCATCATCATCGCAGTTCCGACAAGAAATTAATTGATATTATTTAAGAAATTTACACATATTAAATTTGAGATATTGTACAGTATGTTGATCTGACTGCAGCATTGGTAGTCTTAGCTAGGTTTGGACATTTCTGCTCTTCAATGTTAACTCTTTAAATTTAGCATTCCAACTGTCTGGGGTATATCATTATTGAAGAGAGAGTTAGAGCTATGGTGTTTAACACCACTTTCAACAATATTTCAGTTATATCGTGGCGGTCAGTTTTATTGGTGGAGGAAACCAGAATACCAGAAGAAAACCACTGACATGTTGCAAGTCACTTACAAACTTTATCACATAATGTTGTATTGAGTACACCTCGCCATGAGCGGGATTCTAACTCACAACTTTAGTGGTGATAGGCATCATTGAAGAATTTAAATAAAAATATCCATTTGGTGTACACTGGTATATTTGATATTTATCATGAGAGTCAAATCTGGTTTACTCAAACTGTCAAATCCTATAACTTTTATAAATTTATCACACCTACAGCACTTGCATTTTAAAAAAAACCCTTTGAAATACAAAATATTTTTGAAACACTAATTTCTATTTTGAAAATTAATTTGCCTATGTCTTTTGGCTATTTTAGTGTTATCATAGTTAACATCTACAATAAATAACTAGCATTTCATTAAAATGGTCCTAAATGATTCTCATCTCCTTTTTGTTACTTGTATTATTTGTTTAGTATCAGTTAAGAACAATTATAATAGTCACAGATGATAGATTTCAATGAGTGCCGCATCATTTTACACCATAAACTTGAGCAGTCATAAAAAATATTCCTTTATCATTGGTAATATTTCGATGCAATATGCTAAGTTCAGGGAAACATACTTAATACTATTCACACATTCTCTAAATTCACTTTTTAATCAATCAAGCTTGCTAATAAATACAGAAGTCCTAATAAAATACTCAACAACAGAAACAGATATAACAATATAATGTTACAATGGTAGTGTTAAGCATACACACCTCACTTCAATAAGACGATTAACATATCACAATAATTACCTTTACTAGAACTGATGTAACATTAATATCCTCCACAAATATAACTGAGAGGCTCAATGGGCTGAGCCTGTGTCGCTCACCTTTCATTCTGCTTTGAGGAAACTTAATACACAACCTTTCATAGGTGCTTCCCACCAAATTTTGGTTCATTTGGCTAAGCAGTTTCAGAGAAGATTTTTAGAAATCGACCAACCAGAAACAAGAATTGCCTATGGCAGCCATGTTTGCCTACGGATCGGGATGAAATGAGCAATCTTTATAGAGGACCTTACGTAGATGCTTCCTACCAAGTTTCATTTCATATGGCCAAGCGGTTTCAGAGGAAAGGCTTTTTTAGAAATCAACCTATCAGAAACAAGAATTGCCTGTGATGGCCATGTTTGTTAATTGATCGGGACGAAATGAGCAATCTTAATAGAGGACCTTCCATAGATGCTTCCTACCAAGTTTCGTTCATTTGGCCAAGTGGTTTCAGAGGAGAAGATTTTTAGAAATCGGCCAATCAGAAACAAGAATCGTCTGTGGCAGTTATATTTGTTAACGGATCGGGATGAAAAGAGCAATCTTTAGAGGACCTTCCATAGATGCCTTCTACCAAGTTTCGGTTCATTTGGCCAAGCAGTTTCAGAGAAGAAGATTTTTAGAAATCGACCAATCAGAAACAAGAACTGCCTGTGGTGGCCATGTTTGTTAACAGATCGGGACGAAATGAGCACTCTTTATAGAGGACCTTCCATAGATGCCGCCTACCAAGTTTCAGTTCATTTGGCCTAGGGTTTCAGAGGAGGAAATTTTTTTAAAAAATCGGCCAATCAGAAACAAGAATCGCCTGTGGTGGCCATGTTTGTTAACAGATCGGGACTAAATGTGCAATCTTTATAGAGGACCTTCCATAGATGCTTCCTACCAAGTTTCGGTTCATTTGGCCAAGCGGTTTCAGAGGAGAAGATTTTTAAATTGGCCAATCAGAATCAAGAATCTCCTGTGGTGGCCATGTTAGTTAACGGATCGGGACGAATTGAGCAATCTTTATAGAGGACCTTCCATAGATGCTTCCTACCAAGTTTCAGTTCATTTGGTCTGGCGGTTTCAGAGGAGAAGGTTTTTTAAAATCGGCCAATCAGAATCAAGAATCTCCTGTGGTGGCCATGTTAGTTAACGTATTGGGACTAATTGAGCAATCTTTATAGAGGACCTTCCATAGATGCTTCCTACCAAGTTTCGGTTCATTTGGTCTGGCGGTTTCAGAGAAGAAGGTTTTTTAAAATTGGCCAATCAGAATCAAGAATCGCCTGTGTTGGCCATGTTTGTTAACGGATCGGGACGAAATGAGCAATCTTCATAGAGAACCTTCCATAGATGCTTCCTACAATGTTTCAGTTCATTTGGCCTAGCGGTTTCAGAGGAGAAGATTTTTAAAAATCGGCCAATCAGAAACAAGAATTGCCTGTGGTGGCCATTTTTGTTAATTGATCGGGACGAAATGAGCATCTTTATAGAGGACCTTCCATAGATACTTCCTACCAAGTTTCAGTTCATTTGGCTGAGGGGTTTCAGAGGAGAAGATTAAAATGTGAAAAGTTAACGGACGCCAAGTGATGGCAAAAGCTCACTTTGCCTTTGGCAAGGTGAGCTAAAAATGACACATGCAATAGTTCACAAGTGGATGAATATCCCAATGAATTAAATTTTTTTAAATTATTTTGTAAATAACAAGATCGCTTAAGTGAGGCATTGTTACAGGTAGTGAAAACTTCCATGCCAAAAAAATGTTTGCTATTGAAGAATTGAGACATTGGTACATGTGGTTTTTACCCTTCTTTAAAGCTGTAGTCTAAAGGTAGAACATGACATCGACTACAGCCTTAAAGTTATCAGCTATAATCGGTTGCTACCCCTCTTTAAGGATGTAGTCTAAAAGAGAACATCACATCAACTAGTCATAAAGTTATCAGCTAATATTGGATCAATATTTTACCTTTCAAATTTAAATTGAAAATAATGTCAATTAAATTAAGTTATTTTGAAAAATATATGTATAACAAATAACAATCAGCTGTTTTAATCAGATATTTGCAGTTTGTGAAAAAAAAAAGAAAAAATAAGTATTACAATCATTTACAAATTCTAATTTATTCCTTTTAAAATTTTTTGTTCTACACATATTTCATCATATTTTGTGTAAGAAAAAGCCACTTTGAAATATCTATAATTAATCATCTAACTTGAATATCTGATTAGAAATAAACGATGATTGTGTATCTATTAATCAACTGTACCAAACAAATTGAAAGTAATTAAAATTTTAATTACCTTTGAAGGGATGAATAGCGTTCTTACAGTAAAGTGATCATTATAAGTAACAAGTTAATGTAACAATTTTAAAGGCAGTTATTATTGTTATTTTATAACCTTTAGCATAAAAAGACATGAAATGTTAAAGACTGATGACCAAATGTACAATGTATATAAGAATCAATAAAGCGACCACATTCATCAGATATATCTCTCCCTACATGAGAAAAAAATCGTGTCCTTTTTAAGACGTCAAATCTCTCTCTTAGTGATTTGAAAGAGATTGCATATGTGTATATTATATCAAGTTCCTTTATTGATAAACATAAAAAGTCTGGCTGGTTTTCTGGTCTATAATATATTCATTATGTTGAACCAGATTTACCATAAAAGTTTCATTAAATATCACAAATATCAATTCTAATACCACTGTTTTTACACATCTACATTTACAGTACATTTGAAATGATGAAAAAACAAATAAAGCAGTTATCATAGAAACAATGATATAAGGTTCCATGTACATCACTATAATTTATATTGTACTTTATAAATTCTGTTATGTATTAGAAGTATTATTCATGTGACACTTCTCTCTTTTAGAAAAAGATTTTTCTAAAATTATTTGTGGGGAGAAATTGGCAATTTTTTAGTAGTAAAAAGTGTTTTTTTTTTTAATTTCATAAATCTAACATATAATTGAAAATTTCATTTCCCCCTTTCAAAGTATCACATGTATGATTACTTTTATGCTATTTCTTTTACTTTAACGATAAAAACTCTCGTTTTCTATATGGCAGGGCTCACTAAACCAGGGGAAGTGGGAGACTTTTTCACCCTGGTTTCAATGAAATCACCCTATTTCTGCCCCTAAGGCAAATTTTAGTCGCCCTGTCAGTTTTTGGAAGTCAGTATTATATCACCAATAACCACACTTTTTCTTCCATATTTGCTCATGTTCCTGAAATTTGACCTATACAGGGAAGTATCCCAGATTTCCCCTGACTTTGACCTTATGTCAACTGAAATAGGTCATGTCGCCCTGTTCTTACCAAATGTGGTGAGCTCTGTATAGTCATATAATAAGGAGGCAATGTTATTAAAATTTTAAATATCAACATCTCTGTAAGTTTGATATGGGGAAATATTTTGTATTCTCAAAAGAAGTATTTTTTTTAAAGAAAAATAAATATATGTATAAATTTCAATACTTTCACCTATTTTAAACATCTGTTAAGACTCTTTCATTGTATAAATAACTTGAATCTAAGCATTAAACATGCATATATATACATATTATAGGGTGAAGTATAAGAAATATAATTATGAGAAAAAAAACATAATTTTTTTTCCATTATATCTAACTTGCAAATTAAATGACAGAAATTAGCACGTAAGCATAGCAACATCATAATACATATTGTCACAGTCAGAAAATAATTGTGTGTTTAACAAATAAAAAGATATATTCCATTAATTTGCTTTAAA
Organism: Bathymodiolus septemdierum; assembly: GCA_963383655.1. Classification (NCBI taxonomy): domain Eukaryota; kingdom Metazoa; phylum Mollusca; class Bivalvia; order Mytilida; family Modiolidae; genus Bathymodiolus; species Bathymodiolus septemdierum. The sequence goes on along the minus strand of OY726518.1, from coordinate 128,400,179 downwards.
GTTATGGTTAAATGGAGGCAAATATGTAACATTATAATGATTCAAATTATGTATTTTGAGGAAAACTGCTTGTAGCCATTGGCTGCCAGCAATCCTCGATAAATAAATAAAGAACTAAATTAAATATTTAACATTGGAAACTTGCTAGATTATGGAAAAAACAACTGATGACCAACAGTTCTATATAACTCAATGGTACTACCTTTTAAGAGTTTATCAATTGATCATACATTTGTGATGTTGTTATTTTACAATTAGTAATCCTCCCATCAATTTCTATTTCCCAGTTGTATGGTGTTCAATAAATAATATTTTTAAAACTAATCTTAACAAACAAGCAAAAGAAGAATAATGTTCCAGTTATATCTGATTAGTTACAACCAAAATGATTACACAACATTATATAAATGTCATCACAGATAATGCATAATGAAGATGAAGTGTTCATAAATTACAATGTATAATATATTGATTATATCTAAACTTGGCATGGCAATATCGCTAAACTATTTTTTGCTTACTGTTTTTTTTACCAAAAACATTTTTCACAGTTACTGCTAAAATAATGTAATCAGAAGATTTGAAAGTATATTTTATAATATTTATTAAGAAAGACAGCGACTTGGCACATTTCCCACACATTATCAAATTGTTCATTCAATATATTTCATAAATATCACAAACTATGCATTCAATTTCATAACATTGTCAAGTCTATGTCAAAATTGTGTTGAACAACTGTTAAAAAAAACTTGCAATATAATGTATTCTCTTTGATATAATACAGTATAAATTTAACCTCTTTTCCCTTAATCAAAACTTAAATTCTTTATGTCATCCATACAAAATTCTTGATTTGCTGTTTCCCAAAATTCACCAAAATTGGGCCTACCTACCCACTTCTCAAATTGTTGATCAAGAAACTGCAATCTTACTATTTTTTTAAAACATGGTCTTATTGAAAATGCAATGTTATAGTGACTTCTACATCCCAAAAATAAGACAAAAACATGGTATAAACACAGTTTAAACAACATCTAAAAATGGAGTTTTTTTTTATAACATTCATAACATTAAAATGCCCTATTAAATTTCAATGATTGCTGCGAGATATAAGCAAATGAAAAAAATTTAATCATTGACACATTTACTGCTCATTGTTTTATAAGATTGGAAGAAGGGGAAATCAACTCATTTCTTAGTACCATTCTATTAAAATTGACATTTTAATAACATGATAATCAAAATATGACTTCTTTGAATTGACGTAATGATCACTCATAATAACAATGCTTACTAGAACTCACACTCTAAGGTTGTATATATAGAAGTCCCCCTCTTATATTCTCAACAAAAGTCATCCTCTTATCAGGTCAGATGAGAGAGTAACATATAGTTGTCTCCCCCTTATAAGGCGAGCCCTTCTGAAATAAAGTGGATTACAAGAGCCTCTCTTGAAGGGGCAATTTAGTAGTATTTCACTATTTCAGTTCATCTGAAATCTGGCCTGATAAGGTGGCCTTTGGTGGGAGGGGTCTTATAAGAGGGGAACTACTGTACTACTAAATTGTCTCCCTGAAAACAGGCACTCTTATAACAAAGCCATGTTCTCATATCAGAAGGGGTGGTCTTATAAGAAGGAGACTACTTCCATTTAGTGTGATTTTAATTATAAATAGTCATTGTTTGTAGCAGTATGACCCATTGTGCATTACCTACATACAACCTGAAAATTAAAATGCAGAAGGTTTCTGGTTTCTTTACTTTGAACATCACACAATAATAAATCAGTTTAGATAGTCAATGATAACAAAATATTACAGTCATAATTTATGAACACTACACTTTGACAAATTACTAAATTCTACAATAAAACTTGTTGTCATGATGATCCAGAAGCTGTGTCACTTTTCCTTGGTGAAGTATCTCTAGTCCAAGGCTTGGCTTTCACTCTGTAAAACTTGGTACCTAATGGAACTTTAAATCGGTTTTGTGGCTGAAATTATACAATATAAATACAATATGCTTAACTTGGTGTTGTGGCTGAAATTTTACAATATACCTATAATATAATCAGAATTTACCTTGGAAAATATAAACTTTGTTCAAAAAGTAGTCTATTCTATGTGTCATCCTTTCAAAAATAGCTAAAATGATCAGGAAATGAAAACTACGGTACTTTACGTTGTGTCAAACTAAAGTTAATCTGAAAGATTGAATCTTGTACAACTTAAATTTAACAATGACATATCCTTCATATAAGTTGTTTTGCATATATGACTTGTGTCTACAGGGATTCCACCATTGTTTTTACCAGCAGCTGCCAATGGAATATCCTCAGAATTCTCAACGTCAACCAGAATGTAAAACGAAAATACAAGCAGACGGCATAGGACAACTTTGTCATATTCACCAACAAACCTCAAATATGGGTTCAACTAGCTTTTATATTCACTTACTATTGTATTGCTATTTTATTTTAATATTTAACTCCAACAAATAATTGACCTATTTATTCTAATCTCCCATGAAGATCATTAATTCATTTAGATGTATATATGGCTAATTGATACTGTTAGAAGTATCAGTTATGATTTTTTTATTCTAATCTCCCATGAAGATCATTAATTCATTTAGATGTATATATGGCTAATTGATACTGTTAGAAGTATCAGTTATGATTTTTTTGTCCTAACAGTAATGGTATTTAACCAACAGATTTGACCTTCCTAGCTAGTAGTCGGGTAACTACAAGCATTCACTGACCCTGCTATTGAATAATATGTTGTCATTCATGATAGTATGTGGTCTTTTTTGGGGTAGAAGTGAATCTGTGCAGGTTTTTATTGTTTGTTTATATCTGTGCTGCTGTTTGAGATCCAATTATCAAGAGGGGAAGGGTTGGGATCCAAATTAACAGTTCATTCACACCACAATATTTGCACCTGTCCATTGGCATGCCTTGTGGTCTTTTGTATGCCCAATGATTCAATAAGGTGAAACGTAGTTGGGGGGGAGAGAGAGAATTATCAGTTAAGTAAACCTTTTTCTAAACAAATGCTTGCAAAAATTTAAAATAGAGCAAAATCAAGGACTTTTCAAGGACTTTCCAGGACAAAAATTACAGTTTTCATGCACCTTTTTCTGAGCATTTTCATATATAAAACCTTGTTTAACCTTACCTTTCTTCAAGTGAAAATCCCTGTACCCAGTCAGGAAAATGATGGATGTCCAATGTCAGTGGTTTTGTGGGTGAAGGTACACATGGCAGAAATAAAGATATAAAAATACCTTTCATATGACTTTGGAGGGCCGATTCTCCCATGGAGGAAATGTCAGAATTTTTGTTGTAGCATTTGCAGTGTGCTTTATGAATATCTGGGCTATTTCTAAGCCAGGCATGGTATTGTGGCTGCTCTAGCCATTTGTTCAGGAATTTACATTTTCCCAGCATCTTGAACTGGCAATGATCAAGGTCACTGGCAACCGACAGCTGATCACGCGATGTTGTGATTTTTTATTTTCATAATTTTTAATTTAGAACATAAGTGGACACGCTTGATGTTATGCCCATTAAGAAATACATTCAGGAAAACCCATGAATCGTCACGGAAACTAATTAAAACAACAAGCTTGAAGTCAGGTGATGGGATTACATTAATGCATATTTTTGATTTGAGCGGTAAAATTCTGGAAAACACCATTTTATAGAAATAGTGTGATTTTCCACAAATAGCCCATAGTGATACGGGAAGGTCTATTTATATTTCCACGGGTAACTGAGCTTGTTGACATCGATTCAATGTCTTGGAGATCGAAAATGACTGTTATCATGCACTTATTTCGAGGGAATAAGATTGTTCAAATGGAAAAGTAGTTTTCAAGGGTTTTCAAGCACCTTTATTGGAATTCAAGTATTTTCAAGTCCTTGATTTTGCTACTTTCGTTTTCAAGTACTTTCAAGGATTTCAAGCACCTGTACGAACCCTGTCAAATATGTGTGACATTATGATCTTTTGTTGTAAAAATAAGAAACCACAGAACCGATAGAACTAACACTTGGACTAATTGTTCCTTTTGAAGTATTAATCATCTGTTGTTTATTTCCAATTGATCAATTCCAAAACTGTTGATTTGTAACTTGCTAAAAATAAACAAATAAAAAACAAAAATTTCAAACTGTGATACCCAGAAATGAATTGAATAGCTGATTATTAAAATGCAACCATAACACATTTATAGACAGAACATTGAACTTTATACAAACCTTTTTAGCTTGACAATATTCCTTCTCAGTAATTTCTGCCAAAACCCATGACTTTCTATTTTCACTGGGATCTGCAATGTAAATGAATAGAAGGTTTTCACAAGATTTTCAAAAATAAAGGGTTATGCCGTCCACTGCAAGTTGACAAGAGCCATCTCCAGCACAAATTTTACTGCAATCAAGTTTAACTCGAAAAACCATAACTGATGGTGGAAATCCCCTGGAAAAAATAACAGAAGCCCTTGTCACAATAAATAAAAATAAAACCCCACTTCTAGCTAAAGTAAACAGGGGCATAACTCCAAGTCTGAAATCATAGGACACAGATGACCCCACTTCTAGCTAAAGTAAACAGGGGCATAACTCCAAGTCTGAAATCATAGGACACAGATGACCCCACTTCTAGCTAAAGTAAACAGGGGCATAACTCCAAGTCTGAAATCATAGGACACAGATGACCCCACTTCTAGCTAAAGTAAACAGGGGCATAACTCCAAGTCTGAAATCATAGGACACAGATGACCCCACTTCTAGCTAAATTAAACAGGGGCATAACTCCAAGTCTGAAATCCAACTTGGTCTTTCTTTTAACTAACAATCCTAGAACTAATAAACTCACTTGATTGTAAACCTAATGGTTCTATACATTCACTATGTAAGAAGTGTAGAGTGCTGCCAATAGTAAACACAACATACTGATCATGTCGTTCATCTAGACAGAATAGTGCCAGATCACCTGTGTTACAACTGAAATTATAATAAAGTATGAATTAAAGATAATTCACATGTCATTTTCTGTGTCATGAAACCACTTCATCAGAGGTTTTTTTCTCCAAAATGAAATGAGCAAGGGAAATGGTTTCCTTTTGCAAAAAAACATTTGAAAAAAAGAAATTTGGGAAGAAAAACAAATATTTTGGTATTTCTTTTTATTTGCACACCATATGTATCATGAATCTTCTCAATTACATTATGACAAACTTATCAACAACAAAAATCAAATCCATATAATTCCGTCTTCTTATTTTCTTTTTTTAAAGATTAGTTCTATTATCTTCTGTGGGCAAAGTAGGAGTTGTTTCTTTTATCAATAGATCCAAGCAATCAGTTGAAATCATGATATAATAGTCATATTTAATTATTTATTGTGATAATCTGAGTTTTATTTTGTGTGTTATTTTAAAGAAGACAGATCTACATAAGTAGTTTGCTCTCTTTCTGAATAAGATTATAGCTAATTTATTTATAATTGTTTGACACCTGTAAAATATACCATAATCTTTTCAACAATAAAATAATGTTTACACTAATCAGTTTATGACATTGGTGGAACTTTGCCATCGTGACCTTACCTTGTAATTGATACTTTATCCTGGACCACTGATCTTGTGCTGGCTGTCATTGTCATTTCAGACTAAAATACAATAATATTCCATGTAACCAATTAAACAGAACTTATAATTCTTTTATAAATGATCACACCATTTTCATGCCTAAAAAAAACCTGTTACTTATGAAACCAGTTTTTCTTTACTATAATTTAATGTACAACTTATATGTTCTTGAAAAATCATCCAAAATCAGTTATAAATGGGATATGTTTAATTAAGAAATAAATCATGGAAGCCAGAATGTGTAGGGAGTTTTAACATGGATTGGTAGATACTAGTATTTTATCCCGAGCCAGAAGCGAGGGATAACATTTACTAATTTCTGCCAATCCATGTTAAAACTCAAAACACATTCTGGCTTCCATGATTTATTTCGATTTTGATATGTCTAAGAGTACAAATACAGTAGTATACCTTGATTGGAAGACGGTAATTTATATTTACGCTTGTGGAAAATGTCGCACACAATTTATGCTGCCAATGGAAAAGTCAGTCACATTCACCGGCGCATGTGCTAATGAGATTATACCGAATGGATAACTCGCTCGTTTGTTAACAAAGCGAAAGAAGGAGATCATGTTAGAATATCACTTAATACATGGGTTGGGAGTAAACATTACTTTCAACAGCATTTCAGCAATTTTCTTGCTGGCAGTTTTTATTATAAAGAATGAAAACCACTAACTTGCCTCAAACCACTGACAAATTTTATCACAAAAAAGTTGTATCAAGTTGAGTGGTGATAAGCACTGATTGTATAAATAGAGGTAAAACAAAATACCATACGATCTCGGCCAAAAATATTACTATTTCATGTTCCTGTTCTTGTACCATATGATCTCAACCAAAAATATTACTATTTCATGTTCCTGTTCTTGTACCATACGATCTCAGTCAAAAATATTACTATTTCATGTTCCTGTTCTTGTACCATACGATCTCAGTCAAAAATATTACTATTTCATGTTCCTGTTCTTGTACCATACGATCTCAGCCAAAAATATTACTATTTCATGTTCCTGTTCTTGTACCATACGATCTCAACCAAAAATATTACTATTGCATGTTCCTGTTCTTGTACCATACGATCTCAACCAAAAATATTACTATTTCATGTTCCTGTTCTTGTACCATACGATCTCAGTCAAAAATATTACTATTTCATGTTCCTGTTCTTGTACCATACGATCTCAGTCAAAAATATTACTATTTCATGTTCACATTCTTGTACCATACGATCTCAACCAAAAATATTACTATTTCATGTTCACGTTCTTGTACCATACGATCTCATTCAAAAATATTACTATTTCATGCTCCTGTTCTTGTACCATACGATCTCAGCCAAAAATATTACTATTTCATGTTCACATTCTTGTACCATACGATCTCAACCAAAAATATTACTATTTCATGTTCACATTCTTGTACCATACGATCTCAACCAAAAATATTACTATTTCATGTTCCTGTTCTTGTACCATGCGATCTCAGTCAAAAATATTACTATTTCATGTTCCTGTTCTTGTACCATACCATCTCAGCCAAAAATATTACTATCTCATGTTCACGTTCTTGTACCAATACCTGTCACAGTGTTTTAAAAGGTAGGTAGATATAAAATGAAGATCCTACTAACCATGTGTGAGCACATTCTTACCAGTTTTTGTTCCATTTTCGAGATCTCATCTTGTTTCAATTTTACATCCTACAAAAAAACATTCTTTTTAGGATTTTATTCTAATCATTTGGCATATAAATGATACCATTGATAAATCAAAATTTTCCATACTTTTTTTTACTTTAGTACTAATCTCAAATATCTGTTTCATTATTTAAACTATACTTATAATGTATGTTTAACTCCATTTTTCTTAAATAAAAATTATTTCTTGTTTTTTAAAGAAAAATAAAACTCCTGAAGGCAGTTAATTTTTTATTCTAGAAGTAACGAGAGTGGTAGAAACAGACCATAATTGTTGTTCATCAGCAGCTTTTGAAAACAGCATTTTTCAGATCTGAATATTTCATAATTATTGCTTTTGGTTTAAACAACTTACGTCTTTTTTGTAATTTTAATCTGATTCTGATTAGATAATTTTTTTTAATTGATATAATTCGTAGATATATTTCATCAATTTGTACCTACCTCTTCCAACAGTGATATCTTAGCCTTGGACCCGGTCTCATCCAACTCACTGAAAGAGAAGTAATATGTCTATTTATTACTCAGACAGAAGAAAAATGTCTATTTATTACTCAAAGATAAGCAAAATGTCTATTTATTACTCAAAGAGAAGTAAAATGTCTATTACTCAAAGAGAAGTAAAATGTCTATTTATTACTCAAAGATAAGCAAAATTTCTATTTATTACTCAAAGAGAAGTAAAATGTCTATTTATTACTCAAAGAGAATTAAAATGTCTATTTATTACTCAAAGAGAAGTAATTTGTCTATCTATTACTCAAAGAGAAGTAAAATGTCTATTTATTACTCAAAGAGAAGTAAAATATCTATTTATTACCCAAAGAGAGTTAAAATGTCTATTTATTACTCAAAGAGAAGTAAAATGTCTATTTATTACTCAAAGAGAAGTAATATGTCTATTTATTACCCAAAGAGAATTAAAATGTCTATTTATTACTCAAAGAGAAGTAATATGTATATTTATTACTCAAAGAGAAGTAAAATGTCTATGTATTACTCAAAGAGAAGTAAAATGTCTATTACTCAAAGAGAAGTAAAATGTCTATTTATTACTCAGAGATGTAAAATGTCTATTTATTACTCAAAGAGAAGTAAAATGTCTATTACTCAAAGAGAAGTAAAATGTCTATTTATTACTCAAAGAAAAGTAATATGTCTATTTATTACTCAAAGAGAAGTAAAATGTCTATGTATTACTCAAAGAGAAGTAAAATGTCTATTTATTACTCAAAGAGAAGTAAAATGTCTATTTATTACTCAAAGAGAAGTAAAATGTCTATGTATTACTCAAAGAGAAGTAAAATGTCTAATTATTACTCAAAGAGAAGTAAAATGTCTATTTATTACTCAAAAAGAAGTAAAATGTCTATTTATTACTCAAAGAGAAATAATTTGTCTATTTATTACTCAAAGAGAAGTAAAATGTCTAATTATTACTCAAAGAGAAGTAAAATATCTATTTATTACCCAAAGAGAGTTAAAATGTCTATTTATTACTCAAAGAGAAGTAAAATGTCTATTTATTACTCAAAGAGAAGTAATATGTCTATTTATTACCCAAAGAGAATTAAAATGTCTATTTATTACTCAAAGAGAAGTAATATGTATATTTATTACTCAAAGAGAAGTAAAATGTCTATGTATTACTCAAAGAGAAGTAAAATGTCTATTTATTACTCAAAGAGAAGTAAAATGTCTATTACTCAAAGAGAAGTAAAATGTCTATTTATTACTCAGAGATGTAAAATGTCTATTTATTACTCAAAGAGAAGTAAAATGTCTATTACTCAAAGAGAAGTAAAATGTCTATTTATTACTCAAAGAAAAGTAATATGTCTATTTATTACTCAAAGAGAAGTAAAATGTCTATGTATTACTCAAAGAGAAGTAAAATGTCTATTTATTACTCAAAGAGAAGTAAAATGTCTATTTATTACTCAAAGAGAAGTAAAATGTCTATTTATTACTCAAAGAGAATTAAAATGTCTATTTATTACTCAAAGAGAAGTAATTTGTCTATCTATTACTCAAAGAGAAGTAAAATGTCTATTTATTACTCAAAGAGAAGTAAAATATCTATTTATTACCCAAAGAGAGTTAAAATGTCTATTTATTACTCAAAGAGAAGTAAAATGTCTATTTATTACTCAAAGAGAAGTAATATGTCTATTTATTACCCAAAGAGAATTAAAATGTCTATTTATTACTCAAAGAGAAGTAATATGTATATTTATTACTCAAAGAGAAGTAAAATGTCTATGTATTACTCAAAGAGAAGTAAAATGTCTATTTATTACTCAAAGAGAAGTAAAATGTCTATTACTCAAAGAGAAGTAAAATGTCTATTTATTACTCAGAGATGTAAAATGTCTATTTATTACTCAAAGAGAAGTAAAATGTCTATTACTCAAAGAGAAGTAAAATGTCTATTTATTACTCAAAGAAAAGTAATATGTCTATTTATTACTCAAAGAGAAGTAAAATGTCTATGTATTACTCAAAGAGAAGTAAAATGTCTATTTATTACTCAAAGAGAAGTACAATGTCTATTTATTACTCAAAGAGAAGTAAAATGTCTATGTATTACTCAAAGAGAAGTAAAATGTCTAATTATTACTCAAAGAGAAGTAAAATGTCTATTTATTACTCAAAAAGAAGTAAAATGTCTATTTATTACTCAAAGAGAAGTAATTTGTCTATTTATTACTCAAAGAGAAGTAATTTGTCTATTTATTACTCAAAGAGAAGTAAAATGTCTAATTATTACTCAAAGAGAAGTAAAATATCTATTTATTACCCAAAGAGAGTTAAAATGTCTATTTATTACTCAAAGAGAAGTAAAATGTCTATTTATTACTCAAAGAGAAGTAATATGTCTATTTATTACCCAAAGAGAATTAAAATGTCTATTTATTACTCAAAGAGAAGTAATATGTATATTTATTACTCAAAGAGAAGTAAAATGTCTATGTATTACTCAAAGAGAAGTAAAATGTCTATTTATTACTCAAAGAGAAGTAAAATGTCTATTACTCAAAGAGAAGTAAAATGTCTATTTATTACTCAGAGATGTAAAATGTCTATTTATTACTCAAAGAGAAGTAAAATGTCTATTACTCAAAGAGAAGTAAAATGTCTATTTATTACTCAAAGAAAAGTAATATGTCTATTTATTACTCAAAGAGAAGTAAAATGTCTATGTATTACTCAAAGAGAAGTAAAATGTCTATTTATTACTCAAAGAGAAGTAAAATGTCTATTTATTACTCAAAGAGAAGTAAAATGTCTATTTATTACTCAAAGAGAAGTAAAATGTCTATTTATTACTCAAAGAGAAGTAATTTGTCTATTTATTACTCAAAGAGAAGTAATTTGTCTATTTATTACTCAAAGAGAAGTAAAATGTCTAATTATTACTCAAAGAGAAGTAAAATATCTATTTATTACCCAAAGAGAGTTAAAATGTCTATTTATTACTCAAAGAGAAGTAAAATATCTATTTATTACTCAAAGAGAAGTAAAATGTCTATGTATTACTCAAAGAGAAGTAAAATGTCTATTTATTACTCAAAGAGAAGTAAAATGTCTATTACTCAAAGAGAAGTAAAATGTCTATTTATTACTCAGAGATGTAAAATGTCTATTTATTACTCAAAGAGAAGTAAAATGTCTATTACTCAAAGAGAAGTAAAATGTCTATTTATTACTCAAAGAAAAGTAATATGTCTATTTATTACTCAAAGAGAAGTAAAATGTCTATGTATTACTCAAAGAGAAGTAAAATGTCTATTTATTACTCAAAGAGAAGTAAAATGTCTATTTATTACTCAAAGAGAAGTAAAATGTCTATGTATTACTCAAAGAGAAGTAAAATGTCTAATTATTACTCAAAGAGAAGTAAAATGTCTATTTATTACCCAAAAAGAAGTAAAATGTCTATTTATTACTCAAAGAGAAGTAATTTGTCTATTTATTACTCAAAGAGAAGTAATTTGTCTATTTATTACTCAAAGAGAAGTAAAATGTCTAATTATTACTCAAAGAGAAGTAAAATGTCTATTTATTACTCAAAAAGAAGTAAAATGTCTATTTATTACTCAAAGAGAAGAAAAATGTCTATTTATTACTCAAAGAGAAGTAAAAATGTCTATTTATTACTCAAAGAAAAGTAAAAATGTCTATTTATTACTCAAAGAGAAGTAAAATGTCTATGTATTACTCAAAGAGAAGTAAAATGTCTATTTATTACTCAAAGAGAAGTAAAATGTCTATGTATTACTCAAAGAGAAGTAAAATGTCTATTTATTACTCAAAGAGAAGTAAAATGTCTATGTATTACTCAAAGAGAAGTAAAATGTCTATTTATTACTCAAAGAGAAGTAAAATGTCTATTTATTACTCAATCTGCTGCAATAAACCTTAAAAAAAAATCATTATCATACTTTATAAATACTGTTTTGTTGGGAGTTCTTGATGCCATTGGTGAGGTATAATTGATACAATTTAATGCTCTTGGTCTGTTGTTTTCTCTGAAAACTCTTATTTCCTCCACAAATAAAAACTGACCACCACAATAAAACTGAAATATTATAGAAAGTGGTGTTAACCACCCATAACATTTTTTCATCAAAGTTGCTTTACATTAGAAAAATCATAATTAGATGCTCATCTTATAATTCATGCACTGTTTGGCTTTAAGCAAGTTTGAGGTTTTTGATAAAAAAGTTTATTCATATTCCCACAGTGTTCTATGCTAAATAATGTCCTGTGGTGGTGGTCAACTTGGATTTCCAATCCATAGATTTAATGAAAACTCTGTAAGGGACCATCAAATGACTATTAATGTAATGTTTAAGTTCAATTAAATTTCTATTATTTGAGAAAAATTATTTTTTCATTTCCCTAAAGCATCCTATACTAAAACTTTGCCCTACAATGGCAGCCATCTTGGATTTTCAATTGACATCATTGACATAAGGATTACCTGACATCCATGACAGGAGCAGACGACACAGCCATCACTGACATGGATTGTATCTGTTGCTGATATTGTGTCAGTTGCTGCTTTAACATTGAAACATTATTTTCTAGAGATCTTTTTGAAGCCCTGAAATATACAGTGAAAACTTGCTAAACTGATGGGACCGACCACAAAAGTAAATCTCACATTGACTTCTAAAATGAAGCTGTAAACAAAGATTTCTTTTTATCTGCAATATAAGCAAAGCAGACCAAACATGACCCTGAGTAAATAGTTTTTGGTCTAAAACAATCACCATCTTTAAATTTGAGCACAAATTCTGTGCTTGTCTGTCGTGTATCAATGTGTGATCATCTACATAAAAATTCATTATTAAAAGGTGCTGGATTATTTACATCCAGTAATTAAAGTATTCTTTCATTTATTGACCAATCACTAATCAGGAAATAGTACAGCTAATTAACCAACTGTTTTGGGAGACCAGGGACCTTATTCACAAAGTATCTGTAAATTGTTGCCATCCATAAACATTCCTGAATATTTGAGGATCTTAAAAATTTCAATTCACAAACGTCCCATATTTCCCACTCGTAAACATTACAGGAAGTAAAACAACGTTTGAATCTAAGTAACATTGCCGAATCATTGCAGTATGTAACCAGAATTTCTATAAACTTTACAGGTATGTTGTGAATATGGCGAAAAGGTTGTGGAATGCTTGCATAAACTTTGACAGGTAAAGTTACCACAAGTACAAAATTTCTGCATGTTTTGTGAAAAAGGTCAAAGATGTTATCCATTAGTGATGGATTTAGACAGATAAGGATCAAGGATAACCTTTTAGTTAGTTTTGTTTACATTTATAAAGATACTTACATAAATTCTCTTTCTTTATCATTTAAATGAGCTAGAGCACGAGTTTTCACATCTTCTACTTTACTTTTCTCTTCTGTCAATTTATCAATGGTTTCTGTAAACATGTAGTATTAATTAAAAATCGTAATAAACATACAAAAAAAAAACATATTTTCTGTAAATATATTTTCTTCTTTTTTTTTTGGAAACTGCAAATTTAAGGTCCATCTGGACATTTTGACAGAAATGATCTTCCATTTGACCTAATTCGCATACTGACTGGAGCAAAAACCATGGAAACATGATGGTATATTAACATCACAATAACGTTCACAGAACAGAGAGTCATATTACTGTTTAAGTGGTTCAGATGGGCATACATGACCCATACTTTATTTGGCCAAATACAGTGTAGACGGACGACAGCATATCAAAATACATCACATCTTTAATTGGTGCATAAAAAATTAAACATAAATGTGGGGACACTATGGGGTAACTGGTGCAATGAATTTGACAGCCACTGGAAAAGTATGGAGAGATGGGATAAAGAGGGGAAAATTTACCCTTTTGTGGCAGCTACAATCCACCTTCTCCAGTTTGAAATCTACAAAAGTGGTTGTTAATATGCAAGAAACGTGGCACTCTCCAAACATGGCCCACACTATGGTCCATGGTCAGGTATTTTTATTATACTTCAGGCTGTCATATGTCATAGAATAGTAACAACTTCTACATACAGTCCTGTCTAATAAGCTATTCCTTTGCCCACAATTTTATGTTCCTACTGTTAAAAGCCCATAAAACGTTAGTGTAGGTATTGGTATATGTACACATGTACCTATGGATGAAATGATGGGATCTAAACACAGTTCTCACCTTTTGAGACCTTCAGATTCTGTATATGTAATATTTATATATAAACCATACCATGTTCTACTTTCAGTTTCTGTTCATGAAATATTTATATATAGACCAGACCATGTTCTACTTTCAGTTTCTCACAAGTGGAATATCATATAGACTATTCTTTGTGCTACTTTCAGTTTCTGTTCATGAAATACTTATATATAGATCTTACCTTGTGCTACTTTCAGTTTCTCTACCAGTGCTGTTTCTTTATCTTTAAGTTCTGTTATTATGGAATCTTTCTTACTAGACACTTTATTCACTGCTTCATTAAATGATACCTGAAGATGTCAAAACATAAAGTTTATTAAGTAGAAGTACCACTCAACTATATATTCATTTACTTTTAATTTACTTCATTGGTGCCAGAAAATGATTTCAGTTCAATAATACCTTTTTCTGAATTTCATGTAATTTTCTCTTAAAAAACAATTTTAAAGTTTCTTAAAATTGAGTAGGTAACAACTGAAAATAATATCTCACCTGTCTTTCTGCTATTAAACTTGTTTTAAGTGATGAACATGATTCCTCTTTATCTTTTTCCAGTTTTGACACCAGGTCATTTATCTCCCTTTGATGTTCTTCTTTCAATTCCTTCAGTGTCTGTAAGTAAAAAAAGGAGTCCACTTATCACCCTTTAATGTGTTTCTGTATTTACTTCATTGAGCATATGTAAAGAAATGTCACATACATATCCTCAGGTGTTAGAAATAGGACATGGTTTTTCAATAGAGGGATAAAATTCGCTCTAGACAGGATATAAATGAGTACCCCATTTAAGAAAAAATATCCCATTTATCTCCCGTTTGAAGTGTTTCTTCATTTTCTTCAGTGATAGTAAATTAATAAATGGCAGATCTAACTCCCCATTCCTGTGTTGAGCCAAATGATTGTCAATCAATATAAACTGTAGCGATCACATGGTTCCCACATCTGTATATTACAATATCCATTATTGAATAAAGGGTCGTAACTATATCTAAATATTCATGTGATGACAATCATCATGCCAAATGAGAAAGAGACCAGATTTGAAAATTATGAGAAAAAGAGATTAAAAGGTTGTCATAATGAGAAAGATGGAAAAGGTGAATAGTTCACATAAAAAACATCAACCAAGAGACAAAATTCACAAAGACACCTTGAGGATGGAGAGTTTCATTTGTATCGGCCATGTAATTTACAGACTACAGAAAATCTATAAACCAACCATAGCTCACATTAGTGGCAATGAATCAGCTTTTATGTGCATTTTTACAGAATTTTTTTTTAATAAAAACCTTGTGAAAGTTACCTGTTTATAGGATTCTGTATCGTCTACAATTTGACTTTCTTGATCACAAGTTTCTTGTTTATCTGTTTGACATGTTGACTGAATACATTCTGACATGTCTGTCTGAACACACTGATCCTCCACTTCAGTAGGTGTAACACCTAATACTCCAACCCAACTGTCAGTCTGCATTTCAACCTGAATTACCTCCCTTAAATCAGTCTGAGTTTCACCATGATTTACCTCCATGGAATCAGTTTGAGTTTCATCTTGAATTACCTCCCTTTGGTCAGTTTGAGTTTCATCTGACTGTGATTTATTTGTTTCTGTTTGAGTGTGTACACTTGTTACAACATACTCAGTCTGACATTGACTTTCTGTTAACCCAATGTTAGACTCAGTTTGTAATTCAACAGAGGCATATGATGGTACAGTTGTCTGAATGGCACAATAAGCTTTCTCACATGTGTCGGTTTGAATCTCCACATCTTTCCACTCTTTATCAGTATACAGTTTCAACTGCTCTTCAAGTTCTAATTTACATTTATTGAATTCTTCATTTAATTTCATTAATACCACACTGTGTTGATCTAACATTACTTCCTTTTGTTCATTTAATAACAAGTTTTTCTCAATCTCGTGTTTTTCTTTCAAATCAGACAAAACAGCATTATGTTCCACATTCAGTTCGTCTTTAATTTTTGTCTGAATTAATTCCTGTTCATGTAACAATTGCTCTTTCAATGTAGAATGTTTATTGTCATGTTCATTTTGTAACTCCTTGGTTATTTCCTTCAATTTTAATGAATATTGATCTCTTTCTATTGAAATTTTTTCATTAAATTCTTCTGTAAGTATTTGCTTAATGCTGTCCTTTTCAGTCTGATACCTTGTAGTCAATGTTTCCTCCATTTTGATTTTCTCCTTGGCAGCAGACGATAAGTCACTTTGTAAAGATTGTACTTTGTCAATTTGACTTTTGACCTCATTTTCTAATTGATCAATTTGTACAAGTAAATCTGACTTGACTTTGTCTAATTCTACCTCCATTTCTAAAGAGTGCTGTTGTGACAACTCGGTCACTTCCTCTTTATGCTTCAATTCCAATTCTTCACACTTTGATGTCATCTCCTTTATTTTGACATTAAATTCTGACCTGCAACGTTCCACTTTTTCTGTCAAGTTTTTAATTTGCCTGTCTAATTCCTCTTTCTCAGATTTTCCCATCTCCAGTTTACTTATCAATTCAACATTTATCTTGACTAAATCTTCCATTTTTAGTACTTGTTCTTCTTTTTCCTGTTTAAATTCCTTTCTTAAAGAGTCTAATAATTGCTCTAAAACAGAATTTTTGGTTTTCAAACTATCAATTTGTTCATTAAGTTTATCATTGTTTTCTATATGATCTTGTTCTGACTTCTCTATGTTCATTCTGTTGACATTTTGTTGCTGCATGTCAAAATCTTTTAATATTTCCAACACTTTTTGCTTGGTTTTCTCCAAATCTTCAGAGAATCTAGTCCTATCACAGTTAATGCTTGATTCAAAGTCTTTTAATTTTTTTTTCAAGTCTGGAAAACAATTGGAAACAAAATCTTTCAAGTTTTGAAGTTTTGTTTCTGTTAAAGCTAACTTTGTTTTATAAAATGAGAATTCTGTTTCTACATTTTCCTCCTGGGTTTCTGGTTGTTTTTTAGACTTGTCATCAGTTTTAACACTTGGAGGTGACCCTCCAATAGAAGAAGGCATAGAATCTTCAATATAAAAGTCTGCTGTAGTAAATTCTTGTGAAGTTTCCATGTCAGGAGAGGTACCAGATAAACACTTTTTCTTCCCTGAATGTGAACTTCCTGTACTTTTATCATGTGAAGACGATTCACTTTCTGTTGACTTCATCTGATCACCTGATGAAGTAGATGTTCCTGACACCTCCCCTGTACCAGATAATGTTGCTGTTCTATTAACCCCCTTTACATTTTTGGTACCAGTATCTAAACTACTTTCTTCCAATTCTTTCTTACGACTAGCTTCTTGCATTTCCTTCGTTAATTCCTCTGAAAGACTTTTGGGCATTATAAACTCTGTTTTTTCTGTGGGGCTAGTGACCCCTATATCAGATTTTGTCAATAAATTAGAAGTTAATTCACTACTAGCTACTTGATCACCTAAAGATAGATCTGTGTGATCAGCCGTATAGAAACGTTCATCATAACTATGTATAATTTCTATCTCTGACGTTTGTAAAGATGACGGTTTTGGGGTTTGTGGTTTATTTGTTGTACAAGTAAGTACACCCCAATGACTTCTTATAATTTTGTTACTCTCTGTGGGAACCCTACAAAATATAATGAATATTCATAACTGATCATGTCTCATGATTTTCATTGTCAATAACATTTATCATATTATAGAATTTTCATGACAACAATGATAATTCATTTATCCATAATCCATAAAAAAAATCTATAAAATAACATTTATTGATAACTAGTTTTATGGCAGGATTTGTTCTTGGACTGTGTTGATTACTTGGAAATATGCTATTATATTTAATTTAAAAAAAAAAAACAGTATAAATTTATCATTAATTGTACAAGTATCCAGTTTATACAAACATGTAATATAACAAAGAATTAGATAATATTTCAAAACTGAAAATAATTATAGCACCATATTATTTACCTAAAAGTTACACAATCTATAGACACATAAAAACATGTTTATTCCTCTGATGTGAACTACATAAAAACTTTGTTCTTTTTCAATTTATTGAAATATTTTTTATTAAAAGAAAGTTAAATTCTCAAATTGAATTTTAAAACTCCTTCATTAAATATGACTAAATATAAAACTATTAAACAATTATTACCTTTATGTTTGAACAGTAAATTCTAATAAAACTAATAACAAATGATAATTGTTTTTAAATTGACCACAATTCTAGAAACTTTCATATAAATTGCTCAACTATTACAGAAGGTTTTCATTCCCTAATGAAAAACAACATATTTTCTTATGTCCAGGATTTACCCTATTAATCCTTGGACATACATTTTTTTGTAAACTGGGATCTCCATATCATAACGATGCTTCTTGCTTGCATCATAGTGATATATGGATATTCACATATTGAAATTGGAATTTTCATTGGTGGTCTTTGAAAGTAAAAAATCATGTGTCCCCTTTGCAGCCTAATTTTTAATCTTTGGGCAATAGGGTTGTGAATTCCATAAATCATGTGAGGTTCATTTGTAGAAATTGTAATCTGCATATCACATTTAACACTGAAGCCTTCAATTGTACAGGCTAAAACTGCATATTACAATAATGTTCCAAGTCAAATACAGCTGTATTTCATAGTTGCTTCTTATGATTTTTTTTCAACAAAATCTTTTAATTCATTATAATGTACCAATTGTTAAAATTATCAATCATTTCTTCGAAATTGTGACTTTACTCACTTATAGAAGGTCTTTATTTTGATTTATTCATAAATGACAGCCATGTTGGCATCACCATCAGATATAGTTTTTAAAGAAGACACTCTAAGAAAAAATTCATATATGTTATATTTATTGAAATTTGCATGAAACTGGACACTTTTGCCCACATTAAAGGGAAATAACTCCTATAAAAATGTAAACATAATTTTTAGAATCAAGTTGGAAATGTGCTAAGGGTCTATTGGCTTTTTGATTTCCAATGTCCTTTGGGTCAATGAACTATACATTATATCTGCCAGAAAAATATATCTTTATTGAACTCAAACTAACCACTGTATGTATGTGGAGCTTTTGAACATGTTGTAAAGAAAATTTGGTTCAGATTTTAACTTACACAAGGAGTTCAGCAAGCTCTGGAACAGAGTTCTTCAACATTTCTATATCATCTTCTGTGATGTCTGGAAGACTTTGATCAATTGCTGCAGGAGGTTCCATCTGAAAAACAACAATTCAATCATTTTTTAAATGATTTTTATATTCAAACTTCCAAAGTATATAATACTTATCTGCTCTGAAAACATAGTGAACATTTTATTAAATGTAAAATTTAGGAGCTGAGCTGTAATAATATCTATTAAATGTAAAATCTGAAGTGAACTGTAATAGTTCATGGCACATCTGAGTGCCATATGACAGTGTAAGAAGCGGCCAGTCACCCCCAAAATATTACATGGGCCAAAGAGAAGCAGTTCAGAATAATTCCATTTGAATGGCAAGCATTGACTAGAAGTTGAAAATGTATTTTATTTAATGACTAACATTTGCTATCACTTTAGATTGTTAATATTGAAAGTTCAGAAATACTGATAATAAGGAGATATACAATGTAGTTTTAAAACTATTAACTTACTGCAAAACTTGATGAGAGGGGATCTAATCCAGTAAATAATGTCTGTAGAAAATGACGTCCTGAAAACAGAATTAAGATACTAACATTAGTTTATATAATAAGACAATGAAAAAGTAACTGGGTATATTATTGGTCTTCTTACTCTAAATGGATCCTAAATAAGCTCTATACACCATCAGGTGCAACATTAGACCAAAGACTACACACAAGATAAATAATAATCACAGCTTATATCACACAAATGTCCTCATCTGAATTGGGGTTTTTTCTATTGATTTTCTTTCATTTGTTGACAACAATGTAATACATTGTGAAATATGTGGAATACAAGACTATAGGATGCTGAATTCCATATAATATTTAATACTTATATTTATGTGTATTTAGTCTTATACAACTGTAACAGTTATATCCAATTTTATTGTTTTCTATTTCACAAGATATTTATATATTCTGATAGGGGCCCTCGTGGCCATGATCGTATGGGAGTTGGATTTATAACTACCTATGCATAGAGTGCATATCACCACTAATGTTGTGAGTGCGCATCCAGCTGAGGTGAGGTATACTCGATACAACATTATGTGATAAAGTTTGTCAGTGACTTGTGACAGGTCAGTGGTTTTCTCCGGATACCTCCACCAATAAAACTAACTGCCACGATATACAGTTGACTCTCGTTATCTCAAATTCGATGGGACCATGGAAAAAATTCGAGTCAACCATAGTTCGACTCAAGAGGAGCTACAAAGATACCGGAAGTGTAGTTTGCTTAACAACGAAAGGGAGACAACTCGAGCGAAATTTTGAAGAGCTAAAACCAGCATCGCATGTCCCTATTCTCGGAACGATTTTAAACATATTCGATGTTTTTGTTGCTGTTTTTTTCACCTGTTCTTTATCACATTGTTGTATCGAGTATACCTCACCTCAGCTGGATGCGCACTCACAACATTAGTGGTGATATGCACTCTATGCATAGGTAGTTATAATTCTTTGAATCTTATGAAACTTCTAGATATCTTTTTTTGTGTGAATGAATATGTTTATCTGTTTTGTTTATGTTTTTCACCTGTTGCATTGTCATTAAACTTCACCCATTATGACGTATTTTTCTTTGTGCAATACTGTTTATTTACAATAAATTGTGTGTTTTTATTATTCAATAAAGTGTAGAAGAAAAATATTCTTCTTTAATCAAAATTAATTTCCGACAAATAATTCAATAGATAAAACGCTTCCTTTGTGTACTTTTCATAATCATTGATGTATGCCGACCCAAGCGCACTTATTATGAATCGATAATTTTTGATTGTGCACATCTAACCTGTGTCATAATACCAAGCCAATTCAAATATTATCACTAATTAATTTGACAGATTGTGAAATAAACATGTGAAATAGCCTAAGGTAAAAATGTCAAATTCAATAACCGGATGTTTCACCTGTGATCCGATTTTAATCCTAAGGTAATACACATGTTTTGACAGGTAAATTTGACTTAACGAATGTAAATAATATGGCTTTCTACATCTCGGGACCAAAACTTTTATTCGAGACAACCGAAATTTCGACTCATCCGAATTCGACTCAACAGGAGTCAAATTATATATATTTATACACAACGAAGTTCGGGACTTCGATAAAAATTCGACTCAACCGGAAATTCGAGTCAACCAAATTCGAGACAATGAGAGTCAACTGTAGCTGAAATATTGTTGAAAGTGGCGTTAAACACCATAACCCTAACCCTATATATTCTGATGAAGATTTCTGCCAAGGGAAATTACTTACCAACTTCATTAAGAAAAGCTTCCCGTCGTTTATATTCCTCTGAGTGAATTTGAGTTGATTCCTCTGCTATACTACTCGCCCACTGTAATACACAAAACCACACATTAAAAATATTAATACTATATTCTTAAGCACAATTACTTATCAATAATTATTATACTTCATTGACAGAAAAAAAAAAAAATCATTTTGAAGTCACAATAACTCATATGCTAAACTCCTCATTTTTCCTTGTTCCCTTGTGTTACACTTAAACAATTTCTCAGAGTTGTGGTCGATACTTCATATGATCATCAACAAAAACAAAAATCTTCTCAAATTTTTCCTTAATACCTCATAAATACTATTTAAAAATTCATCATGCTTTATTATAAATAATATATTCACATCTACTTGGATTTGACAAGTATTTTATTTAACTCCCATCAGTCAACCAATCAAATTGTCTGTATTTTATTAAAAAATTCTCTTATTGTCAGTCATGACAAAATGTCAGTGTGGTAGATATCTCTGACTCTTCTTAAGATTTTTCTGAAATACCTTGACCATCATCATTGCTCAGGTGTCCATTTTCTATGTACTTAGATTCAAAATTCAAGAAATGCATTGAATCGAGATAAACCAAACCATGACTCTTGTAATGAAAATTAAACAGCATATCGCTAGGTAGACATTTGATGAGTTGTCAAACAATATACAGTGAAACCTATCAAACCTTTGGACCAACTTTGTGTTCAGAATAGACAGGTGTTCAGCTTATATAGGTTAAATTTACAATGATTTCCTACATTGGGACTTTATGTGAAGTTCGGTTTATTCAGGATTCTGGTTTACTCAGGGTTCAGTTTAGACAGGTTTATTCAGGATTCTGGTTTACTCAGGGTTCAGTTTAGACAGGTTTATTCAGGATTCTGGTTTACTCAGGGTTTAGTTTAGACAGGTTTATTCAGGATTCTGGTTTACTCAGAGTTCAGTTTAGACAGGTTTATTCAGGATTCAGGTTTACTCAGAGTTCAGATTAGACAGGTTTATTCAGGATTCTGGTTTACTCAGAGTTCAGTTTAGACAGGTTTATTCAGGATTCAGGTTTACTCAGAGTTCAGTTTAGACAAGTTTCACTGTTTTCAAAGTTCAAAATTGTAGCATCATATATAAAGAAATAAGAAACAATTATCCTTTTTAAAGTTCTGCCATACAATAAAAGGTGTACTCCAAGACTGGTGAATATCATCCCTCAAAGAATATTAATTACACACACAGCCTCATTCAATAACTCTGTAATACTTCCTGAGAGAAAGAAATAATTGCCTACCTCTGTAAAAGTTGATGAGAATTTTCTACGCCTGACAACCTCCACAACAAGAAAAGCATATATATTAGGTGCATCATGAATCTGTTTCAACACTTCTAATCTCTTTCTGAGTCTCTTCAAATTTTCATGATAAATGATTAATTTTCCATCAACATCACAAATTCTCTTCTCTACAAGCATAACCCATCTGAAAAAAAAAGTTTTTTTTACAAAAATATGAACCCCAAAATGCTAAAATTACTCTCAGCATTTCTGAAGAGATTTATTTTAAATAATGACAAAGTTCTGTTGGTTCAGACAATCTAATAAACCAATATTAATAATCAAGGAGTCTATACAGGATAGCCAAAATAGGTTATGGTCATCTATGCCTTCATTTAATTGACAAACAGTTTCCAATAATCTGAGTTTACTTCACAGTAAAGTATCTCCTGCATGGAGGTTATAAAGTTTTGTTTTATGAATTTTATTTACTGGTTTGTAATTATCTGTTAAATGTCTAGCTAGTGTGTAGAATTTCCTGGTCAGAAATCATAGGATGAATGTTACAGATTATGTTTGTTTACAATGACAATAAGAAATCATACCTTAGTCTGGCATGAAGATTTATTGCCAGCTCCTCCTTGGCCATTTTACATTTCTTTTTCGTCTCTTGTATTTTCTTATGGTTGCTAACCATGACAAGAAGTTGCTTTTTATGACTAGAACACAGATCTGGTAAAATGGACTTATCTTTCAGAGTGCTGACTCGATTCTGATTCTGTATGAAGCCCTGTAAAAACAACAATATATTCTGACTCAATTCTGTTTCTGAATAAGGCCCTGTAAAAAACAACAATACATTCTGAGTCGATTCTGATCTTATGTGAAGCCCTGAAAAAACAATACATCTTGACTCGATTCTGATCTTATATGAAGCCCTGAAAAAACAATACATCTTGACTCGATTCTGATCTTATGTGAAGCCCTGAAAAAACAATACATCTTGACTCGATTTTGATTTTGTTCGAAGCCCTGAAAAAACAATACATTCTGACTCGATTCTGATTTTGTGCGACGCCCTGAAAAAACAACAATACATTCTGACTTGATTCCCATTCTGTATGAGGCCCTAAAAAACAATAGTATTTTACGTGTATTATTCTCATCACCGACACCAGGGGATACCAGGTCTGTATCTTCCCTGGAGATGCAGACACACAAGGGGAGGTCATAGAGACACAAATTAGCGCCTCCATTTTTATATTTTTTGTGTATCTTCCTCCATTCCAGGAGAGTTGCATTCAAAGAGACGCCTAATATAAGTATTCGGTACCAGGACAGTACCGAACCAAGGATGACGACAAAAAAAATCGAACATTTTCGGTACTTCGGAGTAGCGTTACACCCCTATGAACTAATCACAGTTAGAATAGTCAACATGTGTCAATAACAATTTATTGAAGAGAAAAGTACAAGATTACTTACCTGGGCCATATCACTTTGTTCCTGAACCACCCGGCGTCCAGAATTCAATATTTGGTCCAATCCATACAATCTATCCTCAATGCCTTTGACTTCCTTCATACTAGGATTGTTCACCTGTACAAATGTGTCTTTAACCTCTTTAGTCAGTGTATCTAAGACTCGTTCATCTAATTGCTCTGTTGCTTTGATGCATTTTACCACCATCTCATGGAGGCTATGTGATGGGTCCTGAAATGGAGTCAGATATAGTAAAACCTGTCTAAAGGAAACATCATCAACAGGTGTTCACATTAGACAGGTTCTATTTTCAAGAAGTCTACTAATCAAGCCAGAAATACAAGGAAGAGGATGATAGCAATAGCTAATCCCTTGGTGTGACATTATAAATACATAAGACATCATAAACAATGTGTATGTCATGAAATTAATGACACTGATTAAAACGAAATGATAATTTGCTATGGCATCATGGAGGTAAACAACAGTTTTCTGTCATTGCTTAAATCGAATAAATGAATCTAATACAAACGTCTGAATATAAGATCAACAGCAATAATGAATCTAATACAAACGTCTGAATATAAGATCAACAGCAATAATGCAAATATAAAACATGAATTTAAAGTTAAATATGAAGGATATTAACAAGATATTAGCAAAGGCACACTTCAAAAGCAATTTTTTTTTTAAATGATGCGAAGAAACAACACTTTTGCACAAACATGTTTCTATGACGTTGCACGACGTTTGAGCGCATTGGTCATACATTTGGGCGCAAAAAATCCTATGCTTGAGTGCAAAAAAATCCACAATTGAGCGCATTTTACCGTAGCTATTTACCTGAGAAAAAAAACTTTTATAGACATTTTTAAACATTCTTAAATCTATTTCATAAAACATTTTAAATAAATCCTATGATGTTTTTATGATGTGTTTTTCAGTGCTGTAATCTTTTATAATAAAGTGTATATATTTATATTTCTATTTTCACATTTTTAGATATTAAATTCCCCAGGTAAACCACAGGTAAAATGCACTCAAATGTAGGAAAGATTTGCGCTCAAACGTAACACACCTAAAATTGAAAATGCGCTCAAACGTAGTGCACCCTTCTATGAAGCTGTTGGAAGTCTCCCTGTCATGTCTTCACTTCTCCCTCATTTTCTCCAAGGGAGAAGTCAATTCTCCCTGTTTTTTGCAAGTGTGGTGAGCCCTGGTCTGAAGACAAAAGAAATGCCAAAGAATTCTATACTATAACCAGGAATTTATTGCTATCATGGTCAACATGTTAATTTTATCCAAAAAGAGGAATAATCTAGATAAAACACTTGCATGACAGTATCATTTCACTATAAAGATTGGAGGTTTACGTCCTTATAACTTGCTCAAGCTGCTACTTTTTATAGAGGTACCAAGCCCAAAAAGTAAGCAGTCATGTATACCTGTGTTAGCGATATGGATTTTGCCTCTGTTTCAATGATTTTCCAATTAGATTTAGCAACTGTTCCAACGGTGTAGAATTATTCGTTTTTCATTTTATTCTACTGTTTTTGTTTCAGATTTCACATTTGTAATAATTATCCCTGTATTAGAGTTATTTTGGGTATGTTAAACTATCAACTTCTATAAACATACCACATATTTACTGCTTGATTAAAAAATGAACTTGTCCGAGTTTTAGAAAACAAGATTCAACTTCATACATGGTTAATAAATAAAATCACATGATAAATACCTGGGAACTTATCCAATCAAAAAGACTTTTACTAGAAGTTGATGAGCCTGATGATGAAGAGGATTTATCACATAAATCTGTAGACGAATGCTGTATAAGGCAAGGTAAGACTGGGATCTTAGCTAACAGTTGTAATGATAGCTCCACACTGAAATACAGAAAGTAATGTTTCATACTACAATGCATACAAGTCATCAATGTCCTATTTCCATTAGGAGCCGCTGTGGTTGTGATCATATGGTAGTTGGATTTACAACTACCTATGCAATCAATGCCTATCACCACTAAAGTTGTGAATTTGAATCTCACTGATGGTGAGATGTACTCGATACAACATTATGTGATAAAGTTTGTCAGTGACTTGTGGCAGGTCGGTGGTTTTCTCGGGGTACTCCGGTTTCCTCCACCAATACAACTGACTGCCATGATATAGCTGAAATATTGTTGAAAGTGGAGTTAAACACCATAATCCTAACCCTAATGGTTATATTTATTATAAACTATATGGCTAATTCGATAATACAAAGAAAGGTTTGAAGATACGATAGGATAATCAGACAATACAATGACCCAAAAGACAAGGATAATCAGACAATACAATGACCTAAAAGAAAAGGATAATCAGACAATACAATGACCCAAAAGAAAAGGATAATCAGACAATACAATGACCCAAAAGAAAAGGATAATCAGACAATACAATGACCCAAAAAAGGATATTCAGACAATACAATGA
This sequence comes from Bathymodiolus septemdierum, assembly GCA_963383655.1. Lineage (NCBI taxonomy): Eukaryota > Metazoa > Mollusca > Bivalvia > Mytilida > Modiolidae > Bathymodiolus > Bathymodiolus septemdierum. The sequence continues at coordinate 128,373,398 of OY726518.1, read as the reverse complement.
CCCAAAAAAAGGATAATCAAACAATACAATGACCAAAAAAAAAGGATAATCAGACAATACAATGACCAAAAAAAAAAGGATAATCAAACAATACAATGACCAAAAAAAAAGGATAATCAAACAATACAATGACCAAAAGAAAAGGATAATCAGACAATACAATGACCAAAAACAAGGATAATCAGACAATACAATGACCAAAAAAAAAGGATAATCAAACAATACAATGACCAAAAAAAGGATAATCAGACAATACAATGACCAAAAAAAGGATAATCAAACAATACAATGACTAAAAGACAAGGATAATCAGACAATACAATGACCAAAAAAAAAGGATAATCAAACAATACAATGACCAAAAAAAGGATAATCAGACAATACAATGACCAAAAAAAGGATAATCAAACAATACAATGACCAAAAAAAGGATAATCAGACAATACAATGACCAAAAGAAAAGGATAATCAAACAATACAATGACCAAAAAAAGGATAATCAGACAATACAATGACCAAAAAAAGGATAATCAGACAATACAATGACCAAAAAAAAAGGATAATCAGACAATACAATGACCAAAAAAAGGATAATCAGACAATACAATGACCAAAAAAAGGATAATCAGACAATACAATGACCAAAAAAAAAGGATAATCAAACAATACAATGACCAAAAAAAGGATAATCAGACAATACAATGACCAAAAAAAGGATAATCAGACAATACAATGACCAAAAAAAGGATAATCAAACAATACAATGACCAAAAGAAAAGGATAATCAGACAATACAATGACCAAAAGACAAGGATAATCAGACAATACAATGACAATACAATGACTTAAAGAAAAGGATAATCAGACAATACAATGACAATACAATGACAATACAATGACCAAAAAAAGGATAATCAGACAATACAATGACCAAAAAAAAAGGATAATCAGACAATACAATGACCAAAAAAAAAAGGATAATCAAACAATACAATGACCAAAAAAAAAGGATAATCAAACAATACAGTGACCAAAAAAAAAGGATAATCAGACAATACAATGACTAAAAGACAAGGATAATCAGACAATACAATGACCCCAAAAAAAAGGATAATCAGACAATACAATGACCCAAAAAAAGGATAATCAAACAATACAATGACCAAAAAAAAAAGGATAATCAGACAATACAATGACCAAAAAAGAGGATAATCAGACAAACAATGGTCAACAAATAATAAAATCGTATCAACTACATAAATGTATTCAACTGTACTTTAAAGTAAATAACTGAAAGTCAAACTTTAAAAAGGGACATTCTATTAGGTCTTACTCACTCAACGCTGATGTTGCAGCTTTCAGGTACTATAACCATTAAATTTGTGACTTAAACACTTTTTTGGGGGGAAATTATTATAATATATTATATATTATTATAATATTACTATTATTTAGTTGTTTTTCAAGACAATGTAATAAACCAGATAAATTATAAAAACAAATTAAGAAATCTGTTATCTACCTTGATAATATTTTTAAGTATCCATCTCTAGGTGATAAATATTCATTATATGATTCTGTAAAAATCTCTGATCTGTGTCTTAGAGCACTGAAATAAAATTTACATAAATTAATTATTAAAAATCTTTATTATTTCAAATATAAAAGAATGATTTTAATATTACCTGAATTGTGACAAATGAGTGTGAATGTGTCAATGTACTATAATTTCAGTCTCAACACTAATATACTGTAGCACAGTTTGCTTAAACTGTGCAGGTTTGAAACAAAATAAAACTTTTCAAGAACAAACTAAAAAAAATACCTTGCACTTTGAACATTGAATCAATATTATTTCATTTCTAATATAAAGTAGTATTCAACAATATAATATATATTGTAGTAACATTGTTCATAACTATCAAAACATCAATACAATATTTCTATTTATTCTGGTCTCCCACAAAGACCATTAATTTCTTTAGATGTTTATGGCTACTTGATATTAAATCTGTTAGAAGCATGAGTTATGATTTTTTATGTCCTAAGAGTAATGGCCTTTAACCAACAGATTTTATGTTCTTAGCTAGTAGTCAGTTAACTATGTGCATTCACTGACTGTGCTATTGTGCTGTCCATGTAACCAACATATTCTACCTTCTTAGCTAGTAGTCAGTTAACTATGTGCATTCACTGACCCTGCTATTGTGCTGTCTATGTAACCAACATATTCTACCTTCTTAGCTAGTAGTCAGTTAACTATGTGCATTCACTGACCCTGCTATTGTGCTGTCCATGTGACCAACATATTCTACCTTCTTAGCTAGTAGCCAGTTAACTATGTGCATTCACTGACCCTGCTATTGTGCTGTCTATGTAACCAACATATTCTACCTTCTTAGCTAGCAGTCAGTTAACTATGAGCCGTCACTGACCCTGCTATTGTGCTGTCTATGTAACCAACATATTCTACCTTCTTAGCTAGTAGTCAGTTAACTATGAGCCGTCACTGACCCTGCTATTGTGCTGTCTATGTAACCAACATATTCTACCTTCTTAGCGAGTAGTCAGTGAACTATGTGCATTCACTGACCCTGCTATTGTGCTGTCTATGTAACCAACATATTCTACCTTCTTAGCTAGTAGTCAGTTAACTATGTGCATTCACTGACCCTGCTATTGTACTGTCTATGTAACCAACATATTCTACCTTCTTAGCTAGTAGTCAGTTAACTATGTGCATTCACTGACCCTGCTATTGTGCTGTCTATGTAACCAACATATTCTAACTTCTTAGCTAGTAGTCAGTTAACTATGTGCATTCACTGACCCTGCTATTGTGCTGTCCATGTGACCAACAGATTCTACCTTCTTAGCTAGTAGTCAGTTAACTATGTGCATTCACTGACCCTGCTATTGTGCTGTCTATGTAACCAACAGATTCTACCTTCTTAGCTAGTAGCCAGTTAACTATGTGCATTCACTGACCCTGCTATTGTGCTGTCTATGTAACCAACATATTCTACCTTCTTAGCTAGTAGTCAGTTAACTATGAGCCGTCACTGACCCTGCTATTGTGCTGTCTATGTAACCAACATATTCTACCTTCTTAGCTAGCAGTCAGTTAACTATGAGCCGTCACTGACCCTGCTATTGTACTGTCTATGTAACCAACATATTCTACCTTCTTAGCTAGTAGTCAGTTAACTATGAACCTTCACTGACCCTGCTATTGTACTGTCTATGTAACCAACATATTCTACCTTCTTAGCTAGCAGTCAGTTAACTATGAGCCGTCACTGACCCTGCTATTGTGCTGTCTATGTAACCAACATATTCTACCTTCTTAGCTAGTAGTCAGTTAACTATGAGCCGTCACTGACCCTGCTATTGTACTGTCTATGTAACCAACATATTATACCTTCTTAGCTAGTAGTCAGTTAACTATGAACCTTCACTGACCCTGCTATTGTACTGTCTATGTAACCAACATATTCTACCTTCTTAGCTAGCAGTCAGTTAACTATGAGCCGTCACTGACCCTGCTATTGTGCTGTCTATGTAACCAACATATTCTACCTTCTTAGCTAGCAGTCAGTTAACTATGAGCCGTCACTGACCCTGCTATTGTACTGTCTATGTAACCAACATATTCTACCTTCTTAGCTAGTAGTCAGTTAACTATGTGCATTCACTGACTGTGCTATTGTGCTGTCTATGTAACCAACATATTCTACCTTCTTAGCTAGCAGTCAGTTAACTATGAGCCGTCACTGACCCTGCTATTGTGCTGTCTATGTAACCAACATATTCTACCTTCTTAGCTAGCAGTCAGTTAACTATGAGCCGTCACTGACCCTGCTATTGTACTGTCTATGTAACCAACATATTCTACCTTCTTAGCTAGTAGTCAGTTAACTATGTGCATTCACTGACCCTGCTATTGTACTGTCTATGTAACCAACATATTCTACCTTCTTAGCTAGTAGTCAGTTAACTATGAGCCGTCACTGACCCTGCTATTGTACTGTCTATGTAACCAACATATTCTACCTTCTTAGCTAGTAGTCAGTTAACTATGTGCATTCACTGACCCTGCTATTGTACTGTCTATGTAACCAACATATTCTACCTTCTTAGCTAGTAGTCAGTTAACTATGTGCATTCACTGACTGTGCTATTGTACTGTCTATGTGACCAACATATTCTACCTTCTTAGCTAGTAGTCAGTTAACTATGTGCATTCACTGACCCTGCTATTGTACTGTCTATGTAACCAACATATTCTACCTTCTTAGCTAGCAGTCAGTTAACTATGAGCCGTCACTGACCCTGCTATTGTGCTGTCTATGTAACCAACATATTCTACCTTCTTAGCTAGTAGTCAGTTAACTATGTGCATTCACTGACCCTGCTATTGTGCTGTCTATGTAACCAACATATTCTACCTTCTTAGCTAGTAGTCAGTTAACTATGTGCATTCACTGACCCTGCTATTGTGCTGTCTATGTAACCAACAGATTCTACCTTCTTAGCTAGTAGTCAGTTAACTATGAGCCGTCACTGACCCTGCTATTGTACTGTCTATGTAACCAACATATTCTACCTTCTTAGCTAGTAGTCAGTTAACTATGAGCCGTCACTGACCCTGCTATTGTACTGTCTATGTAACCAACATATTCTACCTTCTTATCTAGTAGTCAGTTAACTATGAGCCGTCACTGACCCTGCTATTGTACTGTCTATGTAACCAACATATTCTACCTTCTTAGCTAGTAGTCAGTTAACTATGTGCATTCACTGACTGTGCTATTGTGCTGTCTATGTAACCAACATATTCTACCTTCTTAGCTAGTAGTCAGTTAACTATGTGCATTCACTGACCCTGCTATTGTACTGTCTATGTAACCAACATATTCTACCTTCTTAGCTAGCAGTCAGTTAACTATGAGCCGTCACTGACCCTGCTATTGTGCTGTCTATGTAACCAACATATTCTACCTTCTTAGCTAGCAGTCAGTTAACTATGTGCATTCACTGACCCTGCTATTGTGCTGTCTATGTAACCAACATATTCTACCTTCTTAGCTAGTAGTCAGTTAACTATGTGCATTCACTGACCCTGCTATTGTACTGTCTATGTAACCAACATATTCTACCTTCTTAGCTAGCAGTCAGTTAACTATGAGCCGTCACTGACCCTGCTATTGTGCTGTCTATGTAACCAACATATTCTACCTTCTTAGCTAGCAGTCAGTTAACTATGAGCCGTCACTGACCCTGCTATTGTGCTGTCTATGTAACCAACATATTCTACCTTCTTAGCTAGTAGCCAGTTAACTATGTGCATTCACTGACCCTGCTATTGTACTGTCCATGTAACCAACATATTCTACCTTCTTAGCTAGCAGTCAGTTAACTATGTGCATTCACTGACCCTGCTATTGTACTGTCCATGTAACCAACATATTCTACCTTCTTAGCTAGTAGTCAGTTAACTATGTGCATTCACTGACCCTGCTATTGTACTGTCCATGTAACCAACAGATTCTACCTTCTTAGCTAGTAGTCAGTTAACTATGTGCATTCACTGACCCTGCTATTGTACTGTCCATGTAACCAACATATTCTACCTTCTTAGCTAGTAGTCAGTTAACTATGTGCATTCACTGACCCTGCTATTGTACTGTCCATGTAACCAACAGATTCTACCTTCTTAGCTAGTAGTCAGTTAACTATGTGCATTCACTGACCCTGCTATTGTACTGTCCATGTAACCAACATATTCTACCTTCTTAGCTAGTAGTCAGTTAACTATGAGCCGTCACTGACCCTGCTATTGTGCTGTCCATGTGACCAACAGATTCTACCTTCTTAGCTAGTAGCCAGTTAACTATGTGCATTCACTGACTGTGCTATTGTGCTGTCCAAGTTTATGCTGTTATTCATTTTTGTGATAGCATATGGTATGTTTGAGTGGAAGTGAATCTGTGCAGGTTTTTATTGTTTGTTTATGTATACATAGTCGTTGGAGATCCAATTATCAGATGGGGGTTGGGATCCCATTAACTGGTTTAACTGTCCCCGTTACATTTTTGTGCATGTCCCAAGCCAGATTTTGATTTCCAATGCCATACCGTATAAGTGGTTTTTCACGCAGGAGCCAAATTTCGTGATTATCTTCCAAATTGGTGGAAATTTTTTTTAGCGGTACTTAATTTTCACGATCCTGATCATGAGTTTTAACAAAAATCTAATTTTAGCGGATTGACTGTTATATTAGAATTACATTATCTGAATTGGTTGACCAACAATTCAAAATAGGAAATGTTTTGAAATAATTGAGTAAATGCTTTTTTGTATGCGATCGGCGGTATTTTAAAATTGTACACATGTTCATTAATAGAAAATTGTGTAAGGGCATTTAATATACATGTATTGTTACAACACATTTACAAAAATTAAACACAGAGATGTCTCATTAATAGACTCCGACAAAAATTTGATCAATTAATTAACACCAAAAATTGTCAACTTACAGGTAATTAAAAATCGGTGAATGCTGATATTAATTAAAAGGGTATGTTTATACAACAACAACTATTCAGGGTAATTAGTGTTTTAAAGAAAAAAGGGATATTAATTACATGCAAAATAATTTACCTGTTATGTCACCATATGCATTGTTTTTGGGAAGGATTCTGCCCATGTTGGATATTTTAAAAGCGTCATATCAACTTTAAAGAATGAGTGACCATATAATTGTTAAGTATTCAATATACAGTCATACTAAAGGAGATAGATCTTATACAATTATTTAAGAAAATTAAAAAAACTTATGTACTAAAGAGCGGAAATTTACGCCGATTCCTTTTTCCGTTGATCGATGACTATCGCGAATAAATCGAAAATTAGGTACCCACGAAAAAACCACTTATACTGTATGTTGTGGCATTTCTTGTGTTGAATTGTATGAGGTGGGAGGTGGCTGCTCGTTTTGTTGATATTGGTCGAATTGTTTACCATCACTGTTTAAACAGAAGCCAAGAGCAGGACATGGAGTAACACTGAAAGTATTCAGAACATGTTGATTGGTCCTCTACTCATAATCACTCAATAAAACAGAATATGCTACATGACTACAGTAAGTCAGCATGAACAAACGAATGACTTCAGCTTGACTATAAATGTTTTGTCACAACACAATGTAATAGCTGTAAATGTTGGTCATGAACTTACTGTTCACAGGTTGTTTACGTACCTTGTAATGTCTTCTAAGTTAGCAACGACAGCTGCCCAGCCTTGCTGTTGTAAATGTTGGTCATGAACTAACTGTTCACAAGCCTTTAGTTCTTCACTATCTACTTCATGTATTTGCTAAAAAAAAAATAGCAGAACATTTATTCCATATGTATTCAGTTCTAACGTAACATTACATGTAAAGTGATTTTGATCATGGGACACTCGAAAATCAGATGATAAAATACATGCTATTGAAAGAATGCTGATGCATGATCGATCTACCATGAATTATACAAGCCAAAAGATAGAAAAACATGTTAGTTTGACCTACCAAGAAGAATATACACATCAAAAGATAGAAAAACTGACGCATGACCGACCTACCATGTAGAATACAAGCCAAAAGATTGAGGTAAGAATCAAATCAAATTTATCTCTTTGATGTATCATTGGTTTTATATCATGAATTTTGATGTTTTAATGTTCTATAGAATCTCTAAATGATAAAACAGTTTTTGGGCAACAACAATAAAGGTTGGTTTTGTTGGCTTATAGTGTTTAACGCCACTTTCAACAATATTTCAGTTATTTCGTGGCAGTCAGTTTTATTGGTTGAGAAAACAGGAGTACCCGGAGAAAACCACAGACTTGTCGCAAGTCACTGGCAAACTGTATCACATAGTGTTGCTTCAAGTACACCTCGCCATGAACGGGGTTCGAACTCACAACTTTAGTGGTGATAGGCAATGATTGCACAGGTAGTTGGAAGTTGTAAATCCAACTACCATACGATCACAATGATCACTTAATAACAATAAGATATGCATGTCAATGTGAGAATAATCAAAAACATCATGGACCCTACTTATGTTTGTAATATTAAAAATATTTCTAGAATTGATTAATAACTTATTCATCATACATAAAATAAGTTAATATTAAATAATAGCCACTATAATTATTATTCCGTCATACCAAAGCTAACTGTGCTCTAGATACAACAGTTCCATAAGCTGGTGGCATCAGCAGAGATCCTTCCACTTGACTCTGTATATCAACATCTGAAATGTGAAATTTTTATTTTTTCTGTGATCATATCAGTACAAGAGAGATAATAATTAGAGATGTTACGTCATTGTTTAATAAATTTCAAATGATTTGATTAATAGAAACTTAAGATACTGAATGAAACCTGAAAATTTGGTATATTTCAACAAATCAAGGGACATAGCTTCAGATTTCTTCTGCCTTTAATGGTCCCTGATCTTGTGTATAAATTCCAAATGACTTACTTAAGGTAGCACTATACAAAAATTGATATTTTTTCATCAAAATGTTTTTTAATCAATTTGTATTTTATTATAATATTCTTGATACACAGGTGAAAAAATAATTCAGATATGATGTACCATTAATGAGCATTACTTTTAGTTAGTTTTGTAAACAAACACATGTGCTTGAATCAGAGATGATAAAAACAAGTGGGCAGTCCTTAATTGTTTATCTATTGGATACTTTGATAGTTTTATGACCATTGACCAGTAATACTTGAGATAAGAGAACATTCCATTAGATGAAGGGGAAAGCAGCATGAATGTAGCTAATTTTTCATCATTACCAAAAGAAATAAATTAGTTATTTGCAATGGAATTTATTTCAAAATATCTAATGTATAATTTTCATTTAGTATGTAATATCCAACTTCAAATCGTCGACAACGCCAAATACCTCGGCCTTATCATCTCCAAAAATCTCTCGTGGAACAATCACTTAAACAACATCACAAAGAAGGCAAATTCCACCCTAACCTTCCTTCGATGCAACATTCGAAACTGCCCACAGAGAGCTAAGACACAGGCCTACAACACATTTGTACGACCATCACTTGAATATGCCTCTACTGTGTGGGATCCAACATCAATAAAGTAGAGAGCATCCAACGTAGAGCTGCCAGATTCGTCACCAACAACTACGACCCTAGAGCCAGTGTTACAACACTACTACAAGACCTCAACTGGCCCACCCTACAACACAGACGCCAACTAGCCAAACTCATCATGATGTACTGCATTACCTACCATCTCATCGAAATACCATCTATTACCTATCTCATTCCATCCAGATCAGGTACCAGAGGACACAACATCTGATACCTACAACCTTCAACCAGAGTGCTAGCATATCAATACTCCTTTTTCCCTAGCACCATCAGACTCTGGAACAACCTACCACAGACCCTAGTCAGCTCAGGCTCCATTGACATCTTCCGCCATAGCCTGACAAACACCAACCTTCCATAATATCCACTTCTTTGTTTTTAATTGTACATTTCTGGAAAGTTTTTATTTTAATTGTAAATGGAAGGTTGCTGACCTGACCACATGTATATAGTTTTCAATGCGACAATACTCTGGAAAGAGGGATGCATTTATTGAAAGAAGAAAAGGGAAGAATACACATAATGAGCAAACTAAGGTTCCAGGTGATTCCTGTTATAATTAGTGGTTCACGGCTGGTCAATGGAGGTGGAGTTTTAACCTTATCAGTAGGCAGTTAACCTCAAGCTAGGTCAGAGTGATGTAACTTCTCCCGCCAATTTCATGTGTTTACTGCATTTTCCAGCTATATTTAGAGTTTGTGTGAAGAAATTCTATCTTTCTGGTCAAATCATTGTTGATTTATGATTCAAGGTCAATCCTGAAGTGTTCCCATGGCACATTTGTGACTTTTATTCAAGAAAATGGGGTACCAAAAGGAAAATTACAACTTTTGGGATTTTTCCACTACAATTTTTGCAGGGTTGTCTGGGAAATACCAGTGACAGGAATTCCCAGTGGTAATTAGCAGGAAATACCATCCTGGGAAATACTCTAAATTTTAGCTCAAGCGGGAAATACTGGGAAATATGATTTTAAGATGTGATTAATTTCTTCAAAGTTGCTAAAAACTTAACATTTTAACACACAGTGTTGAAAATTACATCAGTTTAATAAATATGGGTATACAGCCTAGGTGTAGGACCATTAAGAAGGACTTCAAGCAACTTTTGAAATTGTAATCTTCATATAAACATAATATTTATACAAAAGACTTTTATTCAAAACATGTTAAAACTGTCACCACAATTTTATATCTACACTTTTCAGTTCAATCATCTGTTTCAGAGTTTCAATTAATAGCTGATTGTTTTGCCAAGTTGTATACATGTAATCTTATATCCTAAGGGCATTTCCTTTATGCTATAATAATGACTAACTTTTTTAATTTGGTTTTACAAACTAATTAACACATCTTCAATAACCTTTATAAATCAATTAGTCCAGTTTGTAAAGACAAACAATAAACATGTCAAAAGCAGGTCAGAATATGTTTTTAATCACTAAACAAAGGAGGTACAAAGTGGGGATTACAAGTAAAGAATAATTTTCTTAATATTTCTATCAAAATCAATATTTTTTGTTAACAAATATCAATTTTATATATCTGTACATTAACACTATCCATTAAAACATTTTTTTTCCTGTAAGGCCAATATAGTTATATTTGTATCCATTAAAGATTTTTTATGTGCAATTTTAGCCATACATGCAAAACATAAATATCAATTTAGAAGTTTCCTGAGTTTAACAAACCAAAGATTAAACAAGATATGATTATAATCTAACGATTATGGAGTCTCCCAAACTGGCCACTGACAACAGGTTTAAAAAATAAATCAAAAGCTACCTTTGAAATCGAACAATGTTGAATATTTGTGGTATTGTGGTGGCCTTTTTGAAAATGGAGACCGGTAGAAATTTTTCGATGTCGGGAATCAATTCAGGATGTTGAAATCAAACAATGTGGAATTTGTGCGGCATTGTGGTGGCCATTTTTGAAAATGGCGACTGGTAGAAATTTTTTGATGTCAGGAATCAAATCGGGACATCATAATCTACCCACATATGAAATGTCATTGAAATCGGACAATGTTGAATTTGTGTGGTATTGTGGTGGCCATTTTGAAAATGGCGACTGGTAGAAATTTTTCGATGTCAGGAATCAATTCGGGACATCCTTATTTACCCACATATCAAATTTTGATGATATCGGACAATGTTGAATTTTTGCGGTATTGTGGTGGCCATTTTGAAAATGGCGACCGGTAGAAATTTTTCAATGTCGGGGAATCAATTCGGAACATCATTATCTACCCACATATCAAATTTTTATGATATTGGACAATGTTGAATTTTTGCGGTATTGTGGTGGCCATTTTGAAAATGGCGACCGGTAGAAATTTTTCAATGTCGGGAATCAATTCGTGACATCATTATCTATCCACATATCAAATTTTGATGATATCGGACAATGTTGAATTTTTGCGGTATTGTGGTGGCCATTTTGAAAATGGCGACCGGTAGAAATTTTTCAATGTCGGGAATCAATTCGGAACAACATTATCTACCCACATATCAAATTTTTATGATATTGGACAATGTTGAATTTTTGCAGTATTGTGGCGGCCATTTTGAAAATGGCGACCGGTAGAAATTTTTCAATGTCAGGAATCAATTTGGGACATCATTATCTACCCACATATCAAATTTTGATGATATCGGACAATGTTTAATTTTTGCGGTATTGTGGTGGCCATTTTGAAAATGGCGACCGGTAGAAATTTTTCAATGTCGGGACATCATTATCTACCCACATATCAAATTTTGATGATATCGGACAATGTTGAATTTTTTATGCCGTGTTTTGGCAGCCATTTTAAAAATGGCAGACATCTCGAAAATATTGAAAACGCAGAATTGCTCCTCTAATGGTGACCTATCACTATGTCAAATTTTATGTCTCTATCATTATCTATTTAGAAGTTATCAACATTAATGTACGAAATTTCAACTTTCCCATAGGATTCTATAGTAACCCCCACCCCCTTTGAACTCCTCAAAATATTACTTTGATCCCCTTTACCACAAAGCTGAAAACTTTAGGACCAACTAGAAACATATATCTATAACTCCACCAAGTTTCATGAAATTCTGTCCAGTAGTTCCTGAGATCTGCCGTGGACAAGTTCATGGTCCACGGAAAGAAAGAAAGAGAAAGAGGAGGAGAATAACAAGATATGATTATAATCTAACGATTATAAAGTCTCCCAAACCGGCCACTGACACTATCTACCCACATATCAAATTTTGATGATATCGGACAATGTTGAATTTTTACCCCCCATTTTTATGCCGTGTTTTGAAAATGGCAGACATCTTGAAAATTTTTAAAATGCAGAATTGCTCCTCTAATGGTGACCTATCACTATGTCAAATTTTATGTCTCTATCATTATCCAGTTAGAAGTTATCTACATTAATGTATGGAATTTCAAGTTTCCCATAGGATTCTATAGTAACCCCCACCCTCTTTGAACCCCCAAAAATATGGCTTTGACCCCCTTTATCACAAATCTGAAAACTTTAGGATCAACTAGAAACATATATCTATAACTCCACCAAGTTTCATGAAATTCTGTCCTGTAGTTTCTGAGATCTGCCGTGGTCAATTTCATGGTGCACGGAAGGAAAGAAGAATAATAATAATAATAATAATAAGAAACGGAGCAAAAACAATAAGTCTCCAAACGTTGTTTGGGAGACTTAATAATAATAATAATAATAATAAGAAGAAACGGAGCAAAAACAATAAGTCTCCAAACGTTGTTTGGGAGACTTAAAAACAGTTAAGGCATATAACAGTGATCACTCAGTTTTTTTAGAATTTATCCTAAGACTAACAATTCAGGGAAACTTAAATTCAAATGATAACAGTGATCACTTAGTGTTTTATAATTTATCTTGGGTAAATTATGAAGATTTTACAAACAGATTAACTCAAGTCTATATTATACTCCAAATAAATGTTCAATTTGCTTATTTATAAAAAGATATATCACAATAATCTTGAACTCAAAGAAATTTACACTATGCACAGTAAACAAGTGCACAATGTGTACACGTTCATGTACCATTAAATTTGCAAATTAAGAATCAATCTTATTTCCCAGTATTTCCCGCCGTCCTGGGAAATATGAGTATTTCCCGCTTTTTTGCCAACCCTGAATTTTTTACATAAAATGTTAACTTTGAATGAAATTAGCTCCTGCATTGGTACCCCTAGAGGCTTGGTTTTGGTATATGTTGTTCTTAGACCTATTATCGGCAAAACTGTGTCTCGGATTTCTGATAGAATTAATAGAACAAATTCTACACACAATTAAATTTGGTGAAATCTTATGAAGTCAGGCTGTATACACATAATGGGGCTTTAAGAGAGATTGAAACATCACAGGAAAAATCTGAGACACTGTTTTGGAAGTCATGCTGTGTTGATTAAGAAATTGTAAAAAGTTTTACCATTTGAATAAACATGAAACATCTAATTTTTGTCAAGTGCACACATCAAGATTTTGCAACTACATATAATTGCATAATAATTAATTATGTAATTGTTGCATAATCATAATATTATAATCAGTGGAAAGATGGTACCTCATTTGTTAATTTTAATGCAATATTAAGAAAGTTACAGATGTTTTCAGATGGAAGATTGGAGGGGAAAAATCTTTGTATAGTGTTACCTTAAGGACAACGGAAGTTATTGAGCAGAAACCAGAGAAATTTGTATTTTTCAGCAAATCAATGATTAGGTAAAACTTAATGTATCTTAATTATAATCTTAAAGAATGGGAAGATATGTTCCCATTTCCTTCCAACTGAGAGGTCAGTGCCATATTTATTACCTGAACCTGTATGAACACTTGGAGATGGAGGGTGTTGGGCTTCTATTGTACTCTTGCTGAACAGGAAGGGAATAGTAACATATTTATTACCTGAACCATAATGAACACTTGGAGATGGGGGGTGTTGTGCTTCTATTGTACTCTTGCTGAACAGGAATATAGGATTGGTGTCCTGTAATAAACAGAGAATGATAATTATTGATAATAATGTTACTGACTACTGTTACTGAATAGAAAGGAGTTACATAAAGTTGACTTGATTGGAGTAGATGATTTCACCAAGGCCAATGAATGATAGATATCACAAAATATAGACTTCTTTTCATTTTTTCTAAGTAGAGAACACTAACAGCAGAGTTAAAGACATACAATGTCAAACATTTGTTAGATAAAATAACTCATGTTTCATCTACTGTTATTTTAGCTATATTTGTTGCAACCAATACTCCATGAAATTCTATCCCCATCAATGTTTGATTTCTAGATGGAATACATAAATATAAAACTAGAGGCTCATCTTAGCCTACATCGTTCACCAGCTTATTTATGCCTAGTCCGAGATTCCTATGTCGTCCGACGACATTATATATTATTGCTAGAGCCGTCAAACGTCAGAGTGCAATATATATGGAAAACAGCTGATTTGCCTCACAAGCTCTGGGTCGGCACATTTCCACGTTTCGTGGCTATCAGATTTTATTAACTATCAGAAACCCTTATATAAATCGCTTCACCAATCATTTTTCTATTCATTCATAACCATCTTACCCTCAGAAAGTGGTGTTACACTCCATTACAGCACGATTTTGCCTTAGATCCTATTATTCCGCCATTTGACTTCCATTTTCGAATCTACACACGTGATCTCGCGATACTAACTGAATGATGACAGCAACGCATTGCATGATGGGAGCTAATTAATGCAGCGTGCCAAATTATTTGGAGCATTATTTGCATACGTAAACAACATTCAAATCACATGGAAGACGATACATTTAAGCGTATTCTGCAGGACAAACAGTCCATCTACAGATCAAAGCAGAGCAGAAGGAAATAATACAGAATGTGTTGGAAAGAAAAGATTCAATGGCAGATTGTTACCAACGGGCTTCGGAAAGAGCATGTGCTACGTTCCTCCTTTTTGGACAAGGTACTACATTTTTTTTCTTATGGTTATCTGTAATTCACTAAATTTGCTGTTAAAATCATTACCAATCAATATAATCAATTGTTCTGCCTTAACAGGTGCCTATGATTGGCAATAACAAATATTTGTTTGTTTGTTTATATGCAAATCATCTCCCATGATACATTGCGGTAATCATAGTTTTCTCGTAGTCACGTGACAAATGTTTGAAAAATGGAAGACAAATGTCGAAATCATAGGATCTAAGGCAAAATCGTGCTGTAAAGGAGTGTAACACCACTTTCTGAGGGTAAGATGGTTATGAATGAATAGTAAAATGATTGGTGAAGCGATTTATAAAAGGGTTTCTGATAGAAAATAAAATCCGATAGCCACGAAACGTGGAAATGTGCTGACCCAGAGTTGGAGAAGCAAATCCGCTGTTTTCCGTATGTATAGCGCTCTGACATTCGACGGCTCTAGCAATAATATATAATGTCGTCGGACGACAGAGGAATCTCGGACTAATTTATGCCTTGTTTAGGTTCAACCAAATGTGTAGTTTCTGTATAGAAAAAAAACTTTTATAAATATTTCCATAGGTCCTATGTTAAATAATGTCCTGTGGTGGTAGTCATCTTTGAATGACATGTTCTTGGCTCATACAAATAAGTAAGTCAGAGCCCTTTGCATATTCCTTATTATAAGATAAAGCATACATTTGTAAGACAATATTGCAACCCCTCTTATATTAATAAAAACATATATTCTAATAAGTAACATAATATTTAAAACATCATTTCCCCCTTCCCCCTGATAACATGTGACAGGACAAAGACCTACCGTTCCAGCATGGTATTTTCCCACAGTGGCAACAGGATCTAAACTATCTCCACCACTTATCAACAAAACTTGTTTGTCTTCTGGAATGGCATATTCTCTGGCAATGACATTTTGTAAACTGGCCACACTGAAACAAAAATAACAAAATATAGACAAATTGATCACACTATAATAACAGATACTAAAATATAGAAAAACTTATCTTTACATGACCAGTGTTATGTTATTTCTTATCATGGTTCCCCATCACTTATCTTTACATGACCAGTGTTATGTTATTTCTTATCATGGTTCCCCATCACTTATCTTTACATGACCAGTGTTATGTTATTTCTTATCATGGTTCCCCATCACTTATCTTTACATGACCAGTGTTATGTTATTTCTTATCATGGTTCCCCATGACTTATCTTTACATGACCAGTGTTATGTTATTTCTTATCATGGTTCCCCATGACTTATCTTTACATGACCAGTGTTATGTTATTTCTTATCATGGTTCCCCATCACTTATCTTTACATGACCAGTGTTATGTTATTTCTTATCATGGTTCCCCATGACTTATCTTTACATGACCAGTGTTATGTTATTTCTTATCATGGTTCCCCATGACTTATCTTTACATGACCAGTGTTATGTTATTTCTTATCATGGTTCCCCATGACTTATCTTTACATGACCAGTGTTATGTTATTTCTTATCATGGTTCCCCATCACTTATCTTTACATGACCAGTGTTATGTTATTTCTTATCATGGTTCCCCATGACTTATCTTTACATGACCAGTGTTATGTTATTTCTTATCATGGTTCCCCATCACTTATCTTTACATGACCAGTGTTATGTTATTTCTTATTATGGTTCCCCATCACTTATCTTTACATGACCAGTGTTATGTTATTTCTTATCATGGTTCCCCATCACTTATCTTTACATGACCAGTGTTATGTTATTTCTTATCATGGTTCTCCATCACTTATCTTTACATGACCAGTGTTATGTTATTTCTTATTATGGTTCCCCATCACTTATCTTTACATGACCAGTGTTATGTTATTTCTTATCATGGTTCCCCATCACTTATCTTTACATGACCAGTGTTATGTTATTTCTTATCATGGTTCCCCATCACTTATCTTTACATGACCAGTGTTATGTTATTTCTTATCATGGTTCCCCATGACTTATCTTTACATGACCAGTGTTATGTTATTTCTTATCATGGTTCCCCATGACTTATCTTTACATGACCAGTGTTATGTTATTTCTTATCATGGTTCCCCATGACTTATCTTTACATGACCAGTGTTATGTTATTTCTTATCATGGTTCCCCATGACTTATCTTTACATGACCAGTGTTATGTTATTTCTTATCATGGTTCCCCATCACTTATCTTTACATGACCAGTGTTATGTTATTTCTTATCATGGTTCCCCATCACTTATCTTTACATGACCAGTGTTATGTTATTTCTTATCATGGTTCCCCATGACTTATCTTTACATGACCAGTGTTATGTTATTTCTTATCATGGTTCCCCATCACTTATCTTTACATGACCAGTGTTATGTTATTTCTTATCATGGTTCCCCATGACTTATCTTTACATGACCAGTGTTATGTTATTTCTTATCATGGTTCCCCATCACTTATCTTTACATGACCAGTGTTATGTTATTTCTTATCATGGTTCCCCATGACTTATCTTTACATGACCAGTGTTATGTTATTTCTTATCATGGTTCCCCATCACTTATCTTTACATGACCAGTGTTATGTTATTTCTTATCATGGTTCCCCATGACTTATCTTTACATGACCAGTGTTATGTTATTTCTTATCATGGTTCCCCATGACTTATCTTTACATGACCAGTGTTATGTTATTTCTTATCATGGTTCCCCATCACTTATCTTTACATGACCAGTGTTATGTTATTTCTTATCATGGTTCCCCATCACTTATCTTTACATGACCAGTGTTATGTTATTTCTTATCATGGTTCCCCATGACTTATCTTTACATGACCAGTGTTATGTTATTTCTTATCATGGTTCCCCATCACTTATCTTTACATGACCAGTGTTATGTTATTTCTTATCATGGTTCCCCATGACTTATCTTTACATGACCAGTGTTATGTTATTTCTTATCATGGTTCCCCATCACTTATCTTTACATGACCAGTGTTATGTTATTTCTTATCATGGTTCCCCATGACTTATCTTTACATGACCAGTGTTATGTTATTTCTTATCATGGTTCCCCATGACTTATCTTTACATGACCAGTGTTATGTTATTTCTTATCATGGTTCCCCATGACTTATCTTTACATGACCAGTGTTATGTTATTTCTTATCATGGTTCCCCATGACTTATCTTTACATGACCAGTGTTATGTTATTTCTTATCATGGTTCCCCATGACTTATCTTTACATGACCAGTGTTATGTTATTTCTTATCATGGTTCCCCATGACTTATCTTTACATGACCAGTGTTATGTTATTTCTTATCATGGTTCCCCATCACTTATCTTTACATGACCAGTGTTATGTTATTTCTTATCATGGTTCCCCATCACTTATCTTTACATGACCAGTGTTATGTTATTTCTTATCATGGTTCCCCATCACTTATCTTTACATGACCAGTGTTATGTTATTTCTTATCATGGTTCCCCATCACTTATCTTTACATGACCAGTGTTATGTTATTTCTTATCATGGTTCCCCATGACTTATCTTTACATGACCAGTGTTATGTTATTTCTTATCATGGTTCCCCATGACTTATCTTTACATGACCAGTGTTATGTTATTTCTTATCATGGTTCCCCATCACTTATCTTTACATGACCAGTGTTATGTTATTTCTTATCATGGTTCCCCATCACTTATCTTTACATGACCAGTGTTATGTTATTTCTTATCATGGTTCCCCATGACTTATCTTTACATGACCAGTGTTATGTTATTTCTTATCATGGTTCCCCATGACTTATCTTTACATGACCAGTGTTATGTTATTTCTTATCATGGTTCCCCATGACTTATCTTTACATGACCAGTGTTATGTTATTTCTTATCATGGTTCCCCATCACTTATCTTTACATGACCAGTGTTATGTTATTTCTTATCATGGTTCCCCATGACTTATCTTTACATGACCAGTGTTATGTTATTTCTTATCATGGTTCCCCATCACTTATCTTTACATGACCAGTGTTATGTTATTTCTTATCATGGTTCCCCATGACTTATCTTTACATGACCAGTGTTATGTTATTTCTTATCATGGTTCCCCATCACTTATCTTTCAATTACCAATTTTATGTCATTAGTTATCATGATCTGGTTCTCCATGACTTAACTTTCCATCAATGAATGTCATTGGTTATCAAGGTCCAAATTATTAACCTTTACATTACCAAGCCCTGTGGCTTCAATGCTGCAATTAGTTTAACTGTGCTTGTATTTTTTTTCTTTCATAACAGGTCATCATAGTCACATGACATACTATATTTCAACCAGATTCATTCTATTATTAAGGCCATCTCTTAGACAAGTTTCATGTCAATAGATATTAAATGTTATCGTTGTCATCGTGTCTTTCCTTTCAAGGTCACTATGATTCATCTATCCTCAGTTCATTTCATGTAAAAGGTCATTTTGGTATCTGTGACTTACCTTCCCATGGCCAATTTAAGGTGATAGGTCATTAAGATATCTGTGACTTACCTTCCCATGGCCAATTTAAGGTGATAGGTCATTAAGATATCTGTGACTTACTTTCTCATGACCAATTTATTGTAAAATGTCATTATGGTATCTAGGACTTACCTTTCCACAGCCAATTTTATGTAAAATGTCATAATGGTATATGGGACTTACTTTTCCATAGCATATTTTATGTAAAATGTGATTATGGTATCTAGGACTTACGTTTCCATGGCCAGTTTCATGTCAAAGGTCATCATGGTCCCTGTATCTACGTGGAACACATACAACATGGTGGTTCTAATAAGTCTTACAAGTCAGATGTAGTTCCCCTAAAATTAAGTCACAAAATATGTTATTCAAATAATATAATACTATTTGTGTATGTATACCCTTGTAAATGTAATTTAGCAACAGGCATATCAAAGTAACAGAATGCCTGCATATCTAAGCGGAAAATAGAAGTGTATACTGGCTTGTTACATACTAGGTTGTATCTAAGCTAACTATCATATCTTAGCTATAGAGATCAAAGTTCTGCTGAGTGAGTGATTGTTGTTTAACGCCAACTCAACAATTTTTCATATATATCAACTGTGTATAGACATGTCGCTCCACTCTGATACATTATCCTGATTCTGAGCCAACCAGTCTTTGTTCTTTCTCCTTAATGCTGCATGCTTAGTGGTGAAGCAACAAATATCAATTTTATAGTGTTTGGTTTGAGCCGACCGGGGCTCGGACACACAATCTACCGCACTCGAGGTGAACATGCCAACCATTACACCACCAATGCTGTCAAAGTTCTGCTGAAGACAATGATCTTATATAATACTCTCCAATACTAATAGAACTAACAACTCTGCTAAAATGATAGGACAATACCCTAGATTAGGAACAATGTTGTCATGAATTATAGAGATGTGGTGACTTAAGCTCAATACTATCTTCAATTTAGTCAATAGTATCTTCCATTTATAGTGTTCATATGATATTCCTTGACATTCATGAATCTTAAAAATTCAACCAATTAAGATGTTCTCAGAATACCCAGGTTAGATCAAGAACAAAGAGATAATCTGGATATATAAAATGCAACAGAAAAACTGGAAGTGAAACAATGTGCTCCAGGCCATTAGCATTTCAAGCCCCATATCCAGAACAGATTATAAAGTCTGAATTCCGAAAGATACTGTTCCTGGATTGTTTTCAGTCAAAGTTATTTTACGTTCTTCGTGATATCAGCTATCATATACATTTTTGTGAACCTCTTTTCAATGTGTTCTTCTGTGGGTTTTTGTTCTCAACCTGTTGTCAATATTATATGAATCCTGACTGGACACATCCACTGGTCACTTGTTGACTCAGAAGATCTGATTAATGAGGATGTAGCAACGGTTAAAAATATTTTATCAATTACATTGGGTAACAAATATTCATGAAGTGTGATCACCAGAATTTACTTCCCATGAACTTCAACTGATAAGTAAAAAGTATTTTTGATAAACCATGATGAGACCCCCTCTTAATTCCGTCAATTACTTATTTCATGTGTAATACTCTTTCCAAGATAATCCAAAAAAGCTGCCAATTAATGGAAAGGACAGGGTCTTTATTGACATTTTTTTAAATACATGTGTACAACTGACAAACCAGTCAATATTCTTATTAATACAAAGTTCTTTGGTCATTGCAATGTTACCATACAAGGAAAATAAGGGAATGTTATCTATTTACTGACATTAAAAACAGAACACTACATTTGTAAATAAATTTAAAACTGAACAATAAGAAATCATTTGATATTTTTTCAAAGCAAACCCATGAATGATCGATCACCAAATTTATCATTACTGTTGACCAAATAAGCAGATCAGTCACTTGACACTTTCAAAAACATCATCCACACATGTACATGTACATCAGCACAACTGGAATAAAACGTAGATATCAAATTTTGTGTGCACAACACATTTCTGGAATAACCTTCATTAGGTACGCTCAAATTCGAAAGGTTAGAAAGCCAAATAATTTTTAAAAGTTTTGCGAGCAAGTGAAGCAAAGGGCCTAAATAGGATCGCCAAAATCGGCTAAGGTCACCTATACCTGAGGGAGGAGAACCTTAGTTTTAATAATACTTTCATTATTTAGGAACTGTACATTTCAATAACAAATATACATGTACAGGTATCTATTAAACCATGTCAGTGCCGAAGAACTGACTACTGGACGGATGATACCCCCTGGGACTAATAGTCCACCAGCAGAGGTATCGATGTAGTCCGAGATTCCTCTGTCGTTTAACGGCTTTTATAAAGTTGCTGTAGCCATTCAACGTCAGAGCGTGATATATACGGATTACAGCGGGTTTGCCTCTCCAGCTCTGGATCGGCACATTTCCACGTTTCATGGCTATCGGATTTTATTTTCTATCAGAAACCCTTATATAAATCGCTTCACCAATCATTTTTCTATTCATTCATAACCATCTTACCCTCAGAAAGTGGTGTTACACTCCATTACAGCTCGATTTTGCCTTAGATCCTATTATTCCGCCATTTGACTTCCCTTTTCGAATCTACACACGTGATCTCGCGATACTAACTGAATGATGACAGCAACGCATTGCATGATGGGAGCTAATTAATGCAGCATGCCAAATTATTTGGAGCATTATTTGCATACGTAAACAACATTCAAATCACATGGAAGACGATACATTTAAGTGTATTCTGCAGGACAAACAGTCCATCTACAGATCAAAGTAGAGCAGAAGGAAATAATACAGAATTCAATGGCAGAGTGTTGCCAACGGGCTTCGGAAAGAGCATGTGTTACGTTCCCCCTTTTTGGACAAGGTACTACAACATTTTTTTTTTCTTATGGTTATCTGTAATTCACTAAATTTGCTGTTAAAATCATTACCAATCAATATAATCAACTGTATTAAATTTTATGTTAATTGTTCTGCCTTAACAGACACCTATGATTGGCAATAAAAATATTTGTTTGTTTGTTTATATGCAAATCATCTCCCATGATACATTGCGGTAATCGTAGTTTTCTCGTAGTCACGTGACAAATGTTTGAAAAATGGAAGACAAATGTCGAAATCATAGGGTCTAAGGCAAAATCGTGCTGTAATGGAGTGTAACACCACTTTCTGAGAGTAAGATGTTTATGAATGAATAGAAAAATGATTGGTGAAGCGATTTATATAAGGGTTTCTGATAGAAAATAAAATCCGATAGCCACGAAACGTGGAAATGTGCTGACCCAGAGTTGGAGAAGCAAATCCGCTGTTTTCCGTATGTATCACGCTCTGACGTTGAACGGCTACAGCAACTTTATAAAAGCCGTTAAACGACAGAGGAATCTCGGACTAGTATCGATGCAGTGATAATAATAAAATGTAGATATCAAAGTTAGTGTACACAACGCATTTCTATAATAACCTTTAAGTTTTGTGAGCATGAAGTAAACCAAAGTTTAATGGTCAACCTGGCCCCGTCCTGTTTTTCATATATGATGGAAATTAAAACCATATAGACAATTACACTTACACAATAGTCTTTGAAGATTAGGCTTACACGTTATATTATTCTCTTTTCTGAATAATTAACAATTAAAGGCGATGATGCCAGCAGAATTTGTCAGGATTTTACCTTGATTTCAAAGGAAACTTTTAATTTTATTTTTCTTAAAATATACTAAACCTGTCATATATAGATTGAAGAAAATCAAACTAGAGATCTGATTTAGTGTAAACAAGGAACAGAGGTGATTTTAATTACAATATTTAACTTCTGTTTGTAGATATCAAATACATTAACATATATTGAAGTCTATGAAGAATGTCGAGGATTTTGCTTGGCTTCACGGCCTAATATTTTCTTTATATCAGATATGCTAATCATTGATTGGTCAATTACTTCTTGTGATGTCACTCCGGAATCAAGAATAAAAACAATGGCAATTTCAGTTCATACTCTCATAAACATTGTTGAATTTGATGAAAATGACCATGAAAGTGATATATTTTACTGCAAACTTACTTTTGTGATTTATACTAAGCTAAATCTCAAAAATATTTCATAAAAATAACCAAGAAAAACCTTCATGAATCTCAATGTCATCATTCCACTTTCATTATGAGGTACGATTTAGCATAATTTTTTTAATTATACATGTATGACATTGTATATACACGTCATGTCTTAGTAAAATAGGGACATTAACAATTTGAAATAATTTTACAGATATATTGATGACATCATCTATTGCACCATAATTTCTCCAGATGTTTCGGGTTCAAAGGCTTTGTTTACGTTTTTCTTTCACGGATGTCAATTTACAATATATTCAAGTTCACAGAAATCGTTCGACATGTTATATCATACATAATGTTACCTCTGTTCATAAATTTGTCGACGAACATATTTTCTGTCTCAAATCAGTAAACCATATTTCTTATTTCTAAAGATTGATGTGAATAATATTGTGAAAAATAAGACGTTTTGTGTTTACAAATATGTCGATATAAGAACTCAATCAAGGGAGATAATTCATCAACAAATAAATTATTTTTCCCGCGCTTTATTTTTTATATAAACAGGGATTTTTGTCCGAATATATATTCTTTATTAATTTAATGGAAATTCTAATTTCAAAACAAACTCAATTTAAACAAAAATACGGCAAAATGGGCCCTTTTTTTAAATTTAATTTTGTCTTATAAGATAAGATTTTATTGATCCAAATTAAAGGGCCCACGAAGGGGAATACAAGCATAATAAAACATAAGGTGATTGCATAAAATATCATATAAATTGTAAATACAAGAATGAGAGACTTGACTAGTGTTAAAATATGCGATACCAGCTATCCGAAACAGTGACTCCACTTTACCTGTCGACAGAGACATAAGAAATAAAACACAATTTAATTTTATGTCTCTGCTATTTAAGACATACATGTATTCACATAATCTACGAGAAATTGTCACATGTGTTGCACTTTTCAAAGTGGTTTCACAAGAATAGATGAGAAATGTAATGCTGTTGAGCAGGGCGTCCGACCTTTAAACTCAACTCCATCTGTAACTGTTCAATTCAGATCTACGAATTTGATAGACTAAGAGGTCATGCAAACAGCAAGAACTGACTTGCCCAAACG
This sequence comes from Bathymodiolus septemdierum, assembly GCA_963383655.1. Lineage (NCBI taxonomy): Eukaryota > Metazoa > Mollusca > Bivalvia > Mytilida > Modiolidae > Bathymodiolus > Bathymodiolus septemdierum. The sequence goes on along the minus strand of OY726518.1, from coordinate 128,348,503 downwards.
GAAGACAACATACATACATTAAAGATGAGTTGCCTTGGGACTGTGGTTTGTGTGCTCACCCGTACATCGATCAAGATGAAGTGACCTGACCTTTTGACACTCGTGTGAACCGGCCTTTAAGATACTGTTACATCTTGGCACCTGAATCTGTGCTTCATATACCCGTTGATTATTATCTATCTGTGCACAACTCTGGTTAAATATATTTGCAACACCACCACTGATATTATATACATACATACATATACACACGATATACTTTTTTTTAATAGCAGTTTATTCATGATGATATAACAAACTGTCATATTGTTAGTAACGCCTACTGGGGTCACCACGACTCCCTCCCTCCTGCGAGCAGCAAACACCACTGTCTTCATACACTCTGTCCTTGCAAACATGTTTTCACTTGCGCTCAAGGTTACTGATAGCGATAATGTCTTGGTATTTTGTTTGATGTATTCTCAGTCTCAATACTAGTCATTATGTTGCCAGCAATATGGCGTATGGCTAATATATTTTTTTAAACTCCATGTTATTTTTACTGTATGTTAAAATGGTTTATTATCAGTTATTTTACTAGTGTACATAAATGATCCATAGAATTTAGTTGTTAAATACAGGTTTATTTTCATTAAATTAGTCTTACTCCAAATAAAGCATATACATTTACTATTTCTATAATACAATTCCTAGAATTATTTATTAGTAAGAAATAAAATAAGCTGGTTTACCAAAAAAAAAATTAAGAGTAAACGAGGTCCATGGGGGGGGGGGGAAAGGTTGAGAACCACTGCGTTAAAATGATGTTTAGATTTAATTACATGATGTTGACTGTAATGACTGCTCTGTCTGTTCTCTTTTTATCAAGTTTGACTGTTTCATTATGTGACCTGTGTAAGACAGTGTTGGTCGGGTTGGGGCTTTGGGTAATATATAATAACTTCTAGCTTGTTGAAGACGCAGTGTACATGTCTGACCTAATATAACGTAATATTTTAACAATTCCTAATTTTCTGGAGCATGTATGTCTGACTGCCTGTGTAGGTCTACCGGGTCTACCTCCTTCTGGGCCCAAGTAAGGGGCCTCATAACTTAACTAGCACAGGGCCTCATATATCCTAAATCCGGCACTGATGGTGACGTGGTAAGAAGTGTGAATACAAACCGCAAACTCGAGCGTAACGTATGAGTTGTGAAGTATAAACTCCATACGATGGAGCAGATACATATATTTATCTTCTCCTTCGCTTTGCTCATCCGAACATAAAATATTTCTGAACTAACTTAATTAATAAACAACTAAGACTTGAATGGGATGAGATTCGCACCAACCAGTTTGAATACAAAATCATACGAATGTATATATACATGTAAAACTTAAAATTCATATTGGTCTCCATTTGGTATAATCTAGCTACAAAGAGAAAATAAAGTTGCTTAAATATTAACAATACTATGTCATATGTATAGGAGAATGTCCAAGTAACTCTCCATTCCTTAAAAACAATGGGCCTCGGCCCCCTCGAGGACATTCTCCAACTTAAAATCCACCCATTGTACTTTATTAATTGCATTAATTATTAATCTTGTAACAAAACAAAAGTCTGTGTATATTATCTAAAGTATAAAGAGAACAATAACTCCGCCCCTGTCCACATTATTCATAACTCTCCATTCCTTGAAAATAATGGAGAGTTTAGACAATAGATTTACATCACAGGTGGATTTTAAAACATTATAATTCTAAATTCTATTACAAAACGTAATCAACCTGTCGAACTGGTTTGGTGTGAAGTAATTCTCGACAAAAGAAAAAGGCACGAGAAATTCTTTATAAAGCTCACTGAACCGAATTACTTGTTAGCCCATGAACAAAAAATTACACGCAGAATTAATAATAATTAACAACTTTTAGAAATGCATTAATATCAAGGCGTAAAAAATTTGTAATGGTAAAATGGAAATCGCCTCTTTTGTCATCGATGTCAAATTTGAGGTATATGTCAAGAAATGAGGCAGGAAAATCAGTGTCTGTTGTTTTTGTTACATCTTTTAAGTTAGCTTGGGGTATAATGGAATCTAGTTAGGAAAGTTTTAATTATTAATTGACTGAACACCATTAACATTCCTGCAAGTGAGATTAAAGGTTTTAGCTTGTGTAATTATTTCGTCTTTATTAATATTTTATAGAAACGCTCCCTCATAGGAGTAAAGGAAAGATCGACAAGAAGAGGGACACAACTTGTTCACATGAATATGATGATGATTTGTGGAAAAATGTGACCTCCGAACTTCATAAATATCATATCGATAAAGAATTCCAACATACAGATGACTTCATTTTCTGTGTAACAGTTTTTACCTTTTGTTTCGTGCTTGAGACAATAAGTTTGTTTTGTGTTCCTTTGGAATTTCAACCAAGGATGAAGAACTGGATTTTCCGTCACTCTACTGGATTCCTAAAATACATAAGTGTCCTTACAAACAGTGTTGTATTGCTGGATCTGCCCAATGTTCCACGAAACCTCTTTTCAACTTATTAACATGATCCATTCCATCAGCGGTCAAACAGCCGGGCTTCAGAGTTATTGTGACACTAGCTACTCAAGGGGTGGTGTGAATTCTGTGGATTCTGAAAAATTCAAAAGATCTGTTAAGAGTACATGAAATCAAGGCCCCTCTCTCCTCATGTAAAAGTATTAAAACATTTGACTCTGTACAAACTATTCCCAACTCAAATCTAAAAGACATATTAAAAGAATTGGTCCAATTGTGTTTCTTTAAAAAGAAGGCCAACAAAGATACAACTACCATCATTTTCATATAGTGAAAATGTATAAAGATAAGGTTTCAATAAATGTCAAAAATATTTTTTTTATTAATGTGTGACGTAAGGGTGTTTTTGACATTTGGCGCTGATTTGACAACTGTTTTACCTGTTTTGTTCAAGTATTGTTGTAAATACTGTTATAGTGACAGCCGGAAACTTTGAGCCGTAATGAAAGGGGGAGGTTTGGCGCTTTAAAATCTGATTCAACCCACCAAGATGAAGTGACCTGACCTTTTGACACTCGTGTGAACCGGCCTTTAAGATACTGTTACATCTTGGCACCTGAATCTGTGCTTCATATACCCGTTGATTATTATCTATCTGTGCACAACTCTGGTTAAATATATTTGCAACACCACCACTGATATTATATACATACATACATATACACACGATATACTTTTTTTTAATAGCAGTTTATTCATGATGATATAACAAACTGTCATATTGTTAGTAACGCCTACTGGGGTCACCACGACTCCCTCCCTCCTGCGAGCAGCAAACACCACTGTCTTCATACACTCTGTCCTTGCAAACATGTTTTCACTTGCGCTCAAGGTTACTGATAGCGATAATGTCTTGGTATTTTGTTTGATGTATTCTCAGTCTCAATACTAGTCATTATGTTGCCAGCAATATGGCGTATGGCTAATATATTTTTTTAAACTCCATGTTATTTTTACTGTATGTTAAAATGGTTTATTATCAGTTATTTTACTAGTGTACATAAATGATCCATAGAATTTAGTTGTTAAATACAGGTTTATTTTCATTAAATTAGTCTTACTCCAAATAAAGCATATACATTTACTATTTCTATAATACAATTCCTAGAATTATTTATTAGTAAGAAATAAAATAAGCTGGTTTACCAAAAAAAAAATTAAGAGTAAACGAGGTCCATGGGGGGGGGGAAAAGGTTGAGAACCACTGCGTTAAAATGATGTTTAGATTTAATTACATGATGTTGACTGTAATGACTGCTCTGTCTGTTCTCTTTTTATCAAGTTTGACTGTTTCATTATGTGACCTGTGTAAGACAGTGTTGGTCGGGTTGGGGCTTTGGGTAATATATAATAACTTCTAGCTTGTTGAAGACGCAGTGTACATGTCTGACCTAATATAACGTAATATTTTAACAATTCCTAATTTTCTGGAGCATGTATGTCTGACTGCCTGTGTAGGTCTACCGGGTCTACCTCCTTCTGGGCCCAAGTAAGGGGCCTCATAACTTAACTAGCACAGGGCCTCATATATCCTAAATCCGGCACTGATGGTGACGTGGTAAGAAGTGTGAATACAAACCGCAAACTCGAGCGTAACGTATGAGTTGTGAAGTATAAACTCCATACGATGGAGCAGATACATATATTTATCTTCTCCTTCGCTTTGCTCATCCGAACATAAAATATTTCTGAACTAACTTAATTAATAAACAACTAAGACTTGAATGGGATGAGATTCGCACCAACCAGTTTGAATACAAAATCATACGAATGTATATATACATGTAAAACTTAAAATTCATATTGGTCTCCATTTGGTATAATCTAGCTACAAAGAGAAAATAAAGTTGCTTAAATATTAACAATACTATGTCATATGTATAGGAGAATGTCCAAGTAACTCTCCATTCCTTAAAAACAATGGGCCTCGGCCCCCTCGAGGACATTCTCCAACTTAAAATCCACCCATTGTACTTTATTAATTGCATTAATTATTAATCTTGTAACAAAACAAAAGTCTGTGTATATTATCTAAAGTATAAAGAGAACAATAACTCCGCCCCTGTCCACATTATTCATAACTCTCCATTCCTTGAAAATAATGGAGAGTTTAGACAATAGATTTACATCACAGGTGGATTTTAAAACATTATAATTCTAAATTCTATTACAAAACGTAATCAACCTGTCGAACTGGTTTGGTGTGAAGTAATTCTCGACAAAAGAAAAAGGCACGAGAAATTCTTTATAAAGCTCACTGAACCGAATTACTTGTTAGCCCATGAACAAAAAATTACACGCAGAATTAATAATAATTAACAACTTTTAGAAATGCATTAATATCAAGGCGTAAAAAATTTGTAATGGTAAAATGGAAATCGCCTCTTTTGTCATCGATGTCAAATTTGAGGTATATGTCAAGAAATGAGGCAGGAAAATCAGTGTCTGTTGTTTTTGTTACATCTTTTAAGTTAGCTTGGGGTATAATGGAATCTAGTTAGGAAAGTTTTAATTATTAATTGACTGAACACCATTAACATTCCTGCAAGTGAGATTAAAGGTTTTAGCTTGTGTAATTATTTCGTCTTTATTAATATTTTATAGAAACGCTCCCTCATAGGAGTAAAGGAAAGATCGACAAGAAGAGGGACACAACTTGTTCACATGAATATGATGATGATTTGTGGAAAAATGTGACCTCCGAACTTCATAAATATCATATCGATAAAGAATTCCAACATACAGATGACTTCATTTTCTGTGTAACAGTTTTTACCTTTTGTTTCGTGCTTGAGACAATAAGTTTGTTTTGTGTTCCTTTGGAATTTCAACCAAGGATGAAGAACTGGATTTTCCGTCACTCTACTGGATTCCTAAAATACATAAGTGTCCTTACAAACAGTGTTGTATTGCTGGATCTGCCCAATGTTCCACGAAACCTCTTTTCAACTTATTAACATGATCCATTCCATCAGCGGTCAAACAGCCGGGCTTCAGAGTTATTGTGACACTAGCTACTCAAGGGGTGGTGTGAATTCTGTGGATTCTGAAAAATTCAAAAGATCTGTTAAGAGTACATGAAATCAAGGCCCCTCTCTCCTCATGTAAAAGTATTAAAACATTTGACTCTGTACAAACTATTCCCAACTCAAATCTAAAAGACATATTAAAAGAATTGGTCCAATTGTGTTTCTTTAAAAAGAAGGCCAACAAAGATACAACTACCATCATTTTCATATAGTGAAAATGTATAAAGATAAGGTTTCAATAAATGTCAAAAATATTTTTTTTATTAATGTGTGACGTAAGGGTGTTTTTGACATTTGGCGCTGATTTGACAACTGTTTTACCTGTTTTGTTCAAGTATTGTTGTAAATACTGTTATAGTGACAGCCGGAAACTTTGAGCCGTAATGAAAGGGGGAGGTTTGGCGCTTTAAAATCTGATTCAACCCACCAAGATGAAGTGACCTGACCTTTTGACACTCGTGTGAACCGGCCTTTAAGATACTGTTACATCTTGGCACCTGAATCTGTGCTTCATATACCCGTTGATTATTATCTATCTGTGCACAACTCTGGTTAAATATATTTGCAACACCACCACTGATATTATATACATACATACATATACACACGATATACTTTTTTTTAATAGCAGTTTATTCATGATGATATAACAAACTGTCATATTGTTAGTAACGCCTACTGGGGTCACCACGACTCCCTCCCTCCTGCGAGCAGCAAACACCACTGTCTTCATACACTCTGTCCTTGCAAACATGTTTTCACTTGCGCTCAAGGTTACTGATAGCGATAATGTCTTGGTATTTTGTTTGATGTATTCTCAGTCTCAATACTAGTCATTATGTTGCCAGCAATATGGCGTATGGCTAATATATTTTTTTAAACTCCATGTTATTTTTACTGTATGTTAAAATGGTTTATTATCAGTTATTTTACTAGTGTACATAAATGATCCATAGAATTTAGTTGTTAAATACAGGTTTATTTTCATTAAATTAGTCTTACTCCAAATAAAGCATATACATTTACTATTTCTATAATACAATTCCTAGAATTATTTATTAGTAAGAAATAAAATAAGCTGGTTTACCAAAAAAAAAATTAAGAGTAAACGAGGTCCATGGGGGGGGGGAAAAGGTTGAGAACCACTGCGTTAAAATGATGTTTAGATTTAATTACATGATGTTGACTGTAATGACTGCTCTGTCTGTTCTCTTTTTATCAAGTTTGACTGTTTCATTATGTGACCTGTGTAAGACAGTGTTGGTCGGGTTGGGGCTTTGGGTAATATATAATAACTTCTAGCTTGTTGAAGACGCAGTGTACATGTCTGACCTAATATAACGTAATATTTTAACAATTCCTAATTTTCTGGAGCATGTATGTCTGACTGCCTGTGTAGGTCTACCGGGTCTACCTCCTTCTGGGCCCAAGTAAGGGGCCTCATAACTTAACTAGCACAGGGCCTCATATATCCTAAATCCGGCACTGATGGTGACGTGGTAAGAAGTGTGAATACAAACCGCAAACTCGAGCGTAACGTATGAGTTGTGAAGTATAAACTCCATACGATGGAGCAGATACATATATTTATCTTCTCCTTCGCTTTGCTCATCCGAACATAAAATATTTCTGAACTAACTTAATTAATAAACAACTAAGACTTGAATGGGATGAGATTCGCACCAACCAGTTTGAATACAAAATCATACGAATGTATATATACATGTAAAACTTAAAATTCATATTGGTCTCCATTTGGTATAATCTAGCTACAAAGAGAAAATAAAGTTGCTTAAATATTAACAATACTATGTCATATGTATAGGAGAATGTCCAAGTAACTCTCCATTCCTTAAAAACAATGGGCCTCGGCCCCCTCGAGGACATTCTCCAACTTAAAATCCACCCATTGTACTTTATTAATTGCATTAATTATTAATCTTGTAACAAAACAAAAGTCTGTGTATATTATCTAAAGTATAAAGAGAACAATAACTCCGCCCCTGTCCACATTATTCATAACTCTCCATTCCTTGAAAATAATGGAGAGTTTAGACAATAGATTTACATCACAGGTGGATTTTAAAACATTATAATTCTAAATTCTATTACAAAACGTAATCAACCTGTCGAACTGGTTTGGTGTGAAGTAATTCTCGACAAAAGAAAAAGGCACGAGAAATTCTTTATAAAGCTCACTGAACCGAATTACTTGTTAGCCCATGAACAAAAAATTACACGCAGAATTAATAATAATTAACAACTTTTAGAAATGCATTAATATCAAGGCGTAAAAAATTTGTAATGGTAAAATGGAAATCGCCTCTTTTGTCATCGATGTCAAATTTGAGGTATATGTCAAGAAATGAGGCAGGAAAATCAGTGTCTGTTGTTTTTGTTACATCTTTTAAGTTAGCTTGGGGTATAATGGAATCTAGTTAGGAAAGTTTTAATTATTAATTGACTGAACACCATTAACATTCCTGCAAGTGAGATTAAAGGTTTTAGCTTGTGTAATTATTTCGTCTTTATTAATATTTTATAGAAACGCTCCCTCATAGGAGTAAAGGAAAGATCGACAAGAAGAGGGACACAACTTGTTCACATGAATATGATGATGATTTGTGGAAAAATGTGACCTCCGAACTTCATAAATATCATATCGATAAAGAATTCCAACATACAGATGACTTCATTTTCTGTGTAACAGTTTTTACCTTTTGTTTCGTGCTTGAGACAATAAGTTTGTTTTGTGTTCCTTTGGAATTTCAACCAAGGATGAAGAACTGGATTTTCCGTCACTCTACTGGATTCCTAAAATACATAAGTGTCCTTACAAACAGTGTTGTATTGCTGGATCTGCCCAATGTTCCACGAAACCTCTTTTCAACTTATTAACATGATCCATTCCATCAGCGGTCAAACAGCCGGGCTTCAGAGTTATTGTGACACTAGCTACTCAAGGGGTGGTGTGAATTCTGTGGATTCTGAAAAATTCAAAAGATCTGTTAAGAGTACATGAAATCAAGGCCCCTCTCTCCTCATGTAAAAGTATTAAAACATTTGACTCTGTACAAACTATTCCCAACTCAAATCTAAAAGACATATTAAAAGAATTGGTCCAATTGTGTTTCTTTAAAAAGAAGGCCAACAAAGATACAACTACCATCATTTTCATATAGTGAAAATGTATAAAGATAAGGTTTCAATAAATGTCAAAAATATTTTTTTTATTAATGTGTGACGTAAGGGTGTTTTTGACATTTGGCGCTGATTTGACAACTGTTTTACCTGTTTTGTTCAAGTATTGTTGTAAATACTGTTATAGTGACAGCCGGAAACTTTGAGCCGTAATGAAAGGGGGAGGTTTGGCGCTTTAAAATCTGATTCAACCCACCATTTCTTTAGAAATGCCTGTACCAAGTCGGGGTCATTACAGTTTTCACAGTTTTCCGGTTGTTGACTGATTTTGTCTGTTTATATACTTATGAGTTTTGACTTTCCCTTTGTTAGATTGTTCGGAGTTCGGTAATTTTGTTATTAGCCTTATTTAGGAAGTGATCAATCTTATTTTGTAAAACAAAAATCACTCCCGATTCTCCCCAAACGTTCTCTGAAACTGATATCATCAAAATCCTTGTGTTTTTGATTGACAGCATATTTGTTATGTTTGGTGGGCATGTTTTCAACAGACTGTCCACATACCTATGGGTACTAGCTGTGCCCCACTTCTCGCCGACTTAATCCTTACTTCATACAGGGGCTTTTGAGAAAAAAACGAAAATAAATTCATTTTACGTTCCGCTATAAAAATGATGTCATTTCACTAAATAATTGTATGCTTGGTGATTTCGTTGATCGCATCTATCCCATTGAGCTTGAAATAATGGATACCACATATACAGCTATATGGCTACTTCATACCTTGGCTTACGTCTCGAAATTGACAATGAGGGCCGGTTAAAAACTAAACCTTATGACAAAGAGAATATTTCAATTTTCCAATTGTGAAGTTTCCATTTATAAATATGCATCAACATTCCAGCAGCAACTGCACATGGAGTATATACATTTGTATCTATTAGTTGGTCCGATATTCCAGAGCGTGTGGTTCCTATCATGATTTCCCTGAAATAAAACCATCTAACAAGCTCCAGGCTTTCTAGTTCTATAATTGGTATCACTTGATTCATATGATAGTGTTTTATCATCTGCAAAGTTGTACAAATCAGAATATTCTATAAAAATCAAAAATGTCATTTAAAAACATGTTAAATAAGACCGGTTCCAGTATTGATATTTGTGGAACACCCATAGCAATTTCTTCCCATTTATTACTGAATTTTTTTTTTTTTTAGCACACTATTGTTTACAGTTGTTTAAATAGCTTTTTATAAGATCCAAAAAGACAGGATTTGATTTGTTAGTAATAAAAGATTATGCGGGAGACAGTCAAATGCCTTGGATAAATCCATTAAAATAGCAGCGACATATTTATTTTCATCGAGTGACCTTCTCCAAGCCTCGATGACTTTTAGAAGGTATTTTTAACAGCCGTATCGTTTTCGGAAATGAGTATTGAAAATTTCAACAAGCTGAGTGTTTATGGCTCTCTAAAGAGTTTTGATATCATTGGTAAAATACTGACTAGTCTGTAGTTCACCTTTTTCCAATATATTATTCTTTTAATGTACAGGAACTACATGAGCTTCCTCCAGTTTGCCAGGAAAAACAGACAATTCTATTGATTTATTTATATAAGTCTTGTAACAGTTGTTGAAATAACTACTGGGCAGTCTAAAATATATAAGCGATACCATCTTTACCAGTTGCCTTTCTGATCCTAATTTTATTGGTTTGTTTTTCGATAAAAAACATTTTCTATAGGTTTAAAATCAAAATGTACTGTTTTGTATGTTGGCATTTTTATATGATGATTTTGATCAATTACTAAATTTGATGACCCAATATAAAACAAAATATTATATACGAATATAACACATAAAATTATGCCAGATATTCTTTACAAATATAATATCAATTCATTATAAGACCTGCAGCACTTCTTATAATAATTGCTACTGTTTTGTACAATTGGGAGTACATTAATAGGTTTAATATATGATAGATATATCGGAAGAAGATGTATAAATTGGTTTAATTATATTTGCTTCTTAAAATTACAACACTTTCGTTTGCTTAATAATTTATCAGAAGGTTTACTTTATGATGCTTTTGTTTGTAATAAGGAATTGAATTCATGTCAAACAAATACATGGTATTCTAGTATATTACTAATATTAAATAAGATGAATATATCAAATGTTAATGTCTATGTAGGCACTCTATGTAACAATGTGAAAAAAAAATTATGTGATAGTTTTTTTAGTTATTGGTATAATTAAAACAAATGTATAAATGAAGACAAAAAGGGAAAACTCCTACATATTTTACATTCAAGGAACATTTTATTAGAGGAACATATACATTTCTTAATGATTTCAAAGTAAGACAGGCAATTTGTAAAATCAAAATTAGTGCACATCCTCTTATGATTGAAATTGGTAGATATAAAAACTTGGAAACCGAAGAACGATTATGTAAACTGTGCATAACACAAAAAATTGAGGATGAATATCAATTTTTAATCGATTGCCCCATATATAATAATAGTAGAAAGATTTGTTATCAGAAAATTTCAGAATTATGTTCTAATTTCAATAATATGTCAGATAAATCAAAATTCTATTATTTATTTATCAATGAAGATCTTTCAATGATCAATATTTTTGGAAAATGTATAATAGAGTGCCTTGAGACAAGAAAACTGAAACAGGGTTTATGATACTGAAATATTTTGTCTCTTTCTGTTTATATTATTAATTTTTGAAGGCTCTGAACCCGACAAGAAACATTGTATTTATATATATTTTATATATATATATATATATGTATAATTGCCTCCAATGACAATAATCAATGTATGCAATTTGTTTGCCCCTATTGTGAGCCCATTGATTGGAATAATAAATATTCTTATTCTTATTCTATTCATAAGAACAGAATATATAATTCAACCCCAATACTATTTCCAAAGACGTCCTTGTTATTTCCACAACAACAACATAATTTTCTCTCGTCCCTTGAGATATTATCGAATCCCAGTGTCCTGTTTAGATTGGTAAGCGTAAGCTTGATGTTCAAATTTAGCTACTGATTTTCTATATTACAGTTACCGAGCCTTAATAAATAGTTTTCTAGCATTCTTATGAAAATACACATGTATCGAACCGTATCACAGGCGTTTGTTGGTTGGAATTACCCCACCTTTTAAGCTTTATATTTGAATATTTATTATCAATAACATTTCTTTGCCGATTCATCTCTTTCCCCTTTATTTCACGTGTCCGTATCCATATGTCCATACAATCTTATGGTGTATGCTTTAAAAAAAAAAAAAAAAAAAAAATCGTCTTTTCTGCAATTTTAATTTTGTTCATCCTACAACGCATAATTACTTATCCACACCGTTAGCAGGGATTTATCTACGAGACACTTCTTTTGTAACAAGCAACAACCAACACAGAAGCTTTTTGTTAATAATTGTCAAATTGTCAAATAATCCGGAGGGCCCGCCCGGGTGGCTCAGTGAGTTAAGTAGTTGGATTATCATTACTTAACAACTCATACAAGCCTATCACCAATACGGCGTGGGTTCGCGCCCGGCTTTGTAAATTACAAAAACGGGTGCACTCGACTCACAGCCGCAAGTGATAAAGTTTACCAGTTGCTTGTCCATGGTCGGTGGTTCTCTCCAGGTAGATACGATTACGTAACCCTCATTCCGCTTGTGCTCCAGTTAGGGTTACGAATAGGTCCCATTCAACGTATGGGAGCAAATTAAATTTTTCGTTAAGTGAATATTTCAGCTTTCCTTTTGCATATCTGGTCATAACTTATTATTCCCTACAATTTTTAAGTATTGGCGATACGAAATAAATTAGTATTCGAAAATTGTTTCTTGTCCGCCATGGCACCTTACGTATACTCTCGTGATGGGCGGAGCCTATATCCATATATGGATCTGAATGCCAAATATGGAAAACGTTACTATCATGTTTTACTACGATTGATCCAAATAAGGATATCTCCAAAACGAGGCAAGTGCACGTGAAATAGAAACTTGTAAACAAAATGTCGGACAGAAAGAAGATTTCATGCATTCAAATTTTCAGATGGATATAAGTCTATGGATTGATGCAGCGTTTACTTAACACTTCAAGGTTTACCTAAATATATTTATCTTTCACCCCCGTTAATTTTTCCAACCACTTACAACGGAATTAGGACAAAAAACCGCCCGGTGTGAATCACTCCGGGTGCTGCTCCAATACGTTGAATGGAACCGATTCGTAATCCTCGCTGGGAGCAAAAGCGGACTGAGGGTTACGTTATCGTAGCTACTCTCCGGGTACTCCTGCTTCTTCCACCACTAAAACTGGTCGCCATGATATAGCTGAAATATTGCTGAAAGTGGCGTTAATCACCAAAAATAAATCAATTAAAAAATCAGATAAACCTGAATAATCGAAATGCTCAATTTGTTCCGTTTCATCAGCAATGACAATAATCTGAAATATCAACAAAAGTGAAAAGCGTGTCAAACGTGACAATTCGATTCCGCTCCTCCATCTAACAGGTAGAGGAGCATTCTCTATCCAGAGTTGTCGTTCCCGCTGGAATGGTAGATGAGAGCACCGGACTGACACGAGGTTTGCCGATTGAATGTGGTCTTGACGTAAACCAATCGTAACTACTCGGCCATTATTGGAAGGGTAGCGAGAATGGCCGAGTAGTTACGATTGGACGTAAACATCAGGCACCTTTAAATTATTATCGCGAGATTTACATTGAAACGTGATTAGTTTGACCTTCTGAAAATGGCCTCTTCACTATGCCGGGTGGGATGCGGAGTGGTGCGAAGAGCAATATTTTACTCCACTGTAAGAGCAAGTTCAGTTGGTCCACCAAAAGACAAACTAGCAGAAGCAGGTTTGTGTCCAGTGAATCAGTTTTTGAAGAATCTGTACCAATATAGCGATAAGTTACATTGACACAAGTGTGGGGTTCATTAATAATATTACTATTGACTTTTGTCTTGTTACGGAGATATTATCTAGTAACACACACGTTACAACAGAAATTATCATCAGTTTTAAATAAACACAATATCATACAAGACATAGCAAAAAAATGTTGTGAATCAGTGTATATAATGTGAATATTCTGAAGCAAACTTCACACAAGTTTTATAATTATTCAAGGTGAAGTTGAACTATGTCAGGACCATGTCACTTTTTTTTCTCAGATAATTATAATAACAAAAAACTGAAAAAGCACATGTCCCATGAACAACACATTTTTTTTTCCATAATGTAAAAAAAATGTTTTGTCGTGACAGGATTCACACAAATTCTGTTTCTGCCATGCAATTGCCTCTTTCATCATGTTGAACTTACCTGAAGATAATTATTATGCAATGACTTTGGACTGTGCATTTTAGTTGAATTAATCAAGTGTGTGGGATAATGATTTAATGGGGCTTATTTAGGGACTACACTCAGTTGTCAAGATTTAGCTCTTGGGGCTACTTTCTGTTCTTTATCACCCATCCCTTACTATCCAATTTTTAGTCTACGTCACAAAGTTAATGGTCCATGGTTATATGATTTACCTGTTTATATTCTTTCTTGACAATTTGAATGAAAGAATACAAATATGTTTTTTACTTTTTCTACTGTGATTTAATATCTTAGTTACATAAGGAACCCCCAGTTGTTTTCATCTTTTCCTTAATTTGACCTCTGGGTGATTTTCAAAAAAATGAAGACTTTGTGTGACATAGAGGGTGAAATTTCAAATTGGACAAATTGACATAATTTTGGTTGTAAAATAATGTCAATATGATATATTTTTCAAATTCAGTTGCTCAGTGCAATATATGAAGACAAAAATTTTGTTTCTCAACTTTTATTAGCAACAAAGTGTTAAAATGATAACAAATACAGACTTGCTTCCTCAGAGGTATCATTTTCTTTTGGGTATGGTAAAAGACCTAAATGTATTTCCATTTGATAATGATATGAAACAGGCACATTTTGGTACCAAACTTTGTATATATCATGAGAAAACAGTTTCAGTATATCAAAGAAACACTATTTTTAGTGTATATTTAAAAAAATCTGGTAATTAAAGTTTTCATACAAGCATAAAAAATATGATCTAATGAGGCTTAATAGTTGTAAATCAATTATTTATATATGCCTAATAAATATAACAAAAGTTAAGTTGATCATTGATGGTATACACTAGAGGTTACCAAATGAAAATACTGTCCATTTTTTGATGTTTTGTCACACTTCTGACACATTTTTCTAAAAGATAAATACACCAAATATCAAGCTAAATGCAATCATTGTTGGTCACAATAACTTTTTAAGTAGTAATACATAATCTATTTTGACTGAAAAAAGGTTTCCCTTGAATATATTTCATTTTTGCATTGTTATGATGTTATTTCAATCATATTTTATCATATTCTAAGTAATACTATCATAATTATAAAAAATGACAACTCAATTTTCAACCATTTATACATCTTTTCAAGAGTATAGTGCTTATTAAGAATTAAATAATTCTCCAAGACAATTACAAGCAGTTTTATGGAGGCTATATGTTTACAAAATAATCTATTTCTTAAATAGAATTGTCATACTCTTGACTGCCTCTCGAAAATAAACCTGTCGAGCTGAAAATAATATAACCAACTTATTCTTTCCAAACTAAAAGTTATATTTCTTCAAAAGCTTATATTTCTTACAGTTAACAGTAAATATTAAAAGAAGATTCAAAATTATGTTTTTGTTTTTTCTAATGATTAGTGTGCTAATTATTTGCCCTTTAGGAATTTATCTCATCAAAAATGGTTAAAATGGATTTGAAATTTATTAAAACTAGCAATAGATCATCTTTTCTTAGTATAAAATTACTTTTTAGTGGTTTTCAAATTAGTTTCCCCATGTTTCTCAATAATTTACTCTGCAAAAAAAACTTCTTACTGCAATTGCAATCGACATTTAATGTTTTTATGTTAGGAGTGTGACATATTACTGTTGAATGAAAAATTATTGATAAATTTTCAAAAATGCTATATCAAAAGAATGAAAATGTTTTTATTAAAATCAAAATATATTAAAGTAAGTTTTCTGTTTATCTAAAACAACATACCCTACATCAATTTTTCCTTTAGAAAAAAATTTCATATTTTGACATGTTTTAAAAAAATATAACTCGTTATCATCACTTATTATGAGAAAGGTGTCATGCAATTAACAAAAATACTATAATTATTACTTATTGTTTATATGTAATTAAATTGAAAACATTGTGGAAGTTTGTAGAAGCATGTTTTTTAAAATTTTTGATTTAAAAGATATGCTTATTAAAAGTGTCTCACTCCTGACATTAGTTATTTTGATTTCCTAGCTATGGTATGTCATATATCAGAGCTATTTCCAACTTTTTTCTTTGATTGGGTCTGGAGCTTTTGGAAAATAAAGAAAATTGTGAACTATTAAAGCATACAACATAGTACTATGCAACTAAGATAAAATGTCACACTCCTGACATTTTTTGTGTCTCTCCTTATGCAAGCCCAATTTTACAACTATCATATTCATCCAGTCTAATACTACTAAATTATTATAACTAATGTTTTTTTTACAACATATTTTGACTTTTCTGAACTAATCAGTCTCAACAATGAAAAACTATTAAGGTTTAATTTGACATTTGTACAATTTTCTAAATTAAATTTATTCACGTACACCAATTTAAAAAATAGAATAATTTTTTGTCACATAATCATAGGGTCACAAAACATCTAGATATTTGTAGTAAAATGGTACGAAATTATAGAATACCATCTTTCTTTAATATATTTTTTTATTTGATTTTTTTTATCATCAAGGTAAGTTAAGGCAATTTAAAGTTTGTCACGCTAAAACATCACACTTCTGACAAATTTAACCAGTTTTTAGAGGATAACGTTTTACCCGGAAGAGCAATCTCCATGACACTTTGCATGAAGATAACTGTTATCATTGTGCTTGTTTTAAAATATTTACCTTTCTTTCATATCATTTAATATTCAAATTATTATCTGAAAATGAAAAGTCTTCATTTTTTTGAAAATCGCCCCTTTACACTTAATTACAGTATGACAAAGTTGTCTTACATCTTTTACCAATGCTTCATCTTCAATTTACTGGTTGACAGTATAAAGAATTATGAGGACATCCAACTGGATATTCCCAGCTTACAGTTCCTGGATCAGACAAAACATAGGCACAAGCCACTTTTGTCATGCTACTGATCATGTCCAACTTCCTTGACCGTAATCAGTCATTATTTTACTATCCTGCATCAAATATTCTGTATGTTTTGGTTTTACTACTACAGATGACATAAGGAAGAATTGTGAGGGCATCTTTTTGATTGCTCCAATGTTACAGTGAAAACGAAATACCGTCAGACCGACGGACAAGTCCGGTAAAATGACCGTCGGTCCGATAAAAACCCTTTGATTTCAGGACCGCTTGTCCGGTATTGCTCTGTCATTTGATTTCGTCAATTTCGGCTATTACAATTGATTTGTCAGTTTCCGGCATAGGATTTCATAAAAACTAAAGTGAAATGCCAGATCAAAACTCTTTTATTGTACATATCATTTTTCGTTCTTCCATGCTATGATGAAGTTCAAGGACATTGACAAAAAAAAGTCACAATCTCAGAAACACTTTAATGAACGAAAATACTCCAGACATGTAAACATTATCGAATATCAATTTGGCGCCAAATTTAAACTTGTCTTTAGTGCAAAATACGATAGAGGACTTGATTTAGTCTTTTGGGAAATATTGAAACCTTTGAAATGGACAAATATTACAAACTTTTTCCTGATTAAGACAAATGGTTGAAAAGATATCCACTAAAATTTTTATTTCTCTGTGAATTTAAATAAAATACTGTGAATTTAAATAAAATACATGTACTTTGCTTTATTTATATAAAAAAATATATATACAGTAAATTTGCATTGCTAAAACGAGAAATGGAAAATTGGTAGCCCTTGCTTGAAAGCAACCACTGCAGGAAAAGCTTGATATTGACAGTGAGGAAAGTGACCTTCATGCACTGAATATTATATGTGACACAGACAAGGACAATGATGACTTTTGTGTTGATTTTATGAATGAAGAAGATAATTGGAGAGAAGTTTTCCTTCTCTCGGAGAGAGAATGTTGACAATAAAATTATTCGGAATATTTATTGTTATGAAAATTTGTGTTCCCATACCATTCTTCTCCTAGTTGGTTTCATATGACATGGGTATATGAAATAAGAAAACAACCCTAATTAAAATCAATAACAATGAAAAAGGCTTTATACACTGTACAAGTAAAGGAAACTATACAGGCCAGCCATCAACAATGAAATATTAAAAAAATTACGATTTTCTTTCGGTCTGATAAAAGTTGATTCGGTCTGGTGAATCATCTTGGTTCACCAGACCGAATGTCCTGTAAAAAAAATTACAATTTCGTATTCACTGATGTTACACTTCCAGGAAAAACAGTGGTAGAAAATGCAACAGTAGATCTTAAACATAGGCTACATGTATACAAAGCCATCTAGGGAACCTAGGTGTTTTCTATAGGAAATATTATCATTGCAGAGCAACATGTATACAAAGCCATCTAGGAAACCTAGGTGTTTTCTATAGGAAATATTATCATTGCAGAGCAACATGTATACAAAGCCATCTAGGAAACCCAGGTGTTTTCTATAGGAAATATTATCATTGCAGAGCAACATGTATACAAAGCCATCTAGGAAACCTAGGTGTTTTCTATAGGAAATATTATCATTGCAGAGCAACATGTATACAAAGCCATCTAGGAAACCTAGGTGTTTTCTATAGGAAATATTATCATTGCAGAGCAACATGTATACAAAGCCATCTAGGAAACCTAGGTGTTTTACATAGGAAATATTATCATTGCAGAGCAACATGTATACAAAGCCATCTAGGAAACCTAGATGTTTTCTATAGGAAATATTATCATTGCAGAGCAACATGTATACAAAGCCATCTAGGAAACCTAGGTGTTTTACATAGGAAATATTATCATTGCAGAGCAACATGTATACAAAGCCATCTAGGAAACCTAGGTGTTTTCTATAGGAAATATTATCATTGCAGAGCAACATGTATACAAAGCCATCTAGGAAACCTAGGTGTTTTCTATAGGAAATATTATCATTGCAGAGCAACATGTATACAAAGCCATCTAGGAAACCTAGGTGTTTTACATAGGAAATATTATCATTGCAGAGCAACATGTATACAAAGCCATCTAGGAAACCTAGGTGTTTTCCATAGGAAATATTATCATTGCAGAGCAACATGTAATGGAAGTGTCTCTGCCCTCTCCCAATTTTTGAAATTATTTTTTTCCACCTTAAAATTACTCCTGTTATTTTGAAAGTTGTAAAATAACAGTATTGGAGTCAATATAAACAGTTTCAATGTACAATGTATATCATATCAGATAATTGATTAAGTACCCTCATTCATTTATGTTGTCTTCTGAGTTCATAAAATGATGTTCAAGTGTCCTTTGATTTCTCAAGTACCATGCTTTACTGAATTTCTGGGGAAAACACTATCACCCAAATGAAGGATATGTCATTGTTGCATTTAAGCCGCACCAAATTTATTCTTTCAGATACACTTTAATTTTATATGACAGTTTAGCTGACTTTTGAAAGGGTGACACTGACACAGAGCAGGGGTTTCAAAGTTTTTAATAATAGGAGGTACTTCTTAAATTTCAGGAGGTACCTAAAAAATTAGGCTGAGGGCCGTAAGGGGTCCAGGGGGCGGAAGCTCCTGAAATCTAGCATTTTGTGGACCAAAAAATGTACTTCAGAGACTGCAAAACATTTAAGTGTTTTTGAAAGAAAAATCCCATTAACTTTAGAGTTCAGATTTCACCAAGAGTGAAGACCATGCATAATGCCTGGATTCCCTTCCCCCCCCCCCCCCCCCCCCCCCCAATTTCTTTATTGAATATTTCAGTTTACAGACTTCAGCCAAGATTATTCAAAGATAGTCTGCCATATCTTAAAAAAAACCCAAAAGGACCATAAAGAGCTACAGTTCCGCAGCTAGGCTTGACCAAGCCATTGTTATCAAAGCTTAAACTTCTCAAAATTCTTTTGTTGGCTTTGTCCTTTTCTTTTTCACAATACCTTGGCTTGTGTGTTTTTTTTTTACTTTATTACCAGTAATTAAACTCATCAAAGACCATTGGCAGGATCAAGACATATAAGTGTCATAATTAATGAAACCAAGGACGTATATAGAATACGTCCTTGATGAAACATATAGATTTAATTTGCAATCATCAATCTTTAATAAAATTTATAATTTTTTAATAGATGAATACAAATATAATTAAACAAAAACAATATATATTGTTACTTTCACGTCTTATGCAAAAAAAATGTTCGAACAAAAACGATTCGCGGGAAGACATTTATTAACATTTGAATCACAAAAGTTAAATTATTTTGGAAAAAAAAAGGGGGGACCTGCGTTTTGACATTACAATGTCCGGTCCTTTTTCAAAATTTCTAGTAATTTTCTATCCCTTATCTCCTCGTACCCCCCTTTAAAAATGTTTTTCAGCACACTTTCATTTCTGTGAACAACCGCGGTAGGGCCCAGTCAAAATATGTAAATAAATTAGCCATAGGTTTTTATTTTTTTATACCGGAAGTTAAACAATATGGACGGAGTTAAGCAACAAGACAGTATGCCCCAGAATGATTCGACCTTGGGTTTTAAATGGATAAAAAAAATCGCACAAAGTATATTGTGTAGTCATATATTCATAATACATAATGATCATACTAATATTACTGGAGATTACACTAAATTGTATTTGAACATAATTTGTAATCGGTCATTTTTTTATTTTGAAATGATGTCAGCTTTGTTCCGGTCTGAGTTTTACACAAGGATGAACAATCGTCAATCGTAACTACTCGGCCATTCTCGCTACCCTGCAAATAACAGGGTAGTGAGAATGGCCGAGTAGTTACGATTGAAGGATGAAAAGATATTGGGGCGAAAACGTATCTATTTACCGCATGCGCAAACTGCTATTTACGATTCTAAGGTAAAGTTATTTTTAAAACAGGGAATATCCCATCAACTTGGTCGTGACGCAGTTGTTCGATTTGAATGCAAGAATTCAGCAATTGACGTGATCATTAATTTTTTATGAAAAATATTTCACAAGCCAATCGACCATCGTACTTGTGGTTTTGACCACCGCTAATTTTGGGGGGTTCAGTAATTTCTGCCAATACTATACACGATCTCAGGCGGGTAAAAGTACCGGGTACCGGCCCACTTTGAAACCCCTGACAGAGTATAGATGACAAGAACCCTGAGAATTATTATATATCAAGAAGTACCTGCTGACTAGTAGTAGTCTTTAATTAGTCCTACAATATAGCAAATATATAGGTTTTCAATCATTTACTTTTAACATTTTTTATTGGATTTTTTTCTTTTTTTTTTAATTCATTCTCAATCTGATACAGGTACATTTTGTAGATATATTATTTTTTTACCCTTATAGTAAGCCGAAAACAAGCCAAGAAAACTAAGGATTTTAATACCTATTCAGAAAATGGTATGGTATAAACATAAATTTGCTTAAGAGAAAAAATTAAGTGAAATTCAAATAAAAATGGTTAAAGTAAATGATTTAAAATTGACAGATTCTTGTATTGTAGAAAACCAAACATGTTTGTGAAATGACTTAATTTAGCTTTGTGAAAGATAACTAATATGTAATTATATGTTAAAACTGTAGTACATACTAATATGTAATACTTTGTTAAAACTAAAGTACATACAAGTGGTTAATGTATTGAGAGAATATTCATGCACAAAACCTATGGAATTGTCAGATCTGTTTAGAGAGAAATTACCATTGATGTTTACACTTACACTTTCAAAGGTAAATGACAAAAAGTCAAATGAACCTTGTACTGTACAAAACTAACAAACATAAAGAGAAATGTTAACTGATTCTATAAATAGTTGTCTTCATGATATGGTAAAATGTTAAATTCTACAAATAGTTTCAATGCATCCATGGTCGTGATCGTATGGTAGCTAGTTGGATTTACAACTACCTGTGCAATCAGTGCATATCGCCACTAAAGTTGTGAGTTCGAATCCTGCTCATGGCAAGGTGTACTTGATACAACATTATGTGATAAAGTTTTGTCAGTGACTTGCAGCTGGGTGGTGGTTTTCTCCGGGTACTCCGGTTTCCTCCTCCAATAAAACTGACTGCCACGATATAACTGAAATATAGCCCTAACAAATAGTTTCATTATCATAAAAAGTATATATTTAAAATTAAAATTTAAGAAAAAGATTTAAAAAAAGTCTTGTGGGAAACCTGTATGTAAAGATCATTGTAATGAGGAATGAATTGAATATTTGGGATATAAAGCATATAAAGTTTTGATATAAGATATAATTAATTAAACATTTTTCAGTGTTTTTACCAGGTATTCCTGTTTTCTTCCACTAATAAAATAATTGCCATAATATAAATGAAATATTGTTGAAAATGGCATTAATTATCAATAATTTTAATAGCAATATCTAATAGGTGAGTGATCCTTGGGTCTGTGGAACATCTGGTTTAATTGTACTTAAACTAGATCAATTAATTTACTGGTATGGCAAGAACTTTACTGCTTACCCTTCCCAAACACCTGAGTTCACCCCCGTTTTTAGTGGGGGTTCGTTTTACTCGATCTTTAGTTTTATGTGTTTGTGTTGTAGATCATTGAATTGTTTGTCCATTTTTCCTTTTTCTTTTGGCCATTGTGTTGTCTGTTCTTCTATTTATGGATTCTGATTACCCCTTGGGTATATATCTTCAAACTCGTTTTACATGTGTCCTAATGTTGACAAATTATTTCTATTTCAGCTAAAATTATACAAGATAGAGAAGAGTATGTTAAAACTGTAAAAGATGGTTTGAGAACAGTAACAGATAATGTAGAAACATCTATGGGTTATGAAAAATTTGAATATTTACAGACTTTAGCAGGGAAAAGGGTAAGTTGCTAATATGAAAAAAAAAATCTTCAGAAATCATTGCATTTGAAACAAAACTTTATACTGAAATGAATAGCAATTCCAGATGAGCAAGCATCCAAATTGCTTTCATGGGATATTACAGTTGTTTTTAGCTGGCATGTCGTAATGCCATGCAAAATTTTATCTTGGCATTTAATTTGTTGACATTAACATTTTAGTTCAGTGATTTTCCAACAAGCTGCTTTTTGGAATAACTTTCATATTAAAGATGTTTATTGAAATAAATTATATATAAAAATGGTAAATATGTCCTGTAATTTACATTGTTTGATATTTTATCGATTCATTAGGAATTAAAAACGGAAACCAGTTGATGAAGCGGAATGCACAAATTATTGCCAATTGAGTTTTAAAGTTAAAAATAAAAATGTCAGCATATCGCAAAATTCTAAATATTTTCTCAAGTAATTAATCAAGAATGATGGTAGTAAATATATTAATGCATGAAGCTTGAATCATTTGGATTTAAAAACAAGTTTTTACTGCCCGAGAGCAGTTGGTGACGTTAATAAAGCTAGTGAAACTGTTTGTGCTTCGAGTGAGTCCGACCCACTATAGGTCACTGTGCATGTTACCGGTATCTCGTTGAGATTAGACTTCCAAAGACATTTTCTGCTCTATATCTCCAGCTTAGGCTAGGCTGGAGATACAGAGCAGAAAATGTCTTCGGAAGTCTATTCTCAACGAGATTTATACTGGTCACTGATATACCCTCTCCATTAATCTTGTTGTGACAGAAAATTTCTTCGAAAACCTAATGATAATCTCAACAAGATTACCCATCCATCAGTGTTTGAACGCATTGTTAACACTGTCTGTGTCACTTCAGAAACAACATATACAAATTCTTTATTATCTAACACAGCTTCAAGTGACACCCAAACAACAAGTAAATAGTGCAAATAGTGGTGATCTTGATGATTTGCAATCTGACTCACTGATTCGGATAGCTGTGCTCCAGAGGTCATGGTACCAGTTTCCAGAGTGTTCAATTTCAATGCCTTAATAATAAAATTGTGTTGATTCCAAGTTATTCTATTACTTGAAATCCAAACTAATATATTGCTCTTCCCAACTTTTCCCAATTCACATCATTTTTGTGCTAATTTTCCCAATTCGAAGGGACTTGGGCCCCAGATAGAAATGAGTAGGAAAATTACTGTAGTTCCCCTGACTCGAAAGGATCATGTGAGCTGTTGCAATCGCTTGGCGTTCCATTGCCTGTCCATAAACTTTTCATATTTCAATCATATTCTCAAGAAGCACTGAATGGATTGAAACATTCCTTACTGTACTAGTTGACTGTCAAACATGAACATAAATATTCCGGTAATGTAATATTTCAAATATCTTCTTCTTAAGAACTTTTGAACCAATCATGAATAGACGTTGAGAACAATATTTTTATCTAAAACCTTTGAACCATTTGATAGCAATCTTTGCCTGGGTTTTCCTTAGATAGTCCTCTGCTAACTACTAGTATCTTTTTTTTTGTATCAATCAGAAATTCATAATGGCTTCCACCAAAGGACAAAGTTTTAGCATAAGACCCAATAGGAATATGAAGGAATTTTTATTTTTAACTAGAAACTTAATTGAATACAATACAAACTACATGATGATGAATAGTCATTATGATGGTCCCTTACAGAGTTTCATTTTATGTGTGGAATTGAAATGTAAATTGTTTGCTTCTACACTAGAACATTATACCTTGTTTCAGTATTATGTGAATAAAATCTTTTTATCAGAAACCACAAACTTGCTTGAACAGGCTCAGCTGAGTCTCTAGATAACATTTTTTTCTGGAGAACTGTTCAGCGAAATGGAACTAAATTTGACAGGGCTTATCATTGGGATGTGGAGAGTCAAAATTATTAAAATAAGAGGGAAATTAATTAAATATTCATGCATACCGTATTTAGGGTTGTATAATGCACAGAATTTTGCCCAGATTCTTTATTTTGTAGGAGGGGTGCGCATTATAAACAGGAACAATGTGTTTCACTCTTTCCCAGACCGGGAAATCACATGTCTGCCATGTTTTTTTGTTTACTATTGTCAATATGCAAAGTTAAATATTTCATCATATGAAAACACCAATAAAACCCAACACATTTAATATTTTGCAACTTTATTGAAGATGAAAAGAGATAAATGGTTCTTAAATTCTCCCAGCAAATGAAACATGCTCAAAGGACTGAAAAATATATACGATTGATATTTAATTCTTACATTTCTGACGACAATTTTTTTCAAAAGTCCATGTGCATTATAGACACGAACTAGTTTTTTTCTGGAGATTTTCATGGCCAAAAGGGAGTGCGCATTATGCACCAATGCGCATTATGCAACCCTAAATACGGTAATAATTTCAAGATCCAGCAGTAGAAATGCATAAAGAATCATGCGATATCATGATATGTTAAAAAAAAATATGTAGCTTATTCAAATAATGTTGATAGGGTCTGGGTCAATGGGGTCAAGAGTTAAACACAGGGTCTGGGTCAATGGGGTCAAGAGTTAAACATAACCTGTAATGGGAAATATCTCTTCTTAAGGAACAGAAATGCAAATGCAAAATATTTAGCATGATGTGATTGGAAGATTGAAGTGGAACCAGATCATTAGAATCCAAAGTGTAGCATAGGGAATATTTATTAAAAATCTTAAAAACAGGCTATTATTTGGGTGGGCTCTTAAGAACCAGGTATGGAAATTGTATTCTATTGATATGAAGTTTCATTAATATGTAGTAGAGTTAGGATTATTTACCTGAAGACTTCTGGATATTTGGGGTAAAAGGCTTGGTAATGTTATTAACAGCACACAATGGAGAATAGTTAAAAAAACTGCTTGCATTGTCCATTTGAACTGAAATTTAGCAATATGGCATGGTCTGTGAATGGTCTCTAAACAGTTCAATATTTTGCTTCAATCAGATATTAAATAGGGCTGTCATGAAACAACAGTCCCAGATGGACTGAAACACACAAAAATTAGTGTGTTTTGACTATTGGAAGCATAATTTTGTAAGAATATTATTTGGATGATTCTAAAATTTCCATTTTTGAATAAATAAGCTGTGTTTTGACCACATTCACTGACTGAGTACTAAACTGGTGAGAAATTATAATGAGATTATCAGTCTTCATGCTAACCCACTTGCCCGAAGCCCGGAACAAGTAAAACTGGATTCAGACAAGTAAAAATTATGAAAGAATTTGTTTGAATAAATAGAAATGTTTTCTAGATTTGGCTTTCAGGCAAGTAGGTAAATAAAATTAAGACAAAGACTGAGATTTTAGATATATTTTTTAGGTTATTAGTACCATCAACAAAATAAATATTTATTTATGTTTTTAGGATCCATTTGAAATGTCAGTACAGACAACAAAGGAAGATGAAGGGACCGCAGAAAATCCAACTTTAGTCCCATCTACAGAACATGCCCGATTGATAGGCTGTTTATGTATGTATACAGGGCTAAAGTTATTAGTGTTTAACCTTACATTAGATCAGGAATTTTTCAGCAATATTGCCATTTCCAGACTTATTGTTTGAGGAAAGCCAAGAAAGATATATTAAATTGACAGGTGAACCCCCCCCCCCCCCCCCCACACACACACACACACACACACACTCCCTATGAGGCCTTGAGTATGAGTCTGGAAAACATAACACTTGTGGTGGGTAACAGACCACAAACCCACATCAATAGTGCTAAGCATGTGGTCAGTACAAAATCGATCATCTCCAAATGTTCCAACACAGGGCTACCAGGTTCGTCACCAGCACAGTGACTAAGTTGAATTCATCACTTCAAATGTTTTACAGTCGCCATCATGACTTTGGGAAGATTAGGGGAAAGGGATGATCTGTTTCACAGATAACCACTTATATGTTCCGTATGTCGTAGTTACAGTTTCGACCTCCTTTCCTCTTTTACGACTTATCACTGTATTTTTATCAAGAGTAATATGATGGATTGCAGAGGATCAATAATAATCGTCTTTGAAACCATACAACGATGAGATTGTCCTTAAGTGTTTACTTCTCAGAATAATCTCTTACACATCCTACTGTGGAGTCTTTAATGTGCATGGAGCATAGCACTCTCCAAACACGACACACATTATGGTCCATGGTCAAATTTTCCCTATATAAATAATAGACTGACAATCTGCCATTGTTGGATTGATTGAATTGTTGTGTGATGTCAAGTTAGCAGTATTTTAGCTATATTTATGATGAAGACAAGTTTACAAACTATAAGTCTTGTAGGTCAAAAGGAAGCAATGGGATGGGCCTATGGGTGGAAAGTATACTAAAGGATGAACTAACCATTTGATATTATACAGAAGTATCCTGGACAAACAGTGACATTGATTTTCTTTTAATGTTTTATTTAAATTTCAGGTGATGATGATGCCATTGGTATAAAGTGGACAATGTTAAATCAAGGGGAATCAAGACGATGTGATTGTGGAAAATGGTTTAAATTAGTACCATTACAAGCAGATAGATGATTTTGTGACTTAGTAGGATACCAGACATTTTATATCCATTTCATAAAAAGTAAAAATATCAGAAGATTGAATTTCTGTTAATAATTGTTTAAATATTTGAGTGAGTAAAACATTGAATGTATCTTACAGCTTATTATTTATAATCAATTGTTTGTGAAACCATCCATACAGTTTTAGATGAGACATATTATGGTATCACATTGTCCATCTGTCCTGTGTAAATATGTCATGATAACTCTACTTTTTCTTGACTGATTTTCTTCAAACCTTACCAGGAGCCGTTGTGGTCATGATCATATAATAGTTGGATTTACAACTACCTGTGCAATCAGTGCCTATCACCACTAAAGTTGTGAGTTCGAATCCTTTTTTTTTTTTTTTATTAATTTTTTTGTAAATTTTCATTTTTTACAGACAACACATTCATCACATCACATGCACAGAACAAGACAAACATATTACAAGTGTAAATGACAGTTATTGCTATTTGTGTGCTCAGCACATAACCACTTTTTTCTGAAATTAATTGTAATTGTAATTACCACCCTATTCCCAATAAACCATTATTTATTTATAAATATATAAATTAATCTAAAAATTAAGTTTACAATGATCAGAGTGATGGAACTGTTACAAATAGTTTATATAATTTGTTTCTGCTAAGAGTATAGAACAGAAATAACAATGCTAAATTACAGTAATTTCAGCCACCTATCCTCATGGTCTTTCAACTTATCCTTAAAGATTGAATTTTATCTCTCCATTTTTTCCCTACTTTTTAATTTTGCTTTAAGTACTTCTATTGTTGGCAAATTATTTGACCACTTACAACAATGGATATAATATTTTGTGAATAGCATCACAAATTCGATGATCTCGAATGGACATTCATTGACATTTGTAATAAACACTATATTTGCCATTTTTAACTCAATAGGAATATCAAAAATTTCTTCTAACCATGTTTTTACCCGATTCCAAAACAGTTTTACTACAGGGCAAAGCCAGATATAATGAAGAATTGAGTCAGTGTCATTTATACAAAAGTTACAAAGGTCCGAGTTCTTTATCCCAATTTTAACCAAGAATGTGTTTGTCGGTAAAGTTCTATGAAGAAGTTTGTACTGGAAATTTTTTAGTTTCGAATCATTTGTGACAAGATATAAATTACAGAAGACGTCACTGAAATTAATATCTGTCTCCATATCTGATTTCCACTTAGAAATGCCTTTTATTGAATCAACTTCTAAATTTTCCAGTGGGCTAAGTTTGTTATATATTTCCTTTGATAAGCTCTTGGAGTTCAGAATTGTGTTAATTAAATGGCTTCTATATTCTGCATTTGTTATGTTGGTTACATTCTTACTTTTAATCATGGATATTAGACTAAAGTACTTCAAAAAGTTAAGTTTGCAATTAAGCTGATTTTTTAATTCATCATAAGTTTTAAATTTATTTTCTTCATCTAAGATATCTTTGATAAATATGATATTATTATCAAACAATTCTTTGTAAAAAAGTGTTTTTCCTTCAATTTTTAGAGATGAGTTATACCAAATAATACTGTCAACATTAAGAGGTATCTTTTCATTTGTTTTTAATTCAAAGAAAAATTTCAACAAATCTGTCCAAAATATATCTTTCATTGTTATGTTGTCAATATCGGAGGTATTTAGATCACAATTAAAAATAAAATTTTGATTAAATATGTGATATCGCAATTTTATAATATCCTTCCAAGAGCTTTCAAATGAACTATCCAACAGCTTTTTGACCCACTGAAATTTTACAGATTTGCTGTAAGTATATATATCGGTGATGTTTAAACCTCCTTGATTTGCCTTTTGCAGAATTACTTCCCTCTTTATTTTTGGCGGTTTATTATCCCACAGAAAATTGAAAATTAAGCTATCAATATCTTTAAGGTAGTTTTGTCCTGGATTTGGTAATACAGATAAGAGATATGTTAGGTGTGGCACAATTAAACTTTTTATGATTGTTACCTTTCCAAATAAAGTCCAGCTTCTTTTACTCCACGACTGAATGATATTTTTTATTTTTACCTTTTTCTCATCATAATTTAACTTTATCAAGTCTTCATATTTTCCATTTGTTGGTATAGTGATTCCCAATATTTTCATTTTATCAACTGTAATTTTCATACCTGGTGAGAAATTATGTGTGTAAATTTCCATTCGAGATCGACCCAGTGGCGCTAATTCTGATTTATTATAATTAACTTTCAACCCACTAATTTTTGTAAAGTTATTTAATAAATTTACTGTATTGCGGACCGATTTTTCACTACCGTCTAATAAAATTTGTGTATCGTCTGCATATTGAAACAGTTTTATCTCTTTTCTTTTATAACAAAACCCTTTTATATCTTTTGATTGCCTTATGGCTATTCCTAGAATTTCTGCACATAAAAGAAATAAATAAGGAGAAATCGGACATCCTTGACGAACACCACGAGATACAGAAAAAAAATTGTGTAGTCCATCCAGTATTTAATACACAGCTAGTTATATCAGTGAAAAATACTTTTATCCATTGCCGAAATGATTCACCAAAATTAAAAAAGGAAAGACATTTTTTTTTAAATTTCCAGCTGATTGTATCAAATGCTTTCTCAAAGTCTATTGACAAAACAATACATGAAAGGTTCTCTTCCTCTGCAAGATCTATAACCTCTAGAAGACTTCTAATATTATCACCTATATATCGACCCTTTATAAAACCGGACTGACTTTTGTTTATAATTTTAATAAGATTATTTTTTAATCATGTCGCAATACATTTTGTCATTATCTTGTAGTCTGTATTTAGTAAAGATATAGGTCTCCATTTTTTTAGAAATCTTACATCATTATTTTTTTTGGGTAATAATGTAATAATGCTTTGTTTTTGTGAAATTGACATGTTTTCATTTTCATAACTATATGAAAACGAATTCATTACCAATTTTTTAATGTTTTTCCAAAATATTTTGTAAAATTCAACTGGAAGACCATCAGTTCCTGGTGATTTTCCATTCTGCATTGATTTGATAGCTTAAACACATTCTTCGTCTGATATCATACCTTCACAAGATTCTTTTTCATTTTCATTTAATTTTGGAATTTCGGCATCGTCCGGAAAAAATTTGTCAGCTAAATGAACATTTAAATTATCTTTTGTTTCTTTATTTGAATAAAGTGAGCTGTAAAATTTGTTTTGCTCATTTAACACATCTGTAAACTTAGAGACTGTGTGCCCACTATCTGTGACTAGGGTTTGTATTGATTTATTAATATAGTTTCTTCTTTCTAAATTAAAGAAAAATTTTGAGTTACGTTCTCCTTCCCTCAGCCAACATGCTTTTGATCTTATTATAGCCCCCTCTGTTTTCTTTTCGAAGTATGTTTTCAAATCATTTTTAATAGTCAATATGTTATTCTCAATGTTTTGATCTGTATAATTTAGTGATTCTTGTAAAGCTTGTAGAGTGTTAAGTTCCCTTTCTTTATCTTTAATAACCTCTGTTTCTTGTTTTTTAACTTCCGATGAATATTTGATAGCATAACCTCTGATATCGATTTTGATTAGCTCCCAAATTAAAGTTGGATTTATATTTTCATTATTGTACAAAGTTTCTTTTTCTTGTATTAACTTTTGTAGATTCTCAATGAACTTGTCATCAAGAAGAAGAGATGTGTTAAATTTATAAAATCCTTTCCCTTTTTTCAAATTTTGTTTATCAATTTCGAGTAGAATAAAAGAATGATCACTTTTGAGACCATAGCTTATGTCTGTTTTTCTTGTGATGTTACCAAGTCCAACAGAAATCAGAAAGGAATCAAGTCTACATTGTATATTGGGGTATTTTTGTCTCCATGAATATCTTTTTTCCATAGAATTTCGAATTCCCCAAATGTCAATCAAGTCATTTCTGTCCATGAATTGACGTAGATGTTCCCTATTTTTTTTATGTGTTAATACTGAGGACCCCCCTTTTTTATCTATATTTTCCATAATTAGATTCCAATCCCCTCCACAAACAATAGGCATATCATTAAACTGTTCTATTCTGTTACAGAAGTCTTCTAGAAGGTAAATTTCATCAGAGTTCAAACCATAATAGTTTGCTAGCAATGTCTTTTCATTATTGACTTTTAATATACAGATCAAAAATCGTCCATCGTTATCTTTTATATAGTCTTCTATTTCATAATCAAAGTTTGAATTAAATAAAATCATTACACCTGCACTCTGAGAGTTTTTATTTGAAAATATACATTTATCTCCCCAATCTGACTGAAATTTTGATTCTGTTTCATTATTGCAGTGTGTTTCCTGCAGAAAATAAATATTCATTTTTTTTTCCTTTATCCAGTAAAATATTTCCTTCCCCTTTTTATCATTTGCCAGCCCCTTCACATTAAAAGTTCCAATATTTAAATTAACCATAATCTGATAAAACCTGTAACTGTACCATGAGGATAGATGGGTAGAACAACAATATACAATATATCACATGCCAATACACATATAAAAATATATATACAAAAACATTTCAAGGTCAAATTTGAAAATATTTATGGATTGACCAGACACACTATGTACATCTCCACATACTACTTCTTGCACCCTTACCAATCATCATTCACATGTACATTTAAATATTAAATTGAATTTGCTATACCAGGTATGTCCCACCTATATTGCGGCCAAAAAAATAAAATGATTTAAAACATATATACTTAAATATAGTATAAAGATCAAGACCATCTAAGACCATCTTATGTGTGCCAGATTGTCCAAGATGGCTGCATGGACCAGGTATTCCATGATGTGGGGTAACATGCCAGGTTAATATGAATCCATTAGAAAGAATCAATGCTTGGACAGAGTATAGTTGTTAATCTGAACTTAATCAATTATTATTATAGAATCTGAAAATGAGGTCAGGGTCAAGCTGACAAGTGTATGCCGACGTGTACTATCAGTGATAAATACATGGACCAAACAAACATGGCTTAGTTGACCTGTAAACTTAATGCACATTTTAACAGAGTCAGTGGACTGAAAATTAGGTCATGGCAATATTATTATATCGTGCTGACATGTACCGTGTTCGAATCCTGCTCATGGCAAGGTGTACTTGATACAACATTATGTGATAAGTTTTGTCAGTGACTTGCGAGAGGGCGGTGGTTTTCTCCGGTTTCATCCACCAATAAAACTGACCGCCACGATATACATGTAACTGAAATATTGTGGAAAGTGGCATTAAACACCATAAACCATTAAACCTTGCCAGATTATTTGGATTTGTATACATTTTGATGGTTTTCTTAAGAATTATGGGATTTTATCTACAATAGCAATACATAAACAAATGATAAAAATACTGCACAGATTCACTTTCACTCAAAATGACCACATACTATCACAAAACTGAATGACAACATAAACATGGACAGTACAATAGCAGGGTCAATGAATGACAACATAAACATGGACAGTACAATAGCAGGGTCAGAGAATGACAACATAAACATGGACAGTACAATAGCAAGGTCAATGAATGACAACATAAACATGGACAGTACAATAGCAGGGTCAGAGAATAACAACATAAACATGGACAGTACAATAGCAGGATCAGTGAATGACAACATAAACATGGACAGTACAATAGCAGGATCAGTGAATGACAACATAAACATGGACAGTACAATAGCAGGATCAGTGAATGACAACATAAACATGGACAGTACAATAGCAGGGTCAGTGAATGACAACATAAACATGGACAGTACAATAGCAGGATCAGTGAATGACAACATAAACATGGACAGTACAATAGCACAATCAATGATCGCTTGTAGTTAAAGAAATCCAATCATAATGGAGGGTTATAAAAACGTAATTACTTATTTAAAAGGTAATAAAGTACATTTTCTGGTTAAAAGAATCTCAGAAATCTATTAATTGGGTATGTTATAATCAAATATTTTAAATATTCTGCCGGCAAGGAAACTGCCATATTGACAAAGGTAGTGACGGGACACCGTCTGTTCCGGAGTATTCAAGCATAGGGTATCACACACAATATTATCAACCAATCAAGAAAATTTACTGAGTTTGAATAGGGAATCAAACAATATGGGTTTAGTTCCTGGTAATTTTGATCCAGATTATTCGGTAGAGGAAATTAACAGTCGTCAACAGTTAATCGTCGAACCAACAGTGCAGCCATCCCCCTTTGTGCGACTATACCATTGGTTATACTATTTAACTACTTTGTTACATCTGTTGTTTGAAATAAACATATATCTTATGTTGGGTTTCTTTCCCATTTAATTGACTTCTTGGTAGAAATGTAGAATCTGTTGGGCCATTAATCTTAAGCTTATCCTCATGCAAATTGTAAATCAATATAAAAAGACGATCAATGGGACAAAAGGTAAGAGACAAATGTGAACAAACACAAAAAAACTAAAGATTAGAAACAGATCCTATCAAAAATTAGGGCTAAACACTGGGTGTTCCAGAAGTGCAAGCAGTTGTGGCACCTGCTGTACATGTGTTAATGAGGGTAATGGTTAAAATCCAGAAAATGTAAACAAGGTTAAGGGACAGAATATTACAGTGCTAACAAGTCATCTGTGAGACAAACGCTAGCGATCAACCAATTCATGATGGCAACGGAAAACTTGAAAAATGCAACTGTTGATTAACTTTAGGACATCTGGCTACATACATATGTTATTGTAATTCTAATTTTAAAAATAAACTTCACATTTGAATCTACTATCACAATATATACAATTCCAAGGGAACCAAACTTGGTAGTAATGTTCTTAGTTTATTGTTTCAAACCAAAACTACGTCTGATTGGTCATTGGATCACACATCCTCAAAGATCAGAAATCCAATATGGATATAACTGGTGGTGTAATATATGGTGAGCTCTCCTGGAGTGTGGTAGATTGTGGGTTCGAGCTCCTGTTGGCTCAAACCAAAGACTAAAATTGTAATATGATATACTTTTCTGCTAAGCACACAGCATTAAAGAGCAAGAGTTGGTTGACTGTTATTTCATTGATCTAGCACTATAAAAATCTAACCCAGTGCTTGGTTTAGTACATGTGGACATCGTTATCATTTCATTGAATGTAACTTGTTCCTGCCATGATAGTATATGATGATACAGCTAAAAACTTGCTCAGTTGATGTTAAACAACTCCGCAATATGGATACATCTTGGAATGAGGAATAGAAGAAGAAATCATTGTTGTAGTAAATTATACAATAATTATCACTTGATTGTCTTATCATTTCATGATACCTCCTACAATGAACACTGATATAAAATCTAGTCACTGAACTGCTTTATCTGTACTGGAAAAATGGTATAACAGTACTCCATCTCTATGAACAAACTGTCTCCTATGAACAAACTGTCTCCTATGAACAAACTGTCTCCTATGAAGATACTCCCCTCTGATGAACTGGTATCCTGTATTTACAAAATATTCCCTCTTTTATATGTATACATGTACACTCTCTTTAATGGGAGCCGTAGTGGTTGTGATCGTATGGTAGTTAGATTTACAACTACATATGCAATCAGTGCCAATCACCACTAACGTTGTGAGCTCGAATCCCACTCGGGTGAGGTGTCCTCGATACAACATTGTGTGATAAGTTTATCAGTGACTTGCGGCAGGTCAATGGTTTTCTCTGTGTACTCCAATTTCCTCCACAAAATAAAACTGACCGCCAAGATATAACTGAAATATTGTTGAAAGTGGCATTAAATTCCTTAGCCCTAACCCTCTTTAATGAACATGCTCTATCTTATGAACTTACCAGGTACTCTCTCTCTTGTCAAAATACATGCCACACAGAAAAAGCTTTAGATATGGATAAAATTACAGTTCTTAATCAGTCTTCAAGAAAGCTAAGATGCCATTTCAGGTAACGTATCTGCTTGTGCATTAAGTTGAGAATACAAGTTTTTAACCATTATTTGTACACTGCAACCTATATTTCTACACTCTAAGACTGATAAATTTGGTTAAGCTTATGTTCTATGAGGCCTTTTGTAATATATTATGAAATTTACAAAAATATTGATATACTTTAGATCTTCGAGGTACATTGTTGATGATAAAAACAAACTATAAACGAACATTTGTTTTATGTTTATTTATGAGACATGAGAACTTTACAAGATGTTTATTTACATTAAATGGTACAAATATTGCGACATAACATTATGCTGGTGGGAATATATATTAGAAACATTAGTTAGTTATCTCCTTTAGATAAGTTAGTAAATAGAACAATCTCTGAAACAGAGGCTTTATTACTCTCCACAGAATACAGAATATCACCTTCGCCACACCGGAAGAAGAAGTTTCTGTCGTAGCGGACACTGCCATAAGATTTTAAAATAAATAGAACAGAGTTGAGTAAATCGATTTGTGAAAAACAAGACGGTGGACAATGTTAAATATGTCCAATATTTCAACAAACTAATTTTTGATGAAAATTTTGAACTGAAATCAAACCAACTAAAAATTGTAAACCTTATACTGGGGAGAAAAGAAAGTAGTACCTCGCTAACTTAAAATAGCAAGACTATTCAATATGCCAGATGACGTATGACAGGGGTGAAATTTGTGACGGAATAATGAAGTCTCTTTTTTTTGGAGATTGTTAATAGAGATAATAAAATAGTCTTCTCTGCCTCTTATAACATAGAGGTAGACTGTTTTATTATCTTTCTTTAAGAATTTAGTGACTGGAAATAACTTACAAATGTTTCTTACTACTCCATGGCTGAAGTACATTATAAATAAATCTTTAAAAAGATATGTACACTTGCTTATGACATAATAATTACAATTTTGAAATAACATTTATTTTTCAATTTGCACAAAAATATAAGCTTTTAAAAATTTAAATGAATAGTATTTCTTTTTAAATTCACAAGCACAAGGTATCTGTTCATTGCATAGTCCAGTTTTCATCATTGATATTTTTGTGTCTTAAAACAATAAGACATTTGCTATAAACAATATCTCGGCATATGACACAGTTGATTCATTCATATTTGTTAAATAACAATTTTCAGTGTGTTTGTGGCAACCACCAACTACAAAATTCAGTGTCCCCACAAACTTCAAATTCAAAATGCAAGATAACAAACAAAATATCAAAACCGTTGAGTATCAAAAACATCCTAGTTTTCGTGAAACGACAAAAATAAATGAATCAACAGCATTTAAACAAGTATGAAACAGATACATATACATTCATAACATCTGGTTAAATGATAATTAAAAATCTGCTTCAACAAAAAAATAAATGGCTCCTTCATCAGGATTTATATCCATGTTTACAAAATATATGCCAAGTAAATAGGACAATTAAATTTTCATTTAAAGTATCTGACATTAGGTACACCATTTTTATCTTGAATAAACAAATAAACCAATGTATGTGAAAATGCAAAGTATATGATGTAAAATATAAAAGACCACATACAAGATTTACGTGCTTGCAAATATGTTATGTACTACTTCAATGATGGCAGTAGTTTTAACCCTTTTCATCATCATTACATAAAGAAAGCCTAATTCCATGACTTTGTTAAATTAAAAAGAATTACTTACAAATACTAATTAAGCTGTATATTTGGTGAAATCTAGAATATTGTCATGGTAACATTAAAACAAATACTGTATATGGTTGACAAATGTTATCCAGTTAACTCAAGCATACATGAATTCCAGTTACACCATTTCTAAAAATACATCACTTAAATATTGCACTCATCCATATGTACATTTATACACACAATATTCCACATTTACAATTATGTAAACAAACATGAAATAATAACTAGACATTCATACGAGCCTGTATCACTGGCCTGGTAAAAATGACTTGTACTATTACCTATTATACCTTGGGTTAAATTTTGATCCCTTTGGGGTTGAACCATAAGTGCTTGGACCCCATATACCCTGAACTCTTCAATTGTACAAGGTTGAATCTCCATTTCACAAGGACATGCCATGTCAAATACAAATTAACCTTGCCATTCTTAGTACTTGATGATACTTATATTATTTTTGCTCCATTAGTGCAACTTTGAATGTGTGTATCAAAATTGACAATTCATGCCTTTTTTGTGCATTATTGTAGCCTATGTGAAACTTTGGACCCCCAGGGATCAGGCCCCACTGACCCTGGCACCATTGTTTATATAAATATAAATCTACATATCACAATGATGCTGCATGAACAAATACTGCAGAATTTCTATTGCTGGTTCTTGAAAAGTTTAAAGATTAACATAATTTTCCCCATTTTACCTCCCCTACAATTATGAACTTCCTTTGTACAAATCAGAATCTCTCTTCTTAAAGATAATCCCTACCAAGTTTGGTTCCATTCGGTGGAGCAGTTTTGCAGAAGAAGATTAAAATGTGCAAAAGTTATTCACAGATGCCAGACGTCAAGCAATACAAAAAGCTCTTAGATACTGTCAAACCTCTTTATGTTGAAATCTAAGAGACCAATACCTAATTTAATATTTAATTAACTGAGTATTTAAGTTATCATGTATAAAGAATATATAGAATTATCTAATATGATGTCCTTCATTGGCTATATAAACAATGTACCAGTAATGATAGAATTCAGGATATACTTTATAATATTTTGCACATGCATATTTTCTGAAAAATTATGGACATCATTTCTGAGTGACCTAATGTATTTACAAAGTACCGTGATGCAAACAAGTATTAAAATGTTAGTTCCAATTCTTTATATTAAATTTTTTCCAGAAAAATACTTAAGATAACCATCTATCTACTTTGACTTTTGTAAATTGTCATCTGGTGACATTGTTTCCAATGAATGTTGGTGACATACCGACTTCTGATTTATTTAATGATTTTTTTTTTAGCATTTGACTTGTTTGAGTAGCTAAACTCAAAATGTCATCACAATAGAAAATGTCAGTAACCTGGGGTATTTGGCTATTAATAGAAAAAATGACTGTAAACAAGAACGTTAGTGGATTTTATTATGAGATGTATTTCTTATACTGCTTTCCACTTCAATAAATGTGTTAAGACATTTCCTATAAGAATCAAAATAATTCATGGAAGCCATAGTTTGTATGAACATTTTAACACGGGCAACATTATTTTTGTTGCATTTTATCGCTACACATAGCTTGAGATAAACTTTACAAAAATAATGTTCTCATGTTAAAATCTCCTACAAAGTATGACTTCCATGAATTATTTCTTAGATACTACCACTACAAAAGAACCATAATGTTTTTCCTTAGTCACCAAATAAAAATAACTAAGATAATGAGGTTTGACTCTATTCAACCTAAAGTCATAGGCAAATTCATTTCTCTATACATTGCAACCGAGGGTTCATCAGTTATCTTACAGTACTTAACATAAACTTCTGTTGCATTTCAAAAAATTCTCAAAAATAAACAATATGCTTCAATTAATTATTGTTAATTATAGAAATTTCTAAATTTGTGATATAAATGCTGAAAACTTGTTACAAAATGACTTATAGATAATCAAGAGTAATTAAGAAGTAGACATCTGACAATAAGATCGACAAATCTATCCTAGTCACGTCCTTACCAAACCATGAATTCATGTATAAAGTGTACCTTAATCCAGGATAATTAATGTCAACGAAAATAATTGAACTCAAGACTCGAAATTAAACATAAGTTATCAAAAATTCTATTTGAAGCAAAGCATTTCTATCATCTTAAACTCAGAAATTGAATTAAAGATTCTCTAATCTGTGCAAACAAACTAATATTTAAGGACATTTGTTTCTCTAGACATATAGACCCTGTATTTCATTTATTTATTCTTATTTATATGAAGCTTAGATCAGATATCCTGATGTAGAAGGTTATCATATTGCTGATGAACTGCATCTGTGGTGTAATGGTTGGCATGCTCGACATGTGGGCGGTTGATCGTGGGTTTGAGCTCATGTCATGTCAAACAAAAGACTATGAAATTGGTATTTGTTGATTCTCCGCTTAGCTGGTTGGTTTGGTATAAAAATTATATGTCCATTTGGAGTGACATATCCATCTATATCACAGTGAACTAGAGCTATAATACTCTGAAAAATCATTATGGTCTAGAACAAAGTGAACAAAAATCATTATGATCTAGAACAAAGTGAACAAAAATCATTATGGTCTAGAACAAAGTGAACAAAAATCATTATGGTCTAGAACAAAGTGAACAAAAACATTATGGTCTAGAATAAAGTGAACAAAAATCATTATGATCTAGAACAAAGTGAACAAAAATCATTATGGTCTAGAACAAAGTGAACAAAAATCATTATGATCT
Source organism: Bathymodiolus septemdierum (assembly GCA_963383655.1). Taxonomy (NCBI): domain Eukaryota; kingdom Metazoa; phylum Mollusca; class Bivalvia; order Mytilida; family Modiolidae; genus Bathymodiolus; species Bathymodiolus septemdierum. Next base: position 128,308,644 of record OY726518.1, on the reverse strand, counting down.
AGAACAAAGTGAACAAAAATCATTATGGTCTAGAACAAAGTGAACAAAAATCATTATGGTCTAGAATAAAGTGAACAAAAATCATTATGATCTAGAACAAAGTGAACAAAAATCATTATGATCTAGAACAAAGTGAACAAAAATCATTATGGTCTAGAACAAAGTGAACAAAAATCATTATGGTCTAGAACAAAGTGAACAAAAATCATTATGGTCTAGAACAAAGTGAACATCATCTCATTGAAATGTAACTTGTTCTTGTGGTGATAGAGCTGAAAAAATAGTTTAACTTAGCATTAAACAATCACTCAGATACTGTATTTTAGAATCATCAAAAATGATGTCAAACAATTAACTGATAATATTATTTAAGAATTGAATGCATTCTTTTGAAGTTTCATTGGGGTATGAAAGCGTTGACCGAAGTACATTTTCAATGAAGCGCGATAGCGCTTCATGTTAAAAATGTAGTTCGATCAACGCTTTCATACCCCAATGAAACTTCAAAAGAATGCATTCAATTCTTATAATTATATTTAAATCACACCAATATGTAATATGGTTGAATTTTTCGTTGTGAATTTTATTTGTGTTAGATTATTTGCTGTTAGAAATTACTACGCCATTGATTGTTTACATCTGACGTCGTCGTAGAGGCACGTGCAAGTTCGGATTTGAGTTTCATTGGGATGTGAAACATCACTTTTATAATCATGTGACCACTTCATAACCAATCATATTGCAACATTTCAATGAAAAACGGAAGTAATGTAATTATTCACCGATACATTTCCTGTCCATAGTGTATCTATTACCATAAATCTGCCTGACGTCGTCGTAGAGGCACGTGCAAGTTCGGATTTGAGTTTCATTGGGATGTGAAACATCACTTTTATAATCATGTGACCACTTCATAACCAATCATATTGCAACATTTCAATGAAAAACGGAAGTAATGTAATTATTCACCGATACATTTCCTGTCCATAGTGTATCTATTACCATAAATCTGCCTATCAAAAGTACAACATAACCATCACATGTTTACACATTTATAAACATATGAAAAAATGTTTCTAACAAGACAAATGAACACTGTTATTTTCTGAATGACACATGAATTAGAATTTTAATTTTAAAATAAAACTATTTGGGAGAAATATCCAAACCAATGGCATAAGACAGGTTTCTCCAACAAAAAGTTTCAATCAAAAAGGACACTTTTAGATTTCACAACCTAGTAAATTTGTCATTAAGATTTGTAGATTAGGACAACAAAACACAGGCTGTAAAATGGCAAATATTTCCATCAAGATATTTAAAACAGACTTGTTAACAAAAAAATAGCACCATAACTTTTTTGTACATAAAATAAATATCATAAAGATTTTTTCATTAAAAATATAGTTTTCAAAGAATAAATAATCAATTTGTACAAAGAAACTAACAATACTAAATAACTACATGATAAATTAAGGTGTGGTAAGGCCACAAAAAATACTTCATTCATTTTGTTTTTTAGTGGAACAAGACATTATTAAACTTAAGCTTTAAAACACACATTTTGATGACATGTTAAAAAATAAGAAATTAATGTTTATTGCATCACTGATCGTCTTTTTTCGAAGAATTTGAAACATTGTTTGCATTTACTTTTATGTTTAACATAATTTTTATAGAATCATTGGCAATTTCTTAATTTTCTTATGCTCTAGATTCATAATTCTAATTTATAAATGTATCATAAAATTCTTTTTGCTGTAGTATAACAGAATGGCAAAAATGTTGAACAAAAAAAATACACAGTGAATTAATCATTCAATGTAGACAGAGAATCTAATACTATTTAGCAAAAATATTCTTAGTGGTAACAGTTCAAAGTTATGGTGAAGTAAAAATATGAACATAAGAATATAGAATGTAGTAAATGTGAACATAGACAGAAACGTTATATTGACCTTTGACATAACACCATTAAGTATTTTAATATTGGAAAAGTCTTGAAAGATCAGATTAAATTATAATGACTATAATTTCACAAAATTTTAAGTTACACAAACAGAAATATGAAAATAATTCTAATAAAAAGCTTTTAATAAAAAGGAATTTCCAAAAAATTGCTTTCAATAAAAATTTCACAAATTCTGTTTTTGATAAGAGTAAACAAACATTATGAATAACCTGCACAGACAATCTGATGCTTAGCTTACTCCATGAATGTAAATCTTAAGGAAACCTAACAAGGGCCGTTAACTGTATGCTTGACTGTCTGCTCTATATATAATGTTTCCATTAGTTACTGAGTATCAGCTTTGTCGTGATCTTATTTTATCAATAACGTCAAATAGATTTTTAGAGTCCACAGCCAGTACATGAGCAGCTTTGAGCATTCCTTTCTTATAATCTCCATCAACAGCTGTGGAGGCATATTGCTGGGCCAGTTTCATAGAACTTATAAGAGATGCCATGTCTGTTGATAATACTTTTTGTGACATTTGTACCTAAAAATAAAAGATAAATAAATATAGTTTATTGGGAATATTTTGAATATAAGGTTCATTTCTTAAAATGATATTCATTCATCATTGCAAAGGATTCCCATTATAATTAACGAATTAGATGATTTCTATCAACATAATTTTACTGATATATATGTCACTATGATTGCACATACCTTTATTTACAGTGGGCTATTCCACTATTGCTAGTGGGCAGTGTTAAGACTGAAGGGTAATTACCAGTCAATAAGGAGACAAGCATGATTATCAGCTCCAATATATACATCAATGGTAGATATAGTTAAAAGATTGGTTGGTTTAGTTTATGGTGTTTAACGCCACTTTCAACAATATTTCAGTTATATTGTGGCCTTCAGTTTCATTGGTGGAGGAAACCAGAGTACCCAGAGAAAAGCACCGACCTGTCACAAGTCACTGACAATTTTTATCATATAATGTTGTATCGAGTACACCTCGCCTGAGTGGGGTACAAACTCACAACATTAGTGGTGATAGGCACTGATTGCACAGGTATTTAGTGGAAATCTAACTACAATACGATCATAACCACGATGGCCCCTGAGAGTTAAATTAGAATTTACATGAAATAAAATGTAAATGTAAAATACAGATTTTCTAATAATGTCTGGTTCGTCCAACATAAATTTTGGTAGCCTTGATGATCACAAGAATTACGATAGGTTTAATAAGATACAATGTTACAAAACATTACCTCTTCAAAACCTGATTGAGAAGTATGTTGTAAAAACTCATCTACACTGGCTAATAAACCACGTAATTGTAATCCTATATCCTGAAAAAGACATAACTTTTTATTAACAAACAAGGTAAATATATGACAATTACACATAAATACTATTAGGTAAATCATCATGTCAAGACAACTTTTTTTATCCTGCACTTGTTCTATTTGAGCAGGCAAATTGCAGTGACTGGATAAATATTTGTTATATACTTTCACTAATTGAAATATATATCTTTTTTCTGGTACCTCTGTCACCTGTATAACTTTGAGAACCTAGTTGTAAATCCTGTTCACTTCCTGTTGACAGAAAATATTAAAAGAGAAAATCATGGGTTATTATATAATTTTATTATTTAATTCAAAATATAAACGTCCATGGATTAATGTGATTTTTCTGCAGGATAAACAAAGTAATAATGCAGTGTCTTAAAATATAAAGTTTATGAGTATTCGGCACAAAACTGGGGAAAGGCTTGGTGAACCTCACCTTTATTCTAGTTTTTAATGGTTTTGTTTGGTTTGATGGTGTTTAATGCCACTTTCAACAATATTTCAGTTATATTGTGGCTGTCAGTTTTATTGGTGGAGGAAACCAGAGGACCCGAAGAAAACCACCGACCTGTCGCAAGTCACTGACAAACTTTATCACATAATGTTGTACACCTCACCCTGTACGAGATTCCAACTCAAAACATCAGTGGTAATAGGCACTGATTGCACAGGTATAGTTGTAAATTCAACTATCATACGATCACGGCCATGATGACCACTCCCAGTTTTTAAGCCTCATACACATAAACTTTTTATTTTAAGACACTGTATTAATATTGCCCATTTAAATATTATAAGATGTTGATAGTAAAAGTATTTTCTACTACTAACCTTGATATGTTCTACATAAGTGTCTGGTTTCATGGAGTTAGCTCCCTTAGTAAATGTCATCACAGCTCTGACAACATTTGTTGTATTGTCATAAATATAATTACATCCACGATCAATACCAGGAGATGGTGGGAGTTCAGGCTGAAAATTAAAAAAAATCAATTCAAGATTGTTTTTTTTATTGTCATAAATAAAATCATTTACACATTTTTTTGTATCAGATACAAAAACTATAATGATATTTATAGAAATCTTCACTACCTTTTTCAATGGCAGATATTCATGGTTTCTAAATGAATATACAGTAAACAGAATCAAGTAAAATACAAGAGAGATAACATTTTCCACATGATAGATTCTTCACTTATATTTCAATGATTAGTTGAAAAGTTTATTTAAATATCCTATCACCCTTTGAGTCGGGTGAACTAAGTGAGGAGATCTAATTTTAATTTTATTACATTTTATAATTACCTGTTTTGGTGACATCAAGCCATCAGATTCACTTGTACTACTGCTACGACTACCACCTAAATAAAATAAAACACATCAGTACTTAAACTTAACAGATCACTGACCAGTCAACATTTCTACATTACTCAAGCTAAATAAAACACATCAGTACTTAAACTTAACAGATCATTGACCAGTCAACATTTCTACATTACTCAAGCTAAATAAAATACATCAGTACTTAAACTTAACAGATAATTGACCCGTCAACATTTCTACATTACTCAAGCTAAATAAAATACATCAGTACTTAAACTTAACAGATCATTGACCAGTCAACATTTCTACATTACTCAAGCTAAATAAAATACATCAGTACTTAAACTTAACAGATCATTGACCAGTCAACATTTCTACATTACTCAAGCTAAATAAAATACATCAGTACTTAAACTTAACAGATAATTGACCCGTCAACATTTCTACATTACTCAAGCTAAATAAAATACATCAGTACTTAAACTTAACAGATCATTGACCAGTCAACATTTCTACATTACTCAAGCTAAATAAAATACATCAGTACTTAAACTTAACAGATCATTGACCAGTCAACATTTCTACATTACTCAAGCTAAATAAAATACATCAGTACTTAAACTTAACAGATCATTGACCAGTCAACATTTCTACATTACTCAAGCTAAATAAAATACATCAGTACTTAAACTTAACAGATCATTGACCAGTCAACATTTCTACATTACTCAAGCTAAATAAAATACATCAGTACTTAAACTTAACAGATCATTGACCAGTCAACATTTCTACATTACTCAAGCTAAATAAAATACATCAGTACTTAAACTTAACAGATCATTGACCAGTCAACATTTCTACATTACTCAAGCTAAATAAAATACATCAGTACTTAAACTTAACAGATCATTGACCAGTCAACATTTCTACATTACTCAAGCTAAATAAAATACATCAGTACTTAAACTTAACAGATAATTGACCAGTCAACATTTCTACATTACTCAAGCTAAATAAAATACATCAGTACTTAAACTTAACAGATCATTGACCAGTCAACATTTCTACATTACTCAAGCTAAATAAAATACATCAGTACTTAAACTTAACAGATCATTGACCAGTCAACATTTCTACATTACTCAAGCTAAATAAAATACATCAATACTTAAACTTAACAGATCATTGACCAGTCAACATTTCTACATTACTCAAGCTAAATAAAATACATCAGTACTTAAACTTAACAGATCATTGACCAGTCAACATTTCTACATTACTCAAGCTAAATAAAATACATCAGTACTTAAACTTAACAGATCATTGACCAGTCAACATTTCTACATTACTCAAGCTAAATAAAACACATCAGTACTTAAACTTAACAGATCATTGACCAGTCAACATTTCTACATTACTCAAGCTAAATAAAATACATCAGTACTTAAACTTAACAGATCATTGACCAGTCAACATTTCTACATTACTCAAGCTAAATAAAAATACATCAGTACTTAAACTTAACAGATCATTGACCAGTCAACATTTCTACATTACTCAAGCTAAATAAAATACATCAGTACTTAAACTTAACAGATCATTGACCAGTCAACATTTCTACATTACTCAAGCTAAATAAAATACATCAGTACTTGAACTTAACAGATCATTGACCAGTCAACATTTCTACATTACTCAAGCTAAATAAAATACATCAGTACTTAAACTTAACAGATCATTGACCAGTCAACATTTCTACATTACTCAAGCTAAATAAAACACATCAGTACTTAAACTTAACAGATCATTGACCAGTCAACATTTCTACATTACTCAAGCTAAATAAAACACATCAGTACTTAAACTTAACAGATCATTGACCAGTCAACATTTCTACATTACTCAAGCTAAATAAACCACATCAGTACTTAAACTTAACAGATCATTGACCAGTCAACATTTCTACATTACTCAAGCTAAATAAAACACATCAGTACTTAAACTTAACAGATCATTGACCAGTCAACATTTCTACATTACTTAAACTTAACAGATCATTGACCAGTCAACATTTCTACATTACTCAAGCTAAATAAAACACATCAGTACTTAAACTTAACAGAGCATTGACCAGTCAACATTTCTACATTACTCAAGCTAAATAAAATACATCAGTACTTAAACTTAACAGATCATTGACCAGTCAACATTTCTACATTACTCAAGCTAAATAAAATACATCAGTACTTAAACTTAACAGATCATTGACCAGTCAACATTTCTACATTACTCAAGCTAAATAAAATACATCAGTACTTAAACTTAACAGATCATTGACCAGTCAACATTTCTACATTACTTAAACTTAACAGATCATTGACCAGTCAACATTTCTACATTACTCAAGCTAAATAAAACACATCAGTACTTAAACTTAACAGATTATTGACCAGTCAACATTTCTACATTACTCAAGCTAAATAAACAAGTGTAGATAAAATATAATGATTTTGATCTGTTATAAGGTTGTATTAAAGGATACAAAGGTTTTAAAACTAGTTACATTATAAAAAGAAAAAAGAAAACCACAATTGTAAATATCTGATCACATACTACCAGTAATATATATAATATTTTTGTTTGGAATGTATTTTTAGAGAAGTAATTGCCTATATGTCTCAATGAAAGCTTTTTCACTGCATTATATAATATCTCTTTTTTTATTATAATTTATTTGGTTATGGTGAGTGAATAATTGTTGTTTTAATACCAAATGACAATTTGTTCAGCTATATCATGGATTTTTGCAGTGATAACTCAATGAAACAACAGTCTATAGGTCAACATACCGCTCCACTTGGACAATATTATCATGATTCCGAGGCAACCATTTTTTTCTTTTTTTACTCCTAAATGCTGCATGCTAAGTGGAGAAGCAGCGAATTGCAATTGTATTTTGTTTTGTTTTGACCTGACCAGGATTCTACTTGGGAAGTATCTAGCAAGGATAATCTAAACCTTATTGCATCTAACACACAGTGTGGGTTAAATGATTCATGTACATCAGTCACATAGTGTGGGGTAACATGACAATAATTTACATACTAGATGCTCTATTTTGTATTTGAAGATTTGGTCTATTTTCTATCATCTGAGGTGGCAGATTTGGTCTATTTTCTATCATCTGAGGTGGCAGGACATTTTCTTTTGATGATTCACGATTTTTTGGTTTAACAGGAACAGCATATTTATCTCTTCCCTGAAATAAAAGAAATGAATATGAAAATTTACATTCAATTATTGCAGATTAATCTCTCTACTGTAAAATATAGGATTGTTAAAGTAATATTACACCAATTTTGGGTGAAGAAAATTTTTCCCTGAAAATTCAATTTGGAATACGGCGGTACCTTTACTAAGCTATTCATGCATGTTTCAAGTCGAAATATGTTCCCAACAACTAGAAATCTGCAAATCCGTGTGCATGTTTATCATCCATCGCCATTATTGTGGAGACTGATTAACTTTCGGTTGTTTTGTTCCGATGATTGCCGATCATAACCACGTGAAGAAAAGTTTTGGTCCGTTGATTACCGATCATGACCTCGTGAAGAAAAGATAAACAATCATGGATGCTGAGGTAAGCACACACACATTCCTGACAATGATTATTGAAGAATGTCTGTTTCATGTCGTGTGAACCAATTTTTTTTTGCAATAATTCTTATGTGGTACACACGGAATATAAATATTTTTTTCTTCATCAACTGAACATTGCGTATGAGCGATAATCTCCCCGAAAGAGTTCAAATCTTGTGTCACGCGCATATCATTTGCATTACCGTACTGTAAAACAGAATTATCTGCTGTCAAATATTTTGCGATTTGCTCTTAAAATCAGCTTTTGAGTGGATTTTTAATGTTATGCAGTTGATTTTAGTTAAAATTAAGTGACATATTAAGTGAAAATATTTAATCCAAAAATTCCACAATATTTGCCTTTCATATTACTTTTAAGTAAATAGGTTCACTTATCGTAGAATTTTAAAATTGTACCAGCAGCTAACTACTTGAAAAATATTTAAAAAAGATACGCATGTGAATCAATATAACCATAGTTGATCGCTATATTATGATTATTGGTTTATAAATTAATTTAAGAGTCACATGTCATTTTATACATTATTTTCCAATGTACGGAATATAAAAATAAACGTCGTTCTCAAGGCGTCGCGTGCCATTGTCATCGGATGATTTTCTTTAAATGAGGTACCTTTGGGGTTATTTAAATTTATTTCCGATTATTTGCCTTATCATAACAAAAAAAGTTTGAATTAATTTATAAGGATTGATCGAAATTATTTGTTCGGTTCATTTGAAATAACCTCAATCAGGTTGTACACACCCTTGGGTAACCCGCTATGTGGGTTACAAGGTGTGCACAACCTGATTGAGGTTATTTCTTCATGAACCGAACAAAAATTGCGATCATTCCTTAATTATCATCACTTTCAGCTATCGTCAGCTATAACGTGACTACAAGACTTAATGGGGACAGAAAGTCAGGACAATTGTATTACATTGACTCATAAAACCCTCGGTCAGGGGTAGGTGTCTGGAAATCTGAACACTTGGCTGTACATTTTAATTTCTTTTATACACTGAGAAAAATTGGTTGGAACATCTATAAATTCAAGACAGGTAAATAAAAAAAATCAGCCTTAATGTATTGAACATTTACAATGAATTATTAAAAATGGGTGAATTGTTTAATCTGCAAGTTTATCTTTGATACGATTATAAAAATATTCTCACCAAATTATGTTCTGATGCTTGCAGCCATCTTGCATCCTCTTCTAACTGTTGTTGCTGTTGCTGTAATCTTTGTTCTATCACATTAGGGTCACTTTCATCCAGGTGGTTATTAGTTAGCACTAAAGGTTCACAGAACTCCCAATCCTGTAAATAAATAAATTGAATGGTTAGCACTAAAGGTTCACGGAACTCCCAATCCTGTAAATAAATAAATTGAATGGTTAGCACTAAAGGTTCACGCAACTCCCAATCCTGTAAATAAATAAATTGAATGGTTAGCACTAAAGGTTCACGGAACTCCCAATCCTGTAAATAAATAAATTGAATGGTAAGCACTGAAGATTGAACTCCCAATCCTGTAAATAAATAAATTGAATGGTTAGCACTAAAGGTTCACGGAACTCCCAATCCTGTAAATAAATAAATTGAATGGTAAGCACTGAAGATTGAACTCCCAATCCTGTAAATAAATAAATTTAATGGTTAGCACTAAAGGTTCATGGAACTCCCAATCCTGTAAATAAATAAATTGAATGGTTAGCACTGAAGATTGAACTCCCAATCCTGTAAATAAATAAATTGAATGGTTAGCACTGAAGATTGAACTCCCAATCCTGTAAATAAATAAATTGAATGGTTAGCACTGAAGATTGAACTCCCAATCCTGTAAATAAATAAATTGAATGGTTAGCACTAAAGGTTCATGGAACTCCCAATCCTGTAAATAAATAAATTGAATGGTTAGCACTAAAGGTTCATGCAACTCCCAATCCTGTAAATAAATAAATTGAATGGTTAGCACTAAAGGTTCACGGAACTCCCAATCCTGTAAATAAATAAATTGAATGGTTAGCACTGAAGATTGAACTCCCAATCCTGTAAATAAATAAATTGAATGGTTAGCACTGAAGATTGAACTCCCAATCCTGTAAATAAATAAATTGAATGGTTAGCACCGAAGATTAAACTCCCAATCCTGTAAATAAATAAACTGAATGGTTAGCACTGAAAATTGAACTCCCAATCCTGTAAATAAATAAATTGAATGGTTAGCACTGAAGATTGAACTCCCAATCCTGTAAATAAATAAATTGAATGGTTAGCACTGAAGATTGAACTCCCAATCCTGTAAATAAATAAATTGAATGGTTAGCACTGAAGATTAAACTCCCAATCCTGTAAATAAATAAATTGAATGGTTAGCACTGAAGATTGAACTCCCAATCCTGTAAATAAATTAATTCAATGGTTAGCACTGAAGATTCACGGAACTCTCAATCCTATAAAAAAAATTATTCAATGGTTAGCACTAAAGGTTCACAGAACTCCCATTCCTGTAAATAAACAAATTGAATGGTTAGCACTAAATGTTTACGGAACTCCGAATCCTATAAATAAATAAATTTAAATGTTAGCACCAAAGGTTGACAGAACTCCCAATCTTATAAATAAATAAATTGAATAGTTACACTAAAGGTTCATGGAACTCCCAATCTTGTAAATAAATAAAGTGAATGGTTAGCACTAAAGGTTCATAGAACATCAAATCCTGTAAATAAACAAATTTAATGGTTAGCACTATATGTTCCCAGAACTTCCAATACCGTAAATAAACAAATTCAATCTTGATAAAGATTCCACGTTTGACAATTTTGCTGAAACCTAAATCCATAAACAGTGGATAGTGAGCATACTACTGTGCATGTTATACCTATTCTACTTTTTTTATATAAACTTTTAACTTGTGACATTATTTTTAAAAACTTACAATATCTGGTGGGCCTTCCTGAGTAAAATTATCTATCACAGTTGAAGTGCGAGGTGAAGGGACTTGATAATGTCCACCAAACATCTCAGAGAGTTCCTGGGGATTACGAGGAACATGGTATCCCCTACCTGCAGCAATTTGAGAGTGTCCATGCACTAAATCATGTAAATCATTCTCCTGATTCTGATGTGGGACTGACGATACTGCTGTATAACCTGAAGACGATGGAAAATAGTGTTGTAGATTTATCTCCCTTGGGCATGGATCGGCTAGTTTTTGTTCTGACACTCTTGGAATGGTCCCTGGAGGAGGATGCTGTGGACTAGGTCCTGTGGGTGTGCTGTGACCCATTGGCAGATTTGTAGTACTGTTCCATTGATGTGGTAGTGAAGCTACACTGTGATTAATGGTAAGATTAGGCGTTGACCCAGTAGGTGACATGGCAGGATATTGAGGTCGTGCTGGCTTAGGAGGAGGCTCTTCTATATCAGATCCACTGGACCCTGAAATACACAAAATTTGTAAGCAATTTTTTTTAACAAGATATCTGCTGAAAACACTTCTGTAAATATTTATCTATATTCAGTGTATGAACTCATATTAATACATATATTTCCAATCACTGTCATTTGATAAAAGCTTGGGATATTGTCTGCATATACTCACAAGTGTTGGACAAGTTGATACATTTCAGTATATTTCATCACACAAAATTCAAAACTTTTCGTTACTCAGTATGTAACTTTCTAATTAGATGTACTCCTTCTTTTTACATCTTCAGCATGTAATTAATGATGAATCTTGTTAATCAATGTAATCATAGTAACAATGTAAACTCAGGTAAGCTGTCCTACAAACAAACACTCAGGTAAGCTGTCCTACAAACAAACACTCAGGTAAGCTGTCCTACAAACAAACACTCAGGTAAGCTGTCCTACAAACAAACACTCAGGTAAGCTGTCCTACAAACAAACACTCAGGTAAGCTGTCCTACAAACAAACACTCAGGTAAGCTGTCCTACAAACAAACACTCAGGTAAGCTGTCCTACAAACAAACACTCAGGTAAGCTGTCCTACAAACAAACACTCAAGTAAGCTGTCCTACAAACAAACACTCAGGTAAGCTGTCCTACAAACAAACACTCAGGTAAGCTGTCCTACAAACAAACACTCAGGTAAGCTGTCCTACAAACAAACACTCAGGTAAGCTGTCCTACAAACAAACACTCAAGTAAGCTGTCCTACAAACAAACACTCAGGTAAGCTGTCCTACAAACAAACACTCAGGTAAGCTGTCCTACAAACAAACACTCAGGTAAGCTGTCCTACAAACAAACACTCAGGTAAGCTGTCCTACAAACAAACACTCAGGTAAGCTGTCCTACAAACAAACACTCAGGTAAGCTGTCCTACAAACAAACACTCAGGTAAGCTGTCCTACAAACAAACACTCAGGTAAGCTGTCCTACAAACAAACACTCAGGTAAGCTGTCCTACAAACAAACACTCAGGTAAGCTGTCCTACAAACAAACACTCAGGTAAGCTGTCCTACAAACAAACACTCAGGTAAGCTGTCCTACAAACAAACACTCAGGTAAGCTGTCCTACAAACAAACACTCAGGTAAGCTGTCCTACAAACAAACAAAATCATACGATATCACTAGGAGAAACTGTAGGACATTTATGGAATAGGCATGTGCTAGAAACAAATTTTTCAGCATCAACATTATTTTGCATAAATTTAACTAATCTTCTAATGATAATTCAACATCTTACTTCTCAATAAATCCAATTCTTCTAGAAATTAAAACATGTAAACCATATAAAAAATCCTTGTTAAACTTATAATTAATACTTGTAATTCAATTAATAAAAATCATTAATAAACAATAAAACATATTTTCTGCACTGGATAAATAATATAAATTTCAGATTAAAATAAACAAGGTTGTAAATGAACAATAATTTCCTTGATTTGTAATCCAATAGCATCTTTATTTTTCAACTCCATATATATCGGAATTTTAACACATTTTCTAGTTTAAGAACTTAAAACTCCTAAAACACATGATTTCTACACAGTAACAGTAGTAAAATACTTTTTTCTGTATTCTTCTTCAGTTTAGCAGACAATCTCAGACCTGTCCTTTTGAAACTCATTGTTAAACACTAACATATACTGAATATGACCGAATTTAAATTTGAGAGGTACAAATTGGGCTAATATATCATAATAAAATAATTTTACAGTATAATTTACAGGTCAAAAGTGTAAACATTTCCACATTAAAATTTTTGATCATTATGTTTTGATTCAGTTATCAATAATTTTTTGATAATCTTTTAAATCAATAATTAAATTTCCTGTCCAATAATATGATGAAAACAATTTGAATAATTTGTACGTAATCTGTCACAAGTAGTAACTTCCTTAACGGAAGAAATTGCTCCAGAAGGTAAATATTTAAATTTAAACATTAAAAGTTTGTACATTTTTATTAATATACTTGTAAAGTAGAATTACATAAGTTAACATAGATGAAGTTGTTTGCAAATTTTTTAAATCTAATTCAAGTAATTTTTGTTAAAAATTATATTGAAACAATATACAAATCAATAATGAGTAGTTAAGTGGATATAAAAAAAAAAGTTATTATTATAGCATACAATATTGGAAGGAAACAGTTATAAAAACTGTATTTGATAGGAATGTAAGTATCCTTCACTTCGTGTTTATTCCTAACAAATCTGATGTTATATTGATCAAATCTATAGTAGTACAATAGAGAAGACAAATATAATGTATGGAAAAACAGTACTGAATGTTAAAACAATCAGCTTATATTACAGTACTGAATGGGGGGGGGGGGGTTATGATGTTTACCGCCGCTTTCAACAATATTTCAGTTATATCGCAGCAGTCAGTTTTATTGGTGGAGGAAACCGGAGTCCCTGGAGAAAACCCTCGACCTGTCACAAGTCACTGACAAACTTTATCACATAATGTTGTATCAAGTGCACATCGCCATAGAGGGATTCGAACTCACAACTTTAGTGGTGATAGGCACTGATTGCACAGGTAGCTGTATTTCCCAATTACCATATTATCACAAGCATGGCAGCCCCTAAAAGTTATAAAAGATATTATTTGGCTGTATTATTCACTTGTAACATCTTCTGTTACTTTTCAGATTGGTTACAGTATGAAATAACATCTCATGAATATGCATACAATAGAAAAAAAAAATTCTATACAATTAAAGGAAAATTCTTATTCCTTTAGTGAAGATTTTTTTTTTTTTTTTTTGCCTGATAATTGTGTGCAATTAACAAGATTATTGAGTTAATTAACCAATCTGATGACGAATCAATTGTAACAAGAATTGTGTTAGATGTAAGAAAGGCATGGCAGATTAAAATGGTGTTGTAATTTACTAAATTATCACACTATTGAAGTGTTAAAACACTTGACCTAATTATTAAACCTACTCCAACTAATATCTTGTATTCTTCTGTTATCTCTCCTCATCTCTTCTTCCTGTCTGAAGCGTTCCTCTTCTAAAATCTCTCTATAAATAGATATCTCCTTTTAACATAATACTATCAAAGTAAAATCATAAATAAAGTGTCATAAAGTCAATGAAAAGATAACTTTATCTGTACACTTGATAAACTTACAGAGTTGGAGGACGTCCTTTTGTTATGCTAAGTAACGGTTCATACGACTAATATGAGGACATTTTCATTGTAGATTTGTGCTCATACACAAAAGAATGACCTATCATTTCTCATTACCATAAGGGCATTGTTGGGGTGTAGGGTTGTAGGGAACATCAAAATGCAGTGAAATCTGTCTAAACCAAACCTGAATAAACGGAATGCTGTATAAACCGAACCTTAAATTCCAATATAGGAAATCTTTGTTAATTAAATCTGGATAAACCGAAGACCTGTCTATCCCCCAGACATGATATACTTGAAATATTGTTGAAAGTGGCATTAAACACCATAACACACCCCCGCCCTATCTATCCTGAACCACAAAAGTTGGTCCCACGGAGGCTTGGTTTAGAATTATCGTATTAGGCTGTGTATATTAGGAACTACCTTTGCATCTCCAAATTTACAAAACAAAAGCTAGTATGGATCTATAATACAGACTTTTTCTCAAAAAGTATAAGCTCTATTATATGGAATGTTTGTATTGATACTTACGAGAGACGACCTTTTATTTCAGCAAATGATGATCTACTGGAAGGTTCATATGACCAACAGGCACACATCAGATTATACAGGGAGGGTGGACATCCAGGTGGCAGAGGTAATCTCTCACCATTTTCTATTTTACCAATCACATCATTATTTTTCACACCTTGGAATGGTTTGATTCCATACATAAGAATTTCCCATATACACACACCTGTAAGATACAATGCTGGGTCAAAAAGTACAGTTAATTTAAATATGAAAGAAAACATACATTCTTGTTTATAAATAGATATTATTTCTTCTGAAGATTATTAAAATCTAATAATAATATAAAAACAAATCAAACATTATACATAATTGAAACAGATTTTTATCTCTTTCTAATATTTGCTTTTTCATATCCAAGCTTCATAAATCATTTACTGCTACTTAACAATCTGTAACATTTTGATTATCTATAAATATCTTTTACAATACAAAATAGAACAAAAACATTCTGACAAAGTGAAAGTAGATATAACAAAACCAAAACATTCTGACAAAGTGAAAGTAGATTATAACAGAACCACAACATTCTGACATAGTGAAAGTAGATTAACTAGAATTTATATCTCTTACATATTTATGTTAAATTAATTGAAAGATAAAGTATGATATTTTACCAAACATCCAAACATCACTAGCTGTTGTAAATCTTCTGAAGTTTATAGATTCTGGTGCCATCCATTTTATAGGCAGTTTTCCTTTCGATGCTGAAAATATATACCAGTATTGTTATACTAAATTTAACAATGTTATTTTACAATTTAGATGTTTAATGAAAACTGTCTGATATACATTTAAGGATTGATATTATAAACTAGAGGCTCACCTGAACAAACTTTTATCTAAAGATTACAACTGTACATTTCATCATGGTTTTTCACTAAGGATTGGCTCCTAATTATGCACTTAAAATTAATATCTAGACAGATTCTGGCTAAGGATAAGGCGAGTTTGATCAATTTTAGAATTTTCTATTTTAAGTAATGACGTCCATCTTGGATGGAGTTCCCACCAATCAGATATATTTTAGAATGGGGACCACCCAAGGACTATTTCTGCCAAGCTTGGTTTATATTGGCAGACTTGTTTCAGAGAAAAAGTGTAAGGTTGACAAAAAACAAAACATATGTCAAAGAGCTCTTCACCATGCTCTTATGAATGAAATTTGAATTAATTCTTATTTCAAATACACTGCTTTGTTCCATTTAATAATGTCTCCTTCTTTTCAGTAATGACAGCCATATTGGATGAAGTTCAGACTAATTGGATACAGTTTAGAATGGGGATCACCCAGAGATTTTTCCTAACAAGTTTGGTTCACACTGGCTGACTAGTGTCAGAGAAGAAGATTCATTAATGATTTTTTGCTTCAATATGCCTTAATTCTGTAATCAGCAAAAATCAGTAAAATTGTAAACTTGATGAGAAAACCTGGAATATATGTTAAAGAACTCCTCCAACTAACCTTTATAATAGCTTTGTTCCTCTACAACCCTTGAAAGTCCAAAGTCAGCAAGTTTAACACAATCATGAGATGAAACCAAAACATTCCTAGCTGCTATATCCCTGAAAATATACATATTTATCGCTATTTACTTTCTTTTTAGAAACCATGACACTGCAGGTCATTGTGTAAATCTCAAAGTTGACTTTTTTCTTGAATCAGCTTAACAATAGAACATATTTTGTTCATAGTGTCTGTATTAGGGCAACTATTATTTGAGATTAGATGTATTCAGCTAGGGGATAATAATGCTGAAAGAGAATACATATTTCATAAAACCTGCCCACATATTCAGCGAAGAACAGTCAAACCTGTTTAAAAAAGGTACTAAAGGGAATCTGAAAATATGCCCTAAAAATCAGTTGCCCTTTTAAAGACAGATTCAAAATTGTATGCACTATTTATTAAATGAAGAAAATGAAACTGCCCTTTATAGACAGTGATTTTTATATACAAGTATCCTTTAAGGCAGGTTTGACTGTATAAACAAAATAATTTAAAGACAAATTTATGTAATACCTGTAATAAAAAATTAAACTTATTTTCGAGCTTTCGCCAATACCATTAGATGTGTTTGTTAAATTATCTATTTAACTAATACTATACTTACCGATGAACAAACTTTTTACTTTCTAAATAAGACAGTGCTGTGCTTAATTGACATGTATATACAATAAGTGTACACAGGTCTAGACGATGGCGATTATTTTGTAGATATGCTCTCATCTAAAAATATAACAAAATATAGCTACAATTTTCACAGTAATTTTTATGACCTGTTTATATCAGAAAAATAAATTGAGTATGACAAAAATAAGTTTATACAAAAAAAACCCAGAAACACCCATTTTTGCATCTTTGAGTCTCTTCTCTTGTCGGTTAAATTCAAATGAGAAATTAAAAACTATATATATAGATTAAATTATGCAAAACGTAAACTAACACATACTAACATCAATGTTTAAAATGTATACTAACGTTAACGTGCGGACGAAAAGATAGTCGTACAGATGTTTTCAAACTAACAAATATACAGATTGCAATAAAATTAACATATTAAAAAATAGAAATCAAAGGGAGCGGTCAATGTATTGCACAGAAACCATTGTGGCTACATACGGGTGACAATAATGCTAATGACTATGACAACGCCATACCATAATGACGGCAAAAGTTTTGCAGTCATATAATCAAATCAGTGAATCAATGTATACCTCTCCATGCTTGGCTAACTCCATCACAATCCATACAGGTCTATTTTCTGAACAGATACCTATCAACCGTATTATATGTGGGTGGTCAAATTGCTGCATAACAACTAAAAAATAAATCACAAACTTCAAATCATTGGTTTAAACAATATTTATTATAGAAAAATATATATGATACAATAAATATACAATCATTACAAAATGTGGATTAGGCAACACAATCGTGCTTATGTTAATCTGTCTCCAAATCATTAAATACTGAAATTTACATACAATATACTATAAATAAATTAAATTATGTAAGGAAAAATATAGAAATATGTTATTTCCATATCAAGATTTGAAGCATAAACTTGTGCTGCAATGAGCTTGAAATATATCAGATGATATATATCAAAGAAACCACTAGTTAATGTCAACATCTTATCAGGTTTGGGTCAAACACAGTGACGTCATACATATTCTTGTGGTTGTTATGTGTAAGGAAGCTAGCACAGAAATAAGTTTGTTTGTTTAATGGTGGCTAATGCCACTTTTCAACAATATTTCAGTTATATCATGGCGGTCAGTTTTATTGGTGGGCGAAACTGGAGGACCCGGAGAAAACCACTGATCTGTTGCAAGTCACTGACAAACTGTATCACATAATGTTGTACACCTCGCCCTGTTCGAGATTCGAACTCACAACATCAGTGGTGATAGGCACTGATTGCATAGGTAGTTGTAAAGCAAACTACCATACGATCACGTCCATGACAGTCAACCAGGAATAAGAAAATGAAATAATACATATACCAGTATGTACTATATACTTACAAGCTTCTTCTAAGAATTTCTCTGTCATGGTTTCCTCGTTTTCTTCCTTACATGTTTTTACTGCTACTGGGTGGATCTCTGCATCCTACAGTAAATAAGACCTTATTATAACAAAGTCAAGGGAACCTTTACAACACAACACTACACTAAGTGATGAAAAAGCGAATATATATTTGGTAATTCTAATATGACGCCATGTATTCGTTTTGAGGTATGTTCTATGATAAAATACTCAATAAACTATGACCAGCGCAAATTGACGTTGTAATAACAGGCTTTGTGCCCAAAAAAAAAATTAATTTTTTCAGAGGCATTCTCCATTTGTAACACATATTCAGATGTTTTTTTTTGTACATTTTCCTATTGGAAAAAAACTCATTTATTCATAGTTTATATATGATTTTACCATAAGTAGGTAAACTAGAGGCTCAGCCGAGCCTGTGTCGCTCACCTTTCATTCTGCTTTGAGGAAACTTAATACAGAACCTTCCATAGGTGCTTCACACCAAGTTTCGGTTCATTTGGCTAAGCAGTTACAGAGAAGAAGATTTTTAGAAATCGACAAATCAGAAACAAGAATTGCCTGTGGTGGCCATCTTTATTAACGGATGGGAACTAAATGCGCAATCTTTATAAATGATCTTCCAAGGATGCTTCCTACCAAGTTTTGATTCATTTGGCAGAGCGGTTTCAGAGGAGAAGATTTTAAAAAAATCGGCCAATCAGAAACAAGAATTGCCTATGGCGGCCATGTTTTTGAACGGATCGGAACTAAATGAGCAGTCTTTATAGAGAACCTTCCAAGGATGCTTCCTACCAAGTTTCGATTCATTTGGCCAAGTGATTTTAGAGGAGACGGTTATTTTAGAAATCAACCAATCAGAAACAAGAATTGCCTGTGGCGGCCATGTTTGTTAACGAATCGGAACTAAATGAGCAATTTTCATAGAGGACCTTCCAAGGATGCTTCCTATCAAATTTTGATTCATTTGGCCAAGCGATTTCAGAGGAGAAGATTTTTTTTAGAAATTAACCAATCAGAAACAAGAATTGCCTGTGGCGGCCATATTTGTTAATGGATCGGGACGATATGAGCAATATCTATAGAGAACCTGCCATAGATGCTTCCTACCAAGTTTCGGTTCAATTGGCCAAGCGGTTTCAGAGGAGACGAGTTTTTATAATCGGCCAATCAGAAACAAGAATTGCCTATGGCGGCCATGTTTGTTAATGGATCGGGTCAAAATTAGCAATATTTAGAGAGGATATGCCATAGATGCTTCCTACCAAGTTTCACTTCATTTGGCGGAGAGGATTCAGAGGAGAAGATTAAAATGTGAAAAGTTGATGGACGACAGACGCCAAGTGATGGCAAAAGCTCACGTTGCTTTTGGCAAGGCGAGCTGTGAGCTAAAAAATTAATAAATCTTAAGAAAATATGACCCATCCATGGTAAATCTCCAATAAACCATGAGATGCCATAAATTATTTCTTAAACAAATCAAAAACAGATATCTGAGAGAAATTACAACATTACTTTAAATCCAGTACATTGTATATTTATATAGGCAAAAATCTGTAGTTTATATTATTTTTTTTTGTAATATTTGAATAACTCTGTGACTTTACATGTTTTGCAAACTGGATTTTGCTGATGACAGTTGAGCAGAACCAGTAAAACAAATTGTGATATATAGAATAACGTCAGTAATGAAGGTTGAGACATACATTATCACTGATACCACAGAGAGTCCAATGGGATGAGCTGTGCAACTAGTGGTAATATATGCTGAGACCTTCAAAACAGACGTTATTGAAGTTATCAGCAACGTCATAATGTGTTTAGTGTCACACTGACTGATAATTTTCAGCATCAGTCAGTCCGTTGATACTGAAAATATCTGTCAGTGAGATAAAAGAAATAATATATGAATTATCGATAAAGTAAAATATGGGACAGATATGGGCAAAAATTGAAATGCAATATCAATGTCTCTACACTACTGACCACTGTGACATGCCCCTCCCCTCATGTTATATGACATACCTTGTCTGTCCAAGCTCCTTTATATACATCACCAAATTGTCCTTCCCCCAAAACTTCATAAAGTTTAACATTGTCTCTCTTCAATTCATAATCTTTGGCTGAAAATATTACAATATCAAATAAGCACAAGTTTATCCACAAAAAGCAAATTTACTTAACAACACAAAATAAGACTAGAGGCTCAGTGGGATGAGCCTGTGTCACTCACCTTTCATTCTGCTTTGAGGAAACTTAATACAGAGCCTCCCATAGGTGCTTCCCACCAAGTTTTGGTCATTTGGCTAAAGAGTTACAAAGAAGAAGATATTTAGAAATCGACCAATCAGAAACAAGAATGGCCTGTGGTGGCCATGTTTATTGACGGATTGGAACTAAATGAGCAATCTTTATAGATGACCTTCCAAGGATGCTTCCTACCAAGTTTCGATTCATTTGGCAAAGCGGTTTCAGAGAAGAAGATTTTTTAGAAATCAACCAATCAGAAACAAGAATGGCCTTTGGCGGCCATGTTTGTCAACGGATCGGAAATAAATTAGCAATCTATGTAAAGGACTATCCAAGGATGCATCCTACCAAGTTTCGATTCATTTGGCCAAGTGGTTTCAGAGGAGAAGATTTTTTAGAAATCAACCAATCAGAAACAAGAATTGCCTGTGGCAGCCATGTTTGTTAACGGATCGGAACTAAATTACCAATCTTTATAGAGGACCTTTCACGGATGCTTCCTACCAAATATTGATTCATTTGGCCAAGCAGTTACAGAGGAGAAGATTTTTTTAGAAATCAACCAATCAGAAACAAGAATTGTCTGTGGCGACCATGTTTGATAATGAATCGGGACAAAATGAGCAATCTTTATAGAGGACCTGCCATAGATGCTTCCTACCAAGTTTCAGTTCATTTGGCCAAGTGGTTTCAGAGAAGAAGATTTATTTAAATCAGCCAATCATAAACAAGAATTGCATATGGTGGCCATGTTTGTTAACGAATCGGAACTGAATGAGCAATCTTTATAGAGGACCTTCCAAGGATGCTTCCTACCAAGTTTCAGTTCATTTGGCAAAGCGACTTCAGAAGAGAAGATTTTTTTAGAAATCAACCAATCAGAAACAAGAATTGTCTGTGGCAGCCATGTTTGTAAACGGATCGGAACTAAATGAGCAATCTTTATAGAGGACCTTCCAAGGATGCTTCCTACCAAGTTTCGATTTATTTGGCCAAGCGGTTTCAGAGGAGAAGATTTTTTAGAAATCAACCAATCAGAAACAAGAATTGCCTGTGGCAGCCATGTTTGTTAACGGATCGGAACTAAATTACCAATCTTTATAGAGGACCTTTCACGGATGCTTCCTACCAAATATTGATTCATTTGGCCAAGCAGTTACAGAGGAGAAGATTTTTTTAGAAATCAACCAATCAGAAACAAGAATTGTCTGTGGCGACCATGTTTGATAATGAATCGGGACAAAATGAGCAATCTTTATAGAGGACCTGCCATAGATGCTTCCTACCAAGTTTCAGTTCATTTGGCCAAGTGGTTTCAGAGAAGAAGATTTATTTAAATCAGCCAATCATAAACAAGAATTGCATATGGTGGCCATGTTTGTTAACGAATCGGAACTGAATGAGCAATCTTTATAGAGGACCTTCCAAGGATGCTTCCTACCAAGTTTCAGTTCATTTGGCAAAGCGACTTCAGAAGAGAAGATTTTTTTAGAAATCAACCAATCAGAAACAAGAATTGTCTGTGGCAGCCATGTTTGTAAACGGATCGGAACTAAATGAGCAATCTTTATAGAGGACCTTCCAAGGATGCTTCCTACCAAGTTTCGATTTATTTGGCCAAGCGGTTTCAGAGGAGAAGATTTTTTAGAAATCAACCAATCAGAAACAAGAATTGCCTGTGGCAGCCATGTTTGTTAACGGATCGGAACTAAATTACCAATCTTTATAGAGGACCTTTCACGGATGCTTCCTACCAAATATTGATTCATTTGGCCAAGCAGTTACAGAGGAGAAGATTTTTTTAGAAATCAACCAATCAGAAACAAGAATTGTCTGTGGCGACCATGTTTGATAATGAATCGGGACAAAATGAGCAATCTTTATAGAGGACCTGCCATAGATGCTTCCTACCAAGTTTCAGTTCATTTGGCCAAGTGGTTTCAGAGAAGAAGATTTATTTAAATCAGCCAATCATAAACAAGAATTGCATATGGTGGCCATGTTTGTTAACGAATCGGAACTGAATGAGCAATCTTTATAGAGGACCTTCCAAGGATGCTTCCTACCAAGTTTCAGTTCATTTGGCAAAGCGACTTCAGAAGAGAAGATTTTTTTAGAAATCAACCAATCAGAAACAAGAATTGTCTGTGGCAGCCATGTTTGTAAACGGATCGGAACTAAATGAGCAATCTTTATAGAGGACCTTCCAAGGATGCTTCCTACCAAGTTTCGATTTATTTGGCCAAGCGGTTTCAGAGGAGAAGATTTTTTAGAAATCAACCAATCAGAAACAAGAATTGCCTGTGGAGGCCATGTTTGCTAACGGATCGGGACGAAATGAGCAATCTTTATAGAGGACATGCCATAGATGCTTCATACCAAGTTTCAGTTCATTTGGCAAAGCAGTTTCAGAGGAGAAGATTTTTTTTTAGAAATTAACCAATCAGAAACAAGAATTTCCTATGGCGGCCATGTTTGTAAATGAATCGGGACAAAATGAGCAATCTTTAGAGAGGACCTTCCATAGATGCTTCCTACCAAGTTTCACTTCATTTGGCTGAGGGGTTTCAGAGGAGAAGATTAAAATGTGAAAAAATAAAGGATGACAGACGACAGACGACGGACGCCAAGTGATGGCAAAAGCTCACATTGTCTTTGGCAAGGTGAGCTAACAATGAAATAGACAACAGAATGACATAGTTATCCCCCATACATTTGATTTTATGATATATTTCATTGAGTGATATACTTCAATAAATAAACAACAAGTAAAGAAACAAAATGATTGTTGAATTTCTGTCAACTTCTGACTTAAAATATGGTAGTAAAAATATTAAAAAAATCAGTTCTTGAAATTACTTAAACATCAAAAATGACATTAACATGTTCACAGAAGTCAGGAGTTGACAGATTTGTTAATTATCTGAAAACTTAATTTTTGTATTTCTACCCTAAATGATTCCCCCTAATAATTAGATGTAATTTTTTCTATTAAAACTGTTGAATTGATTGAAAGATTAGTGATTAATGTATCATGCAAAGCCATCACTTTCTTTATAATGCCACATGCATCACATTAGAATTCTCTCAATACAACCAGTCTGACACACAGGCTACTACCAATATCAGGTCAAAAGGTCACTCCAAGGTCATGTCATATAAAAATTCTCTTATCACACCCTACTACTACCAACATCCCAAATCAGGTCAAATAGGTTATTGTAATGTCACAAATATCAATAACTTTACAAACAAGGTGAAATAAAGTGTGTTATTAATCTAATTAAAACAGTAATTGGTACAATCCTCTCAGTGTCTTTATTTACTTATTTCACCATCTTACTGACTTGTTTAAAACTTTAAAATACAAACATTATGGTCAATTAAAATATCTGTTTTGGTACAGAAGCTGAAACATTGTTATAGTTTAAAACCTAATTATTCACAGTTATCAATAGTAAAAATAGTCCCAAATTCTGAACTTGTCAAACAATAAATTGCAAGACAGTAGGAATAAACCATGCATTCAGCATTCCAAGATGTTCCAGTGCTTGTAAACAAAATGCAGCATCTTCAGAAGTGAACATTATACATGTCATGAAAAAATAATTGAGGTTTTCAAAAGCAGATAGATTTCGGTCTGAAATGAAAACTGAACAGCAGAAATATATAGGTATACATAAAAAGAAATCTGTTTTCTTTAATCCTGAAAATATTAGTAAACATATACTAGTGTCCCCCTTGACGACAGTTATTGAACATGCATCCTCCCATAATGCATTGTAACTCACACTTCCTCTTCCTTCTTCTGCTTCCTCCTTCGCCTATGTGATTATATATTTTAATTTACTGTCTCATATAATAATTAAAATCAAACAAAAAACTATATTGTCATATAAACAATTCCTATATCAGAGAATTACTTACACAGCATATATTAGAGTATCCCATAGCTGTTTCAACTCCAATAATGCACATGTAAAAGGAAAATGACCTACGGTATTTCTTTACATAATAAAGGACTACACCAAATGATAAACTCATATAAAGTCCCATAACTCTTGTACAACACAAGTGAAACATATCAAAATGTTTATACACCCCGAGACCCCCACTCCTTATAATCTGGTCAGGTTGAAAAAAATAAGTCTAGGCAAATTTGAGCAAACATGTTACACATTTACGACACTATTAGTCATCAGATAAAGTGTCATAACTTTGAATTGACAGAAGTTAATATCGTCACAGACAAAAGTATACAGACCATCATTCCCAATAATCTGGTGAATTGAATAGTATTTTTCAAGGCAAAGTGGAGGTTAGTGTGCCACATGTTTACAACAGACTAATTTCTTATTTGATAAATTCCCAAAACATTGGAAAAACAGAAGTTTGAACATCATCGAAAAGTAAACAGGAAATCTTGTCAAATTTGAAGAAAATTTCTTTAAGGCAAAATAGAGCTAGCACAACATATTAACATGTATCAGACACACAGACAGAAGGACAATGGTATACCACATTGTGTCCTGGCTTAAGACAGGTATATAAAAAGAGCTAGGTTAAATCTGTTGGAGAGACACAGGCAGGATATTTGAGTGTTTGACCCATTTTCACCACCTATTTTAAATATTTTGATAATGGTAAGAGCCATTAAAAATCTGCTGGCATACAACATAAACATTTTTATATTTGGAACATTAAGAAAGATACCAAAGTTGGTTTGATTATGAAACCATCCACATTTTAAGGCACCTTGGGACCTCTTGTTTGGCAACAGGTGTGACTAAAATCACCAAATTCAAATTGACCTTTAGTTTATGTCAAGGATATTTGTGCTAACATTTCAGAAGAATTGGTCAAATAGAACTTAATTTATAGTGAAAAAACCCATTGTGTCTACAGATGGATAATGACGACAACCACCATGACACACCCTTTCCATAATACGATAGAATTTTTTATATTAATAAAAAAAAACATTTAAATTCTTGTGATAAGTTCCTAATTCTTTATTGTCGTAATATTCCTAAGAAAACAAAATACATGTATTCTCCATTCTCAATTGTCAAGCTGTAAATTTTGAAATCTTGGTATCCAGACAAGAAATAAACAGAAAGTAGAAAGATGTATCAATATTTAGTAAACTTACTCATAGGTGTACTGTAATCTCCTTCTTCTTCTACTATCTCAGCATAATCTGATATTCCTAAAGACCAGATAATTTATTGTTAACATGCTGTTTATTATATAATACATGTACTAAAATGCATCAAAAGACCAAATTTCTTCACAATAAGTTGATGTGAACCATAAATATAATCTGCCTTTTCTGTCTATTAAACAGTAAAAACTAGCTTTTTAGTTAAAAAGGGTTCTGGCTTAGGTTTATGGTGTTTAATGCCACTTTCAACAATATTTCAGTTATATTGTGGCGGTCAGTTTTATTGGTGGAGGAAACTGGGATACCCGGAGAAAACCACTGACCTGTTGCAAATCACTAAGGGTATTGACTTACAGTAGAATCATATCACATAAAATATGGGAGGAAAATATACACAAACATGTCAGTGATTTGATACAAGTAATGACTACTGTTGCAAGTCAAAAGTAAATGCTATGAAAAATATTCATATTGTATTATTAAATTATCTTTTTGACAAGTCAATGCCTATTCAGATAGGGTCATGTGTATATATGCCTTAAACACAGTTTCTTTGCATCAAAATTATCTAAATTATAAACAATGACAGTTATAGAATGCAAAATATGCTGATTTCTTGTTTTTTGTCCAATATATATGGATCAATTTTATTTTGACAGTGACATAAGATAGTGTTATCAATCATTAGTTCTTATGTTATAAGTCATTAAACTAATTATCTCCAGTGCAAACTGTGAAGAATACATGTATATATAAAATATGACAAATCACATATAGAAGGTGATATATAGATCATGTGTCCAGTATATTGTCATGTGACTTTATTTACATATCATGTGCTCATAATATCATGTGACTTACTGTCATATCCATTTCTATTTTCAGATCTGCTGTGACTGTCTAATTTTTTGACTCTGAAATAAAATATGAAAATTAAATTAAATTTGACAAATCATTCATGACGGGGGGAAATATGGTAAGGTATGGACTGTTCAGTCACTCTCAAAATACTGTATGGACTGAAGCGAAGCATAACTTTCGATCCCAAGGAAAGTACCATAGCAAAGAACAATTCCGTGCAATCAATCACATATTAGAAGTGAGGCTGGGGTTAAAGAGTTATGAGTGCATTGATGATTATATTTCGTCCCATCCATCCAAAGTTGTACGAAATAAATTGCAGAATATGTATGAAAGCAATCCTCAACCAAATGATGTCAAAAATGCTGTCCTTGCATAATACAAAGAAAGATGAAGGCATCACTCTAAACATAAGAAAAGCAGAGGAAATCCATGGGGATTTGTTTTCATGTCGCTTGAAAGAAGTAAATTAGAGATGTTTAAAGTTAGGATAGGGGCATAATAATATTATTTAAAAAGAATTTTGCAGAAATGAAAAATTTGAAAATTGTGGAAAAGTCAATTACAGTAAAACTTCGCTGGCTCGAACTCGAAGGAACTGTCAAAATGTGTTTGAGCTATCGGAAGTTCAAGCCACTGACGTCCCGTAATTTCAGGGAAAAAAAATCTGATTCTGACCCGGGACAGTTTCACTACGCTTTGATAACTGGTGCACAGTACCATGAACCTTTGTCGTAAAAATATTTAATCCTTTAGAAAGTTCTCAGACTACGGCTTCTGAATACCTCTTTGGTATCTTCAAACGTTCCTTAGAAAAGTTTTTTCACTTTGTTCGCGATCTATTTTATATACAGGAAATATGAGGTTGGGTATTAACAGTTGGATTGATATCGGTATAATGCTTGAAAATTCGGATATATATTTCTAATGGCCAATTTTCAAATTTTAGCCAGTGATTATGTTCTCTTTTTTTATTTGAATTTGAAGCAATTATATTTGTTTCTTTGGTATCATATGAACATAAAAACTCAGGTTAATCGGAATTTAACTAGTAGTACATTTCTATTTTTGGGGTATTTAGATGAACCTTGAGATCACGCAGTGTGATATTATTCAATTCTAGCAACTATAAAAATTTAAATAAACCACTCTTAATAATACTAATTCATGTAATAACAATTTTAGATATTGTTTTAATAAACTTTATTACAATTGTAAACATTTGATTGTTTTAATTATTGTCAAGTATAGGCTCGGCTTGGTACAATCAGCGACATGTGTCTCGAGTTCAATAATCGTTCTTTATTTCTCGTAATTAACCTTTTAATAATCAAGCCACAGCTGAATTTAATGACTAATTAACACAAAATATGACAAGTTTATCCCTCTACCTGTAATCGTTAAGTAAACAATTATCTGTCGGTAATCTGACATTTATCACACCTTGCTGTAAGCACATTCAACCGTAACATACACCTGCCAATTAAATTGCGATGTTTGAGTTTGGCATGGTAAAACTCGTGAATTTATTATTGACAGGACCATTTATTGAGTCCGACTGTTCGAGGTATCAGTGTTCGAGTGAAGGTGGTTATTTTTACTTAGAAAAATAAGGAAAATTGAAGGGACTTTCAAATCAGTTCAAGCCATCCATAGTGTTCGACCCATCCAAGTTCGAGGGACTGAAGATTGACTGTATTTTATGCTAAAAAAACAAATTAATTTGCAGAAATACAAAGCTTCAGTGTGGAAAATTTGCAGGTGTATTAATTATCCAATAAAACTGTTAACTTACCTTGACTTTGGAGTTCGAGGAATTTTCTCATCTAAAAGAAAAACAGAACATTTTCTTTTTAATTTCATTAAAAAAAAATTCTTTGATTTTTTTTTAATTAACTGACATTTTCAAGGAAAAAAGTGACATGTCCATATGGCCTTCCTGTTTGTTATATGTTAGTTATATTTTTTTTCTTCTCTCACAAATTTCACAAACAAAAAGCTGTATAAAATGTATAGAAAAAATACAACAAATGCTCAATTAACAAATGCACAATTGTAAGTACAAATAATACCATGATACATAAAATCTGAAAAATAAAATAAATAAATTTGTCTGCTCCTGTTTAAAATAGCAAGTACTGAATGCACTGATGGACAGATAACTTATAGGAGATAAAGCACAAATACAGACACACATGATTCAGTTTATAAAATGACAATATTTGTGTATTTACTTTTCATATGGTTATATATTGTAAAAAAATTAACAACTGCAACTTTTGAAATTAATAAAAAAAATCTTGTTCATTATAAACAATAGGTTATTTGTCTTTATCATTAACTTCTGCAATTTTTCATCTATATTGTGATGACCAAGCAGAATGGCCTCTAAATAAAATTTATTTCAAACTGAAAATACCCTAAGTAAAAATATATACTATTCAACAATACTGCTTAAATATTCTACTGTTCTAGTAAAACAAATTTAATAGGACTAATTTGATGTATTGAAATTGATATCAAATTTAATGTCATCTTCAATGTAATAACATAGGAGGTGAAGGATAAAATGGGAGTGTGTGAAATTGGAAATTTGAAGTCGACACAAAAATTGAACAGGAATAAATAATAAAGGTCAATAGGGTGAACAGTGCACATATATCATCAAGGGAACACAATTTGGTGAATAAGTGCAAAGGTTGTTACCAAGGCAACAATAGTCTGTGAATAAATACACTACAAAATGACAGAGAAACTGAAATACTTTTTTTTCAACAAGAACAACAAGCTCAAAATATATAACAACATTTGAAACAAGATCAAACAAATAATGCCTCAAGATCAAAAATAACATTTTAGTTCTCAGTTTCAATGTCAAACAATTTCTAATGTAACTACAGTTTTTTGATATTTCAAATTTCCCCAAGTAATTTTAATTTTGAAAACAAACATGCATATACAAATAATAAACATAAATATTTATCCCAACACCAATAGAATAAATTTTGTGATAAAAAATTGATTTATTGAAGTATATTCATCACAGACGTGAACAAAAACTCAGTCATGCATGACCAACCTCGCCTGTTGAGCCTTTCATCAGTAAGTGGGACCCATTCTATACCAGCTTTATAAAGAATTAGAAACCTTGTTAGTCACACCTGTATCTATCATCACATTTACACACATTTTTCCTATTCTTAGTATACTCTCTACTGACAGGGAATCAGACTAACAGAAGATCCCATCATTTCTTTTTTTACATAAAATAAGTGGGATGTGTTTCATTGTTACATAATGTAAACAAGTGCTAAGATGAGTAGTCACATGTTAAATAAATGAAAATGTCTTTTTTTGGTTCCTAGGCAAAGGAGATGAGTATCTTAATTTGTGTACAACATGCATAAGTTTGGAACACTTCTACACAATTTAGTTATCATAAATAGCTTGTTTCTCAGCCCACTTGACCCATATTCTATCACAATGTTTCAACACTAGGACTTCTAAAGTCGTTTGTATTTATCAAATAATGAAAAATTTAGAACCAAGTATATTTTCAGCTTTTTTGCATAATTTTCACATGAAAAATATATCGCTTTCAGTAATATAACTTCTTTTTCTGAAAAAGTGTAGATTTTCTGTATTTTCACTAAAATTGCTTGAAATTATCAAAATGCAACCATTAATTTGTGTAATTTCAACAAAGAACACCCAGGTCTGAGAGAAAACCATTACTACTGTATGTGTTAAAAGATTTCAATGTTATCTTATATAAATCTAACAAATTTTCTGATCAGCTACTTGATGATAAACAATCATAAAGATTCCATTCATACATGGGTTATCTAAATATAACTCAACGGAGATAATAAGTCAATGTATCTAATGTATCCTAAAAGAGTTCTAAATGTAGACAGTGTCATACAAATGTAGACAGTTCCATACCCTTATAAATGTTAAAACAATTTCACAGTCATTCAACATACATTTTAGAATTTTGGTGAATAGTTCTCCATTTATCATTACACAACAAATCAATGATGATCTCACCTTTCCTACTCCACACAGATGTACTAATATCATGTACCAAACGACAATAACCATCAATTAGATCGGCCATATCCTCGGCATCATCAACTGATGCACACGTAATCGTCAGTGGCTCTGTTGCTCCTGCTACCTTTATCTGTAGAAATCCTTTGTTATCTGCGGCAGATGTCTGTATAGACTGTACTTGGCTGAAATCTGCCATATGTGTTGGCTGCAATAGACATAAATATTATATGTAATCTGAAAGATACAAACTAGAGACTGATAAATATACAATACTTGTGCACTGTTGAAGCAAATAGGTAATATGTGTATGAGGCTTAGAAACGGGGGAAAAGGCGAGGTTTTGCCGAGCCTTTTCCCGCATTTTGCGCCGAATACACATATTTACCTATATGCTTCGACAGTGCACATGTATTGTATTTATCCTGCAATTTTAAATCGTAAATAAACATTTACTGGACGATGATAAAAGTATTTGAAATAATTTTGTGTATGTATTTGAAAACAATATCCCCCAATGTGCCCCGATGTGGGCGGAGCTTACATTTGTATGTTCTATTTATAACTGACCAATATCAAAAAAAATATTGGGCAGGCTATATTGGTCGGTAAATGCTGTCATTGCAGGATAAAGAAGATTTATTGAATCATTGTCTATTACAACATATTTTAATTTTGATCCCCCAGGACTTGAACCCAATAGATTCTGGGGCATTTATTAGTACACAATTCAATCTGAAAATCACAATGCTTATTTATGCACAAAAAAAAACAATTTTCATTCCTACTTCTTAAGACTTGTTTTTTTTTTAATTTGTCCTATTGCAGCTTACATTAAACTATGAACCATAATGACTCTGAAACAATGCCCTATTGCAGCTTACATTAAACTTTGAACCATAATGACTCTGAAACAATGCCCTATTGCAGCTTACATTAAACTTTGAACCATAATGATTCTGAAACAATGCCCTATTGCAGCTTACATTAAACTATGAACCATAATGACTCTGAAACAATGCCCTATTGCAGCTTACATTAAACTATGAACCATAATGACTCTGAAACAATGCCCTATTGCAGCTTACATTAAACTTTGAACCATAATGACTCTGAAACAATGCCCTATTGCAGCTTACATTAAACTATGAACCATAATGACTCTGAAACAATGCCCTATTGCAGCTTACATTAAACTTTGAACCATAATGACTCTGAAACAATGCCCTATTGCAGCTTACATTAAACTATGAACCATAATGACTCTGAAACAATGCCCTATTGCAGCTTACATTAAACTTTGAACCATAATGACTCTGAAACAATGCCCTATTGCAGCTTACATTAAACTTTGAACCATAATGACTCTGAAACAATGCCCTATTGCAGCTTACATTAAACTATGAACCATAATGACTCTGAAACAATGCCCTATTGCAGCTTACATTAAACTTTGAACCATAATGACTCTGAAACAATGCCCTATTGCAGCTTACATTAAACTTTGAACCATAATGATTCTGAAACAATGCCCTATTGCAGCTTACATTAAACTATGAACCATAATGACTCTGAAACAATGCCCTATTGCAGCTTACATTAAACTATGAACCATAATGACTCTGAAACAATGCCCTATTGCAGCTTACATTAAACTTTGAACCATAATGACTCTGAAACAATGCCCTATTGCAGCTTACATTAAACTATGAACCATAATGACTCTGAAACAATGCCCTATTGCAGCTTACATTAAACTTTGAACCATAATGACTCTGAAACAATGCCCTATTGCAGCTTACATTAAACTATGAACCATAATGACTCTGAAACAATGCCCTATTGCAGCTTACATTAAACTTTGAACCATAATGACTCTGAAACAATGCCCTATTGCAGCTTACATTAAACTTTGAACCATAATGACTCTGAAACAATGCCCTATTGCAGCTTACATTAAACTATGAACCATAATGACTCTGAAACAATGCCCTATTGCAGCTTACATTAAACTTTGAACCATAATGATTCTGAAACAATTTACAAGATAGATTCTTGGACCTGAATTTTTGCAAACTTGAATCTGTATTTCACGATGGTTCATGCCAGCTTTGACACAGACAGACATTGGCAGGCATTAAGTGATGACAATATCTCACACGAACCTTAGAACACTAGACATTTTGGAAATAGCAATCAAGTTAAAAGTGTTCAACTTAAGCAGATAAAAACGTACCGATGAAGCCTTTTCTGTTAAATAACTAATACCAACATCTGGTCCTATCACTAGCTCCATCGATATACTCCAACCAGACTGAAAAATATGTTATCTCTTATCTTATATACTCATTCAGTGAGGTACAAGTTATACTAGTGAAAGATTTGCTGATCTATAACGAATACCAGAGAGACTATGGAGCCTAAACTGTTCAATTGGAGAAAATATCAGTATTTACTATTGAGATTCTTTAACAAAAAACATTTATTTTTTCATATTGAGTAACTGTGTCTATCTAGGATAAGACTTTCTTCTCTAAAATCAGAAAATGTTAATTCAATTCATGAGCTGTTCTGTTGTTATAAGTTTTAAATGCTATCTCTACTTTCAGAAAACATTAATTTGTGAGTTGTAAAAAACTCATTGGTTCTTTTAACTGTGATATCAATGAAACTATCTGAACAATTTCTTCAAGTGAACTTAAACTCAAAGTGTAATGAACTAAAAATGTATCATAATTGATAAATAATTAGGAAATATTATTTAGTTTTTCTTCTACTAAAGAAAACCTCTCAAATGAAACACAAAAATTCTTAAAATATATTCCTTTGGTGATTGTATCATCTATTCTTGTACAACAATAATGTGAAAATCTGTGTTTTCTATATTTACATTGTTCTCATAATCTATCTCATACATAAATCGTCAAATAATGTATACCTACCCCTAGTGCACATCTAAACCTTTCTTGTTCAAATTTACAAACAGTTTTTAATGTATCAAAGAATTTGTAAACACATTCATGTTCTGCATACTGAGCATACTGTTTAAAATGGAGTTGTATCAACTTTCGTAATGTCTTGGACTGAAATACAAATTTATGAATATTGTTAATTTCTTGGACTGAAATACAAAGATAGTTACTCTCAAATTGCATTCATGCAATAATACACTGAATGTGTATCTTACGAGTTAAAGGTTAATACTACAGATTTGTCAATGTCAGATAGACATGAACACAGTATAAATCACAGTTTAATAATAATAATTATTTAGTAAATGTATGTCTTTCATGTATGTATGTTGTCACAACTATTTTATTGTGTTTTATGCTATTATTATTACTATGAATGCTGCTTTGAAAAGCTCTTGAGAGTTTATGTTTTATTGTTTTTATTGTACCGACTTTAAATGAACTTTGAACTTTGATCCAAAATCCCAGTCTAATTATAATTAGATTTAGTCATTTTATTGACTGAACTTAAATAAACAAAATTTGATATTTAATCATTGAAGCAACCAGTTTATTATAATAACAGATACATAGACTTGATACCTACCTATATATATGACAAACAGGGCCATCATAGTCTTGATGGTATGGTAGTTGGATTTACAACTACCTATGCAATCGGTGCCTATCACTACTAACGTTATCAGGTCGAATCACACTCATGGTGAGGTGTACTCGATACAACATTGTGTGATAAAGTTTGTCAGTGACTTGCGACAGGTCGGTGGTTTTCTCTGGGTACTACAGTTTTCTCTGGGTACTAGTTTTCTCTGGGTACTACAGTTTTCTCTGGGTACTAGTTTTCTCTGGGTACTACAGTTTTCTCTGGGTACTAGTTTTCTCTGGGTACTACAGTTTTCTCTGGGTACTACAGTTTTCTCTGGGTACTACAGTTTTCTCTGGGTACTACAGTTTTCTCTGGGTACTAGTTTTCTCCTACAATAAAACTGACCATAACGATATAACTGAAATATTGTTGAAAATGACATTAAATACCATAACCATAACCCTATACATGACACCTTTATAGAGAGACAACCCTATACAGGACACCTTTATACAGAGACAACCCTATACATGACACCTTTATAGAGAGACAACCCTATACATGACACCTTTATAGAGACAACCCTATACATGACACCTTTATAGAGAGACAACCCTATACATGACACCTTTATAGAGAGACAACCCTATACATGACACCTTTATAGAGAGACAACCCTATACATGACACCTTTATAGAGACAACCCTATACATGACACCTTTATAGAGAGACAACCCTATACATGACACCTTTATAGAGACAACCCTATACAGGACACCTTTATAGAGAGACAACCCTATACATGACACCTTTATAGAGAGACAACCCTATACATGACACCTTTATAGAGAGACAACCCTATACATGACACCTTTATAGAGACAACCCTATACATGACACCTTTATAGAGACAACCCTATACATGACACCTTTATAGAGAGACAACCCTATACATGACACCTTTATAGAGAGACAACCCTATACATGACACCTTTATAGAGAGACAACCCTATACAGGACACCTTTATACAGAGACAACCCTATACAGGACACCTTTATACAGAGACAACCCTATACAGGACACCTTTATAGAGAGACAACCCTATACATGACACCTTTATAGAGAGACAACCCTATACATGACACCTTTATAGAGAGACAACCCTATACATGACACCTTTATAGAGAGACAACCCTATACATGACACCTTTATAGAGAGACAACCCTATACATGACACCTTTATAGAGAGACAACCCTATACAGGACACCTTTATAGAGAGACAACCCTATACAGGACACCTTTATAGAGACAACCCTATACAGGACACCTTTATAGAGAGACTACATGACACCTTTATACAGAGACAACCCTATACAGGACACCTTTATACAGAGACAACCCTATACAGGACACCTTTATAGAGAGACAACCCTATACATGACACCTTTATAGAGAGACAACCCTATACATGACACCTTTATAGAGAGACAACCCTATACATGACACCTTTATAGAGAGACAACCCTATACATGACACCTTTATAGAGAGACAACTTTAAAATGGTGTGATATAGGCAGATATAGTTTTTATATAACTATAAATCTTAAACAAGTTTAAAAAAAAACATATTTGTTTTCAGGTCTTGAATAAAACAGTTTTAATCAAAATCAAACATAACAGTGCATTGGGGAAAGGGAGATAACTTCTTAACTCACCTTCATACTTTCTATCACAGATCGAGGGAGGAATCGTTTTAATCCAACTTCTTTTTCTAAATATTCAAAGTTTGATTTTTTATCTATAGCTACTTGTGGCATGTCTTTAAAGAAACGTCTACAATAAAAAAAAAAACAAAGTTACTTTTAGACATCACCATCTTTGATATCCTGAAATATATTCATTTATACAGTCAAACCTGCTTTAGTGACCTGTATTATGTGATCTTAATTCTAATTTCTCTTCTATGTGCATTTCATATTAATTAAACCTGTATTTAGCAACCACCTGTCTTATGTGACCCTATTTCATTGATCCTTTAGAAGAAAGGCTTGACTGTATCATATAAATTCAATTTTTTTTATACAAAATATTATTTAGTCACTGGAACATGAAAAATCAGAAAACACAAGATGCAGATAATCATTTACACCAAACGCTTCTTGTAGAATGGTAATGAATTAATAATAAGCTACGTCATATTTCTGTACAGTAAATATTATTAAATACACAGAACAAATAATATTGTTATATACATATCGTTATGTTTATATTATTTTAGTTCAGCATGTTTACCTTGTTTTTTTCTGAAGAGCTTAGTACAATGAAGTTACACAATCCATAATAATCACCCCGCCCCAATAATCAGTCCTCAGTGGAGTGAGTGAGACATGTCACACCCGCCCCAATAATCAGTCCTCAGTGGAGTGAGTGAGTGATTATTACTTAACACCAAATGAGCAATTTGTCAGCTATATCATGATGAGACCAAGTTAACACTCAATGAAATGATGATGATGTCTGCTTTGTACTAAAACAGTGTGCAGGTATACATGTTCTTCTACTCTGACACATTAATCTGAGCCTGAACCAGTATTTACTCTAACTCCTTGGTGCTGCATGTAACAAATAACCTTAACCAGACCACATGTACTAAAACAGTCTGCAGGTATACATGTTCTTCTACTCTGACACATTAATCTGAGCCTGAACCAGTATTTACTCTAACTCCTTGGTGCTGCATGTAACAAATAACCCTAACCAGACCACATGTACTAAAACAGTCTGCAGGTATACATGTTCTTCTACTCTGACACATTAATCTGAGCCTGAACCAGTATTTACTCTAACTCCTTGGTGCTGCATGTAACAAATAACCTTAACCAGACCACATGTACTAAAACAGTCTGCAGGTATACATGTTCTTCTACTCTGACACATTAATCTGAGCCAACCAGTATTTACTCTCACTCCTTGGTGCTGCATGTAACAAATAACCCTAACCAGACCACATGTACTAAAACAGTCTGCAGGTATACATGTTCTTCTACTCAGACAAATGATTCTGATTCTGAGCCAACCAGTATTTACTCTAACTCCTTGGTGCTGCATGTAACAAATAACCTTAACCAGACCACATGTACTAAAACAGTCTGCAGGTATACATGTTCTTCTACTCTGACACATTAATCTGAGCCTGAACCAGTATTTACTCTAACTCCTTGGTGCTGCATGTAACAAATAACCTTAACCAGACCACATGTACTAAAACAGTCTGCAGGTATACATGTTCTTCTACTCTGACACATTAATCTGAGCCAACCAGTATTTACTCTCACTCCTTGGTACTGCATGTAACAAATAACCCTAACCAGACCACATGTACTAAAACAGTCTGCAGGTATACATGTTCTTCTACTCTGACACATTAATCTGAGCCTGAACCAGTATTTACTCTCACTCCTTGGTGCTGCATGTAACAAATAACCCTAACCAGACCACATGTACTAAAACAGTGTGCAGGTATACATGTTCTTCTACTCTGACACATTAATCTGAGCCAACCAGTATTTACTCTCACTCCTTGGTGCTGCATGTAACAAATAACCCTAACCAGATCACATGTACTAAAACAGTCTGCAGGTATACATGTTCTTCTACTCTGACACATTAATCTGAGCCTGAACCAGTATTTACTCTAACTCCTTGGTGCTGCATGTAACAAATAACCCTAACCAGATCACATGTACTAAAACAGTCTGCAGGTATACATGTTCTTCTACTCAGACACATTAATCTGAGCCTGAACCAGTATTTACTCTAACTCCTTGGTGCTGCATGTAACAAATAACCCTAACCAGACCACATGTACTAAAACAG
This sequence comes from Bathymodiolus septemdierum, assembly GCA_963383655.1. NCBI lineage: Eukaryota > Metazoa > Mollusca > Bivalvia > Mytilida > Modiolidae > Bathymodiolus > Bathymodiolus septemdierum. The sequence continues at coordinate 128,269,846 of OY726518.1, read as the reverse complement.
TCTGCAGGTATACATGTTCTTCTACTCTGACACATTAATCTGAGCCTGAACCAGTATTTACTCTCACTCCTTGGTGCTGCATGTAACAAATAACCCTAACCAGACCACATGTACTAAAACAGTCTGCAGGTATACATGTTCTTCTACTCTGACACATTAATCTGAGCCTGAACCAGTATTTACTCTAACTCCTTGGTGCTGCATGTAACAAATAACCCTAACCAGACCACATGTACTAAAACAGTCTGCAGGTATACATGTTCTTCTACTCTGACACATTAATCTGAGCCTGAACCAGTATTTACTCTCACTCCTTGGTGCTGCATGTAACAAATAACCCTAACCAGATCACATGTACTAAAACAGTCTGCAGGTATACATGTTCTTCTACTCTGACACATTAATCTGAGCCTGAACCAGTATTTACTCTAACTCCTTGGTGCTGCATGTAACAAATAACCCTAACCAGACCACATGTACTAAAACAGTCTGCAGGTATACATGTTCTTCTACTCTGACACATTAATCTGAGCCTGAACCAGTATTTACTCTCACTCCTTGGTGCTGCATGTAACAAATAACCCTAACCAGATCACATGTACTAAAACAGTCTGCAGGTATACATGTTCTTCTACTCTGACACATTAATCTGAGCCTGAACCAGTATTTACTCTAACTCCTTGGTGCTGCATGTAACAAATAACCCTAACCAGATCACATGTACTAAAACAGTCTGCAGGTATACATGTTCTTCTACTCTGACACATTAATCTGAGCCTGAACCAGTATTTACTCTAACTCCTTGGTGCTGCATGTAACAAATAACCCTAACCAGACCACATGTACTAAAACAGTCTGCAGGTATACATGTTCTTCTACTCTGACACATTAATCTGAGCCTGAACCAGTATTTACTCTAACTCCTTGGTGCTGCATGTAACAAATAACCCTAACCAGACCACATGTACTAAAACAGTCTGCAGGTATACATGTTCTTCTACTCTGACACATTAATCTGAGCCTGAACCAGTATTTACTCTAACTCCTTGGTGCTGCATGTAACAAATAACCCTAACCAGACCACATGTACTAAAACAGTCTGCAGGTATACATGTTCTTCTACTCTGACACATTAATCTGAGCCTGAACCAGTATTTACTCTCACTCCTTGGTGCTGCATGTAACAAATAACCCTAACCAGACCACATGTACTAAAACAGTCTGCAGGTATACATGTTCTTCTACTCTGACACATTAATCTGAGCCTGAACCAGTATTTACTCTCACTCCTTGGTGCTGCATGTAACAAATAACCCTAACCAGACCACATGTACTAAAACAGTCTGCAGGTATACATGTTCTTCTACTCTGACACATTAATCTGAGCCTGAACCAGTATTTACTCTCACTCCTTGGTGCTGCATGTAACAAATAACCCTAACCAGACCACATGTACTAAAACAGTCTGCAGGTATACATGTTCTTCTACTCTGACACATTAATCTGAGCCTGAACCAGTATTTACTCTCACTCCTTGGTGCTGCATGTAACAAATAACCCTAACCAGATCACATGTACTAAAACAGTCTGCAGGTATACATGTTCTTCTACTCTGACACATTAATCTGAGCCTAAACCAGTATTTACTCTAACTCCTTGGTGCTGCATGTAACAAATAACCTTAACCAGACCACATGTACTAAAACAGTCTGCAGGTATACATGTTCTTCTACTCTGACACATTAATCTGAGCCTGAACCAGTATTTACTCTCACTCCTTGGTGCTGCATGTAACAAATAACCCTAACCAGACCACATGTACTAAAACAGTCTGCAGGTATACATGTTCTTCTACTCTGACACATTAATCTGAGCCTGAACCAGTATTTACTCTCACTCCTTGGTGCTGCATGTAACAAATAACCCTAACCAGATCACATGTACTAAAACAGTCTGCAGGTATACATGTTCTTCTACTCTGACACATTAATCTGAGCCTGAACCAGTATTTACTCTCACTCCTTGGTGCTGCATGTAACAAATAACCCTAACCAGACCACATGTACTAAAACAGTCTGCAGGTATACATGTTCTTCTACTCTGACACATTAATCTGAGCCAACCAGTATTTACTCTAACTCCTTGGTGCTGCATGTAACAAATAACCCTAACCAGACCACATGTACTAAAACAGTCTGCAGGTATACATGTTCTTCTACTCTGACACATTAATCTGAGCCTGAACCAGTATTTACTCTAACTCCTTGGTGCTGCATGTAACAAATAACCTTAACCAGATCACATGTACTAAAACAGTCTGCAGGTATACATGTTCTTCTACTCTGACACATTAATCTGAGCCTGAACCAGTATTTACTCTAACTCCTTGGTGCTGCATGTAACAAATAACCCTAACCAGATCACATGTACTAAAACAGTCTGCAGGTATACATGTTCTTCTACTCTGACACATTAATCTGAGCCTGAACCAGTATTTACTCTCACTCCTTGGTGCTGCATGTAACAAATAACCCTAACCAGATCACATGTACTAAAACAGTCTGCAGGTATACATGTTCTTCTACTCTGACACATTAATCTGAGCCTGAACCAGTATTTACTCTCACTCCTTGGTGCTGCATGTAACAAATAACCCTAACCAGACCACATGTACTAAAACAGTCTGCAGGTATACATGTTCTTCTACTCTGACACATTAATCTGAGCCAACCAGTATTTACTCTAACTCCTTGGTGCTGCATGTAACAAATAACCCTAACCAGACCACATGTACTAAAACAGTCTGCAGGTATACATGTTCTTCTACTCTGACACATTAATCTGAGCCTGAACCAGTATTTACTCTAACTCCTTGGTGCTGCATGTAACAAATAACCTTAACCAGATCACATGTACTAAAACAGTCTGCAGGTATACATGTTCTTCTACTCTGACACATTAATCTGAGCCTGAACCAGTATTTACTCTAACTCCTTGGTGCTGCATGTAACAAATAACCCTAACCAGATCACATGTACTAAAACAGTCTGCAGGTATACATGTTCTTCTACTCTGACACATTAATCTGAGCCTGAACCAGTATTTACTCTCACTCCTTGGTGCTGCATGTAACAAATAACCCTAACCAGACCACATGTACTAAAACAGTCTGCAGGTATACATGTTCTTCTACTCTGACACATTAATCTGAGCCAACCAGTATTTACTCTAACTCCTTGGTGCTGCATGTAACAAATAACCCTAACCAGACCACATGTACTAAAACAGTCTGCAGGTATACATGTTCTTCTACTCTGACACATTAATCTGAGCCAACCAGTATTTACTCTAACTCCTTGGTGCTGCATGTAACAAATAACCTTAACCAGATCACATGTACTAAAACAGTCTGCAGGTATACATGTTCTTCTACTCAGACACATTAATCTGAGCCTGAACCAGTATTTACTCTCACTCCTTGGTGCTGCATGTAACAAATAACCCTAACCAGATCACATGTACTAAAACAGTCTGCAGGTATACATGTTCTTCTACTCTGACACATTAATCTGAGCCTGAACCAGTATTTACTCTCACTCCTTGGTGCTGCATGTAACAAATAACCCTAACCAGACCACATGTACTAAAACAGTCTGCAGGTATACATGTTCTTCTACTCTGACACATTAATCTGAGCCAACCAGTATTTACTCTAACTCCTTGGTGCTGCATGTAACAAATAACCCTAACCAGACCACATGTACTAAAACAGTCTGCAGGTATACATGTTCTTCTACTCTGACACATTAATCTGAGCCTGAACCAGTATTTACTCTAACTCCTTGGTGCTGCATGTAACAAATAACCTTAACCAGATCACATGTACTAAAACAGTCTGCAGGTATACATGTTCTTCTACTCTGACACATTAATCTGAGCCTGAACCAGTATTTACTCTAACTCCTTGGTGCTGCATGTAACAAATAACCCTAACCAGATCACATGTACTAAAACAGTCTGCAGGTATACATGTTCTTCTACTCTGACACATTAATCTGAGCCTGAACCAGTATTTACTCTCACTCCTTGGTGCTGCATGTAACAAATAACCCTAACCAGACCACATGTACTAAAACAGTCTGCAGGTATACATGTTCTTCTACTCTGACACATTAATCTGAGCCAACCAGTATTTACTCTAACTCCTTGGTGCTGCATGTAACAAATAACCCTAACCAGACCACATGTACTAAAACAGTCTGCAGGTATACATGTTCTTCTACTCTGACACATTAATCTGAGCCTGAACCAGTATTTACTCTCACTCCTTGGTGCTGCATGTAACAAATAACCTTAACCAGACCACATGTACTAAAACAGTCTGCAGGTATACATGTTCTTCTACTCTGACACATTAATCTGAGCCTGAACCAGTATTTACTCTAACTCCTTGGTGCTGCATGTAACAAATAACCTTAACCAGATCACATGTACTAAAACAGTCTGCAGGTATACATGTTCTTCTACTCTGACACATTAATCTGAGCCTGAACCAGTATTTACTCTAACTCCTTGGTGTTGCATGTAACAAATAACCTTAACCAGACCACATGTACTAAAACAGCCTGCAGGTATACATGTTCTTCTACTCAGACAAATGATTCTGATTCTGAGCCAACCAGTATTTACTCTCACTCCTTGGTGCTGCATGTAACAAATAACCCTAACCAGACCACATGTACTAAAACAGTCTGCAGGTATACATGTTCTTCTACTCTGACACATTAATCTGAGCCTGAACCAGTATTTACTCTAACTCCTTGGTGTTGCATGTAACAAATAACCTTAACCAGACCACATGTACTAAAACAGTCTGCAGGTATACATGTTCTTCTACTCAGACAAATGATTCTGATTCTGAGCCAACCAGTATTTACTCTCACTCCTTGGTGCTGCATGTAACAAATAACCCTAACCAGACCACATGTACTAAAACAGTCTGCAGGTATACATGTTCTTCTACTCTGACACATTAATCTGAGCCTGAACCAGTATTTACTCTAACTCCTTGGTGCTGCATGTAACAAATAACCCTAACCAGACCACATGTACTAAAACAGTCTGCAGGTATACATGTTCTTCTACTCTGACACATTAATCTGAGCCTGAACCAGTATTTACTCTAACTCCTTGGTGCTGCATGTAACAAATAACCCTAACCAGATCACATGTACTAAAACAGTCTGCAGGTATACATGTTCTTCTACTCTGACACATTAATCTGAGCCTGAACCAGTATTTACTCTAACTCCTTGGTGCTGCATGTAACAAATAACCCTAACCAGACCACATGTACTAAAACAGTCTGCAGGTATACATGTTCTTCTACTCTGACACATTAATCTGAGCCTGAACCAGTATTTACTCTCACTCCTTGGTGCTGCATGTAACAAATAACCCTAACCAGACCACATGTACTAAAACAGTCTGCAGGTATACATGTTCTTCTACTCTGACACATTAATCTGAGCCTGAACCAGTATTTACTCTAACTCCTTGGTGCTGCATGTAACAAATAACCTTAACCAGATCACATGTACTAAAACAGTCTGCAGGTATACATGTTCTTCTACTCTGACACATTAATCTGAGCCTGAACCAGTATTTACTCTAACTCCTTGGTGCTGCATGTAACAAATAACCCTAACCAGACCACATGTACTAAAACAGTCTGCAGGTATACATGTTCTTCTACTCTGACACATTAATCTGAGCCTGAACCAGTATTTACTCTAACTCCTTGGTGCTGCATGTAACAAATAACCTTAACCAGATCACATGTACTAAAACAGTCTGCAGGTATACATGTTCTTCTACTCTGACACATTAATCTGAGCCTGAACCAGTATTTACTCTAACTCCTTGGTGCTGCATGTAACAAATAACCCTAACCAGATCACATGTACTAAAACAGTCTGCAGGTATACATGTTCTTCTACTCTGACACATTAATCTGAGCCTGAACCAGTATTTACTCTCACTCCTTGGTGCTGCATGTAACAAATAACCCTAACCAGACCACATGTACTAAAACAGTCTGCAGGTATACATGTTCTTCTACTCTGACACATTAATCTGAGCCAACCAGTATTTACTCTAACTCCTTGGTGCTGCATGTAACAAATAACCCTAACCAGACCACATGTACTAAAACAGTCTGCAGGTATACATGTTCTTCTACTCTGACACATTAATCTGAGCCTGAACCAGTATTTACTCTCACTCCTTGGTGCTGCATGTAACAAATAACCTTAACCAGACCACATGTACTAAAACAGTCTGCAGGTATACATGTTCTTCTACTCTGACACATTAATCTGAGCCTGAACCAGTATTTACTCTAACTCCTTGGTGCTGCATGTAACAAATAACCTTAACCAGATCACATGTACTAAAACAGTCTGCAGGTATACATGTTCTTCTACTCTGACACATTAATCTGAGCCTGAACCAGTATTTACTCTAACTCCTTGGTGTTGCATGTAACAAATAACCTTAACCAGACCACATGTACTAAAACAGCCTGCAGGTATACATGTTCTTCTACTCAGACAAATGATTCTGATTCTGAGCCAACCAGTATTTACTCTCACTCCTTGGTGCTGCATGTAACAAATAACCCTAACCAGACCACATGTACTAAAACAGTCTGCAGGTATACATGTTCTTCTACTCTGACACATTAATCTGAGCCTGAACCAGTATTTACTCTAACTCCTTGGTGTTGCATGTAACAAATAACCTTAACCAGACCACATGTACTAAAACAGTCTGCAGGTATACATGTTCTTCTACTCAGACAAATGATTCTGATTCTGAGCCAACCAGTATTTACTCTCACTCCTTGGTGCTGCATGTAACAAATAACCCTAACCAGACCACATGTACTAAAACAGTCTGCAGGTATACATGTTCTTCTACTCTGACACATTAATCTGAGCCTGAACCAGTATTTACTCTAACTCCTTGGTGCTGCATGTAACAAATAACCCTAACCAGACCACATGTACTAAAACAGTCTGCAGGTATACATGTTCTTCTACTCTGACACATTAATCTGAGCCTGAACCAGTATTTACTCTAACTCCTTGGTGCTGCATGTAACAAATAACCCTAACCAGATCACATGTACTAAAACAGTCTGCAGGTATACATGTTCTTCTACTCTGACACATTAATCTGAGCCTGAACCAGTATTTACTCTAACTCCTTGGTGCTGCATGTAACAAATAACCCTAACCAGACCACATGTACTAAAACAGTCTGCAGGTATACATGTTCTTCTACTCTGACACATTAATCTGAGCCTGAACCAGTATTTACTCTCACTCCTTGGTGCTGCATGTAACAAATAACCCTAACCAGACCACATGTACTAAAACAGTCTGCAGGTATACATGTTCTTCTACTCTGACACATTAATCTGAGCCTGAACCAGTATTTACTCTAACTCCTTGGTGCTGCATGTAACAAATAACCTTAACCAGATCACATGTACTAAAACAGTCTGCAGGTATACATGTTCTTCTACTCTGACACATTAATCTGAGCCTGAACCAGTATTTACTCTAACTCCTTGGTGCTGCATGTAACAAATAACCCTAACCAGACCACATGTACTAAAACAGTCTGCAGGTATACATGTTCTTCTACTCTGACACATTAATCTGAGCCTGAACCAGTATTTACTCTAACTCCTTGGTGCTGCATGTAACAAATAACCTTAACCAGATCACATGTACTAAAACAGTCTGCAGGTATACATGTTCTTCTACTCTGACACATTAATCTGAGCCTGAACCAGTATTTACTCTCACTCCTTGGTGCTGCATGTAACAAATAACCCTAACCAGACCACATGTACTAAAACAGTGTGCAGGTATACATGTTCTTCTACTCTGACACATTAATCTGAGCCTGAACCAGTATTTACTCTAACTCCTTGGTGCTGCATGTAACAAATAACCTTAACCAGATCACATGTACTAAAACAGTCTGCAGGTATACATGTTCTTCTACTCTGACACATTAATCTGAGCCTGAACCAGTATTTACTCTAACTCCTTGGTGCTGCATGTAACAAATAACCTTAACCAGACCACATGTACTAAAACAGTCTGCAGGTATACATGTTCTTCTACTCAGACAAATGATTCTGATTCTGAGCCAACCAGTATTTACTCTTAACTCCTTGGTGCTGCATGTAACAAATAACCTTAACCAGACCACATGTACTAAAACAGTCTGCAGGTATACATGTTCTTCTACTCAGACACATTAATCTGATTCTGAGCCAACCAGTATTTACTCTCACTCCTTGGTGTTGCATGTAACAAATAACCTTAACCAGACCACAGTACATGTCACCACATCACTCACCTTCAAGTCAATTATTGGTCTGACCCTTAAATGCTGTTTACTTAGTAGAAATGCAGTAAGTATTAATTTTTTACCCAAAAAGACCTTAAACCCTGAACTCTGTATTTTAGGGAATCAAACTAACCATTATTACCAAATAATTACTGGTACTAGAATTGTACAACTTTTGATTTCCTGAACATATCACAAAACAATCTTTCAGTCACAGAAGTCCCAAATAGATCTAGGGCTGTGTTTATTCTATAAATTGATTTTTATTTTTATTCCATTTCTTTCCTCTATTTCTGATATCATTTGCATTCTATCAGGAATCCAATACCAAAAATAATATCAGACAATGCCATTTCAGTCAATATTATTTATCAATATTGCACAACCATTGTATTATAACTCACCTCATTTCAATACATCCCAACCTTATTGCCACATCAGGGTCGATATTTTCAGCAATATCACGCATATAATCATTTCTTATCTGGAAAATAAAAGATACTTTAGAGATTTTGACAAGTAAAATGTACTTTAAAAAAAAAAATGTGTATCATAGTTTACAAGTATTTATTACTAATATCCTAAATCATAGAACTATAAAATAACCCCACCGCATGTTTGTGCCTGTCACAAGACAAGACCTGCATTTCCAATCCCAGATGTCATGGTCATTTTTGTGTTCAGTGAGTTCAGTTAATAGAGGTTATGAAGGTCAAGATCAACATTTTTGCAGAAAGTGTGATCGGACAAGCTGTGATACTAGTGATAATGTATGTCGAAACCTTCTGACGGTATTTAATTTTATTTGTAGCGTTATGTGTTTGACGTCACACTGACCATTAATTTTCAGTATCAGAGTCAGTAAGTTGATACTGACAATATCACCCATTGAGATCAAAGGAAAAATGTCCAAATTATTGATAAACAACTATCATTTTTTTTTTTTTTTTGTATAATATTTTTTATGTCTTTAAATAGCATATTTATTTAAAAACTTATTTTACTTAAGGAAATTGTTGTGGAATTAGTTTACATGAAACCATTAATCAATTCTAATATAATTCATTATCATAAATCAATAATTCAAATTTCAGGCTATTCAACCACAACTTATAATATAATGTACATATATAAAAACATGGAATTCCACATGTAATTATCTCACCTGATCATATAGGTAGAAAAATGTTACTTTATCTCGTTGGAATAATTCTGGGAAACTCTTTGGTAAAAATCTAACTTTCAGTTCATACCTGCAAATGAAATACAAATTCAAATTCAAATAACCTAGATATAGGTGTGTGCACATCTCATCCAGAGATATGTGTAGTACTTAACCAGCATCTTTAAATCATAACAGGCACTAACTAATGGTTTGTTTTATGGGTTTTTGATGGGTAAATCCAGTTTATTCTACAATGGTTGCAATGCTATAGCTATAAAAATGGCTGAAAGTGGAATGATGCAAGTATTCAATCAATGAATCAACAAATTTAAATAATACTATTTTAAAACAGCCTTAGATTGTTTGGAATATACAAAAATGTAGGTATAGTAATCTCTCTCTTATAAGGCCACACCTTCTGCAATGAAAAAGTGCCCTAGGGGTGGCTTCTCTTGAAGGCAGCAACTTAGTAGTATTTTGCTATCTCAATCCATCTGAAATCTGCCCTGATTCAAGGGATGGCCTTTAGTGGGAGGGGCATTATAAGAGGGGGACTACTGTATTGCTGATACCTACACTTTTGTATTTCATTAATTTCCAACTTTCAAGTGTTTGTTAACAAATTTACCAGTAATAGAGAAAAATGAAGTTAAATTTATATGTATTTATGGATGCAGAGAATATAATAAAATGAAAAGAAGGTTAGTTTATATCAATTCATGTACTAGGTTATAACACAATTGGTTTAGTAAGGCAAAAAAAACATTTTAATATTTAGTTCTGCTTGATTGAAGCTCCACTTGATTTCTTCAATACTACTTCGTATACTAATGAATTATAACATATAGGGGAGATAACACTGTAAACAGTAAATAGCATTGATTCAAATTCATGGTACTATCATACTTGAATAAATTATAATAAAAAGGGGAAATAACTCATTAAATTATCTCTATTCCTCAGGATTATTTTTTTGTGTATGTTTACAGTGATAACTTAAGGTAAGGAAGAGAGTATATGGTTATGAAAATTCATATTTCTGCTGTACTTAATAGATACATTATGTAAAGAGAGATAAATTATCTCTATTCCTAAGAATGATTTCTGTCGTATTTGGTACATAAATAAACTATAAGGGGATATAACTCATTCAATTACCTCCATTCCTCAGGTGGGTGTGACGATTCATATTTTTGTCGTACTTGATACATTGATAAATTATTATGTAGCCAGTACCATCTTCGTGAAATTATATGTACAAGTTTTAATGCGTAGCACTTTGCAAAATATCTTTCACCTGCTGCCAACCGACCAACAACCAACCGGATTATATCCTGCAAAAAATTATAAATAAAGATTAACTTGTATATCAAGAACAGAAAAAAAGAGCTGGACAGAATTCCTTTTATAAGCAAGGTATAAATAGTAATATTAATATATGTATTATCTTGCAAGATTAAAAACATTAAATGAGGTGTTGTATTGAAGTGCCCTTTATAGACAGTGATGTGTTACACTGAGGTGCCCTTTATAGACAGTGACATGTTATATTGTTAATATTATATTGAGATGTCTTTCACAGACAGTTGTGTGGAAGTTGTGTGTTATAACGAGGTGTCCTTTATAGACAGTGATATGTTACACTGAGGTGCCCTTTATAGACAGTGATGTGTTACACTGAGGTGCCCTTTATAGACAGTGATGTGTTATACTAAGGTGCCCTTTATAGACAGTGATGTGTTACACTGAGGTGTCCTTTATAGACAGTGATGTGTTATACTAAGGTGTTCTTTATAGAAAGTGATGTGCTACACTGAGGTGCCCTTTATAGACAGTGATGTGTTATACTAAGGTGTCCTTTATAGACAGTGATGTGCTACAATGAGGTGTCCTTTATAGAAAGTGATATGTTACACTGAGGTGCCCTTTATAGACAGTGATGTGTTACACTGAGGTGCCCTTTATAGACAGTGATGTGCTATACTAAGGTGTCCTTTATAGAAAGTGATGTGCTACACTGAGCTGTCCTTTATAGACAGTGATGTGTTACAATGAGGTGTCCTTTATAGAAAGTGATGTGTTACACTGAGCTGTCCTTTATAGACAGTGATGTGTTACACTGAGGTGCCCTTTATAGAAAGTGATGTGTTACACTGAGGTGTCCTTTATAGAAAGTGATGTGCTACACTGAACTGTCCTTTATAGACAGTGATGTGCTATACTAAGGTGTCCTTTATAGACAGTGATGTGTTACACTGAGGTGTCCTTTATAGAAAGTGATGTGTTACACTGAGGTGTCCTTTATAGAAAGTGATGTGCTACACTGAGGTGTCCTTTATAGAAAGTGATGTGCTACACTGAACTGTCCTTTATAGACAGTGATGTGTTACACTGAGGTGCCCTTTATAGACAGTGATGTGTTATAATAAGGTGTCCTTTATAGACAGTGATGTGCTACAATGAGGTGCCCTTTATAGAAAGTGATGTGTTACACTGAGGTGTCCTTTATAGAAAGTGATGTGCTACAATGAGGTGTCCTTTATAGAAAGTGATGTGCTACAATGAGGTGTCCTTTATAGAAAGTGATGTGCTACACTGAGCTGTCCTTTATAGACAGTGATGTGTTACACTGAGGTGCCCTTTATAGAAAGTGATGTGTTACACTGAGCTGTCCTTTATAGACAGTGATATGTTACACTGAGGTGTCCTTTATAGAAAGTGATGTGTTACACTGAGGTGTCCTTTATAGAAAGTGATGTGCTACACTGAACTGTCCTTTATAGACAGTGATGTGCTATACTAAGGTGTCCTTTATAGACAGTGATGTGTTACAATGAGGTGTCCTTTATAGAAAGTGATGTGTTACACTGAGGTGTCCTTTATAGAAAGTGATGTGCTACACTGAACTGTCCTTTATAGACAGTGATGTGTTACACTGAGGTGCCCTTTATAGACAGTGATGTGTTATAATAAGGTGTCCTTTATAGACAGTGATGTGCTACAATGAGGTGCCCTTTATAGAAAGTGATGTGTTACACTGAGGTGTCCTTTATAGAAAGTGATGTGTTACACTGAGGTGTCCTTTATAGAAAGTGATGTGTTACAATGAGGTGTCCTTTATAGAAAGTGATGTGTTACAATGAGGTGTCCTTTATAGAAAGTGATGTGTTACACTGAGGTGTCCTTTATAGAAAGTGATGTGCTACACTGAGCTGTCCTTTATAGACAGTGATGTGTTACACTGAGGTGCCCTTTATAGACAGTGATGTGCTATACTAAGGTGTCCTTTATAGAAAGTGATGTGCTACAATGAGGTGTCTTTTATAGAAAGTGATGTGTTACAATGAGGTGTCCTTTATAGAAAGTGATGTGTTACAATGAGGTGTCCTTTATAGACAGTGATGTGCTATACTAAGGTGTCCTTTATAGACAGTGATGTGCTACAATGAGGTGTCCTTTATAGAAAGTAATGTTTTACAATGAGGTGTCCTTTATAGACAGTGATGTGCTACAATGAGGTGTCCTTTAGAGACAGTGATGTGTTACAATGAGGTGTCCTTTATAGACAGTGATGTGTTACAATGAGGTGTCCTTTATAGACAGTGATGTGCTATACTAAGGTGTCCTTTATAGACAGTGATGTGCTACAATGAGGTGTCCTTTATAGAAAGTAATGTTTTACAATGAGGTGTCCTTTATAGAGTGATGTGCTACAATGAGGTGTCCTTTAGAGACAGTGATGTGCTACACTAAGGTGTCCTTTATAGACAGTGATGTGCTACAATGAGGTGTCCTTTATAGACAGTGATGTGCTATACTAAGGTGTCCTTTATAGACAGTGATGTGCTCCAATGAGGTGTCCTTTATAGAAAGTAATGTTTTACAATGAGGTGTCCTTTATAGACAGTGATGTGCTACAATGAGGTGTCCTTTAGAGACAGTGATGTGCTACAATGAGGTGCCCTTTATAGAAAGTGATGTGTTACACTGAGGTGTCCTTTATAGAAAGTGATGTGCTATAATGAGGTGTCCTTTATAGAAAGTGATGTGCTACAATGAGGTGTCCTTTATAGAAAGTGATGTGCTACAATGAGGTGTCCTTTATAGACAGTGATGTGTTATACTAAGGTGTCCTTTATAGAAAGTGATGTGCTACACTGAGGTGTCCTTTATAGAAAGTGATGTGTTATACTAAGGTGTCCTTTATAGAAAGTGATGTGCTACACTGAGGTGTCCTTTATAGACAGTGATGTGTTATACTAAGGTGTCCTTTATAGAAAGTGATGTGCTACACTGAGGTGTACTTTATAGAAAGTGATGTGTTACACTGAGGTGTCCTTTATAGAAAGTGATGTGCTACACTGAGCTGTCCTTTATAGACAGTGATGTGTTACACTGAGGTGCCCTTTATAGACAGTGATGTGCTATACTAAGGTGTCCTTTATAGAAAGTGATGTGCTACAATGAGGTGTCTTTTATAGAAAGTGATGTGTTACAATGAGGTGTCCTTTATAGAAAGTGATGTGTTACAATGAGGTGTCCTTTATAGACAGTGATGTGCTATACTAAGGTGTCCTTTATAGACAGTGATGTGCTACAATGAGGTGTCCTTTATAGAAAGTAATGTTTTACAATGAGGTGTCCTTTATAGACAGTGATGTGTTACAATGAGGTGTCCTTTATAGAAAGTGATGTGTTACAATGAGGTGTCCTTTATAGACAGTGATGTTTTACAATGAGGTGTCCTTTAGAGACAGTGATGTGTTACAATGAGGTGTTCTTTATAGAAAGTGATGTGTTACAATGAGGTGTCCTTTATAGAAAGTGATGTGCTACACTGAGGTGTCCTTTATAGAAAGTGATGTGTTACACTGAGGTGTCCTTTATAGACAGTGATGTGTTACAATGAGGTGTCCTTTATAGAAAGTGATGTGCTACACTGAGGTGTCCTTTATAGACAGTGATATGTTACACTGAGGTGTCCTTTATAGAAAGTGATGTGTTACACTGAGGTGTCCTTTATAGACAGTGATGTGTTACAATGAGGTGTCCTTTATAGAAAGTGATGTGTTACACTGAGGTGTCCTTTATAGACAGTGATGTGTTACAATGAGGTGTCCTTTATAGAAAGTGATGTGCTACACTGAGGTGTCCTTTATAGACAGTGATATGTTACACTGAGGTGTCCTTTATAGAAAGTGATGTGCTACAATGAGGTGTCCTTTATAGACAGTGATGTGCTGTATTGAGGTGTCCTTTATAGACAGTGATGTGCTGTATTGAGGTGTCCTTTATAGAAAGTGATGTGCTGTATTGAGGTGTCCTTTATAGACAGTGATGTGCTGTATTGAGGTGTCCTTTATAGAAAGTGATGTGCTGTATTGAGGTGTCCTTTATAGAAAGTGATGTGCTGTATTGAGGTGTCCTTTATAGAAAGTGATGTGCTACAATGAGGTGTCCTTTATAGAAAGTGATGTGCTGTATTGAGGTGTCCTTTATAGAAAGTGGTGTGCTACAATGAGGTGTCCTTTATAGAAAGTGATGTGCTGTATTGAGGTGTCCTTTATAGAAAGTGATGTGCTACAATGAGGTGTCCTTTATAGAAAGTGATGTGCTGTATTGAGGTGTCCTTTATAGAAAGTGATGTGCTACAATGAGGTGTCCTTTATAGACAGTGATGTGCTGTATTGAGGTGTCCTTTATAGAAAGTGATGTGCTACAATGAAGTGTCCTTTATAGACAGTGATGTGCTGTATTGAGGTGTCCTTTATAGAAAGTGATGTGCTACAATGAGGTGTCCTTTATAGACAGTGATGTGCTGTATTGAGGTGTCCTTTATAGAAAGTGATGTGCTACAATGAGGTGTCCTTTATAGACAGTGATGTGCTGTATTGAGGTGTCCTTTATAGAAAGTGATGTGCTGTATTGAGGTGTCCTTTATAGAAAGTGATGTGCTGTATTGAGGTGTCCTTTATAGACAGTGATGTGCTGTATTGAGGTGTCCTTTATAGACAGTGATGTGCTGTATTGAGGTGTCCTTTATAGAAAGTGGTGTGCTGTATTGAGGTGTCCTTTATAGAAAGTGATGTGCTGTATTGAGGTGTCCTTTATAGAAAGTGATGTGCTACAATGAGGTGTCCTTTATAGACAGTGATGTGCTGTATTGAGGTGTCCTTTATAGAAAGTGATGTGCTACAATGAGGTGTCCTTTATAGACAGTGATGTGCTGTATTGAGGTGTCCTTTATAGAAAGTGATGTGCTACAATGAGGTGTCCTTTATAGACAGTGATGTGCTGTATTGAGGTGTCCTTTATAGAAAGTGATGTGCTACAATGAGGTGTCCTTTATAGACAGTGATGTGCTGTATTGAGGTGTCCTTTATAGACAGTGATGTGCTATACTAAGGTGTCCTTTATAGACAGTGATGTGCTACAATGAGGTGTCCTTTATAGAAAGTAATGTTTTACAATGAGGTGTCCTTTATAGACAGTGATGTGCTACAATGAGGTGTCCTTTAGAGACAGTGATGTGTTACAATGAGGTGTCCTTTATAGACAGTGATGTGTTACAATGAGGTGTCCTTTATAGACAGTGATGTGCTATACTAAGGTGTCCTTTATAGACAGTGATGTGCTACAATGAGGTGTCCTTTATAGAAAGTAATGTTTTACAATGAGGTGTCCTTTATAGAGTGATGTGCTACAATGAGGTGTCCTTTAGAGACAGTGATGTGCTACACTAAGGTGTCCTTTATAGACAGTGATGTGCTACAATGAGGTGTCCTTTATAGACAGTGATGTGCTATACTAAGGTGTCCTTTATAGACAGTGATGTGCTCCAATGAGGTGTCCTTTATAGAAAGTAATGTTTTACAATGAGGTGTCCTTTATAGACAGTGATGTGCTACAATGAGGTGTCCTTTAGAGACAGTGATGTGCTACAATGAGGTGCCCTTTATAGAAAGTGATGTGTTACACTGAGGTGTCCTTTATAGAAAGTGATGTGCTATAATGAGGTGTCCTTTATAGAAAGTGATGTGCTACAATGAGGTGTCCTTTATAGAAAGTGATGTGCTACAATGAGGTGTCCTTTATAGACAGTGATGTGTTATACTAAGGTGTCCTTTATAGAAAGTGATGTGCTACACTGAGGTGTCCTTTATAGAAAGTGATGTGTTATACTAAGGTGTCCTTTATAGAAAGTGATGTGCTACACTGAGGTGTCCTTTATAGACAGTGATGTGTTATACTAAGGTGTCCTTTATAGAAAGTGATGTGCTACACTGAGGTGTACTTTATAGAAAGTGATGTGTTACACTGAGGTGTCCTTTATAGAAAGTGATGTGCTACACTGAGCTGTCCTTTATAGACAGTGATGTGTTACACTGAGGTGCCCTTTATAGACAGTGATGTGCTATACTAAGGTGTCCTTTATAGAAAGTGATGTGCTACAATGAGGTGTCTTTTATAGAAAGTGATGTGTTACAATGAGGTGTCCTTTATAGAAAGTGATGTGTTACAATGAGGTGTCCTTTATAGACAGTGATGTGCTATACTAAGGTGTCCTTTATAGACAGTGATGTGCTACAATGAGGTGTCCTTTATAGAAAGTAATGTTTTACAATGAGGTGTCCTTTATAGACAGTGATGTGTTACAATGAGGTGTCCTTTATAGAAAGTGATGTGTTACAATGAGGTGTCCTTTATAGACAGTGATGTTTTACAATGAGGTGTCCTTTAGAGACAGTGATGTGTTACAATGAGGTGTCCTTTATAGACAGTGATGTGTTACAATGAGGTGTTCTTTATAGAAAGTGATGTGTTACAATGAGGTGTCCTTTATAGAAAGTGATGTGCTACACTGAGGTGTCCTTTATAGAAAGTGATGTGTTACACTGAGGTGTCCTTTATAGACAGTGATGTGTTACAATGAGGTGTCCTTTATAGAAAGTGATGTGCTACACTGAGGTGTCCTTTATAGACAGTGATATGTTACACTGAGGTGTCCTTTATAGAAAGTGATGTGTTACACTGAGGTGTCCTTTATAGACAGTGATGTGTTACAATGAGGTGTCCTTTATAGAAAGTGATGTGTTACACTGAGGTGTCCTTTATAGACAGTGATGTGTTACAATGAGGTGTCCTTTATAGAAAGTGATGTGCTACACTGAGGTGTCCTTTATAGACAGTGATATGTTACACTGAGGTGTCCTTTATAGAAAGTGATGTGCTACAATGAGGTGTCCTTTATAGACAGTGATGTGCTGTATTGAGGTGTCCTTTATAGACAGTGATGTGCTGTATTGAGGTGTCCTTTATAGAAAGTGATGTGCTGTATTGAGGTGTCCTTTATAGACAGTGATGTGCTGTATTGAGGTGTCCTTTATAGAAAGTGATGTGCTGTATTGAGGTGTCCTTTATAGAAAGTGATGTGCTGTATTGAGGTGTCCTTTATAGAAAGTGATGTGCTACAATGAGGTGTCCTTTATAGAAAGTGATGTGCTGTATTGAGGTGTCCTTTATAGAAAGTGGTGTGCTACAATGAGGTGTCCTTTATAGAAAGTGATGTGCTGTATTGAGGTGTCCTTTATAGAAAGTGATGTGCTACAATGAGGTGTCCTTTATAGAAAGTGATGTGCTGTATTGAGGTGTCCTTTATAGAAAGTGATGTGCTACAATGAGGTGTCCTTTATAGACAGTGATGTGCTGTATTGAGGTGTCCTTTATAGAAAGTGATGTGCTACAATGAAGTGTCCTTTATAGACAGTGATGTGCTGTATTGAGGTGTCCTTTATAGAAAGTGATGTGCTACAATGAGGTGTCCTTTATAGACAGTGATGTGCTGTATTGAGGTGTCCTTTATAGAAAGTGATGTGCTACAATGAGGTGTCCTTTATAGACAGTGATGTGCTGTATTGAGGTGTCCTTTATAGAAAGTGATGTGCTGTATTGAGGTGTCCTTTATAGAAAGTGATGTGCTGTATTGAGGTGTCCTTTATAGACAGTGATGTGCTGTATTGAGGTGTCCTTTATAGACAGTGATGTGCTGTATTGAGGTGTCCTTTATAGAAAGTGGTGTGCTGTATTGAGGTGTCCTTTATAGAAAGTGATGTGCTGTATTGAGGTGTCCTTTA
This sequence comes from Bathymodiolus septemdierum, assembly GCA_963383655.1. NCBI lineage: Eukaryota > Metazoa > Mollusca > Bivalvia > Mytilida > Modiolidae > Bathymodiolus > Bathymodiolus septemdierum. The sequence continues at coordinate 128,251,117 of OY726518.1, read as the reverse complement.
TAGAAAGTGATGTGCTACAATGAGGTGTCCTTTATAGACAGTGATGTGCTGTATTGAGGTGTCCTTTATAGAAAGTGATGTGCTACAATGAGGTGTCCTTTATAGACAGTGATGTGCTGTATTGAGGTGTCCTTTATAGAAAGTGATGTGCTACAATGAGGTGTCCTTTATAGACAGTGATGTGCTGTATTGAGGTGTCCTTTATAGAAAGTGATGTGCTACAATGAGGTGTCCTTTATAGACAGTGATGTGCTGTATTGAGGTGTCCTTTATAGAAAGTGATGTGCTGTATTGAGGTGTCCTTTATAGAAAGTGATGTGCTGTATTGAGGTGTCCTTTATAGAAAGTGATGTGCTGTATTGAGGTGTCCTTTATAGAAAGTGATGTGCTGTATTGAGGTGTCCTTTATAGAAAGTGATGTGCTGTATTGAGGTGTCCTTTATAGAAAGTGATGTGCTACAATGAGGTGTCCTTTATAGAAAGTGATGTGCTGTATTGAGGTGTCCTTTATAGAAAGTGGTGTGCTACAATGAGGTGTCCTTTATAGAAAGTGATGTGCTACACTGAGGTGTCCTTTATAGACAGTGATATGTTACACTGAGGTGTCCTTTATAGAAAGTGATGTGCTACAATGAGGTGTCCTTTATAGACAGTGATGTGCTGTATTGAGGTGTCCTTTATAGACAGTGATGTGCTGTATTGAGGTGTCCTTTATAGAAAGTGATGTGCTGTATTGATGTGTCCTTTATAGACAGTGATGTGCTGTATTGAGGTGTCCTTTATAGAAAGTGATGTGCTGTATTGAGGTGTCCTTTATAGAAAGTGATGTGCTGTATTGAGGTGTCCTTTATAGAAAGTGATGTGCTACAATGAGGTGTCCTTTATAGAAAGTGATGTGCTGTATTGAGGTGTCCTTTATAGAAAGTGGTGTGCTACAATGAGGTGTCCTTTATAGAAAGTGATGTGCTGTATTGAGGTGTCCTTTATAGAAAGTGATGTGCTACAATGAGGTGTCCTTTATAGAAAGTGATGTGCTGTATTGAGGTGCTACAATGAGGTGTCCTTTATAGACAGTGATGTGCTGTATTGAGGTGTCCTTTATAGAAAGTGATGTGCTACAATGAGGTGTCCTTTATAGACAGTGATGTGCTGTATTGAGGTGTCCTTTATAGAAAGTGATGTGCTACAATGAGGTGTCCTTTATAGACAGTGATGTGCTGTATTGAGGTGTCCTTTATAGAAAGTGATGTGCTACAATGAGGTGTCCTTTATAGACAGTGATGTGCTGTATTGAGGTGTCCTTTATAGAAAGTGATGTGCTGTATTGAGGTGTCCTTTATAGAAAGTGATGTGCTGTATTGAGGTGTCCTTTATAGACAGTGATGTGCTGTATTGAGGTGTCCTTTATAGACAGTGATGTGCTGTATTGAGGTGTCCTTTATAGAAAGTGGTGTGCTGTATTGAGGTGTCCTTTATAGAAAGTGATGTGCTGTATTGAGGTGTCCTTTATAGAAAGTGATGTGCTACAATGAGGTGTCCTTTATAGACAGTGATGTGCTGTATTGAGGTGTCCTTTATAGAAAGTGATGTGCTACAATGAGGTGTCCTTTATAGACAGTGATGTGCTGTATTGAGGTGTCCTTTATAGAAAGTGATGTGCTACAATGAGGTGTCCTTTATAGACAGTGATGTGCTGTATTGAGGTGTCCTTTATAGAAAGTGATGTGCTACAATGAGGTGTCCTTTATAGACAGTGATGTGCTGTATTGAGGTGTCCTTTATAGAAAGTGATGTGCTGTATTGAGGTGTCCTTTATAGAAAGTGATGTGCTGTATTGAGGTGTCCTTTATAGAAAGTGATGTGCTGTATTGAGGTGTCCTTTATAGAAAGTGATGTGCTGTATTGAGGTGTCCTTTATAGAAAGTGATGTGCTGTATTGAGGTGTCCTTTATAGAAAGTGATGTGCTACACTGAGGTGTCCTTTATAGACAGTGATGTGCTGTATTGAGGTGTCCTTTATAGACAGTGGTGTGCTATACTTATCCTTTAATTTGACATATTCTTTATAGACAGTGATATGTTACACTGAGGTGTCCTTTATAGACAGTGATGTGTTACACTGAGGTGTCCTTTATAGAAAGTGATGTGCTACAATGAGGTGTCCTTTATAGAAAGTGATATGTTACACTGAGGTGTCCTTTATAGAAAGTGATGTGCTACAATGAGGTGTCCTTTATAGACAGTGATGTGCTGTATTGAGGTGTCCTTTATAGAAAGTGATGTGCTGTATTGAGGTGTCCTTTATAGAAAGTGATGTGCTGTATTGAGGTGTCCTTTATAGACAGTGATGTGCTGTATTGAGGTGTCCTTTATAGACAGTGGTGTGCTATACTTATCCTTTAATTTGACATATACTTTATAGACAGTGATATATTATACTGAGGTATTTTTATTGCAATTTTCATAAAAGGTAAATTACTAGAGAAATAAATGCATTGAACAACAAATTCAAGCCAAAACCCTCCCTGCAAATAACAGTCACCAATACATATGTATTTAAATACTTCAATTTCTTAATTGAAAACCATATGGTACAGGTCTGTTTTCTTTCTCAAAAGATATTCAATAACGAAAAAAGGAAACATACTCCCAGTATGTAAATTTTAATGGGTTTATACATAGTTAATACTTGTTATGTTAATAAATGTTTCTTTGTCTCTAAAACTTGCAGGATGTGCTTACTAAAAGGTTCTAATTAAACATATAATACAAATATGCTGAAAGTTTATGAGGTATGTTTGCTGTAAGAATGGAGGAAGTAATGGCCACTAGATTCCAATTACTTTCACTTGACAGTCTTGTAAAATATGCTTGCTACTCCAGCCATTTTTATGTGCCCATACCAAGATAAGACCTGGATTTCTAACATAATATCATGTCATGGTCTTTTTTTAATGTTCAATGAGTTGGGGAGAGAATTAATTGTTCATTTTGTTGATATTAGTGGAATTTTGACCATCACTGTTTAAACTGTCTTTTAATAACTGCTATAATCTGGTGAAATATGGCTACTGCAAGATTCTTACATGCTTTAATGACAGCTGGTAAATATGTGTTTTTAATAATCATAACTCATCACAATAAACATGATTGCCACTCTACTCCAGTATTAACATTGTCACATACACACAATTTAGATTTTTTTTTTTTTTTTTTCATGTACATGTAAAACTGATTAACTTAATAATATAAAGCAGAGTAAGAAACAAAGTAATCTGAGATGTGACTTAAACACTATCAGATATCTCTATCAAAATGTGCATGGAGACAGATTTATAAAAGCAATAATTGCTTGTTTCTGAATCCTGTCTGTATTTACTATGTTTGATGTACTGTATATTCTGATTATTTTCTAAATAAAAAATAAATGTACATGCACCTGTTGAGATACAAATAAAACTTTAAGCAATATCCTATTAAATATGAATAATTTTATAATTACTCTTCAGTGTAGGAAACATTTCTCAAAAAGATTCCTGATCAAAATATCTTATTTATATTTGAAAAAAAAAATAATAAAACAATAAAAACAAAATTAGTGCTGTTTTATCCTCATACTAAATCACATAGAGATCCTTTATCTATACTTATAGCCTCAATCTTTTTACCAATACTAAAACATATAGAGATCCCTTTATCCTTTACAACACAACAAAAGACTACACAATTGGTAATGATTGCTTCTCTTCTAGTTAATCACATGACATTAAACAGTTAAGACTAGCTGGCTTGAAGTTCACATGACATTAAAGAGCAAGAACTAAGACTAGCTGGCTTGAAGTTCACATGACATTAAAGAGTAAGAACTAAGACTAGCTGGCTTGAAGTTCACATGACATTAAAGAGTAAGAACTAACACTAGCTGGCTTGAAGTTCACATGACATTAAAGAGTAAGAACTAACACTAGCTGGCTTGAAGTTCACATGACATTAAAGAGTAAGAACTAACACTAGCTGGCTTGAAGTTCACATGACATTAAAGAGTAAGAGCTAAGACTAGCTGGCTTGAAGTTCACATGACATTAAAGAGTAAGAACTAAGACTAGCTGGCTTGAAGTTCACATGACATTAAAGAGTAAGAACTAACACTAGCTGGCTTGAAGTTCACATGTCATTAAAGAGTAAGAACTAAGACTAGCTGGCTTGAAGTTCACATGACATTAAAGAGTAAGAACTAACACTAGCTGGCTTGAAGTTCACATGACATTAAAGAGTAAGAGCTAAGACTAGCTGGCTTGAAGTTCACATGACATTAAAGAGTAAGAACTAACACTAGCTGGCTTGAAGTTCACATGACATTAAAGAGTAAGAACTAACACTAGCTGGCTTGAAGTTCACATGACATTAAAGAGTAAGAACTAACACTAGCTGGCTTGAAGTTCACATGACATTAAAGAGTAAGAACTAACACTAGCTGGCTTGAAGTTCACATGACATTAAAGAGTAAGAACTAAGACTAGCTGGCTTGAAGTTCACATGACATTAAAGAGTAAGAACTAACACTAGCTGGCTTGAAGTTCACATGACATTAAAGAGTAAGAACTAACACTAGCTGGCTTGAAGTTCACATGACATTAAAGAGTAAGAACTAACACTAGCTGGCTTGAAGTTCACATGACATTAAAGAGTAAGAGCTAACACTAGCTGGCTTGAAGTTCACATGACATTAAAGAGTAAGAACTAACACTAGCTGGCTTGAAGTTCACATGACATTAAAGAGTAAGAACTAACACTAGCTGGCTTGAAGTTCACATGACATTAAAGAGTAAGAACTAACACTAGCTGGCTTGAAGTTCACATGACATTAAAGAGTAAGAACTAAGACTAGCTGGCTTGGAGTTCACATGACATCAAAGAGTAAGAACTAAGACTAGCTGGCTTGAAGTTCACATGACATTAAAGAGTAAGAACTAATACTAGCTGGCTTGAAGTTCACATGACATTAAAGAGTAAGACATAACACTAGCTGGCTTGAAGTTCACATGACATTAAAGAGTAAGAACTAACACTAGCTGGCTTGAAGTTCACATGACATTAAAGAGTAAGAGCTAACACTAGCTGGCTTGAAGTTCACATGACATTAAAGAGTAAGAACTAACACTAGCTGGCTTGAAGTTCACATGTCATTAAAGAGTAAGAACTAACACTAGCTGGCTTGAAGTTCACATGACATTAAAGAGTAAGAACTAACACTAGCTGGCTTGAAGTTCACATGACATTAAAGAGTAAGAACTAACACTAGCTGGCTTGAAGTTCACATGTCATTAAAGAGTAAGAACTAACACTAGCTGGCTTGAGGTTCACATGTCATTAAAGAGTAAGAACTAACACTAGCTGGCTTGAAGTTCACATGACATTAAAGAGTAAGAACTAACACTAGCTGGCTTGAAGTTCACATGACAGTTAAGAACAAAGAAGTTAAGAACAAAGACTAGCTGGCTTGAAGTTAAGAACAAAGACTAGCTGGCTTGAAGTTAAGAACAAAGACTAGCTGGCTTGAAGTTAAGAACAAAGACTAGCTGGCTTGAAGTTAAAAGCAAAGACTAGCTGGCTTGAAGTTAAGAACAAAGACTAGCTGGCTTGAAGTTAAGAACAAAGACTAGTTGGCTTGAAGTTAAGAACAAAGACTAGCTGGCTTGAAGTTAAGAGCTAAGACTAGCTGGCTTGAAGTTAAGAACAAAGACTAGCTGGCTTGAAGTTAAGAACAAAGACTAGCTGGCTTGAAGTTAAGAACAAAGACTAGCTGGCTTGAAGTTAAGAGCTAAGACTAGCTGGCTTGAAGTTAAGAACAAAGACTAGCTGGCTTGAAGTTAAGAGCTAAGACTAGCTGGCTTGAAGTTAAGAACTAACACTAGCTGGCTTGAAGTTCACATGACATTAAAGAGTAAGAACTAACACTAGCTGGCTTGAAGTTCACATGACATTAAAGAGTAAGAACTAACACTAGCTGGCTTGAAGTTCACATGACATTAAAGAGTAAGAACTAACACTAGCTGGCTTGAAGTTCACATGACATTAAAGAGTAAGAACTAACACTAGCTGGCTTGAAGTTCACATGACATTAAAGAGTAAGAACTAACACTAGCTGGCTTGAAGTTCACATAACATTAAAGAGTAAGAACTAAGACTAGCTGGCTTGAAGTTCACATGACATTAAAGAGTAAGAACTAAGACTAGCTGGCTTGAAGTTCACATGACATTAAAGAGTAAGAACTAACACTAGCTGGCTTGAAGTTCACATGACATTAAAGAGTAAGAACTAACACTAGCTGGCTTGAAGTTCACATGACATTAAAGAGTAAGAGCTAAGACTAGCTGGCTTGAAGTTCACATGACATTAAAGAGTAAGAACTAACACTAGCTGGCTTGAAGTTCACATGACATTAAAGAGTAAGAACTAACACTAGCTGGCTTGAAGTTCACATGACATTAAAGAGTAAGAACTAACACTAGCTGGCTTGAAGTTCACATGACATTAAAGAGTAAGAACTAAGACTAGCTGGCTTGGAGTTCACATGACATCAAAGAGTAAGAACTAAGACTAGCTGGCTTGAAGTTCACATGACATTAAAGAGTAAGAACTAACACTAGCTGGCTTGAAGTTCACATGACATTAAAGAGTAAGACATAACACTAGCTGGCTTGAAGTTCACATGACATTAAAGAGTAAGAACTAACACTAGCTGGCTTGAAGTTCACATGACATTAAAGAGTAAGAGCTAACACTAGCTGGCTTGAAGTTCACATGACATTAAAGAGTAAGAACTAACACTAGCTGGCTTGAAGTTCACATGTCATTAAAGAGTAAGAACTAACACTAGCTGGCTTGAAGTTCACATGACATTAAAGAGTAAGAACTAACACTAGCTGGCTTGAAGTTCACATGACATTAAAGAGTAAGAACTAACACTAGCTGGCTTGAAGTTCACATGTCATTAAAGAGTAAGAACTAACACTAGCTGGCTTGAGGTTCACATGTCATTAAAGAGTAAGAACTAACACTAGCTGGCTTGAAGTTCACATGACATTAAAGAGTAAGAACTAACACTAGCTGGCTTGAAGTTCACATGACAGTTAAGAACAAAGAAGTTAAGAACAAAGACTAGCTGGCTTGAAGTTAAGAACAAAGACTAGCTGGCTTGAAGTTAAGAACAAAGACTAGCTGGCTTGAAGTTAAGAACAAAGACTAGCTGGCTTGAAGTTAAAAGCAAAGACTAGCTGGCTTGAAGTTAAGAACAAAGACTAGCTGGCTTGAAGTTAAGAACAAAGACTAGCTGGCTTGAAGTTAAGAACAAAGACTAGTTGGCTTGAAGTTAAGAGCTAAGACTAGCTGGCTTGAAGTTAAGAACAAAGACTAGCTGGCTTGAAGTTAAGAACAAAGACTAGCTGGCTTGAAGTTAAGAGCTAAGACTAGCTGGCTTGAAGTTAAGAACAAAGACTAGCTGGCTTGAAGTTAAGAACAAAGACTAGCTGGCTTGAAGTTAAGAACAAAGACTAGCTGGCTTGAAGTTAAGAACAAAGACTAGCTGGCTTGAAGTTAAGAGCTAAGACTAGCTGGCTTGAAGTTAAGAACAAAGACTAGCTGGCTTGAAGTTAAGAACAAAGACTAGCTGGCTTGAAGTTAAGAACAAAGACTAGCTGGCTTGAAGTTAAGAACAAAGACTAGCTGGCTTGAAGCTAAGAACAAAGACTAGCTGGCTTGAAGTTAAGAACAAAGACTAGCTGGCTTGAAGTTAAGAACAAAGACTATCTGGCTTGAAGTTAAGAACAAAGACTAGCTGGCTTGAAGTTAAGAACAAAGACTAGCTGGCTTGAAGTTAAGAACAAAGACTAGCTGGCTTGAAGTTAAGAACAAAGACTAGCTGGCTTGAAGTTAAGAACAAAGACTAGCTGGCTTGAAGTTAAGAACAAAGACTAGCTGGCTTGAAGTTAAGAACAAAGACTAGCTGGCTTGAAGTTAAGAACAAAGACTAGCTGGCTTGAAGTTAAGAGCTAAGACTAGCTGGCTTGAAGTTAAGAACAAAGACTAGCTGGCTTGAAGTTAAGAACAAAGACTAGCTGGCTTGAAGTTAAGAACAAAGACTAGCTGGCTTGAAGTTAAGAACAAAGACTAGCTGGCTTGAAGTTAAGAACAAAGACTAGCTGGCTTGAAGTTAAGAACAAAGACTAGCTGGCTTGAAGTTAAGAACAAAGACTATCTGGCTTGAAGTTAAGAACAAAGACTAGCTGGCTTGAAGTTAAGAGCTAAGACTAACTGACTTGAAGTTAAGAGCTAAGACTAGCTGGCTTGAAGATAAGAGCTAAGACTAGCTGGCTTGAAGTTAAGAACAAAGACTAGCTGGCTTGAAGTTAAGAGCTAAGACTAGCTGGCTTGAAGCTAAGAGCTAAGACTAGCTGGCTTGAAGTTAAGAGCTAAGACTAGCTGGCTTGAAGTTAAGAACAAAGACTAGCTGGCTTGAAGTTAAGAGCTAAGACTAGCTGGCTTGAAGCTAAGAGCTAAGACTAGCTGGCTTGAAGTTAAGAGCTAAGACTAGCTGGCTTGAAGTTAAGAACAAAGACTAGCTGGCTTTAAGTTAAGAGCTAAGACTAGCTGGCTTGAAGTTAAGAGCTAAGACTAGCTGGCTTGAAGTTAAGAACAAAGACTAGCTGACTTTAAGTTAAGAACAAAGACTATTTGGCTTGAAGTTAAGAACAAAGACTAGCTGGCTTGAAGTTAAGAGCTAAGACTAGCTGGCTTGAAGTTAAGAACAAAGACTAGCTGGCTTTAAGTTAAGAGCTAAGACTAGCTGGCTTGAAGTTAAGAGCTAAGACTAGCTGGCTTGAAGTTAAGAACAAAGACTAGCTGACTTTAAGTTAAGAACAAAGACTAGCTGGCTTGAAGTTAAGAACAAAGACTAGCTGGCTTGAAGTTAAGAACAAAGACTAGCTGGCTTGAAGTTAAGAACAAAGACTAGCTGGCTTGAAGTTAAGAACAAAGACTAGCTGGCTTGAAGTTAAGAGCTAAGACTAACTGGCTTGAAGTTAAGAACAAAGACTAGCTGGCTTGAAGTTAAGAACAAAGACTAGCTGGCTTGAAGTTAAGAGCTAAGACTAACTGGCTTGAAGTTAAGAACAAAGACTAGCTGGCTTGAAGTTAAGAACAAAGACTAGCTGGCTTGAAGTTAAGAGCTAAGACTAACTGACTTGAAGTTAAGAACAAAGACTAGCTGGCTTGAAGTTAAGAACAAAGACTAGCTGGCTTGAAGTTAAGAACAAAGACTATTTGGCTTGAAGTTAAGAACAAAGACTAGCTGGCTTGAAGTTAAGAGCTAAGACTAACTGACTTGAAGTTCCAGTGGAGAAACATTTCCACCTTTCAGTGAGCTAGCACTATCAAAATTCAATTAATCATGTTGCTCTAATACAAGGCAGATATTATAATCTCACTAAATAGTGACTTGTTCTTGCCTGGATATAGCTGAAACATTGTTCAATCACAACACAAACAATGTGTAAGCGCCTCTAAAACCCAGGGGTAAACTCGGGTGCAACGGAAGGGTAACAGTTCCGGTTCCACCAGTGGGACCCCATCATGTTACTCTAGTTACATCGGTGATAAGTCATGAATGAAAAAAGGACCGGATAGTGATTATGACAAGTGGAAAATATCCATGGTCATTTGTGACACTGATATTCCATAACTATTAAACAGGTCATGGTCACGACTGTAAAACTTTCGAAGTGATGACTTCAACTTAATCACTAAGATCTCATGGTTCAGTGCCTTCCTTGTTAGCAGCAATCCTCTATCAAGGAAATCATGATAGGAACTGCAAACTCTGGAATATCAGGTCAACTGAGAGATATATACACCATATGCAGGTGTTGCTACATATAAATGGAAAGTTCAGAATGGGAAAATTGCAATCATCTCTTTTGTCTTAAACTTTTGTTTTTAACCGGTCCTCACTGTCAATCACATTATATTTCACCATATTTCATGTTCATATTAGAAATTCAAACCACACAAAAAAAACTCTGATTTGACAACAGTACTTTGGCTTGACTTACTTTGACATCGGTGGCATCACCATATTTCACCATATTAAATCCACCATTAGGAAGGTGTACTTTGAGAATGGAGCGATCCATTAGAAATTTTTTAACCTTCTGATCAAAAGGATTATTGGAATCTGTTTCCCGGAGTGGGTCAATCACAAGGTCTGAGCATGCTTCACATTCCCCGTCTTGTATTAACTTCCACAGTTTACTCCATCGTGCAATCTGCAAAGAATAACACACACTCCGTTATATCAATTACCAAAAGCTACTGAACATACAAATTCAATATCTAAATTCTTAATAATTTAATCATATATTCTGGTTATATGCAAGGAATATGAAACATTTAGTAAAACTACAAGTCACTGATGTCTAACATTAGATGGGGATTGTGTAAATGTGATGGTTTTCAATTTAATACGGTGAAACCTGTCTAAACATAACCCTGAATAAACCGAAATCCTGCATTAACCAAACTTTAAATAATTTTCCAGCATAGGAAATCTTTGTTAATTTAACCAGTATAAACTGAATATCTGTCTATACTAAACAGAAATGTTGGTCCCAAGGAGGTTCAGTTTAGACAAGTTTCACTGTACATGACAATTCAGTGTGGGATGGCATGACTAACTTTCCAGTATTATTGTAACTAAGGTGTTGCATAGTCTACACATGCTGTACTATATATGCAATAATTCATAACTGAAACTTTTCAGTACCATAGTAATTTGTTTGTTGGAAGCCTCAAAATTCTCTGATTTACAGGTACATGTTTTTAAATAATATGGACCAGAATGAAGTTACTGAATCACTGACTTTCCAGACTTAGTAACATAGGAACTTTATGTGGACCAGTTTGAAGTGACTAGTCAATGACTTGACACAATTTTCAGTGGAATGGAACAGATTGAAGTGTCAAGGTCACTGACTTGACATACATTTCAGTGACATAGTAACTTCATGTGGACCAATTTGAAGTAGCAAGGTCACTGACTTAACACATTTTTAAGTGAAAAACTAACTTGATGTGGACCAGTCTGAAGTGACCAGGTCACCCACCTGACACTTTTAAGTGATCATATAGTAACTTTGTGTGGACCAGTTTGAAGTGACCAGGTCAATGACCTGACACACTTTTAAGTGATAAAGTGACTTGGTGGGCCCAGTTTGAAGTGACCAGGTCATTGACCTGACACACTTTTAAGTGATATAGTAACTTGGCATAGACCAGTCTGAAGTGACCAGGTCACTCGCCCGACACACTTTTATAGTAACTTGGTATGGACCAGTTTGAAGTGACCAGGTGACCAACCTGACCAACTTTTAAGTGATATAGTAACTTGCTGTGGACCAGTCTGAAATGACCAGGTCAGGCTCACCTGACCAACTTTTAAGTGATATAGTAACTTGCTGTGGACCAGTCTTAATGACTCGGTCACCGACCTGACACTCTTTTAAGTGATATAGTAACTTGGTGTGGATCAGTCTGAAATGACCAGGCCACTGAACTGACACACTTTTAAGTTAAATAGTACCTTAGTGTGGCCCAGTTTGAAGTGGTCAAATCTCCAACTTGACACATATTTTATTAATATATATATATATATATACATGTAATAACAACTCTAAACTTGAAGTAAGAATCACTTACTTGAAGAAAAAAAAGTTTTCCATTCCTTTCTTTAAATGAATGTCATTTTACAACCAATCTTTACAACTAAACCACAGAAATCCCACGCTGATGTACTAAGATACTTACATGATTAATATACTGCCTTAGGCCATCTTACACTAAATACACCTGGTGGAGAACACATATACCCCAACACAGGAAATAAAACAACCCCATTTTCTAATAAATGATTAATATATTACCTTAGGTTATAAGTATTTAGGACACATTAAAATAAATACAAACTGTCTTCTTATTGTAGTAGGTAATACACATGTACTGTAATATTAAATGTGAGACAATAATGTCACACTATGTCAATTTTTAGTCCATTATTTAATGTTACAAAATTACACCAAAACATTTAAATACAAATATATATTTTTCTTTCTCTATTTGTCTTATGCTAAAAATTCAAGAAATTTAAAAGTTATATTTCTCAACATGTTAGGAAGGGGGAGGGCCAGATGTAAACAAAGACATAAAGTTAGGAAGGGGGAGGGCCAGATGTAAACAAAGACATAAAGTTAAGAAGGGGGAGGGCCAAAAGTAAAAAAGACATCAAGTTGTAAAGGAGATGGATAGTGCAGCACATCAAACACTGTTTATTTTACTATTTATTTAGAAGTAGGTTCAATATCTCTCACTACTTTAGTGTGGTAAGGGTCTATTAAGTATATGACCTCATGTTAATTGTAGCCAACTATGTAAGACATCAAATTACATTTGATGGATCATTGCATAATTAATGAAAGTTTTCTCTGAGAACAAGTTACATAAACATCACCTGCATAACAATATAACAATATCCATGTTCTAATTCCTATGATTTCACAAAAATTTTCTATGTACTGAGTCATTCATGTGAGAAGGCTAAATCCTTGATGATCATAACACCTCTCATCCTCCTCTCTCTCTCATTCTTAAAGAGGTATCGCTAATTAATTGGTAATTGATAAATACACATTATATGCATATTGTGTTGGTATAATGTGTAATCATATTACTATACGAGACGAGACACGGTTTTGAGAAGTGATGCAGTTTACACAACTGACGATAGAATAGTATTGGAGTACCTTACGTTCAGATATTTATTCCAGTAATAAAGCATACTTTTAAGTAATTTAGAGGAAAACAATAGGCTCACATGAGCATGTATTACTCAACCAGGTCAAGATAATTTTATTGCCTATCATAGCATATCATTTCTTATTTTGATGCCCAAGAACTTGAACCCCATTGACAACAGAACCTTCATTAGAACAAATTTGAATATTCATATCACAAAGTGTCTCATGCCAAACACAATTGCATTTCCACTTATGGTTCTAAAAGACAATTTTCAATTATTTTCTATTAAAGCCTATTTCAATCTTTGGACAACAAGGGCTTGAACTCCTTAAATCTGTGCAAACTTGAATCTACATATCACATTGATGATTGAAGCTATTTATAATTGCTGGTTCTAAACAAAAATAATTTACTAAATATTTTGCATTAATATCACTATTCAGTTTTCAAAAAAATATTTCCTAAAAGGTACCCCAATAGAGCCAATGTAAAAATTTGACAATCCCAATAAACACTGGCATTTTCATTTGTACAAGATTGGATATCCATTTCACAAGGATATTGCATGCCAAATACAATTACAGTACATTTCCATTCATTTTCCTTGAGAATACTTTTTTTTTTCATTGTAGCCTGTGTAAAATTTTAGATCCCTCAGGATGCATACCACACTTAGATATAGGCCTTCATTTGTACAAACATGATCTGAATCAAAATGCTAATTGGTGCCATCTATATCTGCATTCTCCATTACAGCCTTTGTGAAACTTTGGATCCAAGTACAGTACAATCAGAGACATAGCGTGATAAATCACTGTGATAGACGTATCACTCATCTTGGTGATTTGGATATATCTTTTGTTCTATTAAATATATCTTCAAAATTTCTTTTACATTTAGAGTGTTATTTACTGTCACCCAAAAGGCATCAGAAAGTAAGTAAATAGATCAAACAAAACAAAAGATATATCAGTATCACTAAGAAGAGTGATACGTCTATCACAGTGATTTATCATGGTATGTCTCTGACTGTACTGTATTAGTATCACTAAGAAAAGTGATACGTCTATCACAGTGATTTATCACACTATGTCTCTGACTGTACTCTATCAGTATCACTAAGAAGAGTGATACGTCTATCACAGTGATTTATCACAATATGTCTCTGACTGTACTCTATCAGTATCACTAAGAAGAGTGATACGTCTATCACAGTGATTTATCACACTATGTCTTTGACTGTTCTGTACGTGGGATCCATCTACACTGAGATCTGCATTTGTACAAATCTAAATCACCCCACAATACTGCACAACCAATAGTATATGATATTGCTACTGCTGGTTCTTGAGAAGAAAATTAAAAAAAATTACATCCTCCTTTTAGAGCCCCTCCCCATGGAAGATAAACTTCATTTGTATGAAACTGAATCTTCTCTTTCTGAGGGTCATCCAAGCCAAGATTGGTAGATTTTAATAGATGCTGACAATAATTTTCTGAACGTAATGAAGGTTTCTAGCACTCTATAGTGATATAAAAAATCACAAACATTCTTAACATCTTTATGTTATATAAAACAGTATGATATCATCTCCTCAATTTTTACATTTTTACAATATTTCATAGACAATTTATTCCTATCTCTTCATTTCAATTAGTTTTTGTTTTAGTTATATTTCATCATTGAGGTATAGATTTGTGTCCAGCTCACCTCATTGTGAACGAGTGAGTGATTGTTATTTAACACCAAATGAGCAATTTTCCAGAAATATTATGGCGGGAACAAGTAACATGCGATGAGATGACAGTTACCTTGTAATAGATCAACACAATTAGTTCAATTTATATAATGATAGCTCAAACAAAAGTCTGCAGGTAGACATGTCGCTCCACTCAGACACATTATGCTGATTACAAGCCAACCAGTCTTTGCTCTAATTACTCCTTAATGCTACATGCTTAGCAGAGAGGCAGCAAATACCAATTTTACAGTCTCTGGTTTGACCTGACTGGGGCTAGAACCCACGATCTACAACACTCAAGGCAAACATGCTAACTACAGTCTCTGGTTTGACCTGACTGGGGCTAGAACCCACGATCTACCACACTCAAGGCAAACATGCTAACTACAGTCTCTGGTTTGACCTGACTGGGGCTAGAACCCACGATCTACCACACTCAAGGCAAACATGCTAACTACAGTCTCTGGTTTGACCTGACCGGGCTAGAACCCACAATCTACCACACTCAAGGCAAACATGCTAACTACAGTCTCTGGTTTGACCTGACTGGGGCTAGAACCCACGATCTACTACACTCAATGCAAACATGCTAACTACAGTCTCTGGTTTGACCTGACTGGGGCTAGAACCCACGATCTACAACACTCAACGCAAACATGCTAACTACAGTCTCTGGTTTGACCTGACTGGGGCTAGAACCCACGATCTACCACACTCAAGGCAAACATGCTAATTACAGTCTCTGGTTGGACCTGACTGGGGCTAGAACCCACGATCTACCACACTCAAGGCAAACATGCTAACTACAGTCTCTGGTTTGACCTGACTGGGGCTAGAACCCACGATCTACTACACTCAATGCAAACATGCTAACTACAGTCTCTGGTTTGACCTGACTGGGGCTAGAACCCACGATCTACCACACTCAAGGCAAACATGCTAACTACAGTCTCTGGTTTGACCTGACTGGGGCTAGAACCCACGATCTACCACACTCAAGGCAAACATGCTAATTACAGTCTCTGGTTTGATCTGACTGGGGCTAGAACCCACGATCTACCACACTCGAGGCAAACATGCTAACTACAGTCTCTGGTTGGACCTGACTGGGGCTAGAACCCACGATCTACCACACTCAAGGCAAACATGCTAACTACAGTCTCTGGTTTGACCTGACTGGGGCTAGAACCCACGATCTACCACACTCAAGGCAAACATGCTAACTACAGTCTCTGGTTTGACCTGACTGGGGCTAGAACCCACGATCTACTACACTCAATGCAAACATGCTAACTACAGTCTCTGGTTTGACCTGACTGGGGCTAGAACCCACGATCTACCACACTCAAGGCAAACATGCTAACTACAGTCTCTGGTTTGACCTGACTGGGGCTAGAACCCACGATCTACCACACTCAAGGCAAACATGCTAACTACAGTCTCTGGTTTGATCTGACTGGGGCTAGAACCCACGATCTACCACACTCGAGGCAAACATGCTAACTACAGTCTCTGGTTGGACCTGACTGGGGCTAGAACCCACGATCTACCACACTCAAGGCAAACATGCTAATTACAGTCTCTGGTTTGACCTGACTGGGGCTAGAACCCACGATCTACAACACTCAAGGCAAACATGCTAACTACAGTCTCTGGTTTGACCTGACTGGGGCTAGAACCCACGATCTACCACACTCAAGGCAAACATGCTAACTACAGTCTCTGGTTTGACCTGACTGGGGCTAGAACCCACGATCTACCACACTCAAGGCAAACATGCTAACTACAGTCTCTGGTTTGACCTGACTAGGGCTAGAACCCACGATCTACAACACTCAAGGCAAACATGCTAACTACAGTCTCTGGTTTGACCTGACTGGGGCTAGAACCCACGATCTACAACACTCAAGGCAAACATGCTAACTACAGTCTCTGGTTTGACCTGACTGGGGCTAGAACCCACGATCTACAACACTCAAAGCAAACATGCTAACTACAGTCTCTGGTTTGACCTGACTGGGGCTAGAACCCACGATCTACCACACTCAATGCAAACATGCTAACTACAGTCTCTGGTTTGACCTGACTGGGGCTAGAACCCACGATCTACCACACTCAAGGCAAACATGCTAACTACAGTCTCTGGTTTGACCTGACTGGGGCTAGAACCCACGATCTACAACACTCAAGGCAAACATGCTAACTACAGTCTCTGTCATCATCTCAGAGCATGAGACAAATATAACATTTTGTATATTTGTCTCATGCTCTGAGATGATGACACAGTACTACCTCCAAAGTCATTAGGATTATGTCAATAATGCTACAAATTACAATATTTTAAGTCAGATTTTCACTTCATGGGTTGGTTATAGAAAGAGAATATTTTGCCATGTTTTAATTGTCAACAACAACAGCTGATATCCTGTGAATATTAAAATATTTTTACATAGTGCATTACATACAATGTAAAATTTGCATCAATGACAACAGATATAGGGGATTGCTACAAAATAAAACTATCAATAACACATATTAATGTTCCCACCAGCTGTTATTGATGGTCATTTACCTACTAAATGTAACTGTTCAAAAATACAACTTTAATAATAAACATGTTACAAAGATGATGTACATTTTTTTAGTTCAAGGAAAACACTTTTTAAATTAGGAAAAGATGGTCAGCAATTCTACCAATGTTAACAAAACAAACAATGACATCTCACCTTAACCCACTGAACATAAAGCCATGACATAGAACATGGGAAATCCTGGCTTAAAATATGTCTGGATTAAACTGTTTAATGGGAAGATCACAAACCACCCACCCCTCCCCCTTTTTAACTTTTGAAAAGAGTATTCTTAATTATGTAAATAACATGTACAGATGTTAATACTGAAGAGTTTTATTTTTCACAGTTGTAGCAAATATATTAACACAATCATATAAATGAATTCATTGTATATAATTTGTTTGGTAAAACTAACCTCCTAATTAATTGATCCTAGGGTTTATTATATAGGTCATGATCAAACTACCTTCAAATCTCATCACTGTTACTAACCATTATCCACATTTTTTATCAATTTTATAAGACTTGAGTGGTAATCTACTTAAAATGTTTGTGAAATGAATAGAAGTTGACTACTCATGTCAAACCATGTCTATTATATCAGATATGTTAGCCTACTGCTTCCTTGCTAATATTAATAGACAATGACCCCAACCAAATAATTACATGATTCAGAGCACAACCATTTTGATAGATAATCTTCATTTTTCAACAATTAAAACATTATTTTGTTCAATAGAATGTCTCTCTCCCTTCATTATTCTCAAAACAATACCTATCTTCTCAATTGTATATTTTCTCAGATAAAATTAAATAATGTTCTTTCTTACTAGTTAAATTGATTCACAATAATCAGAATATGTTAATATTTCTTAAATATATAAATAAATAAAAAATCATTAGATCCTTCAATTTCCGATAAAAAGGTTCAACTCTTCGTTGTTTTCCTGGCTGATTAGTGAGTGATTGTTGTTTAATGCCAAGTGAGCAATATTTAAGCTGTATCATGGTGAGAACAAGTTTCATTTCTATGAGATGATGATGATGATGTCTTGTTTGTACTAGACCAATACACTTTGTTGGATTTTTATAGTGCTCACTAAAACAACAGTTTGCACAGTGGATATGGCGCTCCACTCGGACACATTATCCTGAGCCAATCAGTCTTTGCTCTTATATAATTACTCCTTAATGCTGTATGCTTAGCGGAGAAGCAGCAAATACTTCTTTTCATAGTCTTTGGTGTGACCCAACTTGGGCTTGTACCCATGACCTATCACACTTGATTTGAGCATGCCAACCATTACACCACCGATGTGGCTTTCCAGGCTGTTAAGAACCACATCGGTGGTATAATGGTTAGCGTGCTCACCTCAAGTGTGGTAGATCTTGGGTTCATGTCTCGGTTGCTACTTCTTACTAAGAACACAGTATTGATGAAGCAAGAGCAAAGACTGGTTGGCTTGGAATCAGGATAATGTGTCAGAGAGGAGCAACATGTCTACCTGCGGACTGTTGTTTCGGTGAGCTAGCAACTCCATTTAAAAATGTTGGTCTTGTAAAAAGCAGACATCATTATCATTTCATTGAAATGTCACTTGTTATTTGGTGTTAATCAATAATCCCACTCTCACTCCAGGCATTTACCTTTCCTTCTATGAGCCCTGCAGATGAGCATAACTCATATCCCAAAGTGAGCCCTGCAGATGAGCATAACTCATACACCAAAGAGAGCATTGCAGATGAGCATTTTTATATCACAAAGTGAGTCTTACAGAGGAGCAATACTTCCAACCAATGAACAGTACATGTACAGTATATCTGTGCTTCCCATTTCACAGAGACAGAGGTAGCTTTAGTTTACACTTGTGGTGGTAGTATTATGTGAGACTACAATATTGTAGGACTAGCTTGCCTTAATGATGACAGTATTTATAGGAGTGGTGGTAGTATTATGTAAGACTACAATATTGTAGGACTAGCTTGCCCTAATGATGACAGTATTTATAGGAGTGGTGGTAGTATTATGTAAGACTACAATATTGTAGGACTAGCTTGCCCTAATGATGACAGTATTTATAGGAGTGGTGGTAGTATTATGTAAGACTACAATATTGTAGGACTAGCTTGCCCTAATGATGACAGTATTTATAGGAGTGGTGGTAGTATTATGTGAGACTACAATATTGTAGGACTAGCTTGCCTTAATGATGACAGTATTTATAGGAGTGGTGGTAGTATTATGTAAGACTACAATATTGTAGGACTAGCTTGCCCTAATGATGACAGTATTTATAGGAGTGGTGGTAGTATTATGTAAGACTACAATATTGTAGGACTAGCTTGCCCTAATGATGACAGTATTTATAGGAGTGGTGGTAGTATTATGTAAGACTACAATATTGTAGGACTAGCTTGCCCTAATGATGACAGTATTTATAGGAGTGGTGGTAGTATTATGTAAGACTACAATATTGTAGGACTAGCTTGCCCTAATGATGACAGTATTTATAGAAGTGGTGGTAGTATTATGTAAGACTACAATAGTGTAGGACTAGCTTGCCCTAATGATGACAGTATTTATAGGATTACTTCGTGTTTTAATGTTTCTATTACTTTTTTAATATTTTGGCTTTAGCATGAGAAAGTAGATATGATGTGTTTGAAATTAGTTTTACTGTAACTTCAACAATCAAGCAGGTTTGGCACTCAATAAAAGTTCAATGGCCTTGACTATCAAAGCTATCTATTTTGCAACTTTCTTTTTTTTACCCAAAAACCAAAGACCTTCTTTAAAATCCCCCTATTTTTTTCAACATTAACTAACACTCTAGCATTAGCACTTGTACACTGTATTTACCTTTTTCCTATATAAATGTAAGAGTGTATGTATCATAATACTAGATAAATAAACAGAGGCTGTATTTATGGGTTGGACTTTATTATTCTTCACTGAAGAATAACTTAACAGATGTGTTAGTGGTTGTAAACATCCTAAAACAATTATCTATTATTATATAAATGACCATTGATTATATACCATAAGGTCAAAAAAGTTAACTTGACAAAAACCATAAATCCCAACCTCACAATCTTACTACTGAGTAGGAACTATTTGTATACATGTGATAAATAAATATCTATTATACATTAGGGCTTAATTGACCTTCACATTCCCATATTTTTTATATCCTCCCCTGAGCTGTTTTGATGATTTGTCCCTCCATTATCAAAACTAATATCATATGTATGTATGTACATGTATATGAATCATTACTTAAACATGGAATATACAAAATAGTTATCCTCCCATCCTTAATAAAAACATAATTTTCAAAATATCAGCCCCTTACCCCCTAACAAAATATACACTATCAATTAATTTTGACTCTATATAGCTCTGCTCTGGGGGGAAAACATTGACTCCCATCATTATAAACATGAACAAACAAAAAATACATAAAAAACATTCAACAACAACCCCCCCTATTTATAAAACTTCCTACAAACAACATGCCATGTTTTTATGAATAAATCTTTATATCATTTCCTTACAATGTAGAGAAGTCGTATCAATATTCAAAACAGTCTATTAAAGATGTAATTAATAAAATACGGTCACTCACCGTATGTCTTGTTTGTATTCCTACATATTGTCAATAACTGATGCATGTGCAACTCATCTGTAACTTAATAAGGGGCTTCAAACAGGGTAAAAGATAAGTAATAAATACAAAATGTACAGTAGAACATACTACAACAAATTATGAATGAATTAGAGATGAATAATTTGACACTATAATGTGACAGTTGTGTAGGCTTGTCATTCATAATAGTATTTTTATTATATTCCTTTATTTGACAGATTTAAGTAAATAAAGGATGTTAAATAATCTCCATTTGATTGGGGTTTTAAAACATCACATCATGCAATATCAACAAAAGTATTAAATCAGTGAACTATTCTCCCTATTATTTTTGAAAAATACTATTGAGATTATCTTTACCTGTCGAAATCCAGAATTTTTTCAGATTACCTCTAAATCTAACCAAAAAGGATGTAAATGACAGTGAACATGAAAAATTCCACATAATCTCAGATAAGTAAAAGTGCTTGTATTACTGTTTCTCATCTTAGTCACCATAGGTAATTTAAACATTATCTAAAATTTTCAATCAGAATAATAGTGATGCCTGCGATTCCTAAAATCTCTGTAGCTGCCAGGGTGATTCGCCCACTACACCTCCCCCCCCCCCCCCCCCCCCCCCCTTTTTTTGGCTTGGCTCTGTCATGCACTTCCTGGGGACTTAGCAATCGTAAGACACCTCACCTAGATTTCATGTCCCTCTTAAAGCCAAGCTTGGATCTGCACCTGTGTGAGTAGAACTAGTAACTCAAAGTGAGTGTATGATAATTAGAGTTTTTATCGTAATATATTTTAAATACCTGTATTAAAAAATCAAACATAATTTTACAAAAATTGCATTATGTACCATAATGAGTAACTGTATCCTTATCATACTCACAACTTGATATTTTATGCACAGAATCTAAAAACTTAAATTCAGTATTAATTTTCTCTTGCTATATAAGTATCATTTCTTTTGGTTAGTTTCCATTGCTTCACAGTTAAAAGAAAGGGCATCAATTTATCCACCAGAAAAACACACTGAGTGACTAGTAGAAATAGCAGAAGAAGAGGAGAGCAATAAAGGAAGAATATCTTTCATTTTGCTTTGAGGTAACTTAATACAGAACCTTCCATAGGTGCTTCACACCAAGTTTCGGTCCATTTGGCTAAGCAGTTACAGAGAAGAAGATTTTTAGAAATCAACAAATCAGAAACAAGAATGACCTGTGGTGGCCATGTTTATTAACGGAGGGGAACTAAATGTGCAATCTTTATAGATGACCTTCCAAGGATGCTTCCTACCAAGTTTTGATTCATTTGGCAGAGCAGCTTCAGAGGAGAAGATTTTTTAGAAATCAACCAATCAGAAACAAGAATTGCCTGTGGTGGCCATGTTTGTTAATGGATCGGAAATAAATGAGCAATTTTTATAGAGGATGCTTCCTACCAAATTTCGATTCATTTGGACAAGCGGTTACAGAGAAGATTCTTTAGAAATCAACCAATCAGAAACAAGAATTGCCTCTGGTGGCCATGTTTGTCAATGGATCTGGACAAAATGAGCAATCTTCATAGAGAACCTGCCATAGATGCTTCCTACCAAGTTTCGGTTCATTTGGCCAAGCGTTACAGAGAAGATTCTTTAGAAATCAACCAATCAGAAACAAGAATTGCCTCTGGTGGCCATGTTTGTCAATGAATCTGGACAAAATGAGCAATCTTCATAGAGGACCTGCCATAGATGCTTCCTACCAAGTTTCGGTTCATTTGGTCAAGCAGTTTCAGAGGAGAAGATTTTTTGAAATCGGCCAATCAGAAATAAGAATTGCCTATGGTGGCCATGTTTTTTAACGGATCGGAACTAAATGAGCAGTCTTTATAGAAGACCTTCCAAGGATGCTTCCTACCAAGTTTCGATCCATTTGGCAGAGCAGCTTCAGAGGAGAAGATTTTTTAGAAATCAACCAATCAGAAACAAGAATTGCCTGTGGTGGCCATGTTTGTTAATGGATCGGAAATAAATGAGCAATCTTTATAGAGGATGCTTCCTACCAAATTTCGATTCATTTGGACAAGCGGTTACAGAGAAGATTCTTTAGAAATCAACCAATCAGAAACAAGAATTGCCTCTGGTGGCCATGTTTGTCAATGGATCTGGACAAAATGAACAATCTTCATAGAGAACCTGCCATAGATGCTTCCTACCAAGTTTCGGTTCATTTGGCCAAGCGGTTACAGAGAAGATTCTTTAGAAATCAACCAATCAGAAACAAGAATTGCATCTGGTGGCCATGTTTGTCAATGAATCTGGACAAAATGAGCAATCTTCATAGTGGACCTGCCATAGATGCTTCCTACCAAGTTTCGGTTCATTTGGCCAAGCAGTTTCAGAGGAGAAGATTTTTTGAAATCGGCCAATCAGAAATAAGAATTGCCTATGGTGGCCATGTTTTTTAACGGATCGGAACTAAATGAGCAGTCTTTATAGAAGACCTTCCAAGGATGCTTCCTACCAAGTTTCGATCCATTTGGCAAAGCGGTTTTAGAGGAGAAGATTTTTTAGAAATCAACCAATCAAAAACAAGAATTGCCTGTGGCAGCCATGTTTGTTAACGGATCGGAACTAAATGAGTAATCTTTATAGAGGACCTTCCAAGGATGCTTCCTACCAAGTGTCGATTCATTTGGCCAAGCGGTTTCAGAGAAGATTTTTTAGAAATTAACCAATCAGAAACAAGCATTGCCTGTGGAGGCCATGTTTGTTAATGGATCGGGACGAAATAAGCATTCTTTATAGAGGACTGCTATAGATGCTTCCTACCAAGTTGTGTCAGAGTAGAAGATTTTTAGAAATTGACTAATCAGGAAAAAGAATTGTCTGTGGCGACCATGTTTGTTAACAGATTGGGACAAAATGAGCAATCTTTATAAGAGGACTTTCCATAGATGCTTCCTACCAAGTTTCGGTTCATTTGGCCAAGCAGTTTCAGAGGAGAAGATTTTTAAAAATCGGCTAATCAGAAACAAGAATTGCCTATGCTGAGGGGTTTCAGAAGAGAAGATTAAAATGTGAAAAGTTAACGGACGACAGACGACATACGACGGACGCCAAGTGATGGCAAAAGCTCACATTGCCTTTGGCAAGGTGAGCTAACAAGGCCACAAATTTATATTTTATTGACATTCTACCAGTAGAAATAGTATGACAAGAAGCCAGTAATGTACCCATCATGGAGACCATGTCACAAAAAATAATGGAAGAACAAGAAGCCAGCAATTTATTCAACAGTCAGTGAGTGAGATGCTGCCACACATAGTAAGGACAGAATAAATAGCCAGCAATTTATTGTTGCTTACTCATGTCATGTAAATATGACATTGTTTTATACTGAATATGTACTTTAGACGCAACTTCTATTAGGCCGGTAGAGACTGCCCCCATAAAGGGGTAGCTTTCTAAATGTGGTCGAGTGGTCTAGGGCGCTGGACGTAAGGCTAAGCGAATGGTGCTGCAGTGTATCAATGGTGTGGGTTCAAATCCTGTCGAGGGAAGAACAAAAATTTGACAGCTCTAAAATCTAATTCTAACACTGTTTGGTTTAATTTTCAGACGTATATATATACACTGCAGCACCATTCGCTTAGCCTTACGTCCAGCGCCCTAGACCACTCGACTACATCCACTCCCTGTATATATATATATATATATCAACAACTGAGACACTGTCACTGTCAGAATCTCAGAATAAGAGGATGCTGGTAGTTATATTATCAATCCATTGTCAACAGTAATATAGGAAGAAGAAGAAGCCAGTCATCTATTGAACAGGGAAACTCTACTAACGGTAGTAAAGTCATAATAATAGGCCAGAATATTTATCACCATGGAAGCCTTGTCACCAGTAGTATTGTTTAGTCAAGAGGCCAGTAATTTATCAATCAGGTAGACCCTGTCTAACCAGCGGTAATGACAGAACAACAGTAATTTATCAATCAGGTAGACCCTGTCTTACCAGCGGTAATGACAGAACAACAGTAATTTATCAATCAGGTAGACCCTGTCTTACCAGCGGTAATGACAGAACAACAGTAATTTATCAATCAGGTAGACCCTGTCTAACCAGCAGTAATGACAGAACAACAGTAATTTATCAATCAGGTAGACCCTGTCTAACCAGCAGTAATGACAGAACAACAGTAATTTATCAATCAGGTAGACCCTGTCTAACCAGCAGTAATGACAGAACAACAGTAATTTATCAATCAGGTAGACCCTGTCTAACCAGCAGTAATGACAGAACAACAGTAATTTATCAATCAGGTAGACCCTGTCTAACCAGCAGTAATGACAGAACAACAGTAATTTATCAATCAGGTAGACCCTGTCTAACCAGCAGTAATGACAGAACAACAGTAATTTATCAATCAGGTAGACCCTGTCTTACCAGCAATAATGACAGAACAACAGTAATTTATCAATCAATGAGACATTGACACCTGTACTAATCGCTAACACAAGAAGTTCATTATTAATTTATCCATCACTGCTATTGTCACCAGCAGAAGCAGCCATCATTATATGAATCAGTGAGACTCTGCCACATGTAGAAATAGTATAACAAGATGCCACCAGTAGAAAATGGCAACATACAATAAGAGGCCAGCAATCAATGAGGCTCTACAACCATAGCAACAGGTCAGTAACAATCCCTGCTACCTAAAGGCAAAATAAGAGCTCAGTGACTATCCCATGGTGAGTCTGTACTATCAGTGGTAATGATAACAGAAAAACAGATTGGTGACTATCTCACTCAGTGAGACACTACAACCAGTAGTAACATCAGAATGAATGTCAGTGATTCTCCTAAAGTGGGCTCCTGTCACCAGCGGTAATGGCAGAAAAGCTTTGATTGATTGGTTGATTGGCATTTAACTCCAACTTTAACAGCATTTCAGCTATTTGATGGCATTGCAAGAAAAGTAGATTATTATTTCACAGTCAACACTGCTACTAGTAGCAAGTAGACAGATTACCCTGCAGTAATCACCTCCTACCAATAGCAGGTCAGTGATTATTGTGTAGTCAAATCACCCATACTGACCCCCTGCTACCTGTACAAGAGAGAGTTATTATCCCATGACGAGCCTCTGCTACCTGTAATAATGATGGAACAAGTGGCCAGTGATTAAATTTGTATTGTAGTGATAGACTGGTGATAAGAATTCTATATTGTTGCCAAAAACACAAAAGTATTTTTGATAATAAAGTGTTGATTAACTTACAAAAACAAAACAAACATGATCTGATAATAAAAACATTGAGTTACCAGTACAACAGTAAACCAATAAGACCAAACCCTGTAACACCCAGTAACCTGTGACCCTAAATGTTGAACATCAAGTTACCAGTACAATAAGTAAGACCTAGCCCTGTAACACCCTGTAACCTGTGACCCTATAGCTACCTTACTCTACCTGTGACCCTAACTGTTGAACATCAAGTTACCAGTACAATAAGTAAGACCTAACCCTGTAACACCCAGTAACCTGTGACCCTACCTTACTCTACCTGTGACCCTAAATGTTGAACATCAAGTTACCAGTACAATAAGTAAGACCAAACCCTGTAACACCCAGTAACCTGTGACCCTACCTTACTCTACCTGTGACCCTAAATGTTGAACATCAAGTTACCAGTACAATAAGTAAGACCAAACCCTGTAACCTGTGACCCCACCTTACTCTACCTGTGACCCTAACTGTTGAACATCAAGTTACCAGTACAATAAGTAAGACCTAACTGTGTAACACCCTGTAACCTGTGACCCTACCTTACTCTACCTGTGACCCTAAATGTTGAACATCAAGTTACCAGTACAATAAGTAAGACCTAACCCTGTAACACCCTGTAACCTGTGACCCTACCTTACTCTACCTGTGACCCTAACGGTTGAACATCAAGTTACCAGTACAATAAGTAAGACCAAACTGTGTAACACCCAGTAACCTGTGACCCTACCTTACTCTACCTGTGACCCTAAATGTTGAACATCAAGTTACCAGTACAATAAGTAAGACCTAGCCCTGTAACACCCAGTAACCTGTGACCCTACCTTACTCTACCTGTGACCCTAACTGTTGAACATTAATTTACCAGTACAATAAGTAAGACCAAACCCTGTAACACCCTGTAACCTGTGACCCTACCTTACTCTACCTGTGACCCTAACTGTTGAACATTAATTTACCAGTACAATAAGTAAGACCAAACCCTGTAACACCCTGTAACCTGTGACCCTACCTTACTCTACCTGTGACCCTAACTGTTGAACATTAATTTACCAGTACAATAAGTAAGACCTAGCCCTGTAACACCCTGTAACCTGTGACCCTACCTTACTCTACCTGTGACCCTAACTGTTGAACATTAATTTACCAGTACAATAAGTAAGACCAAACCCTGTAACACCCAGTAACCTGTGACCCTACCTTACTCTACCTGTGACCCTAACTGTTGAACATTAATTTACCAGTACAATAAGTAAGACCTAGCCCTGTAACACCCAGTAACCTGTGACCCTACCTTACTCTACCTGTGACCCTAAATGTTGAACATCAAGTTACCAGTACAATAAGTAAGACCTAACCCTGTAACACCCTGTAACCTGTGACCCTACCTTACTCTACCTGTGACCCTAAATGTTGAACATCAAGTTACCAATACAATAAGTAAGACCTAGCCCTGTAACACCCTATAACCTGTGACCCTACCTTACTCTACCTGTGACCCTAACTGTTGAACATCAAGTTACCAGTACAATAAGTAAGACCAAACTGTGTAACACCCAGTAACCTGTGACCCTACCTTACTCTACCTGTGACCCTAAATGTTGAACATCAAGTTACCAGTACAATAAGTAAGACCTAGCCCTGTAACACCCAGTAACCTGTGACCCTACCTTACTCTACCTGTGACCCTAACTGTTGAACATTAATTTACCAGTACAATAAGTAAGACCAAACCCTGTAACACCCTGTAACCTGTGACCCTACCTTACTCTACCTGTGACCCTAAATGTTGAACATCAAGTTACCAGTACAATAAGTAAGACCTAACCCTGTAACACCCTGTAACCTGTGACCCTACCTTACTCTACCTGTGACCCTAACGGTTGAACATCAAGTTACCAGTACAATAAGTAAGACCAAACTGTGTAACACCCAGTAACCTGTGACCCTACCTTACTCTACCTGTGACCCTAAATGTTGAACATCAAGTTACCAGTACAATAAGTAAGACCTAGCCCTGTAACACCCAGTAACCTGTGACCCTACCTTACTCTACCTGTGACCCTAACTGTTGAACATTAATTTACCAGTACAATAAGTAAGACCAAACCCTGTAACACCCTGTAACCTGTGACCCTACCTTACTCTACCTGTGACCCTAACTGTTGAACATTAATTTACCAGTACAATAAGTAAGACCAAACCCTGTAACACCCTGTAACCTGTGACCCTACCTTACTCTACCTGTGACCCTAACTGTTGAACATTAATTTACCAGTACAATAAGTAAGACCTAGCCCTGTAACACCCTGTAACCTGTGACCCTACCTTACTCTACCTGTGACCCTAACTGTTGAACATTAATTTACCAGTACAATAAGTAAGACCAAACCCTGTAACACCCAGTAACCTGTGACCCTACCTTACTCTACCTGTGACCCTAACTGTTGAACATTAATTTACCAGTACAATAAGTAAGACCTAGCCCTGTAACACCCAGTAACCTGTGACCCTACCTTACTCTACCTGTGACCCTAAATGTTGAACATCAAGTTACCAGTACAATAAGTAAGACCTAACCCTGTAACACCCTGTAACCTGTGACCCTACCTTACTCTACCTGTGACCCTAAATGTTGAACATCAAGTTACCAATACAATAAGTAAGACCTAGCCCTGTAACACCCTATAACCTGTGACCCTACCTTACTCTACCTGTGACCCTAACTGTTGAACATCAAGTTACCAGTACAATAAGTAAGACCAAACTGTGTAACACCCAGTAACCTGTGACCCTACCTTACTCTACCTGTGACCCTAAATGTTGAACATCAAGTTACCAGTACAATAAGTAAGACCTAGCCCTGTAACACCCAGTAACCTGTGACCCTACCTTACTCTACCTGTGACCCTAACTGTTGAACATTAATTTACCAGTACAATAAGTAAGACCAAACCCTGTAACACCCTGTAACCTGTGACCCTACCTTACTCTACCTGTGACCCTAACTGTTGAACATTAATTTACTAGTACAATAAGTAAGACCTACATGTAACCCTGTAACACCCAGTAACCTGTGACCTTACCTTACTCTACCTGTGACCCTAACTGTTGAACATCAAGTTACCAGTACAATAAGTAAGACCTAACTGTGTAACACCCAGTAACCTGTGACCCTACCTTACTCTACCTGTGACCCTAAATGTTGAACATTAATTTACCAGTACAATAAGTAAGACCAAACCCTGTAACACCCAGTAACCTGTGACCCTACCTTACTCTACCTGTGACCCTAACTGTTGAACATTAATTTACCAGTACAATAAGTAAGACCAAACCCTGTAACACCCAGTAACCTGTGACCCTACCTTACTCTACCTGTGACCCTAAATGTTGAACATCAAGTTACCAGTACAATAAGTAAGACCTAACTGTGTAACACCCTGTAATCTGTGACCCTAACTGTTGAACATCAAGTTACCAGTACAATAAGTAAGACCTAACCCTGTAACACCCAGTAACCTGTGACCCTACCTTACTCTACCTGTGACCCTAACTGTTGAACATTAAGTTACCAGTACAATCAATTAGGTTAAACTCTGTAACACCCATCCTAACCCCGAGACCCTAAATGCTGAACGTCAATTCACCAGTACGATAAGCTAGGTTAAACCATGTAACACCCATCCTAACCCCGAGACCCTAAATGCTGAACGTCAATTCACCAGTACGATAAGCTAGGTTAAACCATGTAACACGCATCCTAACCCCAAGACCCTAAATGCTGAACGTCAATTCACCAGTACGATAAGTTAGGTTAAACCATGTAACACTCATCCTTACCCTGAGACCCTAAATGCTGAACGTCAATTCACCAGTACGATAAGCTAGGTTAAACCATGTAACACCCATCCTAACCCCAAGACCCTAAATGCTGAACGTCAATTCACCAGTACGATAAGCTAGGTTAAACCATGTAACACTCATCCTTAGCCTGAGACCTTAAATGTTTAACCTCAAGTTACCAGTACAATAAGTAAAACTAAGCCATGTAACACTCATCTAAATCCAGTTTAATTGTGATGTGATCATGTCCCAAGAGGGAACCATGAGGTATCGAAATAAGACAATGTTTCTTTGCTGCAAGTACAATCCCTCTATGAGGGTGACAGTAAGTTGTGCAGGACAAATTCAATACAGTACTCATCCTAATGATAGGTCACTAGGTGGTGAATGAGTGCCTCACATCAGGAGAATACAATGCTACTGTCATATAATAGAAGATAACTTGCTTCAGCTCCTAATGAACAAATCATCTCCCCTTTTCCTTGTGTCAATCAAAACCCCCACCCATTACTGCATGCATAGTAAAAGGTCACCTAATGTCATATGAATAGGGGTGTATATTGTTGTACAGACATGAATTTAAGTTCAGGATGTGTTATAATGAAAATAAAAGAGAATGGATGGACTTTTTACTTTAAAACTTGTTAATTAGTGTTAATTTATGTTTTTAATGTACTCCTTGTAAAAACTATCTGGACAAAAAAATGACCAAAATCAACGACATTACCATAATTTGAACAACAAAGGTTTTTCCAGCTGATTAACTCTGATTGATCCTATTTACACTTATTTGTGAAAAGTATTAAAGATTAAAACTACTTCCTAAAACAGTTATAATCTAATTTGAATATACATAAGATTTAATGTATTTTATTCTAATAACTTACTTTAAACAATGAACAGCAGATTAGTTCAACTTAAATGTATGTGGTCACCACAAGTACTCACTGTACAAAATTACCACAAAAATTTACAGTTTCCTCAATTTATTTTGAGATAAACAAGATTTTCTCCACATTTGTCACTTTTTGTTAGCATGGCAACAAAAGTTGATGGTACAAGATTTTTGTATAGATATGTATACATTCACATGTATAGGGGGAAATAATAACAAAACAGACAATCCAGTTATTTGTAATTATTAAACCTCAACCCCCTCACTATTTAGTCTTCACAGATAGATTGATAATTATAGCTTGTTAGCATAATTAGCTCTGTCTTCTAAATACTGTCAAATTCGGTTAAATAACAATTATTTGGACAGAATTTATCCAATCCCAGTATATATATTGTTTATTAATCAGTATAACATGGTCACTCATGCCTCCTCCCATTTTACGATCTTGTTTTGTATGTTCCCAGCATTACAACACCACTACCCCCTCCCATTTTACGATCTTGTTTTGTATGTTCCCAGCATTACAACACCACTACCCCCTCCCATTTTACGATCTTGTTTTGTATGTTCCCAGCATTACAACACAACTATCCCCTCCCATTTAATTTTTTTTCCTGCAGGTATCCAGCATTATACCACCAACTCTCTCAAATTTATCATCTTGTTCTGAAGGTATACAGCCTTATAACACCACGCCCACCCCAGTTTACAACCTTGTCATGCAAGTATCCAGAACTAAACCACTATTAATCATAAATCTCCCGTTTTTACACATCCTCATGTGTAGGTATCTATCATTGTACCCTTCGTAGTATCCAAATGATAACCATTTTTATCACATTTACCTCAGTTTGATCATAAATCAAGGCTCCCTTACCCCCACCCCCTTTTCCACATCTTGACTTGACAGTATCTACCATTATACACTCAATAGTAACCATATCACAATTAATTCAGTTCAATCATAAATCAAGGCATCCATCAACCCATCCCTTGCCCTTTTCCACATCTTGGCTTGGAGGTATTTTTAGTCAAAGAAAACTTGACAGTTTTTTAACAATTTTTGAGAGTAAAGAAAACTTTGATCAAAAACTTAAGTTAGACAAATTTTGATGGAATAAAACCCCATCCTATCTTTCTTCAAACTTTGATGGACTTTGACAGAAATCAGCCGATTAGAATTCAGTTAGGCAGGAAAGCAGAGAAAATACCAAGATCCTGGCAAGAAGAGCAAAACAAAAATTATTGGCTTCTCAAAGTTTTGCATCTTTTCTATTAAGGGTTTAACTTTTTCAAAAAGGATATTAAATATTGGTTTATTCATCCTAAAATAGATTCTTAATCTATATTCAATTGGGTTTCCTGTTTCTATTCTTGGTTAAGTATATTGTATATACTTCTAGCTTTTCTTCTTACCAACCAGTTTCTAGTCCTGACTCCATCTTATTCCATTCTTTTAAAGAATAGATCTCTTCTTCTGTGTTGCAATATTGCAAAACACAAAACAAAGACACAGAAAAAGCAATGTATTCATTTTCTGCGATGTTAGTTGGAGCACTACTGCTTACATGAATCTTTGATAAACCTTCAAAAGACTTTGATAGTGTTCCTGACCAAATCTTGGATAAACCATCAAAAGACTTTGATAGTGTCAACAGACAACTTGAACATAGAAAAATGTGTCCAATTTTTCATTGAAAAAGTTTTTCATGTAAAGTGTCAACAGGACTTGATGACCAGCTTACCACAATTACCTCAGCTTGATTATAAATCAAGTATCCATTGTACCCCCCTTTTTCCACATCTCGGCTTATAGGTATATATCATTACACCTCATTTACAAATGATGACCAGTTTAATCATAATTACCTCGGTTCGGTCATAGATCACACCATCATGATGATATCCTGTCATAACCTCCCGTATGTATTCCTCCATTTCATTTGAATCGTAATTGGAAACATTTTGATAATTTTCGTGGTAGACCCACGACGACCTCTCCATTATATCTATCTGTCTCCTTTGATTACTTAGGAAGAAGCTTAATAATTTAATAAATCCCATCATTTATTTATCACTTTATATCCTGTTCAAATTTAATAACGAATAATAAAAATAGATGTATCTGTAATTAGGTTTTTGTCACTCTATAGACCTTTACAGGAACACTTAATTAATCCTTGTTATTTAACTCATAACAACTGTTATCAACTAAATATAATCACACATTACAGGTTATTAAAGTTTTATCAATTGAATTTCATATCTTTCCATTTTATTAATAGTTATTTCAATTTTCACCATCAAGAACTATTGTTGAACGAGTTACAAATTCCATTTCTTAAATGAGCTGAATTAACAATGTCACAAAAATATTTACCACCTCAAACCTAAAATTTAAGGTCACAAAATTTCACCATTTCAGATCAAAAATTTTGACAAAAAGCATAAAAATTCTATATGATACTACAATCATATCTCACTATATATCAGTCAATAATCTCTTATCCACCATCATATCCATCTGATATTACGTGGTCCACATTGGGTCAAACTAACAATTTGTCTCATCTTGAATAAAATCTTCAGCACACGAGTTATTATAAAATAAAACATCCAACTGAGATATTCTAAAGTAACAGGTACTCTAAAATTATAATTCCTTCAATACAAGATTAAATCTAAGATGGGTGAATATGTGCTGGACAATTGTAGTATGTTTTAACCCCCTAACAATGACCAGTAGTAATCATCGGTCATAATATTTGACCACAATGTTAGATCATCAATGGATGTTATCTGTCAGTTGTCAATTACATTATGTCATAAAAAAAACTTGTACAATGTTAAACAAATATAAACACTGACATTTTATACCAAAAATAGAGAATTTACAAATGGTCAGTTATACAAACTGTTATTTCCAGATATTGTTTTCATCAGTGATGGTACTGTTGTTTGACAGGGACTAACAGCTTAGGTTTTATTTTTAATGATAATTATTAATGATAATGAATTTATTAGTGGGACATCTAGGAGTATCTTCAATTTAGAGACTAAATTGAGAGGACAAAAAACTTTTTTTAGGTTAAATTTTGAGGACAAAAACCTTTTTTTAAGTTATAATTTGAGGACAAAAACCTTTTTTTAAGTTATATTTTGAAAACAAAAACCTTTTTTTAAGCTATATTTTGAAGACAAAAACCTTTTTTTAAGCTAGTATATTTTGAGGAAAATATATTCTTATTAGGTTTTATTAGATAGCAACATAATTAAATAATATATTTTCGTCTATTCAGTATACCTTTTAAAGTAAATGACATGCAAACTTTGATAGAGCAATAATTTAATTCAATATGTTAAATTGGCCTGTAAATTTGTGAATGACTTTGACACAGTTTGGTCCAGTAGAAGAACAGAGAACAACACCTGTCATTTATAATAACTTTTCTAAAACATGGTTGGAGTAATCTTAACAGCAAATCAAAACATATAATGCAAACAATTTGTTAATAAATGTTGATTCAGTTGTATCATTACATCATAGGCAGATTTTCTTCTATTTATTTAATTGTTCAGTAATTGTTTATAATTATAAAAACCCAACAAAGTGTGGTAATCGTGTGCATTCATCTGAATAATATATTGCATGCAGACTTCAAAATGTGCATTTGACAAACTGAAACAATAGATAACCTTTAATTTCCCATCAGATTATGTAGATTAGGACGGAAACTCTTGGCTTTCTTTTGTCAAATATATTGATTATCTGCTCCTAGTAATAACTTCCTCAGTATGTACTTCAGAAAGGTAATAATGGGAGTTGATATTATCAATCTTCAATAAAGAACTACATACACCAGAATCAATACCACACTTCTACCATACAATTATATAACACATATAATGTTCTGCCTACAGGTTTATTTTTTACATATATTATATTATTTACACAAAATTCAAGATTTACCAGCATTATAAAAGTAAAATGGTTGAAAACACCACTTTTCTCTACAAGCAATGATAAATTTATTTTCTGAAAGTATTTCAACATTGAAGAAACATAGTTTGAATTTGATAAATCTACTGTGACACAATCAATTAATTTTATTACATTTTAATCAATATTACAGAGCTCTATTGCACACAAGAATCCAGATCCTGATTCAACAGTGAAAAACAAACAAAACCTTAAAATAACACCTCTAACGATAATCTATGTCTAACATGTAAGCCATCTTCGATCGCTAATGGGTATAAAAAGTTACTAGGGGACGATTCATTGATCACCCATACTGCTTTGGTTAAGTAAGATGTACTTCTGACTAAACAAATATATGAAATAACATGTACTTCTGTCTAGAGAGATATGGCTGAAATAATGTGCACATTTGTCTCTTCCACCCATGAGAATTAATCCTTTAGTGACAAGGCATATACATGTAGTATTATTTACTGTTCTTTACAAAGGCAGGTGTCCCATCAAAAATCAATAATAAAGTTTTTATGATTTTCAAATATAATTTTACATGACCGATTTTTTTAATGATTTTATTCTGATGAATTTTATATTGCAAAAGAAAATCCACATCTTTTGATAAAACGGACCAAACAGATGTGTACCGTCATAGAATTGATTACTGATGAAATGATGCCTCAAAAATGATTCACCCAAGTTTTCTTTGTTATGCCATGCAAAGTAGTTTTAGGTGAAAATTCATTTTCCTTGTATGAGTTTATAAAAGTTTTATTTTTCGAAAAACTAAGATGATCCTTAATATCATAATAAAAATTCTTTTTTCATATGTACAAAATATTAATTTCTTACTAATTGTCTCATGTAAACCACTTCCTTTAGGCATTTGTTTCCTATTTAATACCTTTTCTCTTGTAAATATTTTTTTCTTCAAATTTCAATAAAAATCTGGATCAATATGGTCTCTTACTTCTATCACATTATAACTAGCTAATGTTAAAACTCAGTTATTAGCTACCCAAACCTACATGGCAAATATGTGTGTTAATTTAAAACTATCAGTTTGTTAGGCTTTCAGCACCGAGAGAAAATAGATTTTATAGAATTATTTTTCCAACACTGATGGAGTTTTGTGACATAGCATCATGTAGTAAAATGCATGGTGTTCTCAAATTTTATTTGTCACTACAAAATTGTTCCTAATGAAAGAAATCTTCTATGGAATAACAAAAACACTGGTTAAACCACAAATTTTGATAAAGCTAAATGTAGTTACAACAATAAACGTCTATAACCATATAACCATTAGGTACCACCATTTATATTCCCACACAGGTCTAAAAACAATTCTATATATCAGACCACAAACAGCTTTTATAGTTGTTTGTAAGAAATAAAACAAAAAAAGATCTTTCAACAAATCTGCTTTATAATAGGAAGTTAAAGTCAGCATATGTGGTATTTATTATACTGGCCATGCCAGGCACACTAAGACACTTCATTTATATATCTCTCTTAACAAGTACATGCAGCATGCATCCTCAAACAGATATTTATATATCTCCCTGGCTTGAGAGGTAACAAGAAGATGAATCACACATCCTCTTAAACATTTATATATCTCCCTAGCTTGAGAGGTTACTAGAACATGAATCACACATCCTCATAAACATTTATATATCTCCCTAGCTTGAGAGGGTAACTAGAACATGAATCACACATCCTCATAGACATAAATCACACACCATTATAAACATTTATATATCTCCCTAGCTTGAGAGGGTAACTAGAACATGAATCACACATCCTCATAAACATTTATATATCTCCCTAGCTTGAGAGGTAACAAGAAGATGAATCACACATCCTCATAAACATTTATATATCTCCCTAGCTTGAGAGGGTAACTAGAACATGAATCACACATCCTCATAAACATTTATATATCTCCCTAGCTTGAGAGGGTAACTAGAACATGAATCACACATCCTCATAAACATTTATATATCTCCCTAGCTTGAGGGGTAACTAGAGCATGAATCACACATCCTCATAAACATTTATATATCTCCCTAGCTTGAGAGGGTAACTAGAACATGAATCACACATCCTCATAGACATGAATCACACACCATTATAAACATTTATATATCTCCCTAGCTTGAGAGGTAACTAGAACATGAATCACACATCCTCATAAACATTTATATATCTCCCTAGCTTGAGAGGTAACTAGAACATGAATCACACATCCTCATAAACATTTATATATCTCCCTAGCTTGAGAGGGTAACTAGAACATGAATCACACATCCTCATAAACATTTATATATCTCCCTAGCTTGAGAGGGTAACTAGAACATGAATCACACATCCTCATAAACATTTATATATCTCCCTAGCTTGAGAGGGTAACTAGAACATGAATCACACATCCTCATAGACATAAATCACACACCATTATAAACATTTATATATCACCCTAGCTTGAGAGGTAACTAGAACATGAATCACACATCCTCATAAACATTTATATATCACCCTAGCTTGAGAGGTAACTAGAACATGAATCACACATCCTCATAAACATTTATATATCACCCTAGCTTGAGAGGTAACTAGAACATGAATCACACATCCTCATAGACATGAATCACACACCATTATAAACATTTATATATCTCCCTAGCTTGAGAGGGTAACTACATCATGTAGAACATGAATCACACACCATTATAAACATTTATATATCTCCCTAGCTTGAGAGGGTAACTAGAACATGAATCACACATCCTCATAAACATTTATATATCTCCCTAGCTTGAGAGGGTAACTAGAACATGAATCACACATCCTCATAAACATTTATATATCTCCCTAGCTTGAGAGGGTAACTAGAACATGAATCACACATCCTCATAAACATTTATATATCTCCCTAGCTTGAGAGGGTAACTAGAACATGAATCACACATCCTCATAGACATGAATCACACACCATTATAAACATTTATATATCTCCCTAGCTTGAGAGGGTAACTAGAACATGAATCACACATCCTCATAGACATGAATCACACACCATTATAAACATTTATATATCTCCCTAGCTTGAGAGGGAAACTAGAACATGAATCACACACCATTATAAACATTTATATATCTCCCTAGCTTGAGAGGGTAACTAGAACATGAATCACACATCCTCATAAACATGAATCACACACCATTATAAACATTTATATATCTCCCTAGCTTGAGAGGTAACTAGAACATGAATCACACATCCTCATAGACATAAATCACACACCATTATAAACATTTATATATCTCCCTAGCTTGAGAGGTAACTAGAACATGAATCACACATCCTCATAAACATTTATATATCTCCCTGGCTTAAGAGGTAACTAGAACATGAATCACACATCCTCATAAACATTTATATATCTCCCTAGCTTAAGAGGTAACTAGAACATGAATCACACATCCTCATAGACATAAATCACACACCATTATAAACATTTATATATCTCCCTAGCTTGAGAGGGTAACTAGAACATGAATCACACATCCTCATAGACATGAATCACACACCATTATAAACATTTATATATCTCCCTAGCTTGAGAGGTAACTAGAACATGAATCACACATCCTCATAAACATTTATATATCTCCCTGGCTTGAGAGGGTAACTAGAACATGAATCACACATCCTCATAGACATGAATCACACACCATTATAAACATTTATATATCACCCTAGCTTGAGAGGGTAACTAGAACATGAATCACACATTCTCATAGACATGAATCACACACCATTATAAACATTTATATATCTCCCTAGCTTGAGAGGTTAGGGAAAAGGGAAAAAGTAGCACACATAAAATTAGACAAACATTTACAAATACTTTTTGCTTGCATGTGAGAGGTAACAAGTACATATAGTACACATCCTCATACAGGTTTACAAGGGAGGTAACAAACACACTTCATCAAACTCATACCTCAGTTCATCATGTAAATCCAACCATATTGAAGTTTGATCAACTTGTACTTTGATTATTATTTAGACATCTGCATGGCATATGATGGAACCTTGCAGAAACTAACATTTACTTCTGAAATCCATTCAGAAACCTTAAATGTCCAACAGACATTGAGACACCCTCCCAAGAGCTATTTTTAGTAAATATATACTTGGCATGAGATATTTTCATTCATTAATAGTATTAAGTAGGCAGATTATATGACACATTTACCTCTGATAGTCATTTAGATATCCTCATGGCATGTCATAGTTGTAGACACTAAAGTTTTACCTCTGAAAACATTTAGAAAACCTTACCTCCCAACAACCATTTAGATACCCTTCCAAAAGCCATTTACCAATAGATATTTGCTTGGCATAATGTAATCTTGATAATAGTAATCAGTCTGCAGCCAATATAACATTTACTTCTGATAGTCATTTAGACATCCTCTTTGTATGTGTAATTGGAAAGCTCCCCTACCTAAGGTTCATAACCACCTCTGCTTACTGCGTTAGTGGAGATCTCCTTTAGCTCAGTTGGTAGAGAGGTGGCTTACTATGCGAGAGGTCCCGTGATCGAATCCCATCGGGGATATTGCAATTTTCTGAGGTAAAACATGATCTACTGTTACATTAATTGGTGCCTAGAGGTGGCTATGAACCTACTATGGTTCCTATAACCTTAGGTAGGGGAGCGTTCCCGACATGTGATAGTTACAGAAAGTAAAATGTACCTCTGACAACCATCCAGAAACCCTCACCTCAAAAACCCATTAACAAAATATGTACCAGTAGATATCTACTTGGCTTGAGATACATTTATATTCAGTAATTACAGGTAGTAAGTTGTTAAATAAATCATCTTACCTCTGATAGCCTCTTAGATATCCCCTTAGCATGTGATAGTTTCATAGTTTTAGTAAGTTTTCCACAACAACATGAATCCCAGTTTTGGTCCGGAGAATCTTGGTCCGTATCTTTGGACCCAAGCACACATGCATTAGACAGAGTGCCTTCATGTGTCAGATAAACAAGGTGTGGTAATCCCACCCCTAAGAGGGGGCATGATTTGTCGCTGATGTTTGTCATTTAGACTTGAAACACAAAAAAACAGATCACAATCTTTTACTTTTAACCTCTGGTCACTGAAGGGTCATCACATCATCACGTAAACAATTCAAATAAAATTAATGACATAATTATCCAGATAATTGTTAAATCCTGTTTAAAATTACTAGCTTTCTTCACACTAATGATAACATCTATATACCCCAGGGCTAATTCTGTCGGAGGTGAAAAAAATCACTCTTTGTACAAGATCAATTAGATCATGACAAATTCAGTAATTATGACATATTAGGACATCATAGAACGTTTTCGTCTTTTAAAAACACAACACATGTCTAAAATCGATACTACTATACACGTTCCTCACCACTGAATAAATTATGAAGAAAAAAATCATAACAAAGGCCTGACCGTATTGATTTGTTTTCATTTACCTGTAGACTAATTGGTATAATCACAGACACAGGTGTCTATCATTCATTAATAATAAATGATAATATTGTCATTTTCATTCATAAATATGTACTTTAATCCTTTCTTGTTGGTAACACAGATATCATCTTGAAACTTGTATATTTTATTGCAGTAACTTTATAATTTCTCAATTCCTAATATGACCACTTCTACAGAGACTTTAAATATTACATGTTTTCATTGTTAATTTAATAAATACAAATGTAGTAATTATGTCAGTTTTAAATTATAATATCACAATTTATGCATAGTAATGTTGGTCGTTTTGTCATTCAACAAAATTATATTTGTTGCATTCTTATGTTAGCTTGAAGGCAATGTTCCAATTCTTTTAGACAAATAAGCTGGACATTAATTTCCTCTTCGACTGGTCCTAATATAACTACAAAGAGCTTAACAGTACAATTTACTACTAGAATATTCAGATAACAACATTCATGTTCCGGTTCAGTGGATAAATAACACCCATGGAATATTATAAATGTTATAATTAATATGACAAGTTAATATGTCGATATCAATCTGTTAATAAACAATATCAGTTTACACTGTCTTATTCTGATTATCATCTCACGTCAATTAAATATAGCGATTTCTACTCCGTCTAATGCACAAAGGAGAATAACTCTCCTAACAAAAATATTGTATCTAGACTATAAGCACAGAAATATTTGGGCAAAACAACAAATTTCTACCTAGCTGCAGAACAGTAGCTTGTATGGTCTTCTTTTGTGATCTATGGTCACAAAAAGACCATAATAGCTACGGTTCCACAGCTAATTTCTACCACCAAAAAAACTAGAAAAGAAGTATGCCCCCACACTTGATAATTATGGATAAAGTTATTTTGTTAGGAATGATTTTTTTTAAAATGAAGTGTGTCTTTAAGACACAAATGATGTCCCTGCCTGACCATAAGAAATTATAAACAAGTCAACCTCCATTATGTGTATAAACATCATACAAAATATTAAAGCTGTAGCTCCAAAACTGTAGGAGGAGATAGCTGGACAAACCATGTATCTATATCCGGACGGACGAACAAAATGACTAAGTCCAACTACCTGTCATTTTGAGAATATTTGATGAAAATCAAAATGCTGTGGACATGCACACCTCCATTATGTGTATAAACATCTTGCAAAATATTAAAGCTGTAGCTCTAAAACTGTAGGGGAGGAGTTAGCCGGACAAACCATGTTCCCTTTATGCAGCTAGTACGAAAAAAATGACTAAGTTCAACTACCTGTCATTTTGAGAATATTTGAAAAAAATCAAAATCCTGTGGACATGCACACCTCCATTATGTGTATAAACATCCTACAAAATATTAAAGCTGTAACACCAAAACTGTAGGAGGAGATAGCCGGACAAACCATGTATCTATATTCGGACGGACAGGGGTAAATTAATATGCCCCACCGACTTTGTCGCGGGGGCATAAAAATATGAATAAAAATTTGTGATAAAATTTGTTTTTCCCTAAGTGTACAATAAGAAACAAGATTTTAATTCTTTTCCTCCCAAATTAACATGTCGCTTTTGATGTCAACATATTCAAGTGTAATTGTACTTTTGTCTTTATTCAAAATTAATTTCCTGGCATATTTTCAAAATATGAAGAATATTACATAATTTGAGTTACATAAGATTTTTTAAAAAGCTGCCATTATTCATAATAAAGTAAAGATGGAAGATAACATTCTTTTACAAATACATTTGACAAGTACAACAAGTTTTAAGACTTACTTGTACAAGAAGTACCTAATGTAATATACATATAAAAATTAAATCAAATTTCTCAAAACAGTGGAGAGGAGAGTCAATGTACTTCAAATTGTCCTTAACAATAACTGTTTTATAACGAAGGAAAACTGATCAATTCAAATTTTACTTCTGATTTTACTATAATATACAATAGAT
Organism: Bathymodiolus septemdierum; assembly: GCA_963383655.1. Classification (NCBI taxonomy): domain Eukaryota; kingdom Metazoa; phylum Mollusca; class Bivalvia; order Mytilida; family Modiolidae; genus Bathymodiolus; species Bathymodiolus septemdierum. Next base: position 128,208,810 of record OY726518.1, on the reverse strand, counting down.
TAAACAGCTAAAAATCAACATAATATGCAAATGATCTTTCAAATAATGTCACTCAATAAGTGAAATATAATTGAGGAGAGGAAGTAAGCCTTGTGATTCCAAGCAAAACTAATTTTAAGCCACAAATAATATAAAATTATCATATAATAACTAGGTCTCCAATATATATTAAATGTTACCAAGTAAAATGTTTAATTGGTAGCAGTACTAGTAACTGTGGGAATTTTAATTGGTAGCAGTACTAGTAACTGTGGGAATTTTAATTGGTAGCAGTACTAATAACTGTGGGAATTTTAATTGGTAGCAGTACTAGTAATTGTGGGAATTTTAATTGGTAGCAGTACTAGTAACTGTGGGAATTTTAATTGGTAGCAGTACTAGTAACTGTGGGAATTTTAATTGGTAGTACTAGTCACTGGGAATTTTAATTGGTAGCAGTAGTAGTAACTGTGGGAATTTTAATTGGTAGCAGTACTAGTAACTGTGGGAATTTTAATTGGTAGCAGTACTAGTAACTGTGGGAATTTTCATGGTGGAATAATAATCTTGTTTACCCAAAATTTGACAAATGTTAAAAGTGATAATTCCCCCCCCCCCCCTTCTTCTGCCTCTTTATTTATATTTGTTTGTATGTATCTCATCTCTATACCTATGTAATCACACTGGTTTAAGAGAATAGGGGGTTAGGGTTATGGTGTTTAACACCACTTTCAATAATATTTCAGCTATATCATGGCAGTCAGTTTTATTGATGAAGGAAACAGTAGTACCTGGTTAAAACCACAGACCTGTCCTAAGTCACCGACATATTTTATCACATAATGTTGTATCGAGCACACCTTGCTTGAGTGAGGTTCGAGCTCACAACGTTAGTGGTCATATATAAAGAGAATAAAGACAAATAAAAATAAAACATATACCAGTACTATACTGATTTACATTTGACCTTAATTAAATGTTCACATTCTTAATTGTATACAAAACAAACAAAGATACAGGTAATTAATAATTTTATCACAACCATGCTATCAAAAGATTTTCCATATTGTCATCCATATTAACAAGGTTAATGCAGAGGCCTTCCCTTCCAAATTACTACAATAATATTCCAAGTAGACTAAATGTAAACAAGATATACTGCCATCACTAATAACTTATCATGTCCTTACATACATTATTGTTATTCAGGTACTATACAGTATAGGGTATATAAATATACAATATACATACATTATTGTTATTCAGGTACTATACAGTATAGGGTATATAAATATACAATATACATACATTATTGTTATTCAGGTAGTATACAGTATAGGGTATATAAATATACAATATACATACATTGTTGTTATTCAGGTAGTATACAGTATAGAGTATATAAATATACAATATACATACATTGTTGTTATTCAGGTAGTATACAGTATAGAGTATATAAATATACAATATACATACATTGTTGTTATTCAGGTAGTATATAGTATAGAGTATATAAATATACAATATACATACATTGTTGTTATTCAGGTACTATACAGTATAGGTTATATAAATATACAATATACATACATTGTTGTTATTCAGGTACTATACAGTATAGGGTATATAAATATACAATATACATACATTGTTGTTATTCAGGTAGTATACAGTATAGAGTATATAAATATACAATATACATACATTGTCGGAAAATATAAAATTTATTAGTACAAGCTTTAGAAACAGGTAGAAAAGTGAGCCTTTGGCAAGCTTTCCTAGCCTGTTTCGCAGAAAGTGCAAATTAATCTTAAATTTAACGACAATGTACATATATTGTGTTTATCCTGCAATATCAAAAAGTCCAAAACACCTGCCAAATTGTCTGAAAATAACTGAAACAAGTGTTGTTCTAATCCCTTTCATTGGCGTCATCTGTGACGTCAGCGCTTCTACTGTTACCATTTCTTTCTGTCCTTCTACATGAATCAGGAACCAGAAATGCTTTATTAGGTCCATGACCTAATAACACTGAAGTTTATTTGACCCCCTTTATTAGTACTCAAAATCACACAATTGCAGTATAATGTCATATTCACTGCTTCAGATTTATATACCCCTAGCCAGAAAAAGTAGTGCATATAAATTTGAAGTCGGGAATGTGATATTATATATCCTGCATAGCTACTGAGTAACTATTATTTATGGTGCATGCCTTTTAATTTATTTTTTTTTTAATTTCATGTCGTTTTTCACATTACAGATAGTCTATTTCCAAATCGGACTTCATATTTGTAGTTAGAATACATTTAAAATGTCAACATCCGTTACGTCATAACAGTGACATTACAGCTCCATTCTAAACTTTTTCAGGTAGAACATGTTTTTTACTGACCAGCACAAGGAAAAGCCATGATAGGAAAGAAAACCAATGCAAGAACTGGCAGACGAATGACATTTTTTATCATTTGAATCATGTGATATATATCTATGGCTCCAGCTATAGACAGTTTGATGTACCCAGCTAGATATCTAATGAAAATACAGCATTTTTCTATAAACCATAACATAAAATGTTGTCTTACCTTATTCAATGAACAGCCATCTGAAAAATAAAAATATTCATAATGAATACATTTCTCTAAACATTGGAGTATCAAAAGGAATAAAAAGTGAGATATCCTTACAATGGATTAATATTATGATTGGATATCCTTACAATGGATTAATATTATCATTAATGGATATCCTTACAATGGATTAATATTATGATTGGATATCCTTACAATGGATTAATATTATGATTGGATATCCTTACAATGGATTAATATTATGATTGGATATCCTTACAATGGATTAATATTATGATTGGATATCCTTACAATGGATTAATATTATCATTAATGGATATCCTTACAATGGATTAATATTATGATTGGATATCCTTACAATGGATTAATATTATGATTGGATATCCTTACAATGGATTAATATTATGATTAATGGATATCCTTACAATGGATTAATATTATGATTGGATATCCTTACAATGGATTAATATTATGATTGGATATCCTTACAATGGATTAATTTTATGATTGGATATCCTTACAATGGATTAATATTATGATTGGATATCCTTACAATGGATTAATATTATCATTAATGGATATCCTTACAATGGATTAATATTATGATTGGATATCCTTACAATGGATTAATATTATGATTGGATATCCTTACAATGGATTAATATTATGATTGGATATCCTTACAATGGATTAATATTATCATTAATGGATATCCTTACAATGGATTAATATTATGATTGGATATCCTTACAATGGATTAATATTATGATTGGATATCCTTACAATGGATTAATATTATGATTAATGGATATCCTTACAATGGATTAATATTATGATTGGATATCCTTATAATGGATTAATATTATGATTGGATATCCTTACAATGGATAAATATTATGATTGGATATCCTTACAATGGATTAATATTATGATTGGATATCCTTACAATGGATTAATATTATGATTAATGGATATCCTTACACTGGATTAATAATATGATTGGATATCCTTACAATGGATTAATATTATGATTGGATATCCTTACAATGGATTAATATTATGATTGGATATCCTTACAATGGATTAATATTATGATTGGATATCCTTACAATGGATTAATATTATGATTAATGGATATCCTTACAATGGATTAATATCATGATTGGATATCCTTACAATGGATTAATATTATGATTGGATATCCTTACAATAGATTAATATTATGATTGGATATCCTTACAATGGGATATTCCCAATGGAGAAATACTGTAATAGGTGTTACTACAATAGAGAAATATTATGACATATTATCCATCATATAGGTAAATACAGTCAAACCTGTATTAAGAGGTCACCTTTGGGACAAAGAAAAAGTGGCCTTTTAAAGATAGGTGACATCTTAAAAGAGGTTCAATTCATATGAAATCTTCTATGAAAGGACAAGAAAAATGTGTGCTTAATAGAGGTGATTGCATGGGCAGGTTTGATTGTACATTATTTGTACTACAATCAGGTATCAAAAAAATACTACATGTATAATAGGAATCCTTATAATGGCTGGAATTCCTTCACTATTTACTATCACTTTAAATAGGTTTATATGTAGGATTTACACATATATATATGTTTGGGCCAATAACATGACAATAAAATAAAACTTGTCTAAGGGACCATCCAATCATTATTCAATGGCGTAGGAAGGTGTTAATAAATGTGCACGCACTGGGGTTTGGGTTTTTGCTCTAAGATATATGGGTACCGTGGCAAAGCCATGGAAGAAATTTGGAATGTTTGATATATAGGCAGCAGGAAAGTCTATTTAAAACTACTTTTAATATCCTTTAATGATGTTAATAATGTAATGGGTGTTTTCACATTTCACAAGCCAAAAGCATTTGTCTGTTTTTATTAAACTTGTCTACGACTGCATCCAATGAAAGCTGAATGTGACTGTGTATATGCCAAGGCTGATAGTCTTTCCTGTCCCATTGTGGAGAATAGATATGTCTTTACACGTTTCAAAAAGGTTGAAAGATCTTTCGGCTGTTGCTGTGGAGGGTGGCATTGTAAGCAAAATTTTCAAAATACAATAGATATTCGGATACAAGTTTTTGTTTATCAGTTCCAATGTCTAACAAAGATTGCTTGGGTTTATCTGGTCTGTGGGGTATAATTCCCATCTTGCTTTCCATCTGTTTACATTAAGGATAAACTCTTCATGAGTTTGCAGATCTGTACTATAAGCATCATACATATCAAACCCATCCCCTGTTTAAGTTTGCTTAAATTGATCGGTATCAATAACTGTGCCAGAAATCGGTCTTCATATTTCACCTAATGGCCCCTTAACTCGCTTAACAAGTGATCTGGGAACTGGTAATACAGTGTAATGATTGGTGTCTGCTACCTGTGGCTTGGCACAATTTCGTTGTCTACCGGTGGTCTATCTACAGCTTCATTATATAAAGTGTTGTAAATACTAATGTCATTTTTCTCAGTCTCAAAATGTCGAATCAAGGTTTGACATTTACTTGACATTGTAAATATTCTACGACACTATGGCAGGAACTGTACACTTAAAAGTTGCTAGTACATCTGCATCACCACCTCGTCTCACACAAGTTTTTAAGTTTACTTTTCCAGTCTAACTTGTCCTTCACGGCATCGGTCCCACATAATTCTTGCTCAAATTTATCAATTTTTTAGAAGGGTAATGGAAGGCAAATGTGATTTCTTGCACAGTACCCATCATGGTCATTACTGATACATCTGATGACGAATGTACAATAGCTAAGATAAAAACATGTGCCTTACAATGTACGTACTGCACTGTTGGGAATCCGTTCCCTAATCCTGGCTTGAACACCTCTGTGAATATCCAACATGTCTGCTGCTTCACCACACTCTTGTGCTCTTATATTATCAATAACTATGCCAAATTTATTAAGACTAGTTAAAACAACTCATCAAGATTTTCACCGGTTGTTTTGCTTGCCCTCATAAAACTAAGACATTCCTCACGAAGAGTGACTTTATCACCAGTATATTCTACAAACCTTACACACACGGAGACTTGTTCGTGTGTTGAAACATCAGTTGCTTCATCATCAATTAAACAAAGTATTCAGTCATTACACGCGCTTGTAATATTTTCGTGTACCATTTCACCGCTAATTCCAATTATATTCTTCTGTATATCTGGATATATGCATTTTATCCTTGAATTAGTAACTGGGTTATCCATGCGAGACTAGTATTTTGTCATGTTTGTACGATACAAAAGTTTTGTCTCTACTAGCCTTGCTGCCAAATAAAACACAAGAAGAGCAATAAACAACACCCTTTGAAATTGAATACCGAAGCCAAGGAGTCTTTTAGAGCCACTAAATAGAACATTTCCTTTTGACTGCATAGATTTACAATATTAGATTAAAACTCTTACAATTAGTTAATATTTTGGTTTGTTTGTAAATCTTACTATTAGATGTAACATTATTTTTTTTTGCTGATTTTTTTTTGTGCACGCAAGTGCATCGTTGCGTCAATGGTAGCTACGCCACTGTTATTCATGAACAGTTTAGGTTCAGTCAAATGTTAATTCTCTTAGAAAAATTATATTTCATTTCCCCATACAATGTATGTCTTGCAATGGTGGCCATCTTGGATTTTCGATTGACACGAAAAACACATTTTGAAAAGGATCCTCCAATGCACATTCCAGCCAAGTTTGCTGTCAAATGGTTTATTGATTTGAAATATTTTTGTCCACTCAATCCAGCCCAGGTTATAAAACATAAAAAAACTGCAATTGGTAGTGTATGTTGTATGGGATAATTGTAGATATAGTCCATTTGACTTCTATAAATCTTCAGAAAAAAATTCTTAAAAATCCAGTTTTTAAATCAACAATTTTTTTCTAGATGTATATTAATATATGATATATACAAACTCTGACGATTAATTTCAATTTTTTTTGTCCATTATTAAAAAAGTTATCCATTAGGTCTCCATGTTATTTATATTTATAATTTTGAAATTAATCGTCAGAGTGTGTATATATCATATATTTATATACATCTAGAAAAAAAATAGTTGATATGAAAACTGGATTTTTAAGAATTTTTTTCTAAAGATTTATAGAAGTCAAACGGACTATAACAACTATTCTTATTGAGAAAAGTAACATGTAGGAAGTCACAGAAATCTGGAACTGACATACAGCCACAGCCCAGGTAGAGGAGTCTGGAATTATATCCTTGTGGGATGCGTTTTCGTCCTAATAATGAATTTTCGCATTTGTCGTTTCTAAGATCATTTTTCTACCAAATAATTATATAATAGCATGAAGTTTAAAAAAAAATGTTCTTTTCTGTTAATTTCTTTGTGTTGAGTTTATTTCATTGATATGTGTATATTTTTCTTTCTGTTTACGATGCAGTTTTTTTCAGGCCTAAAATAGTGTCATATCTTTTCAGGCCAATGAATTATAGACCGATACGGAATTCAGTATAAAATCCAGAAATCTGTGATTGTGATGAATTTAATATTATGACTCACTTTTAATTTACATGAAGTCTACGATCGTTCATTTGCACAATGATCAACTGAAAAAATGCATTGAAATTTTCAATTATGAACATGCAAGTACATGTCAAATCATATCTGTATCTCTTGGCTTCCTATACAATAATACAATACCCCCAAAAATATAAATAAATAAAATTAAAAGAGAAAGCTGTGATGAAAGCACCAAAATAAATTAAAAAATTAGATAAAATAAACTATTTTATAACTTAGAATATTTGCTGCAATTTTGCTATTTCTAAAAATCATGTAGCTTTCAATACAAGAAATGTTGCATTTTCTACTGGCAACTATAGCTATCTATATTATCAAGAACTACATGTACAAAACAGTCACATGACTTCGAAATCTGATATTTAAAGTGCAGACAATATTGTTGGATTTTACATAGCCCTTCCTCCATTTGTTGCAGTATGTTCGTATAAGCCTGACAAAATTGACAGAGAAAAACACATGGTTAAAAGCACCAGTTCCTATTTTTAAAATAATCATCTCATTTAAGGTGTGAGTGAGTGATCATTGTTTAATGACAGGTGAGTGATTTTTCAGCTTTATCATGAAGAGAACAAGTTACATTTACAATGAGATGATGTTCACTTTGTACTAGACCAACACATTACATCTTATTTGGATTTTTTATACTGCCAGCTCAATAAAACAGCAGTTCACAGGTAGACAGTATGCTCCTTTCTTGACACATTATTCTGATTCCGAGCCAATCAGCATTTTCTCTTACTCCTTACTGTAGTGAGCTTAGCTTAGAAGCAACAAATACCAATTTAATAGTCTTTGGTTTGACCAGACAGAATCTTGAAATCACAATCTACTGCACTTGACAGTTGAGTTATGGTGAATATGTTTACCAGCTAAAGATAGAAATTAACTAGAAGTGTCATCATGAAAGAACTGCATGCTCACAAAATAAGCAAACAAAAAAGTAGTCTGAAAACATAACAGATGAAAACACATATGCCAAAAAACAATGTCAATTTGGGCTATTCGACCAACGAGTCCTAGACATCTCGGTACCTGGACATTTCGGTACTGACTTGGACAAGTCGGTACTGAATTGGATATCTTGGTACTCAGTACTGGACAGTTCGGGACTTGGATGAGACAATTCGGTACTGACCACAATTGTTTGGTACTTATTAATTGTCAATATTTTTGTACTAGTAGTTCTTTAATGTATGACCTAAAAGTGGATGGATATGTGTTTTTGATAGTTCCAGTGTAGATAGATCCCGCAGATCGTTGTTTTTGTATTGATTTTTATTTTCATTATTTTGACCTTTGCTTCAGATACCAGTGTCTCGTGAGTTTCTCATGATAAATTGATTTTTATTTCTATTTGTGCTAAAATGGTATTTATTGTTACTGTTTTACTTTTGTGTATTCACTAATATGTGTTCCATATTAACCAAATGCTATTTTTTAAACCTAATTAACGTAACACAATAATTGTTTATTGTCATAGACGCTAATCTAATTAACTTTATAGGGAAGTTAATCCAGTTAGTGACATTAGATTATTCAATCAGTACTAGGAGTCGGAAAAAGGTGTCATATGTCATTAACATGTTCTTGCCATGATATAGCTGAAAAATTGCTGAGTTGATGTTAAATAATATTCACTCAATATTAAGACCATAGAAAGAATGCACTGTGTATGAATGAAAAGTTAGGCCTGGGAATTAAAAATAACAGGTACATTATAATTGTCTTTATTTCGTTTGCATCACATTCAATAAATAACATACATAACTTATAAATAACTGAGCATACATACATAACTTATAAATAAGTGAGCACACACATACATAACTTATAACATACATACATAACTTATAAATAACTGAGCATACATACATAACTTATAACATACATACATAACTTATAAATAACTGAGCATACATACATAACTTATAAATAACTGAGCATACATACATAACTTATAACATACATACATAACTTATAAATAACTGAGCATACATACATAACTTATAACATACATACATAACTTATAAATAACTGAGCACAAACATAAATAACTTATAAATAACTGAGCATACACATACATAACTTATAACATACATACATAACTTATAAATAACTGAGCATACATACATAACTTATAACATACATACATAACTTATAAATAACTGAGCACAAACATAAATAACTTATAAATAACTGAGCATACACATACATAACTTATAACATACATACATAACTTATAAATAACTGAGCACATACATACATAACATATAACATACATACATAACTTATAAATAACTGAGCACACACATACATAACTTATAACATACATACATAACTTATAAATAACTGAGCACATACATACATAACATATAACATACATACATAACTTATAAATAACTGAGCACACACATACATAACTTATAACATACATACATAACTTATAAATAACTGAGCACATACATACATAACTTATAAATAACTGAGCATACACATACATAACTTATAGCATACATACATAACTTATAAATAACTGAGCACATACATACATAAGTTAACTTATAAATAACTTAAAGCACTAGTCATTGAAGTTCATAATGTTTACTCTGCTTCTTCTTTTTTTCTTCTTTACATTTCTAGCCGTCCTTCACTACTGCTTGTGGTCCGTAAATGGCACCACAACTGGAAAGAAGATGGCTGGCAGAGATCTCACGGTCACAATACCTCTTCCATAAATTAAACAGTCTACCTTGAGTTTGCCTTGTCTTCTTTCTCTGGTAACGGTGCAGTTTGCCCCCCGTTACCAACCTTAGGGTCATTGGCAGGTCACTCGTTTCCTTGGACAGCTCTGTTATTAGTATATAAAATGGTACTGGATCCCTGCTGCTGACTCTGGAGTTCAAGTTGTTATGCCAGCCCTCCACGTCGTTGTTTGTTCGGATGCTGCACATAAATATGGACCAGTTTCGTATCGGATACACGTTGTTCCTAATTCAGGTGTTATACACGTAATCCATTACTGGAACGACACTGTCTGGGGCCTTATCGTCCAAATCCAAGAAAGCGTCTCTGATGCGTTCATGAGGTAGGAATGGTAGTGCCATAACCAGTCTGAGAAAAGAATACACATCACCCCTGCGGTTGTAAGTAGCCTAAAGAAAAAAAAAGAATAAAAACTTAAGTCAACAATTTATACGAAAAATGAGAGTAAAAATTATAAATAGTCTAAAGTTAAGTCAATAATAAGTTATCTAAATGAATAAATAGATAAGCTGAAACTTAAAATGAATAGTATATATAGCCACTTACCAGCCCAGGGTCTGTTTGTTGATCCTGTACATGCTCTGCTGGGTCAGATTGTTGCTCTCCATTCTGTGCACACTGTGTACATGTCCAATGCAGCACAATCTCTCCCTTAAATGCTCTTCTGTAGTCAGCTCTGGTTATGTCTATAAAAGCGATACAATTCAATTGTTAGTTGATTGTGAATAGCTCTAAAAATGGTCATCATATTTTAGACACATAGATGGTATAGATTAAGGTAGTAGACCCATTGAAATGTTTGATAAATATTTGAATTTAAGTGTTACGGAAGTTAGGTGTTATTTGGCGACACAAGTCATTTAATGATATCAATCCTACTTGGTAACAACCATAAAAAAATGCTTCAGAACACATTCGTACAACTTTCGTGCATAAAAGGATGAAAGTTGTTTGCCGAATTTAAATAAAGCATTAAGTAGCGGCTTTTGTGTTAGCGACATGAAATTTTCGAATGCAAAGAACAACAAAAAAGAACGTTTCGTAGTGCTGGTACCAATAACTTCAGCTCGCATATACGATTAAACACTATTTAAAATAAAAGTTGAAAATTTACTATTTTTAAAAAAGCACATTAAGTAGCTATTAAAACTGAAGAAAGTTCCTTAGTAATGTATGAGATAAAAAGTTCTTACCAGTGTTGCATAATCTGTGTTGCCACTGTGAACACTGGTCACATTGTAAAGCCTCCTGTCTGGGACGGACATTGCTGCCACAATCTATACACGGATACTCGTTCATTTTGCAGTTTGAATCTCGAATTAGGGTAACCCTCCATTATATATTTTCTTCGGCTAAGCAAATATTTCTCAAATAAAATTCAGCTTCAATCGTCTTTTGAAGTCCAACAAAAGATTAAAGTATTGATCTATGATTAAAGAAATTAAATTTGGTAATTAAAGCTATCTATTAAAACAGTTATGTAATCAAAACAGAAATGAAAATAATCATCTCGTTAAGTTTATCTACGATTTATTGATAAAGGGACTTAGTTATCAAAACAAAAGTTATTTACAAATATTAATGAATTTTCTCCCATTATTACGACATTTTAATCCTGCTGAACCAGTGGTGGAAAAATCTGTAATCCTCTAGAGGATTAAAATGTCTCGTGCCTTTCCCCGCATGTTGTCAAATCGGTAATTGGCTAGATTTTGAAATAAAGTTCGTGTTAAATAATGGGAGAAACAAATTCTCCTTCAGTTGTCCATGTGGTTTACGATAATTCTCCATTCTCGAGAGTTAAATTTAAAATTTTAACCACTTGCCTGACGGCTTGTGGTTAAAAATTTTAATTTAACTCTCTTGAGTGGAGAAATATCGTAATCCACGGGCAACTGAAAGAGAATCTATGTCTCTTTGATGTCAATTTAATTAAAGATGATAAAAAAAAAAACACATAAAAATTTGTATAAACAACGTCTAAATGTAAAAAAAAATAAAAAATAATTTTTTAAATTTAATCAAATTATTATTTCCTTGGAAGTACCGATTTGCCTTTCATTCAGTACCGATATGTCTAGTCTAGTACAGACTACTGAAATGTCCAGTACCGAGTACCGAAATGTCGCATATGTTCAGTACCGAGTTTAATCCTCAACGAGATGTCCAGTAGCCCTTTTCATAAAAATTTGTAACTATAGTCCTAACTTTTTCACTTAAGATTATCTTACGACAATTCCCAAGTCCTTTTCACAAAGATTATCTTACGACAAATTTTAATCTTACGACTAAAATTACACTTACGATAAAAATTCTTCCTTAGGTGTACTCGATACAACACTATGTGATAAAGTTTGTCAGTGATTTGCGACAGGTCAATGGTTTTCTCCGAGTACTCCAGTTTTCTCCACCAATAAAACTGACCGATATATTGTTGAAAGGGGCGTTAAACACCATAACCCATCTTCCTTAGCTACCTAATTTCATTTCCATAGCACAACAAAACATTTTTTTAAATAAAATTATGCTATATAATATCCCCGGCACTAATTTATAAGCAGTTTTTTATGCTATGATGTGTTTGTATGTTTATATTGAGTTTTTATCTAATATAGTTATATGAATCGGTCACCAATAACTGCACAAAATATGAATGGGTATGATTTTCGTATAGAAGAACATTTCTAATGCATGTAAATTAAAATTATCTATAATAATTATTATTACTTGGAGTTGTGCGTCATCATCCATGCGTGGTTACTTTTGGCAGAAGTATTTTTTAAGGGAGTGGATCTGGAGTGTGAAAAAAAACCTATTCCTATAATTCATTTTATCGGTCATTTGCCATCAAAATATTTACCCCCTTTTTTCTAATTAATCCCATCCCACATAAAATTAAACACTTGTTCTTTTACAGATGAAAATTTATCCCGATTTTTCTGAGATAACCCAAATTAAGATGTGTTTATCATCTATCAATCATGAAGACAAATAAATATCCCTGTTATATATTAATATTAATATAACAGAAGAATGTACACAAGTTTATCATACATAATATGTATTGCCAGAGTGTTCGATGATCATCGAAGTTGCCAGAAATTAACAAATTATATTACTATTACATGTACAATGTATAAAGGCAAAATCAAAACGATATCATTGGATCCAGAAAATTCCAGTCCTAAAGCGGCTGTTCATAGAAAACTTTTGTAAGCGGAGTAGGTGTCTAGAAGAAAATCCTGTATTCCTGTTTTTATTAAAAAAAAAAGAAAAAATAATGAAAAAGAAGAATTCTCCCCAAGTTTGCAAGTAGTCTTTTCGGTTGTCGATTGTTCCCAATTTGAAATCTAAAATTAAAAGAATTATCCTGATTTTTTTAGTCATGTAAACGATACACTTTGCTGCATTGAAAAGGTAAATGTACGGAATGCATCGCTATAGACTCTGTTATTAGTCATGTCAAAAAGGAGTAAACAACAATGTCATTTGTAGGACTTTGTAGCGTCTGTTTGTATTAAACCATATTCATTTCAATTAAAACATTTATCAATATGTGACACACACAGTGTAATTAGGTTTGTCATACGGTCAGAGAAAATGTGCTAACGATGAATTGCTCTCTTATTTTCAAGTCGAGGCACCAATACATCGTCCATCTTTTTTTCTATTTTTTTCACTTACGATAAAAGACAAGACCAAAATTTCTCTTACAATCAAAAATTTACACTTAGGACAAGTGTGTTGAAATTACCGAGTGTAAATTGTACATGCACATAGACGATACCAAAATTACAAGAGGGATAATCCAGTGTCTATGACACGAAGAATACAGAATACAGAATACAGGACAGGGTAGTTTTACACGTAAAGTTAGGACTATTTTTACACTTAAGATTATCGCAAGTATCTTTGTGAAACTCTTTTTAATCTTAGTTTTAATTACACTTACGACAATTTTTTATCGTAAGAATTTTTGTGAAAAGGGCTACAGCAGTACATGTACCGAGTTGTCCTGATACCGAGACCACAGGAGTCGGAAGTTCTATCAATAATAAGGTATAGGGGCACCTCGAAGATCGCTGGGCAACTATATATATATAGTTGCCCAGCGATCTTCGAGGTGCCCCTATACCTTATTATTGATAGAACTTCCGACTCCTGTGCCGAGACCAACACTCATCTCAAATACAGTGCACATCATTTTGGATGTCCGTATTTGAGTTCTATGAAAACTAGCAATGCAATTATATATATTAATAATGTAAGCTGACAAATTATAGGCATTATAAGTGGGATAATCTGATAAATACTTGAATCATAGCAAATTTCCGGAATAATTTATCTTGTCGTGGATTCTAAATTCCGTATGTTTACGGTACAACCCTAATTTCCCGTAAAAAAGATACGGATATCTTTTATGTCATCGACATAGGCGACACATTTATAAATGAAGCAAGACATATTTAGATAACATAAGGTTTTAAAACTGTTAGAATTGACTGGAGTAACTCGCGTAACACATGACACTCACCATATCATATCGCATGAAAACATTTTTGGTGTTCAGATGAATCACAGACCGGAAGTTGATTATTGAACCCTAAAAGTAGAGGAAGTAATGACATTTTACTACAATAGAATAGAATGTCATTCCTAAATTGGTGGAGGTGAACCCCCAGACCCCAACACTCGGAAGAGGTTGTCCTTAAAGGACGGTAAAAGACTTCCCGGTAAGGTAAGATTGTAAAAAAAATATCCAAGCTCTGTCACCACTGCCACTGCCCTGGCACTGGCACTGTGCTACAATTCAAGATCTACAGTTTTATAAGCGATGGAAGATACGGAAGTTACAAGAAGAAAGGTGCGATATTATCTAAAGATTTATTATCTGTATCTGTATGGTTACTGAATATTAACTCAATTCTGAGTAAAAGTCCTTCAGGGGAGTGTGTCCCTTGTTAGTTCTTAGTCACGCTTCAGTAGAGGCTAGAGCTGCTTTAATTTAAGTCTCCACTGTTTTGCTGGTAACTGTAGCTTCAGGTAAGGAATTCCAATCAATAGTAGAATGCGGTATAAATGAGTGTTTGTAAATGTCAGTGTTACAAGTGTGAATTAATAATGTCTTTGTGTGTCTATTTCTCGAGGTTGTCTCGGGTTTGGCTGAATGTGTTGATCAGTGGGGATTGCCACCAGGCCATTGATGATCTTGTAGAGCAGGATCAGTCATTGGTTCCTACGTCTGTCTGCTAGAGGCTGCCACTTAAGGTCCTGAAGCATGGCTGTTACGCTGCTATCCCTGCGATAATCATTTTTTGCGAAACGGGCCACTCGTCCTTGGATATTTTCTAGTTTGTCATTGTCTTTCCTGAGGTAAGGGTCCCATACAACACAAGAGTAGTATTGACAAATACAGTATAGAATAGAATATGTTTATTTGTCAATTAAAGACGCCCATGACAGGCAGTATAATTACATGAAAATCACAATATTTACATTAATTGGTATGATTATGATTGATTGGATTTAACATACAAGACATACTAATACATGTACATGTAAATATACAATTTTGTAATCAATAATTTTGACAAGTATAGTGGTCCCTGTAATAGATTAAGAGACAGTGCATTATCCACAGTTGTATATAGATCTAACACAGATATATAATTATATTATTATTAATACTGACTTTTACTGTATAACATAAAATATTAGTTACTATTATTAATTTTGAATTACATGTACAGGGTATATCATTTCTAGATTAATGTAACTTTAGTATCATATCAGAAAGTTGATTTATGATGAAATTATCTTCATTGGACATTAGCCATATAAATTGTTCTCTAATATCTAAATGTTTAAAGTTATAATTATTATTATTTATAAGATCAATAAATGGTGTTCTCACATTTTGAAGTGTTTCACATTTTAATAAGAAGTGAATTTCATCTTCAACTTCCTTTAAACATAATTTACAAATTCTTTCTTTTGCCTGAAGCCCTCTGTGTCTTCCTCTTTCTATTTCTAATTTATGATTACTTATTCGTAATTTTGAGAGTAAAATTCTTTGTTCATCATTTTTCATAGATAAATAGGTTTCTAGACTTATGTTATTCTTAAATAATCTATATGTTCTTAATTTATTTCCAAAATCCTTATTAATTTTATCATCATGTAAAGATAGGAACCACAGTCTATTATAATTAGATTTAAGTTTAGTGTACAAGAAATGTTTTAAATTTGTTTTTGAGTTCATAACAAATCTTAAGTCAAGTTTTAAATATTTTAATAAGGACAGGATAGTACTATACCAACTTTTCTTATTCTGATCAGATAATAACTTTGATACAGAGTGAGAGAGAGCCTCAGACAAAAGAATTTCTTTACTATAAGATAAACGAGTTAAATAAGAAAACATAGAAATTATCATTTCAATAAATAAAGGATATCTTCCAAGTTCTCCAATCACTGCCAGGTTAGAGGTTCTTTTCCCAACTCCAACTGAAAATTTACAAAATTTCATATAAGCTTTTTCTGCTTTTAGGTCATTACATAATTTTGAAAAATAATTACCTCCCTTGTCTAATAATTTCTGGGGATCAAATGTACCCCACACTTCACTACCATATGTTAAAATAGGCTTAACAGTATGGTCAAATACATGTAATAGGGTTTTATTTTTCGGCTTATGCCCTTCAAAACATTTATACATTTTAAATAAGGCTTTTAAGCCTCTTTTATATAATTCTTCTTTAGCATCTGATGAGAAGCTCCCAGAGGCATTAATCATTACCCCTAAATATCTGTATTGTTTAACTTTTTCAATCAACTGATTATCAATCGTAAAAGTAACTGGGAACAGTCTTCCAGTACTATTAAATACTAGTGATTTAGTCTTATCAGTATTAATTTCCATACCCAATTTTTTACAGTACTGAGATAATTTATCCAGACTGTTTTGTAGTCCTTCTGCAGTTTCAAAGAGGAGAACAATGTCATCAACATATAAAAAACACTTAAAACAGTTTAATTTTAGAGAATTTAAACAGGTCGGGGTTAGATTATCCCCTTGGCAAACACCAATGTTGGAAGAAAATGAATCAGTTACATTTGATTTGTCAGTTTTTACACATAATTCTGTTTTTTGATACATGTTTTTAATAATGTTATAGAATAAGTCACTTATCCCATTCTTCCTTAATTTATATAGAAGGCCATCATGCCTCACTTTGTCAAAAGCCTTTCTCAAGTCAATAAAACATGAAAAAAGGACTTTTGGATTATTCTGGGTATATTTTTCGATAAGAGTCTTCAGAACAAACATATGATCACTTGTTCTTTTATTTTTACAGAAACCAATCTGTTCTGGTCTAATAATATTTCTTTTAAATAAAAAAATTCTCTATTCTTGTATTAAGTATTTTGGCAAATAATTTTCCCAATACACTACCAATTGTAATACCTCTATAATTTGTGGGATCATCTTTAGGGCCACTTTTATAAATAGGAACAATGAACCCATTTGCCCAAGATGAAGGAAAAGAGCTTGTTGACAAAACAAAATTAAATGTTTTATTGAAACTTTTCAATAGGAATGACTGGCTACTTTTCAACGTTTCATTTAATATCATGTCCATGCTGCTGGACTTCTTATTTTTTAATGAAAATATCCCTTCTATTATTTCTTTATCTGTAATTAAAAATAATTTTCCCAATACACTACCAATTGTAATACCTCTATAATTTGTGGGATCATCTTTAGAACCACTTTTATAGATAGGAACAATGAACCCATTTGCCCAAGATGAAGGAAATGAGCTTGTCGACAAAACAAAATTAATTGTTTTATTGAAACTTTTCAATAGGAATGACTGGCTACTTTTCAACATTTCATTTAATATCATGTCCATGCCACTGGACTTCTTATTTTTTAATGAAAATATTCCTTCTATTATTTCTTTATCTGTAATTTTAAAATCAAGTTCTGAACAAATTTGTTCCTCTTCTAACCTTTTAAGATCCTTTTTAATATCAGGATTGGGAGCATTCAATTTGTTATTATTGAGCTCTTGAAAGTAATTAAACCAGGTAATATTTGCAATGTCAGGAGAAGTTGTCTTATTGTCTCTAGATAGGTAATTTAATAAGGTCCAATATTTACTTGGATTGTTTTCCTTAAGATTATCAAGTTCATCTATTATATTTTTTCTGAAATCTTTCAGTTTCTTTTTTCTAGTTTTCCTGTATATTTTAAGTAGTGAGAAATAAGATCCTCTAACTAGAGGATCCTTACTGTATTGTTTTAGCAATTTCTCCTTGTCATCTAACCGTCACCGTAAATTGAAAAGAGTTGAATCAAACCACTTGGCCTTGTGTTGTCTTTTTTTTATTCAAAATCTTACGGTTTCTTGTTTTCCTTGGACTCTTTAGTTTCAAAGACATATTAGCAGCTTCCATAATAATACAGTTGAGATCATTTACCATTGAGTCAATATTATTATAATTATTTTCATTAAAATTAATTATTAGTTCATCTATTCTAGTTGATGACAGAGCATTTTGGAAAAGTTGAATTGAATTTTCATCCCATTTGTAGGTGGATGGAGAAGGGTGTGATCTACTATCAGAAGTATTATAGATTTGATGACCAGTTCTCAGCATTATAGAGATTTGGCAGTGATCAGATAACTCACCTAAGAATTTATTTACTTTGAAAAATAAAATATTTTTAATTAAACTTTCAGATGATGTGAAATAGTCCACAACACTGCTACCGTTAGGTGTGAAGCAAGTAAATTCACCCATGAAATCGCCTGAAATACGTCCATTTAATATTCTTAAGCCAGTATGAATGCACAATTCATTTAAAGTTTTACCCCTTGTGGATAATGCACTATCCTTACTATGTCTGGTATATAAATTAATATCTGGTGAATTTTTTTTCAAAAATAGGAATATTTTTTATTGTGTTATCAGCTGGTATAAAATCTAATGCATGGGTACCAGTTCTAGCATTCAAATCACCTGCTAATATTATTTTCCCATCATTTGAGTATTTAGATATATCTTTCTCAATAAGCTCAAGAATATCATCTTGAAGTTTTCTCGAGTATGAGGAGTACTCAGGGGGGTTATAAATAAAGCATACAAATGTATATAGGTATCATCCTTCAGTCCAAAAAAGGATTTACAAAGTTTAAGCCAAATATAGTTATTATTTTGGTGTTCCAGAAATTTAACACCAGTTCTTAGTTGTGTTTTAACAAAGACAGATATAGTATATGAACAAAAATGACATATTTGATAAATTAATATCAATTCTTACCCATTTGTTTCTGGTAGAAAAAATATACCTAGATACTAATTATATAATATAATATAATGGTATAATTAGTATCTTGGTATATATTTTTTTACCAGAAGCAAGTGCCTGTGCCACTGGCACTGTCACAGCACAGGCACGTGTATCATTCGACAAAAGTCAATGGTCCAGTCATTACCTCTCCATAGAAGTAAGGATTGGATCATTACATGAAATAAGTATCCGGATGGATGATGCTCTGGAGTACTAATAGTTCACCACTTGCTTCCATTTTACTTTTTATGCCTATTCCTTACCCCTTTTGCATTGAAAATCAAGTGAGTGAGTGATTGTTGTTTAGTGCCAATTCAGCAATTTTTCAGCTACCTTTTGTTGTATATCATAGCGAGAGCAATTTAGTTTTCAATGAGATGATGATGAGGTCCGCTTTGTACTAACTAGCTATATAGACCAACACGCTGAGTTGGATTTTTATAGTGCTAGCTCACTGAAACAACAGTCCGCGGGTAGACATGGCGTTCCACTCGGACACATTATTCTGATTCTGAGCCAACCAGTCTTTGCTCTTTCTCCTTATTAAGGCTTAATGCTGCATGCTTAGCGGAGAAGCAACAAATACCATTTTTTTTGTCTTTGGTTTGACCCGACCAGGGCTCGACCCACAATCTACCACACTCGAGGCGAGCACATTAACCATTAAAATCCATTATGTCACCGATGTGGTTCAAATAGTAAATACTATGCTCCATCACAAAGTAAAATGGTCTGTGTTTTATTTTCTCCCATGAGAGAAAAGTAATATTTAATGAAAAAAAACCACATTTTTTCCACATAATTTTTGAAAAGATCAGTAATTGTAGAGTTTGATTTTTAAAACAATCCACTGACACATAACAACCAGGACTTCTTAAAATACAGTTTTCTGTCAATTGTAACAGTAGAATTTATGTCAATTTTATGATCTTTTATTACATTTACAGTACTTATTTTCGATTAGGAAATAAATGTACTGTATTGTATGTGAAGATTTGCTGACATCAGTTGTTGAATTTGATTGTGGGAAATTGAGTTTACTGGCATTTTCAGATAGATAAAAGCATTAAATTGCATTTTTAGTTAGGTAGCTAGATATATTAGTTATATATATATATATATAATTTATTCCAGCAAATATTTGATACTATCTGATCAGAAATGGCATTGCATACTAAACTGTATTATAATTTGTGATTACCAGTATATTTAAATGGATGATATAGGATTTGATTGGTACAGTGGCAGTTCTCCAGTTAGATATAATCTCATTACATGTACTACATTCTGTCTTTACATGTACATAGTGAAGTGCTTGGTAGAAAGTGGAATCTGAACAGACTTAGAATCTCTAATTATAACTTATCACTTATTTAGTTTACTTTATGATTTAGAAATTATGTAAATTTTTCTGTAAAAATGCATTTTGTTTTGCAACCATATTTGACACACACCAAGTCATCCTTCTGTTTGATTAATTACTATTTGATCCATGTATATAAGACTCCAATAAGTCAATGCACTTATGTTATTGTGTGTGACGATAACAAATTCTGTAGCATTTTTTTGTGTAAATCCCATTGCATTGCTCTGCACATTAAACTTGTTTGTATGTTTGTAGTTAAATTCCAAGTCAAGTACAATAGATCACCATAGACATAAAACTTATGATCCAACACCTGATTATCTGATGGCTGACTTGTTGATCAAAAATGAGTATAAAGATATATGGGTAAGTTAGGACCAAAGCTGGCAAGGTTAGCTTACTTTGGGTGGATGGGAAAACACAGGATTTGGGTGGTCTATTGATGACAAATCACTATTACTGTTTTGTGTACAATTAATTGACCTTAATTAAATAATAAGGATTATTAGAAATTATTTTTATCATAAAAGTGATTAATTGAACATAGAAAAATGAAAAATAATATGCAAAGAAATTTGAGAAGAACACTCTAAAGCATTTAAAATAATTTTAGTTTGCAGAATTATCCTAATTGTCTTTTTCTTTCTTTTTAATTGAGGATGAGTTAACATTTTGTATTTTAGTATGCAGGTCTTATTCCTGGTGTTCCTGTAGAAGTTGATGTCACAAACAGAACTGATGTTCTACGTATCATTGATAGAGGCAAGGTAATTAAAATACAGAACAGATGTTCTACATATTGATAGAGGCAAGGTAATTGAAATACAGAACAGATGTTCTAAGTATCATTGATAGAGGCAAGGTAATTGAAATACAGAACAGATGTTCTACATATCATTGATAGAGGCAAGGTAATTGAAATACAGAACAGATGTTCTAAGTATCATTGATAGAGGCAAGGTAATTGAAATACAGAACAGATGTTCTACATATCATTGATAGAGGCAAGGTAATTGAAATACAGAACAGATGTTCTAAGTATCATTGATAGAGGCAAGGTAATTGAAATACAGAACAGATGTTCTACATATCATTGATAGAGGCAAGGTAATTGAAATACAGAACAGATGTTCTAAGTATCATTGATAGAGGCAAGGTAATTGAAATACAGAACAGATGTTCTACATATCATTGATAGAGGCAAGGTAATTGAAATACAGAACAGATGTTCTACATATCATTGATAGAGGCAAGGTAATTAAAATACAGAACAGATGTTCTACATATCATTGATAGAGACAAGGTAGTTAAAATGCAGAATCAATGTTCTACATATCATTGATAGAGGCAAGGTAATTGAAATACAGAACAGATGTTCTACATATCATTGATAGAGGCAAGGTAATTGAAATACAGAACCAATGTTCTACATATCATTGATAGAGGCAAGGTAATTGAAATACAGAACAGATGTTCTACATATCATTGATAGAGGCAAGGTAATTAAAATACAGAACAGATGTTCTACATATCATTGATAGAGGCAAGGTAATTAAAATACAGAACAGATGTTCTACATATCATTGATAGAGACAAGGTAGTTAAAATGCAGAATCAATGTTCTACATATCATTGATAGAGGCAAGGTAATTGAAATACAGAACAGATGTTCTACATATCATTGATAGAGGCAAGGTAATTAAAATGCAGAACAGATGTTCTACATATCATTGATAGAGGCAAGGTAATTAAAATACAGAACAGATGTTCTACATATCATTGATAGAGGCAAGGTAATTAAAATACAGAACAGATGTTCTACATATCATTGATAGAGGCAAGGTAATTAAAATACAGAACAGATGTTCTACATATCATTGATAGAGACAAGGTAGTTAAAATGCAGAATCAATGTTCTACATATCATTGATAGAGGCAAGGTAATTGAAATACAGAACAGATGTTCTACATATCATTGATAGAGGCAAGGTAATTAAAATGCAGAACAGATGTTCTACATATCATTGATAGAGGCAAGGTAATTAAAATACAGAACAGATGTTCTACATATCATTGATAGAGACAAGGTAGTTAAAATGCAGAACAGATGTTCTAAGTATCATTGATAGAGGCAGGGTAATTAAAATACAGAACAGATGTTCTACATATCATTGATAAAGGCAAGGTAATTAGAATGCAGAACAGATGTTCTACATATCATTGATAGAGGCAAGGTAATTAAAATATAGAACAGATGTTCTACATATCATTGATAAAGGCAAGGTAATTAAAATACAGAACAGATGTTCTACATATCATTGATAAAGGCAAGGTAATTAAAATGCAGAACCAATGTTCTACATATCATTGATAGAGGCAAGGTAATTAAAATGCAGAACAGATGTTCTAAGTATCATTGATAGAGGCAAGGTAATTAGAATACAGAACAGATGTTCTAAGTATCATTGATAGAGACAAGGTAGTTAAAATGCAGAACAGATGTTTTGCATATCATTGATAGAGGCAAGGTAATTAAAATGCAGAACAGATGTTAAGTATCATTGATAGAGGCAAGGTAATTAAAATACAGAACAAATGTTCTAAGTATCATTGATAGAGGCAAGGTAATTAAAATACAGAACAGATGTTCTACATATCATTGATAAAGGCAAGGTAATTAAAATGCAGAACAGATGTTCTAAGTATCATTGATAGAGGCAAGGTAATTAAAATATAGAACAGATGTTCTACATATCATTGATAGAGACAAGGTAGTTAAAATGCAGAACCAATGTTCTACATATCATTGATAGAGGCAAGGTAATTGAAATACAGAACAGATGTTCTACATATCATTGATAGAGGCAAGGTAATTAAAATGCAGAACAGATGTTCTACATATCATTGATAGAGACAAGGTAATTAAAATGCAGAACAGATGTTCTAAGTATCATTGATAGAGGCAGGGTAATTAAAATACAGAACAGATGTTCTACATATCATTGATAGAGGCAAGGTAATTGAAATACAGAACAGATGTTCTACATATCATTGATAGAGGCAAGGTAATTAAAATGCAGAACAGATGTTCTACATATCATTGATAGAGACAAGGTAATTAAAATGCAGAACAGATGTTCTAAGTATCATTGATAGAGGCAGGGTAATTAAAATACAGAACAGATGTTCTACATATCATTGATAGAGGCAAGGTAATTGAAATACAGAACAGATGTTCTACATATCATTGATAGAGGCAAGGTAATTGAAATACAGAACAGATGTTCTACATATCATTGATAGAGGCAAGGTAATTGAAATACAGAACAGATGTTCTACATATCATTGATAGAGGCAAGGTAATTGAAATACAGAACAGATGTTCTACATATCATTGATAGAGGCAAGGTAATTGAAATACAGAACAGATGTTCTACATATCATTGATAGAGACAAGGTAGTTAAAATGCAGAATCAATGTTCTACATATCATTGATAGAGGCAAGGTAATTGAAATACAGAACAGATGTTCTACATATCATTGATAGAGGCAAGGTAGTTAAAATGCAGAATCAATGTTCTACATATCATTGATAGAGGCAAGGTAATTGAAATACAGAACAGATGTTCTACATATCATTGATAGAGGCAAGGTAATTAAAATGCAGAACCAATGTTCTACATATCATTGATAGAGGCAAGGTAATTGAAATACAGAACAGATGTTCTACATATCATTGATAGAGACAAGGTAGTTAAAATGCAGAATCAATGTTCTACATATCATTGATAGAGGCAAGGTAATTGAAATACAGAACAGATGTTCTACATATCATTGATAGAGGCAAGGTAGTTAAAATGCAGAATCAATGTTCTACATATCATTGATAGAGGCAAGGTAATTGAAATACAGAACAGATGTTCTACATATCATTGATAGAGGCAAGGTAATTAAAATGCAGAACAGATGTTCTACATATCATTGATAGAGGCAAGGTAATTAAAATACAGAACAGATGTTCTACATATCATTGATAGAGACAAGGTAGTTAAAATGCAGAATCAATGTTCTACATATCATTGATAGAGGCAAGGTAATTGAAATACAGAACAGATGTTCTACATATCATTGATAGAGGCAAGGTAATTAAAATGCAGAACAGATGTTCTACATATCATTGATAGAGGCAAGGTAATTAAAATACAGAACAGATGTTCTACATATCATTGATAGAGGCAAGGTAATTAAAATACAGAACAGATGTTCTACATATCATTGATAGAGACAAGGTAGTTAAAATGCAGAATCAATGTTCTACATATCATTGATAGAGGCAAGGTAATTGAAATACAGAACAGATGTTCTACATATCATTGATAGAGGCAAGGTAATTAAAATGCAGAACAGATGTTCTACATATCATTGATAGAGGCAAGGTAATTAAAATACAGAACAGATGTTCTACATATCATTGATAGAGGCAAGGTAATTAAAATACAGAACAGATGTTCTACATATCATTGATAGAGGCAAGGTAATTAAAATACAGAACAGATGTTCTACATATCATTGATAGAGACAAGGTAGTTAAAATGCAGAATCAATGTTCTACATATCATTGATAGAGGCAAGGTAATTGAAATACAGAACAGATGTTCTACATATCATTGATAGAGGCAAGATGCGGTTAGGTTTGCTTTATGGTATGGTGTTTAACGCACTTTCAACAATATTTCAGTTATATCGTGGCGGTCAGTTTTATTGGTGGGGGAAACTAGAGTACCCGGAGAAAACCACCGACCTGTCACAAGTAACTGACAAACTTTATTTAAAAAAAAAAGCATAATGTTGTAATGAGTACACCTCGCCATGAACAGGGTTCGAACTCACAATTTTATTGGTGATAGGCACTGATTGCACTTGTAGTATTAAATACAACTACCATACGATCACGACCACAACAGACCCTGGCAAGGTATGGTAATTAAAATACAGATTAGATGTTTTACATACATGTTTCATTGAAAGAGTCGTGGTAATTAACATACAATTGTCCATCGTCGATCGTCCGAATATTAGATTTTCATCTTCTCCACTGATTCCACTGTACCAATATGATCCAAACGTGGTACATGTAGGAATGGTTCTTGGGTGGTCCCCATTCGAAAATATATCAGATAGGTCCAAACTCTATCCAAGATGGTAGCCATTACTAAAAATAGGAGACAATTCTTAAATGGGCCAAATCAGCTTTATTAGAAGTCGGATAAAATTTTAATTGTAAAGGAAGAATTAGGAGCTATTCATTAATATGTATTGCAGATTACGAAAAATATGACTTTAATTTAAACAAAACATTATTTTAAAAATCTTCTTCCTTGAAACTACTGAGCCAATTGGGACTATATTTGGCAGAAATAGTCCTTGGCCTTGGGTGATTAACATTCTAAAATGTATATTGATTAATCCATACTTCTGTTTTTCCATTATTTGAAGCTAGAATCTTCACAAATTTTAACCATAAGAGCATAATTAGAAGCTGTTTACATATATTCCAGATTTTTTTATCTATTTGACATTGTTTTGAATTTTTATATGACAGCCAAACTTTTGCAATCATATTTTATGGGCATGTCGTTTTCTTCATCCATCTGTAGACATAAAAAAGTTTCCATGTCATAACATTAGCTGATCCAAAATCATTGACACAGAAAGGCTGGGATTGGTGTTGGGTATTGTAGCCCTACCTGTTTCCAACCAAGAGATCCCAAGATGTAAAAATGTGTGTTTCTGATTATTGTATGTGGAACATTTATTGCTTATTCCTTATGAAAATCCCTTTCAGAAAAAAATACCAATTTTCAGTTTTATTTCATGATATTTTGAGAGATTAAAATACTATTAAATATATGTATTTTTTTTATTTTACTTGACAGAAGGAAGAGTTAATTCCCCTCCAGCTTACACAAGATGATAATGCTATTTTTAGTTTAAGCAGAAATGACATTAAGATATCAAAACAAGATCCTGAGGTAAAGCCAATATTTGATACTATTGTTTTCACTGTTTCTGAAACAAGAGTTACAATGAACCAGTTTTAAATGTAGAGTAGTCATAGTTTGTTATATATCATAGCAAAAAGTATGAAGTTTTTTGACTAGTTAAACCTTGGGGCAAATCAGTAGAAACATCTTTCTTCTCCTGAATAAAGCTATAGAAACTTGATAATACAGTGCTCTCCATTCATTAAACCGCCACCTTCTGTGCAGTCGGTAGTTTGGCGGTATATCGAGTTTGGTGATTTGAAAACCGGAAGTCATGTGATCAAATGAAAAGATAAATTTTCTCAAATTGTTTCAACTCGACTGACATACATTTTGCACTTGTACAAAGACATAAGTATAAATAGATCCCATTTAATTATCGGCAATTTGTTGTTGTGTTAATCATAACTTATAATTTCACGTACAATTATTGTGGTTCTAGGTCTAAAGCACTTCTTCAATAAGGGAAGTACTGCTACATGAAAAAATAATTAGGGATGCAAGAGATAAATTAAGACAACAAAAGTATTTTAGTGTTTGAATAGATTAGCTTAAAGAAGTTATGTCCAGTGAACAAGACAAAAAAAAAAATCTGAATTCTTTATAAAGCCATTTATTTAATTTTTGGGCAGAGTAACTAATTTGTTTAAAGTTTATGAACACATGTAGATACAGTAACCATGACAAGTTAAGATGGCCAGATTTAGGAAGTTTCTGTAAATTTGATTTGATGAGTTGATATTTTTCTTTGACTTTCAATCCATGAAATGGTTTATGTTTTAGGCTGACATGCTCATACATGTTCCAATCCATGAAATAGCAGCTGTATGTTATATAAAAGATGATGGACTACATACACTAGCTATAAAATATGGTATGTATTATACTAGCTACAATAATGTAGCTCCTGTGACAAACTTGTGTCTCGGCAGAGCTACAACGCGATCCCATTCGTCACAATGGAGCAAAAAAAAAGTTGCAGTTGAAACATAAAAACTCACTATTTACGCTTCAAACATTTCATTATAACAATTACTGATGATCCCAGTCCTTGTTAAATCGGTTTGGCTGAGAAATGTATGCTTTTCAAAGTTAGCAACAACCTTGTTCAAATTTATCGATCGTTTTCCATAACCGGAAACTACGGAAGGCGGCGCTTTTCTAAATATGGTATTTCTTATTACAAGCTGATGTAAACATTCCAATCGTAACTACTCGGCCATTCTCGCTACCCTGTTATTTGCAGGGTAGCGAGAATGGCCGAGTAGTTACGATTGGTAAACATTCACGCCTAAATCGCCAAATATGGTATTGACATCCAAATAGTGAGGCCGGAAATGACGAAATTCAAAATTTTCAAAGAGGAGATTTTTATTTTGTGGGAATTACATTCTAAAATACTGGTAGGTGATAAAAACTTGTTATAATAATGGACAAAAGGAAAGGTTATGTCTTATTATTGATAAATGCAGGCGTTAGAAGCTCTGTAAGCGAGCGCAAAAAATCTCGGCGGCTGCATTATACTAGTTCTAATAATAAAACCCTAAATGCTCGCTTACTCGCAAGGGTTATAACGGGATGCCATTACACTTAATGGAGCAGCCGCCGAGATTTTTTGCGCTCGCTTACGTGTTTATTGATTTTTCTTTTTTCTATAGGTAATTATCATTTCAATGTACTTTATTTACATCGTGAACACTTTTCAGTTTGACTTGTGTGTGTATATACATGTATAACGGTAATTGACAAAGTTTTACTTAGGAAAGAAGCAAGACAAAAAGGTACAGACTAGGGAAAATAAATATAAAAAGATATTAAGGCAGTGTTCAATTTTGGCGGTTAATTTTTGGAGTGTGACATTTTTTGGTGTGTTTAATTTTGGCACTTCGTATTTAGGGGCCAAAATAGGCCAAAATAAAACCATGACCAAAATTTCCCGATTTACGGTATTCAGAATATTAACCTTGAAGGACCACAAGTAAGAAATAGTCCATGATGCCCAAAACCTTTCTGAACCTGTATAAATACAATGAGCATTTTTACAAATTGTACATGTGTATTTGAATTAAATTTTAAGCACATAAAAAACCATGTCAGTACTATTGAATCGTTTCCTCCATTGAGTTCTATGTTAAATTGTATACCACAATAAAACAATATTGGATTTTAAAATCAGGAAAATAAATAGAAACTTCTTAACTGATTTACAGTAATCAATAATGTCTACTAAGATTTGTTTAACATAGATTACAAAATCCAGTCATTCAGTGACATCCATCTTAGATTTTTTTATCAACATGTAAATAGAAGTAAAATAGTTTTCTGACTTAAAATGTTGTTTTACAGGAAACCCAGATAAATGTGATTTAGCTGTATTATACTGCAAGTCTCAGGTTAGTCATTGATTTGAAGAAAAAACATATTACACCATGAATGTTAACCATGTCAGATGCTATTCTATCAAATTAGATTTACCTTCATCTTTGTCTTACCTCTTTAGTAATACTTTTTATGCAATAACATTGTCAACAATTGTACCTAGGTTTATTTATCATGACATTGTCAACAATTGTACCTAGGTTTATTTATCATGACATTGTCAACAATTGTACTTAGGTCTATTTCTCATGACATTGTCAACAATTGTACCTAGGTTTATTTATCATGACATTGTCAACAATTGTACTTAGGTCTTTTTTAGCTCACCTTGCCAAAGTTAATGTGAGTTTTTGCCTTCACTTGGCATCTGTCATCTGTCGTCCGTCGTCCGTTAACTTTTCACATTTTAATCTAATTGTACTTAGGTCTTTTTTCCCATGACATTGTCAACAATTGTACCTAGGTCTTTTTTCCCATGCCATTGTCAACAATTGTACCTAGGTCTATTCTTCATGACATTGTCAACAACTGTACTTAGATATATTTCTAATGACAATGTCAACAATTGTACTTAAGTTTATTTCTCATGACATTGTCAACAATTGTACTTAGGTCTATTTCTCATGACATTGTCAACAATTGTACTTAGGTCTTTTTTCCCATGCCATTGTCAACAATTGTACCTAGATTTATTTATCATGACATTGTCAAGAATTGTACTTAGGTCTATTTCTCATGACATTGTCAACAATTGTACCTAGGTTTATTTATCATGACATTGTCAACAATTGTACTTAGGTCTTTTTTCCCATGCCATTGTCAACAATTGTACTTAGGTCTTTTTTCCCATGCCATTGTCAACAATTGTACTTAGGTTTATTTATCATGACATTGTCAACAATTGTACTTAGTTCTATTTCTCATGACATTGTCAACAATTGTACTTAGGTCTATTTCTCATGACATTGTCAACAATTGTACTTAGGTCTTTTTTCCCATGCCATTGTCAACAATTGTACTTAGGTTTATTTATCATGACATTGTCAACAATTGTACTTAGGTCTTTTTTCCCATGCCATTGTCAACAATTGTACCTAGGTTTATTTATCATGACATTGTCAAGAATTGTACTTAGGTCTATTTCTCATGACATTGTCAACAATTGTACCTAGGTTTATTTATCATGACATTGTCAACAATTGTACTTAGGTCTTTTTTCCCATGCCATTGTCAACAATTGTACTTAGGTCTATTTCTCATGACATTGTCAACAATTGTACTTAGGTCTTTTTTCTCATGCCATTGTCAACAATTGTACTTAGGTTATTTATCATGACATTGTCAAGAATTGTACTTAGGTCTATTTCTCATGACATTGTCAACAATTGTACCTAGGTTTATTTATCATGACATTGTCAACAATTGTACTTAGGTCTTTTTTCCCATGCCATTGTCAACAATTGTACTTAGGTCTTTTTTCCCATGCCATTGTCAACAATTGTACTTAGGTTTATTTATCATGACATTGTCAACAATTGTACTTAGTTCTATTTCTCATGACATTGTCAACAATTGTACTTAGGTCTTTTTTCCCATGCCATTGTCAACAATTGTACCTAGGTTTATTTATCATGACATTGTCAAGAATTGTACTTAGGTCTATTTCTCATGACATTGTCAACAATTGTACCTAGGTTTATTTATCATGACATTGTCAACAATTGTACTTAGGTTTTTTTTCCCATGCCATTGTCAACAATTGTACCTAGGTTTATTTATCATGACATTGTCAACAATTGTACTTAGGTCTATTTCTCATGACATTGTCAACAATTGTACCTAGGTTTATTTATCATGACATTGTCAACAATTGTACTTAGGTCTTTTTTCCCATGCCATTGTCAACAATTGTAGTTAGGTCTTTTTTCCCATGCCATTGTCAACAATTGTACTTAGATCTATTTCTCATGACATTGTCAACAATTGTACTTAGGTCTTTTTTCCCATGCAATTGTCAACAATTGTACCTAGGTTTATTTATTATGACATTGTCAACAATTGTACTTTGGTCTATTTCTCATGACATTGTCAACAATTTTACTTAGGTCTTTTTTCCCATGCCATTGTCAACAATTGTACCTAGATTTATTTATCATGACATTGTCAACAATTGTACTTAAGTCTATTTCTCATGACATTGTCAACAATTGTACCTAGGTCTTTTTTCCCATGCCATTGTCAACAATTGTACCTAGGTCTATTCCTCATGACATTGTCAACAACTGTACTTAGATCTATTTCTCATGACATTGTCAACAATTGTACCTAGGTCTTTTTTCCCATGCCATTGTCAACAATTGTACCTAGGTCTATTCCTCATGCCATTGTCAACAACTGTACTTAGATCTATTTCTCATGACAATGTCAACAATTGTACTTAGGTCTATTTCTCATGACATTGTCAACAATTGTACTGAGGTCTTTTTCTCAAGACATTGTCAACAATTGTACTTAAGTCTATTTTGTACTTAAGTCTATTTCTCATGACAATGTCAGCAATTGTACTTAGGTCTATTTCTCATGATATTGTCAACAACTGTACTTAGGTCTATTTCTCATGCCATTGTCAACAATTGTACCTAGGTCTATTCCTCATGACATTGTCAACAATTTTACTTAGGTCTATTTCTCATGACAATGTCAACAATTGTACCTAGGTCTATTCTTCATGACATTGTCAACAACTGTACTTAGATATATTTCTAATGACAATGTCAACAATTGTACTTAAGTTTATTTCTCATGACGTTGTCAACAATTGTACTTAGGTCTATTTCTCATGACATTGTCAACAATTGTACTTAGGTCTTTTTTCCCATGCCATTGTCAACAATTGTACCTAGATTTATTTATCATGACATTGTCAAGAATTGTACTTAGGTCTATTTCTCATGACATTGTCAACAATTGTACCTAGGTTTATTTATCATGACATTGTCAACAATTGTACTTAGGTCTTTTTTCCCATGCCATTGTCAACAATTGTACTTAGGTCTTTTTTCCCATGCCATTGTCAACAATTGTACTTAGGTTTATTTATCATGACATTGTCAACAATTGTACTTAGTTCTATTTCTCATGACATTGTCAACAATTGTACTTAGGTCTATTTCTCATGACATTGTCAACAATTGTACTTAGGTCTTTTTTCCCATGCCATTGTCAACAATTGTACTTAGGTTTATTTATCATGACATTGTCAACAATTGTACTTAGGTCTTTTTTCCCATGCCATTGTCAACAATTGTACCTAGGTTTATTTATCATGACATTGTCAAGAATTGTACTTAGGTCTATTTCTCATGACATTGTCAACAATTGTACCTAGGTTTATTTATCATGACATTGTCAACAATTGTACTTAGGTCTTTTTTCCCATGCCATTGTCAACAATTGTACTTAGGTCTATTTCTCATGACATTGTCAACAATTGTACTTAGGTCTTTTTTCTCATGCCATTGTCAACAATTGTACTTAGGTTATTTATCATGACATTGTCAACAATTGTACTTAGGTCTATTTCTCATGACATTGTCAACAATTGTACCTAGGTTTATTTATCATGACATTGTCAACAATTGTACTTAGGTCTTTTTTCCCATGCCATTGTCAACAATTGTACTTAGGTCTTTTTTCCCATGCCATTGTCAACAATTGTACTTAGGTTTATTTATCATGACATTGTCAACAATTGTACTTAGTTCTATTTCTCATGACATTGTCAACAATTGTACTTAGGTCTTTTTTCCCATGCCATTGTCAACAATTGTACCTAGGTTTATTTATCATGACATTGTCAAGAATTGTACTTAGGTCTATTTCTCATGACATTGTCAACAATTGTACCTAGGTTTATTTATCATGACATTGTCAACAATTGTACTTAGGTTTTTTTTCCCATGCCATTGTCAACAATTGTACCTAGGTTTATTTATCATGACATTGTCAACAATTGTACTTAGGTCTATTTCTCATGACATTGTCAACAATTGTACCTAGGTTTATTTATCATGACATTGTCAACAATTGTACTTAGGTCTTTTTTCCCATGCCATTGTCAACAATTGTAGTTAGGTCTTTTTTCCCATGCCATTGTCAACAATTGTACTTAGATCTATTTCTCATGACATTGTCAACAATTGTACTTAGGTCTTTTTTCCCATGCAATTGTCAACAATTGTACCTAGGTTTATTTATTATGACATTGTCAACAATTGTACTTAGGTCTATTTCTCATGACATTGTCAACAATTGTACCTAGGTTTATTTATCATGACATTGTCAACAATTGTACTTTGGTCTATTTCTCATGACATTGTCAACAATTTTACTTAGGTCTTTTTTCCCATGCCATTGTCAACAATTGTACCTAGATTTATTTATCATGACATTGTCAACAATTGTACTTAAGTCTATTTCTCATGACATTGTCAACAATTGTACCTAGGTCTTTTTTCCCATGCCATTGTCAACAATTGTACCTAGGTCTATTCCTCATGACATTGTCAACAACTGTACTTAGATCTATTTCTCATGACATTGTCAACAATTGTACCTAGGTCTTTTTTCCCATGCCATTGTCAACAATTGTACCTAGGTCTATTCCTCATGCCATTGTCAACAACTGTACTTAGATCTATTTCTCATGACAATGTCAACAATTGTACTTAGGTCTATTTCTCATGACATTGTCAACAATTGTACTGAGGTCTTTTTCTCAAGACATTGTCAACAATTGTACTTAAGTCTATTTTGTACTTAAGTCTATTTCTCATGACAATGTCAGCAATTGTACTTAGGTCTATTTCTCATGATATTGTCAACAACTGTACTTAGGTCTATTTCTCATGCCATTGTCAACAATTGTACCTAGGTCTATTCCTCATGACATTGTCAACAATTTTACTTAGGTCTATTTCTCATGACAATGTCAACAATTGTACCTAGGTTTATTTATCATGACAATGTCAACAATTGTACTTAGGTCTATTTCTCATGACATTGTCAACGATTGTACTTAGGTCTTTTTTTCCCATGACATTGTCAACAATGTACCTAGGTCTTTTTTCCCATGCCATTGTCAACAATTGTACCTAGGTCTATTCCTCATGACATTGTCAACAACTGTACTTAGGTCTTTTTCTCAAGACATTGTCAACAATTGTACTTAAGTCTATTTCTCATGACAATGTCAACAATTGTACTTAGGTCTATTTCTCATGACATTGTCAACAATTGTACTTAGGTCTTTTTTCCCATGCCATTGTCAACAATTGTACTTAGGTTTATTCCTCATGACATTGTCAACAACTGTACTTAGATCTATTTATCATGACAATGTCAACAATTGTACTTAGGTCTATTTCTCATGACATTGTCAACAATTGTACGTAGGTCTAGATCTATTTCTCATGACATTGTCAACGATTGTACTTAGGTCTTTTTTCCCATGCCATTGTCAACAATTGTACCTAGGTCTATTCCTCATGACATTGTCAACAACTGTACTTAGATCTATTTATCATGACAATGTCAACAATTGTACATAGGTCTTTTTCTCAAGACATTGTCAATAATTGTACTTAGGTCTATTTCTCATGACAATGTCAACAATTGTACCTAGGTCTATTCCTCATGACATTGTCAACAATTGTTCATAGGTCTATTTCTCATGACATTGTCAACAATTGTACTTAGATCTATTTCTCAAGACATTGTCAACAATTGTACTAAGGTCTATTTCTCATGACATTGTCAACAATTGTACTAAGATCTATTTCTCATGACATTGTCAACAATTGTACTTAGGTCTGTTTCTCATGACATTGTCAACAATTGTACTTAGGTCTTTTTCTCAAGACATTGACAACAATTGTACTTAGGTCTATTTCTCATGACATTGTCAACAATTGTACTTAGGTCTATTTCTCATGACAGTGTCAACAATTGTACTTAGGTCTATTTCTCATGACATTGTCAACAATTGTACTTAGGTCTTTTTTAGCTCACCTTGCCAAAGTTAATGTGAGTTTTTGCCTTCACTTGGCATCTGTCATCTGTCGTCCGTCATCCGTTAACTTTTCACATTTTAATCTTCTCCTCTGAAACTGCAAAGCCAATTGATCTGAAATTTGGTAGGAAGCATCTATGGAAGGTCCTCTATAAAGATTGCTAATTTCGTCCCAATCCATTAGCAAACTTGACCACCACAGGCAATTCTTGTTTCTGAATGGCCGATTTTTAAAAATCTTCTCCTCTGAAACCGCTTGTCCAAATGAACCGAAACTTGGTAGAAAGCATCTATGGAAGGTCCTCTATAAATATTGCTCATTTCGTCCAGATCCATTAACAAATATGACAGCCACAGGCAATTCTTGTTTCTGATTAGTTGATTTCTAAAAAATCTTCTCCTCTGTTAAAAGAAAGATAACTCTTGATATTATCTCCCTTAGAAATTAGCTAATGCTGATATAGTGTAACATGTTTATTCTATACATTACAAGTAGGTATTCACAATTTAATATTCTTTTTAGCAAACCTTGCGAAAGACAATATGAGCTTTTGCCATCACTTAGTGTCTGTCGTCTGTCATCCATTTATTTTCACATTTTAACCTTCTCCTCTGAAAACCCTCAGCCAAATGAACTGAAACTTGGTAGGAAGCATCTATGGAAGATCCTCTCTAAAGAGTGCACATTTTGTTATGATCCATTACCAAGCATGGCTGCCACAGGCAATTCTTGTTTCTGACTGGTCGATTTAAAAAAATCTTCTCCTCTGAAATCGCTTGGCCAAATGAACCGAAACCTGGTAGGAAGCATCTATGGAATGTCCTCTATGAAGATTGCTCATTTCGTCCCGATCGGTTAACAAACATGGCTACCACCGAAACTTGGTAGGATTCATCTATGGAATGTCCTGTATGAAAATTGCTCATTTCATCCCAATCGGTTAGCAAACATGGCCACCACATGCAATTCTTGTTTCTGATTGGTTGAATTCTAAAAAATGTTCTCCTTTGAAACTGCTTAGCCATATGAACCGAAACTTGGTAGGAAGCATCTACATGTATGGAAGGTTCTGTATTAAGTTTCCTCAAAGCAGAATGAAAGGTGAACGACACAGACTCAGCCCACTGAGCCTCTAGTCTCAAGACATTGTCAACAATTTTACTTAGGTCTATTTCTCATGACATTGTCAAGAATTATACTTACATGTAGGTCTATTTCTCTTGACATTGTCAAGAATTGTACTTAGGTCTATTTCCAAAAAACTAAGCAGGTAAATATTGTACTCAGTTCTATACGGCATTAATTGTGCATCAATAATTTTTCCTGATTAGGTTTCACATAAATCATAGAGCAAGCATATGTCTCCGGATTTACACCTCATTTACCCTCGTGTCTTGTTCTTTATTGACCATACAGTGAAAGGTGCCACATCACTGAGAACCTGCAATAGCTCTTTGTTTGACCAGTTTATGTATTGAATTTAGTGTATCTTACAAGAGTTTTTATGTGATTTTTCTATTATAGATCCAAGCAGACAGTATATGTGCTTCATTAGGGCAATGCTTTCAATTGGCCTATCAAGATGCTACTATGCGATTATTACTAAAAACCATTGAAGAAGCTTCAAAGAATTCAGTCAAATCACCTTCAGGTATTACAGAAATTCACATACTATGTAGTTTCTAGGGGTGTAAGAAAGGGTCTCGTCCAGAATTTCCATGGGAAAAGATACAGACATCTCAATTTCCCATGAAATAAAAATGAAATTCCAAGAATTTTTTTTTAGCTGTTTTATACACGAAAATGATATTTAATGTCATTAGGTTATCAAAGAAAAGCTAAAACAGTGTTTGAACATGCAGAAAAATAACTAGGATAGCAACTGTAAAGAAATAAAATAATAAATAAATGTGAGTCCTAATTATTAGCATTTTTATTTATTTAATTTTTTTTTATTCCATGTACCCTCTTACAATACCTCTTACCCAATAGTATGAAGAAAATGTGCCATCAACCCATCAAATTATAATTGTACTTAACAAAATAGTGGTCCAAATTTCATCTGTATAGAAAGTTTCATTAAAAGATGTCAAGTGATGTCCTTGATACAGTTAACAGTAACACCATAACAGTACTTTTATGGTGCCTGTCCACCATACATTCATTAGAACAATTACCTATTTTTTGGATTATATATCATCTTTATTTTGTATGATTACTTCACCCATATTTTGTTTTCTTGTTGATAACCTGCAACTTGGAAATTTAATTCTCTACACCAAATGACATTTACAACAACAAAGATGCCCAGATGTAGTGTTTATCAACTAAAGTATAGAGGACCCTGCAGACTAGGAGCTGTTTATCAACTAAAGTATAGAGTACCCTGCAGACTAGGAGCTGTTTATCAACTAAAGTATAGAGTACCCTTCAACTGCAGGCTAGGAGCTGTTTATCAACTAAAGTATAGAGTACCCTTCAACTGCAGGCTAGGAGCTGTTTATCAACTAAAGTATAGAGTACCCTTCAACTGCAGGCTAGGAGCTGTTTATCAACTAAAGTATAGAGTACCCTGCAGACTAGGAGCTTGTTTATCAACTAAAGTATAAAGTACCCTGCAGACTAGGAGCTGTTTATCAACTAAAGTATAGAGTACCCTGCAGACTAGGAGCTGTTTATCAACTAAAGAATAGAGTACCTTGCAGACTAGGAGCTGTTTATCAACTAAAGTATAGAGTACCCTTCAACTGCAGGCTAGGAGCTGTTTCACACTCATTTTAGATATGAGTTATGCTCATTATTGAAGACTATGCTGTGACTAATTTATTTTTTGAAATGTAAAATGTAGAACAGAATTAAAAGTTCCTTTATTTTAATTTGTGAAGTGTAAAGTTGGATAATCTCTCATCTTCAATTACATGTATATTCTTCTTACTAATTTATTTTCCATATATCTGATTTCAGATTCAGGTACAATCAACCCATGGCCAGATAGCCATTCATTGTAAGTACTAATTTATAGAATGTTATTGTTCTATTGTAGTTGAATTAAGAACTTCACAGTTACTGCAGTATTGTATATTGTAGAACTCCTGAATACAGTATTGTATATTCTAGAACTCCTGTCGACACTTTACTTAAAATTAAGTGGGGAACTTAGGTAGAGTCAAAATCACAATATACAATGTTGTATAATATTTAAGGACACATTATCCTGATTTTGAGCCAACCAGACTCTGCTGTTACTCCTTAATGCTGCATGCTGTGTGGAGAAGCATCAAAAATCAATTCTATTGTCTTTGTTTTGATCCAACCAGGACTTGACTTCATGATTGACTTGAGGTGAGAACACTAACCATAACATCACCGATGCACTTCTTTTTTTTAAGCACAAAATGTGGTAAAATGCTGTTTTGTCATAGCATCTTATTTGACTGAGATTAGTATTCAAAGTAAATTACAAACTATTTAAACATACAAAAATGTCAACATTAAGTAAAGAACTTTAATGTCTACTAAAGTCTATATAATACATTTATGTACTTTACGATGAAATATGAATGTATTCTTTTCATAATTTATCCAGACCTCCCAGTGATGTAGACCCAAGTACACACCATGCTCTGCTCAAAGAATACATGAAAGAGGTAACACTGGATATCTGTCTTATATATATATATCACATGATATTATGAGATGTTCTAGACATATATGTAGGATCCAAAATGAGGGTCCTGACCTATTTGGAAAAAAATAAAATATAGTATTGGTTGTTTTAATTCACAGAATGTTCAAAGGAAAAACTATGCAGTCTTTTATTTCCTCTCAGATTCCCCAGGAAAAATAGAAGAAAGAGAGCACTTGTTTATTTTTGCTCATCTGACTAAAATTCAGGGAGAGCTTTTGCCATCACTCAGCATCTGGCATCATGAGTTAACTTTTTACATTTTAGTCCTGTCCGCAGAAACCACTGGCCAAAATGAACCAAACTTGGTAGAAATGGTTCTTGGATGGTCCAGATTCTAGATTGCATCAAGATGGGCACATTACTAAAAATAGAAAATTATTGAAAGGACCAAGCAGCTTTATTTGAAGTCAGAATCAGCTCAAATTTTAACTAAGGGCATAGTTATGAACTATTTAACATATATTCCATTTTTTTCTTGTCATGTTTACACTTTTTTCGATTACAAATCAATTATTAAAAAGTGGAAATGTGCTGCTTTTTATTATTTATGCTTGTATTAGATTTTCATGCCATGAATGTATATAATTTTGTCTCAGAAAGTAGGTCATATCAGTGTATTTCGAAACAGGAGTGTGGTATAATTAATTTATGTAACTTGACTTTTTTCTAGTTCAGATTTCATGTGAGGAATATTTTCATGTATTTATGTAGAATGCAAAATGAAGGGGGGAGGGGGTATTCTCTCAGTATGAACATTTCCATGTTGATATTACTATTACATATAGAAACATTCTGTTTTTAGCTCACCTTGCCAAAGAGAATGTGAGCTTTTGCCATCACTTGGCGTCCGTCGTCCGTTAACTTTTCACATTTTAATCTTCTCCTCTGAAACCTCTCAACCAAATGAACTGACACTTGGTAGGAAGCATCTATGGAAGGTCCTCTATAAAGATTGCTTATTTCGTCCCGATCCATTAACAAACATGTCCGCCACAGACGATTCTTGTTTCTGATTGGCCGATTTAAAAAAATCTTCTCCTCTGAAACGGCTTTGCCAAATGAACCGAAACTTGGTAGGGAGCATCTATGGAAGGTCCTCTGTAAAGATTGCTCATTTCGTCCTGATCGATTAACAAACATGGCCACCACAGGCGACTCTTGTTTCTGATTGGCTGATTTAAAAAATTCTTCTCCTCTGAAACCGTTTGGCCAAATGAACCAAAACTTGGTGGGAAGTATCTATGGGCGGTTAGATTGCTCATTTCGTCCCGATCCATTAACAAACATGGCCGCCACAGGCAATTCTTGTTTCTGATTGGTCGATTTCTAAAAATCTTCTCCTCTGAAACCACTTTGCCAAATTATCCAAAACGTGGTATGAAGCATCTATTGAAGGACCTCTATAAAGATTGCTCATTTCGTCCCGATCCGTTATTAAACATGGCCACCACAGGCGATTCTTGTTTCTGATTGGCTGATTTTTAAAGTTCTTCTCCTCTGAAACCGTTTGACCAAATGAACCGAAACTTGGTAGGAAGAATCTATGGAAGGTCCTCTATTAAGATTGCTCATTTCGTCCCGATCCATTTACAAATATGGCCGCCACAGGTAATTCTTGTTTCTGATTGGTCGATTTCTAAAACTCTGAAACCGCTTTGCCAAATGAACCGAAACTTGGTAGGAAGCATCTATGGAAGGTCTTCTATAGAGATTGCTCATTTTGTCCCAATCCATTAGCAAACATGGCCACCACAGGCAATTCTTGTTTTTGATTGGTCGATTTCTAAAAATCTTCTACTCTATAACAGCTTGGCCAAATGGACTGAAACGTGGTAGGAAGCATCTATGGAAGGTCCTCTATAGGAATTGCTCATTCCGTTTTGATCCGTTAACAAACATGGCCACCATAGGCAATTCTTGTTTCTGATTGGTTGATTTATAAAATAGCTTTTCCTCTGAAACCATATGGCCAAGTGATATGAAGCTTGGTAGGAAGCATCTATGGAAGGTCCTCTATAGAGGATGCTCATTTCGTTTTGATCCATTAACAAACATGGCCGCCACAGGCAATTCTTGTTTCAGATTAGTCAATTTCTAAAAATCTTCTTCTCTGAAACTGCTTTGCCAAATGAACCGAAATTTGGTGGGAAGCACCTATGGAATTTTCTGTAATAAGTTTCCTCAAAGCAGAATGAAAGGTGAGCGACACAGGCTCAGCCCACTGAACCTCTAGTTTATATTTTATAAAACCGCATCGGTGGCGTAATGGTTAGTGTTCTCGCCTCGAGTGCGGTAGATCATGGGTATGAGCCCCAGTCCGGTCAAACCAAAGACTATAAAATTGATATTTGTTGCTTCTCCGCTAGGCACGCAGCATTAAGGAGAAAGAATAAAGACTACTTGGCTCGGAATCAGGATAATGTGTCCGAGTGGGACGACATGTCTACCCGCGGACTATTGTTTCAGTGAGCTAGCACTATAAAAATGCAACTCAGTATGTTGGTCTAGTATAAAGCGGACCTCATCATCATATCATTTAAAATTAACTTGTTCTCGCCATAATATAGCTAAAAAAATTGCTGAATTGGCGTTAAGCAACAATCACTCACTCTGTTTTTTATAGGAAATGAATGCAATATATTTTATGAGTTAAAAACATTGAATATACATGTACATTATATATAAAATTGGAACAAAAATTCTCTAATATGTACTTGTATAAATCTTGTATATTACAGCTTCCTCTATTTTTTTCTGTTGATGAATTAACACAGTTCAGTAAATTGTTCCAAGATTTAAATGATCCACTAAATACTGACATAGCTGACATTTGTGATGAAATATACAAACTATATGGATCTGATAGAAAACACCTGATTTCAGGTAAATACAAATCCCGGGACAACACCTTTTTACAGATAAATACAAATCAGGGACAACATCTGTTTACAGGTAAATACAAAGCAGGGACAACACCTGTTTACAGATAAATACAAATCGGGGACAATACCTGTTTACAGGTAAATACAAACCTTGGATACCACCTGATTACAGGTATTAAAATACAAATCAGGAATAACACATGATTACAGGTAAATACAAATCAGGGATAACACCTGTTTATAGGTAAATACAAATGTGGAATAACACCTGTTTACAGGTAAATACAAATCAGAGATAACACATGATTACCAGTAAATATGAATCCGGTGTCATATGGTATTTTGAACCCCATGGTAAATTGAACCCGGGGTCGATTTACATCCATGGTATATTGAACCCCCTTATTGAAAACTGAACCCCCCCTGTATGGTAAATTGAACCCCCATGGTATTTTGAACCCCCCATTTCTAATCAAAAGATATGCAGGGAGGTTAAAATATCATGTGTAGGGGGGTCGATATTCTATGGGTAGGGGGGTCAAAATACCATGGATAGGGGGGTCGATATACCATGGGTAAGGGGTTCAATATACCATGGGTAGAGGGGTCAATATACCATGGATAGGGGGGTCAAAATACCATGGGTAGGGGGGTCGATGTACCATGGGTAGGGGGGTCAAAATACCATAGGTAGGGGGGTCGATATACCATGGGTAAGGGGGGTCGATATTCCATGGGTAGGAGGTCAATATACCAACGGTAGGGGGTCAACATTTTCTAAAAAAAAATAAAAGTTCAAAAGTTGCAAAATTAAAAAAAATATATAAAATTTCAAAACTCAAAAATTTCATAAGATTTCAAAATTTTAATATTTAAATAATCTTGAAAAATGATAAAACAATTGTAGCCTATTTTGTTGAATATACTGTTGAAAAGTTTGAAAAATTCCTTATTATTTAATAAGCAGTTATTGACTTAATTTCAGTCTACTCATAACTATGCGGACCTGGTCAATGATTGATTAACCTCGGCCGTTGGCCTCGGTCAATCATTCATTGACCAGGTCTGTATAGTCATGAGTAGACCACATTAAAAGTCAATAATTGTATAGGGTAGAGGGGTCGATATACCATTGGTAGGGGGGGGTCGATATACCATGGGTAGGGGGGTCGATATACCATGGGTATATCGATCCCACAACCCATGGTATATTGACCCCCATACCCATTGAAAAGACTAAGTAAACAAGTAAACCTTTGTTTATATAGGGAATCTCAGCGAAACCAATTTTAAGAAAAATATCAGATTCATGATATACAAATTTTGAAATTTTGAAAATTTTCTTAAAATTTTATGAACATTTTGAAATTTTTAGAAATTTTTGAAATATTGAAATTGAAAATTTTTTGAAAAATTTTCAATTTTAATTTTTTTTTCTTTGAAATTCTATAAAATTTTTGAAATTTTGAACTTATATGGTATATTGACCCCCTTAACCATGGTATATCGACCCTCCTACCCATGGTATATTGACCCCCCTATGCATGGTATATCGACCCCCCTACCCTTGGTATGTCGACCCCCTACCCATGGTATATTGACCCCCTTAACCATGGTATATCGACCCCCCTACTCATGGTATATTGACCCCCCTACCCATGGTATATCGACCCCCCTGCCCATGGAATATCGACCCCCCTACCTATGGTATATCAAACCCTCTCTTATGGTATTATGAACTCCTCTTTTGGTAGAAATGAGGGGGGGTTCAATTTACCATGAGGGGGTTCAAAATACAATGACAAAAAATTGACCTTGGGGTCAAAATATCATAGGTAAATCGACCCCGGGTTCAATTTACCATGGGGTTCAAAATACCATATGACACCGGGATAACACCTGTTAACAGGTAAATACAAATCAGGGGCAACACCTGTGTACAGGTAAATACAAATCAGAGATAACACATGATTACAGGTAAAATACGAATCGGGGATAACACCTGTTTACAGGTAAATTTAATTCAGGAATAACACTTGTTTACAGGTAAATACAAATCTGGGATAACACCTGATCACAGGTAAATACAAATCAGGGATAACACATGATTACAGGTAAATACAAATGTGGGACAACACCTGTTTACAGGTAAATATGAATCGGGGATAACACCTGTTTACAGATAAAAGGTTAATGTTAGGATGTGATAGAAAAGACTTAATTATGATTACAAGTTAATATGAAATAATGAAGAAAAACCTGAATGTATTCCATGGTATTCTTGTATATAACAGAACACGTTTTATTTAACTACATAAATGTTTATGAGTAAATGGGTACATTTGTAATCGTAATTCAAATGACCAATTTAGTTGGATTTATATAGTGCTAACTCATTGAAACAACAGTCCACTGGTAGACATGTCGCTCCACATTATCATTATTCCGAGCCAACCAGTCTTTGCTCTTTATCCTTGTGCTTAGCAGAGAAACAGCAAATAGCAATTTTATAATCTTTGGTTTTACCAGATTTGGGCTCACAATCTATAACACTCAATGGAGGCATGCTAGCTATTACACCGCCGATGCAGTATAAATGTTTATGATTAATTTGCAAATGTTGCTGTTGACCGCCACGATATAACTGAAATATTGTTGAAAGTGCCATTAAACAACAAACCCTAACCCTAACCCCTCATTCAAAGTGACTCATTTCTATTACAGGATTGTGTCCCTTTATTCCTAGTAAACACT
The DNA here is from genome assembly GCA_963383655.1 of Bathymodiolus septemdierum. Taxonomy (NCBI): domain Eukaryota; kingdom Metazoa; phylum Mollusca; class Bivalvia; order Mytilida; family Modiolidae; genus Bathymodiolus; species Bathymodiolus septemdierum. The sequence goes on along the minus strand of OY726518.1, from coordinate 128,164,347 downwards.
ACCAATATTTTGAGAGATATTTAAAGGACAAAGGTCTAGACATTACAGAAAATGGACACAGTACATTATCAAGTAGACACAGTTACAATCGTATTTACACGTAAGTATCAGAATTTCAAATTAATATTTCGTATCAATAACAAATATCAATCCAATAATATAAGGCAGGACTTGTTCTTTAAGAAGAACGATAGAAAAGTGTTTTTTTTAAGTCATGCATTTTGGAAAGTTCCATAATTTTTGTATGTGATATTACAAGTGAAGAACAAGTACAGTCAAACCAGTAGTAAGAGGTCATGACCTTTGGGACAAAGAAAAAGTGGCCTTATAAGACAGGTGACCTCTTAAAAGAGGCTCAATTCATATGAAATTTTCTATGACAGGACAAGAAAAAGGTGACCTTTTAATACAAGTGACTGCTTAATAGAGGTGAATGCATGGGCAGGTTTGACTGTAACTGTTTTTGTGTACATTTTCAGAACTATTATGTGTGAAGGGAGGTATTATCATCTGAATTATTGATAACAGTGTCTGATGAAGAACAAGTAACTGTTTTTTGTGTTTATTTTCAGAACTATCATATGCCAAGGGAGATATTATAATCTCAATTATTGATAACATTGTCTGATGAGAATCAATGTACAGACAATGGCATACTATTATGATTGAAAGTGCTTTGGAATCCCTACATTTCTGGAAAAAAAAATTAAGCATAAATGGTTAAAGTTATAGAATAAAGAATATGTCTGTAATACTGTCCTTTCATAAGGTTTTTTTTGTTGTATTTTTATTCATGATTTATAAAATTTAATTGCTATGAGAAATTTAAAATCAATAAATAAATGAGTACAATGGGTACACTCTACCTTAGGTTATAGGAAACATAGTAGGTTGATAACCACTATCTGCTAGCTTTGTTACTGCAGATCTCCTATATTTTAATATTTTGAATATTAAGACCATCTACGTGTAAAGAGTTTATTTCATAGCTACAAGGAGGTCATATTTTCATTAATTTTATATCATAAAATGTAATGACTGATTAAAAGTTGTCTCATTTTGTGTAGGAGACATTATTCCAGTTAATAAAGGTAAGAAAGGCAATAGATCTTTTAGAGGACTAATACACAATTTCTGCTAAATTTTTGGCTACATAGGAAATAACATCCACTATTGAAAATAATTCACACTTTTCATGTGTCTACACATGCACAAATTTGATTCATTCAGTTAGAAACCACAGTTGTGGCTAAAAGTGCAGTGCACTATATAGTCAGATACAGGATTTCTCAAGTGGCGAGTCCAAAATTATTTTTCAAAATTTAGGTTTTATTAAATTTAATGTCTGACGCTGCCTTGGAAGGGGTGTACAAATATTCACCCTAGAGTTGTACACTGATTTTCATGTACTGAAAATCATTTTCTGTTACTAATGATATACAGTTTTGTTCATTCAATATTATGATGAAATTGTATATTTTTAAGCAAGCTCTTCTTAATTTACTTTACAATGTATATATTGTAGATGTATTTGATCTAAATAACAATGTCGGCTGTATCTGTACCATAATATTATGTGACAGATACATTTACATTTGTGTCACACTCAAAAAAGAAACAGATAATTTGACAGTGAAACCAGTCTTTACTAAACCCTGAATAAAGCAGAGTCTTGTATACACCAAACTTTAATTAAATTCCAAATGTAGGAAATAATTGTTAATTTTACCTGTATAAACAGAACACCTGTCTATTACGAACCCAAAAGCTGTTGCCAATGTAGTTTGGTTTAGACAATTTTCATTGTACTTTGAAAGATAATAGTATTAGAGTTATCTAGTATAAAATAAGGTGAAAGCCGCTATAAATAGACCAAATTTTTACTTCAAGGAAACAACATATCCTAGTTCAAGACAACAAGGTTTGACTGTATATATATATATATCATCGTCATCCACGACAAATTGTTTTCTGTAATATACACAAGATATATGGCTAATATTGATAATAACATGTTTACTTCATAGAATTTGTATCACTATAGCAACATTTCCCCCATTGACTTACTACCTATAAATATTTTCTGATTCTACTCTCATAAATTCTATATATATGTTATTAACTAACCTATCTGGTTTTATTAAGCTTCTTTAGGCTATACATCTATTGTGGATTGCTCATAAAAACATATTCATTGGTCATTCAATTTATGGATTCCTAAATTTTTAGAATAAAAAAAATATCAAAATATGAATAAAATGTGTTTTTGATTAGCAGTAGAAAATTGATGAATTAAAAGGATATAAACAAGCTTCAGGGGAGCTAACTTCCTCATTCTAGCTATTAAGTGTATGACGTTACAAAAAAGACATCAGGTCTCGTTTGTGAGAATTTGACACTCGAATAGCGTAATGTCTTAAAATAAGACAAATTATGAGAGGAGAGAACAATGTATTTTGTTCTTGAATATATATAATAAACTACCCAGTATTTATGATTTACACTGTATTTGAACAAAGGAAATATTTCACAATCCTCTGTCTTTTTTGTTCTGCATACATTAAATCAGAAATGTTACCTTCAGCAGCACCTGCATATGGAGTATATATCAGTTGATCTGATATTCCAACATTGCCAATTTGGTGTATTTTTAATCATTTGAAATGATGTCTTTTTGTTCCTTTAGTTTATGCTTGCTTTGTTCCTCTAAAATTGATCATTAATTCTCAGGTACCTATTTTTTTACTTTTAATGTTTAGAAATAGATATGTTATATCTGCAATTTTATACTTGTATGGTGATATCCAGTTAATATTTTATACTTGTATGGTGATATCCAGTTAATATTTTATACTTGTATGGTAATATCCAGTTAATATTTTATACTTGTATGGTGATATCCAATTAATATTTTATACTTGTATGGTGATATCCAGTTAATATTTTATACTTGTATGGTGATATCCAGTTAATATTTTATACTTGTATGGTGATATCCAGTTAATATTTTATACTTGTATGGTGATATCCAGTTAATATTTTATACTTGTATGGTGATATCCAGTTAATATTTTATACTTGTATGGTGATATCCAGTTAATATTTTATACTTGTATGGTGATATCCAGTTAATATTTTATACTTGTATGGTGATATCCAGTTAATATTTTATACTTGTATGGTGATATCCAGTTAATATTTTATACTTGTATGGTGATATCCAGTTAATATTTTATACTTGTATGGTGATATCCAGTTAATATTTTATACTTGTATGGTGATATCCAGTTAATATTTTATACTTGTATGGTGATATCCAGTTAATAGTAATACATATATAATGAAGTTTATTTTAAGTCATCTCCATTTCATCCATTTTTATCCATAATTTCTGCCAATGAAATTATTGAAATGTTGGGCAGTAACTGTTATCATTAAGAATGATTAGTGAGTTAATTGCTTTGGTAATTATAAAGTAAAAAATGATTCTAAAAAATCTCAACATGAGGAATATTAACATATACTTGTGGTGCTGCTAAAGTTAAATATAGTGAAATATTTGATAATGAAATGTATTGAAAATCGTAAATTTGCTTATCATTTCTACTGAGATGAACGGTTTCCTCTATCTGGTCAGCGGAATTCCTCCTTTTTTTAGCAAAATATTTGGTAACTCGGTCCACACTACTAGAAAAGTAGAGTATTTGGACACAGTATAGGGGGGTTTCTTTTGGACACAGTATAGGGGGTTTTCTTCTGGACACAGTATAGGGGGGTTTCTTCTGGACACAGTATAGGGGGTTTCTTCTGGACACAGTATAGAGGGATTTCTTCTGGGCACGGAATAGGGGGGTTCTTCTGGACACAGTATATGGGGGTTTTTTCTGGACACAGTATAGGGGGGGGGGGGGTTCTTCTGGACACAGCATATGGGGGTTTCTTCTGGACACAGTATAGAGGGGGGGGGGGGGTTACTTCTGGACACAGTATAGGGGGTTTTCTTCTGGACACAGTATAGAGGGGTTTCTTCTGGACACAGTATAGGGGGTTTCTTCTGGACACAGTATAGGGGGATTTCTTCTGGGCACAGAATAGGGGGGTTCTTCTGGACACAGTATATGGGGGTTTCTTCTGGAGACAGAATAGGGGGGGGGGGTTCTTCTGGACACAGTATAGAGGGGGGGGGGGGTTACTTCTGGACACAGTATAAGGGGGTTTCTTCTGGACACAGTATAGGGGGTTTCTTCTGGACACAGTATAAGGGGGTTTCTTCTGGACACAGTATAGAGGGATTTCTTCTGGACACAGAATAGAGGGAGGGTTACTTCTGGACACAGTATAGGGGGGTTTCTTCTGGACACAGTATAGGGGTTTCTTCTGGACACAGTATAGGGGGTTTCTTCTGGACACGGTATAGGGGGATTTCTTCTGGACACAGTATAGGGGTTTCTTCTGGACACAATATAGGGGGTTTCTTCTGGACACAGTATAGGGGAATTTCTTCTGGACACAGTATAGGGGGTTTCTTCTGGACACAGTATAGGGGTTGTTTTTTTTTCATCAGTCTGAACTTTTATCTCTGTTACTAACATTTTGAACAGAAAATTACTGTCTCTCTCTTTTTTTCTTTCTTTATTGTCTTATTCTGCCTGTTAACAAATATCACCTTGGCCCAGGATTCCAAGTGATTAAATTACAATATTGAAGTAACATAAAAATATAATTTCATTTACAATTAACATTATTTTTAATTTCCCAATAAATTAGACTTTGTACCACATTGTTGTTATCCACACTAATACATCACCAATATTACTGTCTCTCTTGATGGAATATATAGGACCTGAAATATCTGTTTAATGGTGCTGGATTTACTTGTAATTTTCAATAAATGTGTGCACATGTAATGCACAAGTGTATGTGTATGTTGCAGACTTACTTGAAAAATGTGTATGACATATGATTGACATGAAAAATTAAACTACATGTATCAAATTTTACAAGTATTTATATAGATCTATTTACCAGTCATTGTTGTTGGAAAGTTGTTACTTTTGTTTTCTGTTGGTCATACTGGTGATAAAATTATTTCAAGTAATATTTTATTTAGGGATGACACAATATGTTTCATGCTTTTTCTTAAATCTTGCAAATTTGGAAGAAAAATATGGATGGTTCTAATTTTTGGGAGTCCTGACCTTACTGTATGTCTTGTGTTAAATTCTAAAACCAGTTCTGATTTTGTGTGAGAATTGTATGAGAGTAAGAAAGACGGGTAAAGCAAATTCTGTTTAAAGCACAGGTGGTGTGTTTTAAGCAAACATCACACATAATTTTGTTACTAACTAAAATGTAACTCATGTTCAGTTTGGATGATGATGCCATTTACTGTTTTGAGTGAGACATTTAATATAGGGTTGACCGAAATATCAGAACATCAGAGGGAGACATTTAATACAGGGTTGACAGAAGTACCAGAACATTTGGTATTACCTCCTGTAAGGATTTATGCCAGGATAGTTTGATTTTAATTTTTATAGTAGCCTCCTGTAAGAGGGATCATGCCAGATTTAGTTTTTAGCTCACCTGACCAGGTGAGCTATTGTCATCACTTGGCGTCCAGCGTCCGTCCGTAAACATTTCAATCTTCTTCTAGAGAACCACTGAAGCAAATGGGACCAAACGTGGCAGGAATGTTCATTTGCATGGTCTAACCAAGTGTTGTTACTTTCGTTACGATCGGTTATCCAACATGGCTGCCAGGGGCCATAAAAGCCTCTGATTGGCTGAAATTTGTAATGATCTTCTTCTCCGATACTACATGGAGGATGGAATTGAAAATTGTCATGAATGATCATTGCAAGCTGCTAACCAAGTGTTGTTACTTTTTGAACCGATTGAAAATTCAAGATGGCCACCAGCGGGGAACATAATTTAACATAGCGACCCTATGGGAAATATGTAAAACAAGCTTCTTCTCAAGAACCACTGGATGGATTGGAACCATACTTGGCAGAAATGTTCCTTGCAAGGTCCTTATCAAGTGTTGTTACTTTTTGTTCCGACCGCCCTCCGTTCAAGATGGCTGCTGTTACTAAAAATAGAAATTGCTTCAATTGTCCATTGCTGCTTTAGTACAAGTCAAAATGAGCTCAAATTTTAACTGCAGCTACATGGCAAGGAGTAGTTTAACATATATTCCAGGGTTTTTCTGTGAAATTTTTCTTTCAGCCGATTTATATCGATTATGTAAATTAGGCATATTTTGATAAAAGATCACATTTAAATCTTCTCAGAAACAGCTGAACCAAATTAAACCAAACCTGGCTGGGTGGGTCCCTTTCAAAATTGTGTCCGACAGCCCCGCCCTCCATTCAAGATGGCTGCTGTTACTAAAAATAGAATTTTCTTCAATTGTCCATTGCTGCTTTAGTATAAGTCAAAATGAGCTCAAATTTTAACTGCGGCTACATGGCAAGGAGTAGTTTAACATATATTCCAGGTTTTTCTGTGAAATTTTTCTTTCAGCCGATTTATACCGATTATGCAAATTAGGCATATTTTGATAAAAGATCACATTTAAATCTTCTCTTCTGAAACCGCTGAACCAAATTAAAGCAAATTTGGCTGGGATATTCTTGGGTGGTCCCTTTTCAATATTGTGTCCGACAGCACCGCCCTCCATTCAAAATGGCTGCTGTTACCAAAAATAGAAATTTCTTTAGTTGTCAATTTCTGCTTTATTACAAATCAAAATGAACTCAAATTTTAACTGCAGCTACATGGCAATGAGTAGTTTAACATATATTCTGCATTTTTCTGTGAGATTTTTTCAGCCAGTTTATTCCGTTTAGGAATATTATAAGATAAAAATCACATCAAAATCTTTTGCTCAGAAATTTGAGTTAAAATGATCTTTTGGTGGCCCATTTTCAAAATTATGTGTAACACCCCCATTTTCTATCAACTTTCGATGTCAAATTGAAAACCAGGTGAGCGATTACAGGCTCCTGGGAGCCTCTAGTTATAGTAGCCTCCTATAAAAGAGGCCATGCTAAAGTGGTTTATTTTAATTTTTACAGTGGCCTCCTATAAGAGAGGCCATGCCTAGTGGTTTATTTTAATTTTTATAGTAGCCTCCTATGCCAGATTGGTTTATTTTATAGTGGCCTCCTATTAGATGGACCATGTCAGAGTGGTTTATTTTATAGTTGCCTCCTATAAAGGGGACCATGCCAGAGTGATTTATTTTAATTTTTATGGTGGTCTCCCATAAGGGGGACCTCGTCTTAAATGGTTTTACTTTTTATAGTGGCTTCTTATAAGGAGTATGCTAGAACATTGTATTTTTGTGAATAGTGGCTTCCTATATGAGACACCAAAACTTTTTATAGTTGTCTGCTATAAGATAGACAATTGTTCCATTTTACACAATTCAGCAACGAGAAGTGATGGCATTGGTAAACTTTAAGAAATTATGACTCAAAACAAATGTATAAACACATTATTATGTTTGATTGATTTTAACCACATTTCTCACATTAACACCTTGGTATGTTGGATCTACAATAAGTGGCCTTTATTACAGGTGATTGGTAAAAGGGTGATACATGTGTATAAACATTGAAGATCCTACTGTGACTGTGGAATGTAGAACATTATGAAAAGTGCTGTTCCATTACATTAATTCAGATCTAAGTGTAATGTTGGGGAGTCTTTTGTGTTCATTTACATCTATTTCCTTTCTTACTAAAACATCTAAATTTATTTTGTAGACGATCACAGAGTGATGTTTCTATGGTGAATGCCAGCGACTCTTCTACAATGAATACAATTGATTTAGACCATGTGTTAGAACGTTTATCTGTTGAACTTGAGAAAATGGACGCTAGTGTTGGAGTTGTCAATAACCCTTATATATATAGCAATAGTAATGAGCCTGATTAAAATGATGTAAAGTTGCATGGCACTTCATTTATTATACTGTTCATTTTGACTTTTCATACCAGAAATCAGCACTTCACATTTACGTGTATATGATATGTACAAAACTAAATCCTATTTACTTATATTATACATGGCCGAGTTGGGCGACATATGTATCCGCAGACTGTACATGTTGTTTCAGTGAGCTAGCACTATAAAAATACAACTAAGCGTGTTGGTCTGGTACAATGCGGACCTCATCATCATCTCATTGAAAATTAACTTGTTCCAGCCATGATATAGCTGAAAAATTGAGTTGGCATTAAACAACAATCACTCAATCACTTACTATATTATACATGGGACAAATTATGTCAGGTATTAGTCAAAGACAGTGTGACTATATCACAATTGAATTCATGAAACAATTATTCTCATTATCATACCTCAGTATAAAATTTACAATAAAATGAGTAACAATATGTAGGAGTAAGCCTCAGAGTTTCAGCATGCCCTCTGCAATATCTGGTCAGTAAAGGGATTAGAAAGTTAGTAAAATACAGCTTATTTTGATATGCCCCCATCATTTTCAAACAAGATTGTTTTAATAGCTTGGTTGTGATGTATATATATATATGTGATGTGTTTATGTGTGGAAAGTTGTGCAATTTAAAATATTACTTTTAATACCAATTGTTGATCAAAATAATGTAGATAAACTTGTATTTTTACTTATGGAAATAGATAATTGTGATTTGATATATTTTTACTGTACATTACAAATAAATTTAGCAAAAATATCAGTAAAAATTATTGACATCATATCTTTGGTTATCATGGTGATACCCCCTAACAAGTGGTAATTATTCAACATTGTTTTAATAGATTCTTTTTTATATATGTCATATTTTTCACATCTGTCAGAATGAAAATCTTTAAATGTCATAGATTCCACTGAAATACTTTCTCAACAATAAAAAAAAATAGAGCTGTGATTAATATCAAATCTTAAAGCTTCAATAGGCATCGTGATAAAGTTTGGAATTTTTACTTATTTCTAGATGAGAATCTTGTATTAAATGTCATGTTTTACTGATAAGATTATAGGCGAACTGAAGCTTTATACGTTGAAAGTGGTTTTTTATGTATGTATGCAAACAGGTGATAATAATTTATGAACACAATTTGATAATTTAAAGGTTGTATATATAAGTGATATTAATTTGTTATAAAAATAATTGTAATATGATATCTATGTTTAATAAGAATTAATAAATGCCATTTTCAACATAATTTTATTTGTTTCCTTAATTAATGTCTTTATTTAGTCTACAGACTTGTTAATTAAGGTTTGCTTTAGGTTAATGGTGTTTTAACGCCACTTTCAACAATATTTCAGTTATATCGTGGTGGTGTTTTATTAATGGAGGAAACCGGAGTACCCGGAGAAAACCACCGACCTGTCCCAAGTCACGGATAAACTTTATCACATAATGTTGTATCGGGTACACCTCGCCATGAACGGGGTTGCTTCTGGAGTGTAATGATTTAGTGTTCTCACCTCTAGTATGGATGATCCCCAGTAAAGACTATGAAACGAGTATTTTGTTGCTTCTTCACTAATCCCGACACATTAAGGAGTTTGAAAAATATAGGAACAGGCATATAATGTGTGTATGAAGCAGCTATTAATTAAAATTTGGTGTATAAGTTCAGTATGTACACAAAATGAGGTTAGGGTTATGTTGTTGAATCGCACTTTCAACAGTATTTCAGTTATATTGTGGCGGTCAGTTTAATTGGTGGAGGAAACTGCAGTACCCAGAAAAAACCAACGACCTACAGTAAGTCACCGACAAACTTGATCACATAATGATGTATTGAGTACACCTTGCCTGAACGGGATTCCAACTACCATACGATCATAACGACCCCAGTTCAGTATTTAAAAGGGATGTCAAAATTTCTGGAATTCAATACTCGAAACAGATACTCACAAGTACTCGGAAGACACCTCAACATTCTGAAGAAATCTATGAGCCGAGACTATGACTATCATTATTCCATTGATTATCTGTTGAGAGACAAAATTAATACCAAATTTGCTTTTCAACCAAACATTTGACAAATATACGACCAAATAGATACAATATTTTTCTCTGAAATCCTTTGACGATTTGAAGAAAGACTAATACCAAATTGTGCTTTTCAACCAAACATTTGACAAATATACGACTACAGTGCAATACTTAATTGAGAATGAAAATTTAATCTTTTTAAATAAACATTTATTACACAATTAATCATCAAACATACCTACAAAGAAGTGAGTTACAATTACATGCATGATTAACTATCAAAGGTAAATACGGCTTAAATGTAAGTTATTGATCCGTAAACAACACAATCACTGTACAAACACCGCTATAAATACATCTAATCAGTTGTGTCACTATGGGGTTCATTGCGGGGCACTTTAATTTTGTTCTATTTGTACATCAGGTTCAAAAAGCCATCTCCTTCCACAAAACTTAACGGCAAATAGTCCTTTACAACCATTTCCGCTATCGCTGTTGTAATTTTTTCTTTCAAGTTAGAATTTATCTTTTTTGGCGAATCCACAAAACTTTTTAAAGATGATTGTTTCACCGGTGATTCAGCAGGACTTTCAGCTGGATGCTTCAGCTTTACATGATTGATCAAATTTGTTGTACCACCACAAAATGTTAATTGTGCATCACAAAGAGTGCATTTGACAGTATTTCCATTTAACGATCGTTTAAAATAATTCCATACCGCTGATTTTGTGGAGGCAATTTAACGTACCGATTTTATTTCTAACAACTTAGAACATCCGGTGAACTGTATTCATATTTGTTCACACTTAAACTTTACTTTGGGAATATTTCAAAGAGAAAAATGAAAGGGAAAATGTTTAAAGATAAAAAAGTTAGGTGAGTATTCGAGTACGAAAATTGTACTTGAGTACTCAGCCTTCCGAGCGAGTACTTAAGTACTCGTTGCCATCCCTAGTATTTAAACAAAATAAATTACACCGATCAGAAATTATATAAACCAGAACAATATTGTATAAATATCATGATTTATTGGATATTGCATCAAAAAGTTTCCTAATATATTGACATATTTCATAAGCTTGTTCATCAGTTTGGCATTGATATACATAACACTGAAAAGTTGTTCGTTGTATTTGTAATTGTCCAATTTTAACAACAATATTAGGTTTGCCTGATCCATCTTCATACTGTATCACTTGAGCTACTGTGTGTAGAGGGTGTCTCTGTTTTACTTCCTATATTAAAGAAAACATAAATAATTAGAAATGAACTATTATCATGGATGTTAACCACTATATTTCCTTTACAAATAAGGGCTGAGGTGGTCGTGATCGTATGGTAGTTGGGTTTACAACTACCTGTGCATTCCTGCTGTTCAAATCCTGCTCATGGCAAGGTGTACTCGATACAACATTTTGTGATAAAGTTTGTCAGTGACAGGTCAGTGGTTTTCTCTGGGTACTTCGATTTCTTCCACCAATAGAACTGACAGCCACGATATAACTGAAATATTGTTAAAAGTGATGTTAAACACGATAACTCCTATTACATTCTGCCATATCAAATTAATGTCTTGTTCTTCATGTAACAGCACTCTTTGAACTTTTAATACTGATCTACTATTACTGTATATCTTTTACTAATTTTTCACTCCATTTTTATGCAACAACAAAAATATGGTAGATGATAATCTTAGGAACATTCCAGCTAATTTTGATTTCAAATGGTTCAATGGTTTCAGAGATGAATGATTTTAAAATATTTTTCCATATGGTATGCTTAATTCTAATATGACGTCTATAAAACGGCACACACGATAATACTCAATAACTCTATATTTAGCGCAAGTGCAGTACACAACAAATCTGGCTGTTCCATGTGACTCCGGCTGTGAAATTACCGTGACGACCGAGTGTAAACAAACAAAACACCGGCATATAACGTATTTTTAAAGTCCTTAAAATAAAAATTATGTAACTAAGTATTTTTTTATCATTTGTTTTGAAAATTTACATTTGGGGATCCCCAGTATGCACACATATCAAATACATTCCATTGATATGTGTCGTCCATGAATAACAAAATGCACTAACCTTGTTTTCCTATGTATACATTGATAACTAGACGGTGATGTAATTAAGTTAGTGATATTTTCCAATTTGATGGCATTTTGAATTTTGCTACTCAAAAGTAAAATGCTCACAAAATCGTAAAATAAATCAGTAACCAGCTCGTGTCAATCAGCGTCCCTTGTAAACAACATCACAGGATGACGATATATTACAAAAGTCAAAGTCGATAGATGGTTGTCTTAAGTATTTTTTCCGGATTTTTTTTTATGTCAACAATATAATACAAGCTTTTTTTTTCATTGGCATTTATTTGTTTATTTCATATCTAACAATAATTGTCGATTATTAACAACTGTTCAAGTGTTCGATATTATGTTTGACAACTCCGCTCCGCCATCTTGTTAGCACTCAAAATGATGAACGAATGAACTCCGACTTTTTTTTAAATATTTTTACACAGGAATTGTTCAATCGAATCTATGTTGGATAATACACAATAAATATGTTTTTCATGTTAACATCCATATCTTTGTTTTAAAATATCTTGTTCAAAAACAAATAATTCAAAATCAATTCAAAATTTCCGAAGGAGGTAAATGGAACAGCCACCAAATGCCGTGTGTATACAGTTCACGAAAGGTTAAAAATTACCGTTTTTGTCCTATTAGAATCGAAATAATTCATGGCAGGGTAAAATTCGAATATAAAGGCCCAGCCCATGTGTAAATTTGCACAACTCTATGCCTGCCATGAATTATTTCTTAAACATTGTCATGCAGTAGATATGTACAAATAAAGTACAAATTTTATACAAGGTCACATATGGAACATTCCTACAATGTAATATTTCATGATGTGGTTTCTGAAACAAGAGATTTGAAATTTCAGCCAATCAGAAATCATAATTGATCCTAGCAGCCATGTAAAATTTCCTAGAGAAACAAAAATCGTGTTGACTACCCAAGTACATGTAGTACCTCTTTTATGTTTGATTCCATTTGATCCAGTGGATTGTGAGTTAAAGATTGGAACCATGCTTAAAATACATTTAATATAACATTTACACTGTTTCCAGTAGTCTGCTTCAATCTAAACTGAAAACATTAACCTATTCTTTAATACTATCAAAATCACCTGTTTAGTGGGATCTATTATTTTTAATCCATGTCTTGATATAAACATTATAACACGGTTTTCTTCTACAACAGAAACAGGTAACTTTCCTTCAATCTGTAAATAAAAAAAACGAATTATTACATACATTGTAATTTGCACTTTCCTTTAAAATTTTGTATATGGTAAAAAAAAAAAAAAAAACTTTTGTTCAGTCCTTTGAGATTATTGTAACATAAATGACCCTTTTCCTTTATTTAGCTTAAAAATGTGTTTGTAGAAAAACATGGTCTATTATCTGGAATTGACATTGCACAATATTCAATTAATAAGCCATTAAAACTTTGCTGAATCAAAATACAAATAGGTGGGCATATACTATGGTAAAACGTTGTACCATAGTTAAAAATGTTACTCATTTTATTTCTGTTGCAAAAAATACATACCACATTTCTTACTCATTCATGAACTTATTTAAACAAACTCGTCCTTTGTTTGTTTAAATAAGTTAATTTGTAAGACCCATTGTATATATAATACTTATACACAAGAATTCAGAAAGCTTGTACATGTATCACCAAGAAGAGGTTTAGGTCCATATCCCGCCACTTTTTATTGAAGTGCCTATTCCAAGCCAGGAGAGTGAGAAATCATTTTTATGTGCATTAGTGGTATTAATTTTGCCTTTGTTTTTACATTGGATTTTGAAACTCTTCTGACGATGTGCTATTTTTTGTTTTTCATTATATACTTCTGAGAATATGTAAAGGTTGTCATTAAAATCGGGACTCTGTTACACATATCTTACTTGTGCCTCCTCCACTCGGAGGACATGTAAAGGTTGTCAATAAAATCAGGACTGTGTTACACATATCTTACTTGTGCCTCCTCCACTCGGAGGACATGTAAAGGTTGTCATTAAAATCGGGACTCTGTTACACATATCTTACTTGTGCCTCCTCCACTCGGAGGACATGTAAAGGTTGTCATTAAAACATGTATTTAGGTCGTCAATAAAATCAGGACTGTGTTACACATATCTTACTTGTGCCTCCTCCACTCGGAGGACATGTAAAGGTCGTCAATAGAATCAGGACTCTGTGTTACACATATCTTACTTGTGCCTCCCTCCATTCGGAGGACAGGTCAAGGTCATCATTAAAATCAGGACTCTTGTGGTTTTTTTGTTACACATATCTTACTTGTGCATCCCTCCACTCGGAGGACATGTAAAGGTTGTCATTAAAATCAGGACTCTGTTACACATATCTTACTTGTGCCTCCTCCACTCGGAGGACATGTAAAGGTTGTCATTAAAATCAGGACTCTGTGTTACACATATCTTACTTGTGCCTCCTCCACTCGGAGGACATGTAAAGGTTGTCATTAAAATCAGGACTCTGTGTTACACATATCTTACTTGTGCCTCCTCCACTCGGAGGACATGTAAAGGTTGTCAATAAAATCAGGACTCTGTGTTACACATATCTTACTTGTGCCTCCTCCACTCGGAGGACATGTAAAGGTTGTCATTAAAATCAGGACTCTGTTACACATATCTTACTTGTGCCTCCTCCACTCGGAGGACATGTAAAGGTTGTCATTAAAATCAGGACTCTGTGTTACACATATCTTACTTGTGCCTCCTCCACTCGGAGGACATGTAAAGGTTGTCATTAAAATCAGGACTCTGTGTTACACATATCTTACTTGTGCCTCCTCCACTCGGAGGACATGTAAAGGTCGTCAATAAAATCAGGACTCTGTGTTACACATATCTTACTTGTGCCTCCTCCACTCGGAGGACATGTAAAGGTTGTCATTAAAATCAGGACTCTGTTACACATATCTTACTTGTGCCTCCTCCACTCGGAGGACATGTAAAGGTTATCATTAAAATCAGGACTCTGTTACACATATCTTACTTGTGCCTCCTCCACTCGGAGGACATGTAAAGGTCGTCATTAAAAACAGGACTGTGTTACACATATCTTACTTGTGCCTCCTCCACTCGGAGGACATGTAAAGGTTGTCATTAAAATCAGGACTCTGTTACACATATCTTACTTGTGCCTCCCTCCACTCGGAGGACATGTATTTAGGTCGTCAATAAAATCAGGACTGTGTTACACATATCTTACTTGTACCTCCTCCATTCGGAGGACAGGTCAAGGTCGTCATTAAAATCAGGACTCTTGTGTTTTTTTTGCTACACATAACTTACTTGTGCCTCCTCCACTCGTAGGACATGAAAAGGTCGTCATTAAAATCAGGACTCTAAAAAAGTGTTACACATATCTTACTTGTGCCTCCTCCACTCGGAGGACATGTATTTAGGTCGTCAATAAAATCAGGACTGTGTTACACATATCTTACTTGTACCTCCTCCATTCGGAGGACAGGTCAAGGTCGTCATTAAAATCAGGACTCTTGTGGTTTTTTTGCTACACATATCTTACTTGTGCCTCCTCCACTCGAGGACATGTAAAGGTTGTCATTAAAATCAGGACTCTGTGTTACACATATCTTACTTGTGCCTCCTCCACTTGGAGGACATGTAAAGGTTGTCATTAAAATCAGGACTCTGTTACACATATCTTACTTGTGCCTCCTCCACTCGGAGGACATGTAAAGGTTGTCATTAAAATCAGGACTCTGTGTTACACATATCTTACTTGTGCCTCCTCCACTCGGAGGACATGTAAAGGTTGTCATTAAAATCAGGACTCTGTTACACATATCTTACTTGTGCCTCCTCCACTCGGAGGACATGTAAAGGTTGTCATTAAAATCAGGACTCTGTGTTACACATATCTTACTTGTGCCTCCTCCACTCGGAGGACATGTAAAGGTTGTCATTAAAATCAGGATTCTGTTACACATATCTTACTTGTGCCTCTTCCACTCGGAGGACATGTAAAGGTCGTCAATAAAATCAGACTCTGTGTTACACATACCTTACTTGTGCCTCCTCCACTCGGAGGACATGTAAAGGTCGTCAATAAAATCAGGACTCTGCGTTACACATATCTTACTTGTGCCTCCTCCACTCTGAGGACATGTAAAGGTCGTCATTAAAATCTGTGTTACACATATCTTACTTGTGCCTCCTTCACTCGGAGGGCATGTAAAGGTCGTCAATAAAATCAGGACTCTGTGTTACACATATCTTACTTGTGCCTCCTCCACTCGGAGGACATGTAAAGGTTGTCATTAAAATCAGGACTCTGTGTTACACATATCTTACTTGTGCCTCCTCCACTCGATCTACAAGTTGTGCTTCTGTGTCACGCTTTCTGGAATTTCCCATGTTTACTTCCTCTATCATACCCAGGAAATATACATCAAATGGTGTTTTTTGCAGTAACACTTTATCTAGTGTGTATCGACCATCTTTCCTATTTTCTGGACTTTGACCCTAGAAATTAGATGATTGAAATTGGTAAAAATATAAATTATTACAATTTATCCTGTACTGGTTCTATTTGACGATTCAATTTGCATTGACTGGATAAAATTTTGCTATATATGGTCAATGATAAAGATATAGTGTTACGTAAAGTTTTTTCTAGAATATTCGAGTAACAGAAAGAAACAACCAACAATCAATTAAGATTCTATAATATGGGGGCGTTTTGGTATGGGGGCATTTTGATCTGTTAACCAGGAAGATGTATGTCCAAACAGTTATTTTTGGATAACTATTCATATTTAAAAATAAGATCTTATTTTCAGTAAGTATTGCTTTTGTTAATTGCTTCGATATCATGAGACCCAAGGCCAAGGCTACTGGTATGTAGAGTATGTATTATCAATACAGGTCCAATTATGTAGGACACAACAAAGAAAGGCATAATTTTTCCCCTCACCATTGTAGATTGGAACTACCTACATTGTACCTCACACCACAGTTCTGAGTGATTCAATCGAGTCCTATGGGGCTGCTATTACTTCATTTAATCTTTAAATTCACTCTGGTTTTGTACATATTTTTAAACTTATTTTCTTATTGTTTATATTTTTCTTTTTCGTAACGCAATTCCCTTGACATAATCTTCAAACTGTTGAAGTAGGTCAGTAGTTGGTAGAAGTAGAAGTACAACATTTTAAAATTACCGAGGATGTCACTATATTGCTAGTTACACAGTTGTCAAATTTTTTGGCTCTGATTTGATGTTTTGGTTTCTGGTAATTTACAAATAGGTCCGGCGGCATTGCTGGTACCTGCCCCTCAGCCACTTTATACCTCCCGTTAATGGTAGAAGTATGAATAGGTTACGTACTAATGCACTTCAAAATGTTCACCAACATGGCTGCCAACCAGAAATAAATTAAAAGACAAATTACAAGATGTACACATGCAAAATTGATAAAAAAAAATCGTACAAAAATAAATTTCAATACTCATTGCACTTGACTTTCTTTTTCCAGGCATGTGAAATTTCTTTGCTTGCTTTATGTAGTCTTGTCATTTATTTATTGAAATAATCCGCAACTAGCATATGATTGGTCACGTGACCTAAACGATCTCCAATATAAACAATATGCAAGTAGCAAATAAAGTGATCAATGCAACGAGAAAAAGGAAGAAATACAGAACATTACACCTCTAGTCGATTTATTTTCAAATAAAAATGAAACAATGAAACGGAAAATCCCGAACTCAAAGCGAATAACACCGAATCTTTAATCATTTGCCACTGTGCATTCTCATTCATTGTGATCGTCTGCTGCAAGAAATCCAAATTTTTCAGCTGTAGAGTTTTAGGTATCGTAGAATCACCTGTTCTCGATAGTTACCAGTTCTCGATAATTATGCACGTGAGAGTTTTGACATAAATCGGGAAAACGCACGTGTCTTCTGTTCACCATGATTTTACCTACGGAACACCACCTCGCTTCGCAAGAAGGAATAAATGGCTATGCTACGTATCACGGTATGCATGAACATAATCTTTAGTCTCAGATATTTATGCACATTTTCTTATTCCAAAAATAACTCTAAATTCACCGGGTCATTGCTTAAAATATACGTTTGTGATGTAAACAAAACTTGGCTGTCAATGAAGGTCAAGTATGTATACGTCATACAAAACCGGAAATATACAGGTGGCACTGTTCAGAAAGAAAAAAAAATTGGAACACCGTTCGGGTCATATCTTATCAGTTTTATCTTTATATCAACGTTATTTCTCTGTTGTGTAACCCCAATGGAACATTTTTTCAAACATGTTTAATTTTACATGCATGGTTGAAATCAATAATCTTGGTGTTTGCAAATATCTTGAATACATTTTTTTCTTTTCTTCCTATAGTTTTTATTAGTAAACATGCCATCCATAATTGATTTTACACACTTATCGAGAACTGGTGTCGTAATAAACAAAGCGTCGGAAATAAGGTCAAACACAAAAATTATGTTTTCTCCGTAACTTCTAGGAGTAGAACTTTTAGGTTTGGTAGAAATAAAGAACTGGTTTTGACAAACAAACAAGAACAATTTTGTAAAAATTTATTGTTTCTAAGGGACACACAGGTGAAATGTTTCTTACGCTATCGAGAACCGGCAACACCAGGATAGTGTTATTTTTAAGCTTGATATTTTGTAAACAGGAAGAAAAATGACTGTTCTTCGGGAGCATTTCATGTTGCACTTGCCTCATATTAAAAGAAGATCAGGCGTTGTTTCTGTCTTCTGGACTGTAAGGTTGGTAAGTTTAGCTCATTTAGCATTTTAGTCATGCATCCTTCTTACCTGCTTTTGTAATCTTTGGTTAAGAACCTGGTTCCCCTTCTTTGAATGCTTTCGAGACGTTTCGGCCATAGTACGTTTCGGCCACAAACCATTTCAGCCATAGTTTATACTTAATAAGTATGGATGAAGAAACTGAGTGTCGTAGTCTGTACTTTAGTATGGATTATTAGGGGATTTTTTTCAATTAATCATGGTAATACACATCACATATTCATTGATTGGCGTCGAGATGACAGATCATTTATTAACTTTGTTATTTTCGTAAGTATGGATGAAAAAATTGAGTGTCGTAGTCTGTACTTTTTAGTATCGATTCTTAGGGGAATTATTTTTATAGTAATCGTGGTAATTACACATATGCATATCATAATGGCGTCTAGATGACTGACCATTTATTTATTTTGTTATTTTCGTACTTTTGTATGAAGAAACTGAGTGTCGTAGTCTGTAGTCGTAGTCTGTATGGATTCTTGGAGGAATAAAATGGTTTAAAAAATTAAAATTCCGAAATTTCATGATTAATATAAAAAAAATTATTATATAGAAATAGAAATGTTTAACCAAATCTGGGCCCCATCATTCTTCTTCTCTCAATCACTGCAATTTTCAGATCTGCAAATCGCCGCGATTGGGAAAAGGAAAGAAGAACAATGATAATATTTGCTAAAATATATCGTTTTAAATATTTATTTTTTTGTAATAAAGTACAGAAAATGATGATTAATTCCAGATTTTCATATAGGTAACACTGAAAACCAAGGACGTATATAAAGTCAAAACTAAGTAAATCGTAGATTATGACTTCTTTTCTTCGTGTCGATCTGCAAATGGCAGCGATTGGGAAAAGAAGAGCAATGATAATATTTGCTAAATAATTTTTTTTTAAATAAAGTACTGAAAATGGTTATTAAATCTAGATTTATAAGACTTAAAACTATGTAAAACGTAGATTTTGTTTTCTTCTCTACATGTGGACCTGCACATCGCCGCGATTGGGAAGAGAAGAATAGTGTCTTAGTGATAATATTTGCTAAAATATATCGTTTTTCTCAATTTTTTATTTCTTTTTGTATTCAATATGATTATTAATGCATAATATTGTTATACATAACACATAAAACAATATAAATAAAACCATGGCCGAAACGTCTTTATAAAGTGTGGCCGAACTGGTACTATGGCGGAAACGTCCTGTACCCCTTTGAATATTCTCCAGTTTTGTATATGGATCCCATCAGAGGAGGTAGTTAGGTTATCTCAGTTCTCTGACGTTTTTCTTCATAAAGTTTTTGGAAATATTGCTTTTAGTTACCTGATTTGATGGGTTGCTATAAAGCTGCTGACTCCCATTGAGTTGAGAAGATTTGCTTGTTTTCTTCCAAAACATTTTCCTACAACCGGAAGTATGGATTCGAAAATAAAATGTGGATCGTTGTCGATTCGGAAAAATTATGCGGCGTATCTTACACTCTCATCTGTGGCGGATTCAAGGGGAGGGGGGGGGGGGGGGGGGGCTATGGGGGGCTTCAGCCCCCCGTGGTATAAGTCAAGCACATATATTAACATACATTTTTCAAGGCTAGTTAACGTCACGATATGGCTTTTAATCGAATGGTTTCGATCTGTGTGATGAAAGTAAAAGAAAATACAAATTAATTTCTTTGTATTGAATTAATCTTCAAAGAGGTAATTATAAGTAATTATGCTAAATCAAATTTTCAAGTTTATTTGAAGTTTTTATGAATGTATTGTCAAAATACCAATTAATCAGGTATTGTCTTAAACCGTTATGTAAACATGTCTAGTGTCACAATTTCATATAGGTATAACCACCAACACCTGTAAATTGAGGCTCTTTCAAGGAAATTCTTTTTTAAATATCATTTATTTTCACACAAAAAATTAAAGGCAAATGTTGCTGTATTACAAACAAAAAAAAAAAAAATACATGAGTTTCCGTTTTGAAAATATATGAATACAGCATATTTTAAACTCTAAATGAAAATATAAATACATATAAAATAATTAAAATTAATTAGAAATAAAATAGACTTAAATTAGATTTTCCCCCTGCTATTGCTCAAACCCTTGATCACTTTACAAAATTGTCAAAGCACACATTAACCAGACCAGAAGAAGCTGATGTAACATATTTGTTAAATTCCATTTGCAACTTTGATTTTGTCGTAACCATTGTTATTGTTCAAATGTGCCTGGCTTTTAAGAAAGGGCTCAGCAGATCACTAGATTTAGATTAAACTTATTTTTATTGTTAAATATATAACATTTGGATCGGACACAAGTTATTCCAACTTACAAATGTCCTCTACAAGATCACTACAAGAGAGATCACGGCTTGACATAGACAAAGCCTTAAAAAGCGTAAATTTAATTCAGAGCTCACTAGACTGCAGAGCAAATGTTGAACAATTCAACCACTAGTGTTTTGAGAAGAGTGCTAAAATATGTGAACCGCTAGACATAGAGGCTAAAAAACCTAGAATATGCGGAAGACAAATAATGAGAGATAATGTTGAAGCAGAGTCCGGAAGACTACTTTAGGAAGTCAATAACTGTACCTTTTCTCTACTGTACGCTAAATGAAATGAAAACAAGGTTTACCGACCTACACACCAGAACCGCTTTGGGACTACAGTTGTTTTAATCAATTATTGAAAATATTGCTCCATAACTGAGATCTACCGGCTTTCCCTCGACATTTCTACTTCTACTTCTACACTGGTAATTCGTAAAGAGTCGTCTGACTCATCACACGATCGAATGCATAATACTGGACGTCATCCATCATGTGCTCATTAAAAACATATGTACATGTGCAGTTTAAAAACATTCGTGAGATTTTACTGGCTTCTGTGGACTATGAGGCTGGTCTTGAATGCCTCATAGTTATCAATTCCTAGAATGTCCGGTGAAAGATCATTCCAGTCTTTGATGGTCCTTACAAAGAAGCTGTGCTTCCGCTGATCGCCAGTTTATCCTATCCTAATACGAATCTTCTTGGATGGTATTGTCGATTCGTTCTAGTAGGTTGTTGTAAATATGGTGGTAATGGTATGGCTACCTTCTGGTGGGTTATTTTGTGGAAGACTAGCAGGCGTTATGCTTTGCGCCTTTCTTGGAGTGCTTGAAGTTCCAGTTCTTGCAGGATTGATGTTACTATCCCAAGATCTCTTGAATATTCGTGCTTGATAAACCGCGCTGCCCTTTTTTGTACCATTTCTATTTGGTATATGTGTTTTTGTAGGTGCGGATCTGATACACTACTGGCGTAATCAAGGTGCGGTCTTACAAGGCTGAGGTAGGCTTGTCGCTTGACATTTGTGGGACATCTGCCTAAATTTCGCCGTATAGATCCCAAAGATCTGTTGGCCTTTGTGAGGATTTTGCCAATGTGAGTATCCCATGATAGAGTGCTGGACAGTTCAACACCAAGATAAGGGTTGTTGGAGCAGTTCCCCAAGACTGGAGAGATGCTTGGGTTGTTCCCATTTTTAAACAAGGGCAACGCAAAGCGTGGCGTATCCCCTCGCCTAAAAATTTGACCCGGTGACCTTGACCTTTGACCTTGAAAATCATTAGGGTTCCAGATTTTCTGAAGGACTAAGTATGTACCAAGTTTGGTCAAAATCCATTGAAGGATGTTGATTCTACTGTAGAGTGTTCACAAGGATGTTACGCGGTAAACATTTGACCCAGTGACCTTGACCTTTGACCCATGACCTTGAAAATCAATAGGGTTCCAGATTTTCTGAAGGACTAAGTATGTACCAAGTTTGGTCAAAATCCATTGAAGGATGTTGATTCTAGTGTTCACATGGATGTTACGGAAGGATGGACGGACAGACAGAAGGATGGACGGACGGACGGACGGACGGACGGACGGTAGCGTTACTATATCCCTTCGTAACTTCGTTTGTAGATTGACAACTTTTACATTTGTCCGGGTGAAAATTTAACAACCATGTTTCACTCCAGTTGAAAAGTTCGTTCAGATCTGATTTTATGGCTCCAACATCATTTTCATCTTTTATCTCTCTAAATAATTTCGTGTCGTCTGCAAATAGGAAGACATCTGATAATACACTTTGCGGCAAATCATTTATAAAAATTACGAATAATACTGGACCCTTTATCAATATTGTTAAAGGAAGATTTTTTAGTATGTGGTAGAATATTACACGTATATTTAAAGTCGCACACGTTCATTCAACAGTAAAGTGAACCAACAATACAATAAGGCACGATCTCTGGTTTGCGATCAATAATTACTCCATTAACCTGGCGAAAGACATCGGAGACTCGACCTGGGTTTTTAATCTCTCTCAACTTCACCGCCATTTTCAAAAGTACAACTTCCGGTTTAGAGCTTAGAAAAACGAAAGCCCCATTTCACCCAAATACAATAAACAAAAGTATCCCCAGGCATATACCGTCCCTATTTATATTAAAGAGAACATGAGTCTAGAAGATGAAGTGATGAAAATTGGTAAAAAGCTCGAGAAAATGATCTCGAGTAATACAGCGGTAAGTGCTCGTCGTCCGTTACTTTCTTTTTCGCGTTTTGTCTTGTCTTATGTCATTATGATATTATCGGAATTACGTCATATGCATTAGTATTTCTGTATCAACTGAATCCAATAAATAAAAATTGCATCACCCAAAAAACGATACAAAAAGCTGTTGACCCAAGACAGTTATAGCCAAGTGTCCTACGATTTTACATTTGTAGACATGCATAATACCAGTGCATCCTTCATTCCTTGGTTATTTCGGTAATTATTGAATTTATGCCATTAAAAATTACTATTCATGCACATCTTAAAGATTATCTTTTTTCAAAACAAATCAAATCCAAATTTGAGCATTTTCTATAACTAGTTTTAATAGTTCAACAAGGACAATGACCTTAAGTTTTGTCAAAGTGCCCAATGTTTTGCAGAGGTTGTATGTGGATCCCACACAGTAGAGGCATATTCAAGTGATGGTCGTACGAGTGTGTTGTAGGCCTGTGTCTTAGCTCTCTGTAGGCAGTTTCGGATGTTGCGAACTTGCGTCGAAGGAAGGCTAGGGTGGAATTTGCCTTCTTCGTGATGTTGTTTACATGATTGTTCCACAAGTGGCAGATACATGTAGGAGAGCTCAAGTGTTGTCAGGTTATAATACAGAAAGCTTGACCATGGACCATAGTGGGTAACATGTATAACACCAGTTCCCTAGTTGTATTTGGAACGAAGCACCCTTATGAAATGCAGATTTTGTATACTTGTACAAAATAATTGAAATAAAAAACCGGGGGACAATGGAGAACATCATAGTCATGACAGTTACTTCATAACAAACATTGTATTTCTGAAATCTGTATCTATATTTACTATGAAATTCAATATTTGATATACTGCTTTAATGGTATATTTTGAAACAACAATCACTAATCGTATATTTTCTAATATGATTCATATAATACAATATTTATATGAATTTATTTGACTAGTTATAAGAGATTGTCATTTTGACTGGTCATTTATGATTTTTCATTTTGACTGTTCATTTATGATTTTAGGATCATTCCAGTTCTGTTGATTTATTGAAGTGTTTACAAGAGAAAAAGCTCAACTTGAATGTTTTACAGGTTTGTTATTACTCTTAATGAAATACATTGTTAACATTTAGCACTGTTTTCTTTCTGTCTGAAGGATATATATTTTCCTTAAGATATTATTATAAATGGTAAAGCAATACCATTAGTTTCTAATTGCAGTTGATAATTGGTTTGGTTTTATGGTGTTTAACGCACTTTCAACAATATTTCAGTTATTTTGTGGCAGTCAGTATTATTGGTGGAGGAAACCAAAGGACCCGGAGAAACCCACCGACCTTGCCACTGAGCGGGAGTCCAACCCACAACTGTTCATTGGTGATAGGCACCGATTGCACTGGTAGTTGTAAATCCAACTCAACTACCATGCGATCACAGCCACCACTGCCCCTAAATGCAGGTTGAAGAAAGCAGAGTAGGAATTCAAATTTTTAAAGAAATATCTTGTTAGAATTTTGTTGAATATTCATTGAAAGGGTACATATTTATTACACAATATATACATTTTGTAGTTTGAACCTAGTTTAACTTTTGTTGAAAAATCAAAGGGATCCAAAATATCACTTTGTGATAGTATTATAGTTATGTATGGTAAATAGAGTTAATTACTACCACAAAGGATTGAAAGGAAGTAATTTAATTTTTTAATTGTCCCAGAAAATGACTTTTTCAAGAAGTTCATCATATAGTGTACTTTTTGTGAATAAAGTTAAATTTAGGAAGAGCTTGTATGTTAATGTATCACTGTAAACAATGGATAACAAAATACCAATGTATGTCATTGTACTAAAGATGTATCTTTTTATAAGCATTTTTTTGTTTTAATGTTGCAGTTGGATACTATTGTGTTATTCAGTTTTGGAGATTGTTTTTGTTTTATTTTTTCAGAAAACAAGAATTGGAATGACAGTAAATAATTTCAGAAAAGCTTCAAGTAGTGATGAAGTGATATCATTGTCTAAAAGTCTTATCAAAAGCTGGAAGAAACTTCTACCAGGTTTGTTTGTTTGTTTATGGTGTTTAACGCCACTTTCAACAATATTTCAGTTATATCATGGCGGGTTCTACAGGTAAATACCGGTATACAAAAATATGCAATCAAATAAATTTACTTTCAAATTAATTGAGGAAAAAACACTACCTGATAAACTGTTAAAAAATAACATAAAGTGTACATAATTTTTATAGTTTTCACAAATTTACATGATATTGCAAAGTATTTGTATACCCCCTACTCTCATAGAGTGGTGGGTATAGTGGATTGGCATTGTCTGTCTTGTCCATCCCAGTATTTGTGTAGGCAACTAGTGTTTTACATTTTGATAAAGCTAGTTCATATTTAGCATGGTGTCTTGGTATGATAGGAATATGCATTGCAATTTTCCAATTGCACTATTTCCATGGGAGTTGCAATACTTTTTCCAACTTCTTGATATACTGTATGTCTTTTTTCCATATTCTTGTGTAGTCATCTAGTCTTATATTTTGATGGAACTAGTTCATATTCGGTATGATATGAGCATTCACATATAATAACAATTTTTCAAATGTAATAGAGCAAATATATGTAGAAGTTAAAGCCCCTTTTCAACTTTCAACTTTGTAGAAGATACATAATCTTAAGCTTATTTTGTATGATACCAAATAAAACCAGTTCCATGGGAATTACGACCTCTTTTCCATTGCTGTTCCACAATAATCAACAAACATGTTATTGTGATTATTAGATCAAAAGAAAACATGAATACATGACCCAAGGAGTGGGGGTATTCTTAGCATGACACCGCTTGTGTGAGTACAGTGGTATATTAAATATAAACCAAGGAGTGGGGGTATTCTTAGCATGACACCACTTGTGTGAGTACAGTGGTATATTAAATATAAACCAAGGAGTGGGGGTATTCTTAGCATGACACCGCTTGTGTGAGTACAGTGGTATATTAAATATAACAACTTTGACAAAGCAACAATAGTGTTACATTATTTTATTGTAGTACATGTATAAAACCACACAATGAAAAGAAAGTGATGCTATTGCTGCTATATAATTATTCTTAGTGTACATAAAATTAGATATACCCATTAACTGATTCTTATAAACAGCAAATCAGGCCAATTACATGTTATTTCTTATGATTATTACTTTTTGTTATAGATAATTCACAGTCAAATAGTAAAAATGGTGAAACCAAAAAATCTACATCAAATTCTCCAGAAATTTCACAGGATTCAGAAATGGCAGAATCACAAGAGTCAATAAATTCAGATGAGAAAACAGATGAAAAACAAGAAGAAAAAGAACCATTCACTCCAGTTGACATTACAGCACCATCTACAAATGATCCTGTACGACTTAAATGTAGGGAATTGCTAGCTAACGCTTTAAAAGTAGAATGTAAGTTTGATATATCCCTTGTTATGTAAACTTCCCATAACAGGTTGACGTTTTGAAATACTGATATGAAGTTAATGTTGAAATTTACCGACATGTGGAGGAAAAGTTATGTACAACAATTTGGACCTTATATCTGAAATTAAGACAAAGAAATTGGTCATCCAATTTATTTTTCTGCTTCTATTATTTTTAGAAGAGGGATTTTGTACAAAAGAATGCACAGAATTGGCTATATTCAGTATATAAGCTCTTGTTGTCAGCTTTATTACAAAATTATTATAATCTATCATGTCACTTTTATTCCTCAGTTCATCATTAAAATACCTAATAAGTACACATTAAATTTGTTTTTAATCAGTGAAATTGAATAAAAGTCTTTTCTTAGAAACTACAAACTTGATTGACCCCAACTCAACATGAATAATCAATGGATGGCTCCTTACAAAGTTGACATGTTTGATATGAATCAGATATCCAAGATGGCAGACACTGCAGGAAAGCATTTAACATAGGACATTTTAAACATCTATTTCTTTGAAACCACCGAATCAGTTAAAAAAAACTTGGCTGGTATATTTCTAATCTCACTCTCTAAAATAATCACATGTCAGAGATCTATATTTAGCACTTTAATACTGGTGCATGTTTTTAAAAACATGTTATTCTGACATGAACATTTGTAAATCTTTAAATGTATTTTTAAGAAGAGGAACATTAACAGTGTTAATGATAATATAAAAATGGTCTTTTAGTGAATTGAAATGTTTATAAATTACAGGTGAGATCAAGTCTTCATCTAATCTAGATGACCTTGGGGCATATATAGAAGAATGTATCCTTTACATGACTTACAGTTCTATATTTAGGAATTAGTACACATGGGGATGGGTATGGTGTGCTCTATATTTAGGAATTAGTACACATGGGGATGGGTATGGTGTGCTCTATATTTAGGAATTAGTACACATGGGGATGGGTATGGTGTGCTCTATATTTAGGAATTAGTACACATGGGGATGGGTATGGTGTGCTCTATATTTAGGAATTAGTACACATGGGGATGGGTATGGTGTGCTCCAAATCACAGAATTTCAGGTTTGATCAGTTTTTTTTGGTCCTAACAATGAAAAAACATGGACATGGAAGTCTGCAATATTCTATCAGACACAACCAACACCATAACTACATGTATATATAGAATAGAACAATAAAAATCTAAAATTCATCATGAGTCAGTTTTACATATGTATCAATAAAATTCACCATGAGTCAGTTTTACTTAAGAATTGAATGCATTTTTTTGTAGTTTTATAGGCGTGTAAAAGCGTGGACTGAGGCACAATTTTTTGTATGAAGCGTGCATTTTTTTGTAGTTTTATTGGCGTGTAAAAGCGTGGACCGAAGCACATTTTGTATGAAGCGTGCTGGTGCTTCATACAAAAAATGTGCCTCGCTCCACACTTTTACATGCCTACAAAACTACAAAAAAATGCATTCAATTCTTATAATTACATTTAAATCACACCAAAATTTAATATAGTTGAATTTTTCGTTGTGAATTTTATTTGTGTTAGATTATTTGCTGTTGGAAATTACTACGCCATTGATTGTTTACATCTGACGTCGTCATGGAGGCACGTGCAAGTTCGGGTTTGAGTTTTATTGGGATGTAAAACATCTCTTATAATCATGTGACCACTTCATAACCAATCATATTGTAACATTTCAATGAAAAACGGAAGTACAGTAGAGTTCGTTTATAGCGAACAGGCTTGTAACGAAATCAGGCTTATAGCGAAGTAAAGATAAATCCCCGGTCCCATCGCTATTTAAACAATGTATTTGTGAAGGCCTATTACAAATTTTTTATAGCGAAGAGAATTTTAAACCCAAACAACGTTTTTATTACTCAAAATTGACATGATATAACAAAGAAAATTGCTGAACAAACAAATCGTTTACTGCTACGTATGGACGATCACATATATTAGAATGGTCAAGTGCACTTGATACTTCCGTTATTGATAATTGAAAAATCAATAATCCCACCTTTGATGTTGTTAATGATGTCAATCAAGACTTTTCTTTAAAATATTCAAACAATAAAATGGGTATTAATGATGTGATTAACAAGTTGTCAAATAATAACACACGCGCTAATTTATTGCATTAAAAATTAATAAAACGTAATCTAAATTTTAATGAATGGATGCACAAGCTAAAGAAATTAAAAACAAAGTCATGTGTGAGATTAATTCATTATTGTTTATTTTTTCTTTGATGATAGACTCTTTAATTAAACAACAAACTGTGTGGTCTCAGGGTTCATCTAAATACCAAAAACAAAAGAAATGTACTCGTTCTGAAATTTCGATTAACCTGAGTTTTTATGTGTATATAATACCAAAAAGAAACAATTATTCTTCAAATTCAAATAAAAAAAAAGGAAAATGGCTCCAATCTTAAAATTGGTCATTAAAAATATATATTTGAATTATCAGCATTATACCGATATCGATCCAAGTGTTAATACCCGACCTCATATTTCCTGTTTATAAAATAGATCGTGAACAAAGTTGAAAAGATTTTTCTAAGGAACATTTGAAGATACCAAAGAGGTAATCAGAAGCCGTAGTCTTTGAGAACTGTCTAAAGGATTACATATTTTTTTACGATAAAGGCCCACTTTACTGTGCATCATTTATCATGGCGTAATGAAACTGCCCGGGTCAGAACTAGATTTTTGTCTCTAAAATTACGCGACCTCGGTGGCTCGAACTACCGATAGCTAGAACAGATTTTGACAGTTCCTTCGAGTTCGAGCCAGCGAAGTTCTACTGTACAATTTTCAAAAGGGGAGGTAATTCTACATTGTTTCTCTTATAACGAACTAATATCGAGAGTCCCCTGGACTTCATTATAAACAAACACTACTGTAATGTAATTATATATGTATCAATAAAATTCATCATGAGTCAGTTTTACATATGTATCAATAAAATTCATCATGAGTCAGTTTTACATACGTATCAATAAAATTCATCACAAGTCAGTCTTTCATACGTGTCAATAAAACTGAGTTTGTTCTGGTATTTTAGAGTGATATCATTCAAAGCAGCAAACATTAATGAGAAATGAAAACATAATGGTTGCAATTTTTGTAATCTTAACATGTGAGATGAGATCTTTACTTTTGTATGCTTTTGAATTCTTACACAGAAATTGTCTGGTTGATTTTTACAGGGGTTAGGGTTATGTTATTCAACACCATTTTCAGTTATATTGTGGTGGTGAGTTTTATTGGTGGAGGAAACCAGAGAAAAACCTGCCGCAAGTCACTGACAAACTTTATCACATAATGTTGTATCGAGTACACCTTGCCATGAGTGGGATTCGAACTCACAACATTATTGGTGATAGGCAACAATTACATAGATAGTTGTAAATCCAACTACCATATGATACAGTCACGACCATGACTGATTTAAACATGCTAGAGTTAAATTCCTCCTGGTCAAATTTCATCTAGCAGGAGTCAAATTCAGTATTTAGTAATAACTTCATATACAGAGTGGCTGTCGTGATCATATGGTAGTCGTATTTACATCTACCATTGCTATCAGTATCTGTTTCCACTAAAATTGTGAATTCAATTTCCTCCTGTGATGGGGATGAAGTCATTACGATTGTATGTGGTAAAGTTTATCAGTGACTTCCAGCAGGTCTGAGGATTTCTCCAGGTACTTCAGATTCCTCCACCAATAAAGCTTGCTGCAACAATTTACCTGAAATAATGTTGAAAGTGACATTAAACCCCCTAATCCTGACCTCGTATTCAGAAATTTACTGATGTTGAGTCTTTTAAGGCATACTAGAGTTAAGAATGAGGGTTGTATAGGACCAGTAATTATTTTATGGTCTACTTCTACCAAATACTCACTGCTTTCAACAAGTTGAAGATTATGGCAACAAGTTGAAGATTATAACAACAGGTTGAAGATTATGGTGAAACAAGTTACATGTATTATTTTATGAGATGATGATGAAGTCTATGAAAGAGACTATGATTTTATATAGGAGCAAAACAAATCCTTAACTGAGAAAAGATATATTTGAAGAATTTAAGAATACAGACACCAAGTACAAGTCACGTGTTAGAAGCAGAATAGCCAATTTAAAAGACACAAGAAATCCTAAGCTTAGAGAAAATGTATTGTGTGGCTTAATATCTACAGAAAGGATAGCTAGTATGCCAACTGAGGTAAAAAAACAAAATCTTATTTTACCTTTAACCTTTTTATGTTTTAATTTACCAAATTGTAAACAGAGAGCTCTGAACATTCACTGCTCCAGTCCTGTAAAGTCTAATACATTTAGGTTAGAAAAAATTGTTCAATTTTGTCAGAAATACTGCAAATTCTATTAATGACACACATATAACATTTTAAAAACTTGACAGCCCTGCTGCTCTTGCTAAATGTGTTGGTTCTTTTTATAAGATTGTATTCAGTTGATAATAGGTATTATATGTACAATTTTATATCGTGTTTATTTCAGCAGCTTATTTGAAAAAAAGATATAATGACAATTATTGCATATCAGCATACATTTAATTGGTTGAACACTCTCCATGTGACCTTCGCTATTCCGTGATACAGACCGGTCTATATCAGCATTTATTTCTCAATAAGTTGAACACCATTCAAACATTTGCTGTAGTCAATTCAAATTAGGTAATAGCAAAGTTAGGAAACACCTAGGAAAACCGAAGACGAGATTGAAACTACATGTACAAATAGAAACTTTAAAACACCTTCAATGATCCTGATTAAAAGTGCATTAAAATGTTCATTTGTGTGTTTGTAAGGTTATATTTATTCCTAAAATTGCAGTTCCTATTAGGTTTCTTGAATCCTTGGAAATTCCTGTGCATTAATAGTGTGTAAGATTATGGTCTTCAATGCAATAAACACAATAGTTACTGATATGTAGGTGCAACTTGTAGATTTCTTGATTCCTTGCTTCAATGCAATAAACACAATAGTTACTGATATGTCAGTACAACTTGTAGATTTCTTGATTCCTTGCTTCAATGCAATAAACAATAGTTACTGATATGTCAGTACAACTTGTAGATTTCTTGATTCCTTGCTTCAATGCAATAAACACAATAGTTACTGATATGTAGGTACAACTTGTAGATTTCTTGATTCCTGGCTTCAATGCAATAAACACAATAGTTACTGATATGTAGGTACAACTTGTAGATTTCTTGATTCCTTGCTTCAATGCAATAAACAATAGTTACTGATATGTAGGTGCAACTTGTAGATTTGTTGATTCCTTGCTTCAATGCAATAAACACAATAGTTACTGATATGTAGGTACAACTTGTAGATTTCTTGATTCCTTGCTTCAATGCAATAAACACAATAGTTACTGATATGTAGGTACAACTTGTAGATTTCTTGATTCCTTGCTTCAATGCAATAAACACAATAGTTACTGATATGTAGATACAACTTGTAGATTTCTTGATTCCTTGCTTCAATGCAATAAACACAATAGTTACTGATATGTAGGTGCAACTTGTAGGTTTCTTGATTCCTTGCTTCAATGCAATAAACACAATAGTTACTGATATGTCGGTTCAACTTGTAGATTTCTTGATTCCTTGCTTCAATGCAATAAATACAATAGTTACTGATATGTAGGTACAACTTATAGATTTCTTGATTCCTTGCTTATATGCAATAAACACAATAGTTACTGATATGTCGGTTCAACTTGTAGATTTCTTGATTCCTTGCTTCAATGCAATAAACAATAGTTACTGATATGTCGGTACAACTTGTAGATTTCTTGATTCCTTGCTTCAGTGCAATAAACAATAGTTACTGATATGTAGGTACAACTTGTAGATTTCTTGATTCCTTGCTTCAATGCAATAAACAATAGTTACTGATATGTCAGTACAACTTGTAGATTTCTTTATTCCTTGCTTCAATGCAATAAACAATAGTTACTGATATGTAGGTACAACTTGTAGATTTCTTGATTCCTTGCTTCAATGCAATAAACACAATAGTTACTGATATGTCGGTTCAACTTGTAGATTTCTTGATTCCTTGCTTCAATGCAATAAGCAATAGTTACTAATATGTAGGTACAACTTGTAGATTTCTTGATTCCTTGCTTCAATGCAATAAACACAAAAGTTACTGATATGTAGGTGCAACTTGTAGATTTCTTGATTCCTTGCTTCAATGTAATAAACACAATAGTTACTGATATGTAGGTACAACTTGTAAATTTCTTGATTCCTTGCTTCAATGCAATAAACAATAATTACTGATATGTAGGTACAACTTGTAGATTTTTTGATTCCTTGCTTCAATGCAATAAACAATAGTTACTGATATGTAGGTACAACTTGTAGATTTCTTGATTCCTTGCTTCAATGCAATAAACAATAGTTACTGATATGTAGGTACAACTTGTAGATTTCTTGATTCCTTGCTTCAATGCAATAAACACAATAGTTACTGATATGTCGGTTCAACTTGTAGATTTCTTGATTCCTTGCTTCAATGCAATAATCAATAGTTACTAATATGTAGGTACAACTTGTAGATTTCTTGATTCCTTGCTTCAATACAATAAACACAATAGTTACTGATATGTAGGTTCAAATTGTAGATTTCTTGATTCCTTGCTTCAATGCAATAAACACAATAGTTACTGATATGTCAGTTCAACTTGTAGATTTCTTGATTCCTTGCTTCAATGCAATAATCAATAGTTACTAATATGTAGGTACAACTTGTAGATTTCTTGATTCCTTGCTTCAATACAATAAACACAATAGTTACTGATATGAAGGTTCAAATTGTAGATTTCTTGATTCCTTGCTTCAATGCAATAAACAATAATTACTGATATGTAGGTACAACTTGTAGATTTCTTGATTCCTTGCTTCAATGCAATAAACACAATAGTTACTGATATGTCGGTTCAACTTGTAGATTTCTTGATTCCTTGCTTCAATGCAATAAGCAATAGTTACTAATATGTAGGTACAACTTGTAGATTTCTTGATTCCTTGCTTCAATGCAATAAATAATAGTTACTGATATGTAGGTACAACTTGTAGATTTCTTTATTCCTTGCTTCAATGCAATAAACACAATAGTTACTGATATGTAGGTACAACTTGTAGATTTCTTGATTCCTTGCTTCAATGCAATAAACAATAGTTACTGATATGTAGGTGCAACTTGTAGATTTGTTGATTCCTTGCTTCAATGCAATAAACACAATAGTTACTGATATGTAGGTACAACTTGTAGATTTCTTGATTCCTTGCTTCAATGCAATAAACACAATAGTTACTGATATGTAGGTACAACTTGTAGATTTCTTGATTCCTTGCTTCAATGCAATAAACACAATAGTTACTGATATGTAGATACAACTTGTAGATTTCTTGATTCCTTGCTTCAATGCAATAAACACAATAGTTACTGATATGTAGGTGCAACTTGTAGGTTTCTTGATTCCTTGCTTCAATGCAATAAACACAATAGTTACTGATATGTCGGTTCAACTTGTAGATTTCTTGATTCCTTGCTTCAATGCAATAAATACAATAGTTACTGATATGTAGGTACAACTTATAGATTTCTTGATTCCTTGCTTATATGCAATAAACACAATAGTTACTGATATGTCGGTTCAACTTGTAGATTTCTTGATTCCTTGCTTCAATGCAATAAACAATAGTTACTGATATGTCGGTACAACTTGTAGATTTCTTGATTCCTTGCTTCAGTGCAATAAACAATAGTTACTGATATGTAGGTACAACTTGTAGATTTCTTGATTCCTTGCTTCAATGCAATAAACAATAGTTACTGATATGTCAGTACAACTTGTAGATTTCTTTATTCCTTGCTTCAATGCAATAAACAATAGTTACTGATATGTAGGTACAACTTGTAGATTTCTTGATTCCTTGCTTCAATGCAATAAACACAATAGTTACTGATATGTCGGTTCAACTTGTAGATTTCTTGATTCCTTGCTTCAATGCAATAAGCAATAGTTACTAATATGTAGGTACAACTTGTAGATTTCTTGATTCCTTGCTTCAATGCAATAAACACAAAAGTTACTGATATGTAGGTGCAACTTGTAGATTTCTTGATTCCTTGCTTCAATGTAATAAACACAATAGTTACTGATATGTAGGTACAACTTGTAAATTTCTTGATTCCTTGCTTCAATGCAATAAACAATAATTACTGATATGTAGGTACAACTTGTAGATTTTTTGATTCCTTGCTTCAATGCAATAAACAATAGTTACTGATATGTAGGTACAACTTGTAGATTTCTTGATTCCTTGCTTCAATGCAATAAACAATAGTTACTGATATGTAGGTACAACTTGTAGATTTCTTGATTCCTTGCTTCAATGCAATAAACACAATAGTTACTGATATGTCGGTTCAACTTGTAGATTTCTTGATTCCTTGCTTCAATGCAATAATCAATAGTTACTAATATGTAGGTACAACTTGTAGATTTCTTGATTCCTTGCTTCAATACAATAAACACAATAGTTACTGATATGTAGGTTCAAATTGTAGATTTCTTGATTCCTTGCTTCAATGCAATAAACACAATAGTTACTGATATGTCAGTTCAACTTGTAGATTTCTTGATTCCTTGCTTCAATGCAATAATCAATAGTTACTAATATGTAGGTACAACTTGTAGATTTCTTGATTCCTTGCTTCAATACAATAAACACAATAGTTACTGATATGAAGGTTCAAATTGTAGATTTCTTGATTCCTTGCTTCAATGCAATAAACAATAATTACTGATATGTAGGTACAACTTGTAGATTTCTTGATTCCTTGCTTCAATGCAATAAACACAATAGTTACTGATATGTCGGTTCAACTTGTAGATTTCTTGATTCCTTGCTTCAATGCAATAAGCAATAGTTACTAATATGTAGGTACAACTTGTAGATTTCTTGATTCCTTGCTTCAATGCAATAAATAATAGTTACTGATATGTAGGTACAACTTGTAGATTTCTTTATTCCTTGCTTCAATGCAATAAACAATAGTTACTGATATGTAGGTACAACTTGTAGATTTCTTGATTTCTTGCTTCAATGCAATAAACACAATAGTTACTGATATGTCGGTTCAACTTGTAGATTTCTTGATTCCTTGCTTCAATGCAATAAGCAATAGTTACTAATATGTAGGTACAACTTGTAGATTTCTTGATTCCTTGCTTCAATGCAATAAACACAAAAGTTACTGATATGTAGGTGCAACTTGTAGATTTCTTGATTCCTTGCTTCAATGTAATAAACACAATAGTTACTGATATGTAGGTACAACTTGTAAATTTCTTGATTCCTTCCTTCAATGCAATAAACAATAATTACTGATATGTAGGTACAACTTGTAGATTTTTTGATTCCTTGCTTCAATGCAATAAACAATAGTTACTGATATGTCGGTACAACTTGTAGATTTCTTGATTCCTTGCTTCAATGCAATAAACAATAGTTACTGATATGTAGGTACAACTTGTAGATTTCTTGATTCCTTGCTTCAATGCAATAAACACAATAGTTACTGATATGTCGGTTCAACTTGTAGATTTCTTGATTCCTTGCTTCAATGCAATAATCAATAGTTACTAATATGTAGGTACAACTTGTAGATTTCTTGATTCCTTGCTTCAATACAATAAACACAATAGTTACTGATATGTATGTTCAAATTGTAGATTTCTTGATTCCTTGCTTCAATGCAATAAACACAATAGTTACTGATATGTCGGTGCAACTTGTAGATTTCTTGATTCCTTGCTTCAATGCAATAAACAATAGTTACTGATATGTCGGTGCAACTTGTAGATTTCTTGATTCCTTGCTTCAATGCAATAAGCAATAGTTACTAATATGTAGGTACAACTTGTAGATTTCTTGATTCCTTGCTTCAATGCAATAAACAATAGTTACTGATATGTCGGTGCAACTTGTAAATTTCTTGATTCCTTGCTTCAATGCAATAAACAATAATTACTGATATGTAGGTGCAACTTGTAGATTTCTTGATTCCTTGCTTCAATGCAATAAACACAATAGTTACTGATATGTCGGTTCAACTTGTAGATTTCTTGATTCCTTGCTTCAATGCAATAAGCAATAGTTACTAATATGTAGGTACAACTTGTAGATTTCTTGATTCCTTGCTTCAATGCAATAAACACAAAAGTTACTGATATGTAGGTGCAACTTGTAGATTTCTTGATTCCTTGCTTCAATGTAATAAACACAATAGTTACTGATATGTAGGTACAACTTGTAGATTTCTTGATTCCTTGCTTCAATGCAATAAACAATAATTACTGATATGGCGGTGCAACTTGTAGATTTCTTGATTCCTTGCTTCAATGCAATAAACAATAGTTACTGATATGTAGGTGCAACTTGTAGATTTGTTGATTCCTTGCTTCAATGCAATAAACACAATAGTTACTGATATGTAGGTACAACTTGTAGGTTTCTTGATTCCTTGCTTCAATGCAATAAACACAATAGTTACTGATATGTAGGTACAACTTGTAGATTTCTTGATTCCTTGCTTCAATGCAATAAACACAATAGTTACTGATATGTAGATACAACTTATAGATTTCTTGATTCCTTGCTTCAATGCAATAAACACAATAGTTACTGATATGTAGGTGCAACTTGTAGATTTCTTGATTCCTTGCTTCAATGCAATAAACACAATAATTACTGATATGTAGGTACAACTTGTAGATTTCTTGATTCCTTGCTTCAATGCAATAAACACAATAATTACTGATATGTAGGTACAACTTGTAGATTTCTTGATTCCTTGCTTCAATGCAATAAACACAATAATTACTGATATGTAGGTACAACTTGTAGATTTCTTGATTCCTTGCTTCAATGCAATAAACACAATAGTTACTGATATGTCGGTTCAACTTGTAGATTTCTTGATTCCTTGCTTCAATGCAATAAATACAATAGTTACTGATATGTAGGTACAACTTATAGATTTCTTGATTCCTTGCTTATATGCAATAAACACAATAGTTACTGATATGTCGGTTCAACTTGTAGATTTCTTGATTCCTTGCTTCAATGCAATAAACAATAGTTACTGATATGTCGGTACAACTTGTAGATTTCTTGATTCCTTGCTTCAGTGCAATAAACAATAGTTACTGATATGTAGGTACAACTTGTAGATTTCTTGATTCCTTGCTTCAATGCAATAAACAATAGTTACTGATATGTAGGTACAACTTGTAGATTTCTTTATTCCTTGCTTCAATGCAATAAACAATAGTTACTGATATGTAGGTACAACTTGTAGATTTCTTGATTCCTTGCTTTAATGCAATAAACACAATAGTTACTGATATGTCGGTTCAACTTGTAGATTTCTTGATTCCTTGCTTCAATGCAATAAGCAATAGTTACTAATATGTAGGTACAACTTGTAGATTTCTTGATTCCTTGCTTCAATGCAATAAACACAAAAGTTACTGATATGTAGGTGCAACTTGTAGATTTCTTGATTCCTTGCTTCAATGTAATAAACACAATAGTTACTGATATGTAGGTACAACTTGTAAATTTCTTGATTCCTTGCTTCAATGCAATAAACAATAATTACTGATATGTAGGTACAACTTGTAGATTTTTTGATTCCTTGCTTCAATGCAATAAACAATAGTTACTGATATGTAGGTACAACTTGTAGATTTCTTGATTCCTTGCTTCAATGCAATAAACAATAGTTACTGATATGTAGGTACAGCTTGTAGATTTCTTGATTCCTTGCTTCAATGCAATAAACACAATAGTTACTGATATGTCGGTTCAACTTGTAGATTTCTTGATTCCTTGCTTCAATGCAATAATCAATAGTTACTAATATGTAGGTACAACTTGTAGATTTCTTGATTCCTTGCTTCAATACAATAAACACAATAGTTACTGATATGTAGGTTCAAATTGTAGATTTCTTGATTCCTTGCTTCAATGCAATAAACACAATAGTTACTGATATGTCGGTGCAACTTGTAGATTTCTTGATTCCTTGCTTCAATGCAATAAACACAATAATTACTGATATGTAGGTACAACTTGTAGATTTCTTGATTCCTTGCTTCAATGCAATAAACACAATAATTACTGATATGTAGGTACAACTTGTAGATTTCTTGATTCCTTGCTTCAATGCAATAAACACAATAATTACTGATATGTAGGTACAACTTGTAGATTTCTTGATTCCTTGCTTCAATGCAATAAACACAATAGTTACTGATATGTCGGTTCAACTTGTAGATTTCTTGATTCCTTGCTTCAATGCAATAAATACAATAGTTACTGATATGTAGGTACAACTTATAGATTTCTTGATTCCTTGCTTATATGCAATAAACACAATAGTTACTGATATGTCGGTTCAACTTGTAGATTTCTTGATTCCTTGCTTCAATGCAATAAACAATAGTTACTGATATGTCGGTACAACTTGTAGATTTCTTGATTCCTT
Organism: Bathymodiolus septemdierum; assembly: GCA_963383655.1. Taxonomy (NCBI): domain Eukaryota; kingdom Metazoa; phylum Mollusca; class Bivalvia; order Mytilida; family Modiolidae; genus Bathymodiolus; species Bathymodiolus septemdierum. The sequence continues at coordinate 128,124,753 of OY726518.1, read as the reverse complement.
GCTTCAGTGCAATAAACAATAGTTACTGATATGTAGGTACAACTTGTAGATTTCTTGATTCCTTGCTTCAATGCAATAAACAATAGTTACTGATATGTAGGTACAACTTGTAGATTTCTTTATTCCTTGCTTCAATGCAATAAACAATAGTTACTGATATGTAGGTACAACTTGTAGATTTCTTGATTCCTTGCTTTAATGCAATAAACACAATAGTTACTGATATGTCGGTTCAACTTGTAGATTTCTTGATTCCTTGCTTCAATGCAATAAGCAATAGTTACTAATATGTAGGTACAACTTGTAGATTTCTTGATTCCTTGCTTCAATGCAATAAACACAAAAGTTACTGATATGTAGGTACAACTTGTAGATTTCTTGATTCCTTGCTTCAATGTAATAAACACAATAGTTACTAATATGTAGGTACAACTTGTAAATTTCTTGATTCCTTGCTTCAATGCAATAAACAATAATTACTGATATGTAGGTACAACTTGTAGATTTTTTGATTCCTTGCTTCAATGCAATAAACAATAGTTACTGATATGTAGGTACAACTTGTAGATTTCTTGATTCCTTGCTTCAATGCAATAAACAATAGTTACTGATATGTAGGTACAGCTTGTAGATTTCTTGATTCCTTGCTTCAATGCAATAAACACAATAGTTACTGATATGTCGGTTCAACTTGTAGATTTCTTGATTCCTTGCTTCAATGCAATAATCAATAGTTACTAATATGTAGGTACAACTTGTAGATTTCTTGATTCCTTGCTTCAATACAATAAACACAATAGTTACTGATATGTAGGTTCAAATTGTAGATTTCTTGATTCCTTGCTTCAATGCAATAAACACAATAGTTACTGATATGTCGGTGCAACTTGTAGATTTCTTGATTCCTTGCTTCAATGCAATAAACAATAGTTACTGATATGTCGGTGCAACTTGTAGATTTCTTGATTCCTTGCTTCAATGCAATAAGCAATAGTTACTGATATGTAGGTACAACTTGTAAATTTCTTGATTCCTTGCTTCAATGCAGTAAACAATAATTACTGATATGTAGGTGCAACTTGTAGATTTCTTGATTCCTTGCTTCAATGCAATAAACACAATAGTTACTGATATGTTGGTTCAACTTGTAGATTTCTTGATTCCTTGCTTCAATGCAATAAGCAATAGTTACTGATATGTAGGTACAACTTGTAGATTTCTTTATTCCTTGCTTCAATGCAATAAACAATAGTTACTGATATGTAGGTACAACTTGTAGATTACTTGATTCCTTGCTTCAATGCAATAAACACAATAGTTACTGATATGTCGGTTCAACTTGTAGATTTCTTGATTCCTTGCTTCAATGCAATAAGCAATAGTTACTAATATGTAGGTACAACTTGTAGATTTGTTGATTCCTTGCTTCAATGCAATAAACACAAAAGTTACTGATATGTAGGTGCAACTTGTAGATTTCTTGATTCCTTGCTTCAATGTAATAAACACAATAGTTACTGATATGTAGGTACAACTTGTAAATTTCTTGATTCCTTGCTTCAATGCAATAAACAATAATTACTGATATGTAGGTACAACTTGTAGATTTTTTGATTCCTTGCTTCAATGCAATAAACAATAGTTACTGATATGTCGGTACAACTTGTAGATTTCTTGATTCCTTGCTTCAATGCAATAAACAATAGTTACTGATATGTAGGTACAACTTGTAGATTTCTTGATTCCTTGCTTCAATGCAATAAACACAATAGTTACTGATATGTCGGTTCAACTTGTAGATTTCTTGATTCCTTGCTTCAATGCAATAATCAATAGTTACTAATATGTAGGTACAACTTGTAGATTTCTTGATTCCTTGCTTCAATACAATAAACACAATAGTTACTGATATGTAGGTTCAAATTGTAGATTTCTTGATTCCTTGCTTCAATGCAATAAACACAATAGTTACTGATATGTCGGTGCAACTTGTAGATTTCTTGATTCCTTGCTTCAATGCAATAAACAATAGTTACTGATATGTAGGTGCAACTTGTAGATTTCTTGATTCCTTGCTTCAATGCAATAAACACAATAGTTACTGATATGTCGGTTCAACTTGTAGATTTCTTGATTCCTTGCTTCAATGCAATAAGCAATAGTTACTAATATGTAGGTACAACTTGTAGATTTCTTGATTCCTTGCTTCAAACACAAAAGTTACTGATATGTAGGTGCAACTTGTAGATTTCTTGATTCCTTGCTTCAATGTAATAAACACAATAGTTACTGATATGTAGGTACAACTTGTAAATTTCTTGATTCCTTGCTTCAATGCAATAAACAATAATTACTGATATGTAGGTACAACTTGTAGATTTCTTGATTCCTTGCTTCAATGCAATAAACAATAGTTACTGATATGTAGGTACAACTTGTAGATTTCTTGATTCCTTGCTTTAATGCAATAAACACAATAGTTACTGATATGTCGGTTCAACTTGTAGATTTCTTGATTCCTTGCTTCAATGCAATAATCAATAGTTACTAATATGTAGGTACAACTTGTAGATTTCTTGATTCCTTGCTTCAATACAATAAACACAATAGTTACTGATATGTAGGTTCAAATTATAGATTTCTTGATTCCTTGCTTCAATGCAATAAACACAATAGTTACTGATATGTCGGTGCAACTTGTAGATTTCTTGATTCCTTGCTTCAATGCAATAAACAATAGTTACTGATATGTCGGTGCAACTTGTAGATTTCTTGATTCCTTGCTTCAATGCAATAAGCAATAGTTACTAATATGTAGGTACAACTTGTAGATTTCTTGATTCCTTGCTTCAATGCAATAAACAATAGTTACTGATATGTCGGTGCAACTTGTAAATTTCTTGATTCCTTGCTTCAATGCAATAAACAATAATTACTGATATGTAGGTGCAACTTGTAGATTTCTTGATTCCTTGCTTCAATGCAATAAACACAATAGTTACTGATATGTCGGTTCAACTTGTAGATTTCTTGATTCCTTGCTTCAATGCAATAAGCAATAGTTACTAATATGTAGGTACAACTTGTAGATTTCTTGATTCCTTGCTTCAATGCAATAAACACAATAGTTACTGATATGTAGGTTCAAATTGTAGATTTCTTGATTCCTTGCTTCAATGCAATAAACACAATAGTTACTGATATGTAGGTGCAACTTGTAGATTTCTTGATTCCTTGCTTCAATGCAATAAACACAATAGTTACTGATATGTCGGTTCAACTTGTAGATTTCTTGATTCCTTGCTTCAATGCAATAAGCAATAGTTACTAATATGTAGGTACAACTTGTAGATTTCTTGATTCCTTGCTTCAATGCAATAAACACAATAGTTACTGATATGTAGGTACAACTTGTAGATTTCTTGATTCCTTGCTTCAATGCAATAAACACAATAGTTACTGATATGTAGGTACAACTTGTAGATTTCTTGATTCCTGGCTTCAATGCAATAAACACAATAGTTACTGATATGTAGGTACAACTTGTAGATTTCTTGATTCCTGGCTTCAATGCAATAAACACAATAGTTACTGATATGTAGGTACAACTTGTAGATTTCTTGATTCCTTGCTTCAATGCAATAAACACAATAGTTACTGACATGTAGGTGCAACTTGTAGATTTCTTGATTCCTTGCTTCAATGCAATAAACACAATAGTTACTGATATGTCGGTACAACTTGTAGATTTCTTGATTCCTTGCTTCAATGCAATAAACACAATAGTTACTGATATGTCGGTACAACTTGTAGATTTCTTGATTCCTTGCTTCAATGCAATAAACACAATAATTACTGATATGTAGGTACAACTTGTAGATTTCTTGATTCCTTGCTTCAATGCAATAAACACAATAGTTACTGATATGTAGGTACAACTTGTAGATTTCTTGATTCCTTGCTTCAGTGCAATAAACACAATAGTTACTGATATGGCGGTGCAACTTGTAGATTTCTTGATTCCTTGCTTCAATGCAATAAACACAATAGTTACTGATATGTAGGTACAACTTGTAGATTTCTTGATTCCTTGCTTCAATGCAATAAACACAATAGTTACTGATATGTAGGTACAACTTGTAGATTTCTTGATTCCTTGCTTCAATGCAATAAACACAATAGTTACTGATATGTAGGTGCAACTTGTAGGTTTCTTGATTCCTTGCTTCAATGCAATAAACACAATAGTTACTGATATGTAGGTACAACTTGTAGATTTCTTGATTCCTTGCTTCAATGCAATAAACACAATAGTTACTGATATGTAGGTACAACTTGTAGATTTCTTGATTCCTGGCTTCAATGCAATAAACACAATAGTTACTGATATGTAGGTGCAACTTATAGATTTCTTGATTCCTTGCTTCAATGCAATAAACACAATAGTTACTGATATGTAGGTGCAACTTGTAGATTTCTTGATTCCTTGCTTCAATGCAATAAACAAAAGTTACTGATATGTCGATGCAACTTGTAGATTTCTTGATTTCTTGCTTCAATGCAATAAACAATAGTTACTGATATGTCGGTACAACTTGTAGATTTCTTGATTCCTTGCTTCAATGTAATCAACACAATAGTTACTGATATGGCGGTACAACTTGTAGATTTCTTGATTCCTTGCTTCAATGCAATAAACAAAAGTTACTGATATGTCGGTGCAACTTGTAGACTTCTTGATTCCTTGCGTCAATGCAATAAACACAATTCCATACCACAGACCTTGAGCAGTCTGTCTATCCTGATATTGCCCTCCATATCAGTAACTATTATATAAATATATTTTAACAGGACATGGCAGATTTCTTGATTCCTTGCTTCAATGCAATAAACACAATAGTTACTGATATGTCGGTTCAACTTGTAGATTTCTTGATTCCTTGCTTCAATGCAATAAACACAATAGTTACTGATATGTAGGTACAACTTGTAGATTTCTTGATTCCTTGCTTCAATGCAATAAACAATAGTTACTGATATGTAGGTACAACTTGTAGATTTCTTGATTCCTTGCTTCAATGCAATAAACAATAGTTACTGATATGTAGGTACAACTTGTAGATTTCTTGATTCCTTACTTCAATGCAATAAACACAATAGTTACTGATATGTCGGTTCAACTTGTAGATTTTTTGATTCCTTGCTTCAATGCAATAATCAATAGTTACTAATATGTAGGTACAACTTGTAGATTTCTTGATTCCTTGCTTCAATACAATAAACACAATAGTTACTGATATGTAGGTTCAAATTGTAGATTTCTTGATTCCTTGCTTCAATGCAATAAACACAATAGTTACTGATATGTCGGTGCAACTTGTAGATTTCTTGATTCCTTGCTTCAATGCAATAAGCAATAGTTACTGATATATAGGTACAATTTGTAGATTTCTTGATTCCTTGCTTCAATGCAATAAACAATAGTTACTGATATGTCGGTGCAACTTGTAAATTTCTTGATTCCTTGCTTCAATGCAATAAACACAATAGTTACTGATATGTAGGTACAACTTATAGATTTCTTGATTCCTTGCTTCAATGCAATAAACACAATAGTTACTGATATGTAGGTGCAACTTGTAGATTTCTTGATTCCTTGCTTCAATGCAATAAACGCAATAGTTACTGATATGTAGGTACAACTTGTAGATTACTTGATTCCTTGCTTCAAAACAATAAACACAATAGTTACTGATATGTAGGTACAACTTGTAGATTTCTTGATTCCTGGCTTCAATGCAATAAACACAATAGTTACTGATATGTAGGTACAACTTGTAGATTTCTTGATTCCTTGCTTCAATGCAATAAACACAATAGTTACTGATATGTAGGTACAACTTGTAGATTTCTTGATTCCTTGCTTCAATGCAATAAACACAATAGTTACTGATATGTAGGTGCAACTTGTAGATTTCTTGATTCCTTGCTTCAATGCAATAAACACAATAGTTACTGATATGTCGGTACAACTTGTAGATTTCTTGATTCCTTGCTTCAATGCAATAAACACAATAGTTACTGATATGTCGGTACAACTTGTAGATTTCTTGATTCCTTGCTTCAATGCAATAAACACAATAGTTACTGATATGTAGGTACAACTTGTAGATTTCTTGATTCCTTGCTTCAATGCAATAAACAATAGTTACTGATATGTAGATACAACTTGTAAATTTCTTGATTCCTTACTTCAATGCAATAAACACAATAGTTACTGATATGTAGGTACAACTTATAGATTTCTTGATTCCTTGCTTCAATGCAATAAACAAAATAGTTACTGATATGGCGGTGCAACTTGTAGATTTCTTGATTCCTTGCTTCAATGCAATAAACACAATAGTTACTGATATGTAGGTACAACTTGTAGATTTCTTGATTCCTTGCTTCAATGCAATAAACACAATAGTTACTGATATGTAGGTACAACTTGTAGATTTCTTGATTCCTTGCTTCAATGCAATAAACACAATAGTTACTGATATGTAGGTGCAACTTGTAGATTTCTTGATTCCTTGCTTCAATGCAATAAACACAATAGTTACTGGTATGTCGGTACAACTTGTAGATTTCTTGATTCCTTGCTTCAATGCAATAAACACAATAGTTACTGATATGTCGGTACAACTTGTAGATTTCTTGATTCCTTGCTTCAATGCAATAAACACAATAGTTACTGATATGTAGGTACAACTTGTAGATTTCTTGATTCCTTGCTTCAATGCAATAAACAATAGTTACTGATATGTCGGTACAACTTGTAGATTTCTTGATTCCTTACTTCAATGCAATAAACACAATAGTTACTGATATGTCGGTTCAACTTGTAGATTTCTTGATTCCTTGCTTCAATGCAATAATCAATAGTTACTAATATGTAGGTACAACTTGTAGATTTCTTGATTCCTTGCTTCAATACAATAAACACAATAGTTACTGATATGTAGGTTCAAATTGTAGATTTCTTGATTCCTTGCTTCAATGCAATAAACACAATAGTTACTGATATGTCGGTGCAACTTGTAGATTTCTTGATTCCTTGCTTCAATGCAATAAGCAATAGTTACTGATATATAGGTACAATTTGTAGATTTCTTGATTCCTTTCTTCAATGCAATAAACAATAGTTACTGATATGTCGGTGCAACTTGTAAATTTCTTGATTCCTTGCTTAAATGCAATAAACAATAATTACTGATATGTAGGTGCAACTTGTAGATTTCTTGATTCCTTCCTTCAATGCAATAAACACAATAGTTACTGATATGTCGGTTCAACTTGTAGATTTCTTGATTCCTTGCTTCAATGCAATAAGCAATAGTTACTAATATGTAGGTACAACTTGTAGATTTCTTGATTCCTTGCTTCAATGCAATAAACAATAGTTACTGATATGTCGGTGCAACTTGTAAATTTCTTGATTCCTTGCTTAAATGCAATAAACAATAATTACTGATATGTAGGTGCAACTTGTAGATTTCTTGATTCCTTCCTTCAATGCAATAAACACAATAGTTACTGATATGTCGGTTCAACTTGTAGATTTCTTGATTCCTTGCTTCAATGCAATAAGCAATAGTTACTAATATGTAGGTACAACTTGTAGATTTCTTGATTCCTTGCTTCAATGCAATAAACACAATAGTTACTGATATGTAGGTACAACTTGTAGATTTCTTGATTCCTTGCTTCAATGCAATAAACACAATAGTTACTGATATGTAGGTACAACTTGTAGATTTCTTGATTCCTGGCTTCAATGCAATAAACACAATAGTTACTGATATGTAGGTACAACTTATAGATTTCTTGATTCCTTGCTTCAATGCAATAAACACAATAGTTACTGATATGTAGGTGCAACTTGTAGATTTCTTGATTCCTTGCTTCAATGCAATAAACGCAATAGTTACTGATATGTAGGTACAACTTGTAGATTACTTGATTCCTTGCTTCAATACAATAAACACAATAGTTACTGATATGTAGGTACAACTTGTAGATTTCTTGATTCCTGGCTTCAATGCAATAAACACAATAGTTACTGATATGTAGGTACAACTTGTAGATTTCTTGATTCCTTACTTCAATGCAATAAACACAATAGTTACTGATATGTAGGTACAACTTATAGATTTCTTGATTCCTTGCTTCAATGCAATAAACACAATAGTTACTGATATGGCGGTGCAACTTGTAGATTTCTTGATTCCTTGCTTCAATGCAATAAACACAATAGTTACTGATATGTAGGTACAACTTGTAGATTTCTTGATTCCTTGCTTCAATGCAATAAACACAATAGTTACTGATATGTAGGTACAACTTGTAGATTTCTTGATTCATTGCTTCAATGCAATAAACACAATAGTTACTGATATGTAGGTGCAACTTGTAGATTTCTTGATTCCTTGCTTCAATGCAATAAACACAATAGTTACTGATATGTCGGTACAACTTGTAGATTTCTTGATTCCTTGCTTCAATGCAATAAACACAATAGTTACTGATATGTAGGTACAACTTGTAGATTTCTTGATTCCTTGCTTCAATGCAATAAACACAATAGTTACTGATATGTAGGTTCAACTTGTAGATTTCTTGATTCCTTGCTTCAATGCAATAAGCAATAGTTACTAATATGTAGGTACAACTTGTAGATTTCTTGATTCCTTGCTTCAATGCAATAAACACAATAGTTACTGATATGTAGGTACAACTTGTAGATTTCTTGATTCCTTGCTTCAATGCAATAAACACAATAGTTACTGATATGTAGGTACAACTTGTAGATTTCTTGATTTCTTGCTTCAATGCAATAAACAATAGTTACTGATATGTCGGTACAACTTGTAGATTTCTTGATTCCTTGCTTCAATGCAATAAACAATAGTTACTGATATGTAGGTACAACTTGTAGATTTCTTGATTCCTTGCTTCAATGCAATAAACACAATAGTTACTGATATGTCGGTACAACTTGTAGATTTCTTGATTCCTGGCTTCAATGCAATAACACAATAGTTACTGATATGTAGGTACAATTTGTAGATTTCTTGATTCCTTGCTTCAATGCAATAAACACAATAGTTACTGATATGGCGGTGCAACTTGTAGATTTCTTGATTCATTGCTTCAATGCAATAAACAATAATTACTGATATGTCAGTGCAACTTGTAGATTTCTTGATTCCTTACTTCAATGCAATAAACACAATAGTTACTGATATGTAGGTACAACTTGTAGATTTCTTGATTCCTTGCTTCAATGCAATAAACACAATAGTTACTGATATGGCGGTGCAACTTGTAGATTTCTTGATTCATTGCTTCAATGCTATAAACAATAATTACTGATATGTCAGTGCAACTTATAGATTTCTTGATTCCTTGCTTCAATGCAATAAACACAATAGTTACTGATATGTAGGTACAACTTGTAGATTTCTTGATTCCTTGCTTCAATGCAATAAACAAAAGTTACTGATATGTCGGTGCAACTTGTAGACTTCTTGATTCCTTGCGTCAATGCAATAAACACAATTCCATACCACAGACCTTGAGCAGTCTGTCTATCCTGATATTGCCCTCCATATCAGTAACTATTATATAAATATATTTCAACAGGACATGGCAAATGATAAGATGAAAGAAATGCGTGCCAAATATACAAAAGAAAGCATAGACGACCATCAGATGGCCAAGACAGAAGGAACAGTTACAGATTTGTTTAAATGTGGAAAATGTGGCAAAAACCAATGTACATATAGTCAGGTAAGTCATGTCAGCTAAGTGGACATGTTATGTAAAAGAATAAATTACATCACTCTGAAGGATTCAGCTGTCAGACAGCAGTCAGGTTAGCAAAAATATTAAGAAACATTACAAAAATGGCAATGAACACTATTGATATCCAAACTGAACCTCTCCTTCTTTGGAAGTTACAGATTTAATTGTCTTTAGTTTAATTTAAGCAATTATACATTACCTCAGAACAATTGTTGACTGGAAAGTGGTAAAATGGTAATATTTATGAATTAATCAATTTAATTTTCCAAGGAACTTTTAATTATTTTTTTTGCAGTTTTGATGAACAAGATCCAAAGTACCATAGTGTAAGTTATATCAGGGTTCAAAAACATACTTTAAATTAGTTTTTTTTTTCAGGTTTTATTACAGAAAACATAAAATTTGAGAACTTTTGAGAGTGGGTTCAACTTGTAATATAGTTATTATTAAATATTTCAAGACTTTATCACTTTTGTTATTTTAATTAACAGCTACATTATATTACATGTTCTACTGTTACAGATGCAGACAAGAAGTGCTGATGAACCAATGACAACGTTTGTATATTGTATGGATTGTGGCAATAGATGGAAGGTAGGTATCTTACAGATCCAAGTTATTTCTAGTAAGACACAACATTTTTCAAACCATACCACTAGATGCTTGTGTAATTTTACTATTTTAGAGCAAAACATTACATTATCATATTTCCATTTAATTTTTACACAGCTGCTGAATATTGCAAAATATTTTCTATGCTGTTGTCCTGTGTCATCTATAAACAGCAATGACAGTGGAATGATTCTATGAGGTTTTGATTACCTGTTTTTTCTATGCTGTTATCTTGTGTCATCTATAAACAGCAATGACAGTGGAATGATTCTATGAGGTTTTGATTACCTGTTTTTTCTATGCTGTTATCTTGTGTCATCTATAAACAGCAATGACAGTGGAATGATTCTATGAGGTTTTGATTACCTGTTTTTTCTATGCTGTTGTCCTGTGTCATCTATAAACAGCAATGACAGTGGAATGATTCTATGAGGTTTTGATTACCTGTTTTTTCTATGCTGTTATCTTGTGTCATCTATAAACAGCAATGACAGTGGAATGATTCTATGAGGTTTTGATTACCTGTTTTTTCTATGCTGTTATCTTGTGTCATCTATAAACAGCAATGACAGTGGAATGATTCTATGAGGTTTTGATTACCTGTTTTTTCTATGCTGTTGTCCTGTGTCATCTATAAACAGCAATGACAGTGGAATGATTCTATGAGGTTTTGATTACCTGTTTTTTCTATGCTGTTATCTTGTGTCATCTATAAACAGCAATGACAGTGGAATGATTCTATGAGGTTTTGATTACCTGTTTTTTCTATGCTGTTGTCCTGTGTCATCTATAAACAGCAATGACAGTGGAATGATTCTATGAGGTTTTGATTACCTGTTTTTTCTATGCTGTTGTCCTGTGTCATCTATAAACAGCAATGACAGTGGAATGATTCTATGAGGTTTTGATTACCTGTTTTTTCTATGCTGTTGTCCTGTGTCATCTATAAACAGCAATGACAGTGGAATGATTCTATGAGGTTTTGATTACCTGTTTTTTCTATGCTGTTATCCTGTGTCATCTATAAACAGCAATGACAGTGGAATGATTCTATGAGGTTTTGATTACCTGTTTTTTCTATGCTGTTGTCCTGTGTCATCTATAAACAGCAATGACAGTGGAATGATTCTATGAGGTTTTGATTACCTGTTTTTTCTATGCTGTTGTCCTGTGTCATCTATAAACAGCAATGACAGTGGAATGATTCTATGAGGTTTTGATTACCTGTTTTTTCTATGCTGTTGTCCTGTGTCATCTATAAACAGCAATGACAGTGGAATGATTCTATGAGGTTTTGATTACCTGTTTTTTCTATGCTGTTGTCCTGTGTCATCTATAAACAGCAATGACAGTGGAATGATTCTATGAGGTTTTGATTACCTGTTTTTTCTATGCTGTTGTCCTGTGTCATCTATAAACAGCAATGACAGTGGAATGATTCTATGAGGTTTTGATTACCTGTTTTTTCTATGCTGTTATCCTGTGTCATCTATAAACAGCAATGACAGTGGAATGATTCTATGAGGTTTTGATTACCTGTTTTTTCTATGCTGTTGTCCTGTGTCATCTATAAACAGCAATGACAGTGGAATGATTCTATGAGGTTTTGATTACCTGTTTTTTCTATGCTGTTGTCCTGTGTCATCTATAAACAGCAATGACAGTGGAATGATTCTATGAGGTTTTGATTACCTGTTTTTTCTATGCTGTTGTCCTGTGTCATCTATAAACAGCAATGACAGTGGAATGATTCTATGAGGTTTTGATTACCTGTTTTTTCTATGCTGTTGTCCTGTGTCATCTATAAACAGCAATGACAGTGGAATGATTCTATGAGGTTTTGATTACCTGTTTTTTCTATGCTGTTATCCTGTGTCATCTATAAACAGCAATGACAGTGGAATGATTCTATGAGGTTTTGATTACCTGTTTTTTCTATGCTGTTATCTTGTGTCATCTATAAACAGCAATGACAGTGGAATGATTCTATGAGGTTTTGATTACCTGTTTTTTCTATGCTGTTGTCCTGTGTCATCTATAAACAGCAATGACAGTGGAATGATTCTATGAGGTTTTGATTACCTGTTTTTTCTATGCTGTTGTCCTGTGTCATCTATAAACAGCAATGACAGTGGAATGATTCTATGAGGTTTTGATTACCTGTTTTTTCTATGCTGTTGTCCTGTGTCATCTATAAACAGCAATGACAGTGGAATGATTCTATGAGGTTTTGATTACCTGTTTTTTCTATGCTGTTGTCCTGTGTCATCTATAAACAGCAATGACAGTGGAATGATTCTATGAGGTTTTGATTACCTGTTTTTTCTATGCTGTTGTCCTGTGTCATCTATAAACAGCAATGACAGTGGAATGATTCTATGAGGTTTTGATTACCTGTTTTTTCTATGCTGTTGTCCTGTGTCATCTATAAACAGCAATGACAGTGGAATGATTCTATGAGGTTTTGATTACCTGTTTTTTCTATGCTGTTGTCCTGTGTCATCTATAAACAGCAATGACAGTGGAATGATTCTATGAGGTTTTGATTACCTGTTTTTTCTATGCTGTTGTCCTGTGTCATCTATAAACAGCAATGACAGTGGAATGATTCTATGAGGTTTTGATTACCTGTTTTTTCTATGCTGTTATCCTGTGTCATCTATAAACAGCAATGACAGTGGAATGATTCTATGAGGTTTTGATTACCTGTTTTTTCTATGCTGTTGTCCTGTGTCATCTATAAACAGCAATGACAGTGGAATGATTCTATGAGGTTTTGATTACCTGTTTTTTCTATGCTGTTATCCTGTGTCATCTATAAACAGCAATGACAGTGGAATGATTCTATGAGGTTTTGATTACCTGTTTTTTCTATGCTGTTATCTTGTGTCATCTATAAACAGCAATGACAGTGGAATGATTCTATGAGGTTTTGATTACCTGTTTTTTCTATGCTGTTATCTTGTGTCATCTATAAACAGCAATGACAGTGGAATGATTCTATGAGGTTTTGATTACCTGTTTTTTCTATGCTGTTGTCCTGTGTCATCTGTAGGGGCCCGTGTGGCTCAATGAATTAGGTAGTTGGGTTACCTAACAACTCATACAAGCCTATCACCAATACGGTGTTGGTTTGTGCCCGGCTTTGTAAATTACAAAAAAGGGTGCACTCGACTCACAGCCACAAGTGATAATGTTTACCAGTTGCTTGCCCATGGTCGGTGGTTCTCTCCGGGTACTCTTGCTTCCTCCACCACTAAAACTGATCTCCATGATATAGCTGAAATATTGCTGAAAGTGGCATTAAACACAATAAATCAATCAATCAATCAATATGTCATCTGTAGACTATGGACTCTATGAGTTTCTGATGGCCCCTAAGGTTTTCATGAATAAGTGTTATCATCCCGTGTTACATTCTTATCTTTGTTAATGCTGTTCTCCTAGATGATTGCCATCAAATGAAATATGCACATATTGAATTTTTATATGACCGCAAAAATACAAGCCTTCAGATCTATGGGGTAATGAGAATACTTTTTAAAATCAGGACCTGAAGCAACATTGTGATATGTAGATTTACTTTCTATTAGGTTCAAATCCTGGAGATACAATATTTAATATGCACTACAAAAGGCATTAAAATGTAACGCAAAAAATACTGCATGTTTGGAACAGTCCCAAAATCTAATCAAAAAATTGTAGAAAGAGACAAAATCAGTACCCCTAACACACATATATACCATGACTGCTCACTTTCCTGGCTAGGTACAGGCACTTCAATAAAATTTGGGTTGGGGGATGGGGGTTAAATTAGTTTATGAGCCTAAGCCTCTCCCCTCTTAGTGAAACAATTCTGTCTTGTGTTTTCCACATGTGAGTAAATGCCTACCTTCAAACATTACTGGGCAATCATTTATGAAAACCATCATCAAATTTTAATACTGAATCTACAAATCATTGTAAAAAATTCAGATGGAATTCAAAGTGTTGATTAAATCAACAAGTTATAGTTCGGTAACGTATGTAACTGTTTCACGTCGGTCACAGCATGTTACTTATTTAAGAAAATATTGTCTGACATAAGACATTACAATTCTCATCAACTGGACATTTTAATGGACAATAATTGTTTAATAAAGTTGTACTTTAGATGTAAACATATTCCTTTTTGTATTTCTAGTTTTGTTGAAGAATCTTATGAAGAAAACAGAAGATGAATATATGATAGTGGTTCAACCAAGTACAGAAGACAATGAATTATTGATGGACAATGTACATTTTTATTTTATTTGTACATAGATAATAGGGCAGTCACCCCACACATTACACTGCTGGGTTCCTGTGTTGGTTCAACTAGAATTAAGCCTCATTTTAATCATAATTTTGTGTTGTTTTCTCTAATTTAAGGCTATTTATATTACAGAAATATAGCTTTATGAAAAGAAATTTAACAATTCAATAATATCAACTAAACAAACAACAAACTCTGACCTCAAATCATTGAAAATAAAAAAAGACCACAACATATGACATTGGAAATCCAGGTCCTGACTTGGAACAGGCACAAAAATATGATGACACTGAAATGATTAGTGGAATCCCAACCCTCTCTCTCACTTTTGATTAAACGGAAATGTAAACAAAAAAATGTAAAAAACCTGCAGATTCTTTTCCACTCAAAAAGACTACACATTTAAAAATAAAGGAATAACAGTATAAACATGGATCCTCCATTTACACAACAAATCATATATAACCTTTCACATCAGATTTATAAAATCATTCAACAAATAGCTGTAGGTCTATTTATACAATAGCTTCAGTTCATTCATATCTGACTGGGAGTGGTTTGTCTCTAAGTTACTTCACACTGTTGTCTGTTAGAGTTTTATGTATATAGATCCCTCAACATTCAGTTCATTCATATCTGACTGAGGTGGTTTGTCTCTAAGTTACTTCACACTGTTGTCTGTTAGAGTTTTATGTATATAGATCCCTCAACATTCAGTTCATTCATATCTGACTGAGGTGGTTTGTCTCTAAGTTACTTCACACTTGTCTGTTAGAGTTTTATGTATATTAGATACCCCAGCATTATTGTAAGGTTGTATATATCAACAGTCATTCCAAAGGTACCTTGGACTTCACTGGACATTTGGTCCAGTAAAGGTAGCACTTTTACCGGACCAAATCACTTTTTACTGGACCAATAAAAATTAACACAATTTAAGTGCAATATTTTATTCTCTTGTATATTCATATATGCAAGCAGTTTTCAACTTCATCACGCCAATCTTCACAAAAGTCATCATCATCATCATCTTTGCCATATTTTGCATGTCATGATGTCATTGCTCTCATCGTAATCCAGCCATTCGCGATTGGTCAACCACTTCACGTTAAATTTAGGTGCCTTTCTATTTTCTTCATACTTCTTCGTTTTCTCCTGCTTATCGTCACTTTCCGTGGTTTTTCTTTTCAGATTCTTTCCATGAATAGCCCCGACTACATATCGGAGCCCCAACATTTTGATTTCAACAAAACATCGGTGACAAATTATTGCTTGAAATTTAACCATGTGCGGTTCGTTATTAAAAGCGTAGTAAAGATAAGAATTTAAAATGCCCATTCGACAATTACTGAACTCAACATATCAATATTTTAAAAATAGAAATGAGATTTTCCGCGAACTCAAGCTGAACTTACGATGAGAGCAATAATCAAATATTTTGATTTGACAATTGTTTGAAAACTTGCCAAAAATTAAATACTTCCTGGCTTATGTTAACCGGTCAATTGGTCCAACGATTAAGATTATTTTATTGGTCCAAGACAACTTTTGCCACTGTCCCGACGAACCTTCAGAATGACTGTATCAGAGGAGGATATCACATGTTTTCTATGAGAAGAGGGAGGAACTTTCCTGTGAACTGTATTAATTCTTTTTTTTATTCGCTCACCTTGCCAGGCAAGGTGGCAAGGTGAGTTTTTGCCATCACTTGGCGTCCGTTAACTTTTCACATTTTAATCTTCTCCTCTGAAACCGCAAAGCCAATTGATCTGAAATTTGGTAGGAAACATCTATAAAGATTGCTCATTTCTTCCCGATCCATTAACAAACATGGCCGCCACAGGCAATTCTTGTTTCTGATAGGCCGATTTTTTTAAATCTTCTCCTCTGAAACCGCTTGGCCAAATGAACCGAAACTTGGTAGGAAGCATTTATGGAAGGTCCTCTATAAAGACTGCTCATTTCGTCCCAATCCGTTAATAAACATGGCCACCACAGGCAATTCTTGTTTCTGATTGGTTGATTTCTAAAAAACTTCTCCTCTGTTAAAAGAAAGATAACTCTTGATATTATCCCCCTTAGAAATTAACTCATGCTGATATAGTGTAACATGTTTATTCTATACATTACAAGTAGGTATTCACATTTTAATATTCTTTTTAGCAAACCTTGCTAAAGGCACTATGAGCATTTGCCATCACTTGGTGTCCATCGTCTGTCATCCGCTTACTTTTCACATTTTACCTTCTCTGATAACCCATAGCCAAATGAATTGAACTTGGTAGGAAGCATCTATGGAAGGTCCTCTCTAAAGAAAGCACATTTTTGATAATGATCCATTACCAAACATGGCCGTCACAGGCAATTCTTGTTTCTGATTGGCCGATTTAAAAAAATCTTCTCCTCTGAAACCGCTTGGCCAATTGAACCGAAACTTGGTAGGAAGCATCTATGGAACGTTCTCTATGAAGATTGCTCATTTCGTCCCAATCGGTTAACAAGCATGGCTACCACTGAAACTTGGTAGGAATCATCTATGGAATGTTCTCTATGAAGTTTGCTCATTTCGTCCCGATCGGTTAACAAACATGGCCACCACATGCAATTCTTGTTTCTGATTGGTCGATTTCTAAAAAATCTTCTCCTTTGAAACTGCTTAGCCATATGAACTGAAACTTGGTAGAAAGCACTGAGCCTCTAGTTCCCTGTTAATCTTAGTCAGAGATTTTTGTTTCCATGGTGAATGACAGTTTGATTAAGCCTTCATTGTTTGTAAGTCTTGATCAGAGACTGCCTGCCCCCTCTATTAAGTCACCATTGTTTGTAAGCTTTGTTCAGAGATTGCCTGTCCCCTCTATTCTGTGTCATTCATTAATCTACATTATATGTTGTTTCTAATTAAAAAAAAATATAATGCCTGTAAATATTTTGAAACTAAATCTGTTTAAAATTTTAATTTCATATTGTTGTGTGTAACCTCTGGTAGGTCTAATGTATATTATTAAAGCTATTCTTTTTCATTTATTCTTACTCTACACATAAAATCCAGCCAGAAGTTCCATTTTCTTTGTTATTTATGAAGTGAATATGATTCAAGAGGGTTCAGTTCAGACAGGTTTCACAATATCCAGCATGCAAAATATGTATGACCTTTCACATTTATGTACCAGACTTAAATATATTGGAAAAGAAAACACCCTTAAATACAATTCTATGGAAATCCCCTTCATAAAATTTATCATTATGAACTACATGTATTACCACTACCTTGTGTTTTGTTGTTTTCTTAGTAATGAGTTGTCATGACAACATCCATGAGGACATGTTGATCAATTTGTTTTGCTAAATTGTTATTATATGTTTCACTCCATCTTGTAAGCAATACCTGGTCAAATGTCAAGACAATTTCTTATTTGTATGCATTTGTATTTTTCTTTAGATGCTTTAAAAGTTGTTAAGTCAGTTTCAGTGATGTTCAGCTTTTGTCAGCTCAAAACAAATTCGAATAAAACTTTCCTGTATTTATTTGCTCCACATTAACATTTAAATGGTGACTTTAAATACTTTTAAAGTACAAGCGTGGATTCTGATGGCAATGCATCCAGCATGTGCCCCTCGGAAAATATCAGATCATCTATTAATAGATTAGAAAATGCTATTTTCTCTATAGCCATTTACATCGTCTAATAATTAATTCTCATGAGCTTATAAGGGTCTTTCTGTCACAAGATGCTGCCGTGGATCCAATGGGGACCATATACTCCCCATCGACAATAATGTACACCCCCTCTAACATACAATCCTGCATCTGTGCCTGAAGACTGAAGTAGACATATTTTGTGTTAAGTAAAAAAATATTAATCAAAATTTCTTGTTTATTTCATTGTGATGTGTTTGCATGGTTAAAGCTTAGACTTTATTTTATATTAAACTGTGTGGTCTATTGATGGAAGAAGTCATCAAATTTAATCACGAATTACTTTTAGATTTGGATGTTACACAGAATTTGAACCAATTTTTTTTTCTAACAAAGATAGATGTTATACTGAAGAATGTTTGATTCATATTAGTAAACTACATATTTCTGTTGGTTTTTTTATCCCCCCTCATAGGTATTATAAACAAAGCAAAAAATATGTTAAAGAAATCAAGTAAGATTTGTTCATGGGATCTTCATATTAATTTTACATGAGGTAAAATTGCCATAGTATTTTACTATACATTACTGTGATTCTGTTACAGCAAATTTGTCAAAATATAATAAGAAAAGTTTATAGGAGAGCTACATATTATCTTCTGCAATGTACTTGATTGTGTACAATTAGATAAAACAAAGGCAGCTTCTTTATGAAGAAAAAATATTCAAATTTCAATTTCAAAACTGTATTTTAATTTTTATCAATGTTAAGAAATGTTTATACATGGTTTGTATGTGTAATTCAAAACTGTTGGGTGGCGTTTTGACTTCTCGCTGTCATATTTTGTGTAAATAAACTTGTTCAATTTTAAATGTATTTCTTTATTAACCAATCTCTGGTCTTAATTCAGTTTTGAGTACAAGGGATTATTTCTCTATCAACCAATCTCTGGTCTTAATTCAGTTTTGAGTACAAGGGATTGTTTCTCTATCAGCCAATCTTTGGTCTTAATTCAGGAGTACAAGAGGTCATGAAATCCTATATGTTCTTTATGAATGACCACACCTCTATATAGGAAGCAGCCTAGTCATAGTTTAGTATTGACCACAAGTGGTTCTGAAATCCTTTGCATTCTGTATGAATGACCATACCTCTCGCCAGCAGCCAGCCTAGTCATATTTTAGTATTGATCACAAGTGGTCATGAACTC
Source organism: Bathymodiolus septemdierum (assembly GCA_963383655.1). Lineage (NCBI taxonomy): Eukaryota > Metazoa > Mollusca > Bivalvia > Mytilida > Modiolidae > Bathymodiolus > Bathymodiolus septemdierum. Next base: position 128,105,147 of record OY726518.1, on the reverse strand, counting down.
CTTTACATTCTGTATGGATGACTCTCTCAAACAGCCAGCCTAGTTAGCTCACAATGTGAGCTTTTGCCATCACTTAACTGTTAACTTTTCACATTTTAATCTTCTCCTCTGAAACCCCTCAGCCAAATGAAGTTAAACTTGGTAGGAAGCATCTATGGAAGGTCCTCTCTAAAGATTGCTCATTTTGTCCCGATCCATTAACAAACATGGTCGCCATAGGCAATTCTTGTTTCTGATTGGCCAATTTTTAAAAATCTTCTCCTCTGAAACCTCATTTCGTCCCGATCCGTTATCAAACATGGCCGCCACAGGCAATTCATGTTTATGATTGTATGCTTTCTTTTTAAAACAAAAAACTTTTTTTGTGTGGAAAGGGAGATAACTCTAATTTAAATATAGATACTATGAATTGAATTACAGATAAATATGCCTCTAAAACCCCTCAGCCAAATGAACTGAAACTTGGTAGGAAACATCTATGGAAGGCTCTCTATAAAGATTGTTCATTTCGTCCCAATCCGTTAACAAACATGGCCGCCACAGGCGACTCTTGTCTCTGATTGGCTGATTAAAAAAATTCTTCTCTTCTGTAACTGCTTGGCCAAATGATCCGAAACTTAGTAGGAAGCATCTATGGAAGGTCCTCTATAAAGATTGCTCATTCCGTCCCGATCCATTAACAAACATGGCCACCACAGGCGATTGTTGTTTCTGATTGGCTGATTTTTTTAATTCTTCTCCTCTGAAACCGCTTGGTCAAATGATCTGAAACTTGGTAGGAAGCATCTATGGGCGGTCCTCTGTAAAGAGTACTCATTTCGTTCCAATTCCATTAACAAACATGGCCACCACAGGCGATTCTTGTTTCTGATTGGTCTATTTCTAAAAATCTTCTCCTCTGAAACCACATAGCAAAATGAACCGAAACTTGGTAGGAAGCATCTATGGAAGGTTCTCTATAAACATTGCCCATTCTGTCCCGATCCATTAACAAACATGGCCACCACAGGCGATTCTTGTTTCTGATTGGTCTATTTCTAAAAATCTCCTCTGAAACCGCATGGCCAAATGATCTGAAACTTGGTAGGAAGCATCTATGGAAAGTCCTCTTATAAAGATTGCTCATTTTGTCCCAATCTGTTAACAAACATGGCCACTACAGACAATTCTTTTTTCTGATTGGTCAATTTCTAAGAATCTTCTACTCTGACACAGCTTGGCCAAATAGACCGAAACTTGGTAGGAAGCATCTATGGAGGCTCCTCTATGGGAATTGCTCATTCCGTTTTGATCTGTTAACAAACATGGCCGTCGTAGGCAAATCTTGTTTCTTATTGTTCGATTTCCTCTGAAACCACTTGGCCAAATGATATGAAAGATCCTCTATAGAGTTTACTCATTTTGTTTTGATCCATTAACAAACATGGCATGCCACAGGCAATTCTTGTTTTAGATTGGTCGCTTTCTAAAAATCTTCTTCTCTAAAACTGCTTTGCCAAAGCGAACCGAAATTTGATGGGAGCACCTATAGGCTATGGAAGGTTCTGTATTAAGCTTCCTCAGAGCAGAATGAAAGATGAGCAACACAGGCTAAGATCAGTGCTGAGCCTCTAGTGTTCTGTATGGATGACCTTACCTCTCTTCAACAGTCGGCCTAGTCCTGAGGACAAGTGGTTCTGAAATCCTTTACGTTCTGTATGAATAACCATACCTCTCTCCAGCATCTGGTCTAGTCACATTTTAGTATTGACCACAAGTGGCTCTGAAATCCTGTACGTTCTGTATGAATAATTATACCTCTCTCCAGCAGCCAGCCTAGTTATATTTTAGTATTGAGGACAAGTGGTTCTGAAGTCCTTTACATTCTGTATGAATGACCATACCTCTCTCCAGCACCCAGCCTAGTCATATTTTAGTATTGATCACAAGTGGTTATGAAGTCCTATATGTTCTGTATTAATGACCATACATCTACATAGGAACCAGCCTAATCATAGTTTATTATTGACCACAAGTGGTTCTGAAATCCTTTGCATTCTGTATGAATGACCATACCTCTCGCCAGCAGCCAGCCTAGTCATATTTTAGTATTGATCACAAGTGGTCATGAACTCCTTTACATTCTGTATGGATGACTCTCTCAAACAGCCAGCCTAGTTAGCTCACAATGTGAGCTTTTGCCATCACTTAACTGTTAACTTTTCACATTTTAATCTTCTCCTCTGAAACCCCTCAGCCAAATGAAGTTAAACTTGGTAGGAAGCATCTATGGAAGGTCCTCTCTAAAGATTGCTCATTTTGTCCCGATCCATTAACAAACATGGTCGCCATAGGCAATTCTTGTTTCTGATTGGCCAATTTTTAAAAATCTTCTCCTCTGAAACCTCATTTCGTCCCGATCCGTTATCAAACATGGCCGCCACAGGCAATTCATGTTTATGATTGTATGCTTTCTTTTAAAAAAAAAAAACTTTTTTTGTGTGGAAAGGGAGATAACTCTAATTTAAATATAGATACTATGAATTGAATTACAGATAAATATGCCTCTAAAACCCCTCAGCCAAATGAACTGAAACTTGGTAGGAAACATCTATGGAAGGCTCTCTATAAAGATTGTTCATTTCGTCCCAATCCGTTAACAAACATGGCCGCCACAGGCGACTCTTGTCTCTGATTGGCTGATTAAAAAAATTCTTCTCTTCTGTAACTGCTTGGCCAAATGATCCGAAACTTAGTAGGAAGCATCTATGGAAGGTCCTCTATAAAGATTGCTCATTCCGTCCCGATCCATTAACAAACATGGCCACCACAGGCGATTGTTGTTTCTGATTGGCTGATTTTTTTAATTCTTCTCCTCTGAAACCGCTTGGTCAAATGATCTGAAACTTGGTAGGAAGCATCTATGGGCGGTCCTCTGTAAAGAGTACTCATTTCGTTCCAATTCCATTAACAAACATGGCCACCACAGGCGATTCTTGTTTCTGATTGGTCTATTTCTAAAAATCTTCTCCTCTGAAACCACATAGCAAAATGAACCGAAACTTGGTAGGAAGCATCTATGGAAGGTTCTCTATAAACATTGCCCATTCTGTCCCGATCCATTAACAAACATGGCCACCACAGGCGATTCTTGTTTCTGATTGGTCTATTTCTAAAAATCTCCTCTGAAACCGCATGGCCAAATGATCCGAAACTTGGTAGGAAGCATCTATGGAAAGTCCTCTTATAAAGATTGCTCATTTTGTCCCAATCTGTTAACAAACATGGCCACTACAGACAATTCTTTTTTCTGATTGGTCAATTTCTAAGAATCTTCTACTCTGACACAGCTTGGCCAAATAGACCGAAACTTGGTAGGAAGCATCTATGGAGGCTCCTCTATGGGAATTGCTCATTCCGTTTTGATCTGTTAACAAACATGGCCGTCGTAGGCAAATCTTGTTTCTTATTGTTCGATTTCCTCTGAAACCACTTGGCCAAATGATATGAAAGATCCTCTATAGAGTTTACTCATTTTGTTTTGATCCATTAACAAACATGGCATGCCACAGGCAATTCTTGTTTTAGATTGGTCGCTTTCTAAAAATCTTCTTCTCTAAAACTGCTTTGCCAAAGCGAACCGAAATTTGATGGGAGCACCTATAGGCTATGGAAGGTTCTGTATTAAGCTTCCTCGGAGCAGAATGAAAGATGAGCAACACAGGCTAAGATCAGTGCTGAGCCTCTAGTGTTCTGTATGGATGACCTTACCTCTCTTCAACAGTCGGCCTAGTCCTGAGGACAAGTGGTTCTGAAATCCTTTACGTTCTGTATGAATAACCATACCTCTCTCCAGCATCTGGTCTAGTCACATTTTAGTATTGACCACAAGTGGTTATGAAGTCCTATATGTTCTGTATGAATGACCATACATCTATATAGAAACCAGCCTAGTCATAGTTTAGTATTGACCACAAGTGGTTCTGAAATCCTTTACGTTCTGTATGAATGACCATATCACTCTCCAGCAGCCAGCCTAGTTACATTTTAATATTGACCACAAGTGGTTATGAAATCCTTTACATTCTGTATGAATGACCATACCTCTCTCTAGCATCTGGCCTAGTCATATTTTAGTATTGATCACAAGTGGTTCTGAAATCCTGTACGTTCTGTATGAATGACCATACCTCTCTCCAGCAGCCAGTCTAGTCATATTTTAGGATTGACCACAAGTGGTTTTGAAATCCTGTACTTTCTGTATGAATGATCATACCTCTTTCCAGCATCTGGTCTAGTCATATTTTAGTATTGATCACAAGTGGTTATGAAGTCCTATATGTTCTGTATGAATGACCATACATCTATATAGAAACCAGCCTAGTCATAGTTTAGTATTGTCCACAAGTGGTTCTGAAATCCTTTACGTTCTGTATGAATGACCATATCACTCTCCAGCAGCCAGCCTAGTTACATTTTAATATTGATCACAAGTGGTTATGAAATCCTTTACATTCTGTATGAATGACCATACCTCTCTCCAGCATCTGGCCTAGTCATATTTTAGTATTGATCACAAGTGGTTATGAAATCCTTTACGTTCTGTATGAATGACCATACCTCTCTCCAGCATCTGGTCTAGTCACATTTTAGTATTGACCACAAGTGGTTATGAACTCCGTTACGTTCTGTATGAATGACCATACCTCTCTCCAGCATCTGGTCTAGTCATATTTTAGTATTGACCACAAGTGGCTATGAGATCCTTTACGTTCTGTATGAATGACCATATCACTCTCCAGCAGCCAGCCTAGTTACATTTTAGTATTGATCACAAGTGGTTATGAAATCCTTTACATTCTGTATGAATGACCATACCTCTCTCCAGCATCTGGCCTAGTCATATTTTAGTATTGATCACAAGTGGTTATGAAATCTTTTACATTCTGTATGAATGACCATACCTCTCTCCAGCAGCCAGTCTAGTCATATTTTAGGATTGACCACAAGTGGTTCTGAAATCATGTACGTTCTGTATGAATGGCCATACCTCTCTCCAGCAGCCAGCCTAGTCATATTTTAGGATTGAGCACGAGTGGTTTTGAAATCCTGTACTTTCTGTATGAATGATGATACCTCTCTCCAGCATCTGGTCTAGTCATATTTTAGTATTGACCACAAGTGGTTATGAAATCCTTTACGTTCTGTATAAATAACCATTCCTCTCTCCAGCATCCGGCATAGTCATATTTAGTATTGACCACAAGTGGTTCTGAAGTCCTTTATGTTCTGTATGAATGACCTTACCTCTCTCCAACAGCCAGTCTAGTCTTGAGGACAAGTGGTTATGAAATGCTTTGCATTTTGTATGGATGACTATACCTCTCTCCAACAGCCAGCCTAGTCTTGAGGACAAGTGGTTCTGAAATCCTTTACGTTCTGTATGAATGACCATACCTCTCTCCAGCATCTGGTCTAGTCACATCTTAGTATTGATCACAAGTGGTTATGAAATCCTTTACGTTCTGTATGAATGACCATACCTCTCTCCAGCATCTGGTCTAGTCACATCTTAGTATTGATCACAAGTGGTTATGAAATCCTTTACGTTCTGTATGAATGATGATACCTCTCTCCAGCATCTGTTCTAGTCATATTTTAGTATTGACCACAAGTGGTTATGAAATCCTTTACGTTCTGTATAAATAACCATACCTCTCTCCAGCATCCGGCCTAGTCATATTTTAGTATTGATCACAAGTGGTTCTGAAATCCTTTACATTTTGTATGGATGACTATACCTCTCTCCAACAGCCAGTCTAGTCTTGAGGACAAGTGTTTCTGAAATCCTTTACGTTCTGTATGAATGATTATACCTCTCTCCAGCATCTGGTCTAGTCATATTTTAGCACTGACCACAAGTGGCTATGAAATCATTTATTTTTTGTATGAATGACCATACCTCTCTCCAGCATCCGGCCTAGTCATATTTTAGTATTGACCACAAGTGGCTATGAAATCCTTTACATTCTGTATGAATGACCATACCTCTCTCCAGCATCTGGCCTAGTCATATTTTAGTATTGATCACAAGTGGTTATGAAATCTTTTACATTCTGTATGAATGACCATACCTCTCTCCAGCAGCCAGTCTAGTCATATTTTAGGATTGACCACAAGTGGTTCTGAAATCATGTACGTTCTGTATGAATGGCCATACCTCTCTCCAGCAGCCAGCCTAGTCATATTTTAGGATTGAGCACGAGTGGTTTTGAAATCCTGTACTTTCTGTATGAATGATGATACCTCTCTCCAGCATCTGGTCTAGTCATATTTTAGTATTGACCACAAGTGGTTATGAAATCCTTTACGTTCTGTATAAATAACCATTCCTCTCTCCAGCATCCGGCATAGTCATATTTAGTATTGACCACAAGTGGTTCTGAAGTCCTTTATGTTCTGTATGAATGACCTTGCCTCTCTCCAACAGCCAGTCTAGTCTTGAGGACAAGTGGTTATGAAATGCTTTGCATTTTGTATGGATGACTATACCTCTCTCCAACAGCCAGCCTAGTCTTGAGGACAAGTGGTTCTGAAATCCTTTACGTTCTGTATGAATGACCATACCTCTCTCCAGCATCTGGTCTAGTCACATCTTAGTATTGATCACAAGTGGTTATGAAATCCTTTACGTTCTGTATGAATGACCATACCTCTCTCCAGCATCTGGTCTAGTCACATCTTAGTATTGATCACAAGTGGTTATGAAATCCTTTACGTTCTGTATGAATGATGATACCTCTCTCCAGCATCTGTTCTAGTCATATTTTAGTATTGACCACAAGTGGTTATGAAATCCTTTACGTTCTGTATAAATAACCATACCTCTCTCCAGCATCCGGCCTAGTCATATTTTAGTATTGATCACAAGTGGTTCTGAAATCCTTTACATTTTGTATGGATGACTATACCTCTCTCCAACAGCCAGTCTAGTCTTGAGGACAAGTGTTTCTGAAATCCTTTACGTTCTGTATGAATGATTATACCTCTCTCCAGCATCTGGTCTAGTCATATTTTAGCACTGACCACAAGTGGCTATGAAATCATTTATTTTTTGTATGAATGACCATACCTCTCTCCAGCATCCGGCCTAGTCATATTTTAGTATTGACCACAAGTGGCTATGAAATCATTTATTTTTTGTATGAATGACCATACCTCTCTCCAGCATCCGGCCTAGTCATATTTTAGTATTGACCACAAGTGGTTCTGAATTCCTTTACGTTCTCTATGAATGACCATACCTCTTTCCAGCAGCCAGCCTAGTCATATTTTAGTATTGAGGACAAGTGATTCTGAATTCCTTTACGTTCTGTATAAATGACCATACCTCTCTCCAGCAGCCAGCCTAGTCATCTTTAGTATTGACCACACGTGGTTCTGCAGTCCTTTACGTTCTGTGTGAATGACCATACCTCTCCCCAACAGCCAGTCTAGTCATATTTTAGTATTGAAAATAAGGGGTTATGAAATCCTTTATGTTCTGTATGAATGACCATACCTCTTTCCAGCATCTGGTCTAGTCATATTTTAGTATTGACCACAAGTGGTTCTGAAATCCTTTACGTTCTGTATGAATGACCATACCTCTCTCCAGCATCTGGTCTAGTCATATTTTAGTATTGACCACAAGTGGTTATGAGATCCTTTACGTTCTGTATGAATGACCATACCTCTCTCCAGCATCTGGTCTAGTCATATTTTAGTATTGACCACAAGTGGTTCTGAAATCCTTTACGTTCTGTATGAATGACTATACCTCTCTCCAGCATCTGGTCTAGTCATATTTTAGTATTGACCACAAGTGCTTATGAGATCCTTTACGTTCTGTATGAATGACCATACCTCTCTCCAGCATCTGGTCTAGTCATATTTTAGTATTGACCAAAAATGGTTCTGAAATCGTTTACGTTCTGTATGAATGACCATACCTCTCTCCAGCATCTGGTCTAGTCATATTTTAGTATTAACCACAAGTGGTTCTGAAATCCTTTACGTTCTGTATGAATGACTATACCTCTCTCCAGCATCTGGTCTAGTCATATTTTAGTATTGACCACAAGTGGTTATGAAATCCTTTACGTTCTGTATGAATGACCATACCTCTCTCTAGCATCTGGTCTAGTCATATTTTAGTATTGACCACAAGTGGTTATGAAATCCTTTACGTTCTGTATGAATGACTATACATCTCTCCAGCATCTGGTCTAGTCATATTGTAGTATTGACCACACGTGGTTATGAGATCCTTTACATTTTGTATGGATGACCATTCCTCTCTCCAACAGCCAGCCTAAACTTGAGGACAAGTAGTTCTGAAATCCTGTACGTTCTGTATAAATGACCATACCTCTCTCCAGCATCTGGTCTAGTCATATTTTAGTATTGACCACAAGTGGTTATGAAATCCTTTACGTTCTGTATGAATGACCATACCTCTCTCCAGCATCTGGTCTAGTCATATTTTAGTATTGACCACAAGTGGTTATGAAATCCTTTACGTTCTGTATGAATGACCATACCTCTCTCCAGCATCTGGCCTAGTCATATTTTAGTATTGACCACAAGTGGTTATGAGATCCTTTACGTTCTGTATGAATGACCATACCTCTCTCCAGCATCTGGTCTAGTCATATTTTAGTATTGACCACAAGTGGTTATGAGATCCTTTACGTTCTGTATGAATGACCATACCTCTCTCCAACATCTGGTCTAGTCATATTTTAGTATTTACCACAAGTGGTTATGAAATCCTTTACGTTCTGTATGAATGACTATACATCTCTCCAGCATCTGGTCTAGTCATATTTTAGTATTTACCACAAGGGGTTATGAAATCCTTTACGTTCTGTATGAATGACTATACATCTCTCCAGCATCTGGTCTAGTCATATTTTAGTATTTACCACAAGTGGTTATGAAATCCTTTACGTTCTGTATGAATGACCATACCTCTCTCTAGCATCTGGTCTAGTCATATTTTAGTATTGACCACAAGTGGTTATGAAATCCTTTACGTTCTGTATGAATGACCATACATCTCTCTAGCATCTGGTCTAGTCATATTTTAGTATTGACCACAAGTGGTTATGAAATCCTTTACGTTCTGTATGAATGACTATACATCTCTCCAGCATCTGGTCTAGTCATATTTTAGTATTGACCACAAGTGGTTATGAAATCCTGTACGTTGTGTATGAATGACCATACCTCTCTCCAGCATCTGGTCTAGTCATATTTTAGTATTGACCACAAGTGGTTATGAAATCCTTTACATTCTGTATGAATGACCATACCTCTCTCCAGCATCTGGTCTAGTCATATTTTAGTATTGACCACAAGTGGTTATGAAATCCTTTACGTTCTGTATGAATGACCATACCTCTCTCCAGCATCTGGTCTAGTCATATTTTAGTATTTAACACAAGTGGTTATGAAATCCTTTCCGTTCTGTATGAATGACTATACATCTCTCCAGCATCTGGTCTAGTCATATTTTAGTATTGACCACAAGTGGTTATGAAATCCTTTACGTTCTGTATGAATGACCATACCTCTCTCCAGCATCTGGTCTAGTCATATTTTAGTATTTACCACAAGTGGTTATGAAATCCTTTCCGTTCTGTATGAATGACTATACATCTCTCCAGCATCTGGTCTAGTCATATTTTAGTATTGACCACAAGTGGTTCTGAAATCCTTTACGTTCTGTATGAATGACCATACTTCTCTCCAGCATCTGGACTAGTCATATCTTAGTATTGACCACAAGTGGTTATGAGATCCTTTACGCTCTGTATGAATGACCATACCTCTCTCCAGCATCTGGTCTAGTCATATTTTAGTATTGACCACAAGTGGTTCTGAAATCCTTTACGCTCTGTATGAATGACCATACCTCTCTCCAGCATCTGGTCTAGTCATATTTTAGTATTGACCACAAGTGGTTCTGAAATCCTTTACGTTCTGTATGAATGACCATACCTCTCTCCAGCATCTGGTCTAGTCATATTTTAGTATTGACCACAAGTGGTTATGAGATCCTTTACGTTCTGTATGAATGACCATACCTCTCTCCAGCATCTGGTCTAGTCATATTTTAGTATTGACCACAAGTGGTTATGAGATCCTTTACGTTCTGTATGAATGACCATACCTCTCTCCAGCATCTGGTCTAGTCATATTTTAGTATTTACCACAAGTGGTTATGAAATCCTTTACGTTCTGTATGAATGACTATACATCTCTCCAGCATCTGGTCTAGTCATATTTTAGTATTTACCACAAGGGGTTATGAAATCCTTTACGTTCTGTATGAATGACTATACATCTCTCCAGCATCTGGTCCAGTCATATTTTAGTATTTACCACAAGTGGTTATGAAATCCTTTACGTTCTGTATGAATGACCATACCTCTCTTTAGCATCTGGTCTAGTCATATTTTAGTATTGACCACAAGTGGTTATGAAATCCTTTACGTTCTGTATGAATGATCATACATCTCTCTAGCATCTGGTCTAGTCATATTTTAGTATTGACCACAAGTGGTTATGAAATCCTTTACGTTCTGTATGAATGACTATACATCTCTCCAGCATCTGGTCTAGTCATATTTTAGTATTGACCACAAGTGGTTATGAAATCCTGTACGTTGTGTATGAATGACCATACCTCTCTCCAGCATCTGGTCTAGTCATATTTTAGTATTGACCACAAGTGGTTATGAAATCCTTTACGTTCTGTATGAATGACCATACCTCTCTCCAGCATCTGGTCTAGTCATATTTTAGTATTTACCACAAGTGGTTATGAAATCCTGTACGTTGTGTATGAATGACCATACCTCTCTCCAGCATCTGGTCTAGTCATATTTTAGTATTGACCACAAGTGGTTATGAAATCCTTTACGTTCTGTATGAATGACCATACCTCTCTCCAGCATCTGGTCTAGTCATATTTTAGTATTTACCACAAGTGGTTATGAAATCCTTTCCGTTCTGTATGAATGACTATACATCTCTCCAGCATCTGGTCTAGTCATATTTTAGTATTGACCACAAGTGGTTATGAAATCCTTTACGTTCTGTATGAATGACCATACCTCTCTCCAGCATCTGGTCTAGTCATATTTTAGTATTTACCACAAGTGGTTCTGAAATCCTTTCCGTTCTGTATGAATGACTATACATCTCTCCAGCATCTGGTCTAGTCATATTTTAGTATTGACCACAAGTGGTTCTGAAATCCTTTACGTTCTGTATGAATGACCATACTTCTCTCCAGCATCTGGACTAGTCATATCTTAGTATTGACCACAAGTGGTTATGAGATCCTTTACGCTCTGTATGAATGACCATACCTCTCTCCAGCATCTGGTCTAGTCATATTTTAGTATTGACCACAAGTGGTTCTGTAATCCTTTACGCTCTGTATGAATGACCATACCTCTCTCCAGCATCTGGTCTAGTCATATTTTAGTATTGACCACAAGTGGTTCTGAAATCCTTTACGTTCTGTATGAATGACCATACCTCTCTCCAGCATCTGGTCTAGTCATATTTTAGTATTGACCACAAGTGGTTCTGAAATCCTTTACGTTCCGTATGAATGACTATACCTCTCTCCAGCATCTGATCTAGTCATATTTTAGTATTGACCACAAGTGGTTATGAAATCCTTTACGTTCTGTATGAATGACTATACATCTCTCTAGCATCTGGTCTAGTCATATTTTAGTATTGACCACAAGTGGTTATGAGATCCTTTACATTTTGTATGGATGACCATTCCTCTCTCCAGCATCTGGTCTAGTCATATTTTAGTATTGACCACAAGTGGTTATGAGATCCTTTACATTTTGTATGGATGACCATTCCTCTCTCCAGCATCTGGTCTAGTCATATTTTAGTATTGACCACAAGTGGTTCTGAAATCCTTTACGTTCTGTATGAATGACTATACATCTCTCCAGCATCTGGTCTAGTCATATTTTAGTATTGACCACAAGTGGTTCTGAAATCCTTTACGTTCTGTATGAATGACTATGCATCTCTCCAGCATCTGGTCTAGTCATATTTTAGTATTGACCACAAGTGGTTATGAGATCCTTTACATTTTGTATGGATGACCATTCCTCTCTCCAGCATCTGGTCTAGTCATATTTTAGTATAAAATTGACCACAAGTGGTTATGAAATCCTGTACGTTGTGTATGAATGACCATACCTCTCTCCAGCATCTGGTCTAGTCATATTTTAGTATTGACCACAAGTGGTTATGAAATCCTTTCCGTTCTGTATGAATGACTATACATCTCTCCAGCATCTGGTCTAGTCATATTTTAGTATTGACCACAAGTGGTTCTGAAATCCTTTACGTTCTGTATGAATGACCATACTTCTCTCCAGCATCTGGACTAGTCATATTTTAGTATTGACCACAAGTGGTTATGAGATCCTTTACGCTCTGTATGAATGACCATACCTCTCTCCAGCATCTGGTCTAGTCATATTTTAGTATTGACCACAAGTGGTTCTGAAATCCTTTACGCTCTGTATGAATGACCATACCTCTCTCCAGCATCTGGTCTAGTCATATTTTAGTATTGACCACAAGTGGTTCTGAAATCCTTTACGTTCTGTATGAATGACCATACCTCTCTCCAGCATCTGGTCTAGTCATATTTTAGTATTGACCACAAGTGGTTCTGAAATCCTTTACGTTCTGTATGAATGACTATGCCTCTCTCCAGCATCTGGTCTAGTCATATTTTAGTATTGACCACAAGTGGTTATGAAATCCTTTACGTTCTGTATGAATGACCATACCTCTCTCTAGCATCTGGTCTAGTCATATTTTAGTATTGACCACAAGTGGTTCTGAAATCCTTTACGTTCTGTATGAATGACCATTCCTCTCTCCAGCATCTGGTCTAGTCATATTTTAGTATTTACCACAAGTGGTTCTGAAATCCTTTACGTTCTGTATGAATGACCATTCCTCTCTCCAGCATCTGGTCTAGTCATATTTTAGTATTTACCACAAGTGGTTATGAAATCCTTTACGTTCTGTATGAATGACCATACCTCTCTCCAGCATCTGGTCTAGTCATATTTTAGTATTGACCACAAGTGGTTATGAAATCCTTTACGTTCTGTATGAATGACCATACCTCTCTCCAGCATCTGGTCTAGTCATATTTTAGTATTTACCACAAGTGGTTATGAAATCCTTTACGTTCTGTATGAATGACCATACCTCTCTCCAGCATCTGGTCTAGTCATATTTTAGTATTGACCACAAGTGGTTATGCGATCCTTTACGTTCTGTATGAATGACCATACCTCTCTCTAGCATCTGGTCTAGTCATATTTTAGTATTGACCACAAGTGGTTATGAAATCCTTTACGTTCTGTATGAATGACTATACCTCTCTCCAGCATCTGGTCTAGTCATATTTTAGTATTGACCACAAGTGGTTATGAAATCCTTTACGTTCTGTATGAATGACTATACATCTCTCTAGCAGCCAGTCTAGTCTTGAGGACAAGTGGTTCTGAAATCCTATACGTTCTGTATGAATGACCATACCTCTCTATAGCAGCCAGTCTAGTCTTGAGGACAAGTGGTTCTGAAATTCTATACGTTCTGTATGAATGACCATACCTCTCTCCAGCATCTGGTCTAGTCATATTTTAGTATTGACCACAAGTGGTTATGAAATCCTTTACGTTCTGTATGAATGACCATACCTCTCTCCAGCATCTGGTCTAGTCATATTTTAGTATTGACCACAAGTGGTTATGAAATCCTTTACGTTCTGTATGAATGACCATACCTCTCTCCAGCATCTGGTCTAGTCATATTTTAGTATTGACCACAAGTGGTTATGAAATCCTTTACGTTCTGTATAAATGACCATACCTCTCTCCAGCATCTGGTCTAGTCATATTTTAGTATTTGCCACAAGTGGTTATGAAATCCTTTACGTTCTGTATGAATGACCATACCTCTCTCTAGCATCTGGTCTAGTCATATTTTAGTATTGACCACAAGTGGTTATGAAATCCTTTACGTTCTGTATGAATGACCATACCTCTCTCCAGCATCCGGCCTAATCATATTTTAGCATTGATCACAAGTGGTTATGAAATCTTTTACATTCTGTATGAATGACTATACCTCTCGCCAGCAACCAGCTTAGTCATATTTTAGGATTTACCAAAAGTGGTTCTGAAATCCTTTACGTTCTGTATGAATGATCATACCTCTCTCCAGCATCTGGTCTAGTCATATCTTAGTATTGACCACAAGTGGTTATGAAATCCTTTGCGTTCTGTATGAATGACTATACCTCTCTTCAGCAGCCAGTGTATTCATAATTTAGTATTGTTGACAAGTGGTTATGAAGTCCTTTACATTCTGTATGAATGACTATACCTCTCTTCAACAACCAGCCTAGTTTTGTTTTAGCCTTGATGACAAGTGGTTCTGAAATCCTTTACATTTTGTGATTGACTACAATTTAATCAGAAATACTTTGCAATCTATGGATGACCATACCTCTCTCCAGCAGCCAGTCTAGTCATATTTTAGTATTGGGGACAAGTGGTTATGAAATTCTTTACATTCTGTATGAATGACTATACCTCTCTTCAACAGCCAGCCTAGTCATATTTTAGTATTGGGGACGAGTGGTTATTTAAATTCTTTACATTCTGTATGAATGACTATACCTCTCTTCAACAACCAGCCTAGTTTTATTTTAGCCTTGATGACAAGTGGTTCTGAAATCCTTAAAAATTTGTTCTGTATGAATGGCCGTGCTGCTCTCCAGCAGTCAGTGTGGTCTTATTGTGATCTTGAGGACAAGTGGATATGAAATTCTTTAAATTCTGTATGAATGACCATGCATCTCTCCAGCAGCCAGCCTAAGCTCTGCGTCAATCTTTCAAAAGTCAGTTAAAATGATCGGGAAATAAAACCTACTTGCCATGTTGCATCAGACTGAAGTGCATCTGAAAGATTGAATACAGCCAGCCCACATTACTCGCCGAGTGGGTTGAAATTTCAACTATAGATCCATTTTAAAGAAAAGTATGACATATGTTAGGGGTGTTTTTTTTCTTTTAAACATGAATTTTGTCAATTTTTGTCAAAAATATGCAAATTATGCTGATTTTTACAAAGATTATATTGAAAATCTGTTCTGCAACAATTGTGCCAATTTAAGACACATGCACTAGTGGCACGGAATTACCACCCCCTTTTTAAACTTTCTGTTTACGTCATAGGTACCCGATTTGTGGACCCCAACCCCCCCCTTTTTTTTTTAATTCATCACTTTTGTGGGACGTTTTCATTATAAACAGTGTTGAACAACTTCAAACATTACCAAAAACTCAATCGGAGATCGATATAAGCCCATTTCTAAAAACACAAAAATCTTCCTCTAGTCTATTGCAGGTACATTCAATGCACATTATTTCCATTATGTGTCGATAATAACTGTATATATGGCTGGTATATGCAAGTTGTTGTTACGAACACGATAAATAAATGATAAAGAGGTGATATCAGAAAGATTTTTTTATTGAAAATAAATATGTAAACAGAAAGTTAAAAGGGGTGATAATTCCGTTCCACGAGCACACGTGATTTTAAGGTAAATATAGTTCCCCTTTTTCCTATCCCTCCTTCAATTTATTAAAATATTTTTCTCTATTTTAGTTTAATTTTGACCACAATAACTTGTTTTAGATTATAAATCGAATTTCATTATCTGGGGGTGATCGAAGGATGGAAAATGTATTCTGCCCAATCAGAATTGTAAGCTACTTAGGTGTGTTCGACCAAAGCTTTTAAAAGTCATGTACATCTATAAGGTATTTCAAATTAGATAATTATGTAGATTAGGTACTGTTATATAATTAATAATGACTAATATACAATACCATGAATATATTTGATTTGATTTTATATTTCCAATCTGCTCTTGAGGGCCGTCGTGGTCGTGATCGCATGGTAGTTGGATTTATAACTACCTATGCAATCAGAGCCTATCACCACTAACGTTGTGAGTTCGAACCCCGATCATGGCGAGGTGTACTTGATACAATATCAGTGACTTGCGTCAGGTCGGTGGTTTCCACCACGATATAACTGAAATATTGTTAAGTGTCGTTAAACACCATAACCCTAACCGTACCCCCCTCTATTTTCACATCGGTTACGGTTTGCTCATTGATCTGGTTCAATGTTCACGGTTCTCTCTCTGTGACTAGTTAATGAAACAGGGATACCAGATTATGCTCTCTAGATACAATGCTGGTCAATACGTTACAAATACAAATCAATATAGCTGATTAAATTCACACACCGGTATTAAAATTTAACTGACGTCATTATCACATATGGACACGTCTGTATATAAACATACTTCTGGTACTGATTACAAAGCACTTCACATGGGATGTAATTTACATGATAAGGATCAATGTTATCTCTAAAACTGAACAAAACAGAAGTAACAATGGAAATAGTCATTGATTTAAATTAACAAACTCTAACGTTGAAAATAATATCATACAGTTCGACAATACAGTTAAACATCATTGTAACATGAATGCATTCTTTTCCTTTGATCTTTTTATGGTTTATATACCAGAATGTAAGCAAAGGCTAAGAACTATGAAATAATACACGCAGATACGAGATATTGCTCACTAAATCTCGGCTGTAGTTTCATTACTATCGGAGAGCCGTGCAATAATCAACGACCTAGATGCGATATTGCATGGCTTCATGTTGCAAATCATTTATACCATGGTTTTCCTGAGTTAAACAGTTAAACAATCTCACGTTTCGAGTTCGACTGTTTAACCGTTTAACTCAGAAAACAGTGGTATAAATATTATAAAGACCTCATACTTTTACAGACGTTACTACAATACCGTAAATTATTTGTAGTGAGGAGCAATATTATATAATTAATTAGATGTTCGTTGTATCTTTTCTTTTATTGTTGTCGATACTCTAAAAAGATACAACATCTAATTTTAACCAGACTGAGGTGGGAGAAGCAGTTGCCTCCTCTTTCTTAGTGGTTACAGACAAGAACAAAAATAAAACAAGTAATATTTCAACCATTTAATAACTGCTGCAATTCTGTTTGTTGGGTTTTGTAAGGTCACAAAAAGACATATCTATATTTTAGGTTGTTATGGGAATGCCTCACTCTTATTCACTCGCCATGATATAGCTGAAAAAATCTAATTTCGCATTAAGCAACAATTACTCACTCTTATCCAGGATTGACCTCATGTTTGGAATAGAAATTCAAACAGAAATGAAGTACCGAGTGAAATGTAAAAAGAGTATTGATTGCTGTTGGATATTTAGCGGTTATCGTAGCGGAACGCAGAGAAAACATGATTTTACATAAATTACTGATCAGCTTCGGGGTGCTTCTCTCGTCAGTGTCCATGTTGCACAACCATATAGCAAATAATTGTACAGCGGTATTTGCGTAAAAAATAACTATGTATGGCTAGTCTTATTTATTCATGTCTAACCAGGAACCACAGCGATCTGTCAATAAAATCCAAGGGAGAACTATGTTTTTGTCCCCTTTTTGGCAAAACATTAGAAAAAAGGCTCAATGTTTAGCTTGGAATCAGTAAATGTTCAGTATATACAAAAGATTTAAGGCGACAAATTTATGCTTAGAAGCCAAATGAACTTTTTATTATTATCATTATTTTTGCTTGTCAGTTTTGAAAGCTTGTCCTTCTCTTGAAGCTTCCCCCACTTTTCTATCCACTTCAAAAGCTTGCACCCCATGTTTTCTGTCCACTCCAACGGCTTGTCCCTACTTTCCGGCCCACTCCTAGGCCTCTAGTATCACCGTAGGTACACATAATTACTCTGAAATATTCACATCACGTTTTGGTTTTGCCACAGACTGAAGTCCAAATAATCATCATTCACACAACCAGTTAACATTTTGTACAATTTGCTTACACGTTTGTAAGGGAATTAATACGAATGCTGTCTGTTGTTTCTTTTCCTTTCTGTTATGAAGTCTGCCTTATACGAATTAAGGAACAAATCGACGAGAAGAGGAGCACAGTTTGTACCCATAGGTATGCCGACTGTCTGTTGAAAAACACGTCCACTAAAGATAACAAATATGTTGTCAATCAAAAATCGAGAATGTTGATGATATCAGTTTCAGAGAACTTTTTGATAGAATCAGAGTGTTGTTTTTTTTTACAAAATAAGATCTGTCCCTTCCTAGCACAAGGTATTTGTATCTAAGTTGGCCATTCTTTTTTATGAAACACAGTTGGACCAACTCCCTTAATCTGTCCTTCAGCTTAGAGTGAGGAATAGTTGTGTAGAGGGTAGCGAAGTGAAATGTTTTAATGCTATTGCAGGAGGAGAGGGGCCTAGATTGTATGTACTCTAACAGATCTTTAGAATTCTTCAGAATCCACATCTGATTCACACCACCCCTCGAGTATCTAGTGCCACGATAACTCTGAAGCCCGGTTTTGACCGCCGATAGAATACATGTTAATAATTTGGAAAGAGATTTCGTGGAGCATTTGGCAGACCCAGCAATATAGCTCTGTTTGAAAGGACACTTGTGTAATTTAGGAATCCAGTAGAATGATGGTGGATCCAGTTCTTCATCTTTGTTTGAAATTCCAAAGGAACATAAAACAGATCTATGATTGTCCAGAATTTCCTCTTTCGTAAGTGTCGTCGGGGTATATGTAGAGTTGCCAAGTGAATTGTCAATAATGTTTGTATCAGTCAGTGTTTCTCGAATAATTTCTGTTACGAAAACGGGTGGTTTTCTCCGGGTACTCCGGCTTCCTCCACCAATGAAACTGACCGCCACGATATCACTGAAATATTGTTGAAATTAGCGTTAAACACCATAGACCAAACTTGTTACGAAAACTTCAATTTATATTAAAAATCAACTTAATTCCTAAATATATTGCACCACTGACCAGACACAAAAGAGAAAATTGCTGTGAAATGTGTGATGGTTAGTTCTGATAAAATTAACTTGAAAAAAAAATGTATTTGTTGTCGTATTACCGATTATGGGGAATCACCACTTTGCCATTCCAGTTTTGCAATTGCTCAACAAATTTTACAGTTTCAATCTGTAAAATTGGTATTGGAATAGCTAAAGTTGAAAAAGTATATATACTTACCTCTGGTATTGAACAACTTGAACTCGCTAATCAAGTGACAGTACTTTTAATAGATATGGTATAACCGAGTGTTACAACCGTTTGTACTTTTCAAAAGATTGTAATACAAAACAAAAATTACAATACCATTACAATACCATTACAATACCCCAAAATAAGAAACAGTTTATGTCTACTCCGAGGAACAAGTGATCAGTATGCTGGGGTTCCTCATCGATAACATATTTGTCTCCTTTGGAGGGACACTGTTTCAGCAGGTCGTCGACATACCAATGGTTACGAATTGTGCCCCTCTTCTAGCCGATTTATTTTTATATTCATATCAGTCGGAGTTTCTTCAAAAGCTTCTAAAAGATAAGAAGATTCATGAGGCTAGAACCTTTAATTTCACATACAGGTATATTGATGACGTTTTATCCATCAATAATTCTAGATTTGCAGAATTTCTTCCATTGATATATCCTCCAGAGCTGGAAGTTAAAGAGACCACAGATACCGCTTCGTCCGCATCATTTTTGGACCTATACCTCGAATTTGACGACAGTGGTCAAATCAGTACTAAAATTTATGATAAACGGGACGACTTCAATTTTAAAATCATAAATTTTCCAAATATGTGCAGCAATATACCAGCTCCTCCTGCATATGGTGTTTACATCTCGCAATTGATTCGCTATGCAAGGGCCAGTAGCAATTATTCTGATTTCCTGAAACGTCATCTTCATCTGAGAAACAGGCTACTGGGCCAGGGCTATTAAAAGATTCGCCTTTTTCGATCTCTTAAAAAGTTTATATTCCGATACCAAAATCTTGTCGCAATATATTCCGTCTCTGCAGAAAAGATTATAAACGATGGATTTTCATATAGTGAAAATGTATAAAGATAAGGTGTCAACAAAAATGTCAAAAATATTTTTATATCAATGTGTGACGTAAAAGTATCTTTGACATTTACTTCACTGAGCTTGGTGCTGCTTTGACAACTGTTTTACCTGTTTTGTTCAAGTATTGTTATAAATACTGTTATAGTGACAGCCGGAGACTTTGAGCCGTAATGAAAGCGGGAGGTTTGGCGCTTTAAGATCTGATTCAACCCACCATTTCTTTAGAAATGCCTGTACCAAGTCAGGGTCATTACGGTTTTCACAGTTTTCCGGCTGTCGACTGATTTTGTCTGTTTATATACTTATGAGTTTTGACTTTCCCTTTGTAAGATTGTTCGGAGTTCGGTAATTTTGTTATTACCCTTATTTTGATCAAGTATATTTTTATGACTTTGTTTTGATCAAGTATATTTTTATGACTTTGCTTTGATCAAGTATATTTTGAACAATAGAAACTTTTAATACTACACGACAAAATGTAAAAAAAAATGGGAAATAACAATTTTGTAAAAGGGAGATCATTTAACTTAGAAGGTTTTTCAAATTCACTCCCTTATATAAAGTCCAAAAGCATTTTCTGAAAATAAATTAAAAATTATAGGCACATTTCTAAAATTATATGACTGCTTTTTTAAAGATAAACTTGTTAAATCTGATACAGTTGTAAGTATGTTGCATACACTGTCACTGGTCAGAGAAGACAATAGCTGAGGTGAGTATAAATTTCATTCTTCATTGTTCAAACTTATAATTTGAAGTCCTGATAGGTATTGGCTGAGTAATTGTCAAACTAAAGTGACCAATGGAACTGTATAAATGTTCCTACTTGGTCACCCGTTTTGTAAACTGGACAGCCAATAGGTATGATGTTAATTGCGGCACAATAAACCATGACTGGTTAGTATTGTTCGTCTCTCGTAAAACCCGACTAGCAATGTTGCTAATGTGAGTAAAAAATCATGCATAAAATGTTTTTTTAATGAGAAAAACCTAATACGGTAACATGTTTTGGGTAGGCGCGATTTTGATGAGTCGGTCAGGTAACAGCAAAACAACATTTTTTTTTCTGGATGGCATAATCTGGTAAAACCAAGTGTACCTACCTAGAAATTATGTCTTCAGTTTTACTCTTGAGTATAGAGAACTTTCTACTAATAGAGAATGCATTTCACAAATAACCACCCGAACCATGTTCTTGATTGATCTTTATTGCTATATATTTAAAAATTAAGTGTGCAGTATTTGAAGAAAAAAGAACGTATTTTTGCTTTCTGTGGCATTTTAATATGATGATTCAAGCACACCATCCCAAATGTTTACGAGCTACTGAATATTATGAATATTTATATCTTATATGAGAGAGAGAGAGAGAGAGAGAGAGAGAGAGAGAGAGAGAGAGAGAGAAACCACACACAAAACCGGCCAATCCTATCATTTTAAACGGGTTATTCGAGTGTTTAAGGTATTATTTACTTTTCTTCTGAAATTTGACCACGATTTCTTTATCAAAATATGAAAACATGACTAACCATGTAGTCAGCAGTCTGTAGTACAAGTTTGTATCATCCTATTTGATATCAAATTTCACATTGTTAAAAAATACCAAGAAGTGAATTTAAGTATGGTGCATTAAGGATATTTATTGTTTACCTACAGGATTGAAATAAAAATCGTATGTAATACCCAAAAATATTTATGAAGACATTTATAAAATCATGAACTAAATTGCGAAGATAAGAAGACAATATATACTAGGTGATAAGCTGTGGGTATAACCGTCATTTACATTAAAAGTAGATACACCTTCACTAAGTGACAGTCTAGTATCGAGGTCGATAACTGTATCGGATGGACAGAAATGTGATATAAAATGAAGATAAACAATCTGTTTACCTTTTTGTGTTTGCAATGCGTTGTTTACTCTTACAGTAAAGTGTTGCCATGCCAATCCGAACAAGATGACTTGGTAAGTAGAACTATAACACAATTCTATGACAAGACTTTTATTTGACTCTTATTTTATGTGTTTCGGTTATCTACATTATTCTTGTTAATTTACTCGGTGGATTAATTCTACTTTAAATATACTCCATATAACAACGCATTATCACAATGTTTCATTCTATTTAAGTATATGTTGACATTTTGGCAATCTAAGAAATTTTCAATTGTAGGTTAGACAACGGGGCAGGTTCCTCTCAGGTGCAGAGTGGATCTGTCGGATACATTTATGAACACGAATAACCCTATGAAGATTCAAGCCATGTCTGCTTAAATAATAGTGTGATCCATGGTTTCAGATGAGAAGATATTAAGATGATTTTTGTTCTAAATAAGTCTTAAGAGGTTTACAATCAGAGAAATTTACTATCAATTAATTCCAGTTTAAAATGTAGAAATTATTCCCATTTTAAGGCATTTGTATATTTTAGCAATGGTGGGATGGGGATGTTGGATAAACTTGTGAAAAGTAAAACTTAAGTATCATCCAACTTAAGTTTGTATTAATGTGGTAAAGTAGCTTCAAAAGAGAAATTGCTAACAAATATTTTGGTAAAAAAATGATTGTCAAAATTCGCTAAAATTTCAAATTTTACAGAAACTTTAAAATATTATAAACACTGCACATCTAATTTCAGTATGACATTCAGATATTGTTATCATTTTAAGTAATGTATATGTTAGACTGTCATTTTTTATACGACCTCAAATATATTAACTAACAGTGGTTATATGATATGGTCCGTCGTAGTTTTCTGTCTGCAGGAGATACAGTGTTTTGACTTTTAACTGATATTTACCTATATTTACCTATATGCTTCGACAGTGCACATGTATTGTATTTATCCTGCAATTTTAAATCGTAAATAAACGTTTACTGGACGATGATAAAAGTATTTGAAATAATTTTGTGTATGTATTTGAAAACAATATCCCCCGATGTGCCCCGTTTTACATTTGTATGTTCTATTTATAACTGACCAATATCAAAAAAAATATTGGGCAGGCTATATTAGTCGGTAAATGCTGTCATTGCAGGATAAAACGTTATATGAACCGGGGCTGGACTGCCTCGTTTTCGATTCGGTTCCGGAACGGTACCTGCATTATTATTTTAGATAAAAAGTATATCAAATAGTTCATGTCACTTCGGGTAAGCTTCGGTCCATATAATATTTTTTTGGTGACGGACCGGTCCATATACTGCCATATGACCCTCAGTGCCATGAACTATTTGCTATATAAACAGAGACATTTTAGCAGATTGAATTCTTGACACAGGATAAAGGTTCGAATTGTGGATTCTAGCCATACCCGATTCCAATACAAGAGAATTAAAGATGCCCAAATGGTCGACATGTTTCTGTCGTATCATGTGAACGTGGAGGGGCGGTAGTCCTTTATTAGTAGAGGACAAGAGTGGCAAATATATTTGTTAAAGCGAGCCACAAAGGACTATTCCGTCCATTGATTGATTGGTGTTTAACGCCAACTTTAGCAATATTTCAGCTATACTATATATATCCCGTCCAAGTAGATATTAATTTAGCCTAATGGTTTCAGAACAGACTTTTATGAAAAAGGCTAAAACAAAGGACGCCACCGAATAGTAATAGCTGATATAAACTTTGATTGGTTGAGCTAGTAATTCATGCTCTAATAGCACAATGAATGATCCCTACGATCGGATGAGCTATTGTCATCACTTGGTGTTCGTCACTCGTCGTCAGCCATTAGTTTTTCACATAAAAAAATCTTCTCCTCTGCAATTATTGAACCAAATTAAACCAATCTTGGCTGTGATGGTCATTTCAAAGATCGTGTCCGACAGCCTGCTCTCCTTCCAAATGGTCGTGCTACAAAAATACAAATTTCATTAATTGTCCTTTACTGCTTTTTTTATTCACAACTGTATATTACTTTTTTAAATCACAATAATTACATTATGTGTTCATTTCATTTAAAATTACCCATGATGCAATTGGGAAAAAGGTGGCACGCGACTTCGTAATTGAGACTTCAACAGTCAATGAAGCACACAACCACTTCCTGGAACTATTTTCGAACTTCACGAAAACTAATAACTACACACAATAACAACAATTGAAATGTGGGATATTAAAACAAATGATAATTATCTCAATTGCATTTAATAGTGTACAAATGTAATTATAAGTATTGAATGCAGTTGTATAGGATTGTAAAAGCGTTGACATTAGTACATTTTTTTATATGAATCCCTACCGCGCTCCATACAAAATGTACTTCGGTCAACGATTTCACACGCCAATAAAATTACAAAAATGATTGCAGTCAATTCATAGATGAGCTCACATTTGAACTGCAGCTGTATGATTACGAGTAGTGTAACAAATATTCCGTTCTTTTTCCGCGATACTTTTCGTTCGGCCGAAATACAGATTATTCAACTTGATTATAAGTATTATGATAAGAAATTCGAATAAAAGTAGTCCTGGCAGAAACCACATTTTGAAAGCAAATTCTTTCAAACTTGGCTTGAATTATGTCAGAGAGTTCTACCGGCAGTCACTGTGATAGCTTGGAATTATTAGCTTGGTCACGTCCGGTCAAAGTCTTTGTCCCAGTATTTAATCTCCAAGAATTAGATCAGGCTGGATTTGATTTAATAGACATTGTTCTGCTGAATTAAGCGTTCATTTTGTTGTAGGTATGTGCAGTCCACTGTACAGCTATATTGTATTTTGTTGTAGGTAAGTGCAGTCCACTGTACAGCTATATTGTATTTTGTTGTAGGTAAGTGCAGTCCACTGTACAGCTATATTGTATTTTGTTGTAGGTAAGTGCAGTCCACTGTACAGCTATATTGTATTTTGTTGTAGGTATGTGCAGTCCACTGTACAGCTATATTGTATTTTGTTGTAGGTATGTGCAGTCCACTGTACAGCTATATTGTATTTTGTTGTAGGTAAGTGCAGTCCACTGTACAGCTATATTGTATTTTGTTGTAGGTATGTACAGTCCACTGTACAGCTATATTGTATTTTGTTGTAGGTATGTACAGTCCACTGTACAGCTATATTGTATTTTGTTGTAGGTAAGTGCAGTCCACTGTACAGCTATATTGTATTTTGTTGTAGGTATGTGCAGTCCACTGTACAGCTATATTGTATTTTGTTGTAGGTATGTACAGTCCACTGTACAGCTATATTGTATTTTGTTGTTGGTAAGTGCAGTCCACTGTACAGCTATATTGTATTTTGTTGCAGGTATGTACAGTCCACTGTACAGCTATATTGTATTTTGTTGTAGGTATGTACAGTCCACTGTACAGCTATATTGTATTTTGTTGCAGGTATGTGCAGTCCACTGTACAGCTATATTGTATTTTGTTGTAGGTATGTACAGTCCACTGTACAGCTATATTGTATTTTGTTGTAGGTATGTGCAGTCCACTGTACAGCTATATTGTATTTTGTTGTAGGTATGTACAGTCCACTGTACAGCTATATTGTATTTTGTTGTAGGTATGTGCAGTCCACTGTACAGCTATATTGTATTTTGTTGTTGGTATGTACAGTCCACTGTACAGCTATATTGTATTTTGTTGTAGGTATGTACAGTCCACTGTACAGCTATATTGTATTTTGTTGTAGGTAAGTGCAGTCCACTGTACAGCTATATTGTATTTTGTTGTAGGTATGTACAGTCCACTGTACAGCTATATTGTATTTTGTTGTAGGTATGTGCAGTCCACTGTACAGCTATATTGTATTTTGTTGTAGGTATGTACAGTCCACTGTACAGCTATATTGTATTTTGTTGTAGGTATGTATAGTCCACTGTACAGCTATATTGTATTTTGTTGTAGGTATGTATAGTCCACTGTACAGCTATATTGTATTTCGTTGTAGGTAAGTGCAGTCCACTGTACAGCTATATTGTATTTTGTTGTAGGTATGTGCAGTCCACTGTACAGCTATATTGTATGAAGCAGAAAGTAAGTTCAGAATAGACTTGTACTAACAATGGGTTAGTATGGAAATTTCTGTGAAGTAATTAAAAACTTATCAACATGGGGATTATATGGACTTTAAACATTTAGCAAACAATATGTTCGATTTTATCTAAATGAGACCTTTAGCGAGATACCTGTTTCGGGTTTAGCAGAACAACTTTTCTCTGTTTATCACCCAAACGTATATGGACAGACATGTTGCTCATACGATTTACGAAATAACCATGAAATCAGATTGAAATTATTCATTTTCTCTCAAGATATTGTCCAGAACCATATGGACTTGATTAATGGCCAGACTCCTTAATGACAGGGAGATCACTCTTCCCTCGGAAAATAAACAAAACATCTATCTAGGCTATATCTATATGATTCACAGGAAGAATGTTAACATTTCATTTCAAAGTGTTTACATAAAGAAAACAACACTTTACAGGGGTGGATCCAAGATTTCAAATTAGGGGGGCGCATTTAAAAAAATTGCGCCGAGCGGAGGGAGACGCGAATATTTTTGGGGTATTTCGTGTGAAAAATCACGATTTTACGCAAAAAAATCATTTTTTTTTCCAATTTTAGGTGGGGGGCGCCGGGTGCACCCCCCCCCCCCCCCTGGATCCACCCCTGCTTTAAAGCAAAACATTGAAAGATAACCAAAACTCTGTATCCTATTCTTTCATTAAAATATTTGCTTAAAGTACGTCAATATGATTGAAATAAGGTTTTTGTTGTATCTTTTGTAATGTTTAATTTCCTTGGTGATACATTAACGTTAGTGTATAGCCAAAGATTAAAGATTAAAACAAAATACAACAGACATCTAACTTTAATTAGATTGAAGGTTGTCGAGCCTTTTTAATATATTGGCAAGACACATATCATGAGCTATTCCTCTATGTTAACAGAGCAGTACACAGACCTAATATCATATGGACATCAATATTGCCCAGATTGACAGTATGATTTACAGGGAGATAATTATGTTTCTACAGAGGCCGTCGTGATCGTATGGTAGTTAGATTTACAACTACATATGCAATCAATCACTGCATATCACCACTAACGTTGCGAGTTCGAATCTCGCTCATGCAACATTATGTGATAAAGTTTGTCAGTGACGTTCCGCAGGTCGGTAGTTTTCTCCTGGTACTCCAGTTTCCTCCACCAATAAAACTGCTCGCCACTATATAACTGAAATATTGTTGAAAGTGGCGTTAAACAACATAACCTTAACCACTGTTTCTATAATTTTTTTTTTATCAAAATCTCAATCGGTATCGATATTAACACTTTTCTATGGGCAGGAAGATAATTATACTCCAGACTATCACCACAATCTCTCTAGAACATTACATATACCACCTACGTGTGATTGCTGGACAGATAAACATATTTGTTGATAGAAACTGGAAAGATACCAAAACCTCTTTGGCAAGATAGACCTCGATTTAGAGGACGACAAACATCTATTTCAGATTGCAATTAAACTTATTTCTCTCAGAATATTACCAGAACTATATGGACAGGACCTATGGCTGATATTACAACATGACAAATATGGAGATGACACTATTTCTCTCAGAACGCTACTGAAATGTGTACGACAGGATTAGTGTCCTAACATACTGTTATTGACAGTGAAACACAAATTAATTTTTCTCTCTCACAACACTACCCTATCACCTGTGGACAAGAATGTTGTTTAGATAGACCACATGTTTTATAAGAAGGTAACTTTATTTGTATCGGAAGATTACCCAAATATATATGGATAGGAATATTGGTCAAGTCTACAGTGATCTACACCGTAATTTACACGTGGAAAGTTCATTTTTCTCAAAACACCCAACTTATCATTTCTGAACAAAATATTGGTTAGATAGACCACATATTATTCTTCCAAGTACGAGAGTAGACTCTCTGGTTATAGTGAAGAACATTCGTTGTTTAGTAGCCTTAATTGATATCCGAAACATCATTTATAACCAGTTCGAGTTTTGCTATGATAGGTTGTCGATAGATATCCTTTTAACTTCTCTCAGAGGGAAACATCTATGGAGAAGTAGTTATTTTGTAGAAAACTATCTCGTCGACAACATTACCAAAATCTCTATGGAAGGAATATTTAATGGTGAAATAGACCACATGATTTACACATAATCAACTCTATTTCAGATTGTACTGACCAAATTCTGTCAAGACTATATCCAGGTCTCTACAGACAGAAATACTGGCCAGATAGACCAAATAACCTGCAGTTGTTACCTATACAAGATGAATGGCCAGAAGATCCAAAATGGCTTCTCCCTGGTTTTATTGTTCAGTTTGACCCTCCTCAATCAGGTATACATGTAGTTTGGTACTACAATTGACAGTTATAGAATTATCAGATTTGTGTGTAACAGTAATTGTTTTAAATTATTTATGATCTAAACATGATATTTAATACAGATGATCAAATTATCAAAAGAGAAGGCGGAAGTAGAGTTACATAGTTCCTAATCATTTTTTTAAAATGATTTAATAATGTTCATGTTCCTACAAATCCCATCTAAACTGAAAGTGTTCTGTTATCACAATTACATTGACTTTTCTTCATAATTGTAGCGGTAGGAAAAATGTCCATTTTTAAAAGACCACAAACGACCACTCCTCATAGATTTGTTTATTAGGAGCTATATCAAGTCATGTTTAAGGTGCAAAGAGCATGGTATTCTCCAAGTGGCACTCATTTATATGATCCCATTATTAGGTTGGGTGAACTGGGTGTTATGATTAAATTTGTCAGTTCATAAAAACTAACCTACTCTCTAATTAATGAAGTTGTATTGCATTACAATAAACAAATTGTACAACACAGCCGAACGAACTTACAAAAAATGATATCATATACATGTTAAAACAATTGCACAATTTAATAAACCATACAAACAAAATTCCCTTCTATGAAAAGTTAGAAAGTTTAAAAATATGATCTTACAACTCACACAATAATGAAATTTAGTAATAACTTGAAAAGCAAAAAAAAAAATACCACACTGTCAGAACAGTTCTAAAATATAATAGAAAAATCGACATCTCTCGCACACATATACATGACCGCTGACTTTGCTGGCTTGATACAGGCACTTCAATAAAAAGTGGCAGCATTAAACTAGTTTTGTGGGCCCAGATCTCAGTGTACAATGTACATAAAAGAATATGTAGGTAGAGTAAAACCGGTCTTGTTTGACCTTCCAAAGAAACATAAAAAAGGGGTCACATAAGACTGGTGGTTGCTTCATACAGAATTAATAAATATGAAATGCACTGCAGTGTTAGGGCTAGGGTTATGGTGTTTAGCGCCACTTTCAACAATATTTCAGTTATATCGCAAATGCACTGCAAAGGTAAAAAAAAATTAAGGCAACACAATAAAAGTGGTGGCTACTAAAGCAGGTTTGATTGTTCAGTATATTTTGAACAATATAAATATATTTGTCTAAATTTTCATTCTCAATTTCTGCTCCTTTATACAGTTAGCATACAATATATAAGAGGATTTCAGTTGGATTTCGAGTATGGAGAAGATAAAACACCAACCAAAAAATGTGTTGTAATACAGATACTGAATGAAACATTGAACTCTGACCATAGAGATGTAAGTCAATATTAAGACTAGCATAATAAATCTGCCATAATTACTAGTACTCAAAATGTTGTCTGTTTGATTTGATTGTCAGAAACTGGCACCATACACTTCTATGATGCTCTTCTCTTTGTATATTTTTGTTTTTGAGTTCAAACTACAGAATGTTTTTATTCTGCTTAGTGAAATATTCACAAATTTTGTTTAATTATTTTGAGCCACAGGACATTGATAGTGGAATGGTTAGTCTGCTTGTATCAAGTGTGGTGGATCGTGGGTTAGGGCCCCAGTCGTGTCAAACTAAAGACAATTTAATTGGTATTTGTTGCTTCTCTGTTAAGCACATAACTTTAAGGAGTAAGTGCTGACTGGTTTGTTCTGAATCAGGATAATGAGTGGAGTAACATGTCTACCTGCAGATTGTTGTTTCAGTGAAGTAGCACTATAAAGTTTCATGTTAGTCTAGTACAAAGTAGACATCATCATCATTTCATTGAGTGTAACTTGTTCTCACCATGATATATATGACAAATTCCTGATTTGGCATTATACAACAATCACTCACTCCCAATACGAGCCTACCAAAGGAGAGATAATTATGTATCAGCAGCACTAAATGTTTTTATTGTACATTTGCATGCTATGCATAATATGATTTTATTTTTAGAACAACATAAAGTTTGTTTCAAGGCTTTATCCACTGGCAGGGAAAACAGACTTTGTTTTTAGAGCATGGAGTCTTCCAAAACCTCCACCTAAAGAGAACAGAACAAATCAAGTTAGATATGGAACAACAGGCCTGTATGGATGGAGTAAGATCATCATCAATTCTTATATATTTTTACATTAGTTGTTGTAGATTCCATTGGCCATTACTTGGCATTGCTATAGTGTTATCTGTACACATTAAAAGTGCTTTCCTCATATAGGTTAAACAGAGTACAATGAACCAAACAATTTAGACATACAAGGTCTTTTTTTTTTAACAAATTGTACAAATCTCTAGATTTCTGGGGTTTAATGTACTTGTGCAAGTGAAGATCACATGATTTCTAGTGTCCATAGTGTTTGCACTAATGGAGATCACAGGATCTCTGGAGTACTAAGTATTTTCACTAATAAAGATCACATGGTATATGTGGTCAAAAATATTTACATAAGTGAAAATCTCAGGGTTTCTAGGCTCCAAACTGCTATTATTTTCACAAAGGAAGATCACAGGGTCTCTGGGATTCAAATTATATTTGCAAAAGTGAAGTCACATGGCTTCTAGGGTTCAGAGTATTTAAACAAGTAAAGATCACATGATCTCTGGTGTTCATTGTATTTTCACAAGTGAAGATCATGTGATCCACAGTATTTGTACACTATGTATAGGATGAATCCAATACCTTGACTAATGACTGGTTCCCTGTAAAAGACAACCTGCTTCACCTCCTAATGAACATTCTCTTGTCATGTGTGATCGTTTGTGAACCGGTGCAAGGAAACTTTTCTGTGTATAGTTCAATCAGAGAACAACATTTTTACCTTCATTATTTATAAACTTGATCTATTCATGAAATTAGCTGAAATATTGCTAGTTTGTCATCAAACTACAATAAATCCTTTGAAAACCTAATGTTAGAGTACCAGATTGAACCATTATCAATCCTTTGTAAACCTAATGTTAGAGTACCAGATTGAACCATTATCAAACCTTTGTAAACCTAATGTTAGAGTACCAGATTGAACCATTATCAATCCTTTGTAAACCTAATGTTAGAGTACCAGATTGAACCATTATCAATCCTTTGTAAACCTAATGTTAGAGTACCAGATTGAACCAATATCAATCCTTTGTAAACCTAATGTTAGAGTACCAGATTGAACCATTATCAATCCTTTGTAAACCTAATGTTAGAGTACCAGATTGAACCATTATCAATCCTTTGTAAACCTAATGTTAGAGTACCAGATTGAACCATTATCAATCCTTTGTAAACCTAATGTTAGAGTACCAGATTGAACCATTATCAATTCTTTGTAAACCTAATGTTAGAGTACCAGATTGAACCATTATCAATCCTTTGTAAACCTAATGTTAGAGTACCAGATTGAACCATTATCAATCCTTTGTAAACCTAATGTTAGAGTACCAGATTGAACCATTATCAATCCTTTGTAAACCTAATGTTAGAGTACCAGATTGAACCATTATCAATCCTTTGTAAACCTAATGTTAGAGTACCAGATTGAACCATTATCAATCCTTTGTAAACCTAATGTTAGAGTACCAGATTGAACCATTATCAATACATGTAAAACTATTTTATATTTACAGCTTTGAATACAATGGATTCAGCTGATTGGAAGACAACTATTTCATATTACAACAATTTAGAAGATTATTATATACAGATATGGTTTGTACCTGCTCCAGAGAAGTACAACTTCGTGGAATATAATGTGACATTAGATAAAGTATTAAAAAATGAGGGAACAGAATATGAAGGGAGGGAATCTATTTACAACAATAGAATCATGGAGGTATCATAATGATCATGGAGAATTAGTTTTAACTAACTGTAATATTATTGTTATTAAGTTATTGGTATTACAAATGTATATACATTATTTCTTTCATATTCATAGCACTCTACCGTGCTAGGGTTATAGGTTAGGGTTATGGTGTTTAATGCCACTTTCAACAATATTTCAGTTATATTATGATGATCAGTTTTATTGGTCGAGCAATCTGGACAAAACCACAGACCTGCTGCAAGTCACTGACAAAATTTATCACAAAATGTGGTATTGAGTTGGATCCGAACTCACAACTTAAGTGGACAGGCACTGATAGTCTTAATTTCAATGCAATTTAATACATTGCCAGTAATATAATACATGTAACCACTTTTGTATCAGATGACTTGAAATAGAATAGTCCTTTGTAGGAAGGAAAAACAGTTTAAAAACTACACTTGAAGTTGTATTATCTTATTTTGACAATTTATGAATTAGTAACAGAATGCTGTACAGTATTCATTATAAGTTTATATTTTGTAATTCTTCACCCTATAGGTTCACAGTTTTAAGTTCTACCTTAACCTAACCATCATTAGTTCATTAATAAAAACATTCTCAGATGTTAAAGGAGAATTTGAATTGGACTGAAAATCTAATTAACAAACCCCTTTTGTTTTGTGTTTCAGACCGAATACACATTTTGTAATGTTAAACCTGGTAGATATCGAGCAACAGTAAGTGTAGTTCCTTGTATGGATTTCTTCATAATATCTTTAAAAGGGTCATTTTCATTATCCCAATACAGGGACTAACAAAATTAAACATACCAGTTGTCTCTGTTGTCAGGAGAACATTATTGTTGATTAAATAATCATATGAATTTGTAAACAACCACATAATACAACATTTCCTTTTTCTTATTGAAAAATTAGAATTTTAAAAGAATTTAATAAATAAATTGATAAAAAAAAAATCAAATTCCATCTATTCAAAGAAACTCAAGCTTACTCCATCACATGGTTGTTTACCAAGTATTTTTCTAGACTATGGTTTCACAGGAACTTGAGATTGAGTTCTCAGTGAAACCACAGAGTGTTGATAAATACCGGGTAGTCAACCATATGATGGAGTAAGTTTGAGTTTCTGGTGAAGCTACAGTGTTGGTAAATACCTGATAAACAACTATGTGATGGAATTAACCTGAGTTCCTGGTGGAAACACATGTTGAGCAGATCTCACTGTAGACATGTAGAGCACACCTCACTGCAGGCAAGATATACAGAGTACACCTCAATGTAAGGAACACATGTTGAGCACATCTCACTGTAGAGAAGACATGTCGAGCACATCTCACTGTAGAGAAGACATGTAGAGCACTCTTCACTGTAAGCAAGACATGTCGAGCACAGCTCACTGTAGAGAAGACATGTCGAGTACATCTCACTGTAGAGAAGACATGTAGAGCACTCTTCACTGTAAGCAAGACATGTCGAGCACAGCTCACTGTAGAGAAGACATGTCGAGTACATCTCGCTGTATAGAAGATATGTAGAGCACTCTTCACTGTAAACAAGACATGTAGAGCACATCTCACTGTAGGGAAGACATGTCGAGCACATCTCACTGTAGAGAAGACATGTCGAGCACATCTCACTGTAGAGAAGACATGTAGAGCACTCTTCACTGTAAGCAAGACATGTAGAGCACATCTCACTGTAGAGAAGACATGTCGAGCACATTTCACTGTAGAGAAGACATGTTGAGCACATCTCACTGTAGAGAAGACATGTCGAGCACATCTCAATGTAGAGAAGACATATTGAGCACATCTCACTGTAAGCAACACATCTCACTGTAGAGAAGACATGTCGAGCACATCTCATTGTAGAGAAGACATGTTGAGCACATCTCACTGTAGAGAAGACATGTCGAGCACATCTTGCTGTAGAGAAGACATGTAGAGCACTCTTCACTGTAAGCAAGACATGTAGAGCACATCTCACTGTAGGGAAGACATGTCAAGCACATCTCACTGTAGAGAAGACATGTCGAGTACATCTCACTGTAGAGAAGACATGTAGAGCACTCTTCACTGTAAGCAAGACATGTAGAGCACATCTCACTGTAGAGAAGACATGTCGAGCACATTCCACTGTAGAGAAGACATGTTGAGCACATCTCACTGTAGAGAAGACATGTCGAGCACATCTCAATGTAGAGAAGACATGTTGAGCACATCTCACTGTAAGCAAGACATGTAGAGCACATCTCACTGTAGAGAAGACATGTTGAGCACATCTCATTGTAGAGAAGACATGTTGAGCACATCTCACTGTAGAGAAGACATGTCGAGGACATCTTGCTGTAGAGAAGACATGTAGAGCACTCTTCACTGTAAGCAAGACATGTAGAGCACAACTCACTGTAGGGAAGATATGTCAAGCACATCTCACTGTAGAGAAGACATGTTGAGCACATCTCACTGCAGAGAAGACATGTAGAGCACTCTTCACTGTAAGCAAGACATGTAGAGCACATCTCACTGTAGAGAAGACATGTTGAGTACATCTCACTGTAGAGAAGACATGTTGAGCACATCTCACTGTAGAGAAGACATGTAGAGCACTCTTCACTGTAAGCAAGACATGTAGAGCACATCTCACTGTAGGGAAGACATGTCGAGCACATCTCACTGTAGAGAAGACATGTCGAGCACATCTCACTGTAGAGAAGACATGTAGAGCACTCTTCACTGTAAGCAAGACATGTAGAGCACATCTCACTGTAGAGAAGACATGTCGAGCACATTTCACTGTAGAGAAGACATGTTGAGCACATCTCACTGTAGATAAGACATGTCGAGCACATCTCAATGTAGAGAAGACATATTGAGCACATCTCACTGTAAGCAACACATCTCACTGTAGAGAAGACATGTCGAGCACATCTCATTGTAGAGAAGACATGTTGAGCACATCTCACTGTAAAGAAGACATGTCGAGCACATCTTGCTGTAGAGAAGACATGTAGAGCACTCTTCACTGTAAGCAAGACATGTAGAGCACATCTCACTGTAGGGAAGACATGTCAAGCACATCTCACTGTAGAGAAGACATGTCGAGCACATCTCACTGTAGAGAAGACATGTAGAGCACTCTTCACTGTAAGCAAGACATGTAGAGCACATCTCACTGTAGAGAAGACATGTCGAGCACATTCCACTGTAGAGAAGACATGTTGAGCACATCTCACTAGAGAAGACATGTCGAGCACATCTCAATGTAGAGAAGACATGTTGAGCACATCTCACTGTAAGCAAGACATGTAGAGCACATCTCACTGTAGAGAAGACATGTCGAGCACATCTCATTGTAGAGAAGACATGTTGAGCACATCTCACTGTAGAGAAGACATGTCGAGGACATCTTGCTGTAGAGAAGACATGTAGAGCACTCTTCACTATAAGCAAGACATGTAGAGCACAACTCACTGTAGAGAAGATATGTCAAGCACATCTCACTGTAGAGAAGACATGTAGAGCACTCTTCACTGTAAGCAAGACATGTAGAGCACATCTCACTGTAGAGAAGACATGTTGAGCACATCTCACTGTAGAGAAGACATGTTGAGCACATCTCACTGTAGAGAAGACATGTCGAGCACATCTCACTGTAGAGAAGACATGCCGAGCACATCTCACTGTAAGCAAGACATGTAGAGCACATCTCACTGTAGAGAAGATATGTCAAGCACATCTCACTGTAGAGAAGACATGTTGAGCACATCTCACTGTAGAGAAGACATGTAGAGCACTCTTCACTGTAAGCAAGACATGTAGAGCACATCTCACTGTAGAGAAGACATGTTGAGCACATCTCACTGTAAGCAAGACATGTAGAGCACATCTCACTGTAGAGAAGACATGTCGAGCACATCTCATTGTAGAGAAGACATGTTGAGCACATCTCACTGTAGAGAAGACATGTCGAGGACATCTTGCTGTAGAGAAGACATGTAGAGCACTCTTCACTGTAAGCAAGACATGTAGAGCACAACTCACTGTAGAGAAGATATGTCAAGCACATCTCACTGTAGAGAAGACATGTTGAGCACATCTCACTGTAGAGAAGACATGTAGAGCACTCTTCACTGTAAGCAAGACATGTAGAGCACATCTCACTGTAGAGAAGACATGTTGAGCACATCTCACTGTAGAGAAGACATGTTGAGCACATCTCACTGTAGAGAAGACATGCCGAGCACATCTCACTGTAAGCAAGACATGTAGAGCACATCTCACTGTAGAGAAGACATGTCAAGCACATCTCACTGTAGAGAAGACATGTTGAGCACATCTCACTCTAGAGAAGACATGTCGAGCACATCTCACTGTAGAGAAGACATGTAGAGCACATCTCACTGTAGGGAAGACATGTCAAACACATCTCACTGTAGAGAAGACATGTCGAGCACATCTCACTGTAAGCAAGAAATGTAGAGCACATCTCACTAGGGAAGACATGCCAAGCACATCTCACTGTAGAGAAGACATGTCGAGCACATCTCACTGTAGAGAAGACATGTAGAGCTCTCTTCACTGTAAGCAAGACATGTAGAGCACATCTCACTGTAGAGAAGACATGTCGAAAACATTCCACTGTAGAGAAGACATGTTGAGCACATCTCACTGTAGAGAAGACATGTCGAGCACATCTCAATGTAGAGAAGACATGTTGAGCACATCTCACTGTAAGCAAGACATGTAGAGCACATCTCACTGTAGAGAAGACATGTCGAGCACATCTCATTGTAGAGAAGACATGTTGAGCACATCTCACTGTAGAGAAGACATGTCGAGGACATCTTGCTGTAGAGAAGACATGTAGAGCACTCTTCACTGTAAGCAAGACATGTAGAGCACAACTCACTGTAGAGAAGATATGTCAAGCACATCTCACTGTAGAGAAGACATGTTGAGCACATCTCACTGTAGAGAAGACATGTAGAGCACTCTTCACTGTAAGCAAGACATGTAGAGCACATCTCACTGTAGAGAAGACATGTTGAGCACATCTCACTGTAGAGAAGACATGTTGAGCACATCTCACTGTAGAGAAGACATGCCGAGCACATCTCACTGTAAGCAAGACATGTAGAGCACATCTCACTGTAGAGAAGACATGTCAAGCACATCTCACTGTAGAGAAGACATGTTGAGCACATCTCACTCTAGAGAAGACATGTCGAGCACATCTCACTGTAGAGAAGACATGTAGAGCACATCTCACTGTAGGGAAGACATGTCAAACACATCTCACTGTAGAGAAGACATGTCGAGCACATCTCACTGTAAGCAAGAAATGTAGAGCACATCTCACTGTAGGGAAGACATGCCAAGCACATCTCACTGTAGAGAAGACATGTCGAGCACATCTCACTGTAGAGAAGACATGTAGAGCTCTCTTCACTGTAAGCAAGACATGTAGAGCACATCTCACTGTAGAGAAGACATGTCGAAAACATTCCACTGTAGAGAAGACATGTTGAGCACATCTCACTGTAGAGAAGACATGTCGAGCACATCTCAATGTAGAGAAGACATGTTGAGCACATCTCACTGTAAGCAAGACATGTAGAGCACATCTCACTGTAGAGAAGACATGTCGAGCACATCTCATTGTAGAGAAGACATGTTGAGCACATCTCACTGTAGAGAAGACATGTCGAGGACATCTTGCTGTAGAGAAGACATGTAGAGCACTCTTCACTGTAAGCAAGACATGTAGAGCACAACTCACTGTAGAGAAGATATGTCAAGCACATCTCACTGTAGAGAAGACATGTTGAGCACATCTCACTGTAGAGAAGACATGTAGAGCACTCTTCACTGTAAGCAAGACATGTAGAGCACATCTCACTGTAGAGAAGACATGTTGAGCACATCTCACTGTAGAGAAGACATGTTGAGCACATCTCACTGTAGAGAAGACATGCCGAGCACATCTCACTGTAAGCAAGACATGTAGAGCACATCTCACTGTAGAGAAGACATGTCAAGCACATCTCACTGTAGAGAAGACATGTTGAGCACATCTCACTCTAGAGAAGACATGTCGAGCACATCTCACTGTAGAGAAGACATGTAGAGCACATCTCACTGTAGGGAAGACATGTCAAACACATCTCACTGTAGAGAAGACATGTCGAGCACATCTCACTGTAAGCAAGAAATGTAGAGCACATCTCACTGTAGGGAAGACATGCCAAGCACATCTCACTGTAGAGAAGACATGTCGAGCACATCTCACTGTAGAGAAGACATGTAGAGCTCTCTTCACTGTAAGCAAGACATGTAGAGCACATCTCACTGTAGAGAAGACATGTCGAAAACATTCCACTGTAGAGAAGACATGTTGAGCACATCTCACTGTAGAGAAGACATGTCGAGCACATCTCAATGTAGAGAAGACATGTTGAGCACATCTCACTGTAAGCAAGACATGTAGAGCACATCTCACTGTAGAGAAGACATGTCGAGCACATCTCATTGTAGAGAAGACATGTTGAGCACATCTCACTGTAGAGAAGACATGTCGAGGACATCTTGCTGTAGAGAAGACATGTAGAGCACTCTTCACTGTAAGCAAGACATGTAGAGCACAACTCACTGTAGAGAAGATATGTCAAGCACATCTCACTGTAGAGAAGACATGTTGAGCACATCTCACTGTAGAGAAGACATGTAGAGCACTCTTCACTGTAAGCAAGACATGTAGAGCACATCTCACTGTAGAGAAGACATGTTGAGCACATCTCACTGTAGAGAAGACATGTTGAGCACATCTCACTGTAGAGAAGACATGTCGAGCACATCTCACTGTAGAGAAGATATGCCGAGCACATCTCACTGTAAGCAAGACATGTAGAGCACATCTCACTGTAGAGAAGATATGTCAAGCACATCTCACTGTAGAGAAGACATGTTGAGCACATCTCACTGTAGAGAAGACATGTAGAGCACTCTTCACTGTAAGCAAGACATGTAGAGCACATCTCACTGTAGAGAAGACATGTTGAGCACATCTCACTGTAAGCAAGACATGTAGAGCACATCTCACTGTAGAGAAGACATGTCGAGCACATCTCATTGTAGAGAAGACATGTTGAGCACATCTCACTATAGAGAAGACATGTCGAGGACATCTTGCTGTAGAGAAGACATGTAGAGCACTCTTCACTGTAAGCAAGACATGTAGAGCACAACTCACTGTAGAGAAGATATGTCAAGCACATCTCACTGTAGAGAAGACATGTTGAGCACATCTCACTGTAGAGAAGACATGTAGAGCACTCTTCACTGTAAGCAAGACATGTACAGCACATCTCACTGTAGAGAAGACATGTTGAGCACATCTCACTGTAGAGAAGACATGTTGAGCACATCTCACTGTAGAGAAGACATGCCGAGCACATCTCACTGTAAGCAAGACATGTAGAGCACATCTCACTGTAGAGAAGACATGTCAAGCACATCTCACTGTAGAGAAGACATGTTGAGCACATCTCACTCTAGAGAAGACATGTCGAGCACATCTCACTGTAGAGAAGACATGTAGAGCACATCTCACTGTAGGGAAGACATGTCAAACACATCTCACTGTAGAGAAGACATGTCGAGCACATCTCACTGTAAGCAAGAAATGTAGAGCACATCTCACTGTAGGGAAGACATGCCAAGCACATCTCACTGTAGAGAAGACATGTCGAGCACATCTCACTGTAGAGAAGACATGTAGAGCTCTCTTCACTGTAAGCAAGACATGTAGAGCACATCTCACTGTAGAGAAGACATGTCGAAAACATTCCACTGTAGAGAAGACATGTTGAGCACATCTCACTGTAGAGAAGACATGTCGAGCACATCTCAATGTAGAGAAGACATGTTGAGCACATCTCACTGTAAGCAAGACATGTAGAGCACATCTCACTGTAGAGAAGACATGTCGAGCACATCTCATTGTAGAGAAGACATGTTGAGCACATCTCACTGTAGAGAAGACATGTCGAGGACATCTTGCTGTAGAGAAGACATGTAGAGCACTCTTCACTGTAAGCAAGACATGTAGAGCACAACTCACTGTAGAGAAGATATGTCAAGCACATCTCACTGTAGAGAAGACATGTTGAGCACATCTCACTGTAGAGAAGACATGTTGAGCACATCTCACTGTAGAGAAGACATGTAGAGCACTCTTCACTGTAAGCAAGACATGTAGAGCACATCTCACTGTAGAGAAGACATGTTGAGCACATCTCACTGTAGAGAAGACATGTTGAGCACATCTCACTGTAGAGAAGACATGTCGAGCACATCTCAATGTAGAGAAGACATGCCGAGCACATCTCACTGTAAGCAAGACATGTAGAGCACATCTCACTGTAGAGAAGATATGTCAAGCACATCTCACTGTAGAGAAGACATGTTGAGCACATCTCACTGTAGAGAAGACATGTAGAGCACTCTTCACTGTAAGCAAGACATGTAGAGCACATCTCACTGTAGAGAAGACATGTTGAGCACATCTCACTGTAAGCAAGACATGTAGAGCACATCTCACTGTAGAGAAGACATGTCGAGCACATCTCATTGTAGAGAAGACATGTTGAGCACATCTCACTGTAGAGAAGACATGTCGAGGACATCTTGCTGTAGAGAAGACATGTAGAGCACTCTTCACTGTAAGCAAGACATGTAGAGCACAACTCACTGTAGAGAAGATATGTCAAGCACATCTCACTGTAGAGAAGACATGTTGAGCACATCTCACTGTAGAGAAGACATGTAGAGCACTCTTCACTGTAAGCAAGACATGTAGAGCACATCTCACTGTAGAGAAGACATGTTGAGCACATCTCACTGTAGAGAAGACATGTTGAGCACATCTCACTGTAGAGAAGACATGCCGAGCACATCTCACTGTAAGCAAGACATGTAGAGCACATCTCACTGTAGAGAAGACATGTCAAGCACATCTCACTGTAGAGAAGACATGTTGAGCACATCTCACTCTAGAGAAGACATGTCGAGCACATCTCACTGTAGAGAAGACATGTAGAGCACATCTCACTGTAGGGAAGACATGTCAAACACATCTCACTGTAGAGAAGACATGTCGAGCACATCTCACTGTAAGCAAGAAATGTAGAGCACATCTCACTGTAGGGAAGACATGCCAAGCACATCTCACTGTAGAGAAGACATGTCGAGCACATCTCACTGTAGAGAAGACATGTAGAGCTCTCTTCACTGTAAGCAAGACATGTAGAGCACATCTCACTGTAGAGAAGACATGTCGAAAACATTCCACTGTAGAGAAGACATGTTGAGCACATCTCACTGTAGAGAAGACATGTCGAGCACATCTCAATGTAGAGAAGACATGTTGAGCACATCTCACTGTAAGCAAGACATGTAGAGCACATCTCACTGTAGAGAAGACATGTCGAGCACATCTCATTGTAGAGAAGACATGTTGAGCACATCTCACTGTAGAGAAGACATGTCGAGGACATCTTGCTGTAGAGAAGACATGTAGAGCACTCTTCACTGTAAGCAAGACATGTAGAGCACAACTCACTGTAGAGAAGATATGTCAAGCACATCTCACTGTAGAGAAGACATGTTGAGCACATCTCACTGTAGAGAAGACATGTAGAGCACTCTTCACTG
This sequence comes from Bathymodiolus septemdierum, assembly GCA_963383655.1. Taxonomy (NCBI): domain Eukaryota; kingdom Metazoa; phylum Mollusca; class Bivalvia; order Mytilida; family Modiolidae; genus Bathymodiolus; species Bathymodiolus septemdierum. Next base: position 128,063,131 of record OY726518.1, on the reverse strand, counting down.
TAAGCAAGACATGTAGAGCACATCTCACTGTAGAGAAGACATGTTGAGCACATCTCACTGTAGAGAAGACATGTTGAGCACATCTCACTGTAGAGAAGACATGCCGAGCACATCTCACTGTAAGCAAGACATGTAGAGCACATCTCACTGTAGAGAAGACATGTCAAGCACATCTCACTGTAGAGAAGACATGTTGAGCACATCTCACTCTAGAGAAGACATGTCGAGCACATCTCACTGTAGAGAAGACATGTAGAGCACATCTCACTGTAGGGAAGACATGTCAAACACATCTCACTGTAGAGAAGACATGTCGAGCACATCTCACTGTAAGCAAGAAATGTAGAGCACATCTCACTGTAGGGAAGACATTCCAAGCACATCTCACTGTAGAGAAGACATGTCGAGCACATCTCACTGTAGAGAAGACATGTAGAGCTCTCTTCACTGTAAGCAAGACATGTAGAGCACATCTCACTGTAGAGAAGACATGTCGAAAACATTCCACTGTAGAGAAGACATGTTGAGCACATCTCACTGTAGAGAAGACATGTCGAGCACATCTCAATGTAGAGAAGACATGTTGAGCACATCTCACTGTAAGCAAGACATGTAGAGCACATCTCACTGTAGAGAAGACATGTCGAGCACATCTCATTGTAGAGAAGACATGTTGAGCACATCTCACTGTAGAGAAGACATGTCGAGGACATCTTGCTGTAGAGAAGACATGTAGAGCACTCTTCACTGTAAGCAAGACATGTAGAGCACAACTCACTGTAGAGAAGATATGTCAAGCACATCTCACTGTAGAGAAGACATGTTGAGCACATCTCACTGTAGAGAAGACATGTAGAGCACTCTTCACTGTAAGCAAGACATGTAGAGCACATCTCACTGTAGAGAAGACATGTTGAGCACATCTCACTGTAGAGAAGACATGTTGAGCACATCTCACTGTAGAGAAGACATGTCGAGCACATCTCACTGTAGAGAAGACATGTAGAGCACTCTTCACTGTAAGCAAGACATGTCGAGCACAGCTCACTGTAGAGAAGACATGTCGAGTACATCTCGCTGTATAGAAGATATGTAGAGCACTCTTCACTGTAAACAAGACATGTAGAGCACATCTCACTGTAGGGAAGACATGTCGAGCACATCTCACTGTAGAGAAGACATGTCGAGCACATCTTGCTGTAGAGAAGACATGTAGAGCACTCTTCACTGTAAGCAAGACATGTAGAGCACATCTCACTGTAGGGAAGACATGTCAAGCACATCTCACTGTAGAGAAGACATGTCGAGTACATCTCACTGTAGAGAAGACATGTATAGCACTCTTCACTGTAAGCAAGACATGTAGAGCACATCTCACTGTAGAGAAGACATGTCGAGCACATTCCACTGTAGAGAAGACATGTTGAGCACATCTCACTGTAGAGAAGACATGTCGAGCACATCTCAATGTAGAGAAGACATGTTGAGCACATCTCACTGTAAGCAAGACATGTAGAGCACATCTCACTGTAGAGAAGACATGTTGAGCACATCTCATTGTAGAGAAGACATGTTGAGCACATCTCACTGTAGAGAAGACATGTCGAGGACATCTTGCTGTAGAGAAGACATGTAGAGCACTCTTCACTGTAAGCAAGACATGTAGAGCACAACTCACTGTAGAGAAGATATGTCAAGCACATCTCACTGTAGAGAAGACATGTTGAGCACATCTCACTGTAGAGAAGACATGTAGAGCACTCTTCACTGTAAGCAAGACATGTAGAGCACATCTCACTGTAGAGAAGACATGTTGAGTACATCTCACTGTAGAGAAGACATGTTGAGCACATCTCACTGTAGAGAAGACATGTAGAGCACTCTTCACTGTAAGCAAGACATGTAGAGCACATCTCACTGTAGGGAAGACATGTCGAGCACATCTCACTGTAGAGAAGACATGTCGAGCACATCTCACTGTAGAGAAGACATGTAGAGCACTCTTCACTGTAAGCAAGACATGTAGAGCACATCTCACTGTAGAGAAGACATGTCGAGCACATTTCACTGTAGAGAAGACATGTTGAGCACATCTCACTGTAGAGAAGACATGTCGAGCACATCTCAATGTAGAGAAGACATATTGAGCACATCTCACTGTAAGCAACACATCTCACTGTAGAGAAGACATGTCGAGCACATCTCATTGTAGAGAAGACATGTTGAGCACATCTCACTGTAAAGAAGACATGTCGAGCACATCTTGCTGTAGAGAAGACATGTAGAGCACTCTTCACTGTAAGCAAGACATGTAGAGCACATCTCACTGTAGGGAAGACATGTCAAGCACATCTCACTGTAGAGAAGACATGTCGAGCACATCTCACTGTAGAGAAGACATGTAGAGCACTCTTCACTGTAAGCAAGACATGTAGAGCACATCTCACTGTAGAGAAGACATGTCGAGCACATTCCACTGTAGAGAAGACATGTTGAGCACATCTCACTAGAGAAGACATGTCGAGCACATCTCAATGTAGAGAAGACATGTTGAGCACATCTCACTGTAAGCAAGACATGTAGAGCACATCTCACTGTAGAGAAGACATGTCGAGCACATCTCATTGTAGAGAAGACATGTTGAGCACATCTCACTGTAGAGAAGACATGTCGAGGACATCTTGCTGTAGAGAAGACATGTAGAGCACTCGTCGCTGTAAGCAAGACATGTAGAGCACAACTCACTGTAGAGAAGATATGTCAAGCACATCTCACTGTAGAGAAGACATGTTGAGCACATCTCACTGTAGAGAAGACATGTAGAGCACTCTTCACTGTAAGCAAGACATGTAGAGCACATCTCACTGTAGAGAAGACATGTTGAGCACATCTCACTGTAGAGAAGATATGTTGAGCACATCTCACTGTAGAGAAGACATGTCGAGCACATCTCACTGTAGAGAAGACATGCCGAGCACATCTCACTGTAAGCAAGACATGTAGAGCACATCTCACTGTAGAGAAGACATGTCAAGCACATCTCACTGTAGAGAAGATATGTTGAGCACATCTCACTCTAGAGAAGACATGTCGAGCACATCTCACTGTAGAGAAGACATGTAGAGCACATCTCACTGTAGGGAAGACATGTCAAACACATCTCACTGTAGAGAAGACATGTCGAGCACATCTCACTGTAAGCAAGACATGTAGAGCACATCTCACTGTAGGGAAGACATGCCAAGCACATCTCACTGTAGAGAAGACATGTCGAGCACATCTCACTGTAGAGAAGACATGTAGAGCTCTCTTCACTGTAAGCAAGACATGTAGAGCACATCTCACTGTAGAGAAGACATGTCGAGCACATTCCACTGTAGAGAAGACATGTTGAGCACATCTCACTGTAGAGAAGACATGTCGAGCACATCTCAATGTAGAGAAGACATGTTGAGCACATCTCACTGTAAGCAAGACATGTAGAGCACATCTCACTGTAGAGAAGACATGTCGAGCACATCTCATTGTAGAGAAGACATGTTGAGCACATCTCACTGTAGAGAAGACATGTCGAGGACATCTTGCTGTAGAGAAGACATGTAGAGCACTCTTCACTGTAAGCAAGACATGTAGAGCACAACTCACTGTAGAGAAGATATGTCAAGCACATCTCATTGTAGAGAAGACATGTTGAGCACATCTCACTGTAGAGAAGACATGTAGAGCACTCTTCACTGTAAGCAAGACATGTAGAGCACATCTCACTGTAGAGAAGACATGTCGAGCACATCTCATTGTAGAGAAGACATGTTGAGCACATCTCACTGTAGAGAAGACATGTCGAGGACATCTTGCTGTAGAGAAGACATGTAGAGGACTCTTCACTGTAAGCAAGACATGTAGAGCACAGCTCACTGTAGAGAAGACATGTCGAGTACATCTCGCTGTAGAGAAGATATGTAGAGCACTCTTCACTGTAAACAAGACATGTAGAGCACATCTCACTGTAGGGAAGACATGTCGAGCACATCTCACTGTAGAGAAGACATGTCGAGCACATCTTGCTGTAGAGAAGACATGTAGAGCACTCTTCACTGTAAGCAAGACATGTAGAGCACATCTCACTGTAGGGAAGACATGTCAAGCACATCTCACTGTAGAGAAGACATGTCGAGTACATCTCACTGTAGAGAAGACATGTAGAGCACTCTTCACTGTAAGCAAGACATGTAGAGCACATCTCACTGTAGAGAAGACATGTCGAGCACATTCCACTGTAGAGAAGACATGTTGAGCACATCTCACTGTAGAGAAGACATGTCGAGCACATCTCAATGTAGAGAAGACATGTTGAGCACATCTCACTGTAAGCAAGACATGTAGAGCACATCTCACTGTAGAGAAGACATGTTGAGCACATCTCATTGTAGAGAAGACATGTTGAGCACATCTCACTGTAGAGAAGACATGTCGAGGACATCTTGCTGTAGAGAAGACATGTAGAGCACTCTTCACTGTAAGCAAGACATGTAGAGCACAACTCACAGTAGGGAAGATATGTCAAGCACATCTCACTGTAGAGAAGACATGTTGAGCACATCTCACTGTAGAGAAGACATGTAGAGCACTCTTCACTGTAAGCAAGACATGTAGAGCACATCTCACTGTAGAAAAGACATGTTGAGTACATCTCACTGTAGAGAAGACATGTTGAGCACATCTCACTGTAGAGAAGACATGTAGAGCACTCTTCACTGTAAGCAAGACATGTAGAGCACATCTCACTGTAGGGAAGACATGTCGAGCACATCTCACTGTAGAGAAGACATGTCGAGCACATCTCACTGTAGAGAAGACATGTAGAGCACTCTTCACTGTAAGCAAGACATGTAGAGCACATCTCACTGTAGAGAAGACATGTCGAGCACATTTCACTGTACAGAAGACATGTTGAGCACATCTCACTGTAGAGAAGACATGTCGAGCACATCTCAATGTAGAGAAGACATATTGAGCACATCTCACTGTAAGCAACACATCTCACTGTAGAGAAGACATGTCGAGCACATCTCATTGTAGAGAAGACATGTTGAGCACATCTCACTGTAAAGAAGACATGTCGAGCACATCTTGCTGTAGAGAAGACATGTAGAGCACTCTTCACTGTAAGCAAGACATGTAGAGCACATCTCACTGTAGGGAAGACATGTCAAGCACATCTCACTGTAGAGAAGACATGTCGAGCACATCTCACTGTAGAGAAGACATGTAGAGCACTCTTCACTGTAAGCAAGACATGTAGAGCACATCTCACTGTAGAGAAGACATGTCGAGCACATTCCACTGTAGAGAAGACATGTTGAGCACATCTCACTAGAGAAGACATGTCGAGCACATCTCAATGTAGAGAAGACATGTTGAGCACATCTCACTGTAAGCAAGACATGTAGAGCACATCTCACTGTAGAGAAGACATGTCGAGCACATCTCATTGTAGAGAAGACATGTTGAGCACATCTCACTGTAGAGAAGACATGTCGAGGACATCTTGCTGTAGAGAAGACATGTAGAGCACTCTTCACTGTAAGCAAGACATGTAGAGCACAACTCACTGTAGAGAAGATATGTCAAGCACATCTCACTGTAGCGAAGACATGTAGAGCACTCTTCACTGTAAGCAAGACATGTAGAGCACATCTCACTGTAGAGAAGACATGTTGAGCACATCTCACTGTAGAGAAGACATGTTGAGCACATCTCACTGTAGAGAAGACATGTCGAGCACATCTCACTGTAGAGAAGACATGCCGAGCACATCTCACTGTAAGCAAGACATGTAGAGCACATCTCACTGTAGAGAAGATATGTCAAGCACATCTCACTGTAGAGAAGACATGTTGAGCACATCTCACTGTAGAGAAGACATTAGAGCACTCTTCACTGTAAGCAAGACATGTAGAGCACATCTCACTGTAGAGAAGACATGTTGAGCACATCTCACTGTAAGCAAGACATGTAGAGCACATCTCACTGTAGAGAAGACATGTCGAGCACATCTCAATGTAGAGAAGACATGTCGAGCACATCTCACTGTAGAGAAGACATGTAGAGCACTCTTCACTGTAAGCAAGACATGTAGAGCACATCTCACTGTAGAGAAGACATGTCGAGCACATTCCACTGTAGAGAAGACATGTTGAGCACATCTCACTAGAGAAGACATGTCGAGCACATCTCAATGTAGAGAAGACATGTTGAGCACATCTCACTGTAAGCAAGACATGTAGAGCACATCTCACTGTAGAGAAGACATGTCGAGCACATCTCATTGTAGAGAAGACATGTTGAGCACATCTCACTGTAGAGAAGACATGTCGAGGACATCTTGCTGTAGAGAAGACATGTAGAGCACTCTTCACTGTAAGCAAGACATGTAGAGCACAACTCACTGTAGAGAAGATGTGTCAAGCACATCTCACTGTAGCGAAGACATGTAGAGCACTCTTCACTGTAAGCAAGACATGTAGAGCACATCTCACTGTAGAGAAGACATGTTGAGCACATCTCACTGTAGAGAAGACATGTTGAGCACATCTCACTGTAGAGAAGACATGTCGAGCACATCTCACTGTAGAGAAGACATGCCGAGCACATCTCACTGTAAGCAAGACATGTAGAGCACATCTCACTGTAGAGAAGATATGTCAAGCACATCTCACTGTAGAGAAGACATGTTGAGCACATCTCACTGTAGAGAAGACATTAGAGCACTCTTCACTGTAAGCAAGACATGTAGAGCACATCTCACTGTAGAGAAGACATGTTGAGCACATCTCACTGTAAGCAAGACATGTAGAGCACATCTCACTGTAGAGAAGACATGTCGAGCACATCTCATTGTAGAGAAGACATGTTGAGCACATCTCACTGTAGAGAAGACATGTCGAGGACAACTTGCTGTAGAGAAGACATGTAGAGCACTCTTCACTGTAAGCAAGACATGTAGAGCACAACTCACTGTAGAGAAGATATGTCAAGCACATCTCACTGTAGAGAAGACATGTTGAGCACATCTCACTGTAGAGAAGACATGTAGAGCACTCTTCACTGTAAGCAAGACATGTAGAGCACATCTCACTGTAGAGAAGACATGTTGAGCACATCTCACTGTAGAGAAGACATGTTGAGCACATCTCACTGTAGAGAAGACATGTCGAGCACATCTCACTGTAGAGAAGACATGCCGAGCACATCTCACTGTAAGCAAGACATGTAGAGCACATCTCACTGTAGAGAAGACATGTCAAGCACATCTCACTGTAGAGAAGACATGTTGAGCACATCTCACTCTAGAGAAGACATGTCGAGCACATCTCACTGTAGAGAAGACATGTAGAGCACATCTCACTGTAGGGAAGACATGTCAAACACATCTCACTGTAGAGAAGACATGTCGAGCACATCTCACTGTAAGCAAGACATGTAGAGCACATCTCACTGTAGGGAAGACATGCCAAGCACATCTCACTGTAGAGAAGACATGTCGAGCACATCTCACTGTAGAGAAGACATGTAGAGCTCTCTTCACTGTAAGCAAGACATGTAGAGCACATCTCACTGTAGAGAAGACATGTCGAGCACATTCCACTGTAGAGAAGACATGTTGAGCACATCTCACTGTAGAGAAGACATGTCGAGCACATCTCAATGTAGAGAAGACATGTTGAGCACATCTCACTGTAAGCAAGACATGTAGAGCACATCTCACTGTAGAGAAGACATGTCGAGCACATCTCATTGTAGAGAAGACATGTTGAGCACATCTCACTGTAGAGAAGACATGTCGAGGACATCTTGCTGTAGAGAAGACATGTAGAGCACTCTTCACTGTAAGCAAGACATGTAGAGCACAACTCACTGTAGAGAAGATATGTCAAGCACATCTCACTGTAGAGAAGACATGTTGAGCACATCTCACTGTAGAGAAGACATGTAGAGCACTCTTCACTGTAAGCAAGACATGTAGAGCACATCTCACTGTAGAGAAGACATGTTGAGCACATCTCACTGTAGAGAAGACATGTTGAGCACATCTCACTGTAGAGAAGACATGTCGAGCACATCTCACTGTAGAGAAGACATGTAGAGCACTCTTCACTGTAAGCAAGACATGTCGAGCACAGCTCACTGTAGAGAAGACATGTCGAGTACATCTCGCTGTATAGAAGATATGTAGAGCACTCTTCACTGTAAACAAGACATGTAGAGCACATCTCACTGTAGGGAAGACATGTCGAGCACATCTCACTGTAGAGAAGACATGTCGAGCACATCTTGCTGTAGAGAAGACATGTAGAGCACTCTTCACTGTAAGCAAGACATGTAGAGCACATCTCACTGTAGGGAAGACATGTCAAGCACATCTCACTGTAGAGAAGACATGTCGAGTACATCTCACTGTAGAGAAGACATGTAGAGCACTCTTCACTGTAAGCAAGACATGTAGAGCACATCTCACTGTAGAGAAGACATGTCGAGCACATTCCACTGTAGAGAAGACATGTTGAGCACATCTCACTGTAGAGAAGACATGTCGAGCACATCTCAATGTAGAGAAGACATGTTGAGCACATCTCACTGTAAGCAAGACATGTAGAGCACATCTCACTGTAGAGAAGACATGTTGAGCACATCTCATTGTAGAGAAGACATGTTGAGCACATCTCACTGTAGAGAAGACATGTCGAGGACATCTTGCTGTAGAGAAGACATGTAGAGCACTCTTCACTGTAAGCAAGACATGTAGAGCACAACTCACTGTAGGGAAGATATGTCAAGCACATCTCACTGTAGAGAAGACATGTTGAGCACATCTCACTGTAGAGAAGACATGTAGAGCACTCTTCACTGTAAGCAAGACATGTAGAGCACATCTCACTGTAGAGAAGACATGTTGAGTACATCTCACTGTAGAGAAGACATGTTGAGCACATCTCACTGTAGAGAAGACATGTAGAGCACTCTTCACTGTAAGCAAGACATGTAGAGCACATCTCACTGTAGGGAAGACATGTCGAGCACATCTCACTGTAGAGAAGACATGTCGAGCACATCTCACTGTAGAGAAGACATGTAGAGCACTCTTCACTGTAAGCAAGACATGTAGAGCACATCTCACTGTAGAGAAGACATGTCGAGCACATCTCAATGTAGAGAAGACATATTGAGCACATCTCACTGTAAGCAACACATCTCACTGTAGAGAAGACATGTCGAGCACATCTCATTGTAGAGAAGACATGTTGAGCACATCTCACTGTAAAGAAGACATGTCGAGCACATCTTGCTGTAGAGAAGACATGTAGAGCACTCTTCACTGTAAGCAAGACATGTAGAGCACATCTCACTGTAGGGAAGACATGTCAAGCACATCTCACTGTAGAGAAGACATGTCGAGCACATCTCACTGTAGAGAAGACATGTAGAGCACTCTTCACTGTAAGCAAGACATGTAGAGCACATCTCACTGTAGAGAAGACATGTCGAGCACATTCCACTGTAGAGAAGACATGTTGAGCACATCTCACTAGAGAAGACATGTCGAGCACATCTCAATGTAGAGAAGACATGTTGAGCACATCTCACTGTAAGCAAGACATGTAGAGCACATCTCACTGTAGAGAAGACATGTCGAGCACATCTCATTGTAGAGAAGACATGTTGAGCACATCTCACTGTAGAGAAGACATGTCGAGGACATCTTGCTGTAGAGAAGACATGTAGAGCACTCTTCACTGTAAGCAAGACATGTAGAGCACAACTCACTGTAGAGAAGATATGTCAAGCACATCTCACTGTAGAGAAGACATGTTGAGCACATCTCACTGTAGAGAAGACATGTAGAGCACTCTTCACTGTAAGCAAGACATGTAGAGCACATCTCACTGTAGAGAAGACATGTTGAGCACATCTCACTGTAGAGAAGACATGTTGAGCACATCTCACTGTAGAGAAGACATGTCGAGCACATCTCACTGTAGAGAAGACATGCCGAGCACATCTCACTGTAAGCAAGACATGTAGAGCACATCTCACTGTAGAGAAGACATGTCAAGCACATCTCACTGTAGAGAAGACATGTTGAGCACATCTCACTCTAGAGAAGACATGTCGAGCACATCTCACTGTAGAGAAGACATGTAGAGCACATCTCACTGTAGGGAAGACATGTCAAACACATCTCACTGTAGAGAAGACATGTCGAGCACATCTCACTGTAAGCAAGACATGTAGAGCACATCTCACTGTAGGGAAGACATGCCAAGCACATCTCACTGTAGAGAAGACATGTCGAGCACATCTCACTGTAGAGAAGACATGTAGAGCTCTCTTCACTGTAAGCAAGACATGTAGAGCACATCTCACTGTAGAGAAGACATGTCGAGCACATTCCACTGTAGAGAAGACATGTTGAGCACATCTCACTGTAGAGAAGACATGTCGAGCACATCTCAATGTAGAGAAGACATGTTGAGCACATCTCACTGTAAGCAAGACATGTAGAGCACATCTCACTGTAGAGAAGACATGTCGAGCACATCTCATTGTAGAGAAGACATGTTGAGCACATCTCACTGTAGAGAAGACATGTCGAGGACATCTTGCTGTAGAGAAGACATGTAGAGCACTCTTCACTGTAAGCAAGACATGTAGAGCACAACTCACTGTAGAGAAGATATGTCAAGCACATCTCATTGTAGAGAAGACATGTTGAGCACATCTCACTGTAGAGAAGACATGTAGAGCACTCTTCACTGTAAGCAAGACATGTAGAGCACATCTCACTGTAGAGAAGACATGTTGAGCACATATCACTGTAAGCAAGACATGTAGAGCACATCTCACTGTAGAGAAGACATGTCGAGCACATCTCATTGTAGAGAAGACATGTTGAGCACATCTCACTGTAGAGAAGACATGTCGAGGACATCTTGCTGTAGAGAAGACATGTAGAGCACTCTTCACTGTAAGCAAGACATGTAGAGCACAACTCACTGTAGAGAAGATATGTCAAGCACATCTCACTGTAGAGAAGACATGTTGAGCACATCTCACTGTAGAGAAGACATGTAGAGCACTCTTCACTGTAAGCAAGACATGTAGAGCACATCTCACTGTAGAGAAGACATGTTGAGCACATCTCACTGTAGAGAAGACATGTTGAGCACATCTCACTGTAGAGAAGACATGTCGAGCACATCTCACTGTAGAGAAGACATGCCGAGCACATCTCACTGTAAGCAAGACATGTAGAGCACATCTCACTGTAGAGAAGACATGTCAAGCACATCTCACTGTAGAGAAGACATGTTGAGCACATCTCACTCTAGAGAAGACATGTCGAGCACATCTCACTGTAGAGAAGACATGTAGAGCACATCTCACTGTAGGGAAGACATGTCAAACACATCTCACTGTAGAGAAGACATGTCGAGCACATCTCACTGTAAGCAAGACATGTAGAGCACATCTCACTGTAGGGAAGACATGCCAAGCACATCTCACTGTAGAGAAGACATGTTGAGCACATCTCACTGTAGAGAAGACATGTCGAGCACATCTCAATGTAGAGAAGACATGTTGAGCACATCTCACTGTAAGCAAGACATGTAGAGCACATCTCACTGTAGAGAAGACATGTCGAGCACATCTCATTGTAGAGAAGACATGTTGAGCACATCTCACTGTAGAGAAGACATGTCGAGGACATCTTGCTGTAGAGAAGACATGTAGAGCACTCTTCACTGTAAGCAAGACATGTAGAGCACAACTCACTGTAGAGAAGATATGTCAAGCACATCTCACTGTAGAGAAGACATGTTGAGCACATCTCACTGTAGAGAAGACATGTAGAGCACTCTTCACTGTAAGCAAGACATGTAGAGCACATCTCACTGTAGAGAAGACATGTTGAGCACATCTCACTGTAGAGAAGACATGTTGAGCACATCTCACTGTAGAGAAGACATGTCGAGCACATCTCACTGTAGAGAAGACATGTCGAGCACATCTCACTGTAGAGAAGACATGTCGAGCACATCTCACTGTAAGCAAGACATGTAGAGCACATCTCACTGTAGAGAAGATATGTCAAGCACATCTCACTGTAGAGAAGACATGTTGAGCACATCTCACTCTAGAGAAGACATGTCGAGCACATCTCACTGTAGAGAAGACATGTAGAGCACATCTCACTGTAGGGAAGACATGTCAAACACATCTCACTGTAGAGAAGACATGTCGAGCACATCTCACTGTAAGCAAGACATGTAGAGCACATCTCACCGTAGAGAAGACATGTCAAGCACATCTCACTGTAGAGAAGACATGTAGAGCACTCTTCACTGTAGAGAAGACATGTTGAGCACATCTCACTGTAGAGAAGACATGTCGAGCACATCTCACTGTAGAGAAGACATGTAGAGCACATTTCACTGTAGAGAAGACATGTCAAACACATCTCACTGTAGAGAAGACATATTGAGCACATCTCACTGTAGGCAAGTCATGTAGAGCACACCTCACTGTTGGCAAGATATGAACCTATATCGCAAGAGTGAGAGTTAGTAGATATTTATATCATCAGTCACATTAACAAACAGATCCTCATGATGACACAGTGGGCAAATAATGTATAACCAAAGTAAAAATTGTGGTCAAGTCTATGTATAGCATTTTGTTTTTCCAGGTGCTGCCATATAATGATGGATCTGATACATTATCTCACTGTAAATGTAAAAGGAATGGAGGATGTCAGTCTTGTTTAAGAACTATCACATCTGTTATAGATGTACCAGAAGGTAGGGAGAATTTTATACTGTACCTTACTCTTTGTATTAACTAGAATGTTTGAAGGAATTTAAAAACATAATTTTGATCCCCCTTCCACTTTGAAAAGTGTGGTGAGTAAATGCACCTTGCATCCCTCCCCAAACAAATGCAACCACATCACTGGCTCCTATGCCCCTGCCCTGTATTATTATTCTTGTTGCTAGTTTTTCTTCTTTTCATATGAGTTAGGATTTTTATTATCTTTTCACCTAGCCTCATGATATTTGGCATAAGTGTGCATTACCTGCAGACGATGTGTTGTGCACCACCATGCCACATCTATGACCTAAACCTCTGACCTCAAGGTTGATTTACAGTATTCAGGGTTTTTTTTTACAAGTGGGCAATGTTAGCACCAGAACTTTTCTTTTTATCTTTTCAGACAATTGAAGAAATTAAATAGTGAGATCTCAGATTTAATGCTGTAAAATAATTTTCAATGTAATTTCAAATGGTTGCTATTTTGAAATATTCCATTCAAGTAAAAAAAAAAAGAAGATGGAAATTTCGATGAATAATAGAGCTCATCATCAGTATGTTAATTACATTGATGTCTTTCTTTTGTTACAGATAATCTAATAGCACAAAATATACACTCAATTCCATCAGCAATATTCACATCACCAACAACACTAGAGATCAATAGTGAGAGGGGAGACAACTCCACCAGAATTCCAGAGTCGAAATTTCCAACCCACCAACATATTTTACTCAGTGTCCTTGGCTTTGTTGCATTTCTTTCGATTGTTGTAATAGTGATTGGTTGTTACAAATTCCATCATCATAATGTGGGTTAGTCATATTTGTCATACATTTGCCACCCAAGATTTTGTTATCAAATAAAACAAAATCTTAAATCCTGCCATTGTATTGTGAATGCCATTTAACATCATCACTGGCAGGATTCTGTACCATCATTTAGGCACAGTGTTAAAACCATTAAAGTTGGAAGTTTGATTCCCACATCTTGATCTCCATACAACTTTAATTGATGTCAGTGACTTGTGGCAGGTCTATCATTTTCCTCCAGCAACAAAACTGACAGCCAAGATAAAACTGATATATTGTTGAAAGTGGCATTAAACACTATAACCCTAACACTTATGCTGCATTCACACGTACATTTAATTCGAATTAAATTTGCATCTAATGCAAATCGAATACGCTAATCGCGTTCACATGTAATTATTTTTTTTAATACGCATCGAATTCGAATCGGCTAATTCGCATTATCCAATTCACTTCAGGAATATATTTTCGTTAATGCAAATTCGTTAATTCGTATTCGATTCACATTAAACTGTCATGTGGACACATACTATTGCAAAAGTGAATTATCCGTGCTTGGGTGGAATTTTGTTGGAATTAAAAAAAATGATTAACATTAGGGATCAACCATTTAACTTGAAGGGGGGGTTATGGTTTTTTGTTTCGTTCAGAATTTTTTTTTCGGACAACACAAGAGTTAGAATATTATTTTTTTTGGTCGCGAATTTTTTTTCCAGAATTTAACATTAGGTTATATGACAAAAACTCTGAATCAGATTATTATTTTTCTCCTCCACCAAAATCAGAATATTTTTTTAGAAAAAAACCATAAACCCCCCCTCCTTCAGGTTAAATGGTCGTTCCCTTAGCATGTGTAAACTTTCTTTTGGTTTTTAATTTTTATTATTATTAATAAATGACGTCGTATGAAATATGAATTATAACGTCATGTAGATGGTGACGTCATATTGACACAACAGATAGTATTATTGTTGTTTAAAATGACCGTGTTATTTCAAAAGAGAAGGAAAGACGAGTCCGAGAGATATTAATAAAGCTAGTTTGGAGTATATCTTTTTAATTGTTGATAATTCGGCTTTTAAAATTATTTTCTTTAAAATTAATATTGTGCAATGTCGTTTTGTTTTAGACTAAAAGTTAATTGATATTGCGAATTAAAAGTTAACATCGTTTGGACAGTGAAGCGTAGACTCTATTTGATGCACGTTGCAATGCGCATTAAAATGTACGTTCGGACAAGAATACGTTTGGAATTCGCATTAAACTAATTCGCATCTGACAATGTGATTCGAATTCGATTTACGTGTGAACGCAGCATAAGATGCATAACTATAAGCCATTCTATCATTGCATTGTATTACCTATATATATCTAGCGGTATATATGGGTTCGAATCCTGCTAAGGGAAGAACAAAAAAATTGTCGGTTAAAAATCTAAATTTAATACTGTTGTGTCGTGTGGGTTGAATGTTCAGAAATTTGTACATGTATAATAAAATATTTAATACTTCCCAGTGCCCAGTATTCTTTGGGGTCGAGAAGGGTAGATATCTTGTATGGTTGTCAGTTGCTTGAGACAATTTATATATTGGGCTATAGTTGTTATATATACCAGTATATTGGTGGTACCTTACAGACAGTAAAATAAATTAAGGTAGGCATTGCAAATGTACACATGTGTGTGTGACATACATATGAGCACTATATTTTAAAAAGTAAGGGTCTGCCGTTGCCATGATCATATGATAATTGGATTTACAATGACCTGTGTAATCAGTGCTTATCATCACTAAAGTTGTGAGTTCGAACCCCGTTCATGGTGCAGTGTACTCGATACAACAATATGTGATAAAATTTGTCAGTGATTTGCGACAGGTCTGTGGTTTTCTCCAGGTACTCCGGTTTCCTCCACCAATAAAACTGACCGCCTGTATATAACTGAAATATTGTTGAAAGTGGCATTAAACACAATAAACCTAAACCTATTAAAAAGTAAGAACTGTATAATTATCCAATGAAAGAAGAAACAAGTAATGAATACCCATGCACCAATATCATATGATGGTATTACAATAAAGATTTGTTGTTATTTTTAAGTATTTTCAGATACAATCAGTAATTGTATGTTTCTATATTTCTAGATAACCCAATTCCTCCAACGAGTCCAGCTGCCATTACTAATCAATGTCCTAGTATATCATATCATCTAGAAGGTAACTACATGTTTTTTTTCTCACACCAAATATTGTGTGATTGGCTGAGACATCATCATCTTGTCCTTAGTAACTGCTCCACCAAATGGGATCAAAGGTGTATAAAGAGAATTTTATAAGAAACAAGTCATCAAAATTGGTTGAAAATAAACGCTCCACATATAAAAAACAGAAAACACCCTTTTTGGCTTCTAGGGGGGTCTCTTATTTTTGCAGTTACTCCAATCTTATATTTCCGTTCAGAACGAAAAACATAGAGTTTATGGAGGACAATCCAATGAACATTCCCATCAAATTTGGTTTTAAATTGGACAATCAGTTTTGGGAGATGATCAAAATATTGGACATAAAGTTATGACAAAATATCACATTTTCCGTTTTGGGTCAGGTGAATTAAAAATTAACTTTTAGCTTCAGAAAGGAAGAATATAAATTCATTGCAACATAGATATAGATAACAATACAATACATATGATTTTGTATTAAATGATATTTGTTCCATGATATTGAAAAATAAAATTGGACATTGTAACTAGCTTAAAACATATAACATCTAATAATCTAGTATAAATAACAGACAATACCGAGATCTAATTATAATGAATGGTGGAATTGATGACCATCACTGTTTAAACATTTCATAATAACAAACACTTGTTAATTTTCTATAATGGATGGTCAAATCATACTTGTAGATTAATTGCAGATATTAAATTTAATGAAGATATGGTAGAATTACTAAATATTTAGTGAACTACTGCATTTTGTGTGAATATTTAATAACATTATTTGAAAAGTTTCCTTTTACAAGTTGCTAGCTACGCACATACACATGATGTCAATAATATACATACAATTACCTCATAATTCAAATTTTAATTCAATCAGTAAAGACCTTTGAATTGCAATGTTTAATTACTGGAAGTTTAGTGTCCAGTTCTACAGAGTATTTAGACAAATAGTGCATTTTACACAGGACATAATCTTACCAAATAGGGTTAGGGTTAGGGGTATGGTGTTTAATGCCACTTTCAACAATATTTCAGTTATATCGTGGCGGTCAGTTTTATTGGTGGAGGAAACCAGAGAAAACCACCGACCTGTTGCAAGTCACTGACAAACTTTATCACATTATGTTGTATCGAGTATACCTCGCCTGAGATGGATTCGAACACAAAACATTAGTTATAATAGTTACTGATTGCATAGATAGTTGTTAATCCAACTACCATATGATCACGACCATATGATCACGATATCTTACCAAATATATGATTATAATAATTTGATTTGATTTTTGGTGTTTAATGCCACTTTCAGCAATATTTCAGCTATATCATGGCGACCAGTTTTAGTGGTGGAAGAAGCTGGAGTACCTGGAGAGAATCACCGACCATGGGCAAGCAACTGGTAAACTTTATCACTTGCGGCTGTGAGTCGAGTGCACCCCTTTTTTTAATTTACAAAGCTAGGCACGAACCCACGCCATATTGGTGATAGGCTTGTATGATGTGTTAGGTAATCCAACTTCCTGACTCATTGAGCCACTCAGGCCCTCTATATAATTATATGAGGTATTGTATTAAAATCATTTTTATAGTGATAATTTTTGTTCTTCTCCAGAAATAAAGACTGGTAAAACAACAGTATCAGTTATACATAGAGAAGATGATGAAGACCACAATAACGTTGCACATTGTTTTGCTACTTTTCTACAGAAAATATGTGACATGGATGTATTATTTTATCCATGGAATTTCAATGAAGACAAGTTCCGTTGGATCGCCAATACCATAGATAAGTCAGATTACATCGTATTTCTGATATCACAGTCGGCAGTTGATCAGTATGATATGTGGATACGAGAAGATGCTTACAATTTAAATAGACATTCGTCAGATTTATTTATGACCATTCTTAAAAATGTTTTAAATCTGTGTATTGAGAATCTACAGTTTGAAAATAAACTGATCATGATTAGATTTGATCATACACAACACATATCAATATCTAAAAATCTGAACATGAAACAATTCTTGTTAAATAAACAGTTAAAAGATTTTCTTTGTCATATTCATGGTTTAAATATAATTCATCCTGATCTGAGTCGGACATATATGACTATTGATCCAAATCTAAGGAAGTCACAAGAAGGTAGAAATCTACTCACAGCAGTAAAGCGTGCTGTGAAGATTTGTCGTGAAATTTCTTCTGATAGTGGATATCCAGTAGAAGAGGACCAAAAGTCCATAAAATCTGCCATAACTTTAGATCAAGATGACCTACAATATTACAATACAGAAAATCATAGCGGCAAATATTCTTGTACACAATTAAGATTTGATAGACATTTTGATATTGATTTTCTTCCACCAGCTGATATTGACAGTTTAGACATACAGTCTGTTGACCTGCATGATGAAATCAAGAATTTCAATCTCAGAAACTATGGAGAGCTTGATGATGGCCACAGTGTTTAATACACAACTTTAGAAACTATGGACAGCTTAATGATGACAGGGTTTAATATGTAACTATAGGAGCTATCAATAGCTTGACGATGGCTACAGTGTTTAATATGTAACTATAGAAACTATGGAGACCTTGACGATGGCTACAGTGTTTAATACACAACTTTAGAAACTATGGACAGCTTAATGATGACAGGGTTTAATATGTAACTATAGAAACTATGAACAACTTAAAGATGATCAGGGTTTAATATGTAACTATAGGAGCTATCAACAGCTTGACGATGGCTACAGTGTTTAATATGTAACTATAGAAACTATGGAGACCTTGACGATGGCTACAGTGTTTAATACACAACTTTAGAAACTATGGACAGCTTAATGATGACAGGGTTTAATATGTAACTATAGAAACTATGAACAACTTAAAGATGATCAGGGTTTAATATGTAACTATAGGAGCTATCAACAGCTTGACGATGGCTACAGTGTTTAATATGTAACTATAGAAACTATGGAGACCTTGACGATGGCTACAGTGTTTAATACACAACTTTAGAAACTATGGACAGCTTAATGATGACAGGGTTTAATATGTAACTATAGAAACTATGAACAACTTAAAGATGATCAGGATTTAATATGTAACTATAGGAGCTATCAACAGCTTGACGATGGCTACAGTGTTTAATATGTAACTATAGAAACTATGAACAGCTTGACGATGGCTACAGTGTTTAATATGTAACTATAGAAACTATGAACAGCTTGACTATGACCAGGGTTTAATATGTAACTATAGGAGCTATCAACAGCTTGACGATGGCTACAGTGTTTAATATGTAACAATAGAAGCTATGGACAGCTTGACGATGACCAGGGTTTAATATGTAACAATAGAAGCTATGGACAGCTTGACGATGGCTACAATGTTTAATATGTAACTATAGAAACTATGGACAGCTTGACGATGGCTACAGTGTTTAATATGTAACTATAGAAACTATGGACAGCTTGAAGATGACCACAATGTTTACTATATAACTAGAGAAACTATGAACAGCTTGACAATAGTCACTGTGTTTAATATGTAACTATAGGAGCTATCAACAGCTTGACGATGGCTACAATGTTTACTATATAACTAGAGAAACTATGAACAGCTTGACAATAGTCACTGTGTTTAATATGTAAAAAAGTTCAGGAAGAAATATCTTTTTCAGTTTGATTTAAAAACATTTAGTATCTACATAACCTTTAACCTTTTCCAGTAATCTTAATTTGTTGCATATCATTATGACAATGTATCATGGCATCTCATCTAGATTGAATCTTGACAAATCATCAAAATGAATCCATTATTATGAATCTCACTTTCAAATACATTTTTATCACAATAATCTATAACAAACAGCCAATATTCCAGTGTGATATTTAACTCGTTTTTATATGACAATATCAGTTTGTCCGTTCATTTGTTTGTCTGTTTGTTTCTCCATTCCGTTTCACTTTGTGAATGTAACTACTCTGATGTCGTTGGTCTGATTTCATATTTGATAGTATGATTGGTCATGATCTGTAGTCGACCATATTATTTGGCGGCTCATGGTGTCCTTTGGACACCGTAGATTTTTGTTGAAAAATTAGGGTAATTACGGTATAGTTTTGGGGTTGGATAAAAATAAGAAGTTTCTTACAGACGGTGTTATAGTGTAAATAAACTGAAAAAAAGACCTGTACTATTAAAACTGCTCAAATATGTGGGGGCGGGGCATGCTGTTGCTACAACATATATGTGGGGGCAGGGCATGCTGTTGCTACAACAAATATGTGGGGGCGGGGCATGCTGTTGCTACAACATATATGTGGGGGCAGGGCATGCTGTTGCTACAACAAATATGTGGGGGCGGGGCATGCTGTTGCTACAACATATATGTGGGGGCAGGGCATGCTGTTGCTACAACAAATATGTGGGGGCGGGGCATGCTGTTGCTACAACATATATGTGGGGGCGGGGCATGCTGTTGCTACAACAAATATGTGGGGGTGGGGCATGCTGTTGCTACAACATATATGTGGGGGCAGGGCATGCTGTTGCTACAACATATATGTGGGGGCAGGGCATGCTGTTGCTACAACATATATGTGGGGGCAGGGCATGCTGTTGCTACAACATATATGTGGGGCAGGGCATGCTGTTGCTACAACATATATGTGGGGCAGGGCATGCTGTTGCTACAACATATATGTGGGGGCAGGGCATGCTGTTGCTACAACATATATGTGGGGGCAGGGCATGCTGTTGCTACAACATATATGTGAACTTCCATATTATACTCAAGAGGTATTGATGCCTTTATAAAAGAAATAAATATAAATAACAAAACTTGCAAGGCTATATCTTGAGATATATTTAATGTTGTCATATTTAACAGGCTTTATTTTTCAATTGCTTTGAATAAGGCATACATATTCAAATAATTTGGACAAAAGAAGGGGGATTGTTTAGGACCATTCATAGATCACTTCTACCAACTATTACTGTATAAATGGCTTGGTTGTTGCCTCTAACAGAAACACTACTTTTTCAGTCAATCAGAAAGTACCCTAGCTCATGAATAAAATATTGAGGGCCATACATAGATAATTCCTACAAACAAGGTTTTAGTTCAAATGGTTCAATGGTTTCTGGAGAGAAGCTTGTTTTAACATTTCAGCCAATCAGAAACTAATATGTCTATCATATGTAACTATAAGAATAATAAAAAAAAAGACAGTGGTACCCATTTCAGATTAAAAAAAAATCAAACTAGTGTGAGCGAGTGATTGTTTTTTAAGGTCAAGTGAACCCAGCAATATCATCGTGACAAGTTACATTTTTATGAAATGACGAGGTTGACTGTTTTGTATTAAACCAAAATATCGAGTTGGATTTTTATAGTGCTAGCTCACTGAAACAACAATCCACAGGTAGCCATTATGCTCCACTCTAACAACAATCCACAGGTAGACATGTTGCTCCACTCTAACAACAATCCACAGGTAGACATGTTGCTCCACTCTAACAACAATCCACAGGTAGACATGTTGCTCCACTCTAACAACAATCCACAGGTAGACATGTTGCTCCACTCTTAACAACAATCCACAGGTAGACATGTTGCTCCACTCTTAACAACAATCCACAGGTAGACATGTTGCTCCACTCTAACAACAATCCACAGGTAGACATGTTGCTCCACTCTAACAACAATCCACAGGTAGACATGTTGCTCCACTCTAACAACAATCCACAGGTAGACATGTTGCTCCACTCTTAACAACAATCCACAGGTAGACATGTTGCTCCACTCTTAACAACAATCCACAGGTAGACATGTTGCTCCACTCTAACAACAATCCACAGGTAGAAATGTTGCTCCACTCTTAACGACAATCCACAGGTAGACATGTTGCTCCACTTTAACAACAATCCACTGGTAGACATGTTGCTCCACTCTGACAACAATCCACAGGTAGACATGTTGCTCTACTGACAACAATCCACAGGTAGACATGTTGCTCCACTCTGACAACAATCCACAGGTAGACATGTTGCTCCACTCTAACAACAATCCACAGGTAGACATGTTGCTCCACTCTACCGACAATCCACAGGTAGACATGTTGTTCCACTCTAACGACAATCCACAGGTAGACATGTTGCTCCACTCTAACAATCCACAGGTAGACATGTTGCTCCACTCTGACAACAATCCACAGGTAGACATGTTGCTCCACTCTGACAACAATCCACAGGTAGACATGTTGCTCCACTCTGACAACAATCCACAGGTAGACATGTTGCTCCACTCTAACAACAATCCACAGGTAGACATGTTGCTCCATTACCCTAATTCTGAGCCAACCAGAGTCTTTGCTTTTACTTCTTAATACTGTGTGCTTATCAGATAGCCTATATCATGAAAACCAGACTTGCTGGTGTTGGAAAGCCTAGACAGATATACTAGGTTGACCAGTGAAATCCCTGGCAATGAATATATGTCTGGAAAACTTTTTTTTAAATCCTGCATATGCACAATTGAGGTAATAAAATCTGTCAGCTAATAATTATTTGGAACTGTGGACTTTCACCTACTTTTGTCTACCTTCATACTTTTTATCACCATTTAAATATATATATATATATATATATATATATATATATATATACAAAAAACTCTATAATTTCCAAACGTTGTGGTCTTGCAGCCTTCCTCAGCGGAAGTTTATTACATATATATGAAAAACAAACAACATGACGTTACAAAGGAGATAAAAGACAATATTAAACTCTTTTATCTCCTTTGTAACGTCATGTTGTTTGTTTTTCATATATATGTAATAAACTTCCGCTGAGGAAGGCTGCAACGTTGGGAAATTAATCTAGAGTTTTTTGTGTAAATTATTTAGACTTTAAATATATATATGGATGTGGTCGAGTGGTCTAGGGCACTGGACGTAAGGCTAAGCGAGTGGTGCTGCAGTGTATCAATGGTGCGAGTTCAAATCCCGTTGAGGGAAGAACAAAAATTTGACAGCTCTAAAATCTAATTCTAACACTGTTTGGTTTAATTTTCAGACGTATATATATATATTACGGATTTAGTTTGTTACACATATTTTCATTGGTTCTTCAACCCTGAATGTCAGCATATATTCGGAAAACAGACAGGGTATATATTTCAGTCCCCCAAAACGATTAAAACATGGACGACAAAACATTACGCTTCACTGAATCAATGGCATAATACGGAATAATAAATGTATTTTTACCAAATTAAATGCTGTTTTTATACTCAAAACGGCTGCATGAAAAAAAAAAATATTACAACGGTTAATTCCGTCACAAATACCTGATCGATTCAGCAAACTCCTATGTTCCACGGCTGTACCATAACAAATAAACAAAACGTTGAGCCTTGAAAACTTTCGACGTCATGGGGCCACACCAAGGTTTTATTTACATGTTGTTAACATATAAATAATTGAAACTGTTTCACAAACCCGTTGTTTTGTTATGTGATATATTAATGTTATATTTATAAAGTTTATAAAATTTACTACATATGAAACTATTGATTTAGAAATTTAGTACAGTATTTTCCTTCATGAGACACCCCATAAATGAAATATGACGTGACACATATTTTGACGTCATTGAAGAATGACGTCAAAGGTACGGAAACGGACATCTAGAGATACAAAAAATAAAAATAAAAGAGGCAAATTTATTTAATACAGTTGGATGTTGTATTTAAAAAAAACAATGGTTAAATCTGTAATATATCTGTTGTTCAGCTATCAGACAGGGTATATAATGTGACATTCCTGGCTTATGATATATATTCCCTTCGGCTGCGCCTCAGGGAATATAGATCCTAAGCCGGGAATGTCACATTATATACCCTGTCTGATAGCTGAATAACATATAATATACATGTATATATATATATATATATAAACATCTAAAATGTTAGCACAACGATATCAAAAAAAGATGTTAAAATGTAACAAAAATAACTATAAGTCTACAAAAAGACTATAATTATAATTAAATCGACGGATATTTCGCTTGACCGACAAGCTTCATCAGCGTCTGTAATCTAATTTGAAAAATTGTCACGTGACCATCAGTTATCGTGACATAAATTACTAAAAATCATAATCTTGAACTTTATACTTTATATTATTCAACTATATTGCACACTAATTTATAAACAATATGAACAGAATGAGAAAATGTAATGATGAAGTTTACCAACTAGCTAAGGACCAGGCACTGCTTAAAAAGTTAAAAAACAAAAGATTTAGGCCTTTTTGTTTATGCCTTCCGGGTGTAATGTTTGTAACTTGCGGATCCAAAAATTCTTTTTTTTCTGTCTTTGATTTTCTTTCCAACTTGGATTGTGGTCAATGATATAAATTTGGGATCTGCCAAAGTCTTCCAATGAGTGCCCCGGCGACACAAAGTGTTGACTCACGGACAAGAGCGTCTTTTTCATAAGGTCACTACTGTGTCCATTCATTCTTTTGTTGAATGGTTGGACACTTTCTCCTACGTATTGCGACCCGCAGACGTGAGTCGAGGAGGTAAACCACATTAGGTGTTTTGCAATTGACATTGCAAAATATCTTATACTCCTTTCCCGTCGTCTTGCTATGGAACACTTGTGTGTGTTGCAATTGGAGACAGCACTTGCAACGCTTGTCACCACATGGTTTACACTGGCTGACCGTCGATGAAGGTCTAGATACCGCAGCTCTGACCAAGGTATCCTTAATGCTTTTAGGTCGCCGGAACGCTACAACGGGTGGTTCAGGGCACAACTTGGCCAGCGTTACACCTGGAAGGCATAAACAAAAAGGCCTAAATCTTTTGTTTTTTAACTTTTTAACCAGTGCCTGGTCCTTAGCTAGTTGGTAAACTTCATCATTACATTTTCTCATTCTGTTCATATTGTTTATAAATTAGTGTGCAATATACTTGAATAATATAAAGTATAAAGTTCAAGATTATGATTTTTAGTAATTTACGTCAAGATAACTGATGGTCACGTGACAATTTTTCAAATCAGATTACAGACGCTGACGAAGCTTGTCGGTCAAGCGAAATATCCGTCGATTTAATTATAATTGTAGTCTTTTTGTAGACTTATAGTTATTTTTGTTACATTTTAACATCTTTTTTTGATATCGTTGTGCTAACATTTTAGACGTTTATTTATCATTTTTGTTTGCTTGCACAGTATCGTTAACACTTGTTTCCGATTCGACATCTCGTAGGTTCATACGTTGACTACTTTTTCAGACGCACTTACACCAAAGAAGACCCTTTTCCTATAAGACATTGGTCATCCATGTATGTGACCAGTTAAAACAATTCTACCAAATTTATCCCTGTGACTTGCCACCTCTCCTGTCATATCACTTGCATATTATCTAAAGTAACCACATACCGGTACAATGTATTCTCTATACAGCACAAAGACAACATTTTAGATATATTTTATTTCACTATACAATGTATATTGAGGACAACATAATAAATAAGTCAAATTAGGAATAAAAATAGAAAATATTAACGTACATGGTCTACTTAAATTGTGAATCGTATCACAGTGTTAAGCTATCATTTCATACACATCTTTAATACATATAATTATCAACAACAACAAAAAAGAAAAGAAAAAGTTCTTCAATAAGAATATCACTTAACAAATATCAACAGCAACATATGTATAAAAACATTAAAAAAATATCATTAAAAATTAATTAGACATTCATACTTTAAAATCGTGACAAATTTAGTCACAGCTGTGTAGCATTGTAAAAGCATTTCTCCATCAGAATGAAAGAAACTTTGCATATATTGATTGTAAAGTACAAGCTATAATTAATTGCTACATTAGTTATACAAAATAATCAATGTCAAAGTACAGACCATAAAGCTAGGCTATACATACATTAGTTATACAAAATATTACTGTCTACAATATATAAACTTTATAATGTAAAATATAATATAAAAAAATATTAACATGTCATTGGAGACAATAATAAAGTTAACAAATCAAATCCTTTTCCAAATGGTAACCATGGTAGCAGCCTTTCCATCTTGATATAACAACTCGCGTGCTCCAATATATAACATGCTGAAAAAAATAAGAAGAAAAACAAAATGAATGATTGGAAGATGGTTTATGGTGTTTAACGCCACTTTCAACAATATTTCAGTTATATAATGGAGGTCATTTTTATTGGTGGAGGAAACCGGAGGACCCGGAGAAAAACACCGACCTGTCGCAAGTCACTGACAAATGTTTGGAAAATATTTCTTTTGGAAACAAATAAATTTTTTACAAAACTAGTACAAGTTTTTCAAATTGACAGAATGTATTCAATAACTTCCTCTCTAAAACATTTAATACACTATCTGTTTATATACTAGAGACTCAAATGAGTCAGTAACTCACATCTGGAGTAAAATATATAAAAGTTAAAAGACTGGTGGATGGAAGACAGATACCAAATGGTACTGAAAGTTCACATGGCCTTTGGTCATGTTAGCTCTAAATAAAAGATTATATTGCAATATAAAACATTCATTGGAGGAGAAGAGTACAAAACGCAATTTACAGAAAATATTATTTGACCATTTTCACTAAAATCTTGAATTGCATGAGTAACAGGTGTTTATCATGATTAATGTAAAAATAACGGCCAAACACATGAAACAAAAATAACATGTTTCACACCCAATATCAAATTGGGTCTGTTGCATATGAAGTCAGTATTCATTATTTAAGCTTGGGACCCCTGGCATCATTTTCCACATTGACAATTTACAAAAATTTTAAGTTAACATACAACCATGTTATATTTCTTTCCAAAGAACATACCACTGTGAAATGGAGTACCATCATCACAACTAATGGTTCACTTTCAGAATTTGTCAGCTTATCAAGATAATATATAAACTTACTGTCTGTTCAGTCCATCCTGTAGTTTTTCTCTGGTCCAGTCTGATACTATAATAACAAGTCCACCCTCTTTGGTAACTTCCCACAACCTAGCTAACCAGGCTAAAACATAACAAGACAATAGTCATACAACCTAGCTAACCAGGCTAAAACATAAGACAATAGTCATACAACCTAGCTAACCAGGCTAAAACATAAGACAATAGTCATACAACTTAGCTAACCAGGCTAAAACATAACAAGACAATAGTCTTACAACCTAGCTAACCAGGCTAAAACATAACAAGACAATAATCATACAACCTAGCTAACCAGGCTAAAACATAACAAGACAATAGTCATACAACCTAGCTAACCAGGGTAAAACATAACAAGACAATAGTCATACAACCTAGCTAACCAGGCTAAAACATAACAAGACAATAGTCATTCCACAATCTAGCTAACCAGGATAAAACATAACAAGACAATAGTCATTCCACAACCTAGCTAACCAGGCTAAAACATAACAAGACAATAGTCATTCCACAACCTAGCTAACCAGGCTAAAACATAACAAGACAATAATCATACAACCTAGCTAACCAGGCTAAAACATAACAAGACAATAATCATACAACCTAGCTAACCAGGCTAAAACATAACAAGACAATAGTCATACAACCTAGCTAACCAGGGTAAAACATAACAAGACAATAGTCATACAACCTAGCTAACCAGGCTAAAACATAACAAGACAATAGTCATTCCACAATCTAGCTAACCAGGATAAAACATAACAAGACAATAGTCATTCCACAACCTAGCTAACCAGGCTAAAACATAACAAGACAATAGTCATTCCACAACCTAGCTAACCAGGCTAAAACATAACAAGACAATAGTCATACAACCTAGCTAACCAGGCTAAAACATAACAAGACAATAGTCATACAACCTGGCTAACCAGGCTAAAACATAACAAGACAATAGTCATACAACCTGGCTAACCAGGCTAAAACATAACAAGACAATAGTCATTCCACAACCTAGCTAACCAGGATAAAACATAACAAGACAATAGTCATACAACCTAGCTAACCAGGCTAAAACATAACAAGACAATAGTCATTCCACAACCTAGCTAACCAGGATAAAACATAACAAGACAATAGTCATACTGAAATCCTTTCAATGTCTGATTGTGGTCATATTTGTGATATCAACTTATCATTCTTTTTCAATAACTGTCTGTGAGAATGACATGACCATAAGTGCCATATATGTCGGGAAGGAGATAATAACCCTTGCTGAATACCTAATATATTTCCCAGGTTAACATGAAGGAGATGCTGACTCTTGTAGAACACCTAATCTCATTTCTAGTTTCAAGGGAAGGAGATGCTGACTCTTGTAGAACACCTAATCTCATTTCTAGTTTCAAGGGAAGGAGATGCTGACTCTTGTAGAACACATAATCTCATTTCTAGTTTCAAGTGAAGGAGATGCTGACTCTTGTAGAACACCTAATCTCATTTCTAGTTTCAAGGGAAGGAGATGCTGACTCTTGTAGAACACCTAATCTCATTTCTAGTTTCAAGGGAAGGAGATGCTGACTCTTGTAGAACACCTAATCTCATTTCTAGTTTCAAGGGAAGGAGATGCTGACTCTTGTAGAACACCTAATCTCATTTTTAGTTTCAAGGGAAGGAGATGCTGACTCTTGTAGAACAACTAATCTCATTTCTAGTTTCTAGGGAAGGAGATGTTAACCCTTGCTGAACACACAAGTCTTATTCCTAGTTTTATAAGAGGTGGGAAATGCTTACCCTTCGTGAGCACCTGGTAGATCATAGGTTTAAATTTAGGATTATCTTTAGAGCTATGGATTATCTTTAGGATTCAGGTATACCATTAGGTTTACCTATAGAGCTATGGTCTACCTTTAGGATTACATGTAAGATTAAGGTTTACCTTTAGGACTACCATTAAGATTAAGGTTTACCTTTAGGACTACCTTTAAGATTAAGATTTACCTTTAGGACTACCTTTAAGATTAAGATTTACCTTTAGGACTACCTTTAAGATTAAGATTTACCTTTAGAACTACCTTTAAGATTAAGGTTTACCTTTAGGACTACCATTAAGATTAAGGTTTACCTTTAGGACTACCTTTAAGATTAAGGTTTACCTTTAGGACTACCTTTATGATTAAGGTTTACCTTTAGGACTACCTTTATGATTAAGGTTTACCTTTAGGACTACCTTTAAGGTTAAGGTTTACCTTTAGGACTACCTTTAAGATTAAGGTTTACCTTTAGGACTACCTTTAAGATTAAGATTTACCTTTAGAACTACCTTTAAGATTAAGATTTACCTTTAGGACTACCTTTAAGATTAAGGTTTACCTTTAGGACTACCTTTAAGATTAAGGTTTACCTTTAGGACTACCTTTAAGATTAAGGTTTACCTTTAGGACTACCTTTAAGATTAAGATTTACCTTTAGGACTACCTTTAAGATTAAGATTTACCTTTAGGACTACCTTTATGATTAAGGTTTACCTTTAGGACTACCTTTATGATTAAGGTTTACCTTTAGGACTACCTTTATGATTAAGGTTTACCTTTAGGACTACCTTTATGATTAAGGTTTACCTTTAGGACTACCTTTATGATTAAGGTTTACCTTTAGGACTACCTTTAAGGTTAAGGTTTACCTTTAGGACTACCTTTAAGATTAAGGTTTACCTTTAGGACTACCTTTAAGATTAAGATTTACCTTTAGAACTACCTTTAAGATTAAGATTTACCTTTAGGACTACCTTTAAGATTAAGGTTTACCTTTAGGACTACCTTTAAGATTAAGGTTTACCTTTAGGACTACCTTTAAGATTAAGGTTTACCTTTAGGACTACCTTTAAGATTAAGATTTACCTTTAGGACTACCTTTAAGATTAAGATTTACCTTTAGGACTACCTTTAAGATTAAGGTTTACATTTAGGACTACCATTAAGATTAAGGTTTACCTTTAGGACTACCTTTAAGATTAAGATTTACCTTTAGAACTACCTTTAAGATTAAGATTTACCTTTAGGACTACCTTTAAGATTAAGGTTTACCTTTAGGACTACCTTTAAGATTAAGGTTTACCTTTAGGACTACCTTTAAGATTAAGGTTTACCTTTAGGACTACCTTTAAGATTAAGGTTTACCTTTAGGACTACCTTTAAGATTAAGATTTACCTTTAGGACTACCTTTAAGATTAAGGTTTACCTTTAGGACTACCTTTATGATTAAGGTTTACCTTTAGGACTACCTTTATGATTAAGGTTTACCTTTAGGACTACCTTTAAGGTTAAGGTTTACCTTTAGGACTACCTTTAAGATTAAGGTTTACCTTTAGGACTACCTTTAAGATTAAGATTTACCTTTAGAACTACCTTTAAGATTAAGATTTACCTTTAGGACTACCTTTAAGATTAAGGTTTACCTTTAGGACTACCTTTAAGATTAAGGTTTACCTTTAGGACTACCTTTAAGATTAAGGTTTACCTTTAGGACTACCTTTAAGATTAAGATTTACCTTTAGGACTACCTTTAAGATTAAGATTTACCTTTAGGACTACCTTTAAGATTAAGGTTTACATTTAGGACTACCATTAAGATTAAGGTTTACCTTTAGGACTACCTTTAAGATTAAGATTTACCTTTAGAACTACCTTTAAGATTAAGATTTACCTTTAGGACTACCTTTAAGATTAAGGTTTACCTTTAGGACTACCTTTAAGATTAAGGTTTACCTTTAGGACTACCTTTAAGATTAAGGTTTACCTTTAGGACTACCTTTAAGATTAAGGTTTACCTTTAGGACTACCTTTAAGATTAAGATTTACCTTTAGGACTACCTTTAAGATTAAGGTTTACATTTAGGACTACCATTAAGATTAAGGTTTACCTTTAGGACTACCTTTAAGATTAAGATTTACCTTTAGGACTACCTTTAAGATTAAGATTTACCTTTAGGACTACCTTTAAGATTAAGGTTTACATTTAGGACTACCATTAAGATTAAGATTTACCTTTAGGACTACCTTTAAGATTAAGGTTTACCTTTAGGACTACCCTTAAGATTAAGATTTACCTTTAGGACTACCTTTAAGATTAAGATTTACCTTTAGGACTACCTTTAAGATTAAGGTTTACCTTTAGGACTACCTTTAAGATTAAGGTTTACCTTTAGGACTACCTTTAAGATTAAGGTTTACCTTTAG
Source organism: Bathymodiolus septemdierum (assembly GCA_963383655.1). Lineage (NCBI taxonomy): Eukaryota > Metazoa > Mollusca > Bivalvia > Mytilida > Modiolidae > Bathymodiolus > Bathymodiolus septemdierum. Next base: position 128,031,992 of record OY726518.1, on the reverse strand, counting down.
GACTACCTTTAAGATTAAGGTTTACCTTTAGGACTACCTTTAAGATTAAGATTTACCTTTAGGACTACCTTTAAGATTAAGATTTACCTTTAGGACTACCTTTATGATTAAGGTTTACCTTTAGGACTACCTTTATGATTAAGGTTTACCTTTAGGACTACCTTTATGATTAAGGTTTACCTTTAGGACTACCTTTATGATTAAGGTTTACCTTTAGGACTACCTTTATGATTAAGGTTTACCTTTAGGACTACCTTTAAGGTTAAGGTTTACCTTTAGGACTACCTTTAAGATTAAGGTTTACCTTTAGGACTACCTTTAAGATTAAGATTTACCTTTAGAACTACCTTTAAGATTAAGATTTACCTTTAGGACTACCTTTAAGATTAAGGTTTACCTTTAGGACTACCTTTAAGATTAAGGTTTACCTTTAGGACTACCTTTAAGATTAAGGTTTACCTTTAGGACTACCTTTAAGATTAAGATTTACCTTTAGGACTACCTTTAAGATTAAGATTTACCTTTAGGACTACCTTTAAGATTAAGGTTTACATTTAGGACTACCATTAAGATTAAGGTTTACCTTTAGGACTACCTTTAAGATTAAGATTTACCTTTAGAACTACCTTTAAGATTAAGATTTACCTTTAGGACTACCTTTAAGATTAAGGTTTACCTTTAGGACTACCTTTAAGATTAAGGTTTACCTTTAGGACTACCTTTAAGATTAAGGTTTACCTTTAGGACTACCTTTAAGATTAAGGTTTACCTTTAGGACTACCTTTAAGATTAAGATTTACCTTTAGGACTACCTTTAAGATTAAGGTTTACATTTAGGACTACCATTAAGATTAAGGTTTACCTTTAGGACTACCTTTAAGATTAAGATTTACCTTTAGGACTACCTTTAAGATTAAGATTTACCTTTAGGACTACCTTTAAGATTAAGGTTTACATTTAGGACTACCATTAAGATTAAGATTTACCTTTAGGACTACCTTTAAGATTAAGGTTTACCTTTAGGACTACCCTTAAGATTAAGATTTACCTTTAGGACTACCTTTAAGATTAAGATTTACCTTTAGGACTACCTTTAAGATTAAGATTTACCTTTAGGACTACCTTTAAGATTAAGGTTTACATTTAGGACTACCATTAAGATTAAGGTTTACCTTTAGGACTACCTTTAAGATTAAGGTTTACCTTTAGGACTACCTTTAAGATTAAGGTTTACCTTTAGGACTACCTTTAAGATTAAGGTTTACCTTTAGGATTACCTTTAAGATTAAGATCTACCTTTAAGATTAAGGTTTACCTTTAGGACTACCTTTAAGATTAAGATTTACCTTTAGGACTACCTTTAAGATTAAGATTTACCTTTAGGACTACCTTTAAGATTAAGATTTACCTTTAGGACTACCTTTAAGATTAAGGTTTACCTTTAGGACTACCTTTAAGATTAAGATTTACCTTTAGGACTACCTTTAAGATTAAGATTTACCTTTAGGACTACCTTTAAGATTAAGGTTTACATTTAGGACTACCATTAAGATTAAGGTTTACCTTTAGGACTACCCTTAAGATTAAGATTTACCTTTAGGACTACCTTTAAGATTAAGATTTACCTTTAGGACTACCTTTAAGATTAAGGTTTACATTTAGGACTACCTTTAAGATTAAGGTTTACATTTAGGACTACCATTAAGATTAAGGTTTACCTTTAGGACTACCTTTAAGATTAAGGTTTACCTTTAGGACTACCTTTAAGATTAAGGTTTACCTTTAGGACTACCTTTAAGATTAAGGTTTACCTTTAGGATTACCTTTAAGATTAAGATCTACCTTTAAGATTAAGGTTTACCTTTAGGACTACCTTTAAGATTAAGGTTTACCTTTAGGATTAAGAGTTCTGTCCAGGAATGTTATAACAACCATGTTGTGATCTTTCACTTCATTTGGTAACCATGTTAACTGAAAAAGAAAAAAAAATTATATGATTTTTGTCAAATTAGGTAACTGATACAGTTGATACAATTAGTAGCATTTCTGTGTAGTTATAGTTGGATCTGGTTTTTTATATGACTGCCAAATTTTGGCAGTCATATTATGGTATCGATGTGTTGTCCGTCTGTAGACATAATGGTTTGCATGAAATATTTTTTGTTCCAATTGGTCGACCCTTTCTTTAGATACAATGATCCTTGGCACAGAATGATCTTGGGGTTCTATGCTACCTGTTTTCTGTTGTAAGTGGAGCATTTGTCATACCGTTAAATGTTTACCTGTTTGAAGACAGCATTGTCATATCCCATACTGTCGAATGTTTACCTGTTTGAAGACAACATGGTCATATCCAATACTGTCAAATGTTTACCTGTTTGAAGACAACATGGTCATATCCAATACTGTCAAATGTTTACCTGTTTGAAGACAACATTGTCATATCCTATACTGTCAAATGTTTACCTGTTTGAAAACAACATTGTCTTATCCCATACTGTCAAATGTTTACCTGTTTGAAGACAACATTGTCATATCCCATACTGTCAAATGGTTACCTGTTTGAAGACAACATTGTCATATCCCATACTGTCAAATGTTTACCTGTTTGAAGACAACATGGTCATATCCCATACTGTCAAATGTTTACCTGTTTGAAGACAACATGGTCGTATCAAATACTGTCAAATGTTTACCTGTTTGAAGACAACATTGTCATATCTCATACTGTCAAATGGTTACCTGTTTGAAGACAACATTGTCATATCCCATACTGTCAAATGGTTACCTGTTTGAAAACAACATGGTCATATTCCATACTGTCAAATGTTTACCTGTTTGAAGACAACATTGTCATATCCCATACTGTCAAATGGTTACCTGTTTGAAGACAACATTGTCATATCCCATACTGTCAAATGTTTACCTGTTTGAAAACAACATGGTTATATCCAATACTGTCAAATGTTTACCTGTTTGAAAACAACATTGCCATATTCCATACTGTCAAATGTTTACCTGTTTGAAGACAACATTGTCATATCCTATACTGTCAAATGTTTACCTATTTGAAGACAACATGGTCATATCCCTTACTGTCAAATGGTTACTTGTTTGAAAACAACATTGTCATATCCCATACTGTCAAATGTTTACCTATTTGAAGACAACATGGTCATATCCCTTACTGTCAAATGGTTACTTGTTTGAAAACAACATTGCCATATTCCATACTGTCAAATGTTTACCTGTTTGAAGACAACATTGTCATATCCTATACTGTCAAATGTTTACCTGTTTGAAGACAACATGGTCATATCCCTTACTGTCAAATGGTTACCTGTTTGAAAACAACATTGTCATATCCTATACTGTCAAATGTTTACCTGTTTGAAGACAACATGGTCATATTCCATACTGTCAAATGTTTACCTGTTTGAAAACAACATTGTCATATCCTATACTGTCAAATGTTTACCTGTTTGAAGACAACATTGTCATATCCCATACTGTCAAATGTTTACCTGTTTGAAAACAACATTGTCATATCCTATTCAGTCAAATGTTTACCTGTTTGAAGACAACATTGTCATATCCCATACTGTCAAATGTTTACCTGTTTGAAAACAACATTGTCATATCCTATGCTGTCAAATGCAGCTATGGAGTTTTTTCCATTAGTATCTGTGTATTCCACTTGTTCCCCTTGTTGAAGCTTTAAGGCTGTGTCAATAAAACGACCACCAAAATCTATTGCTAAAATCTGCAATAAAAATGATCTCTTGTAATCAAATAGATAATATCTTTATATAACACATTCAAATGCATGCTTAAAATATAAGAAGTAATCAGAAATCTAAAATTAGAAACTTATATGTGAAAGCCTCGATCATATGATAGCTGCATTTAAAAAATAACTATGAAATAAGTGAATATTACTACTCATGATTTACAGCTAGAAAGGTATGTGTACTTCATGTTATACTGCTAGAAAGGTGTGTGTACTTCATGTTTTACTGCTAGAAAGGTGTGTGTACTTCATGTTGTACTGCTGGAAAGGTGTGTGTACTTCATGTTATAGAGTTGTCCGTTACTCATTGAAGGTTGGTGTGTTTCAATTGGTACTATTTTGTACTGACTACCTACCATGTTACTCAAATATTGTAGAAAGATATCAAAAATCCTTAATCTAAATGCCATACATTCCAGTGAGTGAGTGATTGCTGCTTACATCAAATGAACAATCTACTCACTATATCATGATGAGAACAAGCGACATTAGATAAGATTATAATGATGTCCACTTTGTACTAGACCAACATGCTCAGATGGATTCTTATAGTGCTAGCTCACTTAAACAACAGTCCTTGTGTAGAAATGTGGCTTCACCTGACACATTATCCTCATTCTGAGCCAACTCTTCCTCCTTAATGTTGCAACAAATGCACATCTTGGTTTGACCTGACTGAGGCTCAAACCCACGATCTACCACACTCGAAGTGAGCATGCTAACCATTACACCACTGATGCGGTTCCATACATTCGAATTGCTAGAACAAGTATAAAATACACTCACGTTATGAAAGACATTGTGTAGTTGAACTGGTCCCCTGCCAGTACCAGAACCAATCCATAACAAAGACTGGTTTCCACTCTCTGTCTGGTATTCTTTACAGAGCTTAGCTACTGCGAGTGGCAATGGGTCACGGTATCCAAACTCTTGTTCTAGAATCCCATATAACTTATCTTTCTCATCATATCCATACTGTGTATTTGTTGTGGAGACTTTGACAACTTTATGGCCTTTCTCCTCAATAACAGATGGATTTTCTGGGAAATATTACATTAATCATCATATTTGTCAAAGCATCAGAGGTGCACAATCCAAGTTGCCTGATATTATTAAAATTCTCTGTATGAAAAATTATATTTTTCAAACTCGACTGAGATATCTTCAGTATATAGCTTGTGTATAAATTGGGTTTGAATTTGTTGAGGAACTATTTTGCTAGCATGCTAACAAATACATTTTCACACTTTTTTACTTCTTAAAGGGAAATAACTCTAAAAGTTTCTGCCAAAAAATTGTGATTTTTTTAACTTAACTGAAACATTGTCCATTATACTTTGCACATACATTTGGTTGGAAACTATTGAGGAACTATTTTACGAGTGAGCTTACAAGAACATTTACACATATTTTTACATCTTCAAGGTGAATAACATTTAAAATTCTTGACCAATAAGTATGATTTTTGCACATACTGTATGTAGCTTGTTGTATAAATTTATCCATCATGGAAGATTTTTTGTCATATATAGTTTTATTTTGATCAAAAGCAATGAAAGTTTGGCATAATATTTTCAGTAACCATACAAATATGTTTGTACACATTATTTTAGCATATTATTTCTAATACAGAAATAAAAAGAAGAAAAAAAGATATCTTACTCATCAGACTGAAAAAGGTTTTTCATCGATTCCCATTTTCTTTTAATAATTTGGGCCTGTCTAGGGGTACAAATGTATAAAGATTTAAGATCAATGTTTCTATAATAAATAAGAGTTTCCAAACATCCTGTCCAATTAATCATTTCTCTTTTTATTCTACAAACATATATATAGTAACGAATGATAATAAGACAGGTGTTAAGGATCTCACAGTTTGGGTCAAACAGAACCCCAAGTGTACATTCAACTGGATTAATATCTATATTAATGCCACACTTGGACCTCAGGTTATCAGTAAACTGTAGCCAAAGAGAACGAACAAATCGACATTCATAGAACAAGTGGATGAGGGATTCTTTTGTTTCAAAACAATAACTACATAATTCTGTCTCGGATAAACCACATTTCAGCAACATGCTGTTGGTGTACAAAATTCTTAAGCTTAACTTATATTGAAATGACTGAAGTTTTGTGCTTAATATACTTTTAAAAGGACGTTGATATATTATGTCCCAGTTTTCTTCTTCAGTGATATTTAAGTCTGTCATCCACTTATTCTATGACTTAAGAGGTTTCTCAAAAACCTTTTGTATGAATATTTTATAGAAGGGTTTTACAACTTTCTGGCTAACATGCAAAAGTAAGATATGTTTATTGCATATCTCATCTAGCTTCTCTATTTGATTGTCTCGCAAAATTGATTTCCATTCTTGAGGGATCGAGAGTATTATACTATGATACTCTAAAAAAATTATATTAATATTGTAGTTATTTTTTAAATCAGTAAGTGACAGAAGACTTCCCTCTTCTTTGATTAATACCCGACTTGGCCCAATGTGAGAAAAAGACCGGTTGACCACCAACCCTTATTCTCCCATTGTGCCAAATTGGCTGTGACAAAATTCACAATTTTTGATACACTTACAACCAGAAATTCAACAAACAATAACTCAAGCACACCTTCAATGAAACTCGGTAAAAATTAGTTTGTTTACATTTCCTGTCAAAAATGTGAATATTAAACATCTACATTGTAATGCTTAATTAGATTTATGGAACATGATTTGATTTGAACTAAGAAATAAATTTTTCAATGGCTAGGATGAAATAATGTAATGACTTACCCTGTACACCTATACCTAGAACAAACACTTGTGAATCAATAAGTCTGGCAGGTAACTCAACTGTCTCCACAGATCTAGCCAATCTGAATCCAGCATGTTGAATGAAATGTCGTCTGAATGCATACCTAGCAAAACGTGAAGCTTCATCGCCTGTTGATATCCATGATCCACCCTGTCGATAAAAAAGTAATAGGATTAAGCTTATGGTGTTTAACGTCATTTTCAACAATATTTCAGCCCTATCAATAAAAAAAAAATTAATTATTTTTATCAAAATGTTAAAAACAAAAGCATTTCTTTGGTCTTCTAAACTCAGATGATGACAGTGTCTTCTGTTGGGAACTTTTGGCATATTTTTTTCCTTTACTTGATGATTTTATTTTCATCTTTTTTTTAATTATTTGAGTAAATTCTCAAAACTTTTCCCTTCGGACTAGTCTATTTCTATTCAGGGGTGTTATACAATTGTAACTTGTTAACTTTACAGATTTCTATTGACATTCTGTCAATATTTTTCAATAAACAGTTTTATTTTAATGTTGCACTTCATTTATTTCATTTATTTACATTTAATTCACTTGTGTTGCAAACTTTCTGTAATACTAATCTTTCCTGTAATCCCTTTGTTAATTGTGGCTTCTGGTTATGTAATAAGGGGAGGACCATTGACCATACTGATCAGCAGGAATCAAACCAGTGACGTCAAATCTCCCACCAAATGCCATGAATGGGGCAAAATAGGATGGCCAGTGCATTTATAATGCAGAAATAACAGCCTGTGTATACACTATATACATGATGTGTAATTAATTTGATTGGAATAATGTTCTAGGTCACTCTCTAAGTATTCCCAAGGATATTGAAAGTATTTGTATAGATTAAATGGGGCCAAAACTGGGAAATTTTGTTTTGGGGCTATTTTAGAGCTTTATTTTATGAGTGAAATACTAACTTGAATTAAAAATAGCAACTTTATGGGTGCCTCTATTGACCTGATTTTGGTATATGTTGTTCTGTAGGGTGTATTCTACAAAACTGTGTCAGATTTCAAAAATTTTGTTTCTAAAAATATTTATGCCTCTTTGAAATTGGGAACAGAATGGAAGGATTAGCTTTTACAGTCTGTATGACATAACAAATGAATGAAACCATATATCAAAATTCTGAGACACGGTTGTGTAGGCTGTAGTTAGATCTTGCAGAGGAAATAAAAATTTCTGGTGTGTGATTTGACCTGGACATGCTATTTTTAATCAAAGAGCATACCCTAGTTTTTTGCACATTATATTACATAACTTTTGATGAAATTGATTTTGAAATATGAAATTTAGTTTACAATAAAGAGCAATCTTTCAGAAACACATAGATACCAAGATATTTAATTTCCATTTAGTAGTTTTTGAGAAATAATCTTTTAAAGATTGGTAGTCAAGGCAAACAAAATTTCCCTCTTATACCTTAAACACTGATTTTGAGTCTGAAATTTTTCCCAGAAATAGTAATATATTAATTATGGGTTGAAAGTGTCATTTCAGAAATTCATATTGGGGAAATAGCTCTTCAGGAATCACTTGGGTTTTTTCTTGCATGTTTTTCACTGAAATGTTTTAACAACTGAGACTGAATCCAAATTAGATATTGAAAATTGAATCTAATAAATTGCACATTGTGTCCAATAAATTTACCATCATTGAGCATAGAATATTGACCTACAAGTATAATATACACACATATCTGTAACACAACCAAGTATTGACTGGTGTATTGTCCTACCATTATAATTCATAGTCTTAAATTAAAATAAAATGTGTTCACGCCACGATATAGCTGAAATACTGATAATGTTGGCGTTAAACACCAATAAATCAATCATATAATTTATGAAACATAACCTGAATACAACCAATATTTACTAGCATATTAACCTACCTGTAAAATATATGACATGCAGCCAGAATAGAACATGAGATTAACCTACCAGTTAATAGAACCAAGTATTGACAATTGTCACGAGAATGAGTGAGCTTAACGCCAACTCAGCAATTTTTCAGCTATATCACAGCGAGAACAAGTTAATTTTCAATGAGATGGTGATGAGGTCCACTTTGTATAAGACCAAAACTTTTAGTTGGATTTTTATAGTGCTAGTTCACTGAAACAATAGTCTGTGGATAGACATGTCGCCCCACTCGGACACATTATCCTGATTCCGAACTAACCAGCCTTTGCTCTTTCTCCTTAATGCTGCATACTTAGCGGAGAAGCAACAAATACCAATTTCATAGTTCTTGGTTTGACCCGATTGGGGCTAGAATGCACAATCTACTGCACTTGAGGCAAGCACGCTAACCATTACACCACCGATGCGGTTGACTGTTGTCATGAGAACTAAATGTTGATTGATGTATTAACCTACCAGTATTATATTGTGTCTACCATCAAAACATGGGGAAGAGAAATCATCATAGAGATAATGTGATTTGTATTCACACAGTCCATTGAAGTGGTCCTCAGTCCACTGCCATACATTCCCATATACATCATGAAATCCAAGTTCTGTGGGCAGGAACATATTGACTGGCTGTAAAATAATTCATAACTATTAATACAAGACTAAGATTGTACAAAATATATGAATATATACTTTCAGTGATTCAGCTAGGCAACGGTCTCAAGACATTTGCCCACCTATTTCTCAAATTGTCTTGAAGAACTTTATAAAAATTAGTCTATTTATTAAAGAATGTCCCGAAGAAATTTTGATACAACCTGAAGATTTCAAAGTCTAGCTGAAACACTGTACTCTTGTTGATTTGTTTTGTAGAGAATGGATTTCTCAGAGTAATATTGCATGCCAGATGCAATGAGGAGTCCATTTCAAGCAAAACATATCAACAATATTATGTTTATCGAGGATTTGTCAAGGCAATGTCAGTATAACATCCCAAAGATACACAAGACAATCCATGATCATATGTTTGTATCATGCCTGTTCTTTGATTATAAATATTATCTTGTGTAAAGATAAGTACATACACAGATAACTGTCTTAATAAACATCTTTTATCAGAGAATATATCTTGTGGTCCCTTGGTATGGGTGACAACAGGTTAAAATAATGGTTGGTGTCAAATGCCATTGTTAAACATCCACAACCACTGGGTCCCTTGGTATGGATGAAAACAGGTTAAAGTAAAAAAAACAAAACTTATTCCATTGTTAATCATCCACAACTACTGGGTCCCTTGGTATGGATGAAAACAGGTGAAATACTTACTGTAGATGATCCATATTGAAAGTTTGTGTTAAATTCTATCTTGTCTTGGTAGATAATATCACTTTTAACACCTTCTCTTGGTGACACCTGTCAATATAAAAACCATAAAATCATCATTGATCAACCACTGTAATCCATTATCAACTCTATCTAACAGCACATAATTCACAGATTAAAAGTTGCCTTTCAAAAGACATTTCTCTGTTTATACAGGGGCCTTTTATGAGATGGTGGCCTTTCTCCAAAGGACCTTTTAAGAGATGGTAGCTTTTCTATAACGGGGCCTTTTATAAGATGGCAGGTTTTCTATAAAGGACCCTATGAAATGGTAGCCTTTCTATTGAAGGACCTTTTAAGAGATGGTAGCTTTTCTATAAAGGGGCCTTTTATAAGATGGCAGGTTTTCTATAAAGGACCCTATGAGATGGTGGCCTTTCTCCAAAGGACCTTTTAAGAGATGGTAGCTTTTCTATAAAGGGGCCTTTTATAAGATGGCAGGTTTTCTATAAAGGACCCTATGAGATGGTGGCCTTTCTCCAAAGGACCTTTTAAGAGATGGTAGCTTTTCTATAAAGGGACCTTTTATAAGATGGTAGGTTTTCTATAAAGGACCCTATGAGATGGTGGCCTTTCTCCAAAGGACCTTTTAAGAGATGGTAGCTTTTCTATAAAGGGGCCTTTTATAAGATGGCAGGTTTTCTATAAAGGACCCTATGAAATGGTAGCCTTTCTATTGAAGGACCTTTTACGAGATGGTAGCTTTTCTATAGAGGGGACTTTTATAAAATGGTAGCCTTTTTAAAGAGGGGACTTTCAAAGAAATGTGTTCTTGAGTCTGGCCTTTTCTATGAAGAAGTCTGTCATAATAAGGTGGCATTTCTAGAGAGAAACATATTATAATATGGTGGCTTTCTATTAAGAGTCTTGTCTTGAGAGGATGATCTTCCTACAGAGTAGCCGTACATAAGATAGAAGCTCTTCTACAAAAAGACTACAATATTATACAAAATGTGTCTGTCTTAAAGTAACAGTATTTATACAATGAAATATAAATGTGTTAAAACATTAGAATATATATATTATTCTATCTGGAGTTAGAATGTTGCTATATATAACCTTGTTGATAAATGAGATTATTATTTGATTTGTTGTTCTGTGATGGTCTGCTCTATCAAAGTCTTCTACATAATTTCTATTTTAAGATAATTTTAAATAAATATCTTTTATGAGCCCAAATCAGCAATTTTTCAGCTATATCATGATCAGAACAAGTTACATTCAATGAAATGATGTCTGCTTTGTATTAGACCAACACACTTAATTTGATCTGTATAGTGTTAGCTCTCTGAAACAACAATTCGTGTGTAGACATGTCGCTCCACCCTGACACATTATCCTCATTCTGAGCCAACCAGTCTTTGCTCATACTCCTTAAAGCTGCATGCTTAGCAGAGAAGCAGCAAAGACCAATTTTAAAATCTTTGGCTTTTGACACGACGGGTGCTCACACATTTACCATTACACCAACGATGCAGTTCTACAGTGATTACAGAAGTACAGAATGTGAAAATATATGATTAATAATAGCTTTTATACACATGATCAAAATTCTTGGTCTTCAAATTTTTCTCAAAATAAACTGTACTGGAATTCTTTTGGGGTTTTTAATTTATTGCTGTATAATTTTACTAACCAGTGACACATTACATAGAAAACCCAGTTGTAAAAATGTTTTGTTTGGAATAAATTAAATACCTTATCATCTCTGATAACATTGGTCTCAGCCTCTGTCAAAAGACGATAACTGCTTCCTTTCCAGGCACAAAATGCATGGGCCTCATGATAATTAACTTCTGCTGGCCAATCTAATGGCATATCCAATACATCGAACATGGCTCTATACCTATAAATATTTACAAAATTTAAACAGACAATGGTCATATGTTCAACTGATATTATACTAATATTTCATGAATGGTTCCATATAAAGAGCAGGAAATAATAACCATTCCTGAACAACTGCTTTCTTTAGAAGAACCAACAGCCCCCAGCACAAACCAAAGACATTGGGATCAGTAATTAAAGATCTGAAGTAGAAATGCTACCAGAGTCAGAATTATTTTAAGGTTTTTTGATGTAGCTACTATACTGTAAATGCTTAAGTAAAAGATTGGTACCTACAAGAAAGTGTTTAATAAAGTCATTTTGATACTTTGTGGTTTATTTTACATACTAAATGTCAGCAGTGAATCTTGTTTAACAAAAATTGAAAAATAAGGCTATATCATGGTAAAAACATCTTTTAAATTATGAAATTAATATTTTTGTTCATGCCTGCTGCCACCAGATAAACTGGTTTATCATTGTGCTAGCTTTCTAAAGAATCAGTCCACAGTAAACATGATGCATACCAGGACACATAATACTGACTTCCCTGCTTTAATGTTGCATGATTGCATGCAGGCCTCAAACCCTAACTCACCAACTCCTGCACTCCAAATGCTAAATTGGTTTAACATACCTATAAACTGTCTCAATACCATTTGTCTTGTTGACACCATTGGTGTGTCCATTGACACCATTGGAAGGTCCATTGACACCATTGGTATGTCCATTGGTGTAATTGTCAGTTTGGTCGTCATTGAAATGACAATGAGAGTAGTTTGATAGAGCTGCTCCACATCCACTTTTACAGCCTGTTATAAAAATAACATCTTTATGCCAGCTTAACAGTTTGGACAATTTTTTGTTATAGAAAGTGTCAATTCCATTTTGTAAATTTGAACAAAATATACAAACTTTATTGAATTTATACATAATTTAAGTTTATCCTGCACTAGTTCTAACTGAACAGTCAAACTGCATTGATTGAATTTTTTGGCTGGTCAATGACAGAAGTAATACCGTAAATCGGGAAATTTTGGTGTAGGTTAATTTTGGCCTTTTTTCTACAAAAGAGGGTTGTTTTATTTTGGTGTGTGAAATTTTGGCCATTTTCGTTTCTAGTGTGTTTAATTTTGGCCACTTTTGGTTCCCATCTGTTTAATTTTGTTGTCAGTTAATTCAGAACGTAAATGGAAGCGTTCTCATTTCAACTAGCGATACTACGTTTTTACTGTTACTTACCGTTCCGAATATATATAAGATTTCGTAAAATTCAAATTCAGTTTTCAGCATTTATTTTGAATGCTGTATTCGTTTACGGTATATATTTTAAACATTTATTTTACCATATAATAATTTGTTCAAAAGGAATTTTATGTAATTTGGAAGCAACTTTACAAAGGTCATGTGACATTAATGGACGATAAAAAAAAGCTTTGCACTGAATATAATACACGTGAATGAAAATACAGAAAAAAACACATAAAAAGGAACGAATATTTTCATTGCCAAAGGACAACTTCAGAATAAATCTATGATTTTAGTCTATGCAATCACAATTTAACATAATTATGTGATATTTATCGTCATAAATGGGCGATGTAAACTTTGTAGTAAATATAATATAAGTGAATTCAAATACAGAAAAAAAACATTAAAACATGAATTAAACTTTCTATTAAAAAATCATATTGTTTTTATTTTTTACATTTGGCATACTAACATTTTAAAAAATTGACATTTATATCTGAAAGGGTAAAACTAATAAATATGCAACAAAAATAAATTTGCTAGAATTAGGCATACAACTCTAATACGTGATTTACGGTAGAAAATAAAAATATTCCATTTATGACTAAGAGTATATGTATTATTGTCTAATGTACATCATATCCGTGCATTTTCTTGTTTGAATCGAGTCTCCGTTAAGTATTGTATGACTGAATTACTTGTACATGTACTCTGTTATTTTGTAATAAGGGAACGGTCATTATTTCTCAGCTGTGGCAGATTAAGCTTACTTTTATTATTATTATTATTAATGTTTCAGGAATCTTATGGGAAATATTGCAAAAATCTATGATTTGGTTTTTAAGAAAAAATACCTCTTTCCTCCTATATATTCATTATAAATATTTGATTTTTCAGCTTCAGTTATTTTAAAAACGAGCACGATGACCTCCCATTTTTATTGCATTTTCTTTTCATGCAAACTGACCAAAGTTTCATCAAGCAAAAAATTAGATACATCTATGGACTGTAATTTAGAAGCCCTAGCTACCTTGATGCTTTTTCATATAAAAGTGTCTCTTTTCTATCCATTTGACTCACAAAGATTTGATTTTGTTAAAATAATTCAGAGTGATCTAGTGGAAATATAATTCATTACCGACATTTTTACTAAAAAGTTATAAAGCCACATACACAGAAAATAATGACCGTTCATCTACAAACAAATAATCGAAGTAAAATATTCAAAATTTACATCTTGCAATCTTTTTAAAGCCATCTTGTAGTCAGTAGATCTGGGTGGTGAACCCCAGGGATGCCACATCTTGTTTGAAATTTCTATTATTTTTTTACTTAGTGAACGTATATTACAAATGTGCAATATCGATATGAATGACAAATAAAACGATTTAGCATTTAAATAATATCTAAAACTTTTACTCAAAAATCCTTGCAAAAACACACGATCTTTTTAACTTTATTATAATTCATCCTAAAAAAAAACAATATGTTTTAAAGATCAACATCAAAAACCATGTGTCCAAGCTCATACACAATTGTTTATTATATAATTAGCTCAACTCTAATTGTCATTGTTTACCTGTTCGACGTTGATTGACAATCAACATGTGTTGATTGACAATCAACATGTATTAATCACCACGTGATTATCTTTGTAGTAGGCGCGTGCCGACAAAAATGCAAATATCTTCGTTAATTTCAAACTATTTATTATAAAAATTGACCAAATAAGATTTTTTTTAACTGACAATTCATTTGCAACCTTCTTTGTGCACATAGGACGTCAATTATGTCCTTAGTGCACTAAGGAGGTCCTTTGTGGTATTTCTACACACCGCTAATTACGTGTTTATTGATTTTTCTTTTTTCTATAGGTAATTGTCATTTTAATGATATTTGACATTTTGTTGATTGAATAAATTTTATTGGTATTGCATGATTTTATCAATGTACTTTATTTACCTGTAATTTCTCTCTTGTCATCCAAGCCAACGATTTCACATCGTGAACACTTTTCAGTTTGACTTGTGTGTGTATATACATGTACAACGGTAATTGACAAAGTTTTACTTAGGAAAGAAGTAAGACAAAAAGGTACAGATTAGGGAATATAAATATAAAAAGATATTAAGGCAGTGTTCAATTTTGGCATTTAATTTTTGGAGCGTGACATATTTTGGTGTGTTTAATTTTAGCACTTCGTATTTAGGGGCCAAAATAGGCCAAAATAAAACCATGACCAAAATTTCCCGATTTACGGTAGCTTTTCTGGTACCCCTTTTACATGGTTACCAGTTGAGCTTTTGGGAAAGCAGTTGTAAATCAGTTCACTTTCTGTTGACAGAAGGGGCCAATTTGTATAATTTTATTATCTATTTCAAAATTTAACCGTCAATGGATTAATTTGATTTATCTGCAGGATAAATGCAATATTAATGCAGTGTCTTAAAATATAAAGTTTATGTGTATTTGGAGCAAAACTAAGGAAAGGCTTGGTGAACCTCACCTTTATCCCAGTTTTTAAACCTCATAGACATAAACCTTATACTTTTAAGACACTGCACTAATATTGTATATATATGAGAAAAAAATAATTTTAGATTAAATCAATGACAACCTATATCATCTTGATTAATAATATTGATTGAGGGTTGATACAGTATGTGATAAGCAAATGTCATATTGTATTAAATTGTCATATAGATATAGATATAAACAGGTGAAATTGATTAAAAAAAATGTCAATATTATATAATTGGAATGAAAATGATAATAAATCATCACATGGCCTTTTTCATATCATCCCTAGGTCCTGATATATTAGCCAGAGAGCTGGTGGGATCGAGGGCTGATATCAGGGCCAAGAGCTGATGATAGATCAGAAATGTTAAAAGGCCATGTTATGATCTTTTTATTATATACTTTACACAAGAAAACATTTCCAGAAATTCATGATACAGATAACAAATGTCCCAGAAAGGTATACGATATATTCAGGAAACCTGTGATATATTTTTAATATCAGCTCGCTAAGGTAATCTTGGAAAGATGTCTAATGCATTTCATTAGATTTTAACTTTTATATCACATGGTATATATACATATAATATATAAGGTTGTTGAGCTACTTACCATTATCACACACCCAGAAACAAGGATGTTGTGCCTGTCTGTATATTTTCCAGCTCCATCCCTCTTCTGTCCACAGTTTTTGTTTGTTGTATCCCCCATGCCTCACGAATTCCAGAAACTCTTTGTTTGTGACAAGATATTTTGATGCCTCAAACTTGGGTACTCTGTAATAAGACAAACAAAGTTATTATCTCAAGCTATACAAGTCTTTCATTCTACTGGTTACTAACTGTGTTATGTTGCAATGTAGTCCTCAGCTTTAAATTTGCATAAATTTTCGCAAGGTATTCATAATTTTCGTACCCATTAATGTACTGAAATTTATCTCATTTTTAGAATCAGTTCATTCTCGTAATCTTACAACCTTTGTAAAAAAAAATTAAAAGAATCTCTTTAAAAAAAACAGAAATATGACTTAAATATCTTTTTCACAACAAATCTATTATTTTAGTGTTTAAAATTATAATTTAACATTAAACTCTTGTAATTTAACATTAAATTATTTTAATTTAAGATTATAGTATTGTCCTTTTAGCTCAATACACATGTAGTATAATATACAATTACGGCCCTCTGTGTAGGGAAACATCGTTGCTTTCCCCTCAGGTTGACAAATCTGGATGTTTCCCTACATAGAGGGCGGTAATTGTTTTATTATATTTTTGCCAATGTTTTATAGGTTATCTCCCTTGTGGGGGAAAATTGGGTTGTTCGGCAGGGAACAAAAGGGTTGTTTCCCGGCAGTGCAAATTTTTGCCAATGTTTTATAGGTTATCTCCCTTGTGGGGGAAAATTGGGTTGTTCGGCGGTGAACAATAGGTGTTGTTCGGAGGGGAACAATAGGGTTGTTTCCCGGCAGCGCAAATTTTGGCAAAACATCTCAATTATTTTACAGTGGCGGATTCAAGGGGGGCTTTGGGGGCTTCAGCCCCCCCGTCGCTTAAGTCAAGCACATATATTAACATATGCTTTTCAAGGCTAGTTAACGTCACGATATGGCTTTTAATCGAATGGTTTCGATCTGTGTGATGAAAGTAAAAGAAAATAGAAATTAATTTCTTTGTATTGAATTAATCTTCAAAGAGGTAATTATAAGTAATTATGCTAAATCAAATTTCAAGTTTATTTGAAGTTTTTATGAATGTATTGTCAAAATACCAATTAATCAGGTATTGTCTTAAACCGTTATATAAACATGTCTAGTGTCACAATTTCATATAGGTATAACCACCAACACCTGTAAATTGAGGCTCTTTCAAGGAAATTCTTTTTTAAATATCATTTATTTTTACAAAAAAATTAAAGGCAAATGTTGCTGTATTACAAAAAAAAAAAAAATACACGAGTTTCCGTTTTGAAAACATATGAATACTGCATAATTTAAACTCTAAATGAAAATATAAATAGATATAAAATAATTAAAATTAATTAGAAATAAAATAGACTTAAATTAGATTTTTCCCCTGCTATTGTTCAAACCCTTAACAGGGGCGGATCCAGGATTTCAAGTTAGGGGGGGTAATTAAAAAAAATATCGCCGAGCGAAGGGAGGCGCGAAAATTGTTGGGGTATTTCGTGTGAAAAATCACGATTTTACGACAAAAAATCGTATTTTTTCCAATTTTAGGGGGGCGGGCGCCGGGGGCGGGCGCCGGGTGCGCCCTCCCTGGATCCGCATCTGCTTGACCACTTTACCAAACTGCCAAAACACACATTTCACCAGACCAGAAGAAGCTGATGTAACTTCTTTGTTGAATTCCATTTGCAACTTTGATTTTGTCGTAACCATTGTTATTGTTCAAATGTGCCTGGCTTTTAAGAAAGGGCTCAGCAGATCACTAGATTTAGATTAAACTTATTTTATTGTTAACTATATAACATTTGGATCGGACACAAGTTATTCCAACTTACAAAGGTCCTCTACAAGATCACTACAAGAGAGATCACTTGACATAGGCAGACTCTTAAAAAGCGTAAATTTAATTCAGAGCTCACTAGACTGCAGAGCAAATGTTGAACAATTCAACCACCAGTGTTTTGAGAGGAGTGCTAAAATATGTGAACCGCTAGACAAAGAGGTTAAAAAACCTAGAATATGCGGGAGACAAATAATTTTGGAGCAGAGTCCGGAAGACTACTTTAGGAAGTCAATAACTGTACCTTTTCTCTACTGTACGCTAAATGAAATGAAAACAAGGTTTACCGACCTACACGCCAGACGAGAACCGCTCTGGGACTACAGTTGGTTCCATCAATTATTGAAAATATTGCTCCATAGCTGAGCCCCCCCCGTCAACAGAGTCTCTGGATCCGCCCCTGTTTTATTATCACATGACTAATTTAATCCAATCAAAATCTATCATATAGATTAAAATATAATAATATAGGGTTAATATTAGAAATAGTTTAAAAAAATAATGTATTAAAAAATATCAATTCTTAGTTTTTCATTTTTCAAACATAAAAAAGAGTTATTTCCCTTTCTGAAAAACCTAAAATATTAGCTCCTTTTTCTGATTAATTTGATAAAAAGTATGGTGAACTATATATTTTTTTTTTACAATTTTAAGGACTTTCATATTTGCATTAATTAAAAAATATTTCAGATATACAGTGGAAGCTGTCTAATCGGACACACCAAGGGACCATGGAAATGCGTCGGATTGTACAGGATGTCGGAATACTCAGTTTTTATTTTAGTTAACAGAAATACTTTAGGACCATAAATTTTTGTCAGATGTCACAGGCTGTCAGAAAAGTTGGGTGTCAGATTGTACAAGTTCCACTGTATATCATCCGAAATTATAATTATTCCATGTAAAGGTTATGTTATTTTTAAGTCAAAAGTATCTATATTATGGATTTTCCTGTCTTAATTCTCATGTTTAAAGTACAGGAAATGGATTGGTTATTTACCTTGTTGTGACTTGTCCATATTCATTGTCCCAGCCATATGATGGAAAATGTTCTGGTTTCCCATATGTTATCTTCTTTTCATCAACTGGTATCATAGGGTTAGTCTTCACATGTTCACCTAGAAGTGTAATTTAAAACAATGATAGGCAAAATGATAAAATAATACTATCTAGGACATTATACAATTAATGACTTTTGATAAGGTTGACACAATGATTATCAACCTAGAAGAAGTGATAATGACTGAGGCCAACAGCTAAGGTGATTATCACTTCTTGGGTTGATAAATATCGTGTCAACCGATATCAAAAGTCAACAATTGTTTTATTAAATGACAATTCCGAAACGAATTAGTTCATAAAAATACACCATCCAATCACAACATTTGATTTAAAGCGAACCTCATCAGGATTTCCCTGATCTATATTTGGATACTTGACAGGTATGATACACTAATTGTCTACCTCTCGTGCAAGATTGCTCGGTGATCAGTATGTTTAATCAAAAAGGGCGATGTACGATTTTGACCAATCAAGAAAGCAGATTTTTTTAGTCATTTAATAATTGTAATTGATGACTTATTTGCTAGTTCATGGAAGAAATTTTGCATTGGTTTTTTTAAATCATTAATATATCTATTTTCAATTGTTACAATATATTTTGCAGACTGAATTGTCTTTTACATTTCAGGATATGCAATAAAATGCTGCATTTAAATTTGAAATATCTTTAATTCCAACAAATTAGGGTCTATGTCACCAGTCCATGTTGTCAGGTAATATAACAAAGTCTATCAAGGGCCATAACTTTGGGAAACCAGAGGCTCCTATGAATATGTTTTTCTCACCAGGTTTTCAAACAAGGTCTAAGATGTTTATATTGGAAAACAACTATTGCCTATCATGATGAGATGAGGTATATTTGTACCAAGTTACAAAACATTTCAGAGTAAAAAATTTCAGTCAATCAAACCCAAGGAATGCACATTGCAGCCATGATTTCCAAGATCAAAATGAAATAAGGAATCTATGTAGAGAATTTAACAAACATAATTTGTACCAATTTACAAATAAATCGAATTTGAAGTTTAGTCTGCAAAGATTTATAAAGTTTCAGTGATTCATAAACAAAAATTGCTCATTGTCAAAGCTAAAAAACCTGTAGTTTCTGAGAAAAAAATTCTAAAATTTCTTCCAATCAGAAACAAAAATTGCCAATGGTGGACATGTTTTTGCTAGATTAATATTAAATGAGCAATCTTTGTATATAACCTAATAATTTAATTTTATGTGAATACTGCAATTTGATTGGCTGATCCGTCTAGAGAAAAATTGGTTATACTTGATAACCTGGGTTGGTATTGTGACGTCACCAACATATTTATTCACCAACCACAAATTCAAATGGTCCCATGAAATAATTGTAATTAAAACCGAGGAATTATTAAATTTTGTTGTAAAAATTAAATTATAAGGAATATTTGAAATTTTTGAACAGGTATACTTGTACATGTATAACCTGGATTGAAACAGCATATGCTTTTCATAAATCGCTTCACGGTTTATTAAGCGTAAACTGTCGCAAATCAGGTTATATTGTATAACCTGTTCAAAAATTGAAAATATTTCTTAAACAAACATTATTTGTACTAAGTTACAAATCATTTGGATTTGTACTTTTACAACAGTAAATTTCTAAAGTTTCAGCCAATCAGAACCAAGAATTGGCCGTGATGGCCATGTTTTCTGCCAAATCAGGAAGAAACTAGGAATAAGTTACACATTATGAGTTGAATGATACTATTCAAAAAACAATTATTTGACCTCGAGGTCAAAGGTCAAGGTCCCACAAAGGTCATTACAGTACGTGACACACCGCCTTATGGTCATGCACCCACATACCAATTATCATTGATCTATCTTGAAAGACAAAAATGTTATGGCCCGGACAAGAAAATACTATTTAAAAAACAATTATTTGACCTTGAGGTCAAAGGTCAAGGTCCAACGAAGGTCATTACGGTACGCGACACACCGCCTTATGGTCATGCACCCACATACAAAATATCATTGACCTATCTCGAAAGACAAAAAAGTTATGGTCCGAACAAGCTTCGCTGAGAAGAAGCGGAAGAAGTGGAAGAAGAAGAAGCAGAAGAAGAAGAAGTGGAAGTGGAAGAAAAAATCAAACTAAAACAATATGTCTCCCTTTGTTCGAAGGGGAGACATAATGAGGACTATTTTAGAAGGACCGCACACATATCATTCCTGCAAAATATCAGTTCACAAGGCTCAGTGGTATCAAAGAAGAAAATTAAAATGTGAAAGTTAACGGACGGATGGAAGACATCACCAAGTGATGGCAGTAGCTTACATGACTCTTTGTGTCAGGTGTGCTAAAAACAGATGCCTTCATGTGGACCTCCACATGGCTACATTCAAGCATGGCCAATTTGAAAGTAGTAAATGAAATAAATAGTTGAAGAAGTTGATTACCAAATAAGTTTCTTTATGACAAAAATATATTCAAATTTTAATTATTAATGTGCAATTAGGTTCATGCACTTAGAATCAAGCGTGCCAAATTACAAAGATAATTTATTTAATCTTTGAGAGACCACATGTGACCACAAAATCAGTGACATGGAAACTGATGATGAATGACAACAGAAGAATATATCCTAATGTGGGTCATGCAACACAGGTACCACAATGATCTTTTTGTTTGATTGATTGGTCTTCAACATTAAGTTGACAGTATTTCAATCAATGAATATTCTCTTACACTTTCTACACTTACCGTATTTCATTGGTCCATAAACCCAGTCGTCAGGTTTGGTAACCATGTCAACAGGAAGTTGACGAATGAGAACAGAGGATGTTTCAAGATGTATTCTTTCATGTTCCATTCCCATCAACAGTCCCCACTGAAATTCAAAAGAAACAATTTAGGAAATTAATACTGGTTCACGACCATCTCTTACTGGTTCATGGGAATACTGGTTCACAGGCCTTTCAATAACGGGCAGTACCAAGCACTTTTACCCGCCTAAAATGATCTTTGGTATCTCCTGATTTTAAAGAGTGCTGTATAAGATATTCATGAATTTGTTCAAATTTTAATAAAAAAGTAACTCCTCTAAATAATGAAGTACTGGTACACTTGAAAAATATTGAAAGCCCTGGGTTCACCCAACTTTTCTAAATCAGTATCTTAAAATAGTGGTTCATAGTGGTGCACTGATCATCAGAAACATCAATTTATTGCTCGAATGATGGCATCTGATCAAATGATCGATTAGTATAATGCTTCACTGGAACAAAATGGGTTTATGTGGCAGCCTGACATTTACAATTCAGAATTAATCTGTAGACCAAATACTTGGTATATATGGCTACTGGAAAAAGGAACATTATCAAGAATGTCGGAACTAAATTAAACAAAGTGAATGGATCATGAAAATGAGGCTATGATCAGAATGAATGAGATATAACAAGTGGATACTGAGACATGAAAACATGACACAACAACATTTACTGAAAATAGTGTCTTAGCTTCCTAAACCTTTGATGTAGATGAGATTAAATAAAATAGTGTCTTAGCTTCCTAAACCTTTGATGTAGATGAGATTAAATAAAATAGTGTCTTAGCTTCCTAAACCTTTGATGTAGATGAGATTAAATAAAATAGTGTCTTAGCTTCCTAAACCTTTGATGTAGATGAGATTAAATAAAATAGTGTCTTAGCTTCCTAAACCTTTGATGTAGATGAGATTAAATAAAATAGTGTCTTAGCTTCCTAAACCTTTGATGTAGATGAGATTAAATAAAATAGTGTCTTAGCTTCCTAAACCTTTGATGTAGATGAGATTAAATAAAATAGTGTCTTAGCTTCCTAAACCTTTGATGTAGATGAGATTAAATAAAATAGTGTCTTAGCTTCCTAAACCTTTGATGTAGATGAGATTAAATAAAATATTCAACTTGAACATACCCATGGACTCTCCTTTGTTATTGGCAGCACAAGCGGTGTGTCTTGTATCATTTTAATGATGATATTTTTCACGGTTCTACGATAATCCATGACTTCCTCAACTGATGGCCAATTGTAACTTCCACCCATACGATAATTCTCCTGTTGAAGGAAACATTACCCATGTAAAATATGACATACAGTCGAACCTGTTTTATGTAACATTCCAAGGACACAGTGACATAAGACAGATTGTTGCTTAATACAGGTTTAACTGATATGAAATGCACTGTGACGGGAAATAAAATTTAAGGCCACATAATACAAGTTATTGCTTAATAGAGGTGGTCACTAAAGCAGGTTTAACTGTAACGGTTCAGTTTCTGTTGTTGCATAGATTTGGTTATATTATGAGCTATTAATGGCATTTTCAACAATATATTAAATTATGTTGCCATGCTCAGTTTTATTGGTACAGGATTCTGGAGTATCCAGAGAAAACCAATGACCTTTCACAAGTCACTGAAATTGTTGTTATCAGTTTGTATTGAGTAGTTCTACCACTAGTGGTAAATGGAAATCCTAGTTGTATATATGACAAAAAAAAAGTAACAACTAGATGTAAAAAGAGTTAAAACAATTATAAAATAATCAAATACAATATACATGTAACTCATTCAATTGCTATCTATATGACTGCTCACTGATTATTTGAAAGTAGAGAAGGAAAAGAAAAATGAAAATATTACTTTTGCTCCAAACATTTATAGAAAGACAACAGATAACTTTAGTGAGACTTAAATTACAATTATTTGATATTTTCTATAGATATTTTTTGTACGTATTCCAAAGCCGATATGAAGTCTATAAAAATGAACCTTATTTTCAACAATGTTACACAGACAGGGTAAATCAAATTCTTACGGTATCATCCCAAGACATCTCGTCCACACCAGTCTCAAACATTGTCTCAAACTCCAAATTAACTCTCTCCTGAAAATAACCAAATATGTTAAATCAATACATGATTGATTGATTGATTGATTGATTGATTGGTGTTTAACACCAACTTTTGCAATATTTCTGCTATATCGTGGAATTTAAATCAATGCATATCAGGTACAAAACAAATAAAACTACGTTAAATTTGAGAATATGAATTATCTTTCCATGTTGTATATCTGTACTTTTGAGGAAAGGTTCCTAAGAAAGAGGAGATAATCATGTTTTTAAGCTGGATCTATTTCAAGGGGTTGATAATCAAGTTATTAAACTGGATCTATTTCAACGAAAAACAATCAATGAAAGATGTCTGACATATTAACTCAGTTCATGTATTTAAAATGTCTGTTATAGTATACAATTTAAATCATGATGAATAGATCTTTTACCTCCACTGATCTTAGGAATATTCATACATGTATTCAAGATGTCTGTTATAGTATACAATTTAAATCATGATGAATAGATCTTTTACCTCCACTGATCTTAGGAATATTCATACATGTATTCAAGATGTCTGTTATAGTATACAATTTAAATCATGATGAATAGATCTTTTACCTCCACTGATCTTAGGAATATTCATACATGTATTCAAGATGTCTGTTATAGTATACAATTTAAATCATGATGAATAGATCTTTTACCTCCACTGATCTTAGGAATATTCATACATGTATTCAAGATGTCTGTTATAGTATACAATTTAAATCATGATGAATAGATCTTTTACCTCCACTGATCTTAGGAATATTCATACATGTATTCAAGATGTCTGTTATAGTATACAATTTAAATCATGATGAATAGATCTTTTACCTCCACTGATCTTAGGAATATTCATACATGTATTCAAGATGTCTGTTATAGTATACAATTTAATTCATGATGAATAGATCTTTTACCTCCACTGATCTTAGGAATATTCATACATGTATTCAAGATTTCTGTTATAGTATACAATTTAAATCATGATGAATAGATCTTTTACCTCCACTGATCTTAGGAATATTCATACATGTATTCAAGATGTCTGTTATAGTATACAATTTAAATCATGATGAATAGATCTTTTACCTCCACTGATCTTAGGAATATTCATACATGTATTCAAGATGTCTGTTATAGTATACAATTTAAATCATGATGAATAGATCTTTTACCTCCACTGATCTTAGGAATATTCATACATGTATTCAAGATATCTGTTATAGTATATAATTTAAATCATGATGAATAGATCTTTTACCTCCACTGATCTTAGGAATATTCATACATGTATTCAAGATGTCTGTTATAGTATACAATTTAAATCATGATGAATAGATCTTTTACCTCCACTGATCTTAGGAATATTCATACATGTATTCAAGATATCTGTTATAGTATACAATTTAAATCATGATGAATAGATCTTTTACCTCCACTGATCTTAGGAATATTCATACCTGTATTCAAGATGTCTGTTATAGTATACAATTTAAATCATGATGAATAGATCTTTTACCTCCACTGATCTTAGGAATATTCATACATGTATTCAAGATGTCTGTTATAGTATACAATTTAAATCATGATGAATAGATCTTTTACCTCCACTGATCTTAGGAATATTCATACATGTATTCAAGATGTCTGTTATAGTATACAATTTAATTCATGATGAATAGATCTTTTACCTCCACTGATCTTAGGAATATTCATACATGTATTCAAGATGTCTGTTATAGTATACAATTTAAATCATGATGAATAGATCTTTTACCTCCACTGATCTTAGGAATATTCATACATGTATTCAAGATGTCTGTTATAGTATACAATTTAAATCATGATGAATAGATCTTTTACCTCCACTGATCTTAGGAATATTCATACATGTATTCAAGATTTCTGTTATAGTATACAATTTAAATCATGATGAATAGATCTTTTACCTCCACTGATCTTAGGAATATTCATACATGTATTCAAGATGTCTGTTATAGTATACAATTTAAATCATGATGAATAGATCTTTTACCTCCACTGATCTTAGGAATATTCATACATGTATTCAAGATGTCTGTTATAGTATACAATTTAAATCATGATGAATAGATCTTTTACCTTCACTGATCTTAGGAATATTCATACATGTATTCAAGATTTCTGTTATAGTATACAATTTAAATCATGATGAATAGATCTTTTATCTCCACTGATCTTAGGAATATTCATACATGTATTCAAGATGCATCAATCAAGATGCACAACTTTCCCAGTGTCATTTTGTGTTATTTTTGGTTAAACCGGGACCATGGGTATAAAAAGCTGTGGGCGGAGCAAACATTCAGATTGTTCATTATTTTGACCATGGTTATCTCGAGGAGGAAAAATCAATGATACATAGTTTCAGTTACTTTTGGAGCAAAATATTTGACATGCATGGTCACTAGTGTTCCACCCTACGAAACTTTTAGTCTTATTAAAAATGATATTCTTCATCAGTTTAAAACCTACAAAAATCACTTCAAATTTCTGAGGTATGTGACCTTGGTCACGTTGGTCATGTGACATACAGTTTCATAAATAGGCTGTTCATATCAACGGGGATTTTTGATGACAAGCTCTGCCCACAAATTTTGTTGGTAGGCACTACCGCAAATTCCCCTTTAACCTCAGGAGAATGATTTTTTTTTCGAACAAATACCTGTTGAGCTTTAATTTTCATGGAGATTGTGAGTAATTTAAACCCAGGAATTAAAAACAATGACGAAAGTAAAATTTCCAAAATTGCTATGAGGAAACCCCTTGGTGACTATAAAGTTTGGAAACCTCAAATTTATTAACATTTCTTTTTATAATTTCCTGAACAATGAATAAATATATATTTTCTGTTTTTTTTATCACAAAATCTAAATGGTCCAGTTCCTTTTGTACAAAGAAAAGTTTGGGGAAGGAGAGTCAACAACAAAAAATAACATCTGTACATTCACAATGACTATTCCACGCTCAGGGTATAATCACTAAATTGGATATTTCTAATATTTTCAATTTAATCAGTATCAGTAATCATCTTTCAATAGGAGACCATAGCTTACCTTCAGAAGTCCTGTCAACACAAGCTTGTTGATGTACACAACAGATGTATGACAAAAATAGAAAATCAGAGGAAGCCTCAGACGATCCGGACATTTGTAAAATACAGAGTTGTCTGAAAGAGAAACAAAAATAATTATGTTTACACCTTTTCTTTCTTTTACATTAAAGACAAGTAGAAATCTTACATGTTTATATGAAAATTAGAAATTACCTATATATGTATTAGCTGCTGAACAGTAGCTCTTAAGGTTTTCTTAACCGCAAAAAAAAAATGGCTATGGTTCCACAGCTATATCTGTATATGAATATAATTAATTTAGCAAAGGTCCATTCAATTTGACTTTTAAGAGAAATTTTCAATGAACTAGTATTTCTTTCTGAATATTACACCTTGCTTGACTGCCCTTATTCATCTGGTCATTTCACACTGAATATCAAATGGCTTTCCCTGTCCCTGGTCATTACACATTGGATATCAAATGGCTTTGACTCTACTTTTCATCTGGTTATTTCAGACTAGATATCAAACAGGCTTAATTGTCCTTTTTTACCACAGGTGCATGGGGCATGGATTTTGTTTTCTCCTCCCCCCTTTGACTGAAAAACTGTGGACACAGAATACATGTATTATTCATGATGTATGACGTCTACTGATATTGTCAAATGAAGAAAAACGAATGATTAGGAAAATTTTGAAAAAGGAATGATTTATATGAAAATTTTGAAAAAAGGGGGGTAGTAGAGAAAAGGGGGGAGGAGGAAACGAAATCCATGCCCCATGCACCTGTGTTTTTTACCTGAACCTTTCACAATTGATATACAACTAAGCCTGTCTTGAGAGACCATTTTTTTCTACCAACAAAATAACAAAATGTGATCCTCCTAGGCAGGTGGTCACTCAAGACAGGTGTTACTGTATCATGAATTTTTGCTTGACTGTCTGGGGGTTTTTTCTGAACATTTCACACTAATTATTGAACTTGGTTTGACTGTTCTTTTGATCTGAGCTGTTGACAATGGACATTATATTGAATTATTGATTGGGTAATGTTAAATATATGGAATTATTGATTGGGTAATGTTAAATATTTGTAACACTAAAATACACATTTTACTTGTCAGAACACTATACCATTAGTACTGACAATCTGTCCAGACTACAAGATAAACAAATGTTGTAGTAGAATAGGGACAATTGAATTGTATTTGAATAATGTCTATATCAATCTTAGATTTTATATTTGTTTGTAACTGCTTGATTGGTATAATTTATTCCTCTCAAACAAAATCAGATTTGTGAGAAAAAAAATGAACAAATGATTTCAGAAAATATTCAAATACAGTTATTTTGTCTTCTTTAAGAAAGGACCAAGATTTTACTTGATTTATTGTATTTTTCCACAATAATATGTTTTCAGAATTAGAACTTAAAAGTAGACTGTATTACGGTAGTGTTTGATTAATACATGTAGGATTGGCTGCTTTGTCAGCAGGAACATCAGATTAGTGTTTATGTTTAATACATGTAGAATCAGCTGCTTTGTCAGCATGAACATCAGATTAGTGTTTACGTTTAATACATGTAGAATCGGCTGCTTTGTCAGCATGAACATCAGATTAGTGTTTACGCTTAATACATGTAGAATCGGCTGCTTTGTCAGCATAAACATCAGATTAGTGTTTACGCTTAATACATGTAGAATCGGCTGTTTTGTCAGCATGAACATCAGATTAGTATTTACGTTTAATACATGTAGAATCAGCTGCTTTGTCAGCATGAACATCAGATTAGTGTTTACATTTAATACATGTAGAATCGGCTGCTTTGTCAACATGAACATCAGATTAGTGCTTACGTTTAATACATGTAGAATCAGCTGCTTTGTCAGCATGAACATCAGATTAGTGTTCACATTTAATACATGTAGAACCGGCTGCTTTGTCAGCATGAACATCAGATTAGTGCTTACGTCTAATACATGTAGAATCGGCTGCTTTGTCAGCATGAACATCAGATTAGTGTTTACGTTTAATACATGTAGAATCGGCTGCTTTGTCAGCAGGAACATCAGTTAATGATAGCAATGCCTTCTTTATATTGTTTTAAATGGTTGTTAACGAAACATCACAATGTAAAACTGTCACGGAAAATGTTGCTTGGTACTTCCCGAAGGTAATACTATCCTTTGAAGTTATCTTGCCAGCTTAAATATTGAAATTGATATTATTTTGTAACATCAGCACTTTATAATGACTTCTCTCTTGGTAAACAATTTGTAACATCAACATTTTACAATGACGTCTCTCTTGGTAAACAATGTCACATGACGTAAACGTTTGTGTATATGACACACATATAATACATACCTCTTTTTTTCAGTTACTGATTGAAATACTATGGTAACCTAGCTGACTAAATTATACAAAAGAATTCATATAGCCTGAATTTTAGTCAGCTAAGTTGGAAAAAAACATTTTGTGCACAAAAGTCAGTTATGTATACAAAACTAATTACAGCAACGTGTTATGGAGGTAGTCAGGTTCTAGATAGAGAGATATATAATTCACAAGACAGCCTTCACATTACTAATGGGTTAAATTACCTTTCAACGATATAAACAGACTCTCGTTCAGGTCATAACTGTTCTCAAAATATTCCTGTAGTTGTCTGAAATATTTTGGTTGTTAAAGAGACTACATTCACAATTAAATGGTCAGAATGGTTGCAAAACTCTGTGAAGTTTAGGTAAAATATGAACTGCAATAGCAAAAACATGCTGAAGGGACATAAACTTCAACTCTGTTGTTCCCAAGCAGTTCAATGACATCTTCTCAAAGCTCATTAACCAATATTATATTATTTAATATTTTTCATCTTCAAAAATTCATTAAACTGATGTTGACGAAATGTTTATTTCAAACAATGAAACATAAATTGTATAATCCGAAATGAAACTTTTTCAATGTTCTTGTAAAGCTTGGCTATGTTAGTGCTCAATCAAATAGAGTTCTGAAGAAATGAACTCTTCAATAATAAAGACAAAAAAAGCCTATACATTAAATTACAACAGTTTCTATATGAACATGTTGCACATTCTTAACTATGTTGTGAATTATTATTTCAAAATATAACTTGAATTTTCATGATAAATTTTTCTTATAGTGAATAAAAATGGGATATTTCCAAATTGTTACAGTTTTTTAGCCATAACCAACAGTAAAATGAAAATATTTTTGACTTCAGTCTTTTTGAAGAGATGTCTATCAAAAAGTTTCACCTTGACGGAATTTTCTAGAATTTTTTGAAGATCGTCTTTTTATTACGATAAAATCATCAAAATTGAGAGAATACTCAATTGCCACAAATTTGCAAGTTTTTGAATCTTCAAACAACTCGATATAATTACCTGGTCAAAATACCAAACTCAAACATATGTTCGTATTATTATTCTTTGAAAAAAAACATGTACTTTACTTAATACATTTTTTTGTACTTGTAGGATAAAATCGAACAGTTTGAAGGAATTTTGATGTAAAAAAAATGTTTTACAATGAATAATAATCTTATATTGAAGACTGTATTATGACCAGGCACTGTGATTTTTTCTATTTCACATTTTTAATTTAACATAGTATTTCTAACTAAATTATCATAATCCAGCTTGTAGATGGCAAAATTATTCTAAATTGATGTTAGAGTTAGCTCCCTTTTGTCTTTTCTCCAGACAACTTTAATATTATTACAAATTTATTCCACAACAATTGATTTCAATGATATCATTTTTCACATCAGGATTATTATTTTCAACAATATTTCAGTTTAAATTGTGCAGTCTGTTGTATTGCTAGAGGAAATCGTCTGCTTTCAATTTTTTTTTATGTAAATAGAAATAATTTGGGGCTGCAACAAAATTTCTAAATAATGGAGTGAAGATTTAAAAATACAATAGACTGATCATACACAAGTTAACCTTTGTTTCATATATATTCCCATTACCTTGAGTGAATTGACCTCTTGATTACCCAATCTGATTTCAACATATGAACTTCTACTTTCTAAAACTTTTAAATTTTGAATACAAATATACTAGCAAAAAATGTGGTTCATATTTTTATTTGTGACCTGAAAACAATTTGAATACATTACATTCTATGTTAGTTTCCAAGATATTATTCATCTTTTGTGCAACACTTCCAACATTTTCCACTGTTGAGCTATTTATGCAAAAATTGAACAAAGCTTTTAACACCACTGGTATCATTAATTTCATTATAGAACGAACATTTCATGTCAATAACTGATGTATGGTACCCCTTTCTATGTATTAATGTAGTATATATAATACAAGCAAGCAAAAAACTTACTGTTTAGTACAGGAAGATAGATCTGGTGGCTTCAAAGACTGAAAAGTCAGATTTCCTGTCAGTACAGAAGTTTTCATGGTCATCTCTCCTTAATATGATGTAAATGAAACAAGACACAGCACCTGTAATAAAATATACATGTAGTGAGTCTCATTGGAGAATGGAGATCCCTTTAATTATTACAAACATACTTGAGGCTTGTTTTCTTTGTTAAACATACAGACAATCTACTATTATTCTACCTATTATTCTGGTAAACTTATGAACCAGTTAATACATATAAGAAATAGCGAAACAGGAAAACTGAGATTTTTCACTAAAATCCTCACAACTTTTGAACTACAAAAGTATTTAACATTTAATATTAATAAATATGTGTGCTCTATCTTAACAAAACTTAGATTAAGCGTACACAGCCTTGCTATTGAAACTGGCAGGTATTGCAAACCCACAATACCAGCTAATGAGAGATTCGGTAAAGCATGTAAAGACAAGTTTGAAGATGAACATCATTTTATAATAGAGTGTCCCATATATAATTCAGTGAGAGATAAATTCTTTACACTGTTTAATAGGAAATTTAATAAAACTACAGAGGTGACAATCAACCGTCTCAAGATATTAATAACATTTACTTATATTTAAAAGAATCTTACTCACTCAGAGATTCAACTTTTAAAAATTTTAACTTTCCTCAAGTAACTGGCAAAAACTTCCAAATGATAATAATAATCTTATCTAATTATTATGTCCCCAAAATGATAGTAAACATTATAAACATGATATTATTATCTAACTGATGTGCTCATCCCTAAAGATTATAGTCTTATCTGAAGACTTAATATTATTATATTATGTGTTATTTCTATGTTTATATATGCTTGTGAATGTATTGGATTATGCAACATTGTGATTATGATGTACATGTACTTAACTATGCTTTATCCAATAAATGATTTTGAATTGGAATTTGAATTAGAACTAGTAGGTTCAACTAGCAATTAAATTACTGGTAATATACTTATATTCAATTCCATATTACATTTATATTACTATTTTGTATTTTGATTGATATTTAAATCATATTTAAACTGTACCACCGCCTTATACTAAATGTTGTTAGTGAGGCATGCGTTTCAAACATGTATATGTAGTTTGATTGGATTTAACAGTTTCTTTGTTTTGTATTTAATGTGTTGTTTTGGTAACAATCCTTTGTATATGGATTACACCAATAAAAATTCTGTTCTGTTCTGTTTTGAGTGGAAGCAAATCTGTGCAAGTTTTTTTGTGTTTTTTTTTAGGGTTTATTCATTTCTATTTTGGTGTTGGAGATTGGAGATCTAATTATCAAGAGCGAAGGGTTTGGATCAGATCATGCCATAGTAGTTTCTGAGGATATTTTTTTGTACATTGGTCAATCAGAAATAATAATTTCCCATGGCAATCATGTTTTAGTTCATCAAAACTATACAAGGAATTTTTTTTGTGGACCTTCAAAACCTCATTACTGCAAAGTTTGGTTACAAGAGAAGCTTGAAGATGCCAACAGGGTTTCCAATTGGAAAGTGAAGATTGAAATGTGAATTAAAAGTTTAGATAACAGATGATGGATGCCAAGTAATGACAAAGGTCACATGACCCTTTGTGTCAGGTGAGCTTAACCCACTTGACTTAACATTCAATTTAGAACATAGAAAATGCAAATTCCAGACAACACAGAGTATGGCTTTTATGAAATATACATCACAAATTAATTATAGTTCATATGTGAGATATAGGGGACAAACCACAGAACATGATCCACTAAATAATAATAATTATATTTATATTTTTAGAAATATAAAAACCCCAAACTATGTCCTTTTTCTTTTGTGTGTATGTCTCATTCATCAATCATGAATGTTTGTATTGTTAATGATGTCTCATGTGAGCCCTATGATTAGGCAATACAATGTATTCTATTCTATTCTATTCTATACTATGGAGTAGGTTGCATTTGTATATTGGAATAAAAGGGTGAATGAATGAAATACACTATATTTTTATTTGTTGTCAAGCAGAAAACGAGATCCAACTTTTTGTTATTGTTGTTTTATAAGAAAACACGTTTCCTTCTTCTTCTTCTTCTTCCGTAAATATATATATTATGTAACAATAATAACGTGTGCACGTGCAGGTGTTGCCATGTGAAGTAAATTTGCACCCAGTTGGGGTTTGCAGTGAAAACAAAACCAACTTTACCTGGCTACTTGTTTCCAGCGAACTTCCTTCCTTGAATAGGATTGAATGTATATTTTAAGAATGATGCTCATTATGAATAACCAACCTGTCGGATTTATTGGACACGCCCCCATTGTTAGTTTTTGGTCACGCCTACTAATATGCACGTTC
Organism: Bathymodiolus septemdierum; assembly: GCA_963383655.1. Lineage (NCBI taxonomy): Eukaryota > Metazoa > Mollusca > Bivalvia > Mytilida > Modiolidae > Bathymodiolus > Bathymodiolus septemdierum. Next base: position 127,998,139 of record OY726518.1, on the reverse strand, counting down.
CATTACTAAGGGGAAATAATCAACCATTTTATGGGGTAATACAACTGGGTCAACGTGTTCCAGGTAATTCAATGACGTATTATGGACCTCGAGGGAAAAAACAACTACTTTTATTTATATTGCCCAATCCTGGGGTAATTACTCCCAGTCATATTTAATTAAATTCAATGTTTGTTGATTTTTTTTTGCCGACTACTCTACAGTAACGTTATGGTATTGCCAACAAAAAAAGAAAGAAAAAAAAAGAGATGGGTTTCAAGCTGAGGTTTCAAGTGAATCGCCAAAAATAAGAATAAAAAGACTAAGACTAAGACGAGTTTATTGGAAAATCAATAAAAATAACATTGATATTCCTCCATACAATGAAAAGATATTAAATCCAACATACATATAAAATTAAGCCTGGATAGAATACCTTTACAAAGTTATCAAGTAACCATAATATTATGATATGTAGAAAAAGCTAACTGAATATAATTACACACATCTTTCGTGTCTGTTTTGTTATCAGGATTCATTGATTTTGTAAAAATGGATGAGGTCATTTCACTATTTGTTGTTAAAGTTGTTACATCAATATTTAATTTAGAAAATAAATTTTTTCTGGTCGAAACATGTTTTTTTTTACAAAATAAAATAAAATAACAAGATAAAACACTTATCTTCTAAGTAGTTATATATGGTTCCGTGGCGTTAGTCCGAAGGTCCATTAGTCCGAAGGTTCGTTAGTCCGAAGGTTCGTTAGTCCGAAGGTCCATTAGTCCGAAGGTTCATTAGTCCGAAGGTCCGTATGACCTAATGTCGGCCACCCATACGTTTGAACTCTGTTATTTCTGGTTTAACGTATAACGAATAAACGTATATAATCGTATATAATCAACCCGTATACCCTTTTTGTCCCCCGCCGCGAAGCGACGGAGTGGCATAGTAATGGTCTGCGTTCGTACGTCCGTCCTTCCGTCCTTGTGAAAACATGTATCTTAAAGTAGTGTTACTAGAAATTAAGGTATAAAAAAACAAAGTACCGAAATTGCAGGAAATAACGATTTTTTTTTCTAGTTAAACCCGTACGTTTTTTCCTACATGTAATATGCATAAAACATTTGGTAGATGATCTTTTATAATATCATATTATTTTTTGTTTCTGATGCGTGTATACCTACATTGTGCAAGTACCAATCTTTGGAATTTCTACACTAACAACAGACTGTTTATTCTTCTACAGTATAACACTTGGTTAAAAATATCTCAGTCGAGGGTGATAATGTTTTCACAGAATGTGTTAATCACCCTAACACCTTCATCCAAGGGCAGTATGTTTTTTTTATTATACTGAATGCCTAATGATTCAAGTGTGCATTATGTTATTAGAAGGACAATTGCTAAAAAAATAAAACGTCATAAATTAAGATAAAACATCAAATAGCAACAAAGGAGTAGGTATGATAAGGGTAGAAATTGGCCTAAAAAATAGACAAATTATAAATGAAACGTATAGCTTTCGTTGTTTCTTGATTTTATAAGACCTTTATAGAAACTACTATTTTGGTAACAATTTTCCATATTTGCACGTGCGATGACGTCACACTAGTCAATGAAAAGTCTATCGTTTCGTGAAAATATATGAAATCTAACAAGAAATGTGTATTTAATGTTAATTTTCAGTATGACCACAAGCAGGTACCAACGGCATATTTTAGTATGATGTTTAATATACATAAACACATATCTCAGTTAATTTTTGTGTTGGTACCCGAGTGTGGAGAGTATGAAATCTGCAATCAAAAAATAATTTTAAAGTCGATTTCTCGTCAGCGGCCATTTTTTATTGACCGTTTTCATCCGTAATAAACAGAAATAGAAATCGACCTTTCAATCTCATCCAAAATAAAGTTGGTTATCGTAGTTGTTTTGCTACGGGAGTAAAACTTGAAAAATTTTCATGAAACAGTTTTAACGTTAAATAAATTTTGGAGATGATTTACTGCCGACCTGATTGTGCATTGAGTGAAATTTCATGTGTTACTATATTAATGTATACTTTAATATTATCCCCACAATTCACAAAAAGTACAGAAAACAAAACAAGCAACCAAAAAGAAAATTAGTACGTCAGATTATCTTAGAAATTAATTCATTGGACATGTAAACACATCGGAACTTTCTATTTCTAGTAGTCACTTTACTTTTGTTTTCTTTTTCTTTAACAGATATATTTTATTTGGCTCTTTCGCAAAGTGAATTCCCGATGAATAATTGTATTAACGTAAATTTGATTTATATATAACTTAATATTAACGTTGCGGTGGCGTAATGGTTTAGCACACATGACTGCCGATAACAACCGTGAGATCAATATTTTATTCTTACTTATTTCAATAAAGTATGGAAAAACAAACTATATATTTGATAATTCATAATTCATCTAATACAGTACATATAACGATACAACGTGCATGTATTAACATAGTACACGGATGTCAGGTTTGATTTATATATTCGGTGTTTTGTTTATAATGGTCCTTTTGTTATCCTTACTAAAAATGTCATTGATATAGTCTATCGCTTATGAGTCAGTGCTAAATGTGTAGTATTACTTTGAATTTTAGTGGTATGATTTTACTTTAATGGGCCATGACCGATAATACAGTATTACCAAGCATTCTATTTATATAATCTATCACGTTTTACTTTTCTCAACAAAAACAGTTTGAGGATACCGTAAATATAAATTACCGTCTTCCAATCAAAGTATACCACCGTATGTGTACTCTTAGACATATCAGAATCGAAATAAATCATGGAAGCCAGAATGTGTTTTGAGTTTTAACATGGATTGGCTCGGGATAAAATACTATTCTCTGATGTTCTCGTGGCAAGTAGAATTTGATTGGCTAAAAAGGTACTTTTAAAACTTCAGGGAAGCCGTGCGGTGACAGAAAATCAATAATCGCTCTCACCTATGTGCTGTCCATTTACATTGTGTACAGCAGACGACACACATTTCACAAGATGACAGAAAATCAATAATCGCTCTCTGTGATCTTTGTCCAAAGATACACGTATTTATGTTTTTCCTATAATAAGGACATACTTATTAATGTTGGAACATTCAGATAACAATGTTATCAGTCTCTAGATGTTATATATCCCGTTTTAAAGGGATATATAACATCTCGAGACTAATAATGTATAATATCCGCCAATCCATGTTAAAACTCCCAACACATTCTGGCTTCCATGATTTATTTCTTAATTATTCAACATAGATTATATCCTCTCCTGCCGCTGTAGCGCTGCTTTACCATGTTATGCAGTTGACTTGGTTCCTTTGACATTCTAATTACTGAGAATAATTTCCTCTCATGATTTAAAAAATAAAAAGATCAACATTCGGTTATAAAAAGATTTAAAAAAGCAATTTACAGAGCTCAGCATTGACGAGTTTCTGCGGTTGCTAGGGATAATATTTGGTTACTAGGAACATTGTAAGGTTTAAGGAATTCTTATAATATATACTGGTTAGTAAATGATAAGATGTCTCTAGATCTGCTAAGGTGCTGTTGTAGAATTTTTTTTCTTGATTAAATAAAAGGTCCATGAGATCTACAGGAAAATACTGTGCATAGGGAAACCTGTTGCTATGGAAAGGGGCATAGCTATGAAAAAAAATATCAAAATGTATTTTTGAAATATGAAATGACATTTGTAGTGTGTATAGCTGACAAAAATGTACCGCTTAATCAAATATCAAGTCAAAAGATCGTAGATGTCAAAATTCAACCATTAATTGCAATAATATAGGCTAATTTAATGTTTACAAAACCGTTGCTAGGGTGACAAAACTACACAAAAATACTATATGCTACCATAGAGAATTGGATTATTATTTTAGAGTGTACATACACAGAATATAACATTTTGTCGAAAAGACTATGCAAGATATGTAAAATAAACCACCATATTTGAATTTCCAATGATTAATTGGAGCCTCCTCCATTTACGTTGCTAAGCAACAAAGGTCAAAGTGAAATCATCAAAAAAAATATTGTTCTTACCTTTCAATGATTGTGTTTAATATTATATCTATATAAACAGTTTCTGAGATTGGGCCAAAATATACCCTTATAATACTCACTCCTTTAACAAGATAATAACATAACAATCAATGTAAAATGTTAATTGTATATTTTGATAAATATTATCACATGTTTGCTTCAATATTCTGACTATTGCATAAATCATTTTCAAGGTAGGCTATAATTATTTTATCATTTTTCAATATTATTATTTAAATACATGTCTTAAAATATGAAATTTTATGAAAACTGAAATTGTTTAGATTAAAATTTAAAATTTTATCATTTTGAAATTTTTGAAAATTTTGAAATCTTATGAAAATTTTGAATTTTTGTTTGAATTTTATTAATTTTGAAATTTTTTGAAAATTTTGAAATTTTTTGAAATTTTTGGAAAATTTTGAACTTTAAAACAATTTTTATTTTTTTTATTTTAGAATTTTGAAAATCGGTAAACCTCGGCCGGAGCGGGTGTTAATTTTTCCGGATCGGCAAACTTCAGCCTTAGCGGGTGTTAATTTTAGGCATTAACATCCGCTGCTAATGGGCGGGGGGTTTATGAAAGGTTAGTGAAAATTAACAAATGTTGCTTGTCCAATGAAATGAATGGATAATGTAAGAAATTTGCATAAAGTATAATAAAATGTTTTAAGTTTTGCCTATATTTGCCGATTACACATTTGGACTTGTAATATAGTGACGGTTAATACAAATTAATAAAATTAAAATTAAAATAAAAATCAGTGTATAACCGGACAGTTTTGAAAAACGGAAGTTGCTGTACTGTCCGACCAGGTAAGGTTAGTTGCTTGCAGGAATTTCGACATTTTTGGATGATTATCCGTGATTTATTCTTTGAAAGTGGATCAACCGAAGCAACAAAAATAAAAAAAATACTGCAAAGGTATGTCATTTATATTTCTGATCAAATAACACTGCCCTATTTGTACACTGAAACTGGAAATCGTCGTATAAACATCGTGGATGGTATGTTTTCGCTCGAAGAAAAGGGGTAAACATCTAATTTTTCTCCACTTATTCTTTAAATTATGTCAAATATGTTCTCACTATCTGATGAAATAGACATCGACGTTTTCAATGCAAGGAAAATATGACCGTAAACGCACTCATTTTCCTTACGACGGGTACATTTAACATCGTTCTTCATTCTACGTCACTGTACGCCTAATTGCTAACGAATTTTTCAGTCCTGTCCGCACACTTGTGTATTCCTTTAAGTTTCGAAGTTGTTATCTGTTGTTCTAAAATTTCATACTTTTTTACGTCATAATTTACTATATACTTTGAACTTAAATATAAATTTTGAGTTTAACTTACTGTTATTAAAAAATTGCAAAATTATTTCAAAATTACTGTAGGAAACTATATTAAATTTGAATTTTAATGGTGAAAATTTTATGAAAATCGGACCAGAAATGACTTTGGTAGAATTTTTGGAAAAAAGAGAGCTTTATATATAATATATAGGTAAAAGACATTTGTTTATAAATACAAAAAAAAAATTATATGGCACAATACTGTATGTAATGTTTCATTTCACACAATTCGTATGACATATTTTTTTATTGATGTAGTTAACTCATGAATACATAAGTGTGAGTACTTTTCGAAAAGAATTGTAGAAATTTATATTCAATTGTTTTTATGTTTAAATTTTATACAGACTAAGTATTAGGTCATTTATTGTTGTTATAACTCATTTTTTACCTTCGTTTTTAAGTTTTCTTTTACAGAAGAAGAGATCCATTTTTTACTGTTGTTTTTGTTATTTTTATTAAAGTGTACATGTCATAGCATGAAATATTTTGCTTATGTTAGTGTATTAGGAGATGTAATTATGTCAACTTAGTCGTTGGACAGATAGAAGTGATGAGTTTTTGCAGGAAACCTATTAATAGATATGCACATAGAATCACCCAAAACATTTTGCATTGCGATTTCTGATAATGTACTTTAAAATGAACCAACCAGCCAAACCACAAGTCCAGAGGTCGCAATGCAGTATTCAACACGGTAGAAACCACACAGCGAACAACATATACAAATGTTGGACGAGCTGCAATAAGCATAAATATTTGTTTTTGCAATATTCTGTGTCAAATCAAAAGCATAATTCATGTAAAATATATTTAAAAATTCTCCAGGTAGTGTCAAAGGGGAGAAAAATATCTTGGTTGGCAGGTGGGGTCATCGGATTTGATTCTGAAAGGGGGCCACACAAGGACCATTCCACCAAAGTCTGGTCCCAATTGGCCAAGTTAGTTTCAGAGGAGAAGATTTTAAATGATTTTTTTTTGTCGAAATTTCTATTTACAGCAATGGCGGCCACCTTGGTTGGGAGCGGGATCATTGGATACAATTCTGAAAGGGGACCACCCAAGCACCATCAATCTTGCCAAGTTTAGTCCCAATTGGCCCAGTGGTTTCAGAGGAGAATATTAAAATACAAAAGGTTAACAGCGGACGGACGGACGACGGACTCCCAGTGGTAGCAAATGCTCACGGGTCAGGTGAGTTAAAAAACTTCTAAGGAAATGACTAAGATCAAAATGTTAGATAATGTGCTTTTAATATACTATTCCTGAAAGTCAAATCCAAGTCTTTTATGCGGTAATATTTTTTCTTCGTTGCACTGATGGTCTTATAGGTTTTATTCCTTTACATGGTGCACCAATTTTCGTAATGGTCGCATTTTTTCGCTTAGCATGCTTCCGCTCAGCCCTGTCTTCAGAATCGAAGAAATGATCCTTTGGTTCTATTAATTGTATATTGAATGGGTTTAGAAATACCTTTTATACTGCGGATTCCAATGGCTTTACGCATTACTCTCGGGACTCGTCTTATATTGCACCGGTACATTGTGGCGAGAATTAATTCCTAATGTATGAAACACGATATTCGTATCAATCACGTACATTGTAGTTGTAAAAGACAATCATTGCAGTCAATGTATAGACACCTGCTGCTAGAGGAAGATAACTCTGTAAACGGGAGAAAACTCATTTAACTTGTTCCAAAAACTGGGAATAAGATACATATGTATTTGAATCACATATCATATAAGATTACTGAATATCTGGTAAATGTAGTTCCTTACAAGACCTCCAATGCAGGCAGCACATAAACTATCTTAATTTTCGGTAAAACTAAATTTGTAAAGGATTAGACTGTAGAAAAGTTCTCGATCAACTTTAACAGAAAACAATTAGGCGGACAGATTAGTTTTAAGATTCAGAAATTAATGATAACGTACAGTAGCAATTGGGCGTACAGTGACGTAGAATGGAGAACGATGTTAAATGCATCCGTCGTAAGGAAAATGAGTGCGTTTACGGTCATATTTTCCTTGCATTGAAAACGTCGATGTCTATTTCATCAGATAGTGAGAACATATTTGACATAATTTAAAGAATAAGTGGAGAAAAATTAGATTGTTACCCCCTTTCTTCGAGCGAAAACATACCATCCACGATGTTTAAACGACGATTTCCAGTTTCAGTGTACAAATAGGGCACTGTTATTTGATCAGAAATATAAATGACATACCTTTGCAGTATTTTTTTTATTTTTGTTGCTTCAGTTGATCCACTTTCAAAGAATAAATCACGGATAATCATCCAAAAATGTCGAAATTTCTGCAAGCAACTAACCTTACCTGGTCGGACAGTACAGCAACTTCCGTTTTTCAAAACTGTCCGGTTATACACTGTGAAAATGGACTTGGCTAAAACAAGATTAAAACCTGAGGCAGTACACGTGTAATTAGAGACATACATGTATTGGTGACACGGTCGCAGTTGTTAAGAGATTAATGTATATGCAGGAAACATGTGTAGGATCTGAGGCAGCACAAATGTAATATTAGGCGATACAAGTGTTGGTGAGACAGGAGAGATGTCGAAAGAGAATGATTTGGTACATGTTTATGAACAAGAATATTGAGTAAGAGAAGGGAACGGAAGGTTAATGGGCGAAGAAAGTGAGTCAGATAAATTACGTCCAAAGATGGGAGATATAAATAAAGAGATGGCAAGCAGCAAAGAAGGAACCCTTTTGGAAGAACCTTCGGACTGGAAGTATTTTGGCATAAACTTTTAGACACTATACGATCACGAAATTATTAAAGTATTAAATTATTCAAACTCAATAGTCTTACACAGACTGTAAGCCAACTTCAACTAGTTTTAATCATCGTTTGTTATCAGTATCTTTTTCTGGATTGTAAGTGGTGCCTCAGGACTTGTGTTGGTTGGCGATGCTTCACGTCCACCGTAATGTTAAGTGTGCTGTCGGACAGGTTAATCCAGAAGCTGGTCTCAAAAGATGGGATTCGAGTGGCAATAGGAAAATCCACCTTGCATTCGCCGCCTATGTGCTGTCATTTGAAACTATTCATTAAATTGTTTTTAAATCAATTAGTTGTGTTATGCTTAATTTACCATATAAGCTTCGTGGTCGCTATTTACGATAGTAACTGGTATATAAAGCGTCTCAAATTCTCAATAATAACGATTTTTTTAAAATGCGTTATTTTGGGCCGTTTATTCATAATTTTCTATCTCAATTGGCGGCATCCATACCCCTGCCTCCCCTGTTTTAAAACCTATAGTTACGGCCTTGGGTACGGTTCTTGTTGCCTAATCTTTAGTTTTCTGTGGATCATTGTATATTCTTTCTCTTTTGGCCATTGTAATTGTGTACCCTCCCTCGATTAAAGCTGTGTGTTTAGCGGAGAAGCAACAAACGCCAATTGCAGTCTTTGCCTTGATCCGACCTAATATCAAATCCATGCTCTACCAAACTTGACGCAAGCACGCTATAAATATCTGAAATGTGTTGTGTAAATGCCATAGAAGTGATCCAGTCCTGTCAAAATATGATGTCAATGCAATAGAATCGGTACAATAGAAGGGTCACAATTCTGAAACGCGATGTCCGGGAATACGACATAGGGGTTTAACGCCACTTTCAACAATAATTAGGTTATATCATGGCTGTCCGTTTCATTGGTGGAGGAAACCGGAGTACCTGGAGAAAACCATCGACCTACCGCAAGTCTCTGGCAAACTTTATCATATAATGTTGTATCGAGTACGCCTCGCCATAAGCGGGATTCGAACTATCAACTTTAGTGACAGGCACGGATCACGACTGCATCTGAAAGAAGGACATAGTTTTCCTCAAATGTTAGCTGTTGCCTTGCTAGGGAACTTTTCCGAAGATATCATTTTAAAACGAACAGATTTGCTGATAAATGACAGCAACTCAATGGAGACCAAAGTAGATTTATGAAGACATCTACTGGCTGTCTGATGCTTTATTGTTTATGAATACAGAATATTAAAAGTACACATTTACTGCATACAGTAACAAGTCCTTGAATGAGGTTGATCATATAAATATCTTAAATGCCTTTCATATATGTATATTGATTTTTGCTCAATATCCAACAAAATAATGTTTATAAAAATCCATTCGGGTAATCAGTCTTCATGAATGTTTTTGATCCTATACATTGCATTCCTATCCAGCTCAATATGCCGTTCCTCTCCTGGTTCTACGAGTAAATGTATCTGAATCGACTAGTGCTCTGGTTTCCCGGATTGGAATATTTTTCGTATCCATCTGTTTCGAAACTAAGTCAAGAAAACAGTCAACTAAAAAGTAATTGATCAGAAAATAAACCACAAACACACCGCGAAGAGTCATCCAAAAATAAAAAGGATCGACTTCGTCAACAAACGACAGCAATAGTTTACAGAAAATTGTCTTGGCTTCTAGCATACTGACGTGAACTAAACCAGACATATATATACTAGTTCCAACCACTTTTATAGTATGGTAGCACAGCTTTCGAAAATTCCTTCTCCATTTCTCTTGCATTCTACTGTTTGTTGTACATGTTCTCTACAAGTCTGCTTCCAATTAAAAAGCGTGCATGCAACTCCAGTATTATGTATTCTGCTGATAGAACCGGAACTGAACCGTCGTTATGGTTGTATGACGTCGTATTTAATAACATCCTGGCTACTGACAGGAAGGGACGCTAACATACTTTATCCTGCCATGACAGCATTTACCGACCAATATAGCCTGCCTAATATTTTTTTTTATATTGGTCAGTTATAAATAGAATTTTTTTTTATATTGGTCAGTTATAAATAGAACATACAAATGTAAAACGGGACACATCGGGGGATATTGTTTTCAAATACATACACACAATTATTTCAAATACTTTTATCATGGTCCAGTAAACGTTTATTTACGATTTAAAATTGCAGGATAAATACAATACATGTGCACTGTCGAAGCATATAGGTAAATATGTGTATTCGGCGCGAAACGCGGGAAAAGGCTCGGCGAAGCCTCGCATTTCCCCCCATTTCTAAGCCTCGTACACATATTACCTATATGCTTCGACAGTGCACACGTATTGTATATATACGACAATTTCGATATCCGGTATACATTACGTCGGCTTTGCTATATCACAAATTAAATGAATTGTATGGATCGTACACATTCGTTATATAGAAATGTAATGTTGTTACGATCAAAGAAAACGATTGTATTTGACATCGTTTTAAAACTGACATTTTTAGGCCCTTTATACTTAATGGGAATCTTGTGACTCCAGCTTAACTTACATTGGAATGAATGACTGGGTGATTATTGATCACAGTCAACTGAACAAATGTTTTCAGCAACATCATGGCGAGAACAAGTTCATGTTTTATGAAGATGATGCTACCTGTTTTGTACTAGACGAACACACCGAAGTGGATATTTTAGTATTACATTTGTAGCTTACTGAAACAAGTCCACAGATAATGTTTTCGTTCTACTCGGACACATTATTACGAGCCCGAGCCAACCAGTCTATGCTAGGTCAAATCTGTTTCAAATAAAAGGGTACGCCATCCGAAGCATATTGCGACCGCATCAATTGGGTCAATAATCCCAAGTTTAACTCGAGAACCACAACGGATAGATGAGATCGGCTGGTATACTGCCGGAAGCCTTACAATTGATTCAAAGAAAAAAACGCTTTAATTATGGGAAAATTAAAATAAATCTTCCAAGTATGCAACATTTCGGAATTTTGGGTCCCATTTTCCATGTAAAAAGCTCATTTTCTGTATACTCACAAAGGTGAGCTTTGGTAAACTATTGGACGAAAAATAGGTAAGTGTAAAATTTTGGAATTTGACACTTTCCGTTGAGTTTATCTCGGAAACCGTAAGAGACGGAGGAAATCTGTCAAGATATCACCAGAAGCTGAAATTGAACCCACAAATGGTTTGGGTTTATGGTGATTAACACCACTTTCAACAATATTTCAGTCATATCGTGGCGGTCAGTTTTATTGGTGGAGGAAATCGGAGTACCCGGAAACAACCACCGACATGTTGCAAGTCACTGACAAACTTGATCACATAATAACTTCAAAAGAATGCATTCAATTCTTAAAATTATATTTAAATCACACCAAAATTTAATATAGTTGAATTTTTCGTTGTGAATTTTATTTGTGTTAGATTATTTGCTGTTGGAAATTACTACCCCATCGATCATATCCAGAAATTGATGGTACTTTCCTCATAAATATTCATCATATTTAAATTAGATGTTGATTCAAGTTTGATGGATCGTTTATTAGATTTGTCAAAAAATAGCCTACAGTACGGAAATTCAATGTGTCCGTCAATGATTCGAAAATTAAAAGTTATTGTTTATTTCCGCAAAGTTTTTCTTCTGTCAAAATTCAAATATCCTACCGTGACATCTGCTCGGTCATGCAATAATGTCGGTCATTTGTTTTGATTTACAATTCTCGCGCAGCACGAGACCAATGACGTCATTCTGTATATTCATAGCGTACATAAACACAGATGGAATACTTTTCAACGTCAACATTACAAGATGAGATTTAAACAGATGAGATTGAATTGAATAAATTCCATGCAAGTAAAAAAGATCCTTTTTACTAATGTCTTTTTCCCCTGATCATTATGCTTGTTAAATATGTTTCCATCGATGGTATTCCCCAAACATTTGTATTTTTCCGGTTTGTTGACATAATCGTCATCACAGTTCATGACCGTTTCTGGAATGTAGGCCAAGCAAATTGTATTTGAAAATATGATGATTGATCATTCACATTCCACCATTTTCTAGAAAATGACCGATTTTACCGGGAAAATACATGCAAGTGCTCTCCATTAGTCACAAAATGGCAGATTATTTTGCATTTCCACTGCTGCTTTAATAACAAATATACCCCTTACTTCTTGGGGTAATGAAATGAAATTCACAGAGAAGATAGAAAAAGAATTAATTTAACAGCAATAATCAAAATTTATAGCATAAATTGAACAGAGAATTAAATTAAACCAGACAGAAAAATGAGATTGCCTGGGTAAAAAAAACCCTGTCATTATTACAAATAGCATCAACAAAACTGTATTGTTACCACTCTGTGATAATAAATGTGATAAAAATAAATTGAAATCAGTCATTAATTGTTTTACCAAAATATGTCGGTCTAATAGATTGTATTGACAAAAGCAAAAACACCAAATTCACTGGATTAAATACTTTTTATGTGGGTAAGCAAGATTAATATTTGCATCAAATAATTAATTTTTAATACTTTAATTTCAAACTATTTAAAAAAAACATCTTTTGAAATTTTTCAGACAAATCAATTACACTGAAAAAGCTAAAATACTGTACTTTCTTAATCTGGTTTACTTTTTAAGTTGGGTTGGCCTATGACAAAATCATGTGCTTTATTGAACTTTGACCGACTTTATGTGACGTCATACGACGCCATTTGGAAAAAGGGTGGTAAATAAATATGGGTCAGTATGTAATTATTATCGATCATTTTTCCATGGAACTTTACACATGTGAGCAAGAATAGATGAGGAACATAATTAAAAAGAAAAAAATGTTTACTTTTCAAACATGAAAAAAATAATCAAACATTATCCAATGACTGACCGACTTATTGTCAGACGAGGATATGTTTGTTTTGTAACGATTTTAGACATGTCTTTGATATCGCGATCATGCAAAAATGATCATATTATATTTAATGTGGGAACCCCGAGTTTAGAAGCTAGAAATATAAGGTTAGTCAATATAATTACATGTATTATTGAGGAATCTAAATTAATTTCAGAAAATGTGTCGCCAAATGTCATTCATTGTTAAAATTTGTGTCACACGCCACCAGTTTCATGTATTTCAGACATTTTTACATAGACTTTTAAGGCCAAAAAGGGTTCGTCGCCTCGGATGTTTATTTAGTCTAGGAACCTCGAATATTTAATTGTTTTCATTAATTTTTATTTCATTTAATTCAACTTGATTCAATGTATCATTTTCAAGTTCAGAAAATGACACACATGCAATTATGAACGATATCGTCTATATAGATCATATGAAAATTGCAGACGTCTCGGCGTCGCCATTTTAAATATGCAAATGAGCAAAGTACCCATCATTTCTGGCTATGTTGTTTACATCTGACGTCGTCATGGAGGCACGTGCAAGTTCGGATTTGAGTTTCATTGGGATGTGAAACATCTCTTTTATAATCATGTGACCACTTCATAACCAAACACATCATTGTAACATTTCAATGAAAAACGGAAGTAATGTAATTATTAACAAATATAGTCATATAGAAGCATACACCATATAAAACAAATTAAACCTGAAAAAATTGGGTTCAATATTGAGAAATTGATTAACAACCACCTGAGTTTTTGGTCACCTTCAAAAAGTAACAACATCTGGTCAAGATTCCACAAGAAACAATAAAAATAAATTCTCTTCTCTTTGTTTTGTGAACTAGGACAATGGTTGTGTTGGTAGGCCCGCTAGGCCATATTTGTGGACTCAAGGTCTAACTTCAGTTTTATTTCAAGTGGTTGCTGGTTGGATATTGTTTTCAACATATTCTGAAATACACTGGCTGTTAAACTAAGTATTAGTAGACATCTAGAAATATTAAAAAAAGACATAGCAAATGGTCAAAACAGTGGAAAAGTTTTGATTAGTTCCAATTTTATAAGAATAGCAGTTCTTATACATCAAAAACAATAATCATTGACATCCTGGATTTCTCATTGGTTCTAAGTAACACAACTTAGCAGCATCTTAAACACCTGGGTTTCAAAATAGCCTCTGAGTTTAAGATTAAAACAGGAATCTTAAACACCTGGGTTTCAAAATAGCCTCTGAATTTAAGATTAAAACAGGAAAACTTAAGTAGTGACAACTTACACACAAGACATCATGAAAGTCAAAAGATATATTTACTTTTTGACAATGATGAATTATACAGACTCCACATAGACAAAAGATATATTAACTTTTTGACAATAATGAATGATACAAAGACTCCACATAGACAAAAGATATATTTACTTTTTGACAATAATGAATGATACAAAGACTCCACATAGACAAAAGATATATTTACTTTTTGACAATAATGAATGATACAAAGACTCCACATAGACAACAGATATATTTACTTTTTACTATAATGAATTATACAAAGATAACTTACCACTGCCTATAGTATGTTAGCAGAATTAGGGTTACTTGAAGAGCCTGAACCTTAAATAAGGATATATATATATATATATATACACACGATACAATATTTTACTTGTTATGGTACACTTGCTGGTAAACATTTTCTAGGATGGTTTTCTTTTCCAAGAACATGACTACTAAGAAATTCAAGTAAAAAAAAACTCCCACCCAAAAAAAACCAAAACAGGATATAAAGTAATTTTATTAAAAACATACAAGCTAAAACATGAAAAATGAAAGAATAATAATTAAAAGATCACTAAAAAATCACCATAAACAAATGTAATCATATTTTAAAACTGTAAGTGAAATAATTTTCTATAAAAAATGTTTATTATGTAAGTCTAAGGTTCTATACACAAAAATTCACTGGTTTGTATTTTGCTTACAACATTTAAAATTTAGGTTTTAACAACATTTATAGTTAGTAGACATATTTTTGGTGAATCCAATGATATCTACCAAATTATGACCATTCTAATTGATAATACATTTGTATAATAAAAAAATGTTCTCATTAAACACAGAGTACCAACCTCAAATCATCACTTTTATAGAATTATGAACTAAATATAATCAATCTTTGGTATGTGTTTACCTGTAAAGGTGTTACAGGTCAGAAACTAGGTATAGTGTAATCATTCAACTTTAATATTGCTAGTCCATATTACTGATAAGGGTTATGATAATTCTTCATGACATTCTTGAAAACCGCTAAGAAAACAATTCATTTTATATGATTTGATTTGATTTTGATTTTTGGTGTTTAACGCCACTTTCAGCAATATTTCAGCTATATCATGGCGACCAGTTTTAGTGGTGGAAGAAGCCGGAGAGAACCACCGACCATGGGCAAGCAACTGGTAAACTTTATCACTTGCGGCTGCAAGTAGAGTGCACTCTTTTTTTGTAATTTACAAAGCCAGGTGCAAATCCACTCCGTATTGGTGATAGGCTTGTATGAGTTGTTAGGTAATGCAACTACCTAGCTCATTGAGCCACCCGGGCCCTCATTTTATATGAAAATAAAAACAAAGATATATAAACATTAATGTCAACCCCTTTCTTGATGAAGATAAAAGAAGAAAAAAAAAATATTCTCTTAATCTGAAGTTCTTGTACTATGTTTCAGTGATATCAACAAATGTTAATATGTCACAGTTAATGGACATATCCGACATGCTGTACTAATTTTACAGAAGGGAAAGTTACACAATTGATTAATATATAAGTACATCCATTCAAAAAGTTTAAAATTCAGAATATAACATTTATAAATAGCTAAAGTGGAAAAATACAACTTATAGCCACTTGTTATTAATCCTGCATTGTGAGGTAAATCCTATAAATATCACAATTAACCAATATATAATACAGATCATTATTTAGAACATACAAGTCATCATGCCCACATGTAAATGGTAGAATCAATAATACCTGTAATTAGAACATGTAAGGTAAATTAACAGCAACATTAATGTTGTCAATGGCAACACAAATATATACTGAAGATCAGTACAATGAATATTACGGGTAGTTTTGTTGGAAAATTTTCATGCATGAAAACATTTAAATTTCTGACAAGTATTTTTGTCCTTTTTGATTCAGAAGTAATGAGACTCTGCCTATAAGGGATCCTTTATTGTTAAATTAATGTAATTAATGTATAAGATTTACAAGTATGTGTACTCTTATTATTTACCCCATGATTACTTATATATCTTAACCAGCATACTTCATGCTATGTTAAAATCTCTGGTGGTACCACATCCTAGCTGAGAGGGTGGTAAAGCAGCCCAGATCAATAAACCTTAGAGAAAAGTGAAAGGGCAATCAAAAATAGACAATCTAGAGACACTGGCAACATTGGGCACACGAGACACATGACAAAGACAAACAAAGCACAAAACATAACAATTAATTGTCAACAGAAGTAAAGATGATGGGTACCAATCTACTCTACCACCCTCTAAGCTATGTTATTTAACATACTGATTTTTATCTAAAATATTTTTCCTTCTTTTTATGTGGTGGTTTATTGACATATTTTTTTACTGCTATTTTCGTCCTATGACTTTCTGACATAGAATTTACAAACATGACAGGTGACCTAAGCTGTGCATGAGAGAGGGTGGATACACATAATAGTATAAAAATAAATGTTGAAGTTAAATTATAGGTCATGGGATAATACAGTAATAGACTGTCATACTGATAACCTACAGATATAATAGTTATTTATTTACATAATATATATGTATATGTAGGAGAAATCTTTGACCGGCGCAGACCCTATCGTCTCAAGTCTAGTGATTGTTTTATGAAGGTTATAAAAGATCTGAAGTTGGATTGAGTATGTAATCAAGTTTATTCATGGGTGACATATTAGTAAAAGAAGGACATTTATTTTCAATAGTATTTATTAGTAAATTTCTTGGTTGCTGGTTTAAATGACAATTTAAAAAGAAGTGATATTCATCTTCTAAGATATTACAAGTAGTGCAAAGTCTTTGTTGACGGGGTATATTATTATATCGACCAGTTTCAATTTGCAAACAATGGTCACTTGTCCGAAATTTAGCTACGAGTTGTCTATTTTTAAAGTTTTTTTCAAATACTCTTCCAAAACAATATCATGTTCAGGGGCGGATCCAGGATTTCAAGTTAGGGGGGGGGGGGGGGGGGGGGGTGTACTTAAAAAAATTGTGCCGAGCGAAAATTTTTTGGGTATTTCGTGTGAAAAATCCCGGATTTGGAATTTTTTCGACAAGCTATCTTGATATGACTGACTTGAATTTAAAGGGCTCATAATTAGACAAAAGAGGGTCTAGCTTTCCAGTTTTCGATGTTCTCGAACATTTATTTATTGCATTTTCAATATAAATAACCTGAAGATAAAATGACAGGTAATTTAAAGGAAGATGCCTGAATCACTTTTCTCTTTTCTGAATTATGATGCAACGATCCAACAGACTTGAAGAACATGGAGATGTATTTTGATACAGACAAACACAAAAACTTTCATGCATGGATAACCTGTTTACATTGGTCAGATGACAAGTATTATCTGTGGAATCTTGTCACATGTCACAAATGTCCTGTTTACATTGGTCAGATGACAGGGATGATGCATTAAGCAAAACAATGTAACAACAATTATATACGGTACAATAAAATATATAAAAAAATCTTATCATTTATTATTTGTAATTAAAGGACAAACCACATGATAAAAAAGTTTGTAAAGCACAACCTGTAAGTGTATAAACGGCTATAAAACTTAAATCACAACCATAACAACAGTATAAAAAACATTACAGGGTAAGGAGCACGAGTCATAAGGGTAGGAGCTTAGTGACAAACGAGTAATAAGGGTAGGAGCTTAGTGACAAACGAGTCATAAAGGTAGGAGCTTAGTGACAAACGAGTAATAAGGGTAGGAGCTTAGTGACAAACGAGTCATAAAGGTAGGAGCTTAGTGACAAACGAGTCATAAGGGTAGGAGCTTAGTGACAAACGAGTCATAAAGGTAGGAGCTTAGTGACAAACGAGTCATAAGGGTAGGAGCTTAGTGACAAACGAGTCATAAAGGTAGGAGCTTAGTGACAAACGAGTCATAATGGTAGGAGCTTAGTGACAAACGAGTCATAAAGGTAGGAGCTTAGTGACAAACGAGTCATAAGGGTAGGAGCTTAGTGACAAACGAGTCATAAAGGTAGGAGCTTAGTGACAAACGAGTCATAAAGGTAGGAGCTTAGTGACAAACGAGTCATAAGGGTAGGAGCTTAGTGACAAACGAGTCATAAGGGTAGGAGCTTAGTGACAAATGAGTCATAAGGGTAGGAGCTTAGTGACAAACGAGTCATAAAGGTAGGAGCTTAGTGACAAACGAGTCATAAGGGTAGGAGCTTAGTGACAAACGAGTCATAAAGGTAGGAGTTTAGTGACAAACGAGTCATAAGGGTAGGAGCTTAGTGACAAACGAGTAATAAAGGTAGGAGCTTGGTGACAAACGAGTCATAAGGGTAGGAGCTTAGTGACAAACGAGTAATAAAGGTAGGAGCTTAGTGACAAACGAGTAATAAAGGTAGGAGCTTGGTGACAAACGAGTCATAAGGGTAGGAGCTTAGAGACCAATTCTGAGTTTTTTTAAGCTGAGGTATAGAAGATAGGAGGAGAGTAAACAATCTTTCCTTGTATTCAATTATTAATTAGTGTTCCATATCAACAATTGACTAGAGCAAGTCATGTTGACAAAATTGTATGCCTAGCTTGTCATTGAATAGAGAAAACAAAACAATATTTTAGAAAAATTCATTAAAAAATTACCCTTCATACTGTACCTTGGTTATTGAATGGTAAACTATACATAACAATTTTGTAAATCTATAAAATTGTGCACCAAATAAATATATAAATGTATATAAATGGATGCGTACAATAATTGGTTTTGTATAAAACAAACCATACTATAAATATTTCAGTAACTAATAGTAGTATATAATCTTTCTTATTTCTTTCTTATAATACTCTCATATGCTACATGAGAACTAAATATGATAGTCCTTAGTGAAAAAAAACTTAGTTGCATGATCACAACCACAAGCAATACTTGTTAAAAGACGACATTCTCATAGAAAAAATCACAACCAAAACAAACGCAATCCATGGAATGTTCTGAATCATTAATTATAAATATCATAAAATATTAATAAAAATTATGTTTAATTGATTATCAACTTATCATTCTGTTTACGATTGTAAACTGAAAAAATTCAGTGAAATGCCATTGACGACTTTGGCACATAACCAACATGACGTCATATGAAGACTTCCAGTTTGAAACGTAAAGATTAGACGTTATTTGGCTTCGTGTACGCTTCAGTTTTGATTAAATTTAACTAAAATAAGTTTTCAAGGTAAGCATTTTAATTATTTTTGTGTATTGTTGTAAATATGACACGTAGGAGTTCACATTTTCAAGATGGCAGACCCTTCCAGCTGAACATCTTAGTATCATTGCTCGTAGATTCATACACGTGGAATGAAATATACAAATAACAAAAATAATATATCAGAAATGTTGAAAGTCTATATAATAAACAGCAGAACTAAATCATACATTTTGAATATCAAAATATGACCACTCGTGACCGAATACGCATCAATGATTAAATAATCATTATGCGTACTTCTGTCACTCTTGGTCTTATTTTGATATTCAAAATCTACGATTAGTAATACTATATTTATTGTTCTTGTTATTGTACATTTTTTACTTTTGTTTTATTAGTTATTGTTCTTGTACATCACTGAAAAGAAGAAGGATTTATCTTTCTTTTGATACCAAATTTACAGAGAAACCTTTTTTTTCACAATGTAGTCGCCCTCGGAATCGTTAGGTGCACAGACTTATAATACGGCTCTGTATTCATCCACCTACATGTGTAGTCATAATTATGCTCACTGATCACAAATTGTATTTAAATTCCACAAACTTAAGAAGAGAAGCATATCAATGAAATGCTAATAACAAGAGGCTCTTAAGAGCCTGCAGCTCTCACATGATTTGCTAATACATGTAGCTCCAAAAATGAATATTTGAAAAAACTTATCTTTTCCTGATCATGATTAAATTATTAATCTTTATAGAAGAACTGACAAACATCACTTGTACAAATTACAAAACATCAGAATTGTATTTTCAGAGTAGAAAATTGAATAAAAAAATAGCCATTCAAAAAAGTGGTTTGTGGCCATGTTGCTGTGGAATTAAAACGATATGAGAACTATTTGTAGAGGAACATGTGAACATCATTTGTACCAAGTTACATATCATTTGCATCTTTATCTGAGGAAATGATTTTTTTTCGAATTTTATCAAATCAGAGACAAGAATTGTACATTTTTTACCTTGATATGTCTGCTTCTAGGCAAAATGAGGAATCTTTGTTGAAGGCTGCACATATATCATTAGTACTAAGTTACAAATCATTTTTTTTGTAAAAAAATAATAATATAGATTTGCACAATTTTGCTTTAATATGACTGATTAAAAGGTTGGTTAAAAGAAATATTAGCTTAGAATTCTACAAACCATTGGATCCAAACAGTAATAACTCCAAGAAGTAAACCCTTCTACAAAGATGAAAGAGCTCACTGTTGAAAAAAAAAGAGGAAAACCCCTTATTCTGTATCCGAATAAGTTAATTTTCTAGCAGTTTAGATCAAGCTTGACACATTTTATTTCCAAATATTTTGATAGAAAAAAAGAGCAAATCTGCAAATCAGAGGAAACTTTTATCTCTGCATCTATGACAATTTTTATTAAATGCCACTTATCTAAAAACTTGTTCCAACCATCTGAATTGTTGTACTATCAACAGATAGGAGTAAAGAACTGGAACAACAACTATAGGATGGTTTTATATAGTAACTTGGACTATCCCATCATATGATACAGCAAGACAAGGGGTCCAATTGTCAAGGTACATTATTTCCCCATTTTATTTTATATTTAAAGGAGAGAAAAAAAATAATGATGAGCCATAACCTATATTAAAAAGAAAATTACTGGGTAACCTTGCGTAGTCTTTAATAGAATAGTCTTTACAACTGCACCCACCTCACAACATGACGTAAACATGTAAACATATAGCCTTTAATTTATTCCTCTAACTTCATAGACTTCAAGGTTACTGATAAAACAGGTTTCTAAACTTTAATTTCTAAGACTTCAAGGTTACTGATAAAACAGGTTTCTAAACTTTAATTTCTAAGACTTCAAGGTTACTGATAAAACAGGTTTCTAAACTTTAATTTATTCATCTGACTTCTTAGACCTCAAGGCTACTAATAAGAGGGTTCAAAACTTAACCTACTAATAAAATATCAATGAAACCAAATGGGTTCAACAAATCAGAATTTAAATAACTAAATATCATAATAAATGATAAAACATACAAGGCCTTTCATGTACATATTGCTTATAAATAAAATTATTATAACAAAAATGCTTCTTTTTATAGATCAGATGAAATCATTGCACTTAATATGTAATAAAATATGCTGAGTCAGTAAGCCTCACAAGGTGGTTATATTTTTTTCTTGCAAAAAAGTAGATTATACAAAATTCTGTTTGTTGCCTAATAAAATGCTCTGGTTATAGAGCATGAAATTGCAGCAGATTAATAAAGTTAGTGTAGACATAATAAAATACTAGTTATAAAACTTTAAACCAGACCATGTTTTATAGTCATTTTATGCAGAGGATCCTGCAGGCCAATTATGGCTGCCAGTTTCATTGAAATTTTTAAAAGGATGAATTATATACAGATTTTTGCTCAAATAAAAGAGACATACATGTACATATAAATAGAGAGCACCTGTCAAACTTATTTTCAATTACTTATTCAATCATGTTTTCGTTACAAACATCACTTTTGGACTACTTTTTACATTAGCTTTGAGTCAAGGATAAATTTGCACCCTTTTCTCTAGTTTAAATACTTAACTATCATATAATACAATGGACAATTTTAGACAAATGGTAGCAGCTTTTGTTCTATGTTCATAAGACACAGCTGAATTAGCTGAATATATTTCCTAAATAGATGTTTATGAAAAATATTAACACCTTTATCATTTATAGTTCAAATTTTAGATGAAATTGAAATTTATCTTCAATATTTTCAAAATTCAAATTCACATTCCAACTATGATGATATACATTTGTATCATATTCTTCTAAAATCTTCCTATTTTTATAATGAGTAAGGGCTAAAATACTTATCAATATCACCATTAATAGCTTTTCACAAGATAAAACAAGACCATTCACAATTAGAATGAATCACAACATTCAATTCCAAATTGATCTGTTTTTTAATCTCGATATCAAACTTTTATTCAAGACTAAAAATCAAGAGACATGTTACTAAGAGAAGTTAGATCAATCTGTTTTGTTTGTGATTTAATAATGATCAGTTAGTTTTTGTAGCTGATGTAGGTAAATAAGACTGACCTAAGTTTTGGTGGACTATTGGAATGTTAACCTTTTATTAATATGTAATACACTCAAACGTATATAAAGGTCACTGAAGGCAACCTGTCAATGTGCCCTTTATGAGCAGTTTCCCTTTATGTACAATTTAAATTATATGCAATATTCATAAAATGGAGTAAATGAAACTGCCCTTAATAGACAGTGATTTGTTATATACTGGTGCCAGGGAGGTTTGACTGAATATATATATATATATCATGAGAGTCATTGAAAAACTTAAAAAATTTAGACAGATGATAAATTATCTCCCTTTGTCCCTAATAATTTTCCATTCCGTATATAGGACCCTTACCCTACAGCTTATGATTATTACCGTACATAGTATTAGTAAATATGTTATATTTTCAATGAACACATATGACTAGTTTGCACACACCTGTGAACTACAGAGGCCTTCATTATATTTATAATACACAGGCTAATTAACAAAGATATAAACTGGGACTTAATGTTTGAATTAGGCTTTGGTTTATAAAAGTTTTTGGTTAACGTTGATTTGATTAATACAATTTTTTTTTGGAGGGTTTATTTACAGTTCCACTGTATATATTAAAGTACATGTATGTTCCAAAATTAATTCTAGTTAATATTTCTGAAATTCCAATTCTTAAAATTCAATCTGATGGAAAATTTCCCTATGATGGAAAAATTTCCTGGACAGTCATAAAATCTACTGTTGGGCATGTTAATTTTCATACATGACAGAGTTACACATATTTTCCTTTGAACAAATATTTTCAAACCAGCCATTTATATTCAGTACTCATTAACGTTCAGGGCTAAATGTCATGACTGCTTTTTTGTACAGGTCTCAATATTACTGCCACTTTGTGCCTTCTCTACAAGGCTGAACTGATATTCCTCCGCTAACATCATATCCTTTATACAACCAATAAATCCTGTAGAAAACTTTCGCATGGAATTCTGGGATACCTCAGGCATACCTCCTACAAAATATAAAATAAACAATTAACAATTTTTTATATTAAAGAAAACAGGAAATAAGTGTTCATAAAAGAAAAACTAAATCTTTGTGATCATATCAATAATGGTTTGGTTTGGTTTATGGTGTTTAATGCCACTTTCAACAATATTGTGGCAGTCATTTTTATTGATGTCAGGGTGACTGTTACAGGTAGCCTGTTGTGTGAACTAACCGCATCACTACTCGTTGCTATCACGAATCGTAGTGATACTGGTTCACACAACAGGCTCGACCTGAAACAAAGTCTTGTAGCAACACATTATGTATGTAATGGGTATTTATTGCAAATATAGAACATACTATAATATCAACTAATCCAACACTATTTAATCTTTAATCTGCTCATTTACATTTAAATTAAACTGTTTACACAATCTGTTCTATATCTGTACATTTTACATGTATTATTTTCTAAATTTCTATATTCTGACACCTTGACCTAAATTTGCAGAAAATTTCCCTTTGATATGCACTAAAAAATTAGATGTAATTTTTTTCATGCATGAAATGAACTTGAAATGTCATTTTAATTTATGTTCGTATTACCATGTTTTGGATCCTATTTTCATTAAATACTGCTGAAGCCATATAATATTAATATTTTAAAAAATATACATATATTTTTTTTTATTATGTTTACCTTTTCTAAAACATAAGTGAAATGTAATACATCCAAACTATTAAATTTTGCTCATAATATGACTCCCATTAGGACATAAGGTATTTTAAACAATACATTATTAGAATTTTTACTTATGTTAAATAGATTGAATGAAATTGATGCACAATTAAAAAGTGCATCACTCATCACTGCATCATTTGATGCTCTATTGTTGATGTCACATTTCCACAGGTTAGATTGGGTTACTGCTGTTTGTCATCACTTTCAGGTCATGTATATAGTGTTTGTTTGTGTTTATTTGATGGTGCTTAATGCCACTTTCAACAATATTTCAGTTATATCGTGGCGGTCAGTTTTATTAGTAGTGGAAACCGGAGGACCCAGAGAAAACCACCGACCTGTTGCAAATCACTGACAAACTTTATCAAATAATGTTGTACACCTCGCCCTGATCGAGATTTGAACTCACAACATTAGTGGTGATAGGCACTGATTGCATAGGTAGTTGTAAATCAAATACCATACGATCACGTCCACGACGGCCCCAATATTAGATGTCACATATATATTAATGTAAACTATTAAATATATTTATAGTTAGCTCATATGAGAATTATATGATACCTATAACCATGTAATAAAAGATAAACACATATTCCATCGATAATATCGTCCAGTAAAAAAGAGAGACTCAACAAAAAACAGACATTCAGCAGTATACTTTGGAAATCCATGACAGAAAGTATTGTCATCATCAGAGTAACACATAGTGTTGTCAGATAGAGAAAGCATGACAGAAAGTGTATTGTCATCATCAGAGTAACTACACATAGTGTTGTCAGATAGAGAAAGCATGACAGAAAGTGTATTGTCATCATCAGAGTAACACATAGTGTTGTCAGATAGAGAAAGCATGACAGAAAGTGTATTGTCATCATCAGAGTAACTACACATAGTGTTGTCAGATAGAGAAAGCATGACAGAAAGTGTATTGTCATCATCAGAGTAACACATAGTGTTGTCAGATAGAGAAAGCATGACAGAAAGTGTATTGTCATCATCAGAGTAACTACACATAGTGTTGTCAGATAGAGAAAGCATGACAGAAAGTGTATTGTCATCATCAGAGTAACTACACATAGTGTTGTCAGATAGAGAAAGCATGACAGAAAGTGTATTGTCATCATCAGAGTAACTACACATAGTGTTGTCAGATAGAGAAAGCATGACAGAAAGTGTATTGTCATCATCAGAGTAACTACACATAGTGTTGTCAGATAGAGAAAGCATGACAGAAAGTGTATTGTCATCATCAGAGTAACACATAGTGTTGTCAGATAGAGAAAGCATGACAGAAAGTGTATTGTCATCATCAGAGTAACTACACATAGTGTTGTCAGATAGAGAAAGCATGACAGAAAGTGTATTGTCATCATCAGAGTAACTACACATAGTGTTGTCAGATAGAGAAAGCATGACAGAAAGTGTATTGTCATCATCAGAGTAACTACACATAGTGTTGTCAGATAGAGATAGAAGATATTGAAGATACCAAAGGGTAATCAGAATCGTAAATCAAAGGACAGACAGCACAATAGAACTAGAGGCTCCCAGGAGCCTGTAATCGCTCACCTGGTTTTCAACTTGACATTTTAGCTAAAGTTGATAGAAAATCGGGGTGTTACACATAATTTTGAAAGTGGGTCACCCAAAGATCATTTCAACTCAAATTTCTGAGCAAAAGATATAAATGTGATTTTTATCTCATAATATTCCTAAATGGAATAAACTGGCTGAAAAAATCTCACAGAAAAACCAGAATATATGTTAAACTACTTATTGCCATGTAGCTGCAGTTAAAATTTGAGCTCATTTTGACCTCTAATAAAGCAGCAATGGACAATTGAAGAAATTTAGTAACAGCAGCCATTTTGAATGGAGGGCGGGGCTGTCGGACACAATGTTGAAAGGGGACCACCCAAGGACCATCCCAGCCAAATTTGCTTTAATTTGGTTCAGCGGTTTCAGAGCAGAAGATTTAAATGTGATCTTTTATCAAAATATGCCTACTTTGCATAATCGGTATAAATCGGCTGAAAGAAAAAATTCACTGAAAAAAACCACAATATTTGTTATACTACTCCTTGCCATGTAGCTGCAGTTAAAATTTGAGCTCATTTTGACTTATACTAAAGCAGCAATGGACAATTGAAGAAATTTCTATTTTTAGTAACAGCAGCCATCTATCCCTGCCATGTTTGGTTTAATTCGGTTCATGGGTTTCAGAGGAGAAGATTTAAATGTGAAAGTTTATGACGTACGACGGACGGATGGACGCCGAGGGACGACGGATGCCAAGTGATGGCAAAAGCTCACATGGCCTTTGGCCAGGTGAGCTAAAAAGGACAAACAACAATCTACAAAACACTACACAGAAAACTAAAGATCGATGGGTGGCATCATTCCTCAGTTGACCGTGGGTAATATCATATTTTCATAGTCTGAAGTCAACCATAACCACTCAGACAACCAGACCCTTCCTCTTCAGAGGTGAAGATTTTATTAGTATTTCATAGAAATTGTTACAACTACAGTTCCAAATGTTTGGATATCATGTATCTTCTACAAAGTCGAAAGGAAGCTGTACCTCTTGTATTGTCGGTCTACTTGAAAAATTGCTATTCACATGCTAATATCATGCCAAAACACTATACTAGTTCTGTCACACGTTTCCATCAGAAAAACTCAACTGAGCCTTCCGCTGAGATGAGTTAAGAATTCATCAAAACAGGTTGAAATATCAACACTTCACATACAAAAAACATAAACCACCCTTTTTGGCATCTTAGGACATCTTGTTTCTATAACAATATGCAGATCAAAACTAAGAGCATACAGTTTGTAGAGCTTCATCAAATGGACATTCCCACAAAGCTTTGCTTAATGTTGGTCAAGCAGTTTTGGAGAAGAAGATCAAAATGTGAAAAGTTTACCTAATGGTAATGCAAATGAGTCAGGTGATGCTGACAATGAAGGAAGCCTTACTGCCCAACTAAAGCTACTAAAAGTAACAGTTCTGACATATGATTACTTACCTATGTACAATATCTGGTTGGTGTTTAAGATTGTATAACTGCCTGGTGAACTCCCCTCTACAACTTCAGAATTATCCACCATAATAAAGCCAAGTTGTTTGTCTCTGAAATATTTATAGGATATGTAATACAAAGAAATATCCCTGAATACAGTGTAACAAGGTTTAGGGGTTACATGTAATACAAAGAAATATCCCTGAATACAGTGTAACAAGGGTTAGGGGTTACGTGTAATACAAAGAAATATCCCTGAATACAGTGTAACAAGGGTTAGGGGTTACGTGTAATACAAAGAAATATCCCTGAATACAGTGTAACAAGGTTTAGGGGTTACATGTAATACAAAGAAATATCCCTGAATACAGTGTAACAAGGGTTAGGGGTTACGTGTAATACAAAGAAATATCCCTGAATACAGTGTAACAAGGGTTAAGGGTTATGTGTAATACAAAGAAATATCCCTGAATACAGTGTAACAAGGGTTAGGGGTTACGCTTATGGTGTTAAGGCCATTTTCAACATTATTTCAGTTACCGGGTATATCATGGTGGTCAGTTTTATTGGTGGAGGAAACCGTAGTAACCGGAGAAAACCACCGGCCTGCCACAAGTCCTTGACAAACTTTATCACATTTATCTCGTTTGTTTTTCCAATGATTATCAGATTATCCCCGTTGATTAATAGTTTCAATTATCTACGTACTTATAGGTAACAGCAATCATTGATTTTATAATCCCAGCTGATTATTACAATCAAACGCTTTTAATTACCTGTCAACATTATGCTCACGGCACTTTATACTACAATATACATGTATAATCATAAAACCTGTTTTGAACACATTACGATAACTTTCTTCACTTATAATTATATTTGCCAATGCATAACTTTATAAATTTTAATGCAGAAAAATAATATTATTGTCAAGAATAAATATGTAATCCTATACTAAATAGTTGTGATATAATATTTCCAGGTGCAAAACAGGTAGAAATTACTGGATTAGAAGATAAGAGACAAATAACAGCACTTTTTATCTTGTACAATGAGCAGCAATCTCTTACCACCCCAACTTCTTTATCAGGGAAATATAACACTTACTAGTACTCTGCATTAAATTAATTGTCAGTATCTTACAAATAAAGTTCTTTTGAAAATTAATTATGTTAATTTACATGACCACCTCAAATTTAACTACGTATACATGACTTTGTGTTGTCTAACGGATTTCGATCTATACCAGAAAATACATTACGCTATATGGTGTTTGCTAGGCTATATATGTTCATGTTTCTTACACTCTTTAGACCGATTTGTTCTCAGATATTAACTTTTGCGATTTTGTACTCTACGCAAAAGTCGCAAAGGTTTATAGCACGCGAACAAAAGTTGGTTTACAGTATATCTTACTTCTTACAAACTTCTAGGTATATCATTGGTTTAAAGTGAACACGTGGAAACTGTATATTCAATACACGGTCAGTAGATTTTTAATACACAGTTAGTAGTAGAGTTATCTCCCTTTTTCTTTCAAACAAAGATGACGTTGAACGAGACGCCAAAGCGTTTCTCACAGACAACAGATGATGAAATTATAAACTAAAGTCTTTCTTTTTTTTATAAATAATACAATTGACCAGTGGAAATTTGTCCCCAAATGTTCGTTCAATGACTTGACCAATGTAACATTCCTCTAGTCACCAAATATTGTTATAACGACACATATGGATCACTTACACACAACAAAATTACATATGTATTAGTTTTGTGTTTTGATGCAATTACATCTTATAAATCCCTCATTCAAAGGTAATCAGTAAGATATATTTGTTACATAGCGTGCTAGTGACCTAATATGATATAAACGGGTAAGTAAATTCCATATGGGGTGTATATATTACCCAGTATATATTGTATTAGGTCACTAGCACACAGGTGTAACTAATAATATCCTACTTCTAACAGACTTCTAGAAATATCATTGGCTTAAAGTGAACACGTGGAAACCATGTATATTCATTACACGGTCAGCAGATTTTTAATACACGGTTAGTAGTAGAGTTATCTCCCCTTTTTCTTTCAAACAAAGGTTACTCCCAGACAACAGACAATGGAATTATAAACAAATGTTTGATTTTTGTTAAATAATACAATTGAGCAGTGTAAGTTTGTCCCCAAATATTGGTTCAATGACTTGACCTTTTTTACATTCCACAAGTCACCAAATATTGTTATAGTGACACATATGGATCACTTACACACAACAACAAAATTACATATGTATTAGTTTTGATGCAGTTACATCTAAATCCCTCATTCAAAGGTAATCAGTAAGATATACCATATTCGTTACACAGTGTGCTAGTGACCTAATACGATATAGATATATACCGGGTCAGTAAATTTCATATAGTGCTCAAGCTTTGCTCTCGCCCCATATGAAATTTACTGACCCCAGTGTATATTGTATTAAGTCAATAAAGATAAAATGTTGAAATAACATGTCAACAACTATTCTCTGTAAAAAATATATTGTTGACAGATTTAATACACACCTAATTTGTCAATTAATCTAAAACGGATATTCTAATCTAAAAGGGGAAGTCTAAAATCTGGTACATACATGTATGTGAATATTTTATATGTATGTAATTATGTTTTTTAGTGTTTAAATATTTGTGTTTATAGGAGTGGGAGGTGGGAAGAATTTGACTGAGAGTCAATACTGTTTCTTAAGAGATGGTGGGGATTCAATAAAATACAACTTTCAGAAAAAAAGCACAAAACAAACAAAACCCCATTCCATATTAATTAAACTGAAAAAGTCAAGATATTGGGCATTTCAACAGTAGACAGTCAGTCCTCGAAATGAAAATTTGAATTTACTGGTCCAAATCAAATTCTTGAATTTATTTTTATATATATAGTGGAACTTCGCTAGCTTGAACTCTCTGAAATTATTGAATTTCGATGGCTCGAACTTCCGATAACTTGAACACATTTTGGCAGTCCCTTTGAGTTCAGGCCAATGAAGTTCTAAATAAAAACTGAAAAATTTACTGGTCCGAACAAAGTTTTACTGGTCTTAGGCCGGAGGAACGGTGCTCATCGTGAGGACTGCGATACAAACATTCCCACAAAAAACATTTCTATGCAGATAAATTTTATGATTCCAAACCTCTTCCATTCTATAACATAAAGGATTGTTACACAATAAATCAGATTTCATTTTATTACAGGCCTTGACTACAGATTATAATGAGAATGTTTCATACAAATCAGGAAGTGCATCACTTCCTGGAAGTGCATCACTTCCTTATTACACAGTTCATATTTCACTTGCTTGTTTTTGTCAGGTTTTTTTCTGTGCATTTTCAGGGAATCTCATTTTCTTGTAGCATTACATTTTTGTATTGCTTTTCTGAATTTTCTTGATATTCAATTGGTTTCTTAATAAAAGTACATGTTATTGTTACAGACAGATACTTTTTTTCTGGATTTTAAATTAAAAAAAAGAAATATACCAAGAGCCAGTAACGCTCACCTGATTTATATACTATAGGCAATGGAAAAAATAGATCTGAAGCTCCTCATCAGTGTGTTTTGCGCCCAAAGTTCTCAGCCATGATTGGTTGGCAGGATCATCAATCACATATCCTAATGATGACTCAGACAAAGATCTTCAAATCAATTTATGTTATAATATGCCTAATTTGCATATTTGGCCAAATCTAAAAATTACAAATTTCAAAGAAAACCCAAAATTACTTGGATTGATGTCAGAGCCGCCAAATGTGATTTTGATATGGGACCACTCACAGACCATCCAGGAAAGGTTTGGAATAATTTGGTTTCTTGGTTTCAGTAAAAGATTTACCAAATCGTTAATGCACACAATGCTTAGAAAAAACCTGTAATACATGTCATACTACTCATTAAAACATAACTACTATTCAAATTTACACTCATTCTGAGGCTTTATTGACTCATTAAGTGTATTTTACCCTAATGTTCTATTTATAGTAACAACAGCAATGTTGGTCAGTTGGCAGGGTCATCAGATATAACTTTTGAAAGTACATATCATAATAATATAATGACTCGGGCAAAGTTTGATTCAAATTTACCCAGTGATTTCAGTCAGAGGTGATCTTAACATAATGTTTGTTAAAATAGGCCCAATTTGCATATATAGCAAAAATCATCATACCAGTAATTACAAATGTCACGGCAGTCATCATGCACCGAGGTCGGGTCTCTCAGATATGATTTTGATGAGACCCAAGGTTCATTCATGCAAGGTATGGTTTAATTTGGTTCAGTAGTTTCAGGAGAGAAGATTTTCAAATGATGTTTTTAGTAAAAATCAGCCTAATTTGCATATTGGTTTTATTGAGTCTGTGAGTGTATTTTACCCCCTATGTTCTATTTATAGTAACAGCAGCCATGTTAAATGACTGGTGGATCATTGGATAACATTTTGAAGGTAGACACACTAAGGATGATTCAGACCTTATTTGATAGAAATTGTCCAGAGAAGATTTTTTTAAAGTTTACGCCAGACAGAGGATTATAAATGTCAAGTAATATCAATAGCTCTCTTGACCCTTTGACTCAGGCGAGCTAAAAATAATTACTTGGGATATAAAGTAAGAATTAATCTATAATGCTATTTAATCCTACTAAATTCACAGGAAAAAGAATATAAAGACAGGGACATCCTGCTACACAAAATAGTGTGGGATTTTGTTACACACTAACAACATTTATTTTTAATAGAATCTAAATTGTAAAACTATAATGTTACTGCACTATATTGTCCCAAGCTAAATATTTTATTACAAGAGTTCGTCGTAATGAAATTGAATCTTCATAGGGTAAAAAGCAAGCATGCAAAGTTTTGAGGCATTCCCCTTTAAAATGTAGGAAGATCAGGGAGTACATATGTATAAACTTTTGTCACCGACAAACAGACAGAAAGAAAGACATGACAAAAACAGTGTAACTCCCACAGACAGATAATTATACTCTTGGAATTTAAATATCAAAATCCTCAGTTTTTACATAAAAAGTAAGATTTTTTTATCCTTAAAAAAATGAAGAATGGAACCAATAAATCTAACGGTAATCAGTGAATCATGGAAGGTATGTGCTGACAATTTATTGTTCAAATAGCTTTTGTAGATTTCTTTGTATACAGAGATTTAAATAAGTGGGGAATTAGAGAGTTTCTCTTTCTGTGCTGATATATACCATATCAGGGTTGCATTAAAAATAATTCGTCCGTTTGCTTAATTTACTAAAAAAAAATCCCTCAATTTGTATCTGCTGTTTTAATTAAGGATTAAGAACAATTTTAGTCTGAGGTGTCTTTTGTAAAAAAAAAAAAGAAAAAAAGAGATTTAATCTAATAACATACTGTCACATTTAATGATCTAATCTTTCTATTCAGGGATTGAATCGATCAAGACAGTATGACCGACCAGTACATACATCCACACTAACTATTTAAATTAAACTTAGCACAGTGTGACCTTGGGCATAATATCTTTACAATTTAAATAACTACTGTGAACTAGTTTACACTTTGTATTAAAGTTCAGTCAAATCCATTAAACATGTTAAAAGAAAAAATTATTATTTTGTGTAGGTTGATAATATAGGGGAGATAACTCAAATGTACATCTAGAATTAAATTATACAAGTAATTTAAATGTATGTCTACAACCGTTTCTGTATATTTGAAAAAAAATATATATTACACAAGTCATATGACTGTTTATTCTAAAAGAAAACTGTTATTAAATTTTTCAAAAATTTCTTATTTCTTAACCAAAACAATGCTTTAATTGTTGTTTTTCTTCCAGCAGTTACTGTGAATATGGTCTATAGTCCTTAGCCTGCTGTGGTTGTCTCAACTGCTACATCTGTGCTTTATATCATTGACAGCTGTGGGCCTCTCAGAAAGATGACCACTTGAGATAACAGCATGGCTAGAAATAGGACAGTTTTCCAAGTGGAATACAATACTATTTTGGATTTAAATAAAATTGAAAAAATACAACACCAAGCTGCTAGAATTGTTACTGGGTTGCCAAAATTTGCAAGCATAGAATTCCTATATTTTGAAATTGGGTGGGAACCCCTCCATTCTCGTAGACATAGTAGGAAATTAAACTTGTTCTACAAAATACGTAATAATGATAGTCCATTATATTTATATGATTGTTTACTGCCTTTTATATGAGAGGAAAATGAATTAAATTTGCACAACCAAACCGAATTCAGAAATCCGTTCACTAGATTACAATTATTTGCAAACTCCTTTTTCCCTTCTACTATTAAATCATGGAATAAATTAAGTCCACAATTAAGAAATGCACCTACTCTAAATAGATTCAAACAAGCAAATAAAAATCATACAATAAAACCTCCTAAATTATACATTTCTGGATGTAGAATATTAAATATAATTCACACTAGACTGAGACATAGATCCAGTAGCTTGAATGCTGATCTTTTTCGTGTGCATTTGGCTAATGATCCAGGCTGTATATGTGGGTGTGCATTTGAAGATGCAACTCATTTTATATTAGAATGTTGTCTTTACAACGAAGCAAGAGAAGAATTGAAATTAAGACTAGTTTTTCTTCATGAACAATTGAAGTCCTACTTTTTGGCGACGACACCTTAACTGAGATGCAAAATCTGCAAATTTTCAAATCTGTACAACTTTACATCAAACGAACAAAAAGTTTTACCCATTTATGATCACAACACAAATATACACAGTTTTTACTTTGTTTCAAAGTTATTGTAATTTGTATTTTAAACAAAGTAAAGACTTTGGGTAATATATTTAAAAATTGAAAATGAATAGAAACAAAATAAAAATATTACAAGTGAGAAGACTTTTGGAAAATAAAATGTGGTATGAAGAATTTTGGAAAACTGTATGCAATGTATGGACTTGTCCCTAGAGGAACTGTATGTTATGTATGGATTTATCCCTAGAAGAACTGTATGCTATGTATGGACTTGTCCCTAGAGGAACTGTATGCTATGTAAGGACTTATCCCTAGAGGAACTGTATGTTATGTATGGACTTATCCCTAGAGGAACTGTATGTTATGTATGGACTTATCCCTAGAGGAACTGTATGCTATGTATGGACTTGTCCCTAGAGGAACTGTATGCTATGTATGGACTTATCCCTAGAGGAACTGTATGCTATGTATGGACTTATCCCTAGAGGAACTGTATGCTATGTATGGACTTATTCCTAGAGGAACTGTATGTTATGTATGGACTTATCCCTAGAGGAACTGTATGTTATGTATGGACTTATCCCTAGAGGAACTGTATGCTATGTATGGACTTGTCCCTAGAGGAACTGTATGCTATGTATGGACTTATCCCTAGAGGAACTGTATGCTATGTATGGACTTATCCCTAGAGGAACTGTATGCTATGTATGGACTTATTCCTAGAGGAACTGTATGTTATGTATGGACTTATCCCTAGAGGAACTGTATGTTATGTATGGACTTATCCCTAGAGGAACTGTATGCTATGTATGGACTTATCCCTAGAGGAACTGTATGCTATATATGGACTTATCCCTAGAGGAACTGTATGCTATGTATGGACTTATCCCTAGAGGAACTGTATGTTATGTATGGACTTATCCCTAGAGGAACTGTATGCTATATATGGACTTATCCCTAGAGGAACTGTATGTTATGTATGGACTTATCCCTAGAGGAACTGTATGCTATGTATGGACTTATCCCTAGAGGAACTGTATGCTATATATGGACTTATCCCTAGAGGAACTGTATGCTATGTATGGACTTATCCCTAGAGGAACTGTATGTTATGTATGAACTTATCCCTAGAGGAACTGTATGCTATGTATGGACTTATCCCTAGAGGAACTGTATGCTATGTATGGACTTATCCCTAGAGGAACTGTATGCTATGTATGGACTTATCCCTAGAGGAACTGTATGCTATGTATGGACTTATCCCTAGAGGAACTGTATGCTATGTATGGACTTGTCCCTAGAGGAACTGTATGCTATGTATGGACTTGTCCCTAGAGGAACTGTATGCTATGTATGGACTTATCCCTAGAGGAACTGTATGTTATGTATGGACTTATCTCTAGAGGAACTGTATGCTATGTATGGACTTATCCCTAGAGGAACTGTATGCTATATATGGACTTATCCCTAGAGGAACTGTATGCTATGTATGGACTTATCCCTAGAGGAACTGTATACTATGTATGGACTTGTCCCTAGAGGAACTGTATGCTATGTATGGGCTTGTCCTTAGAGGAACGGTATGCTATGTATGGACTTGTCCCTAGAGGAACTGTATGCTATGTATGGACTTATCCCTAGAGGAACTGTATGCTATGTATGGACTTATCCCTAGAGGAACTGTATGTTATGTATGGACTTATCCCTAGAGGAAGTGTATGCTATGTATAGACTTATCCCTAGAGGAACTGTATGTTATGTATGGACTTATCCCTAGAGGAACTGTATGCTATGTATGGACTTATCCCTAGAGGAACTGTATGTTATGTATGGACTTATCCCTAGAGGAACTGTATGTTATGTGTGGACTTATCCCTAGAGGAACTGTATGTTATGTATGGACTTATCCCTAGAGGAACTGTATGTTATGTATGGACTTATCCCTAGAGGAACTGTATGCTATGTATGGACTTATCCCTAGAGGAACTGTATGCTATGTATGGACTTATCCCTAGAGGAACTGTATGCTATGTATGGACTTATCCCTAGAGGAACTGTATGTTATGTATGGACTTATCCCTAGAGGAACTGTATGCTATGTATGGACTTATCCCTAGAGGAACTGTATGCTATGTATGGACTTGTCCCTAGAGGAACTGTATGCTATGTATGGACTTATCCCTAGAGGAACTGTATGTTATGTATGGACTTGTCCCTAGAGGAACTGTATGTTATGTATGGACTTATCCCTAGAGGAACTGTATGTTATGTATGGACTTATCCCTAGAGGAACTGTATGTTATGTATGGACTTATCCCTAGAGGAACTGTATGTTATGTATGGACTTATCCCTAGAGGAACTGTATGCTATGTATGGACTTATCCCTAGAGGAACTGTATGTTATGTATGGACTTATCCCTAGAGGAACTGTATGTTATGTATGGACTTATCCCTAGAGGAACTGTATGTTATGTATGGACTTATCCCTAGAGGAACTGTATGTTATGTATGGACTTATCCCTAGAGGAACTGTATGCTATGTATGGACTTATCCCTAGAGGAACTGTATGCTATGTATGGACTTATCCCTAGAGGAACTGTATGTTATGTATGGACTTATCCCTAGATGAACTGTATGTTATGTATGGACTTATCCCTAGAGGAACTGTATGTTATGTATGGACTTATCCCTAGAGGAACTGTATGCTATGTATGGACTTATCCCTAGAGGAACTGTATGCTATGTATGGACTTATCCCTAGAGGAACTGTATGCTATGTATGGACTTGTCCCTAGAGGAACTGTATGCAATGTATGGACTTATCCCTAGAGGAACTGTATGCTATGTATGGACTTATCCCTAGAGGAACTGTATGCTATGTATGGACTTATCCCTAGAGGAACTGTATGCTATGTATGGACTTATCCCTAGAGGAACTGTATGTTATGTATGGACTTATCCCTAGAGGAACTGTATGCTATGTATGGACTTATCCCTAGAGGAACTGTATGTTATGTATGGACTTATCCCTAGAGGAACTGTATGCTATGTATGGACTTATCCCTAGAGGAACTGTATGTTATGTATGGACTTATCCCTAGAGGAACTGTATGTTATATATGGACTTATCCCTAGAGGAACTGTATGCTATGTATGGACTTATCCCTAGAGGAACTGTATGTTATGTATGGACTTATCCCTAGAGGAACTGTATGCTATGTATGGACTTATCCCTAGAGGAACTGTATGTTATGTATGGACTTATCCCTAGAGGAACTGTATGCTATGTATGGACTTATCCCTAGAGGAACTGTATGCTATGTATGGACTTGTCCCTAGAGGAACTGTATGCTATGTATGGACTTATCCCTAGAGGAACTGTATGTTATGTATGGACTTATCCCTAGAGGAACTGTATGTTATGTATGGACTTATCCCTAGAGGAACTGTATGTTATGTATGGACTTATCCCTAGAGGAACTGTATGTTATGTATGGACTTATCCCTAGAGGAACTGTATGTTATGTATGGACTTATCCCTAGAGGAATTGTATGCTATGTATGGACTTATCCCTAGAGGAACTGTATGCTATGTATGGACTTGTCCCTAGAGGAACTGTATGCAATGTATGGACTTATCCCTAGAGGAACTGTATGCAATGTATGGACTTATCCCTAGAGGAACTGTATGCTATGTATGGACTTATCCCTAGAGGAACTGTATGCTATGTATGGACTTATCCCTAGAGGAACTGTATGCTATGTATGGACTTATCCCTAGAGGAACTGTATGTTATGTATGGCCTTATCCCTAGAGGAACTGTATGTTATGTATGGACTTATCCCTAGAGGAACTGTATGTTATGTATGGACTTATCCCTAGAGGAACTGTATGTTATGTATGGACTTATCCCCAGAGGAACTGTATGCTATGTATGGACTTATCCCTAGAGGAACTGTATGTTATGTATGTACTTATCCCTAGAGGAACTGTATGCTATGTATGGACTTATCCCCAGAGGAACTGTATGCTATGTATGGACTTATCCCTAGAGGAATTGTATGCTATGTATGGACTTATCCCTAGAGGAACTGTATGCTATGTATGGACTTATCCCTAGAGGAACTGTATGTTATGTATGGACTTATCCCTAGAGGAACTGTATGTTATGTATGGACTTATCCCTAGAGGAACTGTATGCTATGTATGGACTTATCCCTAGAGGAACTGTATGCTATGTATGGACTTATCCCTAGAGGAACTGTATGCTATGTATGGACTTATCCCTAGAGGAACTGTATGTTATGTATGGACTTATCCCTAGAGGAACTGTATGTTATGTATGGACTTATCCCTAGAGGAACTGTATGCTATGTATGGACTTATCCCTAGAGGAACTGTATGCTATGTATGGACTTATCCCTAGAGGAACTGTATGTTATGTATGGACTTATCCCTAGAGGAACTGTATGCTATGTATGGACTTGTCCCCAGAGGAACTGTATGCTATGTATGGACTTATCCCTAGAGGAACTGTATACTATGTATGGACTTGTCCCTAGAGGAACTGTATGCTATGTATGGACTTGTCCTTAGAGGAACGGTATGCTATGTATGGACTTGTCCCTAGAGGAACTGTATGCTATGTATGGACTTATCCCTAGAGGAACTGTATGCTATGTATGGACTTATCCCTAGAGGAACTGTATGTTATGTATGGACTTATCCCTAGAGGAAGTGTATGCTATGTATAGACTTATCCCTAGAGGAACTGTATGTTATGTATGGACTTATCCCTAGAGGAACTGTATGCTATGTATGGACTTATCCCTAGAGGAACTGTATGTTATGTATGGACTTATCCCTAGAGGAACTGTATGTTATGTATGGACTTATCCCTAGAGGAACTGTATGTTATGTATGGACTTATCCCTAGAGGAACTGTATGTTATGTATGGACTTATCCTTAGAGGAACTGTATGCTATGTATGGACTTATCCCTAGAGGAACTGTATGCTATGTATGGACTTATCCCTAGAGGAACTGTATGCTATGTATGGACTTATCCCTAGAGGAACTGTATGTTATGTATGGACTTATCCCTAGAGGAACTGTATGCTATGTATGGACTTATCCCTAGAGGAACTGTATGCTATGTATGGACTTGTCCCTAGAGGAACTGTATGCTATGTATGGACTTGTCCCTAGAGGAACTGTATGTTATGTATGGACTTATCCCTAGAGGAACTGTATGTTATGTATGGACTTATCCCTAGAGGAACTGTATGTTATGTATGGACATATCCCTAGAGGAACTGTATGTTATGTATGGACTTATCCCTAGAGGAACTGTATGTTATGTATGGACTTATCCCTAGAGGAACTGTATGCTATGTATGGACTTATCCCTAGAGGAACTGTATGCTATGTATGGACTTATCCCTAGAGGAACTGTATGCTATGTATGGACTTGTCCCTAGAGGAACTGTATGCAATGTATGGACTTATCCCTAGAGGAACTGTATGCTATGTATGGACTTATCCCTAGAGGAACTGTATGCTATGTATGGACTTATCCCTAGAGGAACTGTATGCTATGTATGGACTTATCCCTAGAGGAACTGTATGCTATGTATGGACTTATCCCTAGAGGAACTGTATGCTATGTATGGACTTATCCCTAGAGGAACTGTATGCTATGTATGGACTTATCCCTAGAGGAACTGTATGTTATGTATGGACTTATCCCTAGAGGAACTGTATGCTATGTATGGACTTATCCCTAGAGGAACTGTATGTTATGTATGGACTTATCCCTAGAGGAACTGTATGTTATGTATGGACTTATCCCTAGAGGAACTGTATGCTATGTATGGACTTATCCCTCGAGGAACTGTATGTTATGTATGGACTTATCCCTAGAGGAACTGTATGCTATGTATGGACTTATCCCTAGAGGAACTGTATGTTATGTATGGACTTATCCCTAGAGGAACTGTATGCTATGTATGGATTT
Organism: Bathymodiolus septemdierum; assembly: GCA_963383655.1. Taxonomy (NCBI): domain Eukaryota; kingdom Metazoa; phylum Mollusca; class Bivalvia; order Mytilida; family Modiolidae; genus Bathymodiolus; species Bathymodiolus septemdierum. Next base: position 127,957,869 of record OY726518.1, on the reverse strand, counting down.
ATCCCTAGAGGAACTGTATGCTATGTATGGACTTGTCCCTAGAGGAACTGTATGCTATGTATGGACTTGTCCCTAGAGGAACTGTATGTTATGTATGGACTTATCCCTAGAGGAACTGTATGTTATGTATGGACTTATCCCTAGAGGAACTGTATGTTATGTATGGACTTATCCCTAGAGGAACTGTATGTTATGTATGGACTTATCCCTAGAGGAACTGTATGTTATGTATGGACTTATCCCTAGAGGAACTGTATGCTATGTATGGACTTATCCCTAGAGGAACTGTATGCTATGTATGGACTTATCCCTAGAGGAACTGTATGCTATGTATGGACTTGTCCCTAGAGGAACTGTATGCAATGTATGGACTTATCCCTAGAGGAACTGTATGCTATGTATGGACTTATCCCTAGAGGAACTGTATGCTATGTATGGACTTATCCCTAGAGGAACTGTATGCTATGTATGGACTTATCCCTAGAGGAACTGTATGTTATGTATGGACTTATCCCTAGAGGAACTGTATGTTATGTATGGACTTATCCCTAGAGGAACTGTATGTTATGTATGGACTTATCCCTAGAGGAACTGTATGTTATGTATGGACTTATCCCTAGAGGAACTGTATGCTATGTATGGACTTATCCCTAGAGGAACTGTATGTTATGTATGTACTTATCCCTAGAGGAACTGTATGTTATGTATGGACTTATCCCCAGAGGAACTGTATGCTATGTATGGACTTATCCCTAGAGGAACTGTATGCTATGTATGGACTTATCCCTAGAGGAACTGTATGCTATGTATGGACTTATCCCTAGAGGAACTGTATGTTATGTATGGACTTATCCCTAGAGGAACTGTATGTTATGTATGGACTTATCCCTAGAGGAACTGTATGCTATGTATGGACTTATCCCTAGAGGAACTGTATGCTATGTATGGACTTATCCCTAGAGGAACTGTATGCTATGTATGGACTTATCCCTAGAGGAACTGTATGCTATGTATGGACTTATCCCTAGAGGAACTGTATGTTATGTATGGACTTATCCCTAGAGGAACTGTATGTTATGTATGGACTTATCCCTAGAGGAACTGTCTGCTATGTATGGACTCATCCCTAGAGGAACTGTCTGCTATGTATGGACTTATCCCTAGAGGAACTGTATGTTATGTATGGACTTATCCCTAGAGGAACTGTATGTTATGTATGGACTTATCCCCAGAGGAACTGTATGCTATGTATGGACTTATCCCCAGAGGAACTGTATGCTATGTATGGACTTATCCCTAGAGGAACTGTATGCTATGTATGGACTTATCCCTAGAGGAACTGTATGTTATGTATGGACTTATCCCTAGAGGAACTGTATGTTATGTATGGACTTATCCCTAGAGGAACTGTATGCTATGTATGGACTTATCCCTAGAGGAACTGTATGCTATGTATGGACTTATCCCTAGAGGAACTGTATGCTATGTATGGACTTATCCCTAGAGGAACTGTATGCTATGTATGGACTTATCCCTAGAGGAACTGTATGTTATGTATGGACTTATCCCTAGAGGAACTGTATGTTATGTATGGACTTATCCCTAGAGGAAATGTATGCTATGTATGGACTTATCCCTAGAGGAACTGTATGCTATGTATGGACTTATCCCTAGAGGAACTGTATGTTATGTATGGACTTATCCCCAGAGGAACTGTATGTTATGTATGGACTTATCCCTAGAGGAACTGTATGTTATGTATGGACTTATCCCTAGAGGAACTGTATGCTATGTATGGACTTATCCCTAGAGGAACTGTATGCTATGTATGGACTTATCCCTAGAGGAACTGTATGTTATGTATGGACTTATCCCTAGAGGAACTGTATGTTATGTATGGACTTATCCCTAGAGGAAATGTATGCTATGTATGGACTTATCCCTAGAGGAACTGTATGCTATGTATGGACTTATCCCTAGAGGAACTGTATGTTATGTATGGACTTATCCCCAGAGGAACTGTATGTTATGTATGGACTTATCCCTAGAGGAACTGTATGCTATGTATGGACTTATCCCTAGAGGAACTGTATGCTATGTATGGACTTATCCCTAGAGGAACTGTATGCTATGTATGGACTTATCCCTAGAGGAACTGTATGCTATGTATGGACTTATCCCTAGAGGAACTGTATGCTATGTATGGACTTATCCCTAGAGGAACTGTATGTTATGTATGGACTTATCCCTAGAGGAACTGTATGTTATGTATGGACTTATCCCTAGAGGAACTGTATGCTATGTATGGACTTATCCCTAGAGGAACTGTATGCTATGTATGGACTTATCCCTAGAGGAACTGTATGTTATGTATGGACTTATCCTTAGAGGAACTGTATGCTATGTATGGACTTGTCCCTAGAGGAACTGTATGCTATGTATGGACTTATCCCTAGAGGAACTGTATGCTATGTATGGACTTATCCCTAAAGGAACTGTATGCTATGTATGGACTTATCCCTAGAGGAACTGTATGCTATGTATGGACTTATCCCTAGAGGAACTGTATGCTATGTATGGACTTATTCCTAGAGGAACTGTATGTTATGTATGGACTTATCCCCAGAGGAACTGTATGTTATGTATGGACTTATCCCTAGAGGAACTGTATGCTATGTATGGACTTATCCCTAGAGGAACTGTATGTTATGTATGGACTTATCCCCAGAGGAACTGTATGCTATGTATGGACTTATCCCTAGAGGAACTGTATGCTATGTATGGACTTATCCCTAGAGGAACTGTATGCTATGTATGGACTTATCCCCAGAGGAACTGTATGTTATGTATGGACTTATCCCTAGAGGAACTGTATGTTATGTATGGACTTATCCCTAGAGGAACTGTATGCTATGTATGGACTTATCCCTAGAGGAACTGTATGCTATGTATGGACTTATCCCTAGAGGAACTGTATGCTATGTATGGACTTATCCCTAGAGGAACTGTATGCTATGTATGGACTTATCCCTAGAGGAACTGTATGTTATGTATGGACTTATCCCTAGAGGAACTGTATGTTATGTATGGACTTATCCCTAGAGGAACTGTATGCTATGTATGGACTCATCCCTAGAGGAACTGTCTGCTATGTATGGACTTATCCCTAGAGGAACTGTATGTTATGTATGGACTTATCCCTAGAGGAACTGTATGTTATGTATGGACTTATCCCCAGAGGAACTGTATGCTATGTATGGACTTATCCCCAGAGGAACTGTATGCTATGTATGGACTTATCCCTAGAGGAACTGTATGCTATGTATGGACTTATCCCTAGAGGAACTGTATGTTATGTATGGACTTATCCCTAGAGGAACTGTATGTTATGTATGGACTTATCCCTAGAGGAACTGTATGCTATGTATGGACTTATCCCTAGAGGAACTGTATGCTATGTATGGACTTATCCCTAGAGGAACTGTATGCTATGTATGGACTTATCCCTAGAGGAACTGTATGCTATGTATGGACTTATCCCTAGAGGAACTGTATGTTATGTATGGACTTATCCCTAGAGGAACTGTATGTTATGTATGGACTTATCCCTAGAGGAAATGTATGCTATGTATGGACTTATCCCTAGAGGAACTGTATGCTATGTATGGACTTATCCCTAGAGGAACTGTATGTTATGTATGGACTTATCCCCAGAGGAACTGTATGTTATGTATGGACTTATCCCTAGAGGAACTGTATGCTATGTATGGACTTATCCCTAGAGGAACTGTATGCTATGTATGGACTTATCCCTAGAGGAACTGTATGCTATGTATGGACTTATCCCTAGAGGAACTGTATGCTATGTATGGACTTATCCCTAGAGGAACTGTATGCTATGTATGGACTTATCCCTAGAGGAACTGTATGTTATGTATGGACTTATCCCTAGAGGAACTGTATGTTATGTATGGACTTATCCCTAGAGGAACTGTATGCTATGTATGGACTTATCCCTAGAGGAACTGTATGCTATGTATGGACTTATCCCTAGAGGAACTGTATGTTATGTATGGACTTATCCTTAGAGGAACTGTATGCTATGTATGGACTTGTCCCTAGAGGAACTGTATGCTATGTATGGACTTATCCCTAGAGGAACTGTATGCTATGTATGGACTTATCCCTAGAGGAACTGTATGCTATGTATGGACTTATCCCTAGAGGAACTGTATGTTATGTATGGACTTATCCCTAGAGGAACTGTATGTTATGTATGGACTTATCCCTAGAGGAACTGTATGCTATGTATGGACTTATCCCTAGAGGAACTGTATGTTATGTATGGACTTATCCCTAGAGGAACTGTATGTTATGTATGGACTTATCCCTAGAGGAACTGTATGCTATGTATGGACTTATCCCTAGAGGAACTGTATGCTATGTATGGACTTATCCCTAGAGGAACTGTATGTTATGTATGGACTTATCCCTAGAGGAACTGTATGCTATGTATGGACTTATCCCTAGAGGAACTGTATGCTATGTATGGACTTATCCCTAGAGGAACTGTATGCTATGTATGGACTTATCCCTAGAGGAACTGTATGCTATGTATGGACTTATCCCTAGAGGAACTGTATGCTATGTATGGACTTATCCCTAGAGGAACTGTATGTTATGTATGGACTTATCCCTAGAGGAACTGTATGTTATGTATGGACTTATCCCTAGAGGAACTGTATGCTATGTATGGACTTATCCCTAGAGGAACTGTATGCTATGTATGGACTTATCCCTAGAGGAACTGTATGCTATGTATGGACTTATCCCTAGAGGAACTGTATGTTATGTATGGACTTATCCCTAGAGGAACTGTATGTTATGTATGGACTTATCCCTAGAGGAACTGTATGTTATGTATGGACTTATCCCTAGAGGAACTGTGTGTTATGTATGGACTTATCCCTAGAGGAACTGTGTACTATGTATGGACTTATCCCTAGAGGAACTGTATGCTATGTATGGACTTATCCCTAGAGGAACTGTATGTTATGTATGGACTTATCCCTAGAGGAACTGTATGTTATGTATGGACTTATCCCTAGAGGAACTGTATGCTATGTATGGACTTATCCCTAGAGGAACTGTATGCTATGTATGGACTTATCCCTAGAGGAACTGTATGTTATGTATGGACTTATCCCTAGAGGAACTGTATGCTATGTATGGACTTATCCCTAGAGGAACTGTATGCTATGTATGGACTTATCCCTAGAGGAACTGTATGTTATGTATGGACTTATCCCTAGAGGAACTGTATGTTATGTATGGACTTATCCCTAGAGGAACTGTATGTTATGTATGGACTTATCCCTAGAGGAACTGTATGCTATGTATGGACTTATCCCTAGAGGAACTGTATGCTATGTATGGACTTATCCCTAGAGGAACTGTATGCTATGTATGGACTTATCCCTAGAGGAACTGTGTGTTATGTATGGACTTATCCCTAGAGGAACTGTATGTTATGTATGGACTTATCCCTAGAGGAACTGTGTGCTATGTATGGACTTATCCCTAGAGGAACTGTATGCTATGTATGGACTTATCCCTAGAGGAACTGTATGCTATGTATGGACCTATCCCTAGAGGAACTGTATGCTATGTATGGACTTATCCCTAGAGGAACTGCATGCTATGTATGGACTTATCCCTAGAGGAACTGTATGCTATGTATGGACTTATCCCTAGAGGAACTGTATGCTATGTATGGACTTATCCCTAGAGGAACTGTATGCTATGCATGGACTTATCCCTAGAGGAACTGTATGCTATGTATGGACTTATCCCTAAAGGAACTGTATGCTATGTATGGACTTATCCCTAGAGGAACTGTATGCTATGTATGGACTTATCCCTAGAGGAACTGTATGCTATGTATGGACTTATCCCTAGAGGAACTGTATGCTATGTATGGACTTATCCCTAGAGGAACTGTATGTTATGTATGGACTTATCCCTAGAGGAACTGTATGTTATGTATGGACTTATCCCTAGAGGAACTGTATGCTATGTATGGACTTATCCCTAGAGGAACTGTATGCTATGCATGGACTTGTCCCTAGAGGAACTGTATGCTATGTATGGACTTATCCCTAGAGGAACTGTATGCTATGTATGGACTTATCCCTAGAGGAACTGTATGCTATGTATGGACTTATCCCTAGAGGAACTGTATGCTATGTATGGACTTATCCCTAGAGGAACTGTATGCTATGTATGGACTTATTCCTAGAGGAACTGTATGTTATGTATGGACTTATCCCCAGAGGAACTGTATGTTATGTATGGACTTATCCCCAGAGGAACTGTATGCTATGTATGGACTTATCCCTAGAGGAACTGTATGCTATGTATGAACTTATCCCTAGAGGAACTGTATGCTATGTAAGGACTTATCCCTAGAGGAACTGTATGTTATGTATGGACTTATCCCTAGAGGAACTGTATGCTATGTATGGACTTATCCCTAGAGGATCTGTATGTTATGTATGGACTTATCCCTAGAGGAACTGTATGCTATGTATGGACTTATCCCTAGAGGAACTGTATGCTATGTATGGACTTATCCCTAGAGGAACTGTATGTTATGTATGGACTTATCCCCAGAGGAACTGTATGCTATGTATGGACTTATCCCTAGAGGAACTGTATGCTATGTATGGACTTATCCCTAGAGGAACTGTATGTTATGTATGGACTTATCCCTAGAGGAACTGTATGTTATGTATGGACTTATCCCTAGAGGAACTGTATGTTATGTATGGACTTATCCCTAGAGGAACTGTATGCTATGTATGGACTTATCCCTAGAGGAACTGTATGTTATGTATGGACTTATCCCTAGAGGAACTGTATGTTATGTATGGACTTATCCCTAGAGGAACTGTATGCTATGTATGGACTTATCCCTAGAGGAACTGTATGTTATGTATGGACTTATCCCTAGAGGAACTGTATGCTATGTATGGACTTATCCCTAGAGGAACTGTATGCTATGTATGGACTTATCCCTAGAGGAAGTGTATGCTATGTATGGACTTATCCCTAGAGGAACTGTATGTTATGTATGGACTTATCCCTAGAGGAACTGTATGTTATGTATGGACTTATCCCTAGAGGAACTGTATGCTATGTATGGACTTATCCCTAGAGGAACTGTATGCTATGTATGGACTTATCCCTAGAGGAACTGTATGTTATGTATGGACTTATCCCTAGAGGAACTGTATGTTATGTATGGACTTATCCCTAGAGGAACTGTATGCTATGTATGGACTTATCCCTAGAGGAACTGTATGCTATGTATGGACTTATCCCCAGAGGAACTGTATGCTATGTATGGACTTATCCCTAGAGGAACTGTATGCTATGTATGGACTTATCCCTAGAGGAACTGTATGCTATGTATGGACTTATCCCTAGAGGAACTGTATGTTATGTATGGACTTATCCCTAGAGGAACTGTATGTTATGTATGGACTTATCCCTAGAGGAACTGTATGCTATGTATGGACTTATCCCTAGAGGAACTGTATGCTATGTATGGACTTATCCCTAGAGGAACTGTATGTTATGTATGGACTTATCCCTAGAGGAACTGTATGTTATGTATGGACTTATCCCTAGAGGAACTGTATGTTATGTATGGACTTATCCCTAGAGGAACTGTATGCTATGTATGGACTTGTCCCTAGATGAACTGTATGCTATGTATGGACTTATCCCTAGAGGAACTGTATGCTATGTATGGACTTATCCCTAGAGGTTTTTATCTGAACTGGAAATTCAATTTGGTAATGACAACACAAGTTTCAAAGTTCTTGTTTTTATTGTTATCAGAATATATGTACATAAAGGCCCGTTTTCACTATCAAAGTTTTCTTTGTGAAAGAAAACTTTGACAAAGTTTTTGATGAAACTTTGATAGTGACAACAGTCAAAGAAATCTTTGATCAAAACCTTTGACCAACTTTGATGGAATAGAACTCCATCCTATTTTTCTTCAAACTTTGATGGACTTTGATGGATATCAACCAATCAGAATACTGTTTTGGAATCATGAGATGATGTTTACAAAACAAAAGCACATGATAATGTGAATAACGAAACAAAATAGGGTAGTTCCTTATACAGGTTGATGTTATGTTTAAAAAATCAGGGTCAGAATAATTTCAAGTGGATTAATTATGTAGAATCTATATTAAATAGAGCTGGCTTAGGATATATTTTTATAAATCAGTTTGGATATTGCGATAAAAAAATATCTTAACCAAATTTTAACCGATCAGTTTGTCAGTTCATGTTATAATGACATTGAAAATTCATCGAGGACAATTTTATGGCTCTTTCAAAAAAGACTTTGGATTAGAAAATTATTTAGTGAGATTTAACGAGAAAACTAGAATTTGGATGACAAAATTAAGGGCGTCAAATTTACGAATTCCAATAGAAACTGGGAGGTGGTATAATATTCCTAAAGATGAGAGGGTTTGTACTTTGTGTGGACAATCAATTGGTGATGAGTTCCACTTGTTATTTGTTTGTTGTAATGAATATTTAGTAAACCTGAGACGTATATATTTACCTAGGTAGTATGTTACTTATCCTAGTATTGTTAAAATGAATGGTCTCCTATCTTTTTGTAATGTAGAAGTTTATAAAAGGTTATCATTGTTCATAAAGAAAATTGCTGTTTTTGATAATATATGATCATTTTGCCATGTAATATTGTATATATGTTATGTCCTCATGTAACACATTTATGTGTCTGAGTGTTATCAATAAAAATCTTGATAATAAAAAGACGGGAAAGGGAAAATCAGCAAGATGAGTAAGAAATTAATATGGACAAATGAAATCATAGAAGAATTGATTGATTGTTGTTTTGTCCATTCTAAAATAATTTCGAAACTCGTTCGGGTCTTCAGTGTGCAATTCTTTAAGAAGTGTATTGCATGCGCTTCTTTGTTTTCTTCTCAGCAACCAAGATCTAGTTGCCCTTCTTCTCACCCTTGCACGGTCCCGGAGTCTCCTTCTAAGGATTGCAATGCTCATTAGACATAAAGTGACAGCAATGTTTTCATAATTTGTGAGAGTTGGAGCCATTTTTTCGTGTTTACAAGATTTCCCTCCAATTCTTCCCTCCAATTCTTTGACAAAGATGATAAAAAAACTTTGATAGTGACAACAGACACTTTGTCCAAGTTTTCTTTGTCCCAGTTTTCTTTGACAAAGTTTTTGATGGAAAACTTTGATAGTGACAACAGGCCTTAAGTCAGCTTTAGAAGGTGATGTAAAGGACTATGACGTATTACATATTTGGAGAATGCTACACTCTTTGTAGACAAGAGACAACTTGCAGTAGGTTCTAATCTAACAATTATAACATTAATCTGTTACTGTCAACTTTTTACAATCCATATCCACCTTCCAGTGTCACCTTTTGACCTAATATTTGGCATTCACATGACACTGTAATGCATTTCGAATACGTTTCAGAAGTTGAAACGTTTTGAAAATATATATGTAATGTGCTTTAGATAAACTGTTTCAGCTGACACAATTTCGAAACACACCAGAAATTTGACATGTCCACGGACAATGCATTTTCGAAACAATTTCGATATATTTTCAAAAAGTTTTAAAGGTACACATGTATGTCTTAACTCACCATCAGACACTTTTAAGATCAATTTGGTGTCTTGGCAAAGAAGAAAACAAACATGGCCAACCAAACAATGCTTAATTGAGCAAAATATAAAAAGTGACGCTGAAATTTATTTCATGATATAAATGGTAGTTATTTCATCTTATTTTGTCAAAAAATAATTAACAACATAAAATACAAATCATACTTTAAAGTTTTATCCAAAAGTTGCTAATCAAAATTATTACACCTCAGTATAGGTATTCTATATAAAATCAAATACAGATCAAATGACTCTATTGTGACATAAAAATCAACTTGTGAATTCTAGTTAATAGTCCCTGGTGAAATAATCTCAATAACTAGTCTTCAAACAGCACACTTCCCCCACCACTTTTCATGTAGCAGATCTTTCTGGTTTTAACGTATTTATAACTAAAACACTGAGGTATATGCTTATTTGTTTTCCAGAACATAAAATTGCCACTGCTGATGCAGGCTGGCTTCCCTCAATCCCAGAGGATATTATAAAGGACTAGATGATCGTGATTCTTTCAACTGGTTAGAATTGTTGTTCTAAAAACAAGCTTATTGTTTATCTTTTTTTCTTAATATTTCTTTGAAAGTGAGTTCAGATGTTCCTTTCGAAAATATTATCAAAGTCGTTTTCGAAAACACATTGTATGTTTACACATCATCAAATTTCTGGCATGTTTAAAACTCTTTCCAGTTCAAACATTCTATCACAAATACCTTATCGTAATATTTTTGAAACGTATTGACTTCTGAAACGTATTCGAAACGCATTCCAGTCCTGTGTGGATGCAAAAATACAATGAATAATAATAAAACAACATTTTAATTTTGTTTCTAACTGTTATGTGTGTGGACACAACCATTTTTTTTTAACATTTCCCAAAACATTTTAGTCTATACGTCTGAACACAGTTTGGTTTCTGAAATATTTAAGCTGAAAAGTATCAAAAACTGTTTCTGTGTGAATCTAGCAAAAATGTCAAGTTGTTTCAGATTTTCTAGTTTCTCTTTCAATAAAACACTTCTTTTACTGATTATTTGGACAATAGCAAGTGACACCAACTACTTCCCACCACAAATCAGCTTCCTCAAGTATTCACATTCATAATAAAAAATAGTTAAATGCAATTATTTCATCAGAACATTAGTACAATTTCTGAAATAAGGCTACCTCAATATAGGTTAAATACGGCTAAAGTTGGCATTAAACACCAGTCAATCAATCAATGCACCTATCTGCTAAAGTTGGCATTAAACACCAGTCAATCAATCAATGCACCTATCTGCTAAAGTTGGCATTAAACACCAGTCAATCAACCAATGCACCTATCTGCTAAAGTTGGCATTAAATACCAGTCAATCAACCAATGCACCTATCTGCTAAAGTTGGCATTAAACACCAGTCAATCAATCAATACACCTATCTGCTAAAGTTGGCATTAAACACCAGTCAATCAATCAATACACCTATCTGCTAAAGTTGGCATTAAACACCAGTCAATCAATCAATACACCTATCTGCTAAAGTTGGCATTAAACACCAGTCAATCAACCAATGCACCTATCTGCTAAAGTTGGCATTAAACACCAGTCAATCAATCAATGCACCTATCTGCTAAAGTTGGCATTAAACACCAGTCAATCAACCAATACACCTATCTGCTAAAGTTGGCATTAAATACCAGTCAATCAACCAATGCACCTATCTGCTAAAGTTGGCATTAAACACCAGTCAATCAATCAATACACCTATCTGCTAAAGTTGGCATTAAACACCAGTCAATCAATCAATACACCTATCTGCTAAAGTTGGCATTAAACACCAGTCAATCAACCAATGCACCTATCTGCTAAAGTTGGCATTAAACACCAGTCAATCAATCAATGCATCTATCTGCTAAAGTTGGCATTAAACACCAGTCAATCAACCAATGCACCTATCTGCTAAAGTTGGCATTAAACACCAGTCAATCAACCAATACACCTATCTGCTAAAGTTGGCATTAAACACCAGTCAATCAATCAATGCACCTATCTGCTAAAGTTGGCATTAAACACCAGTCAATCAATCAATGCACCTATCTGCTAAAGTTGGCATTAAACACCAGTCAATCAACCAATGCACCTATCTGCTAAAGTTGGCATTAAATACCAGTCAATCAACCAATGCACCTATCTGCTAAAGTTGGCATTAAACACCAGTCAATCAATCAATACACCTATCTGCTAAAGTTGGCATTAAACACCAGTCAATCAATCAATACACCTATCTGCTAAAGTTGGCATTAAACACCAGTCAATCAACCAATGCACCTATCTGCTAAAGTTGGCATTAAACACCAGTCAATCAATCAATGCACCTATCTGCTAAAGTTGGCATTAAACACCAGTCAATCAACCAATACACCTATCTGCTAAAGTTGGCATTAAATACCAGTCAATCAACCAATGCACCTATCTGCTAAAGTTGGCATTAAACACCAGTCAATCAATCAATACACCTATCTGCTAAAGTTGGCATTAAACACCAGTCAATCAATCAATACACCTATCTGCTAAAGTTGGCATTAAACACCAGTCAATCAACCAATGCACCTATCTGCTAAAGTTGGCATTAAACACCAGTCAATTAATCAATACACCTATCTGCTAAAGTTGGCATTAAACACCAGTCAATCAATCAATGCATCTATCTGCTAAAGTTGGCATTAAACACCAGTCAATCAACCAATGCACCTATCTGCTAAAGTTGGCATTAAACACCAGTCAATCAACCAATGCACCTATCTGCTAAAATTGGCATTAAACACCAGTCAATCAATCAATACACCTATCTGCTAAAGTTGGCATTAAACACCAGTCAATCAACCAATGCACCTATCTGCTAAAGTTGGCATTAAACACCAGTCAATCAACCAATACACCTATCTGCTAAAGTTGGCATTAAACACCAGTCAATCAATCAATACACCTATCTGCTAAAGTTGGCATTAAACACCAGTCAATCAACCAATGCACCTATCTGCTAAAGTTGGCATTAAACACCAGTCAATCAATCAATGCACCTATCTGCTAAAGTTGGCATTAAACACCAGTCAATCAACCAATGCACCTATCTGCTAAAGTTGGCATTAAACACCAGTCAATCAACCAATGCACCTATCTGCTAAAGTTGGCATTAAACACCAGTCAATCAATCAATACACCTATCTGCTAAAGTTGGCATTAAACACCAGTCAATCAATCAATACACCTATCTGCTAAAGTTGGCATTAAACACCAGTCAATCAATCAATACACCTATCTGCTAAAGTTGGCATTAAACACCAGTCAATCAACCAATGCACCTATCTGCTAAAGTTGGCATTAAACACCAGTCAATCAATCAATGCACCTATCTGCTAAAGTTGGCATTAAACACCAGTCAATCAACCAATACACCTATCTGCTAAAGTTGGCATTAAATACCAGTCAATCAACCAATACACCTATCTGCTAAAGTTGGCATTAAACACCAGTCAATCAATCAATACACCTATCTGCTAAAGTTGGCATTAAACACCAGTCAATCAATCAATACACCTATCTGCTAAAGTTGGCATTAAACACCAGTCAATCAACCAATGCACCTATCTGCTAAAGTTGGCATTAAACACCAGTCAATCAATCAATACACCTATCTGCTAAAGTTGGCATTAAACACCAGTCAATCAACCAATGCACCTATCTGCTAAAGTTGGCATTAAACACCAGTCAATCAACCAATACACCTATCTGCTAAAGTTGGCATTAAACACCAGTCAATCAATCAATACACCTATCTGCTAAAGTTGGCATTAAACACCAGTCAATCAACCAATGCACCTATCTGCTAAAGTTGGCATTAAACACCAGTCAATCAACCAATACACCTATCTGCTAAAGTTGGCATTAAACACCAGTCAATCAATCAATACACCTATCTGCTAAAGTTGGCATTAAACACCAGTCAATCAACCAATGCACCTATCTGCTAAAGTTGGCATTAAACACCAGTCAATCAATCAATGCACATATCTGCTAAAGTTGGCATTAAACACCAGTCAATCAACCAATGCACCTATCTGCTAAAGTTGGCATTAAACACCAATCAATCAATCAATACACCTATCTTTATTACCCAGTTTTGTCACTCATTGTTTATTTACATTACATTTTATTATTATTTTTCATTTAATTTTCTAAAATCAACAAATGAGACAATGATACAATTTTGTCTTACCAAAAAGGAGCAATAATGCTATTCTGTGGACTACAATATATGGACTACTCACCTTTGAACTCTAACAGAATGCCATTTTCCATCAAATAAATTAGTTGTATTATACATTATAACAGCTTCACCACTGCCTAAGTTGTAACGTAATTCTAATGCACGAGCTCTAAATCCTAGTGCTAAAAAGTCACTTGAAGATGTTAATGGATAACTTTTACCAGTCCAAAAAATCAAGCCATCCTGAGCCTCTGGTTTTATGTTCATCTGTATATCTATTTTATTACCATTCACCCTGTAAAACAAAAACTCAAAAATAGAATTTATATCAAATCATACTTTATTAGCAGTTCTACAATGTACTTATGCTGACATGACCAACGAATTGGGGAAATTTAGTAAACATTGTATGTGTATATCATTTCTTTTGTCCCTTGGTATATTTCGGTAGATCACAGAAAACAAATATTTGTTATCAGAGAAAAAAACTCTGTTTCAGATGGCTTTAGAAAAAAAATTAATATTTACCTGTTAAGGATTTTCTTTTCAGTAAACATAAGGTAACTATGCCCCTTGAAATGTGGGACATCAACTTTTTCTTCTATTACTGAAAAACAAAAACATACAATTATTTCATTGGTTAAGATATTTTTATCCTGCCTGAAAATTAAGATGAAATATGAACTAAAGGGATTCTAAGAAAGGAAATAAGGATTTTGCAATATGGAGTAGCATTATGGAATCACCAGAGTGATTCTGCAGATCATTTTTAAAAATCAAGAGGTTGATTTTTGGTTTAAAAAAATTGTGAGGTCGAGGGTGATTTTTGTAATGTCTTGACAATACCATTGAGCTTGGAAATCACTCTTCAAACTACTTTAAGTCATAGATTAGATGCCAAATGATTAGCACTGTTGTTTTCTAAAATAAACAAAATCTCATTTCACTCCTTTTCAGTATCAGAACCAGACATGGGGTAATCGTAATTTGTAATCGTAATCGGTTGTAATCGATCACATTTTTCATGTAAACAAATGTAATCTGTAATTGGACATTTTTTAGATTACATGTAATCGTAATTTAATCAATTACATTCATTTTGACCCTGTAATCATGGTTTCTTTCTGATTACATTTAGATTACTTTTCATCATTTTAACTTATTTTGTCTTAACTGAAACATACATCTCCTTAGATATTTAATGTATGATTTACGTAAATGAATTTTCTTCATGAAATTTATTAAACAAATAATGTACAATGTAAATATTATTATATGCTTAATTGCAATCAAAACTATCACAGCTACAACAAATATTAAGTATAAATTATGACTTCAAAAACTTGATATATCCAAACAAATAATATCTCAATTTCAATTTCTTTATGGTTTCAAAAATTCAGTGAAAATAGTTTGTCGGCTTGTGTAAAACACAACAAGCTCTAAAATTTTAAATTATCTGACACAACTTTCAAGATTTCATATATGAAATTGCTTTTATGAACGACTATCACCATGTCCTCATGATTCGCATAAGATAAAGAAATATTTTATATAAACCAAAACATAGGTATCTCATGAAGATTTCTTATACAAGTTTAAAAAGAGATTTAAATTTCAATAAAGATATTATATAAAAAGCAAAATGTAAATTATAATTTTCAGAAACATTTATTTATGATGCTCGTACATACATGTATATTACAAATTAACTGATAAATAGCAAGTTGTAATATTTATAAAATTTTAGATTTTTTTTTTAAAGAATATTCTAATGGGGGCTTGTATCTGATATTCAGATATATGTGATATTTCTGCATTTTATTTTGGTGCTGATTTTCCTTTTAATATTGGATAATATGATAATTTTTTCATTACTTGTGGTTTACTATGCAACTTGTAATGGATATTTTATTAAACTTATTTACATAAATTAAGGATTTAGTTTTCATATTTAAACTGAGAAATTATGCACATTTTTAAGCAAGTTTTTAGAATCAGAATGATTTTTGTTTTTTTATCTTCTGAATTATATATCAAGGACAAACATTCAAATGGGGTGAAATTTAGTAATGCCAATGGTGATTGTTACATAATTTGGTGTCATAAATAATACCTTAATTACAAATTTTATCAGGTAATTAACTGCTAGTTTATTATCCTCAATAGACTTTCACAGGATGTTTGAAATTATTTGATATATATTATTAAAATGTGCAAATGTATGTTATATTAAAGTTTGTTTTTGCCTGCAAAAACGTATGTCTCCCTCGTCCCACAAACTGTAGTCATAGGTAAAAAATCTATTTGGGTAACAAATAATATTAAGCTTCAATGAATAAAAAAAAAACTGTTTTTAATCCATGAAACACAAAAAAAATTTGATCAAAAGTGCTAAAGCAAGGGTTACATGTACTATTCCATATTGTCATGGCAAAGTTCCCCATTCCAGAAAATTGCTCAGCCTATGTTCCAATGATTTTAAAGGAGTTTTGTTCTTCTACTAAAATCAATGGATTGGTGATGAAAACTTTTTCAGGGAAATAGTGACATTATGATAGACTCTTGTACATATATATATATACAAGTTTCAGTAAGGGATATTACACTAGAGTGTTTGCAAATAACTCCCACAAAATTTCGGGGATCAACATTTCCTGGTAATATGCACAACTACATATGATGTCCTTACTACCTACCAAGTTTCATGAAATTCTGCTCAGTAGTTTCAGAGGAGTTGTGCTGACAAGCTGCTTCAGAAGGATATTTCGGAAAATTTTAAGTTCAAAGGGGCATAACTCCCACAAAATTTAGGGGATCAACATTTCCTGGTAATATGCACAACTACATATGGTGTCCTTACTACCTACCAAGTTTCATGAAATTATGTTTAGTAGTTTCAGAGGAGTTGCGCTGACAAGCTGCTTCAGAAGTATATTTGGGGAAATTTTTAAGTTCAAAGGGGCATAACTCCCACAAAATTTAGGGGATCAAAATTTCCTGGTAATATGCACAACTACATATGGTGTCCTTACTACCTACCAAGTTTCATGAAATTCTGTTCAGTAGTTTCAGAGGAGTTGCGCTGACAAGCTGCTTCAGTAGTAAATTTCGGGAAATTTCTAAGTTCAAAGGGGCATAACTCTCACAAAATTCAGGCGATCAAAATTTCCTGGTAATATGCACAACTACATATGGTGTCCTTACTATCTACCAAGTTTCATGAAATTCTGTTCAGTAGTTTCAGAGGAGTTGTGCTGACAAACTGTGTGACGGACAGACGGACAGGACAAAAACAATATGTCTCCCCCCACAAAAGTGGGGGGAGACATAAATATTTACTAATAGTATAAGATGGAATCAATATTGGACGGTCATATATAGTAATAAGAGAAGACATATTATATGAAAAATAGGAAAATGAGAATTGCTGTTTATAATTTACAATGTACTGTTTGTTATTGCATGTAATGATCACATTACAACTGAATTGTAATTCATAGTTCTGATTTAAGAAATACATTAAAAAAAATAAGAGATACTGGACAGATGCACAGGAGACAAAATAACATAAAACACTAATATATTGGTTGTCATGACATTAAATGTAATCAGTAATGTAATCGATTACATTTACAAAGTGATTGTAATTTAATCGATTACATTTGAAAATTGATGTAATCGTAATGTAATGTAATCATGAAAATTGCAAAGTAATTGTAATGTAATCGATTACATTTGAAAGTAATTGACCCCAAGTCTGATCAGAACATCTTGACTGGATGAGATTTTATTCTAAAATGTGTCTAAAAGAAACCTACCATCTTCACAGTTAGTGTTAGTATATCCTAATGGGCAATAACATGTGTAAGCTGCATGATCTGGCTCACATTCTCCACCATTTAAACATGGTTGCCCCACACATGGATGTTCACAGTTGTCAATGTTGATTCCATCTAAAGCATCAGACACCAAATGAAGTGAACGGTCATTAATAATCACCTAAAAATAGATAATAAAAGTAAACTAGAGGCTCAGGTGAGCCTGTATCGCTCACCTGACATAAATAAGTCCTCTTAAGAATGTCTGCATGCCGAATACATCTAAGTTACTATTCAAATCCCATACTCCCATAGGGTTCTATGTTAAAACTATGTCTGCTCATGGCAGCCATCTTGGATGGAGGTCGTGGTCACCGGACACAATTTTGAAAGTATACTACCCAAGGACCATCCATGCCATGTTTGCTTTAAATTGGCAGACTGGTTTCAGAAGAGAAGACTTTTAAACAATTTTCCCATAGGGTTCTATGTTAAAACTATGTCTGCTGATGGTGGCCATCTTGGATGGAGGTTTCGGTCACTGGATATAATTTTGAAAGTTGACCATTTAAGGACCATTCATGCCATGTTTGCTTTAAATTGGCTTACTGGTTTCAGAGGAAATTTTTTTAAACATTTTTCCGATAGGGTCCTATGTTAAAACTATGTCCGCTGACGGTGGCCATCTTGAATGAAGGTCGGGGTCACGGACATAAATTTGAAAGTTGACCACCTAGGAGCCATTCATGCCATGTTTGCTTTAAATTGACTTACTGGTTTCAGAGGAGAAGACTTTTAAACATTTTTCCCATAGGGTCCAATGTTAAAATTAAGTCGAGTCATGGTGGCCATCTTGAATTTCTGATCATCAAACGATTCACAAGTTTAGTACAAGACCACCCAATGATCATTCCTGCAAAGTCACAATTCAATTGGCTTGGTGGTTTCTAACAAGAAGATTTTTTAAATTTCGACCAATCAGAACACATTATGGGTCCTGGCAGCCATGTTGGATTTCCGATCAGCGCCAAAAACAAAAATCTTGTATATGACCATCCAATGAACATTTCTGCCAAGTTTGGTTCAAATCTGTTTTGTGGTTTCAGAAAAAAAGATGAAAATGTGAAATTCCCATAGGGTCCAATGTTAAACTAAGTCGAGCCATGGTGGCCATCTTGAATTTCCGATCGGCAAACGATTCACAAGTTTAGTACAGGACCACCTAATGATCATTCCTGCAAAGTCACAATTCAATTGGCTTAGTGGTTTCTAACGAGAAGATTTTTAAAATGTCGACCAATCAGAACACATTATGGGCCCTGGCAGCCATGTTGGATTTCCGATCAGCACCAAAATCAAAAATCTTGTATATGACCATCCAATGAACATTTCTGCCAAGTTTGGTTCAAATCTGTTTTGTGGTTTCAGAAAAAAAGATGAAAATGTGAAATTCCCATAGGGTCCAATGTTAAACTAAGTCGAGTCATGGTGACCATCTTGAATTTCCGATCGGCAAACGATTCACAAGTTTAGTACAGGACCACCCAATGATCATTCCTGCAAAGTCACAATTCAATTGGCTTAGTGGTTTCTAATGAGAAGATTTAAAAAATTTTGACCAATCAGAACACATTATGGGCCCTGGCAGCCATGTTGGATTTCCAATCAGTGCCAAAAACAAAAATCTTGTATATGACCATCCAATGAACATTTCTGCCAAGTTTGGTTCAAATCTGTTTTGTGGTTTCAGAAAAAAAGATGAAAATGTGAAATTCCCATAGGGTCCAATGTTAAACTAAGTCGAGTCATGGCGGCCATCTTGAATTTCCGATCGGCAAACGATTCACAAATTAAGTACAGGACCACCCAATGATCATTCCTGCAAAGTCACAATTCAATTGGCTTGGTGGTTTCTGACAAGAAGATTTTTAAAATTTCAGCCAATGACAACACATTGATTATGGACCCTGGCAGCCATGTTGAATTTCCGATCTACACCAAAAACACAACTCTAGTAGAAGACCATCCAATGAACATTTCTGGCAAGTTTGGTTGAAATCTGTTCAGCGGTTTCAGAGAAGAAGATTTAAATGTGAAAAGCTAATGGATGGACGACAGACGCTTACCCATGACAAAAGCTCACATGGCCTATGGCCAGGCGAGCTAAAAAAATATATATATAATCATTAAATAAAATCTTATATATACTAAGTATGTTCATTATTGTTATTCAATATTGTTTATTCAATCTTCAGGAATATCAGTTTATACTAATTCCCTCCCTTTTAGCCAACGAGAAAGCAAAGTCAACCTTCACAAGACAACTTCCTTGCCTGAATCGCCCATTATTCCTACTGACAGGTGATCTTCCCATTGCCCAGCAATCTTACCTCATAACTCAACTGATCTGATTTCAGACTCCTGGGAAAATATATAGCATGTACACTTTATGGGACAATGTATATTAATGTATCACCACTGAGATGGATTCATGTCCTGATACCCACCACTAGTGTTAAGGTTTTTTGACACTTATTCATGGTCAGGCAGTTTCATCTATAATTTAATTAAATTGTCTGGACTTTCTTCCTCTATTAAGTCTAGTTTTCAATTCATTTCTATTCATTGATAAAAAGAAAATTAAAGAGTGTTGGTAAAAAATCTCACCAACTACAACACGAACCAACAAATTAATCTGAGAATTATTGAATGAGTGTGTGAAACAATATTAGAACATTGTACAGAAACAGAGTTGTATTTATATAAATTTGAATGTTTTATATTATATAACCCTTATATATATATATTTCATTGACAACAGATATGGACATAATTTATTATAATTTATTTCTACAATACAATGTACTATAAAATGTTATTTTAAAACCTCACTTTTCATTAACTTTTTTTTTAAGTGCAAATTTTTATACATCTCAATGTTGACAACAAGT
The DNA here is from genome assembly GCA_963383655.1 of Bathymodiolus septemdierum. NCBI lineage: Eukaryota > Metazoa > Mollusca > Bivalvia > Mytilida > Modiolidae > Bathymodiolus > Bathymodiolus septemdierum. The sequence continues at coordinate 127,937,097 of OY726518.1, read as the reverse complement.
AAAAACTTATAATTAATAAATCGTTCCTCAAATATATACAAATAATGTATGTGCAGAATTTTACTGAAAGTTAAGGCATTTTTAATTTGCTTTGTACAAGTAAAATATATATATATATATAAATATATATATATCTAACTAAAAGACTTTCCTTTTACTATGTAAACAAGTACTATATTAAAGATTTTCATATTAAAATAACTAAAAAATACAAGTAGTGGAGCTATCATCCAAGATAAAATATATTGTGTATATGAAAGGGGGAAATAACTCTTGTCAGATGTAAAATATAAGTAGTGGAGCTATCATCCAAGATCAAATATATTGTGTACATGAAAGGGGAAATAACTCTGTCAGATGGAAAATATAAGTAGTGGAGATATCATCCAAGACCAAATATATTGTGTACATGAAAGGGGAAATAACTCTGTCAGATGTAAAATATAAGTTGTGGAGCTATATAAATTGTGTACATGAAAAGGGAAATAACTCTGTCACATGTTTTAATATACCATACAATTACAACCAGAAAAAAGTCAAAAAGTAATTTAATAGTGTTTTAATACTGATATGGGTATTAACCTAATATTATTTGACAACTCTGTATGACAACATAAAATGTTAACATTGTAAATTAATTTAGATGTCATATATCTCATAATCCTCATCCTTAATTCTATTACTAAGAAAGGATATGGAGGCAAATGAACATGACAGACTATCCAAAATTACACTTAGACACAAATTAAAATAAAGGAACAGCACTTTTATTGCTGCATTTCACAGTAACTGCAGGGTCTTCAAGAATGAATAAAACTCATACCCTAAAATAAGTGTGAAATGACCCCTAACCTAGTTGACCCCGGGGTCAATTTACCATGGGGTTCAAAATACCATATGACACCGGTAGTCTTTAATCAAATGCTATAATACAAATCTAACTTTTTTGAGCTTGACCTTTGTAAACCCCATGTTTGAGCTTGACCCTTGTAAACCCCATGTTTGAGCTTGACCCTTGTAAACCCCATGTTTGAGCTTGACCCTTGTAAACCCCATGTTTTAGCTTGACCCTTGTAAACCCCATGTTTTAGCTTGACCCTTGTAAACCCCATGTTTTGTTGTTGTTACCGTGTTTGTTTGTTTTACCTCAATGCTTTATCCTATTTTAGACAAATGTTTCATTGTGCATGATATTTCTAGTACCTGCAGTAATCAAAATCTTTCTGACTTGTACGAGGTTTCCATTTGATAATTTCTGCCCTACTTCCAAATAATAATTGGAAAGAATCTTGTATATTTGAATTTAATAATTTTTCATTAGCATAAAATATAAATATACAAAAATTAAGAGTATACCTTTTGCATACATCCATGAAATGAAGATGATAAATTTGCTAGTTTAGATATTTGATCAAAGTTATCATGTCCACCAATATATAGATCCTGTAACAATGTTAGCTGTGTAAATGCCCCATTGGCATTCCCCTCTACTTTTAATTGTTTATCAATCTCTAATATTCCCTGTAAACCAGTTCTCGATACTTTTAAATGATGCCACTCATTCAAATTGACAGGCTCAATACTTCTACAAAAAGAGGTAATTTTCGTTTATATAAATAACTTAGTGAAATCTGTCTAAATCAGTATCCTTTGTCAACAAACCATTAATGCTTGACAGTCAGGATAGAATTTCTACAAAAATAATGTTATCAATGTGAAAATCTAGAACAACTTATAGCTTCCATGAATTATTTCTTAAATAGCAAAGGAAAATTCAGTGCAAAATATGACAAATGATGCAAATTGCATTCCTTTTTTATAGTTTTCTATATGAAATACAATAAAGCTTGTCCAATCATTTTACATTTCCATGATGTTTATCTTAGAAAACACTAATGACTGGTTAGTTTGAAATAAAATCATTGGTTCACATGACACAATAAAAAGAAGCTACCATAATTCATAGATTTAAGCACTATACTTATTTCCATTGTATAATTAAACCTGTATAAAACAATGTACCATATGGTTATATTTAAAAGTAAAAATTCCACCAAAATTAAGTGAGTAACAAAAAAATACAGGAAAAAAACGATAATACTATATTTACCGGAGGACTCCAGGCCCTGTACCCAAGTCAAACTGGAATTCAATATGACCTTCTCTCATCGCCAGTGAAATAAAGTCTCCCTTTCTATCATTAGTATAACCATTGTATAACATTAGTCCCTCCCGAGTAATGGGTTTAAAGACCATTTCTATTTCTGTAAATGACAATGAAGATCTCTCTAGTCCTGTGTGTTTTACAAATGAATGTCCACCAAAGTGAGGTATGTGTACTTCAACTCCTGAAAATTAAATTTAAACAACAATTTAGAATGGTTGACATTAGTGTTGTATGTAATATAATAATAGATACAACCATTATGTTTACAAACACTGCATGGACAACATCTTCAGGACTAACAATAACATCTCAGAAGTCTGTATATGGATGATGGTTATTACGTGTAGGTCAGGTGACCAAATATTTGTGAAGTCAATGAATACTGAAAAAATAGTACCGGTAACCATTAGTTGATATATGTATTGAGTGGAAGCTATGACACAAAATTCTACCTAACATAGTGAACCAATGACTTTCAGTTGTTACAATATCTAACATAGTGAACCAATGACTTTCAGTTGTTACAATATCTAACATAGTGAACCAATGACTTTCAGTTGTTACAATATCTAACATAGTGAACCTAGGACTTTCAGTTGTTACAATATCTAACATAGTGAACCTAGGACTCTCAGTTGTTACAATATCTAACATATGAACCAATGACTTTCAGTTGTTACAATATCTAACATAGTGAACCAATGACTTTCAGTTGCTACAATATCTAACATAGTGAACCAATGACTTTCAGTTGTTACAATATCTAACATAGTGAACCAATGACTTTCAGTTGTTACAATATCTAACATAGTGAACCTAGGACTCTCAGTTGTTACAATATCTAACATAGTGAACCAATGACTTTCAGTTGTTACAATATCTAACATAGTGAACCAATGACTTTCAGTTGTTACAATATCTAACATAGTGAACCTAGGACTCTCAGTTGTTACAATATCTAACATAGTGAACCAAGGACTCTCAGTTGTTACAATATCTAACATAGTGAACCTAGGACTCTCAGTTGTTACAATATCTAACATAGTGAACCTAGGACTCTCAGTTGTTACAATATCTAACATAGTGAACGTAGGACTCTCAGTTGTTACAATATCTAACATAGTGAACCTAGGACTCTCAGTTGTTACAATATCTAACATAGTGAACCAAGGACTCTCAGTTGTTACAATATCTAACATAGTGAACCAATGACTTTCAGTTGTTACAATATCTAACATAGTGAACCTAGGACTCTCAGTTGTTACAATATCTAACATAGTGAACCTAGGACTCTCAGTTGTTACAATATCTAACATAGTGAACCTAGGACTCTCATTTGTTACAATATCTAACATAGTGAACTAAGGACTCTCAGTTGTTACAATATCTAACATAGTGAACCAATGACTTTCAGTTGTTACAATATCTAACATAGTGAACCTAGGACTCTCAGTTGTTACAATATCTAACATAGTGAACTAAGGACTCTCAGTTGTTACAATATCTAACATAGTGAACCTAGGACTCTCAGTTGTTACAATATCTAACATAGTGAACTAAGGACTCTCAGTTGTTACAATATCTAACATAGTGAACCTAGGACTCTCAGTTGTTACAATATCTAACATAGTGAACTAAGGACTCTCAGTTGTTACAATATCTAACATAGTGAACCTAGGACTCTCAGTTGTTACAATATCTAACATAGTGAACCAAGGACTCTCAGTTGTTACAATATCTAACATAGTGAACCTAGGACTCTCAGTTGTTACAATATCTAACATAGTGAACCTAGGACTCTCAGTTGTTACAATATCTAACATAGTGAACCTAGGACTCTCAGTTGTTACAATATCTAACATAGTGAACCTAGGACTCTCAATTGTTACAATATCTAACATAGTGAACCTAGGACTCTCAGTTGTTACAATATCTAACATAGTGAACCTAGGACTCTCAGTTGTTACAATATCTAACATATTGAACCTAGGACTCTCAGTTGTTACAATATCTAACATAGTGAACCTAGGACTCTCAGTTGTTACAATATCTAACATAGTGAACCTAGGACTCTCATTTGTTACAATATCTAACATAGTGAACTAAGGACTCTCAGTTGTTACAATATCTAACATAGTGAACCTAGGACTCTCAGTTGTTACAATATCTAACATAGTGAACCTAGGACTCTCAGTTGTTACAATATCTAACATAGTGAACCTAGGACTCTCAATTGTTACAATATCTAAAATAGTGAACCTAGGACTCTCAGTTGTTACAATATCTAACATAGTGAACTTAGGACTCTCAATTGTTACAATATCTAACATAGTGCACCAAGGACTCTTAATTGTTACAATATCTAACATAGTGAACCAAGGACTCTCAGTTGTTACACTATCTAACATAGTGAACTTAGGACTCTCAATTGTTACAATATCTAACACAGTGAACCAAGGACTCTCAGTTGTTACAATATCTAACATAGTGAACCTAGGACTCTCAATTGTTACAATATCTAACATAGTGAACCTAGGACTCTCAGTTGTTACAATATCTAACATAGTGAACCAAGGACTCTCAATTGTTACAATATCTAACATAGTGAACCTAGGACTCTCAGTTGTTACAATATCTAACATAGTGAACCTAGGACTCTCAGTTGTTACAATATCTAACATAGTGAACCTAGGACTCTCAATTGTTACAATATCTAACATAGTGAACTAAGGACTCTCAGTTGTTACAATATCTAACATAGTGAACTAAGGACTCTCAATTGTTACAATATCTAACATAGTGAACTAAGGACTCTCAATTGTTACAATATCTAACATAGTGAACCTAGGACTCTCAGTTGTTACAATATCTAACATAGTGAACTTAGGACTCTCAATTGTTACAATATCTAACATAGTGAACCTAGGACTCTCAGTTGTTACAATATCTAACATAGTGAACCAAGGACTCTCAATTGTTACAATATCTAACATAGTGAACCTAGGACTCTCAGTTGTTACAATATCTAACATAGTGAACCTAGGACTTTCAGTTGTTACAATATCTAACATAGTGAACCTAGGACTCTCAGTTGTTACAATATCTAACATAGTGAACCAAGGACTCTCAGTTGTTACAATATCTAACATAGTGAACCTAGGACTCTCAGTTGTTACAATATTTAACATAGTGAACCAAGGACTCTCAGTTGTTACAATATCTAACATAGTGAACCTAGGACTCTCAGTTGTTACAATATCTAACATAGTGAACCTAGGACTCTCAGTTGTTACAATATCTAACATAGTGAACCAAGGACTCTCAGTTGTTACAATATCTAACATAGTGAACCTAGGACTCTCAGTTGTTACAATATCTAACATAGTGAACCAAGGACTCTCAGTTGTTACAATATCTAACATAGTGAACCTAGGACTCTCAGTTGTTACAATATCTAACATAGCGAACCAAGGACTCTCAGTTGTTACAATATCTAACATAGTGAACCTAGGACTCTCAGTTGTTACAATATCTAACATAGTGAACCAAGGACTCTCAGTTGTTACAATATCTAACATAGTGAACTTAGGACTCTCAGTTGTTACAATATCTAACATAGTGAACCAAGGACTCTCAGTTGTTACAATATCTAACATAGTGAACCTAGGACTCTCAGTTGTTACAATATCTAACATAGTGAACCAAGGACTCTCAGTTGTTACAATATCTAACATAGTGAACCAAGGACTCTCAGTTGTTACAATATCTAACATAGTGAACCTAGGACTCTCAGTTGTTACAATATCTAACATAGTGAACCAAGGACTCTCAGTTGTTACAATATCTAACATAGTGAACCAAGGACTCTCAGTTGTTACAATATCTAACATAGTGAACCAAGGACTCTCAGTTGTTACAATATCTAACATAGTGAACCTAGGACTCTCAGTTGTTACAATATCTAACATAGTGAACCTAGGACTCTCAGTTGTTACAATATCTAACATAGTGAACCTAGGACTCTCAGTTGTTACAATATCTAACATAGTGAACCTAGGACTCTCAGTTGTTACACTATCTAACATAGTGAACCTAGGACTCTCAGTTGTTACAATATCTAACATAGTGAACCAAGGACTCTCAATTGTTACAATATATAACATAGTGAATCTAGGACTCTCAGTTGTTACAATATCTAACATAGTGAACAAAGGACTCTCAGTTGTTACAATATCTAACATAGTGAACCTAGGACTCTCAGTTGTTACAATATCTAACATAGTGTACCTAGGACTCTCAGTTGTTACAATATCTAACATAGTGAACCTAGGACTCTCAGTTGTTACAATATCTAACATAGTGAACCTAGGACTCTCAGTTGTTACAATATCTAACATAGTGAACCAAGGACTCTCAGTTGTTACAATATCTAACATAGTGAACCTAGGACTCTCAGTTGTTACAATATCTAACATAGTGAACCTAGGACTCTCAGTTGTTACAATATCTAACATAGTGAACCTAGGACTCTCAGTTGTTACAATATCTAACATAGTGAACCTAGGACTCTCAGTTGTTACAATATCTAACATAGTGAACCTAGGACTCTCAGTTGTTACAATATCTAACATAGTGAACTTAGGACTCTCAGTTGTTACAATATCTAACATAGTGAACCAAGGACTCTCAGTTGTTACAATATCTAACATAGTGAACCTAGGACTCTCAGTTGTTACAATATCTAACATAGTGAACCTAGGACTCTCAGTTGTTACAATATCTAACATAGTGAACCTAGGACTCTCAGTTGTTACAATATCTAACATAGTGAACCTAGGACTCTCAGTTGTTACAATATCTAACATAGTGAACTTAGGACTCTCAGTTGTTACAATATCTAACATAGTGAACCAAGGACTCTCAGTTGTTACAATATCTAACATAGTGAACCAAGGACTCTCAGTTGTTACAATATCTAACATAGTGAACTTAGGACTCTCAGTTGTTACAATATCTAACATAGTGAACCTAGGACTCTCAGTTGTTACAATATTTAACATAGTGAACCAAGAACTCTCAGTTGTTACAATATCTAACATAGTGAACCTAGGACTCTCAGTTGTTACAATATCTAACATAGTGAACCTAGGACTCTCAGTTGTTACAATATCTAACATAGTGAACTTAGGACTCTCAGTTGTTACAATATCTAACATAGTGAACCTAGGACTCTCAGTTGTTACAATATCTAACATAGTGAACCAAGGACTCTCAGTTGTTACAATATCTAACATAGTGAACCTAGGACTCTCAGTTGTTACAATATCTAACATAGTGAACCAAGGACTCTGTTGTTACAATATCTAACATAGTGAACCTAGGACTCTCAGTTGTTACAATATCTAACATAGTGAACCTAGGACTCTCAGTTGTTACAATATCTAACATAGTGAACCTAGGACTCTCAGTTGTTACAATATCTAACATAGTGAACCAAGGACTCTCAGTTGTTACAATATCTAACATAGTGAACCTAGGACTCTCAGTTGTTACAATATCTAACATAGTGAACCTAGGACTCTCAGTTGTTACAATATCTAACATAGTGAACCTAGGACTCTCAGTTGTTACAATATCTAACATAGTGAACCTAGGACTCTCATTTGTTACAATATCTAACATAGTGAACAAAGGACTCTCAGTTGTTACAATATCTAACATAGTGAACCAAGGACTCTCAATTGTTACAATATCTAACATAGTGAACCTAGGACTCTCAGTTGTTACAATATCTAACATAGTGAACCTAGGACTCTCATTTGTTACAATATCTAACATAGTGAACAAAGGACTCTCAGTTGTTACAATATCTAACATAGTGAACCAAGGACTCTCAATTGTTACAATATCTAACATAGTGAACCTAGGACTCTCAGTTGTTACAATATCTAACATAGTGAACAAAGGACTGTCAGTTGTTACAATATCTAACATAGTGAACCAAGGACTCTCAGGTGTTACAATATCTAACATAGTGAACCTAGGACTCTCAGTTGTTACAATATCTAACATAGTGAACCTAGGACTCTCAGTTGTTACAATATCTAACATAGTGAACCAAGGACTCCCAGTTGTTACAATATCTAACATAGTGAACCTAGGACTCTCAGTTGTTACAATATCTAACATAGTGAACCTAGGACTCTCAGTTGTTACAATATCTAACATAGTGAACCTAGGACTCTCAATTGTTACAATATCTAACATAGTGAACCTAGGACTCTCAGTTGTTACAATATCTAACATAGTGAACCTAGGACTCTCAGTTGTTACAATATCTAACATATTGAACCTAGGACTCTCAGTTGTTACAATATCTAACATAGTGAACCTAGGACTCTCAGTTGTTACAATATCTAACATAGTGAACCTAGGACTCTCATTTGTTACAATATCTAACATAGTGAACTAAGGACTCTCAGTTGTTACAATATCTAACATAGTGAACCTAGGACTCTCAGTTGTTACAATATCTAACATAGTGAACCTAGGACTCTCAGTTGTTACAATATCTAACATAGTGAACCTAGGACTCTCAATTGTTACAATATCTAACATAGTGAACCTAGGACTCTCAGTTGTTACAATATCTAACATAGTGAACTTAGGACTCTCAATTGTTACAATATCTAACATAGTGCACCAAGGACTCTTAATTGTTACAATATCTAACATAGTGAACCAAGGACTCTCAGTTGTTACACTATCTAACATATTGAACTTAGGACTCTCAATTGTTACAATATCTAACACAGTGAACCAAGGACTCTCAGTTGTTACAATATCTAACATAGTGAACCTAGGACTCTCAATTGTTACAATATCTAACATAGTGAACCTAGGACTCTCAGTTGTTACAATATCTAACATAGTGAACCAAGGACTCTCAATTGTTACAATATCTAACATAGTGAACCTAGGACTCTCAGTTGTTACACTATCTAACATAGTGAACTTAGGACTCTCAATTGTTACACTATCTAACATAGTGAACTTAGGACTCTCAATTGTTACAATATCTAACACAGTGAACCAAGGACTCTCAGTTGTTACAATATCTAACATAGTGAACCTAGGACTCTCAATTGTTACAATATCTAACATAGTGAACCTAGGACTCTCAGTTGTTACAATATCTAACATAGTGAACCAAGGACTCTCAATTGTTACAATATCTAACATAGTGAACCTAGGACTCTCAGTTGTTACAATATCTAACATAGTGAACCTAGGACTCTCAGTTGTTACAATATCTAACATAGTGAACCTAGGACTCTCAATTGTTACAATATCTAACATAGTGAACTAAGGACTCTCAGTTGTTACAATATCTAACATAGTGAACTAAGGACTCTCAATTGTTACAATATCTAACATAGTGAACTAAGGACTCTCAATTGTTACAATATCTAACATAGTGAACCTAGGACTCTCAGTTGTTACAATATCTAACATAGTGCACCAAGGACTCTTAATTGTTACAATATCTAACATAGTGAACCAAGGACTCTCAGTTGTTACAATATCTAACATAGTGAACTTAGGACTCTCAATTGTTACAATATCTAACACAGTGAACCAAGGACTCTCAGTTGTTACAATATCTAACATAGTGAACCTAGGACTCTCATTTGTTACAATATCTAACATAGTGAACAAAGGACTCTCAGTTGTTACAATATCTAACATAGTGAACCAAGGACTCTCAATTGTTACAATATCTAACATAGTGAACCTAGGACTCTCAGTTGTTACAATATCTAACATAGTGAACCTAGGACTCTCATTTGTTACAATATCTAACATAGTGAACAAAGGACTCTCAGTTGTTACAATATCTAACATAGTGAACCAAGGACTCTCAATTGTTACAATATCTAACATAGTGAACCTAGGACTCTCAGTTGTTACAATATCTAACATAGTGAACAAAGGACTGTCAGTTTTTACAATATCTAACATAGTGAACCAAGGACTCTCAGGTGTTACAATATCTAACATAGTGAACCTAGGACTCTCAGTTGTTACAATATCTAACATAGTGAACCTAGGACTCTCAGTTGTTACAATATCTAACATAGTGAACCAAGGACTCCCAGTTGTTACAATATCTAACATAGTGAACCTAGGACTCTCAGTTGTTACAATATCTAACATAGTGAACCTAGGACTCTCAGTTGTTACAATATCTAACATAGTGAACCTAGGACTCTCAATTGTTACAATATCTAACATAGTGAACCTAGGACTCTCAGTTGTTACAATATCTAACATAGTGAACCTAGGACTCTCAGTTGTTACAATATCTAACATATTGAACCTAGGACTCTCAGTTGTTACAATATCTAACATAGTGAACCTAGGACTCTCAGTTGTTACAATATCTAACATAGTGAACCTAGGACTCTCATTTGTTACAATATCTAACATAGTGAACTAAGGACTCTCAGTTGTTACAATATCTAACATAGTGAACCTAGGACTCTCAGTTGTTACAATATCTAACATAGTGAACCTAGGACTCTCAGTTGTTACAATATCTAACATAGTGAACCTAGGACTCTCAATTGTTACAATATCTAACATAGTGAACCTAGGACTCTCAGTTGTTACAATATCTAACATAGTGAACTTAGGACTCTCAATTGTTACAATATCTAACATAGTGCACCAAGGACTCTTAATTGTTACAATATCTAACATAGTGAACCAAGGACTCTCAGTTGTTACACTATCTAACATATTGAACTTAGGACTCTCAATTGTTACAATATCTAACACAGTGAACCAAGGACTCTCAGTTGTTACAATATCTAACATAGTGAACCTAGGACTCTCAATTGTTACAATATCTAACATAGTGAACCTAGGACTCTCAGTTGTTACAATATCTAACATAGTGAACCAAGGACTCTCAATTGTTACAATATCTAACATAGTGAACCTAGGACTCTCAGTTGTTACACTATCTAACATAGTGAACTTAGGACTCTCAATTGTTACACTATCTAACATAGTGAACTTAGGACTCTCAATTGTTACAATATCTAACACAGTGAACCAAGGACTCTCAGTTGTTACAATATCTAACATAGTGAACCTAGGACTCTCAATTGTTACAATATCTAACATAGTGAACCTAGGACTCTCAGTTGTTACAATATCTAACATAGTGAACCAAGGACTCTCAATTGTTACAATATCTAACATAGTGAACCTAGGACTCTCAGTTGTTACAATATCTAACATAGTGAACCTAGGACTCTCAGTTGTTACAATATCTAACATAGTGAACCTAGGACTCTCAATTGTTACAATATCTAACATAGTGAACTAAGGACTCTCAGTTGTTACAATATCTAACATAGTGAACTAAGGACTCTCAATTGTTACAATATCTAACATAGTGAACTAAGGACTCTCAATTGTTACAATATCTAACATAGTGAACCTAGGACTCTCAGTTGTTACAATATCTAACATAGTGAACTTAGGACTCTCAATTGTTACAATATCTAACATAGTGCACCAAGGACTCTTAATTGTTACAATATCTAACATAGTGAACCAAGGACTCTCAGTTGTTACAATATCTAACATAGTGAACTTAGGACTCTCAATTGTTACAATATCTAACACAGTGAACCAAGGACTCTCAGTTGTTACAATATCTAACATAGTGAACCTAGGACTCTCAATTGTTACAATATCTAACATAGTGAACCTAGGACTCTCAGTTGTTACAATATCTAACATAGTGAACCTAGGACTCTCAATTGTTACAATATCTAACATAGTGAACTAAGGACTCTCAGTTGTTACAATATCTAACATAGTGAACCTAGGACTCTCAGTTGTTACAATATCTAACATAGTGAACCTAGGACTCTCAGTTGTTACAATATCTAACATAGTGAACCTAGGACTCTCAGTTGTTACAATATCTAACATAGCGAACCAAGGACTCTCAATTGCTACAATATCTAACATAGTGAACCAAGGACTCTCAGTTGTTACAATATCTAACATAGTGAACCAAGGACTCTCAGTTGTTACAATATCTAACATAGTGAACCTAGGACTCTCAGTTGTTACAATATCTAACATAGTGAACCAAGGACTCTCAGTTGTTACAATATCTAACATAGTGAACCAAGGACTCTCAATTGTTACAATATCTAACATAGTGAACCTAGGACTCTCAGTTGTTACAATATCTAACATAGTGAACCAAGGACTCTCAGTTGTTACAATATCTAACATAGTGAACCAAGGACTCTCAGTTGTTACAATATCTAACATAGTGAACCTAGGACTCTCAGTTGTTACAATATCTAACATAGTGAACCTAGGACTCCCAGTTGTTACAATATCTAACATAGTGAACCAAGGACTCTCAGTTGTTACAATATCTAACATAGTGAATCTAGGACTCTCAGTTGTTACAATATCTAACATAGTGAACCTAGGACTCTCAGTTGTTACAATATCTAACATAGTGAACCAAGGACTCTCAGTTGTTACAATATCTAACATAGTGAACCTAGGACTCTCAGTTGTTACAATATCTAACATAGTGAACAAAGGACTCTCAGTTGTTACAATATCTAACATAGTGAACCTAGGACTCTCAGTTGTTACAATATCTAACATAGTGAACCTGGGACTCTCAGTTGTTACAATATCTAACATAGTGAACCAAGGACTCTCAGTTGTTACAATATCTAACATAGTGAACCTAGGACTCTCAGTTGTTACAATATCTAACATAGTGAACCAAGGACTCTCAATTGTTACAATATCTAACATAGTGAACCTAGGACTCTCAGTTGTTACAATATTTAACATAGTGAACCTAGGACTCTCAGTTGTTACAATATCTAACATAGTGAACTTAGGACTCTCAATTGTTACAATATCTAACATAGTGCACCAAGGACTCTTAATTGTTACAATATCTAACATAGTGAACCAAGGACTCTCAGTTGTTACACTATCTAACATATTGAACTTAGGACTCTCAATTGTTACAATATCTAACACAGTGAACCAAGGACTCTCAGTTGTTACAATATCTAACATAGTGAACCTAGGACTCTCAATTGTTACAATATCTAACATAGTGAACCTAGGACTCTCAGTTGTTACAATATCTAACATAGTGAACCAAGGACTCTCAATTGTTACAATATCTAACATAGTGAACCTAGGACTCTCAGTTGTTACACTATCTAACATAGTGAACTTAGGACTCTCAATTGTTACACTATCTAACATAGTGAACTTAGGACTCTCAATTGTTACAATATCTAACACAGTGAACCAAGGACTCTCAGTTGTTACAATATCTAACATAGTGAACCTAGGACTCTCAATTGTTACAATATCTAACATAGTGAACCTAGGACTCTCAGTTGTTACAATATCTAACATAGTGAACCAAGGACTCTCAATTGTTACAATATCTAACATAGTGAACCTAGGACTCTCAGTTGTTACAATATCTAACATAGTGAACCTAGGACTCTCAGTTGTTACAATATCTAACATAGTGAACCTAGGACTCTCAATTGTTACAATATCTAACATAGTGAACTAAGGACTCTCAGTTGTTACAATATCTAACATAGTGAACTAAGGACTCTCAATTGTTACAATATCTAACATAGTGAACTAAGGACTCTCAATTGTTACAATATCTAACATAGTGAACCTAGGACTCTCAGTTGTTACAATATCTAACATAGTGAACTTAGGACTCTCAATTGTTACAATATCTAACATAGTGCACCAAGGACTCTTAATTGTTACAATATCTAACATAGTGAACCAAGGACTCTCAGTTGTTACAATATCTAACATAGTGAACTTAGGACTCTCAATTGTTACAATATCTAACACAGTGAACCAAGGACTCTCAGTTGTTACAATATCTAACATAGTGAACCTAGGACTCTCAATTGTTACAATATCTAACATAGTGAACCTAGGACTCTCAGTTGTTACAATATCTAACATAGTGAACCTAGGACTCTCAATTGTTACAATATCTAACATAGTGAACTAAGGACTCTCAGTTGTTACAATATCTAACATAGTGAACCTAGGACTCTCAGTTGTTACAATATCTAACATAGTGAACCTAGGACTCTCAGTTGTTACAATATCTAACATAGTGAACCTAGGACTCTCAGTTGTTACAATATCTAACATAGCGAACCAAGGACTCTCAATTGCTACAATATCTAACATAGTGAACCAAGGACTCTCAGTTGTTACAATATCTAACATAGTGAACCAAGGACTCTCAGTTGTTACAATATCTAACATAGTGAACCTAGGACTCTCAGTTGTTACAATATCTAACATAGTGAACCAAGGACTCTCAGTTGTTACAATATCTAACATAGTGAACCAAGGACTCTCAATTGTTACAATATCTAACATAGTGAACCTAGGACTCTCAGTTGTTACAATATCTAACATAGTGAACCAAGGACTCTCAGTTGTTACAATATCTAACATAGTGAACCAAGGACTCTCAGTTGTTACAATATCTAACATAGTGAACCTAGGACTCTCAGTTGTTACAATATCTAACATAGTGAACCTAGGACTCCCAGTTGTTACAATATCTAACATAGTGAACCAAGGACTCTCAGTTGTTACAATATCTAACATAGTGAATCTAGGACTCTCAGTTGTTACAATATCTAACATAGTGAACCTAGGACTCTCAGTTGTTACAATATCTAACATAGTGAACCAAGGACTCTCAGTTGTTACAATATCTAACATAGTGAACCTAGGACTCTCAGTTGTTACAATATCTAACATAGTGAACAAAGGACTCTCAGTTGTTACAATATCTAACATAGTGAACCTAGGACTCTCAGTTGTTACAATATCTAACATAGTGAACCTGGGACTCTCAGTTGTTACAATATCTAACATAGTGAACCAAGGACTCTCAGTTGTTACAATATCTAACATAGTGAACCTAGGACTCTCAGTTGTTACAATATCTAACATAGTGAACCAAGGACTCTCAATTGTTACAATATCTAACATAGTGAACCTAGGACTCTCAGTTGTTACAATATTTAACATAGTGAACCTAGGACTCTCAGTTGTTACAATATCTAACATAGTGAACCTAGGACTCTCAATTGTTACAATATCTAACATAGTGAACCAAGGACTCTCAGTTGTTACAATATCTAACATAGTGAACCTAGGACTCTCAGTTGTTACAATATCTAACATAGTGAACCTAGGACTCTCAGTTGTTACAATATCTAACATAGTGAACCAAGGACTCTCAATTGTTACAATATCTAACATAGTGAACCTAGGACTCTCAATTGTTACAATATCTAACATAGTGAACCAAGGACTCTCAATTGTTACAATATCTAACATAGTGAACCTAGGACTCTCAGTTGTTACAATATTTAACATAGTGAACCTAGGACTCTCAGTTGTTACAATATCTAACATAGTGAACCTTGGACTCTCAATTGTTACAATATCTAACATAGTGAACCAAGGACTCTCAGTTGTTACAATATCTAACATAGTGAACCTAGGACTCTCAGTTGTTACAATATCTAACATAGTGAACCTAGGACTCTCAGTTGTTACAATATCTAACATAGTGAACCAAGGACTCTCAATTGTTACAATATCTAACATAGTGAACCTAGGACTCTCAGTTGTTACAATATCTAACATAGTGAACCTAGGACTTTCAGTTGTTACAATATCTAACATAGTGAACCTAGGACTCTCAGTTGTTACAATATCTAACATAGTGAACCAAGGACTCTCAGTTGTTACAATATCTAACATAGTGAATCTAGGACTCTCAGTTGTTACAATATTTAACATAGTGAACCAAGGACTCTCAGTTGTTACAATATCTAACATAGTGAACCTAGGACTCTCAGTTGTTACAATATCTAACATAGTGAACCTAGGACTCTCAGTTGTTACAATATCTAACATAGTGAACCAAGGACTCTCAGTTGTTACAATATCTAACATAGTGAACCTAGGACTCTCAGTTGTTACAATATCTAACATAGTGAACCAAGGACTCTCAGTTGTTACAATATCTAACATAGTGAACCTAGGACTCTCAGTTGTTACAATATCTAACATAGCGAACCAAGGACTCTCAGTTGTTACAATATCTAACATAGTGAACCTAGGACTCTCAGTTGTTACAATATCTAACATAGTGAACCAAGGACTCTCAGTTGTTACAATATCTAACATAGTGAACTTAGGACTCTCAGTTGTTACAATATCTAACATAGTGAACCAAGGACTCTCAGTTGTTACAATATCTAACATAGTGAACCTAGGACTCTCAGTTGTTACAATATCTAACATAGTGAACCAAGGACTCTCAGTTGTTACAATATCTAACATAGTGAACCAAGGACTCTCAGTTGTTACAATATCTAACATAGTGAACCTAGGACTCTCAGTTGTTACAATATCTAACATAGTGAACCAAGGACTCTCAGTTGTTACAATATCTAACATAGTGAACCAAGGACTCTCAGTTGTTACAATATCTAACATAGTGAACCAAGGACTCTCAGTTGTTACAATATCTAACATAGTGAACCTAGGACTCTCAGTTGTTACAATATCTAACATAGTGAACCAAGGACTCTCAGTTGTTACAATATCTAACATAGTGAACCTAGGACTCTCAGTTGTTACAATATCTAACATAGTGAACCTAGGACTCTCAGTTGTTACACTATCTAACATAGTGAACCTAGGACTCTCAGTTGTTACAATATCTAACATAGTGAACCTAGGACTCTCAATTGTTACAATATATAACATAGTGAATCTAGGACTCTCAGTTGTTACAATATCTAACATAGTGAACAAAGGACTCTCAGTTGTTACAATATCTAACATAGTGAACCAAGGACTCTCAGTTGTTACAATATCTAACATAGTGAACCTAGGACTCTCAGTTGTTACAATATCTAACATAGTGAACCTAGGACTCTCAGTTGTTACAATATCTAACATAGTGAACCTAGGACTCTCAGTTGTTACAATATCTAACATAGTGAACCAAGGACTCTCAGTTGTTACAATATCTAACATAGTGAACCTAGGACTCTCAGTTGTTACAATATCTAACATAGTGAACCTAGGACTCTCAGTTGTTACAATATCTAACATAGTGAACCTAGGACTCTCAGTTGTTACAATATCTAACATAGTGAACCTAGGACTCTCAGTTGTTACAATATCTAACATAGTGAACCTAGGACTCTCAGTTGTTACAATATCTAACATAGTGAACTTAGGACTCTCAGTTGTTACAATATCTAACATAGTGAACCAAGGACTCTCAGTTGTTACAATATCTAACATAGTGAACCTAGGACTCTCAGTTGTTACAATATCTAACATAGTGAACCTAGGACTCTCAGTTGTTACAATATCTAACATAGTGAACCTAGGACTCTCAGTTGTTACAATATCTAACATAGTGAACCTAGGACTCTCAGTTGTTACAATATCTAACATAGTGAACTTAGGACTCTCAGTTGTTACAATATCTAACATAGTGAACCAAGGACTCTCAGTTGTTACAATATCTAACATAGTGAACCAAGGACTCTCAGTTGTTACAATATCTAACATAGTGAACTTAGGACTCTCAGTTGTTACAATATCTAACATAGTGAACCTAGGACTCTCAGTTGTTACAATATTTAACATAGTGAACCAAGAACTCTCAGTTGTTACAATATCTAACATAGTGAACCTAGGACTCTCAGTTGTTACAATATCTAACATAGTGAACCTAGGACTCTCAGTTGTTACAATATCTAACATAGTGAACTTAGGACTCTCAGTTGTTACAATATCTAACATAGTGAACCTAGGACTCTCAGTTGTTACAATATCTAACATAGTGAACCAAGGACTCTCAGTTGCTACAATATCTAACATAGTGAACCTAGGACTCTCAGTTGTTACAATATCTAACATAGTGAACCAAGGACTCTGTTGTTACAATATCTAACATAGTGAACCAAGGACTCTCAGTTGTTACAATATCTAACATAGTGAACCTAGGACTCTCAGTTGTTACAATATCTAACATAGTGAACCTAGGACTCTCAGTTGTTACAATATCTAACATAGTGAACCAAGGACTCTCAGTTGTTACAATATCTAACATAGTGAACCTAGGACTCTCAGTTGTTACAATATCTAACATAGTGAACCTAGGACTCTCAGTTGTTACAATATCTAACATAGTGAACCTAGGACTCTCAGTTGTTACAATATCTAACATAGTGAACCTCGGACTCTCATTTGTTACAATATCTAACATAGTGAACAAAGGACTCTCAGTTGTTACAATATCTAACATAGTGAACCAAGGACTCTCAATTGTTACAATATCTAACATAGTGAACCTAGGACTCTCAGTTGTTACAATATCTAACATAGTGAACCTAGGACTCTCATTTGTTACAATATCTAACATAGTGAACAAAGGACTCTCAGTTGTTACAATATCTAACATAGTGAACCAAGGACTCTCAATTGTTACATTATCTAACATAGTGAACCTAGGACTCTCAGTTGTTACAATATCTAACATAGTGAACAAAGGACTGTCAGTTGTTACAATATCTAACATAGTGAACCAAGGACTCTCAGTTGTTACAATATCTAACATAGTGAACCTAGGACTCTCAGTTGTTACAATATCTAACATAGTGAACCTAGGACTCTCAGTTGTTACAATATCTAACATAGTGAACCAAGGACTCCCAGTTGTTACAATATCTAACATAGTGAACCTAGGACTCTCAGTTGTTACAATATCTAACATAGTGAACCTAGGACTCTCAGTTGTTACAATATCTAACATAGTGAACCTAGGACTCTCAGTTGTTACAATATCTAACATAGTGAACCTAGGACTCTCAGTTGTTACAATTTCTAACATAGTGAACCTAGGACTCTCAGTTGTTACAATATCTAACATAGTGAACCTAGGACTCTCAGTTGTTACAATATCTAACATAGTGAACCAAGGACTCTCAGTTGTTACAATATCTAACATAGTGAACCTAGGACTCTCAGTTGTTACAATATCTAACATAGTGAACCAAGGACTCTCAGTTGTTACAATATCT
This sequence comes from Bathymodiolus septemdierum, assembly GCA_963383655.1. Classification (NCBI taxonomy): domain Eukaryota; kingdom Metazoa; phylum Mollusca; class Bivalvia; order Mytilida; family Modiolidae; genus Bathymodiolus; species Bathymodiolus septemdierum. Next base: position 127,917,672 of record OY726518.1, on the reverse strand, counting down.
AACATAGTGAACCAAGGACTCTCAGTTGTTACAATATCTAACATAGTGAACCAAGGACTCTCAGTTGTTACAATATCTAACATAGTGAACCTAGGACTCTCAGTTGTTACAATATCTAACATAGTGAACCAAGGACTCTCAGTTGTTACAATATCTAACATAGTGAACCTAGGACTCTCAGTTGTTACAATATCTAACATAGTGAACCTAGGACTCTCAGTTGTTACACTATCTAACATAGTGAACCTAGGACTCTCAGTTGTTACAATATCTAACATAGTGAACCAAGGACTCTCAATTGTTACAATATATAACATAGTGAATCTAGGACTCTCAGTTGTTACAATATCTAACATAGTGAACAAAGGACTCTCAGTTGTTACAATATCTAACATAGTGAACCAAGGACTCTCAGTTGTTACAATATCTAACATAGTGAACCTAGGACTCTCAGTTGTTACAATATCTAACATAGTGAACCTAGGACTCTCAGTTGTTACAATATCTAACATAGTGAACCTAGGACTCTCAGTTGTTACAATATCTAACATAGTGAACCTAGGACTCTCAGTTGTTACAATATCTAACATAGTGAACCTAGGACTCTCAGTTGTTACAATATCTAACATAGTGAACCTAGGACTCTCAGTTGTTACAATATCTAACATAGTGAACCTAGGACTCTCAGTTGTTACAATATCTAACATAGTGAACCTAGGACTCTCAGTTGTTACAATATCTAACATAGTGAACCTAGGACTCTCAGTTGTTACAATATCTAACATAGTGAACTTAGGACTCTCAGTTGTTACAATATCTAACATAGTGAACCAAGGACTCTCAGTTGTTACAATATCTAACATAGTGAACCTAGGACTCTCAGTTGTTACAATATCTAACATAGTGAACCTAGGACTCTCAGTTGTTACAATATCTAACATAGTGAACCTAGGACTCTCAGTTGTTACAATATCTAACATAGTGAACCTAGGACTCTCAGTTGTTACAATATCTAACATAGTGAACTTAGGACTCTCAGTTGTTACAATATCTAACATAGTGAACCAAGGACTCTCAGTTGTTACAATATCTAACATAGTGAACCAAGGACTCTCAGTTGTTACAATATCTAACATAGTGAACTTAGGACTCTCAGTTGTTACAATATCTAACATAGTGAACCTAGGACTCTCAGTTGTTACAATATTTAACATAGTGAACCAAGAACTCTCAGTTGTTACCATATCTAACATAGTGAACCTAGGACTCTCAGTTGTTACAATATCTAACATAGTGAACCTAGGACTCTCAGTTGTTACAATATCTAACATAGTGAACTTAGGACTCTCAGTTGTTACAATATCTAACATAGTGAACCTAGGACTCTCAGTTGTTACAATATCTAACATAGTGAACCTGGGACTCTCAGTTGTTACAATATCTAACATAGTGAACCAAGGACTCTCAGTTGTTACCATATCTAACATAGTGAACCTAGGACTCTCAGTTGTTACAATATCTAACATAGTGAACCAAGGACTCTGTTGTTACAATATCTAACATAGTGAACCAAGGACTCTCAGTTGTTACAATATCTAACATAGTGAACCTATGACTCTCAGTTGTTACAATATCTAACATAGTGAACCTAGGACTCTCAGTTGTTACAATATCTAACATAGTGAACCAAGGACTCTCAGTTGTTACAATATCTAACATAGTGAACCTAGGACTCTCAGTTGTTACAATATCTAACATAGTGAACCTAGGACTCTCAGTTGTTACAATATCTAACATAGTGAACCTAGGACTCTCAGTTGTTACAATATCTAACATAGTGAACCTAGGACTCTCATTTGTTACAATATCTAACATAGTGAACAAAGGACTCTCAGTTGTTACAATATCTAACATAGTGAACCAAGGACTCTCAATTGTTACAATATCTAACATAGTGAACCTAGGACTCTCAGTTGTTACAATATCTAACATAGTGAACCTAGGACTCTCATTTGTTACAATATCTAACATAGTGAACAAAGGACTCTCAGTTGTTACAATATCTAACATAGTGAACCAAGGACTCTCAATTGTTACAATATCTAACATAGTGAACCTAGGACTCTCAGTTGTTACAATATCTAACATAGTGAACAAAGGACTGTCAGTTGTTACAATATCTAACATAGTGAACCAAGGACTCTCAGTTGTTACAATATCTAACATAGTGAACCTAGGACTCTCAGTTGTTACAATATCTAACATAGTGAACCTAGGACTCTCAGTTGTTACAATATCTAGCATAGTGAACCAAGGACTCCCAGTTGTTACAATATCTAACATAGTGAACCTAGGACTCTCAGTTGTTACAATATCTAACATAGTGAACCTAGGACTCTCAGTTGTTACAATATCTAACATAGTGAACCTAGGACTCTCAGTTGTTACAATATCTAACATAGTGAACCTAGGACTCTCAGTTGTTACAATTTCTAACATAGTGAACCTAGGACTCTCAGTTGTTACAATATCTAACATAGTGAACCTAGGACTCTCAGTTGTTACAATATCTAACATAGTGAACCAAGGACTCTCAGTTGTTACAATATCTAACATAGTGAACCTAGGACTCTCAGTTGTTACAATATCTAACATAGTGAACCTAGGACTCTCAGTTGTTACAATATCTAACATAGTGAACCAAGGACTCTCAATTGTTACAATATCTAACATAGTGAACCTAGGACTCTCAATTGTTACAATATCTAACATAGTGAACCAAGGACTCTCAATTGTTACAATATCTAACATAGTGAACCTAGGACTCTCAGTTGTTACAATATCTAACATAGTGAACCTAGGACTCTCAGTTGTTACAATATCTAACATAGTGAACAAAGGACTCTCAGTTGTTACAATATCTAACATAGTGAACCTAGGACTCTCAGTTGTTACAATATCTAACATAGTGAACCTAGGACTCTCAGTTGTTACAATATCTAACATAGTGAACCTAGGACTCTCAGTTGTTACAATATCTAACATAGTGAACAAAGGACTCTCAGTTGTTACAATATCTAACATAGTGAACCTAGGACTCTGTTGTTACAATATCTAACATAGTGAACCTAGGACTCTCAGTTGTTACAATATCTAACATAGTGAACCTAGGACTCTCAGTTGTTACAATATCTAACATAGTGAACCTAGGACTCTCAGTTGTTACAATATCTAACATAGTGAACCTAGGACTCTGTTGTTACAATATCTAACATAGTGAACCTAGGACTCTCAGTTGTTACAATATTTAACATAGTGAACCTAGGACTCTCAGTTGTTACAATATCTAACATAGTGAACCTAGGACTCTCAGTTGTTACAATATCTAACATAGTGAACCTAGGACTCTCAGTTGTTACAATATCTAACATAGTGAACCTAGGACTCTCAGTTGTTACAATATCTAACATAGTGAACCTAGGACTCTCAGTTGTTACAATATCTAACATAGTGAACCTAGGACTCTCAATTGTTACAATATCTAACATAGTGAACCTAGGACTCTCAATTGTTACAATATCTAACATAGTGAACCTAGGACTCTCAATTGTTACAATATCTAACATAGTGAACCTAGGACTCTCAATTGTTACAATATCTAACATAGTGAACCTAGGACTCTCAGTTGTTACAATATCTAACATAGTGAACCTAGGACTCTCAATTGTTACAATATCTAACATAGTGAACCTAGGACTCTCAATTGTTACAATATCTAACATAGTGAACCTAGGACTCTCAGTTGTTACAATATCTAACATAGTGAACCAAGGAATCTCAGTTGTTACAATATCTAACATAGTGAACCTAGGACTCTCAATTGTTACAATATCTAACATAGTGAACCTAGGACTCTCAGTTGTTACAATATCTAACATAGTGAACCTAGGACTCTCAGTTGTTACAATATCTAACATAGTGAACCTAGGACTCTCAGTTGTTACAATATCTAACATAGTGAACCTAGGACTCTCAGTTGTTACAATATCTAACATAGTGAACCAAGGACTCTCAGTTGTTACAATATCTAACATAGTGAACCTAGGACTCTCAGTTGTTACAATATCTAACATAGTGAACCTAGGACTCTCAGTTGTTACAATATCTAACATAGTGAACCTAGGACTCTCAGTGGTTACAATATCTAACATAGTGAACCTAGGACTCTCAGTTGTTACAATATCTAACATAGTGAACCAAGGACTCTGTTGTTACAATATCTAACATAGTGAACCAAGGACTCTCAGTTGTTACAATATCTAACATAGTGAACCTAGGACTCTCAGTTGTTACAATATCTAACATAGTGAACCTAGGACTCTCAGTTGTTACAATATCTAACATAGTGAACCTAGGACTCTCAGTTGTTACAATATCTAACATAGTGAACAAAGGACTCTCAGTTGTTACAATATCTAACATAGTGAACCTAGGACTCTGTTGTTACAATATCTAACATAGTGAACCTAGGACTCTCAGTTGTTACAATATCTAACATAGTGAACCTAGGACTCTCAGTTGTTACAATATCTAACATAGTGAACCTAGGACTCTCAGTTGTTACAATATCTAACATAGTGAACCTAGGACTCTGTTGTTACAATATCTAACATAGTGAACCTAGGACTCTCAGTTGTTACAATATTTAACATAGTGAACCTAGGACTCTCAGTTGTTACAATATCTAACATAGTGAACCTAGGACTCTCAGTTGTTACAATATCTAACATAGTGAACCTAGGACTCTCAGTTGTTACAATATCTAACATAGTGAACCTAGGACTCTCAGTTGTTACAATATCTAACATAGTGAACCTAGGACTCTCAGTTGTTACAATATCTAACATAGTGAACCTAGGACTCTCAATTGTTACAATATCTAACATAGTGAACCTAGGACTCTCAATTGTTACAATATCTAACATAGTGAACCTAGGACTCTCAATTGTTACAATATCTAACATAGTGAACCTAGGACTCTCAATTGTTACAATATCTAACATAGTGAACCTAGGACTCTCAGTTGTTACAATATCTAACATAGTGAACCTAGGACTCTCAATTGTTACAATATCTAACATAGTGAACCTAGGACTCTCAATTGTTACAATATCTAACATAGTGAACCTAGGACTCTCAGTTGTTACAATATCTAACATAGTGAACCAAGGAATCTCAGTTGTTACAATATCTAACATAGTGAACCTAGGACTCTCAATTGTTACAATATCTAACATAGTGAACCTAGGACTCTCAGTTGTTACAATATCTAACATAGTGAACCTAGGACTCTCAGTTGTTACAATATCTAACATAGTGAACCTAGGACTCTCAGTTGTTACAATATCTAACATAGTGAACCTAGGACTCTCAGTTGTTACAATATCTAACATAGTGAACCAAGGACTCTCAGTTGTTACAATATCTAACATAGTGAACCTAGGACTCTCAGTTGTTACAATATCTAACATAGTGAACCTAGGACTCTCAGTTGTTACAATATCTAACATAGTGAACCTAGGACTCTCAGTGGTTACAATATCTAACATAGTGAACCTAGGACTCTCAGTTGTTACAATATCTAACATAGTGAACCAAGGACTCTGTTGTTACAATATCTAACATAGTGAACCAAGGACTCTCAGTTGTTACAATATCTAACATAGTGAACCTAGGACTTTCAGTTGTTACAATATCTAACTGTATCTCTTTATAGTTGTTCAGAAGCATAATTCACAGGCATTTGAGGAAAGAACCCTCCCTTTTTTGCATCCTCCCAAATCTTTATCTTTTTGTAACCAATAGTCTTTCACTTCAAATACTTTATTTAGTTGTCAAATGTCACTATTAAATTATGTTAATCACAACTCAAATTGTGTTCCCTCTCTACATTGTTAAGAAAGGTTTACTTTGTATATGACAAAATTATCCTGGCTACCATTGGATATTAAATATTGATCTGGTGAGGTAACTGTACACAATTCTCCAGTTTCATATGAGAACTGACATATGCATACCAATGGCAAAATTCTCATGTCCAAGCCTTGTATTAAGTGTAAAACCTATTGACCTACTAAGGTAGTCATACCATATCTTCAATTTTACATACTGTCCCACTTTCAGGGACATACAAACTTACGTCTCTGACATAATTCTCCTACCCAACCTTTGGGACATAAACAGACATGTTGATCTGCTGAGGTAGCCTTACACAATCCTCCATTTTTACACAATACATTTGAACATACAGTTTCACTACATTCTCCTGTAAAACAGAAAAAATTGTAAATTAAAACAGTTTCACTACATTCTCCTGCAAAACAGAAACAATTGTAAATTAAAATAGTTTCACTACATTCACCTGCTAAACAGAAACACTACTCAAGTTATCATACGACATAGGGTAAAAATCCTATTTTCCGTCATATCAAGTCCAATAACTCTGGAACGGCAAAAGTGAAAATCGTCAAAAAAGAAAGGGATCCTCCTCTCTTCACCAATAAGCAGCTGATAAAATTTTAAAAGATTCTAAGAAACACAACTCAAGTTATCGTACGACATAGGATTTGTCTACAGACGGACGGACATGGTGAAACCAGTATACCCCCCTACAACTTCGTTGCGGGGGGTATAATTAAAATAGTTTCACTACATTCACCTGCTAAACAGAAACAATTGTAAATTAAAATACAGTTTCACTACATTCACCTGCTAAACAGAAACAATTGTAAATTAAAATAGTTTCACTACATTCACCTGTTAAATAGAAACAATTGTAAATTAAAACAGTTTCACTACATTCACCTGCTAAACAGAAACAATTGCAAATTAAAATACAGTTTCACTACATTCACCTGCTGAACAGAAACAATTGTAAATTAAAATACAGTTTCACTACATTCACCTGCTGAACAGAAACAATTGTAAATTAAAATACAGTTTCACTACATTCACCTGCTAAACAGAAACAATTGTAAATTAAAATACAGTTTCACTACATTCACCTGCTAAACAGAAACAATTGTAAATTAAAATACAGTTTCACTACATTCACCTGCTAAACAGAAACAATTGTAAATTAAAATACAGTTTCACTACATTCACCTGCTAAACAGAAACAATTGTAAATTAAAATACAGTTTCACTACATTCACCTGCTAAACAGAAACAATTGTAAATTAAAATACAGTTTCACTACATTCACCTGCTAAACAGAAACAATTGTAAATTAAAATACAGTTTCACTACATTCACCTGCTAAACAGAAACAATTGTAAATTAAAATACAGTTTCACTACATTCACCTGCTAAACAGAAACAATTGTAATTTAAAATACAGTTTCACTACATTCACCTGCTAAACAGAAACAATTGTAAATTAAAATACAGTTTCACTACATTCACCTGCCAAACAGAAACAATTGTAAATTAAAATACAGTTTCACTACATTCACCTGCTAAACAGAAACAATTGTAAATTAAAATACAGTTTCACTACATTCACTTGCTAAACAGAAACAATTGTAAATTAAAATACAGTTTCACTACATTCACCTGCTAAACAGAAACAATTGTAAATTAAAATACAGTTTCACTACATTCACCTGCTAAACAGAAACAATTGTAAATTAAAATACAGTTTCACTACATTCACCTGCTAAACAGAAACAATTGTAATTTAAAATACAGTTTCACTACATTCACCTGCTAAACAGAAACAATTGTAAATTAAAATACAGTTTCACTACATTCACCTGCTAAACAGAAACAATTGTAAATTAAAATACAGTTTCACTACATTCACCTGCTAAACAGAAACAATTGTAAATTAAAATACAGTTTCACTACATTCACCTGCTAAACAGAAACAATTGTAAATTAAAATACAGTTTCACTACATTCACCTGCTAAACAGAAACAATTGTAATTTAAAATACAGTTTCACTACATTCACCTGCTAAACAGAAACAATTGTAAATTAAAATACAGTTTCACTACATTCACCTGCTAAACAGAAACAATTGTAAATTAAAATACAGTTTCACTACATTCACCTGCTAAACAGAAACAATTGTAATTTAAAATACAGTTTCACTACATTCACCTGCTAAACAGAAACAATTGTAAATTAAAATACAGTTTCACTACATTCACCTGCTAAACAGAAACAATTGTATTTTAAAATACAGTTTCACTACATTCACCTGCTAAACAGAAACAATTGTAAATTAAAATACAGTTTCACTACATTCACCTGCTAAACAGAAACAATTGTAAATTAAAATACAGTTTCACTACATTCACCTGCTAAACAGAAACAATTGCAAATTAAAATACAATTTCACTACATTCACTTGCTAAACAGAAACAATTGTAATTTAAAATACAGTTTCACTACATTCACCTGCTAAACAGAAACAATTGTAAATTAAAATACAATTTCACTACATTCACCTGCTAAACAGAAACAATTGTAATTTAAAATACAGTTTCACTACATTCACCTGCTAAACAGAAACAATTGTAAATTAAAATACAATTTCACTACATTCACTTGCTAAACAGAAACAATTGTAATTTAAAATACAGTTTCACTACATTCACCTGCTAAACAGAAACAATTGTAAATTAAAATACAGTTTCACTACATTCACCTGCTAAACAGAAACAATTGTAATTTAAAATACAGTTTCACTACATTCACCTGCTAAACAGAAACAATTGTAAATTAAAAGTTATTTTTTACACAAAACATTTGTTTTCTCCTCCACTGTTTCATCATTTGGGAAAGACATTATAATTCATATTTAAAATGTAGGGGGATTTGTGTGAATGCACTTACTTCTTGATGTAATATTCTAAGTCAAAAAGAGCAATAAGTTGTCCAAAAATATGTTGATCAAACTGTGTTAACAATATGCGATTCAAACATGCAAAGTTATGAGAAATTTCTATTTAAATTATTTCATTTGCTACAATATTGTTGTGAATCAAAATAAATCAATGTTTCATTAGTTTTGATGCACTGGAATAGAAAACTAAGAAATAAATTAACGAAGGCTGAATGGACCCTTATAATTCTGTTTCACCAGTTGCCATTGATAACAAGTGTCTTACTACATAAACGAGGAGTATATATACCCAACACTAGTGCGCTGTACTAGTGTTGAACTCTGTTCATTTTATTTCAAAATTTTGAGTTGAATTCTGTTTATTTTATTTCAAAATACTTGAGTTGCTCTATCAACCACCACCTAAGATAGAAAATTATAAGTCAACCAGAGGCTCCCAGGAGCCTGTAATCGCTCACCTGGATCAAAGCTGCTTTCAATAACAACGCAACTGCACTGTGGTGGCCATCTTGGCGGGAGAGCGCAACTGCCGGACACCATTTTGGAAGAGGACCATCCAATGACTATTCCATCAAAGTTTGGTTTTAATTGAGCTACTGGTTCCAAACAAGATGGTTTTTATGTGAATTTCCCATAGGGTCCTATGTTAAACTAAGTACAGCTGTGCAGCCATCTTGGTCAGAGGGCGGGACCACCAGACACAAATTTGGTTCAGCGGTTTCAGAGGAGAAAATTTAAATGTGATCTTTTATCAAAATATGCCTAATTTGAATAATCGGTATAAATCGGCTGAAAGAAAAATTTCAAAAAAAACCCCCGAACATATGCTAAACTACTCCTTGCCATGTAGATGCAGTTCAAATTTGAGCTCATTTTGACTTATACTAAAGCAGCAATGGACAATTGAAGAAATTTCTATTTTTAGTAACAGCAGCCATCTTGAATGGAGGGCGGAGCTGTCGAACACAATTTTGAAAGGGAACCACCCAGGGACCTTCCCTGCCAGGTTCAGCGGTTTCAGAGGAGAAGATTTAAATGCGATCTTTTATCAAAATATGCCTAATTTGCATAATCGGTATATATCGGCTGAAAGAAACCGGAATATATGCTAAACTACTTCTTGCCATGTAGCTGCAGTTAAAATTTGAGCTCATTTTGACTTACACTAAAGCAGCAATGGACAATTAAAATTTCATCCCCCCTTTTTTCTATTTTGAGCTTGGCGGCCATCTTGGTTGGAAGTCGGGATCAACGGACACAATTTTGGAAGGGGGCCATCCAAGAATCATTTCAGCAAAGTTTGGTTGATATTGGCTCAGTAGTTTCCGAGGACAAGATTTTTTTTAAATTTCATCCCCCCTTTTTTCTAATTTGCATAATCGGTCAAAATCGGCAAAAGTTCAAAGTTCATAAAAAATCCTGTAATATATGCTAAAAAGCTCATCATTATGCTTACACAGTTCAAATTTGGGCACATTCTGGCTTAAAATAGAGCAGTTTTGGCCATTTGAAGAAATTTCTATTTTTAGTAACAGCGGCCATCTTGAATGGAGGGCGGGGCTGTCGGACACAATTTTGAAAGGGACCCACCCAGGAACCATCCCTGCCAGGTTTGGTTTAATTTGGTTCAGCGGTTTCAGAGGAGAAGATTTAAATGTGATCTTTTATCAAAATATGCCTAATTTGCATAATCGGTATATATTGGCTGAAAGAAAAATTTCACAGAAAAACCCGGAATATATGTTAAACTATTCCTTGCCATGTAGCTGCAGTTAAAATTTGAGCTCATTTTGACTTACACTAAAGCAGCAATGGACAATTAAAATTTCATCCCCCCTTTTTTCTATTTTTAGCTTGGCGGCCATCTTGGTTGGAAGTCGGGATCACCGGACACAAATTTGAAAGGGAGCCATCCAAGGACCATTCCACCAAAGTTTGGTTGCAATTGGTCCAGTGGTTTCTGAGGAGAAGATTAAAATGTGAAATGTTGACGGACGGACGACGGACGACAGACAACAGACGAAAAGTGATGACAATAGCTCACATGGCCTAAAGGCCAGGTGAGCTAAAAAGGGAAATAACTCTTGTCTGATAAAACTGCTGTAACGGTGTGCAAATTTCCATATGATAATAAGCAAACATGCAAACACATTCCAACCATTATATTCTATTTCATTAATATTTCTAACATTTTTGTTTAAATATAATGAAGGAATACAATTTTTTAAGCCATATTGACTCAAACCTCTCAGCCACCAAACCAAATCAGACAAACATTACCTACCAACATTTTCACCAAATTCGGCCTGTCCAAAGAAGTCCATCTGTCTCATATCATACTGTTTATTATTTATTTTTATGTTCTCAATACAACCAGTAAATGACTGTGTAACACCGATTCTGTTAGATATTGACGTCATATCAATATATCCACCAAGGTATAACTTCAGCCGTAGAGTAAGTCTAGAGTATGCTCCCTAAAATTAGAAATAAAATATGACACGTCAGAGAGTCAATCTATAATAAACAATATACTTTCTAAAAACAGACCATTAGCTGGATGACAGGTGATGCTTAACCTCTGTATTTTTGTATGAAGGATCCTGATATTTTTATCAAATGCCAGAATCTGATGTTTCTAGACTGTCCACTAAGTAACTAGGAAGACACATTCTTCCATCCTGGTACAATGAAAACTGTCTAAACTAGACCTCCATGGGACAAACCTGTGTGTTTGGAATAGACAGGTGTTCAGTTTATACAGGTTAAATTAATAAAGATTTCCTACATTAGAACTTTATCTAAAGTTCGGTTTATACAAGATTTCATTTTAATCAGGGTTTGGTTTAGACAGACTTCACTGTATTTGTCCTTCTTACTACTTGGTTTCTAAGATCCTTGAACTTATGACATTTTTTGCTTATTTCACTAACTGACTGTCAATCAAGAAACCAACCACTCTGAAGCAGATCTGACTTTCACCATTTTTGACTGACTTGTCTGAAATATTGGCACAATTTTCAGATATAATTTATTCAGCATCATTAATTACAAGAAGCCTATGAAATGTGCTACTAAATTCTTGGTCTTGCTTGTTTTTTCTAACTGATTTATGATCACAGTTCTGGCTTGGATCTTCTCTAAATCATAGGCAAGATGTATTGCTGTTGTAATGCCATGGAAAGCTCTGAACTTCAATATAACTATATGTTTGTATTATCATTTGAAACATAGGATAATGATCCCATTATTGAGATGAATGGCCTGTGAGGATCTTTCACTGCTAATCGCAAGATAAAGATAATACCCCCCTTTTTCAAACTTCTTTATTCTTTATAAATCAGTTATCAATGACATCACTTTACCTGTGAAAAACCTTGGACAACATCCTGATTATTTAGACGTAGGGATCCTTTGTTGTTGATTCTTTTAGCTGTAACAACATTCCAGTCTCCAACATTGACTTTATCTCGACTTTTCAGTACTGCCATACCAGTTCCACAATCAAATCTGAAAACATTATTTACAGGTAACATCCTGATAGTTTATTGTTATCAGTGTAAGAGTGAGTGAGAGATTGTTGTTAACATCAAGAAAGATATTTTTCAGCTATATCATAGCGAGAATAAGTTACATTTCAATGAGATGATAATGATGTTTACTTTGTAATAGATCTACACGCTTAGATGATTTAATAGTGCTAGCTCCATGAAACAACAGTCCATGGTAGACATGTCGTTCTACTCTGACACATTATTCTGATTCAGAGTCAACCAGTCTTTGCTCTTACTCCTTAATGCTGTGTGGTTAGCTGAGATTCTGTAAATACCAATATTATAGTGTTTGGTTTGACCCGACCAGTCCCACTTATAGAGGCTACGTGTATTATACATGTAAAGGAGGTGTGTATTGTACATGTAAATGGGTAGTGTATTATACATGTAAATGGGTAGTGCATTGTACATGTAGAGGGGATACAACATACTACATGTATATCAGAAATTATGATATGATAAATATTCAGATATTCTATGCTTTGCCTCAACAATTTTAGTGCCTCAGGTTCAACATGAAATGTACTTTAGCAGGGACTGTAGAGAGGAAGTTTCTTGTGGATAACAAGAGTTTTGTAGGTATGTTGCCTCCTGTAAGTATAATGTAAGTACCTAAATTCAACAAATTCATCTACTAAGGCAAGAGAAAAGAAGTCTGATTCACCATTCTTCATTTCTCCACTAAACAACACAAGACCATTTATGTCATCAGGTCTGAATTCTAAATGCACTTCAAATTGTTTATAACTGTCCTTAAGAACAGGAAAAGCCAGATAACCATCTCCGTCAAACTTAGGATATTTGACAGCTACATCTGTAGAAGATATATAATTATAAATTAGTGTTTGTAAATCATTAATAGTTGATCTTGACCTTTTCCTAATTATTACAGCTAAATAAATTGACCATTCCATTATAATCTTTTTTTTAATTTCAAAGTTATGTTTTTTATGTGTTAGTATGTTTGGGAAAAACATTCTTTGGTCAAAATTAACAAATTGTCTGGAATGTTTAGGAAAGATGGAGATTATTGGTAATGCACAGGTACATGTTATATGTCTATCAGGATTTCGATCTGTAGCACAGAATATAAACAGTATTTTGTACTGTTGAATGGGTATCTCTCTCAACAGGTCACAATTGACAGATATCCACTGAATTTCCATGACATTCAATACCAGTCTTACCAGTACACGTAAGTGCAAATATTTGAGTGGCATAAAATTATCCAGACTGTCCATTGTAGACTATGTTTACATATATAAACATTAAAAAAAATTGTGTGTCAAATATGCAGATTTATTCTGAATCATTACATTTAAAGTTCAATGAAAATATACCGGTATGTTAGAATTGTAGAGTTTAAATAACCTAAAACAAAATTAAATCATTCAGACAGTCAACTATATAATAATGGTAATTGGTCCAAATTGTTTTCCATTCTTTGATAATCATCACCAAATGGAATGATAATTCAATAATTTTAAAACATAATTAGTATCACACGACAAAATGTTAACTCAATCTTTATATTTGACATTTTCCTAACAGATTATCATCTTTTAACATTACAATGTGTAATAAAACAAGAATATTTCTATCAGTTCAACAACCTTAAATGTGGGGGTGTCTTGGTCGTGATCGCTTGGTAGTTGAATTACTGACTATGCACTAACGTTGTGAGTTTGAATCCCACTAAAGCGATACAATATTACGTGATAAAGTTTATCAGTGACTTAAACGGGTCGGTGGTTTTCTCCAGGTACTCCGGTTTCCTCCACCAATAAAAAAACTGACCATCACGATATACATGTAACTGAAATATTGTTGAAAGTGGCATTAAACACCATAAACCAAAACCAATCAACAACCTTAAATGAACCAACAGGTACTATTTTAAAAACAATTTTTGTATGACTACTACACACAATAAAATCCATATACAGTAGTCCCACTTTTATGAGGCCTTCCATTCTGCAATGAAAAAGTGGCTTTATAAGAAGGATGGTCTCTCTTGAGGGGAACAATTTAGTAGTATTTTATGAAATTATGAAATACTTTATTAAAGAAAGCTCAATCATTGAACATTAAGGTTGACAAAGATTATGAAATAGTACATGAAAGAATGACAAAATAAAATAACAAATAAAATTATATGTTATAGTTTGCGTCATAGTTTGCATTTGGAGGCAATGAAAGAGAGATAATTATATTTGGAAAAGATAAAATATAAAACATGCATGCAGAGAACTATGGTGCCATTTGAAAACACGAGTGAATAAATTTTGCGAGTTCTCTGACGCAAGATGGATCTTCGTTGCTCAATATCCAAACAAATTTATCCTCTGCACTTAATCTAGCAGCATTATAATTATGGACATTTGAAAAGAGTTCTCTTCTGTGGTTTTCAAACCTAGGACAATACATTAGAAAATGAAGCTCATCTTCTACGCTTTTAGAGTTACAATTGGAACATATACAGTTCTTAACAGGAGTAATTGAACGAGTATATCGACCGGTTTCAATATGGAGCTTGTGGTTACTAGTACGAAAACATGTAAGAATGTTTCTATGGCTAATATTTCCAATATCAGAAATATAAGTTTCGTATCCAAATATAAACTTAAATGTTCTATATGTCCTAAGTTTCTCACATTTGTTTATTTTCCAAAATGTCTCATAATTATTCTGTAATTTTTCCTTTATACTATATATGTGTCTATCTCATTTCATCTGAAAGCTGGCCTCATAAGAGGGGTGGCCTTTGGTGGAAGTGGTCTTATAAGTGAGGGACAACTGTATCAACTTAAATATTTTACTTACCACACCCCTTGCTGCACATTAATTAAACCTGATACCTACTACATGAAATCTACTGGATAATAACCAGGATTTTAAAATCTACCATGCCTTACAGTCATAAAACATTAGAGTATGATTTTCAAACTAGTACTCTAAGATTGTCCAATCAGAACAGAGTATTTATTTGATACAGGGTTCTGATTGGCCATTTTTTTTCTAATATGAGTACAAACTCGTGCTCAAAAGTTTTATGACCATAGGGTCTGAACAAGATAAATAAATGGGTAATCCCAATGTTATATTGTACCAGTTAAACTACTTACTCCTTTCACCCCAATATTATACTGTACCAGTTAAAGGCCTGAATAAGATAAATAAATGGTTA
This sequence comes from Bathymodiolus septemdierum, assembly GCA_963383655.1. Taxonomy (NCBI): domain Eukaryota; kingdom Metazoa; phylum Mollusca; class Bivalvia; order Mytilida; family Modiolidae; genus Bathymodiolus; species Bathymodiolus septemdierum. Next base: position 127,902,019 of record OY726518.1, on the reverse strand, counting down.
ATGCCAATGTTATACTGTACCAGTTAAACTACTTACTCCTTTCACAATACTGTCCTCCAAACCCTAAAGGGCAATAACATTTAATATATCTGCCTTTATTAATACAACGTCCACCATGCTGACATGTTATCTTATCACATGTAGGTGGCCTCATTATTGCCATTGGAGGTAAGATGCCTCCTGAACCAAGTAAAATGTCCTCTTTGGCTGGTGAAAGGGAATGTACATCATTGTCTATTATCACATGACCATGTTGTTCACTTTGTAGAGTCATTTGATTGTACTGTATTTGATTATTTGCATCAGAATGTATGGAGTTCTGTGATGATGATGATAATGATGATGGTATACTTTGTACAGGTAATATATGGTGAGTATTAATGCTGACATGATGTGGACTAATCCAGCCAGGTATTTCTGCAAAAAAAAAAATTAGTATTAAATCTCACATTATTTGGACAAATCCAGCCAGATTTTTCAGTAAAAATATTTGAAATCTTGTAATATTTCAATAAAGTTTCAGAATAGTTATGTCTATATATAGATCAGACATACAGTGAGTGTGTGATTGTTGTTTAACACCACATGAGCTATTTTTCAGCAGCTATATATTGGCAAGAACAAGTTACATTTTCAATCAGATGATGATGATGTCAGCTTTGTACTAGAACAACACGCTGAGTTGAATGTTTATAGTGCTAGCTCACTGAAACAACAGTCTGTGGGTAGACATGGTTCTCCACTCTGACACATTATCCTGTTTAAAGACAACAAGTCTTTGGTGTTTATCCTTAATGCTGCATGCTTAGCTGAGAAAACAACAAATACCAATTTTATAATCTTTGGTTTGACCCGACAAGGGCTTGAACCCATGATCTACAGCACTCAAGGTGTGATACCCTCCCCAAACATATTTCAACTACTGGTTTTTAAACCAAATTTGTGTGTGTCTTTTCACCGGTATTTACATTATCTTTGTGCTTGCCTTTTTCCTCCAACATATTTTAATTTAAATCATTAGTCTTTAAATAGATTTCATGAGTGTGTTTTGACCACCATATTTCAATCACTGGTACAGGACATGTTTTGGGTTTGCATCCCCCCACTCCCCCCAAACATATTTCAACTAGTGGTGTAGATAATAATACATACAAAAAAAAATTCCAACCCCTTCTTTGTATCCTCAATAATTATTGGAAATTAACCAAATAAATACAATAATAAATCATATGTCCTACAGACAGGAAACTCAAGTCTTTCAATAAAGAATTTAATTAAGAACAGGAATAGTCAATATGTCTACATTACTATCTATAGCTTTGAAATCTACAACTCTGCCCATAGCTCTAGAATTTTTTATTCTGAGCGAAAAATGATATGTTTTCATACCATTTCAATAAATGATTTATTTCTAACCCACTATAATCAAGTGTAGATTTGCTCCTTTGTTAAACATTTTATTAGGTTTTTTTTGGTAATGTTATATAATTTGTAACTGTTGACAAAGCATGCTGTTTTTCTTTTTTTATCAATAAAATGTAATATTACTAACGAAGATGGAATTTCCTAGCATGAAAAAATCATTTCTTTGACCATCTGTTGTAGAATTACAAACAATTTGTATAAAATTAATTGAAAAAGCAAGCCATATCTGTTGATTCTTAGATGACTATATTGATTTTTTGTCCCAGAAAACATGGAAATCTCTTATAATACATCATAATTTGGTATGCAATTGATTAGTAGGCAATGTAATATGGTTGTGTGAAATATTATTGTAAATAGAAAGACAAATGCCATTTGTTGCTTTAAGAAATACTTGTTTTTATTGAAATTCATGATTTTATTTGTTGTAAGTAATCCTGGTTCATGATTTTATTTGTAAGTAATCCTGATTCATGATTTTATTTGTAAGTAATCCTGATTCATGATTTTATTTGTAAGTAATTCTGATTCATGATTTTATTTGTAAGTAATCCTGATTCATGATTTTATTTGTCAGTAATCCTGATTTTATTTGTCAGTAATCCTGATTCATGATTTTATTTGTAAGTAATCCTGATTTTATTTGTCAGTAATCCTGATTCATGATTTTATTTGTCAGTAATCCTGATTTTATTTGTCAGTAATCCTGATTCATGATTTTATTTGTCAGTAATCCTGATTCATGATTTTATTTGTCAGTAATCCTGATTCATGATTTTATTTGTAAGTAATCCTGATTCATGATCTTATTTGTAAGTAATCCTGATTCATGATTTTATTTGTAAGTAATCATGATTCATGACAACTTCAACATATTAAGATAAGTTTTTTGTTCATTTTGTTTTCTAGATATCTGGATCAAAAATATAAAAGCTCAACTCTATTATTACTAACCTAAAAGTCATCATACTGTGAATATATATTTGTTCTACCTAATATTTGTTCTTTTGGATAACTTATTACAAACAACTCCATAACATGTCTTCCTTGAGGAACAAATATTCTATACTATTTATTCCATAAGAAATGAATGTTACAATAATTTTTCTTTTGGAATAAATATAATGCAATACTTGTTCCAGTCGGAAAAAATTTTGTGTCGAAAATTGTATCACATTACAGTACTGACTAAATGAGAGATATACCGTACTACATGTTCGTATAGATGTCAATTAACACTGATATATGGAACATCATTTCCACCCTCAATAGAAAGCTAAGACATGGTAAAAGCCAAGCCTAATGGAAAATTTTCGCTTAGGACGACATTCATTCATTTCACATGAAGAAAAGAAATAATGGCAATTTGCACTTAAACAGAAGTTAACATGTCCTCCTTAAAGGCCAAGATAGAAACACAAGAAGATTACTTTAACAGTAAAACCATTATACAGTCTAATAAAAGTACTTTTGCTGTCCTTAATTTGACGCCATTTATTCAAATAAAAGTAATTTTGTCTAAAAATATATACTAGACAGAAAAAATGTAGTATCAGTGTGATATTCATAGTTAATTAACATCACAGCATTTACACATGAAAAAAGTCAATTGACAAAAATCATTAAGTTTTTAGTTTTTCTCTTCACATAAACAGGAACTGAATGCTCATCTGTCAGAACCAGATAAAATTCTACCTTTCCATTCCTTGATTAATAGTTTTCCAATATTCAATAGCCCTTTATAGCTTGTGTAATTAATTAATTATTTAGTTGGATATCACATCTGAGGCTAATTAAATAATGAGACTGAAGATCAACTGTCTAAATATTGAATTCCTAGAGGACAATTTACTGAATAATTAGTTATAATGACAAACTTTTATTTCTGTTGGAGAGAAATTTCAGGTTTCAAGATTGGTCATTCTCACAAATCAAAACAAATTACAATGGTACAAGATACAATAAATACAACTTCAATGTTAACTTTCTTCTGTTGGGCAGGAAATATAACTTTTACTTTATGATTTAATATACAATGTACTGGTATATTTTGATTTCTGTTTTTATGATTGAAAGTTAACATATGAAGAAGTTAAAGTTTGTCAGTGACTTGTGACAGGTCGGTGGTTTTCTCTTGGTTCTCCTGTTTCCTCCACCAATAAAACTGACCACCATGATATGACTTAAGTATTGTTGAAAGTGGCGTTAAACACCATAACCCTAACCCTATAAGAATGTGAATTAATCCTTCTAACAGTACATGTTTTAGATGACTGAAGGTGTACATGTTAAGACATGAATCTATTTTTTACAACAATAAATGTTAATAGAGATTTGTAAGGGCAGCATTGCAATAAGGATGTGATGCTATTTCTCTTACAATTCACTTTTTCCCTCCAGAGATTTTGCTGGTCATGGATTGTCATTTGTCATACTAATAACACAAACAGAAATGTTCTACAATCATGGCTGTGAAGTAGTTTAGGCCTATGTGTGTCACACTAATAACACAAACAGAAATGTTCTACAATCATGGTTGTGAAGTAGTTTAGATCTATGTGTGTCACACTAATTAATAACACAAACAGAAATGTTCCACAATCATGGCTGTGAAGTAGTTTAGATCTATGTGTGTCACACTAATAACACAAACAGAAATGTTCTACAATCATGGCTGTGAAGTAGTTTAGACCTATGTGTGTCACACTAATTAATAACACAAACAGAAATGTTCTACAATCATGGCTGTGAAGTAGTTTAGATCTATGTGTGTCACACTAATAACACAAACAGAAATGTTCTACAATCATGGCTGTGAAGTAGTTTAGACCTATGTGTGTCACACTAATCAATAACACAAACAGAAATGTTCTACAATCATGGCTGTGAAGTAGTTTAGACCTATGTGTGTCACACTAATTAATAACACAAACAGAAATGTTCTACAATCATGGCTGTGAAGTAGTTTAGACCTATGTGTGTCACACTAATTAATAACACAAACAGAAATGTTCTACAATCATGGCTGTGAAGTAGTTTAGACCTATGTGTGTCACACTAATTAATAACACAAACAGAAATGTTCTACAATCATGGCTGTGAAGTAGTTTAGACCTATGTGTGTCACACTAATAACACAAACAGAAATGTTCTACAAGCATGGCTGTGAAGTAGTTTAGATCTATGTGTGTCACACTAATAACACAAACAGAAATGTTCTACAATCATGGCTGTGAAGTACTTTAGACCTATGTGTGTCACACTAATTAATAACACAAACAGAAATGTTCTACAATCATGGCTGTAAAGTAGTTTAGACCTATGTGTGTCACAATAATCAATAACACAAACAGAAATGTTCTACAATCATGGTTGTGAAGTAGCTTAGACCTATGTGTGTCACAATAATTAATAACACAAACAGAAATGTTCTACAATCATGGCTGTGAAGTAGTTTAGACCTATGTGTATCACACTAATAACACAAACAGAAATGTTCTATAATCATGGCTGTGAAGTAGTTTAGACCTATGTGTGTCACACTAATTAATAACACAAACAAAAATGTTCTACAATCATGGCTGTGAAGTAGTTTAGATCTATGTGTGTCACACTAATTAATAACAAACAGAAATGTTCTACAATCATGGCTGTGAAGTAGTTTAGATCTATGTGTGTCACACTAATAACACAAACAGAAATGTTCTACAATCATGGCTGTGAAGTAGTTTAGATCTATGTGTGTCACACTAATTAATAACACAAACAGAAATGTTCTACAATCATGGCTGTGAAGTAGTTTAGACCTATGTGTGTCACACTAATAACACAAACAGAAATGTTCTACAATCATGGCTGTGAAGTAGTTTAGACCTATGTGTATCACACTAATAACACAATCAGAAATGTTCTATAATCATGGCTGTGAAGTAGTTTAGACCTATGTGTGTCACACTAATTAATAACACAAACAAAAATGTTCTACAATCATGGCTGTGAAGTAGTTTAGATCTATGTGTGTCACACTAATTAATAACAAACAGAAATGTTCTACAATCATGGCTGTGAAGTAGTTTAGATCTATGTGTGTCACACTAATAACACAAACAGAAATGTTCTACAATCATGGCTGTGAAGTAGTATAGATCTATGTGTGTCACACTAATTAATAACACAAACAGAAATGTTCTACAATCATGGCTGTGAAGTAGTTTAGACCTATGTGTGTCACACTAATAACACAAACAGAAATGTTCTACAATCATGGCTGTGAAGTAGTTTAGACCTATGTGTGTCACACTAATTAATAACACAAACAGAAATGTTCTACAATCATGGCTGTGAAGTAGTTTAGATCTATGTGTGTCACACTAATAACACAAACAGAAATGTTCTACAATCATGGCTGTGAAGTAGTTTAGACCTATGTGTGTCACACTAATTAATAACACAAACAGAAATGTTCTACAATCATGGCTGTGAAGTAGTTTAGACCTATGTGTGTCACACTAATTAATAACACAAACAGAAATGTTCTACAATCATGGCTGTGAAGTAGCTTAGATCTATGTGTGTCACACTAATAACACAAATGGAAATGTTCTACAATCATGGCTGTGAAGTAGTTTAGACCTATGTGTGTCACACTAATTAATAACACAAACAGAAATGTTCTACAATCATGGCTGTGAAGTAGTTTAGACCTATGTGTGTCACACTAATAACACAAACAGAAATGTTCTACAATCATGGCTGTGAAGTAGTTTAGATCTATGTGTGTCACACTAATAACACAAACGGAAATGTTCTACAATCATGGCTGTGAAGTAGCTTAGATCTATGTGTGTCACACTAATTAATAACACAAACAGAAATGTTCTACAATCATGGCTGTGAAGTAGTTTAGATCTATGTGTGTCACACTAATTGATAACACAAACAGAAATGTGCTACAATCATGGCTGTGAAGTAGCTTAGATCTATGTGTGTCACACTAATCAATAACACAAACAGAAATGTTCTACAATCATGGCTGTGAAGTAGTTTAGATCTGTGTGTGTCACACTAATCAATAACATAAACAGAAATGTTCTACAATCATGGCTGTGAAGTAGTTTAGATCTATGTGTGTCACACTAATAACACAAACAAAAATGTTCTACAATCATGGTTGTGAAGTAGTTTAGACCTATGTGTGTCACACTAATTAATAACACAAACAGAAATGTTCCACAATCATGGCTGTGAAGTAGCTTAGACCTATGTGTGTCACACTAATAACACAAACAGAAATGTTCTACAATCATGGCTGTGAAGTAATTTAGACCTATGTGTGTCACACTAATAACACAAACAGAAATGTTCTACAATCATGGCTGTGAAGTAGTTTAGATCTATGTGTGTCACACTAATTAATAACATAAACAGAAATGTTCTACAATCATGGCTGTGAAGTAGTTTAGACCTATGTGTGTCACACTAATTAATAACACAAACAGAAATGTTCTACAATCATGGCTGTGAAGTAGTTTAGATCTATGTGTGTCACACTAATAACACAAACAGAAATGTTCTACAATCATGGCTGTGAAGTAGTTTAGACCTATGTGTGTCACACTAATAACACAAACAGAAATGTTCTACAATCATGGCTGTGAAGTAGTTTAGACCTATGTGTGTCACACTAATTAATAACACAAACAGAAATGGTCTACAATCATGGTTGTGAAGTAGTTTAGACCTATGTGTGTCACACTAATTAATAACACAAACAGAAATGTTCTACAATCATGGCTGTGAAGTAGTTTAGACCTATGTGTGTCACACTAATTAATAACACAAACAGAAATGTTCTACAATCATGGCTGTGAAGTAGCTTAGATCTATGTGTGTCACACTAATAACACAAACAGAAATGTTCTACAATCATGGCTGTGAAGTAGTTTAGATCTATGTGTGTCACACTAATTAATAACACAAACAGAAATGTTCTACAATCATGGCTGTGAAGTAGCTTAGATCTATGTGTGTCACACTAATAACACAAACAGAAATGTTCTACAATCATGGCTGTGAAGTAGCTTAGATCTATGTGTGTCACACTAATAACACAAACAGAAATGTTCTACAATCATGGCTGTGAAGTAGTTTAGATCTATGTGTGTCACACTAATTAATAACACAAACAGAAATGTTCTACAATCATGGCTGTGAAGTAGTTTAGACCTATGTGTGTCACACTAATTAATAACACAAACAGAAATGTTCTACAATCATGGCTGTGAAGTAGTTTAGATCTATGTGTGTCACACTAATAACACAAACAGAAATGTTCTACCATCATGGCTGTGAAGTACCCTTATTTAGACCTATGTGTTACACATAAAAGTTGAAGTTGATTTTTTTCTACCTGGTATACATGTATTACAGACCAGCGCATGACTACCTAATACACTATGTGGTAATTTTTGTTCTTCTAAAGTTAAACATGTCCCTCAATGTCTCCCTTTTCTTTATATATATATATATATATATATATATATATACCATGCTTATCTACACATGACTGTCCATCCTCCAATTACTGATAGCCAGGATGACATTTACAGATAAAATCATTGTGTATGTTTATATACATATCTCCCTCCCCTTCACCCCTCTATTCCTGCCCCCTACTTACTGGAACATGACTGTCCATCCTTCAAAAGCTGATAGCCAGGATGACATTTACAGATGAAACCTTTGTCTATGTTAATACACTGGTGTTTACAGAATGCTGTTGCCTGCTTACAATCTCCTGCAAACAAAAATTTAAAGAAATGTATTTTCCATTATAAGTTTTTATTATGTAAGCCAGTTTACTAATTATATATATAACCATTATGGATTTTGACATAAAAGAGATCAAAATAGAGGGATTTCAAAATTAGAGTTTTATTTTTCATCCAATTTCAATTGAAATGTAAGTAAGCGATACATACTCTATAGAATATCAGCAGTTTTGAAGGTCAAGACAGATAATATAACTAGTATTGCAACGAGTCCGGCAAGACGAGCTGTGATACTAGTGACAATGTATGCCAAGTCTTCATTTTTTCATCAATAATGATACTTTTTCTTCAATATTCACGTAAAAGAAGCTCCCATGTTCCTGAAATTTGACCCATACAGGATTTGATGTTCAATATTTTATTTCATACCTTTTTTTTTGCATACTTTTTATGATCGTTGTGCAGCACATTTGTTTTGTGAAAGGTAGGGGAACATATGGTTGCTAGGAAAGAACAGTACAAATTTTCCCTCATTTCGCTCTCTAGTCAATCAAGAGAGAAGTCAAGTTCTTACTATGTGTGGCGAGCCCTGTTCAGGGTTCATACACCTTTTTTGTGAGAAAATTCCATGACTTTTCCAGGATTTTTTTTAGTTTTTCCAGGATCAACTTTAAGCAAACTGTCAACGAGTATAAGTGAAATCTTGAGTAATCACATTATTTATCATGTTTTAACCTTTGTACATGTGTATATGAGTATATAAGAAATTATCCATCATAAACAGCACACTTGGTAGCCATTTATGCCAAAGTGATCTGAACTACCATCAAAATGGAAGTGGCCCGTTGGACAATGAGACAATTACAACCCTTTCAGTTTTCTATTTAAATTTATAACTTAATTCTAGTATAGTTTGGATGTCCAGCTGTTTTTTTTAAGTTGTTGATTTAGAGATTCATCAAATAAGAGAACATATATATCTTCTTTTTTTATCTTTTTTTTTATTGATTCCATCAAATATGGATGGATTCCAAAGTCTGCCATAGAACATGCTTCGGTTCTCCAAGGGCCATTTGTTTGCTACCATATCGTCTGGGAACATACTCTGAAAAACCTGTACTGTACAATGTCTGTACAACTTATGAAAGAAAAGTAGCTTTTTACCATGTTAAATGTCAAAATTAGATCTCCACTTTTATGAAATCTGCTGTTGCCAGACTCCTCCAATAATTTTTTTGTAGGCTGGACACTGGGTGGTTCCACTTGATTATTAACCCACCCTGACAGTCTCAAACTGCTTTTTTTTTATATGTTCAGAGTGTTTCGTTGACTAAATGTGACTTTTAAGTGCACTCTTCCTCCTATATTACTGATGTTAATATCTTTTATACACACATTACATGATGCAGCTTTAAATTTGTTCTGTATTTGAGACAGACACTTATATTCTGGCTTTTCAAGCCATTTAATTTTAAAAGAACAGTTTCCAGCTATTTTGTGGCAAAAACTACAACATGCTGTATTTGTATGTGGAAGCTGTCATTTTTAAAATATGGAAATACACACCTCATAAGCGAGCTATATTATAAAATTGGTAGATGATTTATTTTTAGAAAAATCATAATGTTTAGTGCTCCTCTGGGCTTCTTCAAAGGCAGTTTCACCCATATTCGAAATATCAAATTCCTTTTGACCAAATGAGCCTTTTGCTTTGCTCTCACTACTTCCCATATCCAACCATTTTTTTATATTCAGGGTTATCTAACCACTTGATCTGAAAATGGCAGATGTCTGACATTTTAAAAGCCAAAAGTACGTTTTCCAATATCTGGTTTCCTACTGCAACACCGTTTAATAAGATCAATTTAAAATTTAAAGAATTATGTAGAAATTCTCTTTTTGATGACAACCGGAAGGCCTCTTGTAACAACAAATTACGTACATATAGACTCTTCAAAGAAAGATTTATTCAAGCAAATTATTTAAAGTGGGGACATTTTTGTCAAAGATGATTAATTACAAAATTCAGAATAAGTTCTCATAACTTAGAAATAGAACATGGTAGGTATTTTAACATCTCAACAGATCAAAGAATTTGTAAACTGTGTAAATTAACTGTTGAAGATGAAATACACTTCCTTTTAGAATGCCCAAAACTAGAAGAAGCAAGACATGACAATTTATATAATATTGAGAATAAATACAAAAATTTCAAATCTTTGGCTCATGTTTCAAAGTTTATATGGTTAATGTCATATTTATATAGCCAATTGTATCAATTATTAAATAAATTGAATAACTTAAGACATGAAATTTTATCTAATAATAATTAGAAAATATATATACAGTCAAACCTGTATTAAGAGACCACTCAGGGGAGAATGCAAAAGTGGTCTCTTACAGTAGGTGGTCCTTTAATACAGGTTCAACGATACAACTGAAAAATAATGTGGTCATAGATCGTTGTTATTCTAATATTTAAATGATTGAATCATTAATAATAAATATAAATTTATTTTATTAAACATGCACATGGTATTATATGTTAAAAGGTTGTAGAAATATAGAACATTTCAAAAGTCAGAGTTAATAAAATTCCATAAAAGAATTAGGAAGAACTGTTTTAGATACCTAAAACTTATGTCTCCCCTTAATGCGGCCATCTGTACAATAAGTTACACATTATGAGTTGAATGATACTATATAAAAAAAAGTTATTTGACCTTGAGGTCAAAGGTCAAGGTCCCACGAAGGTCATTACAGTACGCAACACACTGCCTTATGGTCATGCACCCACATACCAAATATCATTGACCTATCTCGAGACAAAAATGTTATGGCCCGGACAAGAAAATACTATTTAAAAAACAATTATTTGATCTTGAGGTCAAAGATCAAGGTCCCACGAAGGTCATTACGGTACGCGACACACCACCTTATGGTCATGCACATACGAACTATCTTCCAATGAACAGTTTTGTTGGATTTATTTGAATTATTTGACCTTGAGGTCAAAGGTCAAGGTCCCACAAAGGTCATTACGGTACGCGACACATTGCCTTATGGTCATGCACCCACATACCAATTATCATTGACCTATCTCGAAAGACAAAAATGTTATGGCCCGGACAAGAAAATACTATTTAAAAAACAATTATTTGACCTTGAGGTCAAAGGTCAAGGTCCTACAAAGGTTATAATAGTATGCGACACACCGCCTTATGGTCATGCACATACAAACTATCTGTCAATGAACAGTTTTGTTGGATTTATTTGAATTATTTGACCTTGAGGTCAAAGGTCAAGGTGTCACAAAGGTCATTATGGTATGTGACACACCGCCTTATGGTCATGCACCCACATACGAAATATCATTGACCTATCTTGAAAGACAAAAAAGTTATGGTCTGGACAAGCTTCGCTGAAAAGAAGCGGAAGAAAAAATCAGACTAAAACAATATGTTTCCCTTCGTTCGAAGGGGAGACATAATTAAAATTGTCTATGAAAATAATTTGGCACATCAGTAACTCAATAACTCAATAACTTTTATCCGTTCGTCCAAAGTTAAAACTTTCCTTTTAGAAGCCATGTTTTAAAACTTTCTTTTAATTATAAAACAACTCAAAAGCTTGTAAAATCGATTTCTACTCACCTTTAATTAAGACAAACCCTCAGGTGTAAACAGCCTTCGATTTATTGTTTACGTTCTAATTTTTAAACCACGTGGCCATGATGTACACCATGAAAATTCGATCTGGGAACAACAAATTATTTAATAAATTTTAAACCCGCACGAAAATGCCAAAAAGGCAGAAATATTAAAAAATAAACATATTTTTAATTAAAAACGACAGTAATAGAGAAAACATTATTTTGGGTACAAAAAAAATCACTTACGGTTTGCGTATACGGAAAATGAATGTGACCTTTGGGGAACATCCCCTGTCAGTTTCCCCATTTTTGTTGTAAGCTCATCACGCAAGAGTTAGTGATAGTTGAAAAAAAGTTTTGAAGTGGTCGTTTGGGAATGCATTTTGGCAGTCGTTGAATCCAGTTAAAATATATAGGCAGAAATATTAAAAAATATTAAAAAATCGTCGGGGAGAATAAAAGTGGTCGTTTATAGCATGTGGTCGCTTAATGAAGGTGGTCGTTTGGGCAGGTTTGACTGTATTTATGCATCATGTTTCAGGAGTTTTATTTGTCATAATGACTATTCATTTGTTTTCATATAATATGTAAATGTGTTTCATGACATGTGATGCTCTGTCTCTTAGATTATTAACCAGTCATCCTTGTGATTGTTGTATTCATACACCAATACTGGCAATAGACTGTTCCCCATATATATATAAATATAACTTGTGTACATGTATATTATTAATATTGAAATCATGTAAATTAATCTACATGTAATCATTGTATCTAAATTTGTACTGATTATACAGCTCCTCTGTGGGCATCGTGATTGACAATAAACTATTTGTTTGTTTGTTTGTTTAGGAAACCAGTCTATACATCCGGTTGCATATTTTTACAACTAATTTTAAAGTAACGAACTTAAAATCCTTATTTTACATTTACTGCAACTGGTGCCTTGTTTCAAGTACATCTAAAGGAAACAGTTACAACAGAACTCAGGAGAATCCCTTAATTTTAGATGTTTGAATACATTTAATAAATATTACAGCTCAAATAATAATTTTCCATGACTATTCAAGGACTTTTCAATAAAATACAGCTTTCCATGACTTTTAAAGGCCTTTATTTTACAAAATAAAAATCCATGACTTTTCCAGGATTCCATGACCCATACGAACCCTGCCTGTTGATGTCACTCTGACTGATAATTTTCATTATTGCTATTTTGCTTATTTTCCCTTTGATGTTTAAAACCAATATATTTCATATCACGTAGGTGCATGAGACGATTCCAATTATCGCTAATCGCTAAGCGTTGTCAAGGACGCACATAGTAATATCGCTGTTTTCTAATATGACATTATAATGATGTCACATTACCAAATCCTTCATAAACATACTATCATAGCGATCAAATAATTAAAGATGTTTTTTAAAACTCGAGGACGTTTCTCAGTCATCTCGTTTTATAAAACATCGTTAATCACTTATGATCGGAAATTTTGACATTTTTCCTCTGACACTAAGAATTATCGTCAGTGTGACGTCAATCCCATTATCACGTTACCAATAAAAACAATAACATCAGTCTTGAAATGCACTGTCACTAGTATCACTGCTCGTCACATGAGACTTGCTCTGATACTAGCAATAATGTCCGTCTCGACCTTCATAACTGTCGTTATTCTAGATATCAGTCAGTTCGTTCATACAGAAATACCTGTACCACCCGACGAGATCAAAGGGTTCTAGATATCAGTCAGTTCGTTCATACAGAAATACCTGTACCACCTGACGAGATCAAAGGGTTCTAGATATCAGTCAGTTCGTTCATACAGAAATACCTGTACCACCCGACGAGATCAAAGAGACAATGTCCAAATGATTGATACACTGATGTAGAAACCATGCAGTATATGGTATGCTTTGTTTATAAATTTACAGTTATGACTCATTAGTTCACTATTTCACCCGAAATTTACACCAGACTGCTGACTTATAATAATTGAAATTACTCAGTAGACACATGTTTTGCAGATATCCCTCATAAATTGCAGAAAAACATTCTTCTTATTCAGTCTCAACAATAATTGTTGGTAGTACATTAATTTCCTGGCAAATTTTATTACATATTTATAATGTCCTTGTGGTAACTCCTTGAAAATTACAAATGTCAACAATATATATTGTTCTTACCTGAGAAAAATGCCTCATGAATTCTACACTCATTGAATGTAAATAAGGTGATAAAATGAATAATTAATAACAACACGACATCCCAGTGTGTCGACATGATTAGTTTTTCTTTAACTAGAAGTCTATCACATTTAAACTATTATCATCTTCAGGAATGTGGACGATGACAGTAAAATTTCCTTGAACTCGATGACATTCTGTTACAGCAGCATTCTTTGACAACTGATGCTTCCGGAAATAGTGTTGATCGTGGATCAATCCATTTTGTAACATTGGGGAAGATAGGTTACCTGTGATAAGTTTGTAATTCGCACAGTCTGTTAATATTGTTTTAAAATATGGTTATTAGAATTGATAGTGTTCTGATTTGCTATTGTTATTTTCTAAAAGTTTGTTTATTGAATAGCTATAAGTTTTCATTAGATATATGTTAAGCTGATAGCTACTTTCTCTTTAATATTGGAACGGTTGATTTAAGGGAGATAATCAGCAAATGCATGAAACTTCCACAGTAGAATCAATATTTGGTGGTGGGGGGGGGAAATCTGAGTTTTATTATTATAGGCCTGTTTTTTTATTCTCAAACTTGTTTATGGTTGAAAACAACCTGAAACATTTTAAATCATGAACCATAAACATGTTTAGGATAGATAAAAAAACGCAATGGTTGAAGAACAATATTTAAGAGAAATTTTCTAGTTCATTGATTATTTTTTAACAAAGTAAAATTAATTCTTCATTAACAAATAAAACAATTCAACTCTTAAACACAAAAACAACACAAAAAACAACAAATAAAATAATTTCATTCTTTATAAACAAATACAACAATGCAGAATGTCAATAAACAACTTGGAAATGGGTCTATAATACACAGATGTTCCTATTACAAACATATACTGGTAATTAACAAGGTTCAAACATATTCAACCGTGCTTCGATCCCGGTTAAGATGTTCTTTAACCATTTAACCGCATGGTTGTTTTAAAAAAACACCGTAAAAAAACACTCAACCATAAAAAAGTTTAAAACCAGGTTAATGGTTAAGAATTAAAAAACAGGCCTTAAGATGTTCTTTAACCATTTAATTAACCGCATGGTTAAAACCACACCGTAAAAAAAAAACACTCGACCATAATAAAGTTTAAAACCAGGTTAATGGTCAAGAATAAAAAAAAAAAAAAACAGGCCTTATATAAACATGATTTTATGGTACCACTTTGAAGTTGTCTCTTTCTTTTTTTTTTAACTTTAAATGTTATTAAATGTTAGTAGATCTAATTGAACAGTGACATGTTTGTTGCTTCTAAGAAATAATATTAATTTTCCATAGGGTCCTATGTTTAAAAGTTAGCACTGTGGCGGCGGTTATCTTGGATTTTCAGTCCAAATAAAAATACATGTATCAATATTTTGTGAGGGACCCATCCAGTGACCATCAATGTACAGATTGGATTTAATCATGCCTGTAGTTTCTAATAACGGCCTTATATATTTCTATATCTATTCCTAAAAAATAAGTCATGCGGCCGTGGTAAATTGGATTTCCGATCTACAAAAAAATAACAATAAAAGCTCAAATTAGTATACGATCATCTAATTCGTGAGTGATTGTTGTTTAAGGTCAAATGAGCAATTATTCATCTATATCATGGCGAGAACAAGTTGCATTAAATGAAATGATAATGATTATGATGTCCGTTTTGTATTAGACCAACACGCTTAATTGGATCTTTATTTAATGCTAGCTCACTGAAACAACAGTCCACGGGTAGACATGTCGCTCCACTCGGACACATTATCTTTATTCCGAGCCAATCAGTCTCTGCGTTCTCTCCTTTATGCTGCATTCTAATCGGAGAAGCAACAAATACTAATTTAATCGTCTTTGATTTACCTGACTAGTTGGGATCGAATCCACGATCTGCAGCATGCACCTGATGCGAACGCGCTACTTAGTACACCATTGATGCAGGTGCGATCATCTAGTGAGCATTACTACAATATCACAGTCCAATCGGTTCAGGATTTTTTCTGATCAGAAGATTTATTATTTCAGACAATCAGAAGGTGTTATTGGTCCTGGCAGCAATGTTGAATCTCCAATCAACAACAATAACTCAGACTTTGTAAAGTACCATTTGATGAACGTTCTTGCAAAGTTTGGTTCTAATGTGTCAGGTAGCTTCTGAGACAAAGATTGAAATGTGAAGAGTTAACACTCGAACGACAACAGACACCAGATGACAACGGATGAAACGTGATGACAATATCTTCTTCTTTATATAGAAATCGAGAAATCGATCTGGACTTGCACCCATTTCATCAAATCATTGTTCCTTCTGCTCGACAGTAGCTTGTCTCTTTGCATGGAGTCCCATTACTCAATTGTTGTTTGTTTCTTTGAAGTAAAAACCGACTCGTTTCATTGTCAACAGTATAATTGCGAACTAGTTAAATTTAAGTCGTAAAAATACTGAATATGAAACAATGTACTCATTAAGTCAATTCATTGCTCTATTCTAACATGAATATTACTTTTGTGATTTCCTCTGTAAACACATCGAAACCCACATAATGCAAAATTTAAACAATTTTTGGAATATACTTGTGCCTGAGAACAGCGCTAGCAAAGCTACTATTTTTATTCACCAAAACAAATTTGTCCAGTACATTCAAATGGTATTACATGGGTTGTATCGTTAATTAACCAAGTATAGTCGCCATCAGTAATAACATTTTATGGTTAAAAACTAGTTTAACCCCTTCACTTGTTATTGAAATGCCTGTCCCAAGCCAGGAAGACTAGCGGTCATGTATTTGGTTTGGTTGGTTGGTTTATGATGTTTAACGCCACTTTCAACAATATTTCAGTTATAAAATGGCGGCAAGTTTTATTGGTGAAGAAAATCGGAGTACCTGGAGAAAACCACCGACCTGTCGCAATTCGCTGACAAACTTTATCACACAATGTTGTATCGAGCACACCTAGGTCATGTATTTGTGTATTAGGGGTATCAATTTTGCCTCTTTCTACGATTTTGATATTTTTAATTTGGAATTCTTCTGACAGTATGGTATTTGTTTTGTTTCATTTTATAAACGTTGTTAAATATTCTAGTAGATTCTTGTGTGTTGTCAGCTGTAAGATACAAACTATTGTCATCAGCAAATAATTAACTAGTTTAACAATACTCTGTCAACAATCCCTACGTGGTCTGCAAAGTGGTAGTTGAACTATAATCTTAAACAAACCAGTAATTATAGCAATCACAAAAAAGACGAAAAATCCAATTAAGTAATTAACGGTGTTAGTGTACATACATTTTAGAATAGAAATATCTGCTAGTGCTTGTAATGGCCGTCTAATAATTAAAAAAAAAAGCGCTTACTAGAACTTATGACCCATGCAGCTGCTCCATTTGGATTCCCATGTTAAGACCTATGTAAATTTTACAGAACCTCGGGCTGTTCTAGACAGTGTGTGTTTCTTTGGAATGTTTGACAAATTACACATTATATAGTTTAATTGCTCCAGCATTTTTTATGTATCGCGAATAAAACGACATTTCAAATAGGGGAGCTACTAAAGATTTTTTTTTAATTAGGTTAGTCATCATCTTTATTAAGTAGTTGTAGATACTTGATTCGCTGTGAATTGTGTCCCTTTAAAACAATTGGTTCCAGGAGATTAATGCAGGTGTAAACTCTTGTTTCCCAATGATTGACGTAAGTTTAACCGATTAGCTCACGGGAACTCATGAAAGTATAACCAATTGGTTCCAAGCGACTGATGTAAGTGTATACTTGTTTCCCAGGGATTGACGTAAGCGTAGACATTGTTGTCTGAGATTTGTGCGAGTTTAACCAATTTGTTCCAAAATATTGGTGTAAACGTAGACTTTTGTTTCCCAGAATTGATGTAAGAATAACCAACTTGGTTCCTGTGGATTGATGCGAGATAGCCAGTTGATTTCTAGAGATTGACGTGGGTGTAGACATTTGTTTCCCATGGATTGCTATAAGGTTAGTCAATTGATTCTCGGGGATTGAGAGGAGTTTAACCACTTGGTTTCAATGAGATTAATAACAGCTTAGTCACCTGCATACAGTGACTTCAACTGGGTCTATATATACTAGCTTATTTCCAAGAGATTGGTGTAATTAATTCTCGGGAATTGACATTTGGTTAAACACTAGGGTAGTTTCCACAGGTATTGACATACACATAGCCACTTGGGTCCAAAAGATTGACGTAGTTTAAAAAAACTTGTTTCCTAGGAATGAATGTTTTAACCAATTAGTTCCAAGATATTGACGCATGTGTAGACACTTGTTTCTCAGGGATTTTCTTTAAAACATATATACATATAACTTTATTACAAAAAAATATGTCCCCCTATATACTATCTCTCAGACATGTATATAACTTTATCTTAAAAAATATGCAACCCTATATACTGTCTCTCAGACATGTATATAACTTTATTTAAAAAAATATGCAACCCTATATACTATACCCCAGTATATAGGGTGCATATTTGTTGTATTTATTAAAGTTATATATATGTTTTAAAGACAATCCCCCGTGCTTCCAAGAAATTATGTGTGAACATATTTTTTTTTCACAGTCATTGACCTACATATAACCAATTGGTTCCAATAGATTGGCATAAGTGTAAGCCAATTTGTTCCAAAGAGATTGACTTAAATGTAGACACTTGTTTCTCAGGGATTGACGTAGGTTTAACTTCTTGT
Organism: Bathymodiolus septemdierum; assembly: GCA_963383655.1. Classification (NCBI taxonomy): domain Eukaryota; kingdom Metazoa; phylum Mollusca; class Bivalvia; order Mytilida; family Modiolidae; genus Bathymodiolus; species Bathymodiolus septemdierum. Next base: position 127,883,227 of record OY726518.1, on the reverse strand, counting down.
TCCAAAGAGATTGACTTAAATGTAGACACTTGTTTCTCAGGGATTGACGTAGGTTTAACCTCTTGGTTCAAAGAAATGGAAGTAAGTTTAAGCACTTGTTTCCCAGGGTTTGATGTAGGTTTCTAAGAGATTGGCGTAAGTTTAAACACCTGGGGTAAATTAAAGAAATTGGTTCCAAGAGATTGACACAAGTTTTAAACAGTTTGTCAAATGAAATTGACTATGTGCAGACACTTGTTTCCTATGGATTTATATATATAACCACTTGATTACAATAGATATTATGATGCAGATTTAACCACTTGGTTCAAAGCCATATACAAAAGTTTAACCATCTAATTCCTCTGAATTCAAATAAGTTTAGACACTTGTTTCCAAGAGATTGCTGTAAGTGTGACTATTTATTCTCAGGGATTGACATTTAGTGGTTAGATACTAGTGTCCCAGAGATTGACATACATTTATATACTTGTTTAGCAGTGAGTTACCCAGGCATTTTTTTATCATGTATAGATGCAGGTTTAACTGAATATTAACAGGAATGGACATAAGTTTATAGACAGTTGAACCACAGGGATTGGTGAAAGTTTAACTGAATATTAACAGGAATGGACATAAGTTTATAGACAGTTGAACCACAGGGATTGGTGAAAGTTTAACCAGTTACTTACAATGGACTGGTGTCAGTTTAATCATTTGTCACCAGATATTGATATAAGTTGTTCCATGTAAATGTCATGTGTTATCATAAAATATTGGGCATATCAGATAAAACTTACCCTAAAAAGGCATTATTGGCATGAAGTGTGCAAAATTGTGAATATTTGATTTTAAAGTTAAGACTTGCAATACAGACACCCATGTGTTCCCCCCTCCCCCCCACATTTTACCTACGTGTCAGCCATAATGTTAGGAAACACACATAGACCAATATTTGTTTGTTTTGCCATGCTTGGTGACACACATGCTTCAATATTTATCTCTTTGGACTCCATGTGTCCTTTGTCAGCCATAATATTTGGTACACATAGATCAATATTTCCCTTGTGGGTTATGTTTGTTACCATATATCATTCAAAATTTGTCCTTTGTTTTGTAGAATAGATCATTTGCATATTTCTGATTTGACGTTAATTATAGGAGTTATTTCCCCTGCAACAGTCAAAATGGTACCTATTCCATGCAAGAGCAATGGAAAGGAAAAATAATTTGAGTATAATTTTGTGATAATTTGTAGATATTTGAACCATTTATAGTAAATAGAAAATTGACAAGTTGTTACAACATTAAAATTGTGTATAGAATATTGGAAAAATGTATGTTAATTTTATATTGGAAAAATGCATGTTAATTTTATATTGGAAAAATGTATGTTAATTTTATATTGGAAAAATGTATGTTAATTTTATATTGGAAAAATGTATGTTAATTTTATATTGGAAAAATGTATGTTAATTTTATATTGAAAAAATGTAGGCTAATTTTATATTGGAAAAATGTAGGTTAATTTTATATTGGAAAAATGTATGTTAATTTTATATTGGAAAAATGTAGGTTAATTTTATATTGGAAAAATATATGTTAATTTTATATTGGAAAAATGTATGTTAATTTTATATTGAAAAAATGTAGGTTAATTTTATATTGGAAAAATGCATGTTAATTTTATATTGGAAAAATGTATGTTAATTTTATATTGGAAAAATGTATGTTAATTTTATATTGGAAAAATGTATGTTAATTTTATATTGGAAAAATGTATGTTAATTTTATATTGAAAAAATGTAGGCTAATTTTATATTGGAAAAATGTAGGTTAATTTTATATTGGAAAAATGTATGTTAATTTTATATTGGAAAAATGTAGGTTAATTTTATATTGGAAAAATATATGTTAATTTTATATTGGAAAAATGTATGTTAATTTTATATTGAAAAAATGTAGGTTAATTTTATATTGGAAAAATGTATGTTAATTTCATTGAACTTTGCAGAATAGGGGGCCATTTTCTCATATTAAATGGAAATAATTCTATGCAAACATGTAAAAACTTATAATTTTAGAATCAAATTGGTAATGTACAAATGGTCTATTGACATGAAACGAGGTAATATTTCTGAAGAACTTGGGTTCATTCAGGCATGTGTTATCTTCGAAGAATAAAACGTAACAATAAAACATCGATGAACTTTAACCAACAAATTCTACCTTCCTAGCAAGTAGTCAGTTCACTTTGAACATTCACTGACCTGGCTATTGTACTGTCCATGTCTATGTTGTTATTAATTTTCATAATATTGTGTGGAAGTAAAACTGCTAGTTTTTTTGTTACCAGGTGTACTCGGTTTTTTTGTTATCTGTATTGATCTTGTAGATCCAGTTATCAAGTGGGTGAACTGGGCGGTCAAGTAGACAAGATTGTTCACTTTTGACCACAACCTAACACCACTGACGTGAGTTTATGCCAAGTTACCCACCTCAAGGATAAAGGTTTCCAGACACCTACTCAACACAAAAATCTGGGGTTTCACTGGTCACTTCTTTACAACTATATGGGTGTCTTCCCCTAAAAAATCTGATAGTCATGATATAGCAGAAAAACCCCTGTAAGCACACATAAGCTCAAACCTCCAGAGGATAGGGTTGGGATCCCAATAGGCAGCTTAACCTTCCCTTCCACATGTTTGTGACTGTTCCAATCCAAGACCTGCAGTTCCATTGGCATCTTTTATTTTCATAAATTTTATCCCTCATTCCGATATGACCTATCCATGGTAAAATCTCCAATATACCATGGGCTGCCATAAATTATTTCTTAAAAAAACCCATCACCATATTGATAAAACATATTTATTTATTACAAATATAAAGCATATGAAGTGTGACACCATACAAATTGTAAATCAAGGGAAATAACTCTTTGGATAAAAAAAATATCAAAATTTAGGAAACTTTTTAATTATTTTCAATAAATGTGACGTTTTAAGATATCAGTTTAAGACAGTAAAAATTTATAAAATCATAAAAATTCAGATCATTAAGGAACATACAACCGAAATAAAAATAAGATTTGTAGGTAAAAAAAACATCCAGGTAAAATCTGTAAAAATTAGAAAATAAACTGAGATTTTTATCTGACTTAAAATAAAATTATACACAATGATAAGACTATAGTGTTATTTCGCTAAAAGGCAAGTCTGACATACTATGAGTGGTAATGAAATAAAATGACATTCTGCTAAGCTTAACTAGAACTAATTTTTATACTGGCAATAAAAATTCAAAGTTTATAAATTTTTTCTGATTATGATTTTAAAATAATTTTATCTGAATAACAAAATTTATTTTTTGTTTTCACTACATCTAAATAACCAAAATATCAGTTGTAGAACAGCATAAGAAGAAATTGTAAATGTCACTGTAAGATTTTCTTTTATAGCATACCGATATATAAAATGAAAAATGAAACTTTTTCAAAATGATGCCTACATAAAAAATAAAAAAAATTCTCATGGGGAAAATTTGACGGGGATTTTCTTTTATACAACAAACAATTTGTTACAGACATGCTCAAGCAATGAGATGATATGGATGAGGAGTAGAAAAGCTAAATAAAATATCACATTCCTATGGGCATGCAATATATACATTATAATACCTTCCAAAAAAAAAAAAACATTGTTCACGAAAACTTACAAAATTATAACACCAGAATACATACACTTGTATTGCAATACAAAAATATCAAGAGTTCAATAACTGGAACTTATCAATTGAGGTTCCCATGTCTGAATGGTAAAAAATAATAGTATGACAGTTGGTACCATGTATACAGTCCTTTTATTCTCACTCATTGTCCTTGTAAAATTTGAAATAAAAATCGCCATAAAAGACACCTAACCATAATATTACATCTCTGAAAAGTTCACTGAAATTACTATTCTTAATCTTTTTAGTTCTATCAAATGCATGATATATATGTAAAAATTAAATGGTTTCTAAAATAATGTGGGAAAAAAATATTAAAACTGATGTTATTTCTGTGATTTGTATATCAAACAATTCACTTGATCATTTTCCAATAAATTTAAAAAAAAACGAAAATTTTCACAATATATAGTATTGACAAAGACAATGCATATTTAAATTTTTTTTTTGCTAAGATTTCAATATACTTAATAAATGTTAAAACGAAAAAAAAAAAAAAAAGCATACAAAATAACAAGCACACCAAAAACTGATGTAATAATTAATTTGTATATTACTGACCCATATACCGAGCTAAACCACTTATTAAATGCATGGTACTCCAAAGACACATATATCTTTAAGGGAATTCTATTTCATATTTCATATTCCATTTATGGTAATACCAGTCATTTTTATGTGTCAATAGTCTTAACTAACAAAATTTACCTCATATATATAAATTTGAATTATAATAGCATTTACATATAACAGTTCAAGCAATTTTAGTTTCAATATTTCAACAAAAAACACCCAGCACTTTTCCACCCTACGGAGGGTTCAGTCACTACAATATGTAAATAACTTATAGCTAATTTGCTTTAATATGAACTCTCTCACAAACAAAGTAGTCAGAATGGACAAGCATCCATAAACATAACGATAATTCATATATAACAACATCTACACAACAATACACAAACGCACACATGCTTAAAAACAAAAATCTAATTTAAAAGAATTTGTGTACAGACCTACACACAAGGACTTAGTTTTTCTCTATTTTTTTCTACTTCATTAGAAGTTATATTACCCTGCACTTTTACTTTCTACTACAATGTTACATTGAACAGCCAATCAAGATTTTTTTTCTACTACAATGTCACATTGAACAGCCAATCAAAATCTTTTTTCTACTACAATGTCACATTGAACAGCCAATCAAAATCTTTTCTCTACTACAATGTCACATTGAACAGCCAATCAAAATCTTTTTTATACTACAATGTTACATTGAACAGCCAATCAAAATCTTTTTTATACTACAATGTCAGATTGTACAGCCAATCAAAATCTTTTTTCTACTACAATGTTACATTGAACAGCCAATCAAAATCTTTTTATACTACAATGTTACATTGAACAGCCAATCAAAATCTTTTTATACTACACTGTTACATTGAACAGCCAATCAAAATCTTTTTATACTACAATGTTACATTGTACAGCCAATCAAAATCTTTTTTATACTACAATGTTACATTGTACAGCCAATCAAAATCTTTTTTATACTACAATGTCACATTGTACATTCAATCAAAATCCAGAAAACTGATATCAATAATAGACTTAACATTTGAATCCTTGAACTTGTTGGTAATTTGTTTTTGTTTCTAACTCTAATTTCAAATCCTGACCAAAACTGATCTGATGCAGGGATATTTCATTTTTTAATATTAAATTGATGTAAGTGATACAAATTGTATTAAATAAGATTCTGTTATGCTTGAACTATCGCAACAAAAAATTGCACATCTTAAAATATGTATCTAAAGAGAATATAAATTATGTTGCTAGGTAACTACTATATACAGCATTGAATATACAACTTAGTAATACAAGAAATATTGAACTCTTTACAATATTAAAGTGAGAAATTATGTTTTTTTCCTCATTCAACTTGAAATTATGCACTTACAATTTGGTTGATATTTGATATTTGACACTTTAGAAGTTGATTTACCACTTTTATTTGATTTCAAATAAGTGCCTTTTTATATGACAAAACATTATATGATTTCTTCAATCATTAAAGACACTGGTTAAGGGTTAATCTATCATTCATAAACTATTGGTAGTAAAAATTTATTATATCTCACAAAAGAGGTCTACAACCAAAAAAAAAAAACATCACAAAACTTCAAAAGTAATGAAGTAGCATTAATCTGGCTCAGATTTCCTGAAGAAATCTAACACACATACATGTATGTTAAGAGTTTTTCACTGAAACAACCAGCTTAAATTTTTATTAAAAACTGGAGTCATGAATTTGACTTAATCTTCTTTCAAAAAATCCAAGCCTGATGTTATTTTGTGTATTCTAAATTCATATTAGATATACACAAAGAAATGTTATTAATCTCATAATGAACAGTTACATTATTCTTCTTGTTTTCTTTTTTGAACTAAAATACAGACTAAAGATGAAATCTTAGTGATGTTCCATGGACCGGTTCATTATTAACCTGAGATTTCCATGGAATGTTACAGTTTAGAGACATAAAGTCTTGTATTTAAAGCTACTGGAGGGTTATAAATTGTTTGGGGGTATTCTAGGGAACAAAATTCTAAATCTTATATAATGTGTGTAAATTTAGTATCAATTTCATGATATTACTTAAAATCACAAAAATTATGTTCATTACTGCAAAAAAAAAAAGAAGATTAAATATAATATATTGTTTACAACATGTATATCCTTGATAATGTCTGCTTAAATCAGCCTGACAGCTGACATCCACATAAATGAGTATTTAAATCAAGTTCTTCTTTCTTTTTACAGCCTTATAAGCTAATTATTACATAATATTTAAATCTGTATAACATTATAATCACAGTAGCTTGTAACAAATATCGTTCATTGACATTTTACATACATATACAGTTGTTTGTCTCTGAACAGCATCAAATCCTTTTTTCTAGCAATATTTTGTTCAGATTCTTTTTCTTATAAGTGTCTTTTGTAAACATAAAATGGCTTCTTTCCTTTATTCGAAATGGCATTGTGTAGTGTTGCTCTAAGATGCAGCAATAGCTATCAGCATGATAAAGTTGACTATACATGTTATTATAAAGTGTACAAATAACATGTTCCTCTTGAAAACTCGACCCTACAATTAAAATTTGGAGAAATTATGTCTGCAAAAAATTAGCAACATTAAGTGGTTGTTGACTTGCAAATTATTTTAGTGTGCAGGAAGGCAGTTATGAGTCCATTTTTCTTCTTCAAAATACTGGTACACTATGCGACACCACATTCTGCTGTTATAGATCATTGAAAGATTTGATGGTGAAATATGAAATGACCAAACATTAGTTATTGCAGAACAATGCAAGGACAAATCAAGACATTCCACTGATCGGAGTGCATACATACAAAAGTTTTCCAAAGCTAACTTTGAAAAGAATCAAATAGAAAATGATAGCTACAAAATATTGAAAATTATATATTATTCAAACAAAACAGGTCTATTTAATGCCACTGTATAATATGAGGACAGGTACTTACAGCTGGTTCTGGTTCAGGAATTCTGGCCTTAGGATTATCACGTTTCTGGAATTCATATTTCTTCCTCCTCTCTACAATATTAATAATTCTTTATTAACATTTGAGAAAAAGAATCATGTGTTCAAGTGTAACCACTATTTATCAAACATCTATTTTTTTGTCTAGCATTTGTATATATTGTTCATATTTTAATATGATTGAATTCCTACAGCCAAATTCCTCCAATCCCTTGGCAATCAGGTTTTATTAAAGCATCCTTTTTCTAATTCTGAACAGATCAGTGATAAAGTTTGGAGGAAACCAGAGGAGTGGTTAGTGTTGTTATAGTTGGTGAGATTGTCAATCATCACTGTGTAGACGATACAACGTTATCTGTCTATCAGTCACTTGCGACAGATCAGTGGTTTTCTTCGGTTTCCTCCACCAATCAAACTGACTGCCACGATATAACTGAAACATTGTTGAAAGTGACATTAAACACCATAAACCAAACCAAACCAAATCACTGTGTAGATTTCATTTGATCAATGTCTGTATTATAATGATGTTGATGAACTACAAATATCATAATATTATTTTGAATCAGAATGCCAAAGGTTTTGGACATTTTACATGTACATGTTAGTTGGTTGACATTTATGCTCCAGATGAATGTGTTGACTAATATTGTGAAAAAATATAGAATTTAACAAACCTTTGTTTTTCTTATGCGTACAACACTGATGGACCTCTAGTGTAATCTCTACAATAATGTGGTACAGGATATAAATACATAGAATCCATGTGGCCCACCATGGCACCATTGCCTTGCCGAAGTCCATACCAATGAACATGTTAGGAACTAAAATAAAAAATATGTACCAATGAACATGTTAGGATCTGCAATTACAAATATGTACATCTTATTTACAATAAATGTCGGAGAATGTTATTCATTATCTGTAGTATTTGATTAACCAATATATGTATTTTCATCAAGAGGAGAGAATGCAGTTGATGATATGACGGGTCTAGGACAAAAGCCCCCGTTACAAAAATCCCCCCCCCCCCATTAATGATGAAAAGTAAAAGTTGATGTTTTTTTGTTATACATTTTTTTATATTGATGATGATATTAGATATATTAAAGTATAAAGGAAAAAAATTTAAAGATTTATAATACTTATAGAAAAATATTTCTTCACATTTTGTTTATCATTATTAACATTTATATTTATAAAGTGTAAATTACAAAAGAAAAACTGATAATTTATTTATAAATTAAAGGTAATTTTTGAATTATTCATAATCAAAGTCAATACATTTCATTTTTTTCATTTTTTAATGTACAGGAACTGCTTTTTTATTTCTGGTAAACATTCAACTGTTTGGATTTGTAAAATTTTCTTTGTGTTTTCTAACATGATTCAAGATTTTTTTGTACCTCTGTATTTTAATTCCTTGTATCTGTATACTGTAAAAATATTTATATCTTTGTTTTTGCACAACTGCCTATGCAACCATTGCCTATCATCACTGATGTGAGTATGAACCTCGATCAGGGAGATGTGTACAACATTATGTGATAAAGATAATTAACAAAATAACTTTAATTTATAAACAAATTATCAGTTTTTCTTTTGTAATTTACACTTAATAAATATAAATGTTAATAATAATAAACAAAATGTGAAGGAAAATTTTCTACAAGTATTAAATTTTTTTAATTAATTTTTAAATCTTTTTCTCCTTTATACTTTAATATATCTAATATCACCATCAATATAAAAAAATGTATAAAATAAAAAACATTTTACTTTTCATCATTATTGGGGGGCTTTTTGTCAGGGGGCTTTTGTCCTGTTCCCGATATGACATGACTTTCAAACCATTCCCTGTCTGTCCTGGAGTAAATACAAGTTTTATGTCTAGGAGGGGGCCGTCGTGGCCGTGATCATATGGTAGTTGGATTTACAACTACCTATGCAATCAGTGCCTATCACCACTGATGTTGGAGTTCGAATCTCGATCACGGTGAGGTGTACAACATTATGTGATAAAGTTTGTCAGTGACTTGCGACAGGTCGGTTGTTTTCTCCGTGTCCTCTGCCACAATATAACTGAAATATTGTTGAAAGTAGCGTTAAACACCATCAAACAAACAAAACAAAAATCATGTCTCGGATATCAGCTTATGATTGATTTAAAATCTTACTTGCTAGACACCAGGCAACTGTACCAAAGAACCAGTGAATCCAATTGACTACTGGACGACATTTATGATCTTCTGCTGGCCTTAGCAAGGCAATGATTGGCTGAAACAAAAATCATTAATATTTATTTCATTTTATATTATTTGCCAACACTATATAATACTTTACATATATCATTTTTTATATCATAATGGTTTTTTGTTGTGTTTTTTTTTGGTGCTAACATTTCTTATTTTTTTGCCTTCTTTTATAAGAAATTCATTGACTATCTTTTTAATTACATTCAAAAGTCCATGAACAAAGGATGGTATTTAGAATGTACTAGTCAACATCAATAAATAAATATTGTTCAAATTTTTTAACATGTTTGAAAAGCAATGTCAATTTAAATGTGAGATTTTTACATTCGACAAATGGAAACAAAACCCTCTCCTTAGATAAAAGAATAATTAGCTATACATGTACATGTACCAGTACTTACATTCAACAGTATACAACAAAATATGATGATTCCAAGAATTGGATGTGCCTCATAGGGGAGATAATCAGCCTGAAAAATAATATTATAAAAAATTATAAATTTAGGGTTAGGGTTATGGTGTTTTAAAGCTACTTTCAATAATATTTCAGTTATATCGTGGCGGTCAGTTTTATTGGTGGAGGAAACAAGAGTACCAGAGGAAAACCACTGACCTGCCACAAGTCACTGACAAACTTGATCACATAATATTATGTCGAGTGCACCTCACCATGATTATATAAAGTACTAAAGCTAAAAGTTATTAGATATATGGGAAGTAATAAGAAGGTATTTGAACAATTCACTGTTATTATAATGATGTTAAAACGTTTTAATGCTGTATGTTATTTGGTCTCTTTGAATTTAATCAACTGTGTTAGTATGTGCCATCATGTGGTATTTGTTAACATGTAGAAACAAAAGAAAACTAGTATTACTGTGAGCACAGCTCACTAAGATATACCCCCCGCTCCTCACATTTGACCAACCTATTTCCATAACCAAAACATTACTGATTGTTCCGACCAAAAATGAAAGGGACCCTCCTCTCTTCACCGGTAAGCTGCTGATAAAATTTCAAAACATTCTGAGAAACACTACTCAAGTTATCATACGACATCGGGTAAAAATCCTATTTTCCGTCATATCAAGTCCAATAACTCTAGAACGGCAAAAGTGAAAATCGTCAAAAATGAAAGGGATCCTCCTCTCTTCACCAGTAAACAGCTGAATTTTTTTTAAAAGATTCTAAGAAACACAACTCAAGTTATCGTACGACATAGGATTTGTCTACAGATGGACAGACGGACATGGTGAAACCAGTATACCCCCCTACAACTTTATTGTGGGAGGTATAAACAGTTAAATTAAAATCAAAACAGTTCAATTGTTAGTTTTGTTTATATATGTGGTTATATAGACTGAATTATTCTCCCTCAAAAATCAATGTTATCAGTAATATTGTTTTTTCTCATTTTTTTTCTCTCCCACTTTCAGAAAATGAAAAAAGAAAAGAATACTAGTGATAAAATGTTGATCTTCAATAATCAAGTCTAGATAGTAGTTATCAAGTAAGACAGCTACACTTCAATAATCAAGTCTAGATAGTAGTTATCAAGTAAGACAGCTACACTTCAATAATCAAGTCTAGATAGTAGTTATCAAGTAAGACAGCTACATTTCAATAATCAAGTCTAGATAGAAGTTATCAAGTAAGACAGCTACACTTCAATAATCAAGTCTAGATAGTAGTTATCAAGTAAGACAGCTACACTTCAATAATCAAGTCTAGATAGTAGTTATCAAGTAAGACAGCTACACTTCAATAATCAAGTCTAGATAGTAGTTATCAAGTAAGACAGCTACACTTCAATAATCAAGTCTAGATAGTAGTTATCAAGTAAGACAGCTACACTTCAATAATCAAGTCTAGATAGTAGTTATCAAGTAAGACAGCTACACTTCAATAATCAAGTCTAGATAGTAGTTATCAAGTAAGACAGCTACACTTCAATAATCAAGTCTAGATAGTAGTTATCAAGTAAGACAGCTACACTTCAATAATCAAGTCTAGATAGTAGTTATCAAGTAAGACAGCTACACTTCAATAATCAAGTCTAGATAGTAGTTATCAAGTAAGACAGCTACACTTCAATAATCAAGTCTAGATAGTAGTTATCAAGTAAGACAGCTACACTTCAATAATCAAGTCTAGATAGTAGTTATCAAGTAAGACAGCTACACTTCAATAATCAAGTCTAGATAGTAGTTATCAAGTAAGACAGCTACATTTCAATAATCAAGTCTAGATAGTAGTTATCAAGTAAGACAGCTACACTTCAATAATCAAGTCTAGATAGTAGTTATCAAGTAAGACAGCTACACTTCAATAATCAAGTCTAGATAGTAGTTATCAAGTAAGACAGCTACACTTCAATAATCAAGTCTAGATAGTAGTTATCAAGTAAGACAGCTACATTTCAATAATCAAGTCTAGATAGTAGTTATCAAGTAAGACAGCTACACTTCAATAATCAAGTCTAGATAGTAGTTATCAAGTAAGACAGCTACACTTCAATAATCAAGTCTAGATAGAAGTTATCAAGTAAGACAGCTACACTTCAATAATCAAGTCTAGATAGTAGTTATCAAGTAAGACAGCTACACTTCAATAATCAAGTCTAGATAGTAGTTATCAAGTAAGACAGCTACACTTCAATAATCAAGTCTAGATAGTAGTTATCAAGTAAGACAGCTACACTTCAATAATCAAGTCTAGATAGTAGTTATCAAGTAAGACAGCTACACTTCAATAATCAAGTCTAGATAGTAGTTATCAAGTAAGACAGCTACACTTCAATAATCATGTCTAGATAGTAGTTATCAAGTAAGACAGCTACACTTCAATAATCAAGTCTAGATAGTAGTTATCAAGTAAGACAGCTACACTTCAATAATCAAGTCTAGATAGTAGTTATCAAGTAAGACAGCTACACTTCAATAATCAAGTCTAGATAGTAGTTATCAAGTAAGACAGCTACATTTCAATAATCAAGTCTAGATAGTAGTTATCAAGTAAGACAGCTACACTTCAATAATCAAGTCTAGATAGTAGTTATCAAGTAAGACAGCTACATTTCAATAATCAAGTCTAGATAGAAGTTATCAAGTAAGACAGCTACACTTCAATAATCAAGTCTAGATAGTAGTTATCAAGTAAGACAGCTACACTTCAATAATCAAGTCTAGATAGTAGTTATCAAGTAAGACAGCTACACTTCAATAATCAAGTCTAGATAGTAGTTATCAAGTAAGACAGCTACACTTCAATAATCAAGTCTAGATAGTAGTTATCAAGTAAGACAGCTACACTTCAATAATCAAGTCTAGATAGTAGTTATCAAGTAAGACAGCTACATTTCAATAATCAAGTCTAGATAGTAGTTATCAAGTAAGACAGCTACACTTCAATAATCAAGTCTAGATAGAAGTTATCAAGTAAGACAGCTACACTTCAATAATCAAGTCTAGATAGAAGTTATCAAGTAAGACAGCTACACTTCAATAATCAAGTCTAGATAGTAGTTATCAAGTAAGACAGCTACACTTCAATAATCAAGTCTAGATAGTAGTTATCAAGTAAGACAGCTACACTTCAATAATCAAGTCTAGATAGTAGTTATCAAGTAAGACAGCTACACTTCAATAATCAAGTCTAGATAGTAGTTATCAAGTAAGACAGCTACACTTCAATAATCAAGTCTAGATAGAAGTTATCAAGTAAGACAGCTACACTTCAATAATCAAGTCTAGATAGTAGTTATCAAGTAAGACAGCTACACTTCAATAATCAAGTCTAGATAGTAGTTATCAAGTAAGACAGCTACACTTCAATAATCAAGTCTAGATAGTAGTTATCAAGTAAGACAGCTACACTTCAATAATCAAGTCTAGATAGAAGTTATCAAGTAAGACAGCTACACTTCAGTAATCAAGTCTAGATAGTAGTTATCAAGTAAGACAGCTACACTTCAATAATCAAGTCTAGATAGTAGTTATCAAGTAAGACAGCTACACTTCAATAATCAAGTCTAGATAGTAGTTATCAAGTAAGACAGCTACACTTCAATAATCAAGTCTAGATAGTAGTTATCAAGTAAGACAGCTACACTTCAATAATCAAGTCTAGATAGTAGTTATCAAGTAAGACAGCTACACTTCAATAATCAAGTCTAGATAGTAGTTATCAAGTAAGACAGCTACACTTCAATAATCAAGTCTAGATAGTAGTTATCAAGTAAGACAGCTACACTTCAATAATCAAGTCTAGATAGTAGTTATCAAGTAAGACAGCTACACTTCAATAATCAAGTCTAGATAGTAGTTATCAAGTAAGACAGCTA